>OZ022228.1:13856032-15276098 GCA_963978835.1 Tenthredo scrophulariae | reverse complement strand
GGAGGTGTTCTGAAATTTTTGGGGGAGCAAAGGAGTGCCTGTCGATATAGGCATGCATCGTTGCTTCATGCACGTCGCTACATAGCTTATCTATACGAGCATTTCTAAGAGTTAGAATAATTTTAAGTCGAAAAATGCTCCTGGTATCAGGAGAACATCTGACCCGAGGAGGTGTTCTGAAATTTTTGGAGGAGCAAAGGAGTGCCTGTCGATATAGGCATGCATACGCTGCTTCATGCACGTCACTACATAGCTTATCTATACGAGCATTTCTGAGAGTCAGAATAATTTTAATTCGAAAAATGCTCCTGGTATCAGGAGAACATCTGACCCGAGGAGGTGTTCTGAAATTTTTGGTGGAGCAAAGGAGTGCCTGTCGATATAGGCATGCATACGCTGCTTCATGTAGTTCGCTCTATACCTTATCTATACTAGCATTTTCAAGAGTTAGAATAATTTTAATTCGAAAAATGCTCCTGGTATCAGGAGAACATCTGACCCAAGGAGGTGTTCTAAAATTTTTGGAGGGGGAAAGGAGTGCCTGTCGATATAGACATGCATCGTTGCTTCATGCACGTCGCTACATAGCTTATCTATACGAGCATTTCTAAGAGTTTGAATAATTTTAAGTCGAAAAATGCTCCTGGTATCAGGAGAACATCTGACCCGAGGAGGTGTTCTGAAATTTTTGGAGGGGGAAAGGAGTGCCTGTCGATATAGACATGCATCGTTGCTTCATGCACGTCGCTACATAGCTTATCTATACGAACATTTCTAAGAGTTAGAATAATTTTAAGTCGAAAAATGCTCCTGGTATCAGGAGAACATCTGACCCGAGGAGGTGTTCTGAAATTTTGGGGGGGGGAAAGGAGTGCCTGTCGATATAGGCATGCATCGTTGCTTCATGCACGTCGCTACATAGCTTATTTATACGAGCATTTCTAAGAGTTTGAATAATTTTGAGTCGAAAAATGCTCCTGGTATCAGGAGAACATCTGACCCGAGGAGGTGTTCTGAAATTTTTGGAGAAGCAAAGGAGTGCCTGTCGATATAGGCATGCATACGCTGCTTCATGCACGTCGCTACATAGCTTATCTATACGAGCATTTCTAAGAGTTAGAATAATTTTAAGTCGAAAAATGCTCCTGGTATCAGGAGAACATCTGACCCAAGGAGGTGTTCTAAAATTTTTGGAGGAGCAAAGGAGTGCCTGTCGATATAGGCATGCATACGCTGCTTCATGCACGTCGCTACATAGCTTATCTATACGAGCATTTCTAAGAGTTAGAATAATTTTAAGTCGAAAAATGCTCCTGGTATCAGGAGAACATCTGACCCGAGGAGGTGTTCTGAAATTTTTGGAGGAGCAAAGGAGTGCCTGTCGATATAGGCATGCATACGCTGCTTCATGCACGTCGCTACATAGCTTATCTATACGAGCATTTCTAAGAGTGAGAATAATTTTAAGTCGAAAAATGCTCCTGGTATCAGGAGAACATCTGACCCAAGGAGGTGTTCTAAAATTTCTGGAGGGGAAAAGGAGTGCCTGTCGATATAGACATGCATCGTTGCTTCATGCACGTCGCTACATAGCTTATCTATACGAACATTTCTAAGAGTTAGAATAATTTTAAGTCGAAAAATGCTCCTGGTATCAGGAGAACATCTGACCCGAGGAGGTGTTCTGAAATTTTGGGAGGGGGAAAGGAGTGCCTGTCGATATAGGCATGCATCGTTGCTTCATGCACGTCGCTACATAGCTTATCTATACGAGCATTTCTAAGAGTTTGAATAATTTTAAGTCGAAAAATGCTCCTGGTATCAGGAGAACATCTGACCCGAGGAGGTGTTCTGAAATTTTTGGAGGAGCAAAGGAGTGCCTGTCGATATAGGCATGCATACGCTGCTTCATGCACGTCGCTACATAGCTTATCTATACGAGCATTTCTAAGAGTTAGAATAATTTTAAGTCGAAAAATGCGCCTGGTATCAGGAGAACATCTGACCCGAGGAGGTGTTCTGAAATTTTTGGAGGAGCAAAGGAGTGCCTGTCGATATAGGCATGCATACGCTGCTTCATGCACGTCGCTACATAGCTTATCTATACGAGCATTTCTAAGAGTTAGGATAATTTTAAGTCGAAAAATGCTCCTGGTATCAGGAGAACATCTGACCCAAGGAGGTGTTCTAAAATTTTTGGAGGGGGAAAGGAGTGCCTGTCGATATAGACATGCATCGTTGCTTCATGCACGTCGCTACATAGCTTATCTATACGAGCATTTCTAAGAGTTAGAATAATTTTAAGTCGTAAAATGCTCCTGGTATCAGGAGAACATCTGACCCGAGGAGGTGTTCTGAAATTTTTAGTGGGGCAAAGAAGTGCCTGTCGATATATAGGCATGCATACGCTGCTTTATGCAGGTCTTTCTATACCTTATCTATACTAGCATTTTCAAGAGTTGGAATAATTTTAATTCGAAAAATGCTCCTGGTATCAGGAGAACATCTGACCCGAGGAGGTGTTCTGAAATTTTTGGGGGAGCAAAGGAGTGCCTGTCGATATAGGCATGCATCGTTGCTTCATGCACGTCGCTACATAGCTTATCTATACGAGCATTTCTAAGAGTTAGAATAATTTTAAGTCGAAAAATGCTCCTGGTATCAGGAGAACATCTGACCTGAGGAGGTGTTCTGAAATTTTTGGAGGAGCAAAGGAGTGCCTGTCGATATAGGCATGCATACGCTGCTTCATGCACGTCACTACATAGCTTATCTATACGAGCATTTCTGAGAGTCAGAATAATTTTAATCCGAAAAATGCTCCTGGTATCAGGAGAACATCTGACCCGAGGAGGTGTTCTGAAATTTTTGGTGGAGCAAAGGAGTGCCTGTCGATATAGGCATGCATACGCTGCTTCATGTAGTTCGCTCTATACCTTATCTATACTAGCATTTTCAAGAGTTAGAATAATTTTAATTCGAAAAATGCTCCTGGTATCAGGAGAACATCTGACCCAAGGAGGTGTTCTAAAATTTTTGGAGGGGGAAAGGAGTGCCTGTCGATATAGACATGCATCGTTGCTTCATGCACGTCGCTACATAGCTTATCTATACGAGCATTTCTAAGAGTTTGAATAATTTTAAGTCGAAAAATGCTCCTGGTATCAGGAGAACATCTGACCCGAGGAGGTGTTCTGAAATTTTTGGAGGGAGAAAGGAGTGCCTGTCGATATAGACATGCATCGTTGCTTCATGCACGTCGCTACATAGCTTATCTATACGAACATTTCTAAGAGTTAGAATAATTTTAAGTCGAAAAATGCTCCTGGTATCAGGAGAACATCTGACCCGAGGAGGTGTTCTGAAATTTTGGGAGGGGGAAAGGAGTGCCTGTCGATATAGGCATGCATCGTTGCTTCATGCACGTCGCTACATAGCTTATCTATACGAGCATTTCTAAGAGTTTGAATAATTTTAAGTCGAAAAATGCTCCTGGTATCAGGAGAACATCTGACCCGAGGAGGTGTTCTGAAATTTTTGGAGGAGCAAAGGAGTGCCTGTCGATATAGGCATGCATACGCTGCTTCATGCACGTCGCTACATAGCTTATCTATACGAGCATTTCTAAGAGTTAGAATAATTTTAAGTCGAAAAATGCTCCTGGTATCAGGAGAACATCTGACCCAAGGAGGTGTTCTAAAATTTTTGGAGGAGCAAAGGAGTGCCTGTCGATATAGGCATGCATACGCTGCTTCATGCACGTCGCTACATAGCTTATCTATACGAGCATTTCTAAGAGTTAGAATAATTTTAAGTCGAAAAATGCTCCTGGTATCAGGAGAACATCTGACCCGAGGAGGTGTTCTGAAATTTTTGGAGGAGCAAAGGAGTGCCTGTCGATATAGGCATGCATACGCTGCTTCATGCACGTCGCTACATAGCTTATCTATACGAGCATTTCTAAGAGTTAGAATAATTTTAAGTCGAAAAATGCTCCTGGTATCAGGAGAACATCTGACCCAAGGAGGTGTTCTAAAATTTCTGGAGGGGAAAAGGAGTGCCTGTCGATATAGACATGCATCGTTGCTTCATGCACGTCGCTACATAGCTTATCTATACGAACATTTCTAAGAGTTAGAATAATTTTAAGTCGAAAAATGCTCCTGGTATCAGGAGAACATCTGACCCGAGGAGGTGTTCTGAAATTTTGGGAGGGGGAAAGGAGTGCCTGTCGATATAGGCATGCATCGTTGCTTCATGCACGTCGCTACATAGCTTATCTATACGAGCATTTCTAAGAGTTTGAATAATTTTAAGTCGAAAAATGCCCCTGGTATCAGGAGAACATCTGACCCGAGGAGGTGTTCTGAAATTTTTGGAGGAGCAAAGGAGTGCCTGTCGATATAGGCATGCATACGCTGCTTCATGCACGTCGCTACATAGCTTATCTATACGAGCATTTCTAAGAGTTAGAATAATTTTAAGTCGAAAAATGCGCCTGGTATCAGGAGAACATCTGACCCGAGGAGGTGTTCTGAAATTTTTGGAGGAGCAAAGGAGTGCCTGTCGATATAGGCATGCATACGCTGCTTCATGCACGTCGCTACATAGCTTATCTATACGAGCATTTCTAAGAGTTAGAATAATTTCAAGTCGAAAAATGCTCCTGGTATCAGGAGAACATCTGACCCAAGGAGGTGTTCTAAAATTTTTGGAGGGGGAAAGGAGTGCCTGTCGATATAGACATGCATCGTTGCTTCATGCACGTCGCTACATAGCTTATCTATACGAGCATTTCTAAGAGTTAGAATAATTTTAAGTCGTAAAATGCTCCTGGTATCAGGAGAACATCTGACCCGAGGAGGTGTTCTGAAATTTTTAGTGGGGCAAAGAAGTGCCTGTCGATATATAGGCATGCATACGCTGCTTTATGCAGGTCTTTCTATACCTTATCTATACTAGCATTTTCAAGAGTTGGAATAATTTTAATTCGAAAAATGCTCCTGGTATCAGGAGAACATCTGACCCGAGGAGGTGTTCTGAAATTTTTAGTGGGGCAAAGAAGTGCCTGTCGATATATAGGCATGCATACGCTGCTTTATGCAGGTCTTTCTATACCTTATCTATACTAGCATTTTCAAGAGTTGGAATAATTTTAATTCGAAAAATGCTCCTGGTATCAGGAGAACATCTGACCCGAGGAGGTGTTCTGAAATTTTTGGGGGAGCAAAGGAGTGCCTGTCGATATAGGCATGCATCGTTGCTTCATGCACGTCGCTACATAGCTTATCTATACGAGCATTTCTAAGAGTTAGAATAATTTTAAGTCGAAAAATGCTCCTGGTATCAGGAGAACATCTGACCCGAGGAGGTGTTCTGAAATTTTTGGAGGAGCAAAGGAGTGCCTGTCGATATAGGCATGCATACGCTGCTTCATGCACGTCACTACATAGCTTATCTATACGAGCATTTCTGAGAGTCAGAATAATTTTAATTCGAAAAATGCTCCTGGTATCAGGAGAACATCTGACCCGAGGAGGTGTTCTGAAATTTTTGGTGGAGCAAAGGAGTGCCTGTCGATATAGGCATGCATACGCTGCTTCATGTAGTTCGCTCTATACCTTATCTATACTAGCATTTTCAAGAGTTAGAATAATTTTAATTCGAAAAATGCTCCTGGTATCAGGAGAACATCTGACCCAAGGAGGTGTTCTGAAATTTTTAGTGGGGGAAAGGAGTGCCTGTCGATATAGGCATGCATACGCTGCTTCACGCACGTCGCTATATAACCTATCTATACTAGCATTTTTAAGAGTTAGCATAATTTTAATTCGAAAAATGCTCCTGGTATCAGGAGAACATCTGACCCGAGGTGGTGTTCTGAAATTTTTGGTGGGGAAAACGAGTAGTGTATCGATATGAGCATGCATACGTTGCTCCTTTGATGTCGCTATAAAGTTCATGTATACAAGCGATTTTTACAGCTAGAATAATTTTACTAGCCAAGTTGTACTGATAAAGAAGAACAAAAAGAAGTAGAAGAAGAAGGAGAAGAAAAAGAAGAAAAAGAACAAGAAGAAGTAGAAGGAGGAGGAGGAGGAGGAAGAGAAGTAGAAGAAGAAGTAGAAGAAGAATGGAAAAATGCTGCAGGAATTTGGTAAACATCTGAATCGAGGAGATGGTGTCAAATCTCTGAGTGAGTGAAAATGCATTAATTCTATCTTACTACTCGTCTCGTGTATTGCCTCACCTATTGTTTATTCGAAATCAGATGTCATAGGGAGGGAAAGATGGGAACATAACAAGGCAATTAATTATTAGTAAATGTTGAAGTTTATTGCTGTAGTATCCATACAATATTACTCATTGCCAAATTTGTGTAGTACAATTTGTCATTGTTTCCGGTAAATCATTTCCATTTGCTTTCTGGCATACAACTTATCGTGGTATGAAGCGTGATACAATATAATATCACACCCAATGTCACTAAATATTCCACGACTCAGATCAATATACACCCATATATTCGTTGCAATTGTTTTACATAAACAATTGATCCCGAAAATATGGCCTCGTCGAACTAGCACATAAAACTGCAAAAGCCATAAGCAGCTGAAGGCACAAGCATAGAGCATGCACACAGAACTCGGGACTCGAGCGACAGCGCATGCGCTATGCTTCTGCATTCTGCTTACGGCATCTGGAATTTCAACCCACATGAAGATCGAAAAGCATAAGAGCGTTATGTACCGTCAAGCGTGCCACACCGCAAGCGGAAAAATAATCGCATATCAAATAATGAAATAATCAATTGAATGATCGATTCGTTCATTGATATTGGTATATTTGATATTTCAGTTTACGTTAATAATGAAGCAAATGACCTATTGGCCATTGCATGCGTATTGATGGTTTAGCTATCAAAAACGCGGTCCAGCAGATTTTTAGGGTTAGACGGATCGTCAAACGCGGAGAGAGCAGCGTAGTATTTACTGAATTCTTGAGAAAAAAAAAATGATAATAATTAAATAAGTCGCAAGCGGATTATTTAATTCAGCGGATGCGATCAAAATCCGATAATCCTGATGTTTTATTTCATAAATCAGTACCGACGAGTTGATGACTCTTACGTCCCGATCTATTCATCCTAATAATATAATTATCACAATCAAATGGATTATATCTCTGCGACTAATTCCGTATTCCTTTTATGTGCTTCGGCCTTGACCCTGTCAAAAATACAAAGAAACGCGTATACAAGCGGCTCAATTCATAGTACCTGTTAACGACATAAGTATCTATTCAAATTGCATTTCATTCATTGCAATTTATTGAATGTTTTCGAATAATTTTAACATTCATTCGCATTTACCCCGAAACGACAAAAATTTCTGTCGATTTAAAAATTTCAGGGTTCTGGCACGGTTTTTAGTAGGGCTTCACAATGCGCGAAAGAATAACTCAACGTCCATATGCGTTTGACTTAAAAACACCGTATGTGACCCATGCCAAATCGTTCGTAATATAAGATTACATCAGGGATTCACGTCGAATTTCTACACCTGAATTTATTACCATACTGTATCTTTTCACAGAGTTATATTGCATCCCACACAATTAGAACAGTGTAATACAAAAAATACCCTTCAGATCAAATATAATATTTTATTGATCATTGATTGTAACTATTGAAACTATAGTTTCTACATATCCATTGTATATTTGCTTTTTATAATATAAATATGAATTTTAGGAGATCACAATTTTCTGACAAAAAATTATGAATCCCATGAACCTTGGCTGCTCTTGCTATTTATCGAACTTCGCGTGTACAGTGACATCGCATTCATTGTCAGGGAGTCGTTGGCAGGTGGGTATTGGTGGTACCTCGCACACGCATTTGAGGCAAACGGAATCGTAGCCCGTTCCTGAGTTTAATTCGTCTCCTAATTTCATAGTTAGTTGTCCATAAGTGCAGACGGAATCTGTAGAAGTAATTGTAATTGCATTAGAACAGTCATCGTCAGATCTTATAATTATAAATTCAAATAGGTGGGATCTTTTGCGCAATACGACTCGAGGTTGAAACCGATCTGAATATACTGTATTCATTCGTTAACAATAATAATTGGTTATGTTGTTATCGTAGTCCAGGTTCAAAAGACTAAGCCATTGAAAAGTGATTCTGATCATTTTAAGCTATCACATAGGCAAATGATATCAGAACTATTTAGTTATTATGTGCTTATACCTGAGTCTGCAGCTGAGGTACTTCCAGCTTTTTCAGATGGCACTACCTTGTCATTTTTATTTTCTGAAATTAAAATGAAGATTTTTTCACAATTAGTAAACCTTAAATATTTCAGCGAAAGTCGCCAATGAAATCGATGTATGCAGTAGTACAATTATTCCTCTGGAGATATGATTGAAAGCAGTGCATGGTACGCGGTTAGAATTCTTCACTTGCGGTAAAAAGAAAAAAAATTGGCCGTGAAAAATTAATGTTACTAAAAAATGTTTATGGGAGTTGAGTGCTATTATAGGATACAAAATTTGTGGATTGTACTTACGGCATCTAGAAAACACGTTACACTCGGTAGCAGGATTTTGCGTGCTGTAAAACGCTGGTGCGCAGTTACGATGGATCTCACGGGCATGACGAAGTTCTACATCACAAGAGTAACTGTCAGTCTGAGGTCTGCAGTATGGTGAAACATTCTTCCCTAAAACAGCCGAAACATCAACATATTAAGAATATACTCTAATTCTGGGTGACAAATAGACACAAATAGACACAAATAATATGAAATTATAATTTGATAGAAAGAAAAACCGATCGGGATGTGTTCGGTGATTTCCTCTTCAGTATCAGCGTTTCGACTGATCATGAGTTAGCCACTTTCTTTGACTAAATCAAGCGCAGTATCATGATGAAATCGTAATCATATCTGTGCACAGGTTACATTTGTAAACCGCAAAAGAGCGTATAGTATGTGAGTTACACAAAGTGAATAGAAATCGATAGCACAATCGTTATTACAAACCTTTGTATCCTTCGGAACAAATGCAAGATAGTGTTGGGTCTGATTTTGGTGTAAATTGCTGGCCGTCGAGGTACGTTTTTCCATCGACTTCACATCGTGCTAATTTTTCATTGCCATTCTTAGCTACAACAGAGTGAAATTGAATACCAATCCACGATTATGTATTTCTTTAATTCTTTACTTTCACTAGCGTATGTTGACAGTTACTTACGGCACACTTCTGGTCCAGCACAGCACTGGTCGAAGGATTCTTTCAGATAACATCCGGGTGCCGGTCTGCTGAAGCAGTCAACCACAGCACAGGAAAAGTGTGCGCTGTGATGAAAAAAAAAATGGATGCTCTGTAAAATTTTGCGCTATTCATAATAATTGCCCCGATTTATGGTACAGCACATAAGGGCTCGAAATGATGCGATAATTGATCTCTAACTACAATTATGCTATATTCTACTAACGGGCCATTGAATCCTGCGATACAGGCACATCCAATATCACACGGCTTTGCATCTTCCGCTTTGAGTGCTTCACCAATTTTATATTCTCGACCCTTGTAGTAACATTTATCTTCAGATCTCCCTGTGAGATGGTCACACTTGTATTTCACGGCGCAACAGGTATCCCCACCGCTATAGATCGGAATGCATCCCAAATCCTCGTAATATTTAACTGGACCTTTGCATTTGGATTTATCACATGCTGAAACGAATGAAATACTATATTTTAGCGTTTGGGTATATCAGAGCTTCAAATAATCAGAAAATTTGCGATGCTGTTCAATAATCTCGATTTACATCATATGAAATTTTGGTTCAATTTCCGAAAAGAATACTTTCTCGATTTTCTCAATTCCCAGAAGGACCGTCATCATCTCTTTAATTTTAAAAATGTTGTAAATTTTGTAATGGATTTCTAGCGAAATCTGAAAACCCTACAATAATTCAGAACAGAACCCAAGTACATAATCAGGTGTAACGAATCTAACGATCGAGCATATTTTTTCATCATAATTAGTGCTTGCAGCTTCGACACTGGGAAACTTCATAACTCCACAAGAAATGATCTTTTTTCAAATCCATGAGACGCGGTTTCTCAAATTTTCTTTCAAAAACAATTTATTTCTTCGGCAAACCTTCCACGCTATCAACTCCGTGAATGCCTAATGTTTTCCGTAAGATTAAACTACGTCACGACAGGATTAAAGGGTGAAAACTTTGGAATCATTCATTAGAATAGCGTTTAACTAGACGACAGTGAAATGATAAATTCTTCACGATCTAAGAACTTTCATGTGGGAAAATTTACGCCCATACAAGGTAGCCTTTTGCTGAGCTTAATGCCCACATATAATGAAAAAGTAGCGTCATCACAGGCTTGAGATTCTTATATAGAATCACTTGACGCATATATATGCATCGGGTCATTGCCAGGGCGAATTCCTTGTTTTCCATGACCCAGAAATACAGAATGGACTGGTCTTCGAGAATGGATGAGGTAAGTGTGTATTCAAGAACAAAGGGAGAAAATATCAGATTTGTTAATATCATATTCATGATATTCATTCATTCATTCATTCCTCAATCATGTGTTCGATCTTCTTGAGAATAAATTAATTGAACTGATTAGAACCTGGCTATCGAATTATTCAAAAATTTGGAAATCGGTTTGTCGACGTCTTTCTTGACACTTAATTGATAGTCTCGTCTGGAAATAATAATTCGAAATGTGTGTTTTATCTCTAATTGCTGACCAACTACAGATGGGAATTACGAACGAAGTTGTATATATACCTACCAATGCAAGTATGATTTTGAAATTTCGAAAATAGAACTCTGACTTTGGCTTCGAGCAAGAACGTAGATGTCGATCGTCAGCCGAATGCAAAACAAATTGACTTGAAACAGAAATTTGAACTGAAAACTGCGGACAAAATAATCTATATAATCGCGTACTGAACTATATTTTCAATACAGGGTGCATAATTCCGCAAGCGATAAAAAGAGAAAAATAATTAAATGAATACTTCTGCCCATGGCAGTGGATTGATTAGTTTTTACCTCGGTTTTGGCCGAAAAACTAGATTCCAAGGGTTAATTCCTTGCAATCTAAATGAGTGAGAATTTTCAGCTTTAACATTGCCAAAAGGTCGTATAATGCTGCCAACAACTTTATGGCATGAGCCACGCGATGTGATATAAATGAAAATTGATTTTGAGTCAATACTAAGTACTAATTTTCGAAAATGCAAATCGAATCTAAAATTTCCCCGTCACAGAGTCACAGCGAATAAAAATCTTGTACCTACCTGGATTATAGAAGAATATAAAATTTATGGTCTCACTATGTTCGAGATAAGGTGGTGCTAGCTATTGTTTTTTATGGACAATTTGAAAATTCATTCATCAATAGTGGATGGAAATATAGAAAACAGTACATAAATATACGGATGAAAAGATTATTCTCAAATGCGTCGACTATGCAAGTCTAGTACTTACTTTGACCCGCAGAGATCGTATGAAGTATAGAAAACAGATACAAGCAAACAAGAGTACAGATGTATTTTCCTTCGGCCATTATAAGTTCGATAGATTTGCAAATAATTACGATACGTTATTTGTTTACTCTACCATTGCTGCCAAGGGACAGGATTATCTCTTATATATCCCGCGAGTGGAGTAGCAGAGTGGGAGATATTCAAAGTCTTGCGTAAAGTGGGGATGATAATGTCTCCTTGCTAATTATGCAACGGATATACAGTCGCATCCATAATTGAACCGAACAATCGATAGATGCATGTATCATGGTGTTTTGAATAAAAATCCCAAAAAAGCTTATGGTAGTATGCGAAGATGTATTCATATCGTTTCAGAAACCTGATTAAAGAGTCCTTTTTCATCCGTCTTTCGAATCCTGGATTATCCAGGTCTAGAGGATGCCATCCAGAATCTACCAGTTTTCAACGTCTTGTTCACTTTCTAGTGACCCTGAAAGCAATGCAAAATACTGGAACGAACTGAAACTCATGATTCCTTGACATAGTATGGAACTATCTTGGAATTTTACTCGTATCCTGGAAATCTTTCTTTACTCCTTTCTGAAATCGCTGTGGGAGAATTCGAGTTTCATAGCTATATCTGTTGATTTGTATTTATAGATACATGAGATGGTTGGCTCTCATAATCAGTTCAGAAAAATTTGGGAAAAGGTTAATTGTGATATGGTTTTGATAGAGCTTTGATTAAAGCTAGGCTACAGTTAGTCGTGCTAAAAATGCCCGTAGATTTAGATTTTTAAGTCCACTATTTTGTTTTTCGGAATTGGGATATCACAATCGTAATAAGCGACCCCGAAAACATCGGTAAAGTGTATAATCAATCAAGTTTTTTACGAAATTTATGTCGTCATCGGCCATATTGGAAACGCCATTTTTTTCCCCCAATTTGGATACCAGATTCGTGATCAGCGACCCCATAAACGGTAGTATATCAAATTTGGAAAAATTCCGATGATCCCCTGGATTATAGCCACGTTTTTGTAAAAATTCCCCACCGTGTGCCGCCTGCAGGCACAAACACATGTATGCATAAACCGGATTGGTAGACTTCGCTGGGGTATAAGCATCACATTGGGCGATTAACAGAGAAATCTTGAATCGCATCTTCTCTATTTATTTCCGAATGCATTGAGGATGATGAATCCTTGGTATGAATAAATCCTCATCACACTGCCATAAAAATCTTGCTCTCACATCAAGCCGTCGATACCAATGTTGAAGGAAATTATACGATCAAGAGTTCGAGGTCTAAAGGAGGAGCAAACGTAGTAAATGGAGAACTTAGAGGTTCACTGTAGGAGCTCTAGGTCGAATAGTATCATGGGAGGTTCGAATAGGCGTTGGGAGAATCAAAGAAGGGTTAAAATTTCGACTCGGGTGAACCACTGCACACGGAAGAGCTTTTAGACTTCATGTATAGCATTGCCATCAGTACGGAGATCGAAAATTACAGCGAGCTTCTGGCTATCATTATGTATGCAACACAGCCTGATAACTAATCTTGGAAAGGACCGATCTTAGTTGTTGAAGTAGTTCCATATCCGATAACTGTTATTTTAAAAGGTAGGGCATAGCTGTAATGGATAAAACAGCGTTTTGAGAATTTTTTTTAATCGTCTAACGTTATTTCATGGCTGAATATGAAAGCACCGTATCAACGGGTCCGAAGTGGGGAAAAGAATTGATACATTTTTGAAGTCAATCAAAAAATAACACTATATGATAGATATCAAGTGTTGAAATCGTTGAGTTCACAATTCCGAAAAAAGAGGGTTTGATCGGCCACCTCGGAAAATTCGGAAAGTTGGAAATTTCACAAGAACTTAGTTTTACGCGAAAATATTTGCACAGAAAGCAGAGAATGATGATATTGGGTGCTTATTTTGTGATCAGCTGTATTCATGCTCTAATGAAAATTGGATTTAATCAGTTCTGGGCACATGAGGCGTAAACGATCTATGTTTGACATCGTATACTTGTAATTGAGTACCTGGGTGCCAGAACAACCTAAGTCGACTTAGGTCGTTTTTGCTCCCTCTATCATTTTCGCGTTGTACAACATCCGAACTATCTACCCTGTGAGTTTCAGGGTTGTAGGTCTCATTTTGGTGAAAAGTATTTTTGAAGTATCCAGTGTGCACGGAGCGTCAACCCCGCCACGCGCGATTTATGCAAGAAGAACCTAACGTTACTACTTACCCTGGTGAGATTAGGCCGTGAAAACCCTGAATCTTTCGACGTTATCATGGTCGGTACCATTATTCACTCAAAAATTGGAATGAAGGGTTGATTGCTTTGTTCGTGAAAATACCAAAGCGTTAAAAAAGAGAGATTCAGCACAAGAAAATATGTCGAAATAACAATATCTTCGGAAGGGAAAGTATCACTTTCTCGGAAGTATTGTGCCGAAGACTGTCAAATGTTTGAAATTGCTAAAAAAAGGAATTGTATTTAACAAAAGAACTAAATTAAGCCTCCCGGGTAACACTTCCTCCGAAATTGAAAAATGTTCGAATCGATAGATCTCCGAATTTTTACTGGAAAATGATAGCCTAACAGCCTAACTGATGTCGAGTTTCGAACGCGCTTCCCTGGAAAGTTAAAAAATTGCAGGCAAAATGGACATCCTAAAAAATTAGAGGTTTGAAGTCTGCTAGAGCAATGTGAATAATGAAATTTAAAACGTTTTTCAATTTTGAAAGAGTACGAAAAATTTTTGGGGGTGCCCATTTTGCCCGCTGGTGGCCATTTTGCCCCCCCTCTCCCTTAAATATTGAGAGCTCATCGAACCTTTTTTTTATATTTCTTAAAATATGCCGCATGTAATATTATTTATTTACTAAATTACAATTATTGGTGTATTGTTCGAAAAGAATCATTATTTTGATTTCCTGTCTTATTTATTATTTTACTGGTTGATCCAAATTTCCAAAGACTACGTAAAATATGTGTTTTGACATAGAAAAGAACAAAATTCAAGTCGTAAATGTCGAGACGGACCGAATATTCGCAAGAAATTGCGTTTTTAGCAAGAACGACCTAAGCCAGCGCGCGTGTTTCATTTATTATAAAGATTTCTATTCATTTGAGTGCAAAAATGAAATGGGCTTCGTATTCCGGAAGAATCGCCCTTCAAAATGAGTAATCTACAAAGTCCATTGTGGTTTCGTTCGCGTGGATTTAATTCAGTTATTAAACTTCAATCAACGGTTTCGGTGTCAAAACCTAGGTCGACTTAGGTTGTTCTTGCACCCAGGTACTCAATTATTGGTGCCTATGACTTGCTTTCAAATCACTCAGTTTATTTGACGCTAAAGGTCTTGAGAAGCAAATGAATAAATAGTAAATAAATTGTGACAAATAAGTGGAATTTTTTCAGGGCGCCTACAATGCTTTAGCTTCCGCCATTTCTCTATTTGTGTTTGTGTGACAAGACGATGCAGGAGTTGTATCGCTGTAATAATTATTTTTGATCAACCATCTATATGTCCGCAGTTAGCGAATTAGCTTCTAAAATCCGATCAAACAGATTGTGCATTCTATAACTATACCTACGTTCATCTTTTAGCATCGACCAATCGAAACGTTTGTTTGCATTGATGTATACCGTGAGTTTTTATGGAAGGTGGCCAGCGACGAAGCCACATGAAATAAGACTACTGAGCTAATCGCACCCGAAGGTTTACATAATGGCGTGTGTTGGTTGTGCAAAAGATTGTTCGCTAGTCACGTCCCTCAAGATCCCACAGAGAATATAACGTGAATGCTAGGATAGGAAGGGAGACAATGTGAACCGATAATGCTTGAGTAAATTCATCATATTAACAAGCCTAATTTGTCAGCGCTTAGTACAATTTTTGTTTTATCATTTTTCAGTATTATTTGAGACTTTGAGTAACAATTTTTATCGAACAATTATGAAGATAATGAATGTTTGGTTATTTTGAAAAATCATCGAACTTCGCGTGTACAGTGACATCGCACTCGTTGTCAGGGAGTCGTTGGCACGTAGGTATTGGTGGTACTTCGCACACGCATTTAAGGCAAACGGAACTGTAGTACGTTCCTGAGTTCAGTTGATCTCCTTTTCCCATCGTCAGTTGTCCAAAGGTACAGGTAAAAGCTGTAGAAGTAATTGTAATTACATCAAAACAATTATAGTGGCTTTTCCAAAGTAAAGATAAAAATATGTGGGATCTTTTGTACAATGCGAATCAAAAGTGGAAGTCTGATCCTCGATGTACTATAATTGCTTATTTATAACAGTAACTGGCCACGTCGTTGTCATATTCCAGTTTTGGAAGACTAACCTATTCGAAAATGATTGTCAGGTACTTAAGATTACACATAAATTATTAACATCAGAGATATTTGGTTATTTTTTTTTTACCTGGGTCTGAAACTGGAGTGGCTCCAGCTACAGCTGCATTTTCCGATTTCACTACAACGTCATCTTTGTTTTCTAAAATTGAAAAGAAAACAGTGTTTAATCAGTCGTTACAATTTCTAAATAAACATCAAGAACTATGTGAGAAAAATGAATATTATTTAAGACTTTTTGTCATTGTTGGCGATACAGATTGATTGTGGAACGTAGTACTCACGACATCTAGAAAAGAAGTTACAATCGGTGGCTGGATTTTGTTCGCTGTAGAATGCTGGTGTGCAATTATTATGAATATCAGCGGCATGACGTAGTTCTACATCGCAAGAGACAGTCTCGACAACTACAGGCTTGCAGAATGGTGCCACATTTTCACCTAAAACATCCAAAACAGTAATATTAGAATACTCTCAATTGTAGTGAAAATTGTTGCCTGGTGTACCACTGTACTGGTATAACATATCAGCTTTCAAAAAAGTTGAAATTACTGTCAAATCATTGATCGCGATCCAGTAAAATGACGATGCAAATAATATTAGAGCATTATCTAAAAAAAAATGAAAAAAAAATAACAGTCCTATCGACACATGTTCGGCTATTGTCTCTTCAGCACTTGCATTCCAACTCATCTGGGTACGAAATCAAGCGTAGCATCAAGATTAAATAAGAATCATATGTGCACAGGTTACACGTGTGAACCATGAAAAAGCTGTGATGGTGTATAGGTTTCAATCACTAAATAAAAGATGAAATATTTATTACAAACCTTTGTATCCCTCAGAACAAATACAGGATAGTGTTGGGTCTGATTTGGGTGTAAATTGCTGGCCGTCGAGGTACGTTTTTCCATCGACTTCACATTGTGCTACTGTGTCATTGCCAAAGGGAGGTACTACGGAGTGAAATTGACTCGTTATTATCGTTTCAATTGAATAGTATTCGCTTAACTTTCATTTCGCGCGATTAAATATTTAAAAAAGAGTTACTTACAGCATACTTGTGGTCCAGGACAGCATCGGTTGTGGGCGCTTTTGAGATAACATCCAGGTCCTGGTCTGTTGAAACAATCAACTACGGCACAGGAGAAGTGTGCGCTGTAAACAAATTTCGTCTCATCATACGCAAATCTGGTCACACAGAATATTTTTGACTGTGATGATTACGTGCAAGTAGCAATCAAATATTGAGCTGTGAATGGACTCCTTCGAATAACGGGCAATATTTTAATCCTATAGAAGATATCATGTATGAGGATGCTTCACTGTAATTAATATTCAGCTATAATCAAGCTATGTTTTACTGACGGGCCTTTCCATCCTGGTGTACAGCTACACCCAATATCGCATGGCTTTGCATCTTCTGCTCTGAGTCCTTCACCAATTCCATACACGTGGCCTTTGTAATAACATTTATCTTCAGATCTTCCGTGGAGATGGTCACAATTGTATTTTACTGCGCAACAGGTATCCTCGGCACCGTAGATCGGAGTGCATCCTAAATCCTCGTAATATTTAACTGGACCTTTGCATTTCGATTTATCACATGCTGAAACAAATTAATTGTTGGAACTAAATCAATAAATAATTGCGTGCTACATCTATCATTCATTCGATTGTCATCTACTTCTTCACATTTTCATCCAAAACTTTCTCTCTTTTTACTCTTCTGTGGGTTTGGGTACATATCACAGTAGAAAACTTTTTAACCATTGATGTATAAAGGGGTGTCATTTTATTATACGTAAGATCCGCGATCGAAAATATATATTTCGTCTGACACCAGGAGCTGTAGAGACTAAATTAATCTGAGTATTTCACCAAATCACTCTTTTTCACACCTTACATCAAATCAATCAGCAATTTTGTACAGTTATAGAACAAGGGATGAAGATATAAAAATTGTAAGAATAAATGTAGGTACCCATATTGACATCGCAGGATTATACCAGTTTTCCAGGTATAAATATCGGAAGGATTTGTTTAGTTCATTCGCGTATATCTCCTTTTATTATTCCACGTATTTTGCATAGTGTATGAGTAAACGCTGTACTGAAGTTACTTTTTCTGCCCAAATTGATGGTTCTGCATTGTGAAATAGTCGCTCACCGCATGTGCCTGTTGCGAATAACTTATTGCCAAACTACTCTGTCGGAATTAGAAATAGTCGAATCTGGATTGTTTGTCCACGAAATAGCAAGTTGTAATGTTCAATGTATCATATGATTGCCGATCACCTACGAGTGGAAATTAGTAACTGAATCGTTTATCTATCCGTGAGATCGAGTGCCATGGGGTCAAGTTCAAGCCGAACTGTATCGATTTGATCAGTCAGCCATTCTTGTTTCGAATTCGAAGGCATTCATTGACAAAAATTCGTTATTCAGGAATTTGCAATACTCTTTAGCTATAATATGCGCACAATCGTATGCATAGATTAGCTTGTCCGATAAAGGCCCGATGCTGTGCCAATGCGTCATATGCGAAGTACTGAGACGTTCTGTTGAGGACCACTTGCGAAACTGATAGCATATAAATGAACATGGATTTTGAGTAAATACAAAGTTCTGTAATACATGGAAATATTTGCATACATATACATTTTTTTCTTCTCTGGCTATGTCTTTCAATGTTCCCGCAATTAACATCTGACCAATAAAATGCAAATGCAGCCTCAAATCTCCGCGAATGTAAATGTGGTGACCGAAGCCATGCATAAATATAAAATTTTAATAATTGTTAACTGCTATTCAAAGAGTGAAATGTTATTTTGGAAATAATTTATGAATGGTTTCACGATCGTGTGTGCAATATTGTCTCAAAAATGGAAGAAAATGCATTTTAAAGATATAAAAATGATCGAAAAATGGATCTCGACTCAATACAGTTTTTCAAATGAGTCTTTCACACTTTTTCGTTGTAGAAATTGATGTGAGCTCAGCTGTAAGAATTATCTCGACATGAAAGAAAACGTAGAATTCTTACTGCATCGCGACTGTGTGCTACTGGCTCGTACTCTATTGATAATATCTCCATAGTCCCAAATATACCCAAAATAATGTACGCAGACACTCTTCATTTAGAAATAATTAGCCTCGCAAATTATCGTTATCACTGGTCCACCGTTTTTCTGACTGTTTTTCCACAGCACGTAATTTTGGATGATTTCTGAATCTCTGTTATTACTACAAGTTACACGATAAGATACACACACATACAACTACAAATTAAAATGAGTTCACCCTTGTACTTCACTATCAGTATAGGTTACTTAATGGGTCTTGTTATCGTTGTTGTTCTAAATTAAGAATCAGACTGTTTGTGGATAAATGAGTGGTCTGAATTTTTGACGATCGTGGTACTTTGAAAGAATGGCTAAAAGTTGAAACGATTTTTGCTAAGATAATACATTTTTCGCAAACTATCAAGTGATCGTGCGCATTCTCTTCCTGAATCATACCGAACAGTTACTGTTTCTGATTTCCTTTTCTCTTCTTTTTATTTTATCAGAAGCCTGTATGCGTGAACCGATTCGATCAACTCTGCTTGGGTAATGCTTCAACCTATCCAATTTTGACAGGAGCCACCCTAGCCTCTCGGTTTTGAGGAACCTATGGCGCTTCGAAGCGCACGCTTCGCTTTTCAAAATAAAGTATCCGAATTTGGCCAGAATCTGGGGCTTGAAAGTCAATCGGAGAGAAAATCCAATCACTCGTCTGGTAACTGGAGATTCCGAGCTACAATTTAGTTTTTTCTTAATTATCTACTCGTATCTTTTCAACACAGTGGGGGCATTCGTTTTATAGACTTGGTCCAATATTACATAAAGCAAATCATTTCAGTTCTGATGAGTCAGTTCCAGAAATAGAGGTTTCGTATAAATATGTATAAGAGGTGAATCGCCCTGGGTGTCGGACGTATGACGATGCAAGTCCAACTGCACTTACCTTGATCTGCAGAGATCGCATGAAATATAGAACATACGAGCAAGCAAGCAACGGTATAGACACAGTTTTGTCTGGTCATTATGAGTCCTGTGTTTATATCACGGTAGATTATTTGAAATGCCACTGCTACCAAGTCACAGGATCATCTCTTATATAGCGTTCCGGTAAAGCGATGGAGTGGGGAATATCAAAAATCTAGAATTTGAGTAGGGATGATGGGTCACGTTGAGACCTGGGCTCAGTATACAATCACTTCGATAATTGATTGCGAGACGTACAATAGATACATGTTCACATTCATAACCCTATCTGGGAGAGACGCCATATGGAGGTTATGGAAACATGGAAAGATCGATCTGGATCGAATCAGAAAACTGATTAGAAAGTCTCTTTCCATCAGGTTCTGGATCCCCGGGCTCGTCTGAATCGAGAAGATCTTATCCAGCAAATGACTTGTCCACCTTGAAGCGACCCCGGCAGCCCTAGAATATACTATGATACAACAAAACTAATGACTTTCCAAGAAAGCATGGAAATATCTTGAAATTTTTCGGCGTATGAACTTTTTTCGTAAAATTATTGTGAAAATATTCCGGCTATTAGTTGATTTCTATTCTCAACCACTTGAGAACAGTCAGTTCTCAGTTCGGAGAGATGGACAAAAGAGCATAATTGCCTCGCTAATTTGATTAATAAATCAGACTAAGATTGTTGAAAAATGGTTATAGTTTGTGGCGACTTCACGCAACCCGAGTAGATTAGATTCGTTATCATTTTCACTTCTTTCGCTCACTGCAGTTAACAATTATTCGCGATAAGTTTTGAATATGGACAACAGAGATCTTTTTAAGCGTAGAAAGCGCGTATCGCAATCTCAATGAGATAAATTAACACACAATTTCAAGCTATTCCTATAGATGCATTTGCTATGTGCAGTTGTCCCCAAATCTAGAAATATTTAACCAGTTTTATGAGGTAATTTTATTTTACCGGAATAAATTTTTATACTTACTCTGCTGAATAGAATTTCGTCATTCTTCCTTGAACTCCGATGTGATAATTGTTACGCGATCCTCATACTGTATAATATATTCAACTCACCAAGGTTAACGACTATACAAGTAGACAGATGCCGTTAGCATATTCCGAAGTCTGATGATGAAAACCAGAGTTCATTGAAAGAATAGACGTTGTCGAATAGTTTTCAATATCACAGTCTTGGGGTTCTTCATGTATATTTTCTCTGGACTTTAAGTCATACCCACCGAAGGTGTTAGAGGCGAGAAAAGTTCGCTTCAAATTGACAATGATACAAATTGTACATCGAAATTTTATTTATTTAAATTTATGAGCAAAATTAAATCGTATTCAGTCAGTCGTCGCCATCGTAGATCATCATAATGTCCATTACATGAATACGAATTGAAAGAGACCCTGAAGTTCTCAGACATCCGACAAATAGAAACTTTGACACCCCATAACAGCCGTAAAAACTATGGGAATGAAAAAAATAAGGTAGCTATTTTTTGCTTTTTCAAAACTCTAAATGTGCAATTCTCCGATTTTTTTTCAACAGCGTCTGATAAGAAGCTATGAAAAAAAGAAAGCTTTGGCAAGCTCTGATAGCACTGTAAGACATGGCAATGATAGAAAGTTGATTGAATCTCACCGTCACTACATTATCTGAACGTGCATTTTTTTATTTTATTTATTTTTGGCTTGGAACCTTTGGCACAGTATAGCAACCGTAAATTACATCCGATTAGGAAATCGCAAATTGACATTTCTTCCTCTTTTCAAAATCTACATGTGCATTTTTTTACATTTTTTTTCATACGCGTTCAACTGGTAGTTATTCTCGAAAACATTTCCAGTAAAACCTTTGGCACAGTATAGCAGCCTTAAATTACATCCGATTAAGAAATTTCAAATTGACATTTCTTCATTTTTTCAATATCTAAATGTGCATTTTTTACATCTTTTCACACGCGTCTCAGTAGTAGAATACCTCTGTACGTATATGTATAGTATAGAAGGAATATGATGGTAGCCTCGACGTGGCGTGCTCCGGGCAACAGGATGAATATTTTATTACATTCTAGCTAATACCATTAAATCTAATCATAAATTTGAAAATCTGACAAAATACACACCGTGACTTTGAAAAAACGTACAAATTGCAATTTGTAATTTTTGAGCCGGACGTAATTTATGATTACTATACTGTGCCAAAGGTTATACTGGAAATGTTTTCGAGAATAACTACCCGTTGAACACGTATGAAGAAAAAAGTCAAAAAATGCACATGTAGATTTTAAAAAGAGGAAGAAATGTCAATTTGCGATTTCCTAATCGGATGTAATTGACGGTTGCTATACTTGTCCAAAGGTTCCAAGCCAAGAATAAATAAAATAAAAAAATTCACGTTCAGATAATGTAGTGATGGTGACATTCAATCAACTTTGTATCATTGCCATGTCTTCTTTTTTTCATAGCTTCTTATCAAACGCTGTTGAAAAAAAATCGAAGAAATGCACATTTAGAGTTTTGAAAAATCGAAAAAATAGCAACCTCATTTTTTTTCATTCACGTGGTTTTTACGGCTGTTATGACGTGTCAAAGTTTTCATTTGTCGTATGTCTGAGAACTTCAGGGTCGTAATTAAAATCGTATCAGAGTTGTCCTACGCTATGGACAATATCCATCATGGCAAGATCAGAATTTTTGCTTTTCGATTTGACAACGTCTTTCACTGACGACATAAAACGAGCACGATATAAAGGTATCACACATTTGTGGAAAAAATTCATCTGTGATCTATAAATAAGGCTCGAATCCTTCTTTTCGAGAAAATAATGACAACACTATTATTTGACTGATAGCTTCAGAAGATCGGTAATGAACTTGAGTGATGAAATTGGATTCCTGACATTTTTATTTTTTCGGATGCACCAGTCCGCAAAAAAAAAAAACCCCTTTCTGGGGTGTGCATACCTCCGTAAATTGTGTTCATTCGAAATGCATTATACCAATAACGTTTCGTATGTGAGATACCGTTGAGCGTGAGATGTGAGCCATTTGTCTCTCCTCAATAAATATTTACCGTCTGATTAGAAACTGTACGCATTTATAAATGAGCAGAAATGAATAACATTCGACTAGATAATTTTTACAGATAAAGAACGTAGGGTTTTAACCACAATGTCATTTTTAATGACGCTGCGTGTTGTATGCGTTGGGTATGAATCAATTACCACAATTAACATGATGCCTATGTGTGTGCCAACGATTATCATCTTCCGAAGAGCACGAGCAAACAAAAATGTCATTACTATGTGTGGCTGTAGTAAATAAAACTTCAGCAAATAGTATTGGTTGAATTTTTGTCTACTTTATCTTCATTTTATATCACCAGTCTGCGAAGTGCTAAAAAAATACATGCTTCTTCATCGGATATTCGTTAGATGGCCTATGTCTCTTAGAAATTTTCACGTAATTCAATTTCGCATTCAGGTATATCCCTACAGCCTGAAACATAGGACTTTATAATAACTATTTTCAATCTCATCTCTGCCTCAATGACGGTCACCAGGGCTCTTTTATACTTTGACAGGATTCTGTAACGTAGACGAAAAGAGTGCCTCCTACTCACGAAGGCCCTATCAATGTCACTCCGCTTAAGACCTTCGCGATGTTAGATAGGCAGTCATTAGCAAAGCACAAATAAAATATATGAAAGATAAAATACGATGTTTCATTGATTACTTTATCATTGCACAAGAGTGACTAACTCATGCAAATAATTTCAACTATCTCTAGTAGTTCTTAATAATTTCAATTTGAATGCACTTACCTGCTCAATCAATGAGCTCTTGTAGGTCTCATGGGTTCATGTATGAGTCTTTGTAACATTATGAAAAATCAAAAGTTAACAATCAGTTTTAATTATAATAACAAGCTGAATTTCAAGACTGCTTTGTACAATTTTTGTTAGTGTATTGCCAGAAATGCTGAATACAATTTTTTGAAAAAAAATTATGAATACCGTTAATGTCTGGTTTATCGGAAATTTGGGTGTACGGTGACATCGCACTCACTGTCAGGGAGTCGTTGGCAAGTGAGTGCAGGTGGTACTTCGCATACGCATTTAACGCAAACCGAAGACCAGTCTGTTCCTGCGTTGAGTTGGTCGCCGATTTTCAATGTAAGTTGTCCAAAGCTGCAGGTAGAACCTGTAGAAGTTATGAATTGTGTCAGCATAGTCATACTGAATTTTTCAAAATTATACATGAAGGTATAGGTAAGATCTTTTGAACAGTTCGAGTAAATGAAATCCAATTAAATTCATACTGTAACGACGATGACGCGTGAGATAATTAGGTATTTTCTATTTACCCGGGTCTGAAACTGAGGTCCCTTCAGCTACAGTTGCATTTTCGGATTCCACTATCCTGTCATTATTATTTTCTGAAATAAAAAGGAATCATTCTTTCAATTAGCGGTATTAGATCAATGGATACAGTAGTATAGGAAAAGTGTGCCGCTGTAAGCTCAACCTTGATTGGATATTACTTTAAGACTTTTTGTCAGACTCCGTTACTAATATCGGATAGAAATCGGCAGACTGATATACTTACGACATCTAGACGAATACGAGCAATCAGTGGCCGGATTTTGCGAGCTGTAAAATACTGGCGTACAGTTTTGATAAATATCAGCGCCACGACGTAGCTCTGTACTACAAGAGTAAGGCTGCACAGGCTTACAGAATGGTGCCACATTTTCCCCTGAAACAGCCAAAACAGTAACATATTTGGACCACTCTCCCTTTGGGTGACAAGTGCTGTTCTTCATGCCGCTATGGCACGAATAATATAGTTTTAAAGGAAGAAAGACTGACCAACAAATGTTCGATGACTGCCTCTTCAGTATCTGCGCTTCAACTGATCGTTACTAGCATATTTTTCCTACTGAATTAATCTAGCGCAGTCTCAAAATGAAATTAGAATAATGTGCAGAGCTAATCAAATTCGTGGACCTCGGAAAAGCTATCATTAAAAATTTGTAGCAGAATCGTTATTACGAACCTGTGTATCCTTCAGAACAAATGCAAGATAGGGTTGAGTCTGATTTGGGCGTAAATCGCTGGCCATCGAGGTACGTTTTTCCATCGACTTCACATCGTGCTATCGTTTCATTGCCACTTTGAGCTATAAAAAAGTGCATCTTATTTTGATATACTGCACATACGTCACGAAAAAGTCTAGTAGAATTCAAAAACCTCCCACAATTTGATATTCGTTGAACCTCTTTTTGTCCGTCAATGGATGTTTCAGGAAGAGCTACTCACCGCACACTTGTGGTCCAGGACAACATCTATCGTGGGTATGTTTCAGATAACATCCAGGTCGTGGTCTGTTGAAACAATCGACTATGGCACAGGTGAAATGTGCAGGACTGTAATCAGATTTTTTTTTTGCATTATACACAATTGTTGTTACACACAATATCGGGGATCAGGACGCTCAAGTGATACTAGCAATGAAATAATGAGCCTTGTATGGAACCCTTTCAATAGCGGACACCTTTTCATTTTAAATAGTCCGAAAATGAGCGAAAAAAAAAAACAATTTGTGTCGGAATAAGAGACAGTTCTGAATAACGGAGAATATGGTAACTCCAAAAAGGTGTCCTGTATTAAGAAGTTTCACTGTGATTAATGTTTAGCTTTATTTATGGTATATTCTACTGACGCGTCTTGCCATCCTTGTACACAGAAACACAATTTTTCACATGGCTTTGCATCTTCTGCTCTGAGCTTTTCATTAAGTTGATATTCGTGGCCCTTGTAGTAACATTTATCCTTGGATCTTCCTTTGAGATGGTCGCAATTGTATTTTACAGCACAGCAGGTATCCTCTGTGCCATAGATCGGCGTGCATCTTAAATCTTCGTAATATTTAACTGGACCTTTGCATTTTGATTTATCACAGACTGAAAGAAATCAATTGATGGAAGTCAAGCAGTGAATAAACTCCAGAATATCAATCTATATTAGAAATTCTAAACAGGTCGGGTCTATTTTCATTCATTGTTAACAAACAATGTTCCGCTTTTATCCTTTTCCTTCCCTAACTCAGCCTCAGTGACTTTGAAGCATAGAAGTTCTTGGAAATACACACTCACATGGAGAGTCAAATACGCAAGCGGAAAGACTGATATGCCTATGCCTGATTATCACTTCAATTGAGTTCACCTTTAAACTTTATTATCAGTTTGGTGATTCCCATGTGTCAAAGGTTAAATAATGTATCTTGTTGTCGTTGCTATTTCAAATCAAGAATCATATCGCGTCTCTAGTGCCAAAGCGGCATAAAAATTTTGGCCGATCCCATTAGAATAAAAAAAGACGTATAATTAATTAATTATACATAATTATCCCTTTTTGGTTTTTAGTAGAATGATTCTTTTTCTCTCCACTTTTTATGTTATTTTCATATTTCCAAAGTGATAGGAAAACCTTAAGAAGACTATATGCCTTTTTGGTTTTATTATGTCAAACAGGCATGTAACCATACGTAGTATACGAATTTTTAGCATTAGAGACGCGATATCTTCCCGATACGGGAGGCCTAAGTTCAATGCCTCACTTTCATGTTCGTTCTTAAATTCGAAGTTGTATTGCTGTAGGCCCCAGGGAACGTAAATTTAATACATGGGTTTAGATTTGTCCGAGACCGTCTCGCTTCACACTTTCTATGAAGACAAATCTAACTGTAGGTATGTTTTGATGTCCGCAATTGTCCAAGTCTATCACGGGGTGAGCATACATATCTATACAAATGGCGATCACCCCGGGTGACAGATATATTATGGAAGTCACTCACCTTGATCTGCACAGATAACGTGGAATATAAAACATAGGCACAAGCAAATACCAGTGAAGGTATATTTTTGGTCGGTCATTATAAGTTCGGTATGCAAATTATGGTAACGTTATTTAGAATGCCACTGCTTCTGAGCCACAGAATTATCTCTCATATATAGCGTATGAGCAAAGTGATGAGGTGGGGAATATTTAAAGTTCAGCGTCGAAGTGGGGATGATGGGTCAACATCATGATCCGAGAAGACCGCTAAAAAAATATGATAGAAATTTATAAAGATGGATTCAGATTAATTCAGAGAATTGATTGAAAAGTCTCTGTCCATCGATTCTTCGAACCTAGGTTCATACAAACAGGGTCTTTCAATTTTATCAGACTTGTCCACTGCCTGGCGATCTGGGAGGCCCTGAAATATTCTGAAATGTACTGATACTCATGACTTCGTGATATAGCATGAAACTTCATTCGTACGTAGTTTTTCATTTTCTAAAATAATTCTGGGCCGAAGATTCGAGACATCTGATTTCTATTCGTAGGCATTCTAGAATGGCCTTTACTCCGGAGCCTTTACTCCGGAGAAATTGACAGAAGGCATGCTGTATTAAAAATTTGATGCATATTTTGATATACTAACTTTGTACAAAGCTGATGGCTTTCAACAGGATATGAAAACTAATGGTGCAAGGTTAAATTCCATCTTCTTCGTTGATTTTTCAATCATCCCACGACTGAACCTTATGGCTATTACAGTAAGAAGGGTTCAACCTATCATTGGCTTCCGAAATAGCGTCATTTCTGATTTGTTACTTGAGGAGATAGGGTTTAGTTGGAATAAAAAAATAACAACCTAACAAATTTCCATGTAGTCAAATCGTTCATTGTAGCTGAAAAAATGTAGCATCGTTTCAGAAAGTAAATCCTGCAAGAAAATGAATTTTTGTACTAACTCGTTAATAACAATTCTGTAATTCTCACACTGTATAACATATTCAGCTCACTGAGGATAACGACTACACGAGTTGACAGAATGCCGTTAGCATATTTCAGCGTGGAATGATTAAGAGGTCTAAGCCAGGTTTGAAATCAGGTGTGAAGTAACAGAGCTTGTAAAGGAGTCTGAAATATTAGCTTATCAGGAAAGTACACGTAGTAAAATAGTTGTAAGTGCTACGGTCCTGGGGTTTTTCATGTCTATCTTCTGTGGACTATAAGTCATATACCAATGACGTCAGAAGTGAGGAAATTTCGTCGCCAAATTGACGATGAGCCTAAGCGTGGACAAATTAGAAGGGGTAATTTGATTCATTGTAATTTGAGTAACACTATATCGTATGCACTCGGTCATGGCCATCGTAAGTCATCACAATGTTAATTATATGAATATAAATGAAAATCATATCAGCGTTGTCCTCCGCTATGGACAACATCCATCATGGTAACATCAGAATTCTTGCTTTCCGCTTTGCCAACATCTTCCACTGACAACATGAAGCGAGCACGATGCGAAGGTATCACACATATATGTTGACAAAAATTATCCCACCCATCTGTGATCCGTAAATAAGGCTTGCTAATAACACTTTTACTTGACTAATAGTTTCCAAAGAGCTGTAGTGAAGTTTAGTGATAAAATTGGATTCTTGATATTTTTTTTTTTTTAGATGTACCAGTAGTCAAAGATGACCCTTCCTAGGTTCTGCATACCTCCGTAAACTGTGTTCATTCAACATGCATTATACCAATAAAGTTCCGTATGTTAGGTACCGTTGAGCGCGAGATGTGTACCATTGATATCTTCGTAGCGCATATTTTCAGTCTGATTAAATATTGCACATATTTATAAATAGCCAGGAATGAATGAAATTCAACTAGATATTTTTTGCAGATATAGCTAATATAGGATATTAACCATAATGCCATTTTTAATGACGCTGCGTGTCGTGCTCGTGAGGTATGAACCAATTTCCTCAGTTAACATGTATTCTATGAAGCATTATTCTGGAGGCGAAGACAATTATTTTATTACTCATCGTGTGTTGGCTGCAGCAAATACGGCTCGAGCAAATCTGAAATATTCTCTGTTATTTTTACGTAATTTTGCAGATTTTTTCCCTATTTCATAAGTCTGGACTGTGAAGTGCTGAAAAAGGATATCTTAGTAGAATGAATATTGGATCGATGGACGATGAATTGTACAATGATTCCTTTGAAAAATTTCCAAATGATTCAATTTCGTATTTAAGCTTATTCCTAACAAGTCTAAAAACATAAGAGTTCCCTTAAACTTTAAATCTGATGTTGGTTAGCCTCAACGACGACTACCACGGCTCACGTTTCACATTTTCATACGATAACAGGATTCTGTAATGCGGATGTTATGAAGCGAGGTTTGTTGCCACTAATGTTATGAATGTGAAGGTTCCGTTGTCGTTGAGTTCGTCCCTCGCTTTTACATCTCAAGATAACCGGATTTTTGGGGATGGAAGGTTGATGTTGAATTTATATATGATTGCTGGATAACTATTTATTGGTTTCAATTACAATGATGATGAAACCTTCTATACATATATTATTTACGTGCTAGAGTGAGTGTTCTGTTTTGCGATTAAGAAGCGAGTCTGAGAGTGAGTGCTCTGACGATTTGAAAGGAAGAGTGAGTGTTATGGTCGACGATTGAGAAGCAAGTGTGAGAGTGTTCTGTTTGACGATTGAGGAGCAACTGAGATGTTGGCTACTGTCTAAGAGCTGATTGATTAGGTCATTCTATTTCCCCTTGGTCTCCAGGGCATGAGCGCCTTTATGCAGGTACAGCAGTTTAATAGGTGCGTAGGTAGGGATGAAGTTCTTAGAATGTAAGGATAACACTTCTTCTGATTATGGGCTGTGAGACTGGATGCATGCAGGATTGCAGGATGTTATGTTTTGGGTGTTGAGAGTGAGAGTATAGGAGAGTATGGAATAGTGTGGAGAGTATGGAATACGTAACACGGACGAAAAGCGATTAGCCCCTAGTGCATCATACGTAAGAACACATAAATTCACAAAACAGATAAAAAAGCATCAATGAAAATTACCTCGTAGTTAACTGCTGGATGCTTTTACTTGGATAGTATTTTATAAAGTTTCATACATGTGAAGATCATCGAAATGTTCGTTCATTGGCGTATTTTCCCTAACAACAAGCTGAATGATTACAAGTATAATTTCTGTAATTGTGATTTGAGATTTCGAATCGCGATTTTTGAACGAATAAAGAGTAATACTTGGTCGGTTACTTTCAAAACTCATCGAACTTGGCGTGTACAGTGACATCGCACTCATTGTCAGGGAGTCGTTGGCACGTAGGTATCGGTGGTACTTCGCAGACGCATTTAACGCAAACGGAACTGTAGTGTGTTCCTGAGTTTAATTGGTCTCCTATTGCCATCGTTAGTTGTCCAAAAGCACAGGTGGAATCTGTAGAAGTAATTGTAATTGCATTGAAATAATTATAGGGGTTTTTTCAAAGTACAGATGAAAATAGGTGAGTTCTTGTTCAGTGCAGATCAAAGTTGGAATCCAATCTATACCATACTGTAATAGGCCAATGATGAAGATAGATTTTAAATGGCATAAGACGTCAGAAAATGCTCTGATAAGCTTAGGGTTTGACAAGTTGGCAATTAATATCAGAAATACGCAGGTGCTTTTGTTACCTGGGTCTGGAACGGGGGTAACTCCAGTCTCAGTTGCATTCGTGGATTTCAGTACTCTATCATCTTTGTTTTCTGAAATATGAAAAATCTTGTTGCAATAACAATCAAAGATTCAACTGAAAGAAGTGAATGTTGCACCAGGTTTTCGGCCAGAACTGATTACCATCGGTTTTAAAAACTTGTAGAATATACTTACGACATCGAGAAGCAAAGTGGCAATCGGTGACTGGACTTTGCGAGCTATAATATGCTGGCGTACAGTTATTATAAATATCCGAACCCCAATGTAGTTCCGAATCACAAGACCAAGGCTTCGTAGCCTGGCAGAATGGTGACACATTTTGGCCTAAAATATCAAAATAGTACCATCAAATTTCTCCAACTTAAGTGATAAGTATTGTTTCTTAGACCACCAAACCAATCCCACGGTTCAATCGCGACATCTTCGGTGTTCGCTTTTTGAGCAACTACAATCTTTCGATTTCATACTTTTCTTCTGTACTGAATTGAGCGCAGTAGTAATATGAAATGAGAAATATTTGTGCATAGATATGCGGGGCGGTATTCAAGTCAAGGGAAGTAAATAAAAATTGGTAGCGCAAGTGTTATAACAAACCTGTGTACCCTTCAGAACAAATACAAGATTTTGTTGGATCTGATTTGGGTGTGAATTGCTGGCCATCAAGGTACGTTACACCATCAACTTCACATCGAGCTATGTCCGTGCCATTTTGAGCTATAAAAAAGTGATTTTCGTTGTACAAATATATAATACACTGTATGTACCAAACAGTTTGTGTAAGTACACCCTCACGGAAAAAATGTATAGTGACCGAGCTTCACGCTGTAACTCAGAGTACGAATAGTTGATTGATTGATCATTCGATAAACGGAAATATTAGTCACATATTGCTCGCGTACGACGAAATAGAATTGAAAAAAATCCGTTAATCTGCAGATCTCTACAATTATGAAATCAGATTCATGATTATGATTGGGTCAAATTCAAATAGACTTTCTTTCATTAGAAATAAGCTGGACCTCGTGAAAAAATGTACCATAGTCTATAATGCAGTTTTTTTTTATGAATCTTATACACTCGATGATAGATAAAGCGAAAATATGTATTCTAACACATCCGATAATTATGTAGTTTTCCTATTCTTAGTTTCCGTTATCATCCGATTAACATTACATGCGTCCAAATCAGCTACTTACGGCATACTTCTGGCCCGGGACAGCATTCGTTGTGGGACTCTTTGAGATAACATCCAGGTTCTGGCATATGGAAACAGTCTACTGCGGCACATGTAAATTGCGCACTGTAATTACATTTTTTCATATTATGCAAAAATTCTTTTTTTTCCACAAAAACGGCTAGCCAACTACGGATTGGCTAATGCTGCGAATGATTATTAGTTTGGCACAAAATGGTTTGAAATAGTGTGGTGATTAATTTTCAATATCGATTAGGTATATGCTATTTTACTGACACGCCATCCCATCCTTCTGAACAGAAACAGCCAATATCACACGGCTTTCCATCTCCTTCTCTGAGACTTTCGTTTATGTCATAAACGCGATCCTTGAAATAACATTTGTCTTTCGATCTTCCCTTGAGATGGTCACAATTATATTTCACTGCACAACAGCTGTCTTCGCTGCCATAGATTGGGATGCATTTTAGATCCTCGTAATATTTTATTGGACCTTTGCATTTCGATTTATCACATGCTGAAACGAAATTTACCTGAGTATCTTGATATAAGTATTGTGATTCAGCTTTATTAACATACAACAGTCTAAGCCTGGTTCGTGAGTTTGACTTAAACGATGTTAAAATCTCACGCACTGAATTTGACTGAAGCCACAAACTCTTTAAAAAAATGATCCATTAACAAACAGGATGGACTTCAAGTTTTTGTCTAGACCGAACACCTATCAATCCCATGCAAGGTCTTAATAACTTATGACCAGGAAATCGGACATTATAGCTATAGGTATGCACGTGGTGAATCGCCCTGGGTGTAAAACGTATTACGGAAGTTTATCACTTACCTCGATTTGCAGAGATCACATGGAATACCATGGAATATACGCAGAGGCAAATGAGGGTATTGATATATTTGTGGTACATCATCGTAGCTTTGGTAGAAAAGTTATGATACGTCTGTTGACGTGTCACTGCGACAAAATTATGGAATTATCGCTTATATATACAGTATATAGGCCGCGTGGTAGAGTGGGGAGTATTCAAAGGCTGGCGTCAAAGTGGAAATCGGATCATTTCATGTAAGCCGGCAGTTACGTCAGGGGTCATGTTTTTGCCATCCAATAGCGCGTATGAAGAATCAAAATGTTTTGTTTTCCTAAAGTTATTCGCCGCGATCACAATTTGGTGAAACTATTTTTCGAAATATCATAGCGTAGCTTTGAATAACGGATCCGCAGCTTTATTCTTCCACGCAGAAAAGATCAGCAAAGTAGTTAACGAAGCCGACTCATTACCGAGTACGAGCATCGGTCAATCAATTATGTTCATTGTTAATGCCGATCCATGAACGCAAGCTGCCAAGGTACCTGTCGAGGTAAACTACCAAGATAGCTTCTCTTCGAATATTCATCCTACCAGAACTCACCTTCGGCGATAAGTCAACTCTATTATGGACTCATGCGAATGATTCCTAGAAAATTATATCATCAATCGTAAGATGTGTACGAAGGATATGTGCATTTCCGGGAAATATCGCGACTTCTCATTACGATAAGAGAGTGTTGATATTTTCAAATTATCATGAATATGTGAAATTCGTTTCAATTTCATCAACAGACACAGCACATAGGAAATAAATTACAATTTCAAAGTACCTTGGATAAGTATGATGATTGATATTTTGCGATTTGTAGTGAAGTATAATAATCACCGGTTTATAATTTCAATTCTATTTCAAGCTACGCAGCTGACTAGATACCGTAAATCTAAAGAACCTATGATGTTTCAATAAATAAAATGAAACGTCGATTCAATGAATAATGATTACAAGCGTGTGATTATCATACTTTAGTCAAGAATCCCAAGAATTCCTTACAACAAATCGTAGTGTCTTTTTTCATGACGCTGTATATCGTGCTCGTGTAACATTCCACTGGTCAATCGAGTGCTTTTGCTCTAAAATTACTGTGGTGTGAACGAACACAAGAAAGAACGGGCTGCCCACAGGTAAAAAGTTTCATTATGAGGAACAGAACCGTGTCAACGTCAGATAAGATAACTCCCGATTCAGTCGAGAATATTCATGGGATCGGTATCTTTTCAGGTAGCACGTTATATGTACATATCTCCAGAATGTTTTTTTTTCCTAAAAAGTACAAGCTTTCAAATTTTCTTCGATTCTTATCCGAGAATATTTTCAGAGTATTTTTTGGTATCTAGATGAGGCGCACCTCCTTGTGAAATGGTTTGCATATTGGAGTAGATTATGGTATTCAAAAGCTGTTTTAGGATCATGTAAATCCAGTCATGAGAAACGTATTTCATTCCGGTAGTTTCACCAGGTTTTCAAAATCGTCGCAAGGCCACGACTTTTCGAGATTGACAATTTTCGCGGACCATTGGAGTGCTTCTGAGAAAATTATGACTCTGGATTCATTTCAGTAAGAACCTTATTTGAAATACTGAAGTATTATATCGCAGCTAGCAGAGAATTTTGCGAATTTATCTCCCAATCGATTTTTAGTAACTAAACGAACAGACGGGCAGACAGAGATGATGGAGAGATCCGGACACCATGAAAAATGAAACAGCGAAGTGGGATAGAAGACCGAAAAATTGGAAAGTAGAAATATCTGAATTCAACTGAATGACTTCGAAACCGTGTGTTGGACAAATGAAAACTGCAATTTGGCCTCGACGTATTCGCCATATAAAATGGCGAGTTACTAAAAAAACCTTGGAATCGGTTTCCACGAGTCAACGAGACTACGCCTGTATAGTTGTATCTTTTCTGGTTTGCTTTTTCAACCAATTTTTGATTTTCCGATACATGCAGTTTTCCTAACTTTCAGCAAAATACTTCTCCATCGAAAACTGATAATTGTCGGATTGAAGCAAAGACATTCCACCCGACGACCTAAGTTTATCGCAGCCGTGGCTAAAAAAATACATTTCTCGTGGTCATATTGCGTGTCTCTTTGAAACTTAAACGTCTCAATATTGTTGTTGTTTATGAAAATGATTATCTTTTTATTACGAAACACAAGATTCTCAAAATACCTGACTTAACAGATCAAGTCCTGACCTGACGCTGATAAGCAGATTCGGGCGGAATCGCACAGATTACAAGCGTTAGGTCACGGACTTAAAGAAGTCCGAATAGCCATTACACCTTCTACAATTGCCGATCAAACTGCATGGGTCAAATATCAAAGGGACTGGCTCCATCAGAATGTATAGAAATCATCCCTTCGTACGTTACAAACGCTTTTGTCCTGGTCGGCATAAAAGATACAAGGTAAATCTGTGCGTAAAAATGATATCAATTACGGTTTTTGATGCATCAGTTAAATGCAAATTTGAATTGCTAGAAAGTAAGAAGAAATCTGTTATCTCCACATATTCCCTACCGTGTTTGTAATTTATAGATTTATTTTTTCCACCTGAATCTCTAGATATAAGTACCGGTGAAATCTTATCTGGCGAATGCATTGTGAGATGCCGCAATACTGAATATATAAGATGAAGAGATATATTTTGCTGCAAATGCTGCAAACGTCAAGCTAATCATTAGACGGTGAAGTAATTATTCTTATGTTTGGTCTATTATTAACTGACGATTTCTACGAATAGTGCAGGTTCAATCCTAGAGATCTCTGATACGGGGTTCTGCTCTGCTTCTTCAATTTGCAAGGTGAGAATTATTGCGTGATTCTGATACTCGATACCATATCCAGCTACAAGGTTAAGGTTTAAGGTGCTTGCCTACCCAATTCCACCAGACCTAAAACATTGGGAAAAAAGGTGCTATTAAATGGAATATCTCTGCCTGGGCACCGAAATCAATGAAACAAAATACGTCGCGCAATTCTATGTGCGACTCCGAACACGTAGGGCCCAAAAATGTTTTGTTTACGCAAAAATAGAGAAGATATCCATGTAAAACGGGTTTGAAACGGGTTTGAGGCCCTACAACATTTTGGGCCCTACGTGTTCGGAGTCGCACATAGAATTGCGCGACATATTTTGTTTCATTGATTTCGGTGCCCAGGCAGAGATATTCCATTTATTAGCACCTTTTTTCCCAATGTTTTCAGGTCTGGTGGAATTGCGTAGGCAAGCACCTTGACAACAATACTATACTGTCGTGGTTGCACAGCTTCTGACTACATTGTATATGGGCTCAAAGATTAAATAATTAAAGTGAACAGCTCTACTCAAGTTTCAAGTGCATCGGAGATATGCACTTGCATCTTTTGTCAATACAGATTATTACATGTTTGATCAATTCATCTTCTATGGGTACAACTGATCACCGGTAGATTCATGCCTTAGAACGTATATCTAATAACTCTAATGGCAAAATTAGGAACTTGGAAATGGATTCGAAAACCGAAGCTCTGAGATAAACGCTGGGATCCATTTCAGACACGTTCATACAAATATCCAATATTCAAGAACATTTGTGAAAATCGGTGGATTAATGCATTGATACTTCTTCGGTATGTCTGTATCGGGGTCAACAAGTGGTATAACATACCAAGTAACAACTGATACAATAGATGACGTCCAATTAATTACTGGGTTAATAACTTATGCGGTCAAAGTCATGAGAGCCAAGGAAAATTAAATATAGTTTCGCTGAGATGTTGATTGAGAATTACGATATGATGCATGAGTCGGAGTTCAACCAAGTAATTGAAAATATTTCGGTGAAAAACTACGAAGACTGGCATGTATAAGTTATCAAACAAAAAATAATATTTCTGCGTATATTTCAGATATATATTATATCTCGTTAATGTTACGTAATCACTTTTGAGTTCTTTTATAGTTCTTCGTAGCGATATATGGGATCTAATAATAAATTTTTTTCCATCAAAAATTGCGCAAGATAAAGTTTGAATATTTTTTTGATAAAAGGGGTTTAAACGTGTCGGGATATATATTTTTTTTTAATTTTACCGAAAAGCTGAAAACAAAACAAAGAAATTTCATCCCGACAAGTTTTCTCTCCTTCCCCAATTGATCACGCTATACGTGAAAATGATCGACTACAACCATTTCCGGAATGCAATGACCAAAAAATCTGAAAGAATACCCAACTTTTTTTTCATCCCCGATAACATGTACAAATTATTGCGGAATTTTCCGGAGAACTCAAGTTGAATGGGAGGCTCAGTTGACAGAGACTGCTTCATATGTATTACGAATTCTGGAATAAGACTGAGACGACAAGAATTGGCGAGGCACGAGTCAATTTATTACAATGAGGAACTAATTTCTTGTACTGCTTATTGTGGGTAGAATTTGAGTAATCATTACTCAAGATCTCTAATCACACTTTTGTCAATAAATAATCAGTCAAACTCATCGAAATTCGGGTGGACAGTGGGATCGCACTCGCTGTCAGAGAGTCGTTGGCATGTGGGTACTGGTGGTACTTCACACACGCATTTCAAGCAAACGGAACTGTAGTGTGTTCCCGAGTTTAATTGGTCTCCTATGTTCATCGTAAGATTTCCAAAGAAGCACATGAAATCTGAAGACATAATTGTAATATAATGTTAGCATGATAATCGTGAGAATTCACAATTATAGACGAGAATAGGTGGGAACCTATTTCGGAAGTTGGAATTCAATATGTACCAAACTTCAATAGATCAATGATGAAGACAGATTTTAAACGGAATAGGACGTGGGAAAATGTTCTGAATAAGCTTGTAGGGTTTCACATGTGTGCAATTAATATCAGTAATTCTTAGGGGTTTTACCTGGGTCAGCGACGGGGGTAACTCCAGTCTCAGTTGCATTCGTAGATTTCATTACTCTGTCATCTTTGTTTTCTGAAATATGGGAAATTTTGTTGCAATAACAATCAAGGATGAAACTGAGAAAAATGAATGTTGCACCAGGTTTTCGGCCAGAACTGATTACTATCGATGTTAAAAACTTGTAGAATATCCTTACGGCATCGAGAAAAAAATTGGCAGTCGGTGACTGGACTTTGCAGGCTATAATATGCTGGCGCACAGTTATTATAGATATCCGAACCCCAATGTAGTTCCGGATCACAAGACCAAGGCCTCTCAGCCTGGCAGAATGGTGACACATTTTCACCTGAAATATCAAAATAGTAACATCAGAATTCTCCAGCTTCGGTGATAAGTGTTGTTTCTTAGACCGTCAGACCAATCCCACGGTAAAAGCGATCAATCGTCACATCTTCGGTGTTCGCTTTGTGAGCAACTACAATCTTTCGATTTCATACTTTTCTCCTGTACTAAACGAATCAAGCGCAGTAGTAATATGAAATAAGAAATATTCGCGCATAGGTAGGCGGGACGTTATGCAAGTTGAAGAAGGATTAAAAATTGGTAGCGCAAGTGTTATCACAAACCTGTGTACCCTGCAGAACAAATACAAGATAGTAGTGGATCTGATTCGGGTGTGAATCGCTGGCCGTCAAGGTACGTTTGATCGCCCACTTCGCAATGAGCTATTTCAGTGTCATTTTGAGCTATAACAGATTGATTCCCATTACAATATACCGTATATACCAAACAGTTTACGTGAGTATTGCTTTGTCTAAAAAAAAAAAATTTATGTGGAGTAAGCTTCATGCCATAATTCAAAAATACACGATTGATCATAAAAAAAAACGAAAGTATTCGTCACATATTGCTTGCATACGATAAGAAACAATTCGAGAAAATTTGTCTATCTGCAGATCTCTGCAATAATGTAATTACAGTAGTCATGATTATGATCCGATGAAATTTGAATGGAAGTTGTTTTATAAAACCTGAACTAGATCCTGCAGAAGAAACACCAATCCATAACGCATAGTTTTTTCAGATTTTTTATCACACTATCGCATAGGATAAAAATGTATTTCCAAAAACATTCCTTAATTATCTATGTTTCCTAATTCTCATTTCCAATATCACCCCCTATTCCATGCTTTCCAAAGAGCTACTCACGGCACACTTTAGGTCCGGGACAGCATTCGTTGTGGGACTTTTTCAGATAACAACCAGGTGCTACATCGTCGTTGCAATCAACCTCGGCACATGTAAACTGTGCGCTGTAATTAGATTTTTTTTATTTTCTGTAAAAATATAAAATTTTACCAGTTTCATGATCATTGCCATCAATTAGAGATATAAGAAGTACGTTCAACTAAAGCTTTCATTGTTCGTTAGCTGGCTAGCCGTGATTAGCTAGTCATATTCATGTATTTTTTAATGCTCACGTATTCAAAAGCAACAAGTCATTTTTTTCATCGTCTACTCAGGTATACACCCGTGAAAGTACAAAGTTTTCGTTTCTCATAAAACGGCTGGCTAACTACGCTGATTGGCCATAGCTGCGGATGATTATTAATTTGGCACAGAAGGGTATAAAATAATGGGATGATTGTCATTCAATCCCAATAACGCTATTTTACTGACACGCCCTTCCGTCCTTGTGTGCACAAACAGTCAACGTCACATGGCTTTGCATCTTCTGCTCTGAGTTCTTCCTTTACGTCATAAACGTGGCCCTCGAAGTAACATTTATCCTTTGATCTTCCCTTGAGATGGTCACAATTATATCTCACTGCGCAACAACTATCCCCGCTACCATAGATCGGAGTGCATTTTAGATCCTCGTAATATTTTATTGGACCTTTGCAACTCAATTTCTCACATGCTGAAACGAAATTTACCTAAGTATCTCGATACATTGTGATTCAGCTTTATTAACATACAATAGTCTGAGCCTAGATCGTGAGTTTGACTTGAACAATGTTCAAATCTCACGCACTGGAATTAACTGAAGCCACAAACTCTTTTTAAAACGATCCATACGACAAAAGAAAAATTAACAAATAGGATGGACTTCAAGTTTCGGTCTACACCGAAAGCCTATCAATCCCATGCAAGGTCTTAATAACTTATGACCAGGAAATCGGATATTATAGCTATAGGTATGCACGTGGTGAATCGCCCTGGGTGTAAAACGTATTACGGAAGTTTATCACTTACCTCGATTTGCAGAGATCACATGGAATACGTCCATGGAATATACGCAGAGGCAAATGAGGGTATTGATATATTTGTGGTACATCATCGTAAGTTTGGTAGAAAAGTAAGGATACTTCTGTTGAAGACTCACTGCCCGAAAACTATAGAATTATCGCTCTTATATACCCTATATAGCGAGGCCGCGTGGTGGAGTGGGGTATAATCAAAGTCTGGCGATAGGGTGGGAATTGGATCATTTTAATTATGTAATCCATAGCAGTTACGTCAGGGGTCACGTTTTTGCCATTCGATATTGCTGATCAAGGAGCAGAATCTTATCTCTTCTGAAAGATGACATTGAAGTTTGCATCGTTGGCACGCAACGAAATCCGAAAAAAAAAATTTAAATATACTAATCTACCAAAAATGATCCTGCTACGTTTAAAAAGTGAAAACGACTAGAAATGACTTGAAAATGTTATCAAACCTAGTACGATCATTTTTAGTCTGCGTATATATTTTTTAAAATTTACGTTCATTCCGATGCGTTCCAACGATGCAAGCTTCAATGTCATTCTGAAAGTTATTTGCCCCAATACCAATTTCGTGGGACTCTTCTTCAAACTATCACGGTGGGTATAGCTCTGTAGGAAAGAAGAATGCCTTTTCATAAAACGTGCGCGAAATGAGCCTTCTCTCATACTTGTCGGGCATAGGGGAAATCACGCGTTTCGAACATGAGTCCCGAACATTATACTGGATAGACAATCCTCGAGTTCGGCATTGAGTTCATACGTAATTTCCTCAGCGCCTCCGATTATCGCTACGCGTACTAACAGCTATCTCAGTGCGCATGCTCGAGTGGCTCCGATCAGATGTGAGTGGTGGGTTTACCAACCCCGTTACCCACTTTTCTAACGCGCATGCGCACTAACATCAAGTTTAGTATCTTTCGAAATATTTGGCGGCGCTGGCTCACACTTCAGTTCTCCTCATTTTTGGCATACTCAGGCCATATGAATCGTCTATCCAGTTAGTATGGAGATCAGTGATCCCGAACATGCATTATCTCCCTGCTCAGCCGGCTGAAAAAAAACATCCATTATCTCCCGCTGCCTGCACCCCGCTACGCGCGGGCAGCAACCGTCGCACTCGTGCAGAGATCACCGACTTCCCATCCTTGTTACGTAATCTACTATTACAGCCTAACGTGAATGGCACCACATCACAGGTCAATATCATGTGACGAGTTGAATCTTCCTATCAACTCTGTAGCATGGAATTCGGTCGTGCTTTTTCACATCACAGGGTCGAAATCGTTACGTAATCCTCATATTCAAGCACATTTTTATTTATTAATACTTCAAAAAAGTTCATTTCCTACGCCATTTCTCTATTTTAGCGTGAAAAGAACATGTTGGGACCTACGTGTTCGAAATCGCTAACAGAATTGCTCTACGGAGCCCTTTTTCCCGTTTTCGGTGCCCGGTTAGAGATATTCCGTTTGATAGCACCGTTCAGCCTAATGCTTTTAGAATAGGTTGGATTGAGTAGGGAACTACCCTAATGAAAGATTGAGGATCTGGCGCTGAACGGGGTGAATCACATCCCCTCGTTACGACCAATTCATCTTCGAAATAAGGATATTCTTTTTATTTGGCTAATTTTGGTGATTGCACTGGTCAATCAACTGCAAAGAAGATCCTCATTTGCGACATGAAATGTTCGAAGCAAACTGTTGCGATTCATCCTGTTTCGTGATACAGCAGTTAGGATAATAGGATTGAACTATTTTTTAATTCATATAAGCCGTTTATTTTGCAAGGTACACAATTCTTATTTCCATTTACATTGCGAGCTTGTCATCGTTACGAATTCCAATAGTAGTGACGAGGTAATTATGCCATTACATACAAATTCCTATGGGAAATATGATGGGCCCACAGACCGTACCTGAACAGCACTTCTGATCACCGCCAATGACCATACACTGTATCAAAAAAAGTACTTATCAACGCACGAAATGTTTTTCAGAAAATCGAAGCTATATAATTATCCGAAAATGTACGACAAAAGCATACGTGACGTTATGTCATACTCATTTCAAAAATTGTGAAAAATAATCATTTTTGCATAACTATTTCTCTGCACACATCCGTTTCATAACTTTGTTTCTTCCATATATAGATAGGACCCTCTTTTTTCAACGTACCGGACCCCCACGAGCTGAGCAGCCCTCCACGGGTTCTACCATCGCGGCGATAACACACAGCAATCCCAGGAGAACAAACAGCATAACTTTCGACATCTTCAGTTTGGATATGATTCAAACGGTGAACTGCAACAACGAATTGTGATTGAATTTATTTCACCATAAATACAATCAAACTTGGTCTTTGCATAATTATGATGGTATCGGTCATGGCGAAGAATGAAGGAAATGATAATTGAGAGAACAGATTCGATAATTGAATAATTATCCGGGTGAGTATATAGACATCATACTGATTGGGTCTTTTGTTCTCATAAGTCTCAACGTACGTTGAGAGGAATGTTCGATCAAAAATCATATTTCTGAAACTGTTGGGCAAACGAAAAATATCAATCGAAACTTTTGACTCGAAATTATTCAAAGAAATCTATGAAAACTGATAAAAAAATGTCTACAATAATCAAAGTAGAAAACTTGACACAAAATTGGGGGGCCGCAGCGAATACGAGAAGATATTAATGTGGCTGCGATTCGTCGGAATTGTGACGACGCACAATTATAAACCGACTTTCGTAGATAGGTAGGTACAAATCAACGGATCCAAGTAAAGATGAAAATTCTAGTTTCATTCTACAAGTTTTCACTGAAGACTTGAATGCACGAAATAGACTTTCGAAATTTGAGTTCAAACCTCTGGATCCTAGAATTCATAGAGACTCCGTGATTCTGGTTTCGACCCATGGCCTCTGATCTTTGATCATTATTGAAACGTTTTTTGAACCGATTGACGAATGATTTATGATTCCAAAATAAAATTAATCCTTGCATTGAGTTCTTGCAGAGTTTCGAAGTCGTCATTAGAATTTTAAGATTCAGCAGGATGTTGAGAAGTTGTTCATGATATTAAGCATAAGCGCTGATTGTATTTCAGTCCTCTGAGTCTTCTCGCAGGACGTAATTCCATTACCAGACGTGAAACCAAGTTGTGTTTTCGCCGAAAAACCGAAATAACGAAGGAATTGACGTTTTGGACGATTGAACCAAAATTTTTGTCCCGACCCGAAGCTTATAACTTCGTTTCTAGACCTCAAGATGAAGCCAAACTCGACGGATGTGATTGGTACAGGCATGTATACTTGAATTTCCTCATCAAAAATTTATACAGGTAGGTATTTTACACCGGATATTCGGACACGGTAGGTGATGATAGTATATGATACGGATGATGTGAATAAATTTAGACATCCAATGATTTCATTGGTCATATTGACTTGTAATAGATATGTGAATTTACAAATTCTATTTATAATAATAATAATGAAATGCTTACTGTTATGTTTCTCGTATGTAGACCGGAATTGCTTCTCAGGTTCTTCGTTATGACAACTGCTGCGTCTGGTGAATTGTCTTCCACTTTTATACTACCCGTCTTAGGATCCCATTAGTTGTGAACGATATGCTATCCGTTATCTACAGTATTTGTATACCGGAAGATTATCAGCTTTAGTTGTGATAACGGACTTAGGCTTAGGCCGGCGAGGCCCAGGCGTAGCTGGCGGCAGAATTTTAAGGGCGGCGAAATTTCGAGGATCGCAGCATTTTTAGAGTGATTCGAATACGAAATCAGTTGATTTATGTGCTGACCTTATGAACGAATTCAAAGGCTCTCTCTTCCGTCATTAGGTTTCGAAGAGACAATTGTTCCAAAATGACAATTATATTTTCTTTGCATGATCGGGTATGTGATAAATGAATTGAAAAAAAATCATCCGTTTGCATACCAAGGTGTATTCTTTTGACTGGGTGATCAGTGGATCAGTGATCACTATGATAAGTGATCACATGTGATCATGATCAGTTGAAAAGAACAACCTACGTTTGCGATAGTAGCGCTTAAGGGGAACGCACGGAACAAAGCAGAACATAACCTTAGAATAATGCAGCGGGCGATTTTATATTACGACGACATAACCTGATTTCGAAGCCACATTTCAAATTTGAACGGTTTCGCGGTCAAAATTCAGATCACATACCAAGTGATCCCATAAAATATGCGATCACTTCGAAAGTGATCATGAATACTTCGTGCTCGTGGTGGGAGAAGGGATACGATCAAAAGAACAACTCTCACGTGATCACGATCACTTTGATCAGTGATCACAGAGTCAAAAGAATACACCTCATGATGTCTATTTGTGAGATTGCATTTTTGTCATTCTATTCATGAAACTATGAATGAGAAATTCATCTTATACCTATATAATTTTTATGGAACGAAGGGAGCACCATATCGAAATGCGTACTTGATTATTGCATACCGTATACCTGATAGTATTGTTGCCTCTGATTTGGTTTCGAATTATGTAGTTTATTTTATGCCAAAGGTCTCGAGAAAGTCGATCTCTCCGAAAGTCTGATTATTTTACGGCATCGACCAACTTGAACATTGGTTCGCATCGCTATATACCGTGAGGTTTTGTGAAAAGTGGCCGTTGATCATTCTAGAAACGGGATGCATTGTTAAGAAACGAATATTCGAGAAAAAAGAATTCCGACTCTCTGTGGTTTTTCGAATCATGCTTCTCCACTTGTACGTCGTAGAGAATGATGTAAGGTCAGTCGTGAGAATTACCTGGACATGCATATAAACGCAGAATATTTGCTGCATCGCGACTGTGTGCGGCTGGCTCGTTATTTAGAGGTACCGCCTCCACAGCATCAAATATACCCAAAATATGTGTACGAAGACGGTATACATTTAGAATCAACGAGCTTCGTAAATGACCATTATCACCGGTCCGCCATTCTTCTGACTGTTTTTCCACAACACCCAATTTCAGATTATTTCGAAATTTCTCTTATTACGAAGGTACACGATTGCATACACACATATACAAGTACTAATTGATATGAGTTAACCTTTATACTCGACTATCAGTTCGGTAATTGTTGTTTGTCGTTAGTCATCTAATGTGTCTTGTTATCGTTGTTGTTCCAAATTTGAAATCAAAGTTCACAGATAAATGTGTGGCCCAAACTTTCGATGATGGTGGCACCTGAGAGGAATGACTGAAAGTTTCAGGGAAGGCTGAACATTTTCAGCTATGAAAATACATTTTTCGTTACCTCCATGCGAATTTCCTCCGCGAATCAGACGCAACAGTTTCTATTTTCGATTTCTCTTCTCTTCTTTTAATTTTGTTAAATGCCTATATATGCGTTAGCCGAATCGACGGACTTCGCTTGGGTATGAGGACATTTCATGAGGCGATTGACAGACAAATCCTCAATCGCATCTTGTTTAATTTTTTCCGACTGGTTTGAGGATGATCAAGGCTAGCAACTGAATGAATCCTTCTACTTCGAGTATAGTCGTCATTTCGGGAACAACTTTCAGAAAAATTGAAGAATAATATATTCAGAGCTTTCTTAAACTATTATAACTCAGAATGGGATCTAAAGAGTCGAAAAATTACCTGATAATTGAGGGGATGGGTGGAATAACGGTATAAGTCGGTTTGTACCGTTTTTCCGGAGATCGCGTGAAAATAATCAGTGACCATCGATCTGCATTATATATTTATTTGATAAAAATCGGTTGAATATTGAAGGGGTCAAATTGAACATCTCTCACGGAAGAACGGTATAACTCGAGTTATTCCGTTATCCCAAATATCTAGATGAAATGAGATGAAAACATTGGAGTGATGTTTTCGGATGATCACTCGGAACGCGAAACATTTCGGGTATGGAAACGTATTTTTGATAGAGCTGAGATTATCGAAAAGATTTCGGACGTTGCTTCAACAGGCTTATCATCGGCAAACATAGATGACCCACGAACTTTGATAAAATTTGTGTCAAACGAAGCACAGCTATGTTATCAGAATAGTAGTTTTCGAATCAACTTTAAAGTTCAACTTTCCGCCCGCAGGCAATTAAGGGGTGACTCCGCAGGTTTTGCCGAAAAAATCACGTTTTTGCTCTTGAAATCACGGAAAAACATTTAATCGAAAATTCCTGACAGCAATTTTTAGATTATAATATTATGTGTCTTGAAAAAAAATGTCAACCTCCTGTGATGAAAGTGTATGCGCAGGGAGCCTTTCATAGTCTCTTCGCAGTCGCTTCGCTGCAAAAGGTTCCATGCGCGTACACTTTCATCGCAGGAGGTTGACATTTTTTTTCAAGACACATAATATTATAATCTAAAAATTGCTGTCAGGAATTTTCGATTGGATGTTTTTCTTTGATTTCAATAGCAAAAATGTGGTTTCTTCAACAAAACCTGCGGAGTCCCCCCTTAAACGTGCTCGAGGGCCGGCGAAGCCGGCTCGAGGGTCACGTGATTGCCTGAGAGTGTAAAGTTTTACGCCCGTGGTGCGAACAATATTTTTCGGCCGTTTTACTCCGTTTAGAATGAAATGGAAATGCACGAAAATAAACGCAACAAAAAAAAAATGCATGATAAATGAGAAACGAGAACTGTTTGCGATGACAGAATACTTATTAGCCAGGTTATATAGCGTAGCGAATCTCAAGATCCAAGGCGCGAAGCGACCAATGAGGGGTCCGGGGGCGAAGCCCCCCGACTAAAACAAAAAAAACTTTTTAATTGATTCTGAACAGTACTATGGACACTTGACGGACGAGACGAACTGTCGCAGCATTACAATAATTCATAATGAAGATAATAAATTGAAAATTAAAAAATTAAAGAAATTAGAAACATAAAAAAATACAAAATACAAAATTACAAAATAAAACTACTATTTGCGTCCACTACCGACTTTTTTCGTCCACCGGTCCAAGAATTTCGACTTTACGCCCGATTTTTAGGTAAAATAAAAAACGCGAAAATCGTACATGTGTTACAAAAAAAAAGCATTGAGGGGAAAAAATTGAGCCAAATAAAAATATGTATTATTGAATAAAAGTAAATTTTATTGGATATAATTCATATTTGTTATAATATTTATTTATTTCATTTATGTTAAGCTGTGATCGCGTATCTAATATATGAAACTTCCAATTTCACGCCTTAGGGCGTGAAGTTCAACTTTACGTCCTCAAATGGTGCACATCCGAGCGTACTTTACGCCTACTATGACGAAAAAATATATTCGGGGAATCATCTGCTAAAATTCGGGAGTAAACTGTTAATACGTAAATTAGAATTGAAGAAAACGACATAGCTGGGGCATTCCATGCCAAATCGACCCGGTCCTAACCCTCGACCTCTCAGACCTGATCCGCGATTTTTGGTATCATTCTTCTAACTCTAAATAGCAATCAGAATCCTTCTTCAGATTTTTCAAAATAAATTTGAGCGCGTCATGAATTTTCAAAGTTTTTTTTTTTCTTACACCTCTATGGCCGTGATCGAAAAATCTGGAAAAATGCTCGAAAATTCTGTGTCAGAAATGAAAATTTTTTAACGAAAATTCCTCATGTCCGGGCTTTTGCTCCAACCTGTTTTTTTTCAGTTTTTCAATCATTTTACGTTGATATTCTAGAGATAAAAATATGTTTGAAAAAATCTGAAAAAATTTCCAAGAATCCTTGGCTATCGTTCGAAATATTCAAGCAGCAGTCCACGTTGTATTGATAGCCGCTTCTATTTTTTTTTCAAATTGGTTCTCCGAAAAAAGCTCACTAATGAACTTTATGTGATTCCTTTTATATAATCAGAAGCATCATTACGTACTACCATGCTATGTCAAATTATATCAGGATATGTTCAGTTTATCTTAGTTTCCTACGTTTTTCTCATTTACCTAAAAACTACGTTTTCCGAGTTATACCGTTATTCCGCCTATTCCCTCAATTACTATGTTATAAGTAATGATGAATCGTTTGCAGTCGAAAAGAGAGTTGATTGCATATGTGAGTTATGCTGAAAAAATGACTTCGAGGTTGAAATTCGAATATGACCGAATTAGAGACCAGTACCCGCCAACACACATGCGGTCTGATCGTATGGCGAAACATAAGGGAACAATATGTTTGAAAAAATACTGAAGTTAACGGAAACAATTGGAGTATGACCTGTATGACAAAGAGAAATGAAAAGTGAAAGAGTCCTTTGCGAGCGATGTAGGCCATCCCAAAATCTGATATATTTAATGCTTTAATATAATCGACGAATTAACAATAAATAAGTTGCATCTCCAAGTAGGTACCTGAAACCGATCGAACCATATGGGTCAAATGTCGAAAACAGTGGCTTCATTGGAATATACCTATGCTGGCTCGTGTAGTAGTCATCCTTTGGTACGACATGTCGACCTCAACCTCGTCTGCATAAAAGGCACAAGGTAAGTCGGTGCATAGATAAAAAAATATCTGTTGCATCTACCTACATATGACTGGATAATTTTCTGCGGAGCGCTGCAGAAATTTCCTTGTGTCCACATTTTTATCACAGGAATTTGAAATTTCTTTCTTAATGCACGTACTACCATGCTCTACAATTCGTAGCATGCGTTATTTTTCGATAGAACGTTCCGTGTTCGTTCGAAAATGTTGAAGAATGTTTTTGTTTTTCAAATTTCTCAATGAACTTTGATGCTCATTATTATTTCCAAGAATCGAAAGCAATGATGAAGAAGGCGTTTCAAAGGAACCAAACATTCTAATCTAATATTCTACCTTATTCCTTAACCACCCAAGTGTCATTCGTCCAATACAAGCCAGAAAATTCTAAAAACTTTCCAAAATTAAAAGTGAAAATTGAAAGTGTAACCCCGTCCATGTCAACGATTATCATCATACAATATTGAGGTAAAAATCAATCTCCGTTGGTATGGTGTTGGTACATAATGCTTCAGACAGAACCCTTACTCGCCAACTGTACCAGCAGCTGGTAGAAGTATATACTTCCACGATACTAAGAAAGTAGGTACCTTTCCATCAGCAGATACTATATCTTGCATCGATATGCACTATTTTGGCCTTGCATTAGTCAAAGGCGCTCACAGATTTACAACATTGATATGCGAAGCGTTAAAATGTGGCAACAAAATTCACTGCGTGAACGTTTCCTTTTGTATCGGCTGAGTAAGTCGCGGCTACAAGCTTGAGCTTGCATCACGAACGTTAACCTATACTTTTGTTGCTGTCTCGTACGTACGCGCTTTTGGCGAGTGCGCGCCCTTCGGAGGACACTAGTCTTGTGCTTCTCGGGCTCGCAGCTTAGAAAGTCTGTTATTTCTTACGTGTGTGAAAACTGGAGGCTCACGTTAGTGATATGGATAAATTTGTCATCAAAATGAAGCCAGAAGGCACACATGTCTTCATTAGTCCCAACCCATGTAGTTCGCAAATTAATTCGATTTAGTGTGCCGTAATGTCGCGCGGACCTGATTGCAAGCAAGAAGATCTTGCAAATTCTGGAAAAGATAATATTGTAGATCTAGCATTCCAGGAAACGAGAGGTATATTATGCACTCAATCATTTTCATACATACTGAGTTCTTGCAATCAAGTAGCGTTCGATCGTAGCTATACCTAAAATAAATTATTTTAACTACTTAGTTGCATTCTCGTGATATCTCTCATAATCTCAGGTCAAATCGACGTGGACGAATTTGCAACAATCTATATTTTCGATTATAGATGATAAGACAAGACCGTCATCATTTAAAAGATGGCAGATAATCTACCCATGGCTTCGCTTGAACTCTAATGCAAAAGCAATTTGTTTAATCTGCGTTGAATCGGTCGAAATGAAGTTACACCTTTCGAGCCAACACATTCGATTTTCATCCGCGCGCGATACGTATGTGACCCAAGGTTTTAACTGTTGGAAGAATGCCATTCTGTCCTTCGAGAAACACGAGAGTAGTGAGTTTCATAGGAGAGCAACAGAAGCAGTAGCAAACGCGAAAAGGCCCAGCGTTATCGAAAGAATTTCAGAAAAGAAACAGAAGGAAACAGATGGACGCTCGTATTGCATTGGAAAAAATATTTAGCACCGTCGACGTATTAGCTCGCCAAGGACTGGCTCTTCGAGGCGGTCAGAATGATAAACGTTCGAATCTCACCCAAATCTTAAACATGCGACCTGAAGATGTGCCAGAACGGAAAGCATGGCTGATGCGGTCTGGCTATAAATGCATCACGATACAGTGAACGAAATTCCGGAACTAATGTCGAACGAAGTGATACGAGATATAGTAGCAGAGATAAAGTCCGCACAATACTTCGCTCTGATTGTTGACGAATCGTCTAACATCTCAAGGCTGGAACAAGTGTCGATTTCGTTCCGAATTGTCTCCCGGAATTTGAGCATGAAAGAAATTTTCGTCGGGTTTTATGAGATCGCTAACACTACACCGTAAAAAATGTTCTGAAATGTAACGGTTTCAAAAGCGTTTTACATGGATGTCTTCTCTATTTTTGCGCAAAAAAAACATTTCTCGGGCTGTACGTGTTCGGAGTCGCACATAGAATTACGCGACGTATTTCGTTTCATTGATTTCGGTGTCCAGGCATCTAGAGATATTCCGTAATAGCACCTTTTTTCGCAATGTGTTCAGGTCTGGTGGTATTGTGTAGGCAAGCACCTTAAGAGCTCATACTTAGTGGAAATTCTTTAAAGATGTCCAGAAACCGATTTTTCAGTGGCACTAGTAAAAAAAAAAATATTTGATTTTTTCAACTCACCCTAAGGTCAATAACTTATGCGGTCAAAGTGATAAGAGCCAAGGAAGATTAAATATAGTTTCGCTGAGATGTTGATTGAGAATTACGATATCATGCATGAGTCGGAGTTCAACCAAGTAATTCAGAATTATTCGGTGACAAAAAACCACGAAGACTCGCATATGCATAAGTTATCAAAAAAAAAATAATATTTCTGCGTATATTTCAGATACATATCATATCTCGTTAATATTACGTAGTCACTTTGAAATTTTTGTATAGTTCTTCGTAGCGATATTTGGGTCTAATAATAAATTTTTTTCCATCAAAAATTGCACACGATAATGTTTGAATATTTTCTTGATAAAAGGGGTTTAAACGTGTCGGGATATTTTTTTGTTAATTTTACCGAAAAGCTGAAAACAAAACAAAGAAATTTCATCCCTACAAGTTTTCTCTCCTTTCCCAATTTATCACGCTACGTGAAAATGATCGATTACAACCATTCCCGAAATGCAATGACCAAAAAATCTGAAAGAATTCGCAACATTTTTTTTCATCCCCGATAACATGTCCAAATTATTGCGGAATTTTCGGAGAACTCAAGTTGAATGGGTGGCTCAGTTGACAGAGACTGCTTCATACGTATTACGAATTCTGGAATAAGACTGAAACGACAAGAATTGGCGAGGCACGAGTCAATTTATTACAATGAGGAACTAATTTCTTGCACTGCTTATTGTGGGTAGAATTTGAGTAATCATTACTCAAGATCTCTAATCACACTTTTGTCAATAGATAATCAGTCAAACTCGTCGAAATTCGGGTGGACAGTGGGATCGCACTCGCTGTCAGAGAGTCGTTGGCATGTGGATACTGGGGGTACTTCACACACGCATTTCAAGCAAACGGAACTGTAGTGTGTTCTCGAGTTTAATTGGTCTCCTATGTTCATCGTAAGATTTCCGAAGGAGCACATGGAATCTGTAGACATAATTGTAAGATAATGTTAGCATGATAATCGTGAGAATTCACCATTATAGACGAGAATAGGTGGGAACCTATTTCGGAAGTTGGAATCCAATATGTACCAAACTTCGATAGATCAATGATAAAGACAGATTTTAAACGGAATGGGGCGTAGGAAAATGTTCTGAATAAGCTTGTAGGGTTTCACATGTGTGCAAATTAATATCAGTAATTCTTAGGGGTTTTACCTGGGTCAGCGACGGGGGTAACTCCAGTCTCAGTTGCATTCGTAGATTTCACTACTCTGTCATCTTTGTTTTCTGAAATATGGGAAATTTTGTTGCAATAACAATCAAGGATGAAACTGAGAAAAATGAATGTTGCACCAGGTTTTCGGCCAAAACTGATTACTATCGATGTTAAAAACTTGTAGAATATCCTTACGGCATCGAGAAAAAAATTGGCAGTCGGTGACTGGACTTTGCAGGCTGTAATATGCTGGCGCGCAGTTATTATAGATATCCGAACCCCAATGTAGTTCCGGATCACAAGACCAAGGCCTCTTAGCCTGGCAGAATGGTGACACATTTTCACCTGAAATATCAAAATAGTAACATCAGAATTCTCCAGCTTCGGTGATAAGTGTTGTTTCTTAGACCGTCAGATCAATCCCACGGTGAAAGCGATCAATCGTCACATCTTCGGTGTTCGCTTTGTGAGCAACTACAATTTTTTGATTTCATACTTTCCTCCTGTACTGAACGAATCAAGCGCAGTAGTAATATGAAATAAGAAATATTTGGGCATAGGTAGGCGGGACGTTATGCAAGTCGAAGAAAGTAAATAAAAATTGGTAGCGCAAGTGTTATCACAAACCTGTGTACCCCGCAGAACAAATACAAGATAGTAGTGGATCTGATTCGGGTGTGAATCGCTGGCCGTCAAGGTATGTTTGATCGCCCACTTCGCAAATGAGCTATTTCAGTGTCATTATATTTTGTCGTCTCGTCCTCTAGATCAAATGGTAGTAACGTCGTTACTGATTAGTCCTGCCACAGATTATTTAAAATAAGGAAATTCCTAGCGCCCTCTACCTTCTATGACGTCACCTCCCCTGTTCTCTCGCGCCACACCATCACGTTTTTCTGTGCGGTCCTGTCAACACGGAAAAAATCTTCACCTATAAAATCAACGTTTATAACCTTTTTACTTCATCAAACGTGCATCTTTTATACAAAAAATGAGCTCGCGAGGCGTGAGATCTCATTCTCGTGAGCGAGAACGATCAAATTCCTCCAGTTTTGAGGAAAAACTTCGACGTAAGGTTCGCAGGCTACAAGACGAGATACGACATGGCCGCCATCACGTGAAGAACAAAGGCCGCCATAAGTCCTCGCGTCATTTTGCGAGGTCTGATAAGCGACCTTCGCATAATTACGCGCCACGTCATAGCCGTTCTCCCAGTGGAAGTGACGACGAGCGTCGATCACGTAAACGGGATTCGGTTGGCAGACCTGGGAAAAGTAGGCTGTCAATGCAGGACCAGAGTCCTGACTCAACGAGTGATTCATACCGTAGCTCTTCGCAGTCCACAAGTGAATCAGAACACACTATTGATGTAGAGAGAAGACCCCTACAACAGCTACAAGAAAACGACAACAGGGCAGAGGTACCGGAACTAGATCCTAATATCTTAACATTACTCGGGGAAGAATAGGCCCTAACATCCATGAGGCTCTAGTAGAGCGCTGGAGAAAGATCCTAGCCGTAGGCTTGGGCAAAGAAAATAGGCTAGAGCTTATCAAAAAGTATCCTCCTCCAGAGAATTGTTTGCTGATAAAGGCACCGGCTCTCAACCCGGAAAAAAAAATCAGCATCAACGTCATCAGTAATCAGGAAAAATTTTTCTATGGCTGTTTCCCAAAACCAACTGGGTGCGGCAGTAGCGGCAATTGGGGTCGCTTTGACAAAGCTATGTGAAAAAACTGAAACGCCGGTATCTCAGGCTGACGAAGTGTCAGCAAACCTGATCGCATCTCTGAGTGACGCAACACGAATTATGACGGACTTACATTATTACATGTCCTTATCCAGAAGATACATGATTTCTACGGCCTTGAACCCAATTGTAAAGAAAAAGGCCGAAGGTAGTAATGTGGATACCTTCCTCTTTGGCGCAGACTTTGCTGAGAAGCTCAAAGCAGCGCAAGGTGTAGAAAAATCATCAAAATCCCTCGCGAAAGGGAAGAAAATAGAATATTCTCCAGCCCCGAAAAAATATAGTGGATCGAAATTAAGCTTTGTGAACCCTTTAAACTCGCAGGGCCTTCCCAGGAAGATGTTTAACCAGAATACGCACAACCAGAGCAACCAACATCAAAACCGCAGCTCACGCCGGGGAGGGCAGAAACAACCGTTTAGCAACCGCCAAGCGACACGTTAGAAGTAAGAATCGCAGGAAAGTTAAGTGAATTTTCAGAAAAATGGAAAGAGCTCACCTCGGACCCCTTTGTACTGTCAATAGTTAAAGGTTATAGAATCCCATTCACTCACAGACCCTTTCAACGAATTCCTCCAAGGGAACCTTCTTTTTCTCCAACAGACGCAAATTTAGCTAAAGTACTGATCAAAGATCTACATAGCAGGGGAATAGTTAAAAGAGTTAAGGCACGGGAGACCCAATTTCTTTCTTCTTATTTCTTAGTTGACAAGCCAAATGGGGATAAAAGATTTATACTTAACCTGAAAAAGCTGAATCAATTCATATCTCCTCCTCATTTTAAAATGGAAGATCTGAGAATGGCATTACGTTTAATAACACCAAATTGTTTCATGTCAACAATTGATTTAAAAGATTCGTACTTTTTAGTATCTATAGCTCAATCTTTCAGGAAGTATTTACGCTTCTCTTCCCAAGGGATCCTATACGAATTTACTTGCCTTCCTTTTGGGCTTTGTACTGCTCCTCTGGTTTTTACGAAACTCCTGAAGCCTGTGGCTCACTTCTTAAGATCCAAGGGTTTGGTTTCTATTATCTATTTAGACGACATACCCCTAATGGGGCAAAGTAGAATCGATTGTGTAAGAAATGTAAATCAGACACGAAATTTACTCGAATCGTTAGGATTTGTCCTAAATACGGAAAAATGTCAAAGATGCCTCATTATTGGGATGGGGGGCATATTGTAATGGCGAAAGGGCCAACGGTTGGTGGAGCCCGTCAGATCGAAACCTCCATATTAACGTTCTCGAACTAAGGGCAGCGCTGTATGGGCTTATGTGTTTTGCAAAAAACTTACATTTCTGCAAAGTACTTCTACGAATAGATAATACTACGGCTATAGCTTGCATTGACAAGATGAGTAGCGTACAATTTCAAAACCTCCATCACGAGGCGAGAAGTATTTGGCAGTGGTGCGAATCTCGCGGCCTTTGGAGTTTCGCATCATATATACAGTAGGGTGTGTCATTTTTGAGCAATTTTTTTTTTTCAACTAAAAAACAGGCTAAAAACTTTCAGAAAGGTGAAAAAAGAAGCCTCTAAAAATTTGAGCTCTTAGTATTAACATTAAGTGGTGCCTGTTCCTAACTTTCCATTTTCCATTTAAATAACATGGAAAAAAAAATTTTCTTTTTTCTTATTTTTGTAGCTTGACATTAGAGCATTGTAAAAATGAACTGAAAGATTATTTTAGTAGGAAATTGAACGCTCTACAAAAAAGTTCTAATTTTTTTTTTTTTTTACAGAGTGAGCCGTTCTGAAGATATTCAAACTTAAAGTTGCAAATGTATGAAATTATGACTTTTATTTTATTAAACTAATACTGAGGACTTTTTTTATATCTTGAAAATTATTTTCCAGAAAAATAATTATTTTCGTATAGAAAAAAAATAATACTCACATCTTGTGGTACATAGACGATACTCACGGTTGTAGGTTGGTAACAAATTGTATTCTTTATTTGATAACTTACATGTGTAACTTATACGTATACCTATATACTATCAGAAGATACCTTACCGGTGTCGTCCCGGTTACCGCTCTTCGACCACAATTATTTTTTTTTTCATTTTATTTTATTTAATATCAATAAAAGTTATTTGTGTTCAATAAATTTGTTCAATTATAGATTAAATAAAAAAAAATAATTTGTTATTGTATTGAATTTTAATCATTTTTTATTTTCTATAATTTTACCTGAAATATATTATTCTTTATTTTAGCTTCCTAAAAATATCAGAGCATGAAAACCAGTTTTCTGATTGAAACGCTCACGCTCACGCACAAACCACTACTTAACTCTTTTTAAAACGATCCATACGACAAAAGAAAAATTAACGAATAGGATGGACTTCAAGTTTTTGTGTAGACTGAAAACCTATCCATCCCATGCAATGTGTTAATAACTTATGACCAGGAAAGCGGATATTATAGCTATAGGTATGCACGTGGTGAATCGACCTGGGCGTCAAACTTATTACGGAAGTTCATCACTTAGATATATTTTTGGTACGTCATCATAAGTTTGGTAGAAAAGTTATGATACCTCTGTTGAGGTGTCACTACCCCAAAACTAGAGAATTATTGCTTCTATATATCCTATATAGGCCGCGTGGTAGAGTGGGGGATATTCAAAGTCTGGCGATAGCGTGGGAATTGGATCATTTTATGTAATCCATAGCAGTTACCTCAGGGGTCATGTTTGTGCCATCCGATATTGCTGATCAAGGAGCAGAATCTTATCTCTTCTGAAAGTTATTTGCCCCAATAACAATTGAGTGGGACTTTTTTTCAACCTATCATGGTAGGTATAGCTCTGTAGGACAGAAAAATGCCTTTTCATAATACGTGCGCGAAATGAGCCTTCTTTTATGCTTGTCGCGCATGAAAGAAATCACGCGTTCCGAACATGAGTCCCGAACGTTATACTGGATAGACAATCCTCGAGTTCGGCATTGAGTTCATACGTAAGCTCCTCAGCGCCTCCGATTATCGCTACGCGTACTAACATCTTACCTTAGTGCGCATGCTCGAGTGGCTCCATTTAGATGTAAGTGGTGGGTTTACCAAGCCCGTTACCCGCATTCGCACTAACGTCAAGTTCAGTATCTTTCGGAATATTTGGCGCCGCAGAATCACACTTCAGTTTTCCTCATTTTTGGCATACTGAGGCCATATGAATCGTCTATCCAGTTAGTACATAGAAATCAGTGATCCCGAATATGCATTATCTGCTGTCCCAGCCGGCAAAAAATAAAAATCTATTATCTCCCGCTGCCTGCGCCTCGCTGCGATCGGGCGGCAAACGTCGCAGTCTCGTTCAGGGATCACCGACTTCCCGCCCTCGTTACGTAATTTACTATTACAGCTAAACATGAATGGCACCACATCACCGGTCAATATCATATAACGAGTTGAATATTTCTATCAACTCTGTAGCATGAAATTCGGTCGTGCTTCTTCACATTACGGGGTCGAAATCGTTACGTAATCCTCATATTTAAAAACATTTTCATTTATTAACACTTTAAAAAAGTTCATTCCTTACGCCATTTCTCTATTTCAGCGTGGAACGAAAATTTTTTTTGTCCTACGTTTTCGAAATCGCCAACAAAATTGCGCTACAGAGCCCTTTTTTCCGTTCTCGGTGCCGGGTTAGAGATATTCTATTCAATAGCACCGTTCAGCCCAATGTTTTTAGAACACGTCGAATTGAGTAGGGAAACATCCTAATGGAAAATTGAGGATCTGCCGCTGAACGGGGTAAATCACATCCCCTCGTTTCGACCAATTCATCTTCAAAATAAGGATATTCTTTTTATTTGGCTAATTTTGGCAATTGAACTGGTCAATACAAAGAACATCCTCATTTGCAATACAGCAGTTAGGATAATAGGATTGAACTATTTTTCAATTCATATAAGCCCTTTATTTTGCAAGGTACAAATTCTTATTTTCATTAACATTGCGAGCTTGTCATCGTCAGGAATTCCAATGGCAATGGCGAGGTTATTATGCCATTAGACACAAATTCCCCTGGGAACAAAAATTGACGCACAGTTTGTTCGGCCCCACTGGCGCCTTTGGCTGGTTGAACCACTCATTAATAAGAGTAAGATTATTGTTTAGGTTTAGATAACATATTGGAAGCCTCGGTAACGTCGAGGCATTTCGATAGTATAATTATTAGATTTAATGAATTGGCCTCAGGCACGGCTGCAGACCAAATGTTTTATTACCATTCAAACGGCTGCAGACGGTCAAAGCTTATATTTTTAGGGTAGTGACAGTAAGGCTCTTAAGTAAGAACTTTAGCTAGCCTAGGCGGACACACCAGGGTTCCATAGGCATGGGCGATTCCAATGGACTCCCGAGGTGCACGAACAGTTTAGCGAAAGTTGCAGAATACCCAATGCAGCCAAAAGGCAACATTTGCAGGCTACATGTCCTACAATCATGCGGAACCATGCAAGTGTAATGTCTTAAGACTTTAGGAATTCTGCAGACGGAAAGGTCGCCTATCCGCGAGTCTGCTAGCCAGATGTTTTATGGGCCTTGGTGATGCCCAAAATTCAGAGCTCGCGTCCTAGAATTTATGACTGAGAAACTTTCCCACTCAGGCCCGCGACTCTGAGGAAAAACCCACTGCGACCTCCACTGGGGGGAAGAACCTCCCACTCCCAGTTTTTGGGGACAGTTGTCACCCCTCCACAGGCAAGGGACCGTGTCACCACCCTCCAGGGAGGTCCGCAGGGGTATAGCAAGACGATATAAACCTCGGCACAAGCCGGGAGAGTTAGTTAGCAAAAAAAAGGTAAAACAGTTCAAGTCAAAGGTAGAATCCGTCAAATCAAGTCCAAGTGAGGTCTTAGTAAAGATCTGGATAAAAACCGAAATAGACTTAGAAATTAGAATACATCCACAGAAAATCACATCACTACACAACTAAGTCACATCTATGTACAAAGAGTAAATATATTCGATTAATTTAAAGACAATTGAGTCATTATTCATTAAACCAGTGCGAGGAGTTTACGTTCCTTCTTACACGCATTTAACACAGTTCATACCTGCACCTAATTTCATGGCCTACGACATGGGAACACTGTAACAAAAAAAGTACCTATTAACGCATGAAACGTTTCGCAGAAAATCAAAGCTATATAATCATCTGCCTGAAAAATGTACGATAAAAGCATACGTGACTTTATGTCATACTCATTTCAACAATTGTGAAAAATATTTATTTTTGCATGACTATTTCTCTGCACACATCCGTTACATAACTTTGTTTCTTTCATATAGATAGGACCCTCTTTTTTCAACATACCGCAGATCCATGACCTGAGCAGCCCTCCACGGTTTCTACCATCGCGGCGATAACACACAGCAGTCCCAAGAGAACAAACAGCGTAACTTTCGACATCTTTAGTTTGGATATGATTCAAACGGTGAACTGTAACAACGAATTGTGATTGAATTTATTTCACCATATATACAATGAAACTTGGTATTTGCATAATTATGATGGTATCGGTTATAGCGAAGAATGAAGGAAAAGATAATTAAGAGAACAGATTTGATAATTGAAATATATAGACATCATACTAATTGGGCCTTTCGTTCTCAAAAGTCTCAACGTACGTTGAAAGGAATGTTTGATAAAAAATCATATTTCTAAAACTGTTGGGTAAACAAAGAATATCAATCGAAGCTTCTTAACTCGAAATTATTCGAAGATATCGATGAAAACTGGCAGAAAAATGTTTACAATAATCAAAGTCGACGATTTCACACAAATTCGGGGGGCCGCAGCGAATACGAGAAGACATCGTGGCTGCGATTCGTCGGAATTATGATGACGCACAATTATAAACCGACTTTCGTAGATAGGTAGGTACAAATCAACGGATCCAAGTAAAGATGAAAATTCTAGTTTTATTCTACAAGTTTTCACTGAAGTCTTGAATGCACCAAATAGACTTTGAAATTTGAGTTCGAACCTCTGGATCCAGAATTCATAGAGATTCCGTGATTCTGGTTTCGACCCATGGGCTCTGATCTCCAAACCGATTGAAGAATGAATTATGACTTCAAAATAAAATTGATCCTTGCATCAAGTTCTCGCAGAGTTTCGAAGTCGTCATTAGAATTTTAAGATTCAGCAGGATGTAAAGAAGTTGTTCATAATATTAAGCGTAAGCGCTGATTGTGTTTCAGACCTCCGAGTCTCCTCGCAGGACGTAATTCCATTACCAGACGTAAAACCTAGTTGTGTTTTCGCCGAAAAACCGAAATAACGAAGGAATCGACGTTTTGGAGGATCGAACCAAAACTTTTGTCCCGACCCGAATCTTATAACTTCATTTCTAGACTTAAAGATGAAGCCCGGCTCGACGGATGTGATTGGTACAGTCATGTATACCTGAATTTCTTCATCAAAAATTTAGACAGGTAGGTATTTTACACCAGATATTCGGACACGGTAGGTGATGATAGTATATGATACGGATGATGTGAATAAATTTAGACATCCAATGATTTCATTGGTCATATTGACTCGTAATAGATATGTGAATTTACAAATTCTATTCATAATAATAATGATGAAATGCTTACTGTTATGTTTCTCGTATGTAGACCGGAATTGCTTCTCAGGTTCTTCGTTATGACAACTATACTGCTTCTGGTGAATCGTCCAATTCCACTTTCATACTACCCGTCTTCGAATCCCATTAATTGTAAACGATATGCTATCTGTTATCTGCAATAATTGTACCAGGAGATCATCAGCTCTGGTTCTGATAACTAGTGTCTAGTTGATTCATGTGCTGACCTTATGAACGAATTCAAAGGCTCCCTCTTCCGTCATTAAGTTTCGAAGAGACCATTACTCCGACATGACAATTATATTTTGTTTGCACAATCGGATATGTGGTCAATGAATTGAAAATAAAATTATCCTTTTGCATACCATGATATCTATTTGTGAGATTGCATTTCTGTGATTGTATTCATGAAACTATGTATGAGAAATTCATCTTATACCTATATAATCTTTATGGAACGAAGAGAGCACCATATCGAAATGTGTATTTGATTATTGCATACCGTATACCTGATATTATTGTTGCCTCTGATTTGGTTTCGAATTATGTAGTTTATTCCATGCCAAAGGTCTCGAGAAGCAGATAAATAAATAAATTGTGAAAAAAGTGGAAAATTTTTCGATGGCCCACATGCCATCGTTTCCGCCCTTTCTCTATCCATGTTTGGTTCACGAGACGATGAAAAAGTTGTACTACTGTAATAATTTTCGTTCGATTAAGAATCGATCCGACTGCAGTAAGCGAATGAGCTTTGAATGTCTGATTATTTTACGGCATCGACCAACCTGATACCGTGAGGTTTTGTGGAAAGTGGCCGTTGATCATTCTAGAAACGGGATGCATTGTTAAGAAACAAACATTCGAGAAAAATGAATTCCGACTCTCTACGGTTTTTCGAATCATCCTTCTCCACTTATGTACGTCGTAGAGAATGATGTGAGGTCAACTGTGAGAATTACCTGGACATGCATGTAAACGCAGAATATTTGCTGCATCGCGACTGTGTGCCACTGGCTCGTTATTTAGTGGTACCGCCTCCGCAGTATCAAATATGCCCAAAATATGTGTACGAAGACCCTATACATTTAGAAATTACGAGCTCCGTAAATGACCATTATCACCGGTCCGCCATTCATCTGACTGTTTTCCACAACACCTAATTACAGATGATTTCTAAATCTCTGTTATTACGAAGGTTACACGATTGCATAAACACACATACAAGTACTAATTGATATGAGTTAACCTTCGTACTTGACTATCAGTTCGGTAATTGTTGTTTGTCGTTGGTCATCTAATGTATCTTGTCATCGTTGTTGTTCCAAATTTGGAATCAAAGTTCATAGATAAATGTGTGGCCCAAACTTCCGAAGATGGCGGCACCTTAGAGGAATGGCTAAAAGTTTCAGGGAAGCCTAAACATTTTCAGCTATGAAAATACATTTTTCGTTACCTCAGAAGTTCCATGCGAATTTTCTCCGCGAATCAGACGCAACAGTTTCTCTTTTCGATTTCTCTTCTCTTCTTTTAATTTTGTCGAATGCCTATACAATGCGTAAGCCGAATCGACGGACTTCGCTTGGGTATGAGGACATTTCATGAGGCGATTGACAGACAAATCCTCAATCGCGTCTTGTTTAATTTTTTCCGATTGGTTTGAGGATAATCAAGGCCATAAGCAACTGAATCCTTCTACTTCGAGTATAGTCGTCATTTCGGGAACAACTTTCAAAAAAATTGAAGAATAATATATTCAGGGTTTTCCTAAACTATTATAACTCGGAATGGGATCAAAAGAGTTGAAAAATTACCTGATAATTGAGGGGATGGGTGAAATAACGGTATAAGTCGAGTTATTTCGTTATTCCAAATATCTAGATGAAATGAGATGGAATCATCGGAGTGATGTTTTCGGATGATCACTCGAAACGCGAAACATTTCGAGTATGGAATGGAAACGTATTTTTGATAGAGCCGAGATTATCGAAAAGATTGCGGACTTTGCTTCAACAGGCTTATCATCGGCAAAAATAGATGGCCTACGAACTTTGATAAAATTTGTGTCAAACAAAGCGCAGCTGTGTTATCACAAAAATATATTCGGGAAATCATTTCTTAAAATTCGGGAGTAAACTGTTAATACGTAAATTAGAATTGAAGAGAACGATATAGCCGGGGCATTCCATGCCAAATCGACCTGGTCCTAACCCTGGACATCTCAGACCTGATCCGCGATTTTTTGTATCATTCTTCTAACTCCAAAAAGCAATCATACCTTTTTTCAGATTTCTCAAAATAAATTGGAGCGCGTCATGAATTTTCAAAGTATTTTTTTCAACAGCTCTGTTACGTCCGGGTTTTGCCACCCATACGTTCGCCCTCACTTACCTTAGTCCTCTAACTTTTCACACGCTTCCCTCCTTTTCCCTCTACATCTCTACCCTTTTATCTACCTGCTACCGGGTCGTCCGCGTTCTCCTCTCCTACATTTAGGAGACACTCGTTTGACACGGACTGCAAAATGCAACGAGTCAGCTAATCCCTGTATCTTACTATCCTAGCGACTACCTGATTTTTCTTCCTTCGACTCATTTCTCAACCATACTCATTACAGTAAACACCTAACATAACTTAGCCTACTTTTATCCCTGAATACAACATAAATTATTCGTTATACCTGGATGAAACACCTAACATAACTTAGTAAACACCTAACATAACTTAGCCTACTTTTATCCCTGAATACAACATAAATTATTCGTTATACCTGGATAAAACATAAACCATTCATCTAAATAAAACTACTAGTTCACAAATATAAAAGTTCATTTACCACCATCAACATCCCCCTCAGTTGTACTTTAGTACTTTTAGGGACAAGACCCGAAATTCAAATTCAGATCATAACACTATTACCAAGACGGTCATATATGTATAAAAGTAGTCAGGAAAAAATTATTTACTACAAAAAAAAAAGCATTTTGAAAATTTTACAAATTTTTTAACAAGTTGTTATGATTTGAATTAGGGTCTTGTCCCTGTTTTAAATACTAGAGTATAACTGAGGGATTGTTGACAGTAGAACAAACGTAACTGGGTTAACGAACTAATAACTTTATTTTTTCGGCATAGGCATTGAAAAGTCACTTTATGACGCCTGTTTTTGATCCGTAAAGTAGACCTTTATACGGCTAATTTCAGAACTGCCCTGTAAAGTCTTTATACGGCAGTCTGGATTGATCCGTAAAAAAGACCTTTATACGGCTAATTTCAGAACTGCCCTATAAAGTCTTTATACGGCAGTCTGGATGCGCCGTTCGAAGTGCGCGATAGATCGCGCCATAACCTCACTCTTCGTCTGCGAATTGCAACTGGCGTCAAAGTGAGTTTCCATGCCTATTCCGGAAAAATATGGTATGGGGCGCACCCGTAAACCGTTTTTGACTCGAATAATGATTTCAGAACTCGCTTCCGGCTCGCCTTCAGCTCGTACTGAAATCATTATTCTCGCTGAAAAAAACTCGTTTACGGGCATGCCACATAATATACTATTATAAGTACTGTCTAGGATTATTGGTGTATATGTAATAAGTGTTGATGATTCGTACTGGTGGAATGGGTTAAGTAATTTAGGAGTCTTTTGTTAGGAGGTTGGTTGAAAAGTCAGTTGGGGAGAATGTGTGAATAAAAGGAGAGAAGAAGTAAAGGAGATGCAGGTTGACTGGGAAGTAGTGTCTGCTATTCGAATAGCGTAATGAGGATAACTTGGTTGTAGCCTTGTAGGCAAGGTGGGGGAGCAGAAATGCAGATGTAAGCATATAGTACGATAGCCCCTGGTGGAGAACCGTGTGAAAGTAGCCTAAAAGATAAGAATGGTTACGTCAGGACGTAACGAAGTTACAAAAAAAAAGTTATTTTTTTGATACCACAGAAATTCTTCTCTTGAAATTCTGAATCGATTGATATGTACCAATTCTGGTCGTTTTTTTTTTTTTCTACATTATAAATTTTTAACCCCAAGACTTGGAATAATTTCAAACGATGGGACTTTCCGTTCGGCAAACTTCGGTAACGGTGAGAGTGAGAGGGTAGAACCTTAAGCGTATTATCCTTCTCTAAAATAAGTACGCCTGCGTGGATTCCTATACTGGGAAAAGGGAGATGCACATAAAGCGAAGTCATAATGTTTCAGTGAAACAAGAGACAGTGCATTACAAAATATGTATAACAAAGAATCCTAATGCTCAATTTGTTTGTTTCGAGGACTTATGCAAACAGACATTTGAAAATTATTATTTTTTTCTGAATTATTTAAAAGCTCATATTGTAATGGACTTCGAGGATATTCAACAAGTATTTTAAAGCAAAGTAGTTTTTATTATCGAGAGTTGTTTTCTGTTTGAGGTTTTGGAGTAGAATGATCTGAGAGGGATTGCGGATTTTTTAATTGGAGGTCCAAAAGGTGGTAGGCGGTAGGTAAAAATATGAGGGGGTGCGAATTGGAAATGAGGGGTTGGACATTTGGAAATGGAAAGTTTGGGGAGTTGAGGGTTTTCTTGGAATAAACAGCGGAAAAGAACACTTGAAGGAAAAGGGTCGTAAAACTATAGAAGTATTTATAAGAACAAAAGTGCATAAAAGACTTGGTAGAAAAGGAAATGGTTTATGAGGGTCGGAGGATTAGGATTAGGATTTTATCAAAGGAGAACTTATTTTAAAAATATACAGAGTAATATAAAATATATGAGTGTGTATAGGCGAAGTAGGTACAATACAATATCAACGACGGTTTGAAGGTCAAATGTCCTGCTCAAAATTGAGACCAGGCAATGGAGATTTTTTCCGGCCAAAAATTTTAGCAGGATACCGCGAGTGCCATCGCACAAAAGACAGTCCGTAGATGTATAGTGTTATGTTTTCGACTCGCAAATATGGGCGGTTAATTTGTTATAAACAAAAAACATAAAAAAAAACGCTTTTTTTTTCGTATTTCGCTTGTAAAAGCTGAACCGATGGAGCAATCTTGATGCTCTGAACAGACGAATTGTAGAGAATGAAAAGACGGAAAATAAGAGCCCCATACGGTCTCGATCTGATTAATATTAAAGGAGAAAATCCGGAAAAACCGAAAAAATCTGCGTTTTTTTTTAAATTCATAACTCCTCCATTTTCAGAATTGTAGCGCGGGCTTTTCGCGAAAAAGTAGTGATTTACAGGTACTTTATGTGTGCACAATCCAGGCGCTGTCGGATAATTAGTTTTTGCGTAATTGCGATTTTAATTTTTTCATGACGTATCTTGCAGAGCGGCCGGATGCTCTGGTAGTGGTCCGATTTTTGTTTTGAAAACGGATTTTGAAAGTAGAAGTATATCGCTACCAAACGTCTATGCTGATTTTGCGTTAAAATGCTGCAAAACGGGTGAAAAATGTCCGTAAACATGACCAAAAACGGCAGAGAGCGCAAAAGCGGTCGAGTAGTGGGGGTACAAGGCAGACGCGGGGCGGTGAGTATTATAGTAATAAAAGCGCGCGGCGCACAAATACGAATCTTCACATCCGATTATCTCAGCAACTACTGGAGCGATGTTGACGTTTTTTTTTTTGATTTTGTGGTAAATTAACTTATTAAACTGAATTATTCGTTTTCGTGCGCCGCGCGCTTTTATTACTATATATACTCACCGCCCCGCGTCTGCCTTGTACCCCCACTACTCGACCGCTTTCGCGCTCTCTGCCGTTTTTGGTCATGTTTACGGGCATTTTTCACCCATTTCGCAGCATTTTAACGCAAAATCAGGATAGACGTTTTGTAGCGATATACTTCTACTTTCAAAATCCGTTTTCAAAACAAAAATCGGACCACTACCAGAGCATCCAGCCGCTCTGCAAGATACGTCATGAAAAAATTAAAATCGCAATCACGCAAAAACTAGTTATCCGACAGCGCCTGAATTGTGCACACCGTAGAGTACCCGTAAATCACTACTTTCTCGCGAAAAGCCCGCGCTACAACTTTGAAAATGGCGGAGTTATGAATTTTTAAAAAAACGCAGATTTTTTCGGTTTTTCCGGATTTTCTCCGTTAATATTAATCCGATCGAGACTGTATAGGATTTTTTTTTCGTCTTTTCATTCTCTACAATTTGTCTGTTCAGAGCACCAAGATTGCTCCATCGGTTCAGCTTTTACAAGCGAGAAACGAAAAAAAAAGCGTTTTTTTCATGTTTTCTGTTTATAACAAATTAACCGCCCATATTTGCGAGTCGAAAACATAACACTATACATCTACGGACTGTCTTTTGTGCGATGGCACTCGCGGTATCCTGCTAAAATTTTTGGCCGGAAATCACTCATTTTCTGCTCTATTGCCTGGTCTAATTGTCTAAAACAGTATAATGACATTCAATCTTTTCCCGGTCATCTATCAAAATGCCACCGAAGCATTCAGGAAAGCCTAACTGAAGTTGTTGAGGTCGATGAAACAACTAATGATAGTGACAGTTTTTCTGAAGAGACTAATGATGGAGTTCTGATAACGAGTAACGATGAACGCGATTATTTCTTGTTAAATTTAGCAAATTTATATTTGAAGCTGGAAAGTCAATTCACAGTTCCAGTAAGTACAGTACAGTATCTTGTATCAGAAATGAATAATATTCACAGTCAAAGTCAAGAGATAGTTTCTGAATCACTTGAAAAATGCCTTATCGATGTAAATATCCCTCCCGAGACTGTAAGTCTGATAATGGCTGAAGTTCTTGACGCAGATCCTTTTCGTAGAAGTAACAAATTATATATTGGACACTAAATATAAAAGGAAAGAAATTTATAAGAACACCATTCTTACGTCTCACCAGAACGAGTATTTCTCAAAATTCTGAATAGCGAAGAATTTTGAAGAAAGAGAAGATTATTGAAACTCTGAAGGCAATACTAAAAGATAAATCGTTAGAGAGTTATTTAGATGAAAAAAATTTCACCTGTGTCGAATTTATTACAAGATTTCACAGATGGTTCGGTATTGAAAGAAAATCTTCTTTTCCAAAATAATCCTGATCCATTAAAGTTGATATTGTACCAAGATAGCTTCGAAATTGAGAACCCATTGGGATCGGAAAAAAAAAATATATAAAATTTTAGCTGTTTATATGTCTTTGGGAAATCTGCCAGATTATATTCGCACTCATATTAATTCCATACAGTTAGTCGCCTTGTGCAGAGAGGATCATTTCGATCACAAGAAAGTATACGGACGAATCGTGGATGATCTCAAAATTTTAGAAAATAAAGGTATCGAGATATCTCCTGACAATTTTAGAAAAGGCGGTTTGGTTTTTATTGCTGGGGATAATTTAGGGAGCCATTCCTCAGGCAGGTTTGTTGAAAACTTTAGTACCTCTCCGTATATTTGTCGGTATTGTTTATTCAGACGCAAAAATCAAGTCAGAGCAAATAAAAAACTATCGAAGAGTATTACAACTAAAAAAGTAAACATACCTGGGAAAGCTAAAATGCTACATAAACGAAGTTCTATTAGTCCCGGAAAAAAAGGGTGTTAAATTATACGACAAAGAGAAATCAGGTCCCAGTAATCCAAGGCAAAAATGTAGTGGAACATCTGAGAATTCGGAAACAACCACTCGTGAATCAAACGGAAACATGATATGTGTTGAACAATCTGTCATTGAAGAATACAGTCGGGAAGAATATCATTGCAGAACTATAGAATCGTATAAAGAATCTTTGAAAGAAGTAGCTGATAATTTTTTGAAAGATCATCGTGGTGTTAAATCCGATTCCACGTTCAACACTTTGTACAGTTTTCACGTTTGTTCACCCGGATTACCACCATGTTTGGAGCATGATCCCATGGAGGGTATTGTTGCGTATACGATTTTTTCCTCTTTATTAATTATCTCATTAAAAAAGGGTGGTTTACCAGTTCTGAGCTAAATGACAGCATCAGTTTCTTCGAATATGCAACACAGGACTTACGAGATAAGCCAACGAAATTTTCATCCACTATAAGCAACAGAATCGCTGGAGCAGCGTGGCAGATTTGGTGTTTCCTAAAACTTTTTCCTCTACTCGTTCATGATAAAATTCGAGATCCTAATGATTTTATTTGGTCAACAATACTTTTATTGATCGAGATCATGGAGTTAGTGTGCGCACCCAAAATGAACAAATGTCATTTACCATATTTACAAGATGTAATCGATGAATATTTGAGTCTAAGGGTCAAACTGTTTCCAACAATTAAATTGCGTCTCAAATATCACTTTCTTGCACACTACGCTGAATTATTTTTGAAATTTGGGCCTGCAATAAAAGTATGGACATTGAGATTTGAAGGTAAGCACACGTTTTTCAAAAGTGTAGTCCGGGCTTGTCATAACTTTCGAAACGTGACACAGTCATTAAGTGAAAAACATGAGCTCTTCCAAAGCTTGCTACGAAAAGGATCCGATTTGAAACATTCGACTTCCGTTCAAAATGAAATTCCATTCGCTGCAGGTATGTATTCAGAGCTATTGAAGGAAGCTATTTTTAATGCAAGATTACCTTCAGATCTACAACAAAGCTCTGCTGTTGTGATCAAAGGTACTTCTTACAAAAATGGGGATGCTGTAGTCATCAGACAAGAAGATTATCAAGACGACGTTGAAATGGGTAAAATTGTGACGATATTATTTGATAATCACTACGAAAATATTTATTTAACTGTCCAAAAATCTATCACAATTTTTCCCACTAGGTCTTATGAATGCCTAAATGTACAAGAATTGCCAGATCATTCATGACATTGAAGTTTGCATCGTTGGAACGCAACGAAATTCAACGTAAATTAAAAAAAAAATATACATAGACTAAAAATGATCCTACTAGGTTTTAAAACATTTTCAAGTCATTTCTAGTCGTTTTCACTTTTTAAACGTAGCAGGATCATTTTTGGTAGATTAGTATATTTAAATTATTTTTTTTCGGATTTCATTGCGTGCCGACGATGCAAACTTCAATGCCATGATCATTCTCCTCTTTGGATTTACCAAATGGGTACGATGAAAGCGGTTAAATTACAGCATGGAATAACCATTTAACTGTAGAAAATTTCTCTCTTTGTTCATTATTACCATTTTTTTTATTCTTATATTTCAATGACATTTGCACTCGGTTTTTTTTTAGAGCGTTTTGTTTTGTTTTGTTTTTTTGCTTTCGTAGAAAATGCCATTATTTAAGGTGTTGGCTAAAGATCGTACTCGAAAACTACTAACATTAGGAAAAAGCATAGAAGAGCTAATATCCACAGCAAAAGAGAGGCTTGAAATACCAGATGCTGAAGAGGGATACGTGGTATATGATACATAACAATTCATAAAAATTAGGACATCAACGTTATTATTATACTATTTTGAGACAGAAGCGGTTCGCTCCCTTGTTACCTGCGCCTAACTAATAAATATGATTTAATAATTCGACAAGATTAAGTATTTTATTTTGAACGCTTCTACTCGACGCGGCCTAGGTCAAGAGCTGTCGAGGCTCAGAATACTAAATTCCGTTGGGCGCCAGTTAAGTATCAAAATTAACAAAAACAATCTGTCGGCTACGCTCTAGTTAAATAATACTTGATAAATAGACTCTACTCGCAAGGGAGTTCATTTGGGGGACCCAAGAGGAAGGGAGATATCTAAATTTCCAAGAGTAAGACAACGAAAGAGTTGGACAGAATATTCAAGTTTATTGTACTTACAAATTGTAGTCAAAATCCGACTCTTGAGCGTTTACTTGACAACACCTATTAACTCACAATGATTGACAAATATCCACAGTAATTATAACTTATTGACGAAATATACTGCTTAATTGACAATGTTTTAAAGCACGTAATAACGCAAAAGTAACAGAAATATATATCTAATAGAACAAAGGTCTAACAACGTGAGAGCTATACACAAAGGTTGACGCAAGAGTCACCTACGAAAGTTGACGTGAGAGCATCACCTACGACAGTTAACGCAAGAGTGATATACCGTGACAATGAGGTGAAACCGAATGGTCCATGCGCCCGGACAGCGAACATTGGCGAATATGACGTCATTTTAGCGGGCTAACCACTCGTTGCGCTGAAAAATCCCTAGGGTGATTTTGGCGCGCGGTCGATGGAACTCGGCAGCCATTGTTGATAGAAGCCGGCTGACTGTCAATACATCGCGGAAGGTAAACATGTGGGGTTATGTTCGTTTATTTTAAGTAAATGATAAATAGGGTGAATAGAAACGGAGACGGACCGTTTCTACAGAGATCGTTTCTACTGATGGTCGTTTCTACAGAAGGCGGTTCTACAGAATGATATCGGGGTTGTTTCTACAGCATGTTGCAGGTAACGCTTTACGCGCTCATTTCTACAGAAGTTCTTTTCTACAGAAGCTCGTTTCTACAGACGATTGTTTCTGCATATGCTCGTTTCTACAGAGCTGACGTAAAATTATGCCAAGTGTTCGTTTCTACAGATGTTCGTTTCTACAGAGCTGTCGTAAAATAATGCTAAGTGTTCGTTTCTACAGAAGTTCGTTTCTACAGATGTTCATTTCTACAGAGCTGTCTTAAGATTATTCGCAGTGTTCGTTTCTACAGACGCTCGTTTCTACAGATGTTTCTTCCTACAGAGCCGGTGTAAGACGTGTCCAGTATTCTATTGTATAGATATTATGTATTATTTCGACAGAGTCTGTGCAGTTAAATTTGTGTGATCAAACTCTTCTTAGTTACGTCGTTTCTGAAAATGAAATGGTAACGACTATTACGCGTCTTTCTGTTAAAGATTTCTAGACGATGCGGGAGGAATGACAATTTTTATTGTAGGTTATTCTCTTCAATTCATCAGAAATCATCACAATTCATCATAATTGCATAATTAATTGGCTATGTCACAATTATGTCGTTGAGTTTGAATATCTTGAATGGGCTTTGAACATTTCCATAGCAGACGACCAAAAAATATTATACGGATTTATATTACAAAATATAGCTGCAGCTTCGCACCATGGTCGATTTAAACCTTACGTCTGCACTCGACACGCAATTCGCATTCAGCAACAATTATATATGAGTTACAATTTCCTATGTTCTAGCTTAATGCGAAGATGAAATTTTACGGTATATTTATGCTCAGTCACAATAAATAGCGACAGGTATTTGACCAGTACAATTTGCACTGGTTAATACTATATACTGGCACTTGCATGTGATTTATGAGTATCACACGACTAGCTCACTATAAGAAGCTTGACGCTATATTTTGATTCAAGTCATCTTAAGTGCTTCGTGGTCTACTAATCAGGTAAGTGAAAGTCATCTTCAGGTAAGTGCTGCAAAATTCTAATTCTCTCATTCGTATCACGCATTAGTATAACTATGGTGAACCAATGGTTCGGAGATAGTCAGCTGTTTCGGGCGTATCTTTAACTGCAGCTGATTTTCATCTATTTGAGTTCCTTGTGATTGGCAAACGTTCCAATATGAATTACAATTGAATTTAGTATTGATTTTTGTTGCAATCTCATTTAGTATAGATTGCAATTTTTATTTCGAATAAAAATATTTATTAGTGGCTAATTACGAATGTAATCAGTTGTGTAAATGCAAACGATTCAACAATATAATCAAAGAGCGGCCAAATTCTGCTTGTCAGCCCGATTTTATAAAAGGAAAAACCACTTTTCTGCAACACATGAACGCGTACACATATGAACAGTTATATCAGCGACGCTAATATACACTCAATCTTTGCAGAATAAGACCAAATTATTGGATGATTTTCAGTAGGATGAAACCCATACCATTATAGAGCACATTGAGATATTCAGACCTCAAAGACTGATGAAAAAATGCAGTACAGAAAAAAAAAGGTCACAAAATCAATTTTCTACATTCGGTTCACGATAGCATACGTCCAGAACATATCGTTTAGGCTTGAATTATAGTATCCAGTGTCAGCTTTCCTTTCGATAGCACTACTGTTGACGCAGAAAGGTTTGGCCCCTCCTATAGTAAGTATTACCAGATGAATAAACCTGAACCTGTTTGAGTGATCATAACTTCTACAGAAACATTGATAGAGCATAGAGTCTGGGAAAATTTTGAAGCGCCAAGTTTTCTGCGTCTGATGATTATTCACAAACTTCTGTGTCAAAATCGTAGAAACCGTTATAATCTCCGAAAAGTTGAAAAACGTAGTTTTTCGGAGTCCATCGCCGTACGTCAACTCAAACTCGTCACCGTTTGTCTGAACTAAGTTTCGAAAATCTGTAAAAATTCAGAAATACTTCCTGAACATTGACGGGCATGATAGCGTTTGGTAATTTCAAAAATATTCAAAAATCTGGACGCCAGGTGCAAAAAGGTCCAATGGTGCGATTTGTGGAACGGATTGGTACCAGCGAACCTGAACTAGCTCAAAATTTTCGTCAAGATATATACTTTTTGATTCCGTAATCAGTTTTTGGTTTGCAAGAGTCAACTTCCAGTAACCGACGTCAACAGTTTGTCAAATTCGCGTAGGGCCACGTGTGTCCAAGCTGCGATATCCGTCGCTGCATTTACATTGTTAATTGCATTAACAATTGAGTCTGTGACGGGCGCGGCAGGAGGGAAATGCAGCAACGATTATCGGGGCTGGGACACGCGCGGCCCCGCGCAAATTCGTTGGGCATACCCGCAATTCAACTCCATTCGATATTCAGAGACTTGAAGCTGCAGTTGGGAATGAAGGTCTAGGAAAACTGTAAAATGAACCAATATATCATTTACCCCACATCCCGCTTCTCACAACAACCGCGAAAAAAATAAAGACGGGCACGACCGCCTCGCTCGCGATTGTTGTGAGCGGGGTGTTTTCCTAACTCAGTACCTATCTTTATTAATCCGCTGAACTGGCTGATGATTGGCTTATCTATTTATTGCTATTGCTAGAGAACTATTGCTCTCACAAAGACTTCGCTGCGAAAAATCGTTTTCTATTTCAAGGAGGAATCGCCCTATATAGGTTTGTACGACTAATTGAAAGACACCCTGTACATAAAATTACAAAATAAAAATTAGTCTCTGAACATTACTTATCAACTTGAAAATAAAAAATGTCAAAATACATTGGAAATGTATCACGGAATGAGTATTCAAGTCACACCTCGGTACTGCCTGTAGACATGGGTGTGATAGAATTTCAAAATAAGAAAAAAAAAACTTGGGCCTTGTCGTACGTGGAAATTAGCATTACAGTATTTTTGCGTATTCGTACGCGCCCAGCTAGGTACTAGCTAGGTACTAGCTAGACTTCCTTACCGGGCACGCCTGGACTCGGCCCGGTCGGGGCCTTTTCATTATCGAGGAAACAACCAGGAAATTTCTACGAGGGTGGCAAAGCCACTCCATTCCCACGGCTCCTTATCGTTGCCTGTATGCTTATCTCTGCACTGTTGACTCCCCACCTTGGTCAGAACGTAGCATTCCTCATGAATCTGTATTAATTTTACGCCACTTCGAAGTCAACTCTCTAACCTTCCACACATCTTTCTCCTTTTTCTCCCATCTCTCTTCTTCTGCTCCTAGAAACTCTTCAATATCCCAAACCCCATACCAACCTTAATATCGACATTATCAACAAATTCAAATGTTGATGTTTATCGACAATCATCTTATTATCTTATCGTTGTTCCAAAAGCCTTCTTGTATCATCTTAGTTACCCTTTTGGGTGTAAAATGAGTCGAACTTTAAATACAAACTCGCCGTTAGCAATAAAATATTACCGCTCGAATAAAAATAGGAATTTCGACGATCAATTATTATAAGGTCACAACAAAGCGAAGTGAAAGGTAAAAATTAACCACCGCAATCGGGTTTCGTCAAAATCCCGACGTTACACCAGCTATTCAATTCGGAGTTCTGGTAGGGCAAAGTGACCAGGGCCCGGTCGGTTTAACACGACTAGTGACTAGAAATAGACGGGGCGAGCGTTACGACCCCGGCCGGGTACTAGACAGTTTTCCTAGCTAGTGCCTGAATTAAAATCAGAAATACTGGCGAGTGCCTGGCCACCGCGCGGTCGGAATTTCTACCAGGGTTGTGATTTTCGTGTAACTCGAGTTGTTGCACCTGTTTCAACCTCAAAAGTCATTTCTTGAGCATAACTCACATATGCGATCGGCTCTCTTTTCGACTGCAAACGATTCATTATTCCTTATAACATAGTAATTGAGGGGATGGGCGGAATAACGGTATAACTCGGAAAACAGTTTTTAGGTAGATGAGAAAAACGTAGGAAACTAAGATAAACTGAACATATCCTGATATAATTTGACAAAGCATGGTAGTACATAACGATGCTTCTGATTACATGAATAGAACCACAAAAAGTTCAAAAGTGAGCTTTTTTCGGAGAACCAATTTGAAGGTAATAGAAGCGGCTATCAATACACCGTGGACTGCTGCTTGAATATTTCGAACGATAGCCAAGGATTCTTGGAAATTTTTTCTGATTTTTTCAAACAAATTGTTATCTCTAGAATATCAACGTAAAATCATTGAAAAGCTCAGAAGAAACAGGTTGGATCAAAAGCCCGGACATTAAGTTTAGTTCAAAAATTTTCATTTCTGACACAGAATTTTCGAGCATTTTTCCAGATTTTTCGGTCACGGCCATAGAGGTGTTAGAAAAAAAAAACTTTGAAAATTCATGTCGCGCTCAAATTTATTTTGAAAAATCTGAAAAAAATTCTGATTGCCACTTAGAGTTAGAAAAATAATACAAAATATGGCAAATCAGGTCTGAGAGGTCGAGGGTTAGGACCGGGTCGATTTGGCATGTAATGCCCCAGCTATATCGTTTCCTTCAATTTCAATTTACGTATTAATAGTTTACTCCCGAATTTTAGCAGATGATTCCCCGAATATATTTTTTTTGATAACACAGCTGTGCTTCGTTTGACACAAATTTTATCAAAATTCGTGGGTCATCTATGTTTGCCGATGATAGGCCTGTCGAAGCAAGGTCCGAAATCGTTTCGATAATCTCGGCTCTATCAAAAATACGTTTTCATACCCGGAATGTTTCGCGTTTCGAGTGATCATCCGAAAACATCGCTCCGAAGTTTTCATCTCATTTTATCTAGATATTTGGGATAACGGAATAACTCGAGTTATACCGTTCTTCCATTAGAGATGTTTAATTTGACCCCTTCAATATTCAACCGATTTTTATCAAATAAATATATAATGTAAATCTATGGTCACTGATTATTTTTACGCAATCTCCGGAAAAACGGTATAACCCGACTTATACCGTTATTCTACCTGTTAAATGCGTGTAAGAAGGAACGTGAACTCCTCACACTGGTTTAATGAATAATGACTCAGCTATCTATAAATTAATTGAATATATTTACTCTTTGTACATAGATGTGACGTAGTTGTGTAGTGATGTGATTTTCTGTGGATGTATTCTAATTTCTAAGTCTATTTCGGTTTTTATCCAGATCTTTACTAAGACCTCACTTGGACTTGATTTGACGGATTCTACCTTTTTTTTGCTAACTAACTCTCCCGGCTTGTGCCGAGGTTTATATCGTCTTGCCATACCCCTGCGGACCTCCCTGGAGGGTGGTGACACGGTCCCTTGCCTGTGGAGGGGTGACAACTGTCCCCAAAAACTGGGAGTGGGAGGTTCTTCCCCCCAGTGGAGGTCGCAGTGGGTTTTTCCTCAGAGTCGCGGGCCTGAGTGGGAAAGTTTCTCAGTCATAAATTCTAGGACGCGAGCTCTGAGTTTTGGGCATCACCAAGGCCCATAAAACATCTGGCTAGCAGACTCGCGGATAAGCGACCTTTCCGTCTGCAGAATTCCTAAAGTCTTAAAACATTACACTTGCATGGTTCCGCATGATTGTAGGACATGTGGCCTGCAAATGTTGCCTTTTGGCTGCATTAGGTATTCTGTAACTTTCGCTGAACTGCTCGTGCACCTCGGGAGTCCATTGGAATCGCCCATGCCTATGGAACCCTGGTGTGTCCGCCTAGGCTAGCTAAGGTTCTTAGTTTAAGAGCCTTACTGTCACTGCCCTAAAAATATAAGCCTTGACCGTCTGCAGCCGTTTGGATGGTAATAAAACATTTGGTCTGCAGCCGTGCCTGAGGCCAATTCATTAAATCTAATAATTATACTATCGAAATGCCTCGACGTTACCGAGGCTTCCAATATGTCATCTAAATCTAAACAATAATCTTACTCTTATTAATGAGTGGTTCAACCAGCCAAAGGCTCCAGTGGGGCCGAACACCACCCATCCCCTCAGTTATCAGATAATTTTCCGACTCTTCGGATCCCATTCTGAGTTATAATAGTTTAAGAAAACCCTGAATATATTATTCTTCAATTTTTCTAAAAGTTGGTCCCGAAATGACGACTATACTCGAAGTAGAAGGATTAAGTTGCTAGCCTTGATTATCCTCAAACCAGTCGGAAAAAGATAAACAAGACGCGATTGAGGATTTGTCTGTCAATCGCCCCATGAAATGTCCTCATACCCAAGCGAAGTCCGTCGATTCGGCTAACGCATATATAGGCATTTAACAAAATTAAAAGTAGAGAAGAGAAATCGAAAATAGAAACTGTTGCGTCTGATTCGCGGAGGTAATTCGCATGGAGGTAACGAAAAATGTATTTTCATAGCTGAAAATGTTCAGGCTTCCCTGAAACTTTCAGCCATTCCTCTCAGGTGCCGCCATCTTCGGAAGTTTGGGCCACACATTTATCTATGAACTTTGATTCCAAATTTGGAACAACAACGATAACAAGATACATTAGATGACCAACGACAAACAACAATTACCGAACTGATAGTCGAGTATGAAGATTAACTCATATTAAGCACTACTTGTATATGTGTGTTTGCAATCGTGTACCTTCGTAATTAGAGAGATTTCGAAATAATCTGAAATTAGGTGTTTTGGAAAAACAGTCAGAAGAATGGCGGACGGGTGATAATGGTCATTTACGAAGCTCGTTATTTCTAAATGTATAGCGTCTTCGTACACATATTTTGGGTATATTTGATACTGTGGAGGCGGTATCACTAAATAACGAGCCAGTGGCACACAGTCGCCATGCAGCAAATATTCTGTGTTCACATGCATGTCCAGGTAATTCTCACGACTGACCTCACATCATTCTCTACGACGTACAAGTGGAAAAGGATGATTCGAAGAACCACAGAGAGTCGGAATTCATTTTTCTCGAATATTCGTTTCTTAACAATGCATCCCGTTTTTAGAATGATCAACGATCACTTCTCACGAAACCTCACGGTATATAGCGATGCGAACCAATGTTCAAGTTGGTCGATGCCGTAAAATAATCGGACTCTCAAAGCTCATTCGCTTACTGCAGTCGGATCGATTCTTAATCGAAGGAAAATTATTACAGCAATACAACTTTTTCATCGTCTCGTAAATCAAACATGGATAGAGAAAGGGCGGAAACGATGGTATGTGGGCCATCGAGAAATTTTTCACTTTGTTCACAATTTATTTATTTATCTGCTTCTCGAGACCTTTGGCATGAAATAAACTACATAATTCGAAACCGAATCAGAGGCAACAATAATATCAGGTATACGGTATGCAATAATCAAGTACACATTTCGATATGGTGCTCCCTCCGTTCCATAAAAATTATATAGGTATAAGATGAATTTCTTATTCATGGTTTATTGAATACAATTACAAAAATGCAATCTTACAAATAGATATCATGGTATGCAAACGGATAATTTTTTTTTCAATTTTCGTATTCGAATCACTCTAAAAATGTTGCGATCCTCAAAATTTCGCCGCCCTTAAAATTCTGCCGCCAGCTACGCCTGGGCCTCGCCGGCCTAAGCCTAAGTTCGTTATCACAACTAAAGCTGATAATCTTCCGGTATACGAATACTGTAGATAACACTGTAGTTCACAACTAATGGGATCCTCAGACGGGTAGTATAAAAGTGGAAGACGATTCACCAGAAGCAGCAGTTGTCATAACAAAGAACCTGAGAAGCAATTCCGGTATACATACGAGAAACAGAACAGTAAGCATTTCATCATTATTATTATAAATAGAATTTGTAAATTCACATATAGTATATATTACGAGTCAATATGACCAACGAAATCATCGGATGATTGAATTTATTCGCATCATCCGTATCATATACTATCATCACCTACCGTGTCCGAATATCCGGTGTAAAATACCTACCTGTATAAATTTTTGCTGAAGAAATTCAGGTATAGATGCCTGTACCAATCACATCCGTCGAGCCGGGCTTCATCTTTAAGTCTAGAAATGAAGTTATAAGATTCGGGTCGGGACAAAAGTTTTGGTTCGATCCTCCAAAACGTCGATTCCTTCGTTATTTCGGTTTTTCGGCGAAATCACAACTTGGTTTCACGTCTGGTAATGGCATTACGTCCTGCTAGAAGACCCAGAGGTCTGAAACACAATCAGCGCTTACGCTTACGAACAACTTCTCTACATCCTGCTGAATCTTGAAATTCTAATAACGACTTCGAAACTCTGCGAGAACTCAATGCAAGGATTAATTTTATTTTGGAATCATAAATCATTCGTCAATCGGTTCAAAAAACGTTTCATTAATTTCTCATTCAAGTCTCCAGTGAAAACTTGTAGAATAAATCTAGAATATTTTATCTTTACTTGGATCCGTTGATCTGTACCTACCTATCTACATAACTCGGTTCATAATTGTGCGTCATCATAATTCCGACGAATCTTAGCCACAGTATCTTCTCGTATTCGCTGCAGCCCCCCGAATTTGTGTTAAATCGTCGACTTTGGTTATTGTAAACATTTTTCTGCCAGTTTTTATAGATGTTCTCGAATGATTCCGAGTGAAAAAGCTTCGATTGATAATTTTCGTTTACCCAACAGTTTCAGAAATATGATTTTTCATCAAACATTCCTCTCACCGTACGTTGAGACTTTTGAGAACGAAACACCCAATTAGTATGATGTCTATACACGGGCTGAACAGCCCATTGTCAAGCGAGTACGGCTGCGATCCGTCCGATCGTCTTTTTATCATCGTGAACGCGATCGCGGGCTCTTACCCCGCGTCCCGCTTCTCGCCGCACGAGCTGTGCCGCGACGCCTTCCCGCACGAATAGTATAGGGGCCTCGTGATTGGCGGACTTGAATCGGCTCTAACTCGAATACGGTGGCTTCAGCAAATTTTTAGGATGAATAATTTTCGTCTTATTTTTTCGCAAGGATTCCGCCAGTGCCCGGTGGTCCGAGGTTACTGGGACACCCTGTATACTTACCGGATAATTATTCAATTATCGAATCTGTTCTCTTAATCATCATTTCATTCATTCTCCGCCATAACCGATACCATCATAATTATGCGAAAACCAAGGTTCGTTGTATTTATGGTGAAATAAATTCAATCACAATTCGTTGTTGCAGTTCACCGTTTGAATCATATCCAAACTGAAGATGTCGAAAGTTATGCTGTTTGTTCTCCTGGGATTGCTGTGTGTTATCGCCGCGATGGTAGAACCCGTGGAGGGCTGCTCAGCTCGTGGGGGTCCGGTACGTTGAAAAAAGAGGGTCCTGTCTATATATGGAAGAAACAAAGTTATGAAACGGATGTGTGCAGAGAAATAGTTATGCAAAAATAATTATTTCTCACAATTTTTGAAACAAGTGTGACATAAGATCACTTATGCTTTTGGCATACATTTTTTATCGAGATGATTATATAACTTTGATTTCCTGAGAAACGTTTCGTGCGTTAATTAATACTTTTTCTGATACAGTGTTTTCTCATCGGCAATGATCTGAAGTGCTGTCCAGGCACGAGCTGTGTGCCATTTATTTTTCCCAGTGGACTTTGTGTCTAATGGCATAATTACCTCGTCGTTACCATTGGAATTCGTAACGATGACAAGCTTGCAATGTTAATGAAAATAAGAACTTTGTACCTTGCAAAATAAACGGCTTATATGAATTGAAAAATAGTTCAATCCTATTATCATAACTGCTGTATCGCGAAACAGGATGAATCGCAACAGTTTGCTTCGAACAGTTCATTTTGCAAATGAGGATGTTCTTTGCAGTTGATTGACCAGTTCAATTGCCAAAATTAGCCAAATAAAAAGAATATCCTTCTTTTGAAGATGAATTGGTCGACACAAGGGGATGTGATTCACCCCGTTCAGCGGCAGATCCTCAATTTTCCATCAGGGTGGATCCCTACTCAATTCGACGTGTTCTAAAAACATTGGGCTGAACGGTGCTATTGAACGGAATATTCTCTAACCGGGCATCGAAAACGGAAAAAAGGGCTCTGTAGCGCAATCCTGTTGGCGATTTCGAACACGTAAGTCCCAAAACATGTTCGTTTTACGCTGAAGTGGAGAAATGGCGATTGGCGTACCAACCTATTCTTCACAATAATATCTGTTGACGCAGCAACCGAGGTTCTCATATTTTGATAGTATATTTCGTATCAAGGGCGTAAAATTTTATACCCGCGTATGATCGCTGTGCATGAGGGTCGACGAAGCTGGCCCGAGTGATTACGGCATCACACGAGGGTATAAAGTATTACGCCCGTGTTGCGAACGATATTTTTCGATGCAGCTGGCGTAAAATTCGATTTTATCCAAGCAGAACAAGTTGTAAAATCGGATTTTACGCCTACTGCAACGAAAAAGATATCTTCTATCATATAGGCTACTAGATGTTGATCACATAGAATCGATGGAACAAGATTGATTTCACCTAGTGTAACAATATGATAAAATTGACATGTGCCTATATGAATATGAGTATTTCCACATCAATTGTGACACTTTTATTAACATCGATTTCTTCAATCGACTCATTATTTTATTGTGTAGAGCCACAGACATAACATCAATTTTTTTTTTTAAACATATAATTTCACATATTGAAGAAGTTGATTTTGTGAAAGTTCAACCACGCATCAGTAACGGTATAGTACCTCAAGGTATGCCCGCATTCGTTCCTGAACTTCTGCCCCTGCTTCATCACGAGGAAACTCACGATCAGGTTGTGGGAATTCTAAATCTGCATTTCGGACATCGTTCAACCACTGTTCAATAAAGGGATCCCTCGTGATTCCCACAAAATTGTGCGAAATGCAGCACGCGAGGATAACTTCCGGCACAAAGTAGACGTCAAGCTCACTTCTCTTATAGGGGATACGCCAACGAGCTTCCAGGCATCCGAAGACATGTTCAACAACTATCCTAGTTCTATCAAGATATTGATTGTGGGACACCTGCTCAGGTGTTTGTTCTACGCGTTATTCATTGACCAGCCAATTCGGCAGGGGATATGCTGCATCACCGATAATAACATATGGCATAGTCTCACCGTTGCTGAGTCGATCACTCTAAAAGTTACAAAAAAATGATCATCTTCGAAAATATCATCAAAATGGTTAATAAGATAATATCCACAGCGCACACATTGGGAATAAGTTGCTGGTTATTCTGGTACAGGTGAGAGTCCCTCAAAACCACTGCATTATGACACGGATCCGGGATGTTGGCAAGTGACGTCACGAAAGCTGGAAATGAAATCAATTTAAATTATGATTCAGGCTTTCATACTGGTTATAGTAATTTTGTTGTATTTTGCTTTTTGAGTTCGCTTTTCACATACATATTTAAGAACGTCTTCATACCACTCGTACCTCTACGAACTGAGAAGTAGAGTAATAATAAGAAGTAGGAAGAGTGAAAAGGAGTTTTGAAAAAAAATGTTACTTATGCACTCAAAAAGCAAAATATAACAGAAATACTATACCTAGTATAAAATCCTGAATTATCATTTTCTAATTGGTGGATGGAACTCTGAGACAGGCCAAATTACCAACGACGATGATCGACAACAGCTTGTAGTACAAGGGATGACCATCCTTTTCTGTTATGGAAATCAGCGGCTCCCTCCTGAGGGGGTGAAATGTGGATATGTGATCCATCTATTACATCAATAACTTGTGGCATGCCGTACTTTTCCGCGAAAGCTTGACAAATTTCATCGCGAGCCTCTTTCGAACGTGGAAACGATATAAAGTTTTCGGCCATGCGCAAATTGATCGCTATGACAACAGCATGGAGGTACCCACAGACTGTACTCTTGTGTACACCGAAAGGGCTGCCTATACTGTCCTGTATTCGCCAACACTAGCTAGTCTGTATACAGCTATTGCAATTTTCTTTTCAACACTCAGCCATGGCAGAATACAATTGTCGGCATGCTCCAAGAGTGCACGGATATTTTGGATAAGTTGGAAAAACATATCACGTTTCATGCGGAAATTTTCCAACCATTGGTCGTCGTCAAAGGTTTCAAGAACAGTATGCTCCATCCATTCATCGGTACGTTCCTCACGGCCGATTCGCCGAACTCTTACTGGTATAGTGCCTGCATATGAAAATACGAACCCTCAATCAATAAGCATTCAAGTTTCTACGTAAATTTTGATCTTCGAAAGAATTTATCTTCGACTCCGTAATGCACTTACCTCCGATGCCGTTATTGCACCTTGACCAGCTATCATGGACATATCCATAATGAGCTTTTGAAACAAGGGGTGGAGCCGCTTTTGGTGGTTACGTCGATGTTTCACTCTATTTTTCCGAACTCCTGCATTATTTAGAAAAAGTACTCGTTGCACTGTTTCGTACTGATTTGCCACTAAAGCCATCACTGCACCAATTACCCTATCCTGATCCATTTATTATGTCCTTATTCTTACGCGTGTATAGAGTATCGTGCATGATTTTAAACATTAGCCACCATTTGTAATCGATCTCTCGAGCGATGGTCGATCACGTAAACGGTAACGAATTTTACTTGATGGAGATCAAGTAGCATGTAAACACCTCTGACCGTACTCAATAGGTAGTAAATTTCGTGCGCGTGGACATAGTAATAGTAACAGAGATGAAGTCCACACAATACTTCGCTCTTATTGTTAACGGAACGTCTGACATCTCAAGGCTGGAACAAGTGTCGATTTCGTTCCGAATTGTCTCCCGGGATTTGAGCATGAAAGAAATTTTCATCGGGTTTTATGAGACCGCCAACACTAGTGCAGCAAAACTATTTGAAATTATTCGAGATGTGCTTGCCCGACTTGATCTGGATATTTCGGAATTGAAAGGATGTTTTGATGGAGCTTCAAACGTCAGCGGGCGAATATCTGGGCGTCGAGTACGAATCCGTGAAGTGGAACCTCGAGCTATATATATGTCTATTCTGCGGCACACACTCTTAATCTGGTGATCCAGGACGCAATGGAACGAGTCGATTTTGCAAAAAATTTCATTGTAGTCACCAAAGATCTAATTAACTTAATCCGTGACTCTCCAAAGCGGTTGGTCGCTTTTAAAAACCTTCAATCCAACGAGAGTCCTAATCTTTCTCCTTTACCCTACGCGGTAAGCACAAAATTTTTATGATTTTATGATTTCTCCCTATTCACACTGCTTTGTTCCATAACGTCTATCGACTATTCAGGTGGTGTTTGCGAATTGAATCGCTGAAAACTATTCGATCGAAGAATAACTACGAAGCAGCCTTATCGTTTTTCGAAGACATAAGAACTGACAAGAATACTGACAGTATCGTGCCTGCAAAAGCTACTGGATTTTTGAAACTCCTTGAGGGATTCAACTTTCTCTTTCTACTTACCTGCATTATTGTAATTTTGGAAAGGATTGAAGTTCCCAACGCTGAGTTGCAAGCATCCGACTTAAGTGTACATGAATCTCATCAAAAAGTGACCTTGGTGATTGAAAATCTTCAGGAGTTGAGAGTTTCCAGCTTCGAAAATGTGTGGGAAACAGCTACCGCTGATGCCGGACATCTTTCCTTAGAGAAGCCAAAACTACCCCGAGTCCGAAGTGATGTACAACGACTCATAACAGATGACAGAAATAGCGGAGATACCTTTTCAAGCCTTCAACAATATTTCCGAAAAAAGTTCTTCGAAATAATTGACCAGGTTTTGACGTCTATGCATGATCGATTTTTTTCAGCAACTATGCAGCTTTTGAATCAATTCGAAGACTTTGCGGTTAGTCGGGAATCTTCAGTTGAAATAGTAACGTCATTTTACCAGCAAGTTGCGCAAAAAAATTGAAAGCCTGTCGTGCGAGCGGATTTTGATTCGGAATAATTAAAGGTGTACACTATGCCGCGCTGATGCACGGCGCGGCGAACCGTTGCGAATCGTTACGAAGTGCTCAGAAGTTTTTTGATTGTGCGGACACTACAGCAATATTTTTTTCAAGGAAAAAATCACGTGTTAATACGAAAAAAATTTAATAACAAAAATAACCAAAATTAGTGCACGGATGGCTTCCGATCGAGATGCTGCAAGAGCAAGAGCAGCTAGACATTGAGCAAAAATGTGTAGGACCAAACTTGCATTGTACAAAATATATATATTTATATAGATATTATTTTCGAAAAAATATCGTTAAAAAAATAATAATAACAATAGACTCAATAATTGAGTCCTAGATCACCGAGAAGCGTGAATTAAATCGAGTTTGGTCCTACACATTTTTGCTTAATGTCTAGCTGCTCTTGCTCTTGCAGCATCTCGATCGGAAGCTATCCGTGCACAAATTTTGGTAATTTTTTTTTTAATTCTTTTCATATTAACACGTGAATTTTTCATCGGAAAATATATTGCTGTTGTGTCCGCACATTCAAAAAACTTCTGAGCACTTCGTAACGATTTGCAACGGTTCGCCGCGCCGTGCATCGCCGCGCCGCGGCATAGTGTACGCAGACCTTAACCCTACACCTAAAAATGTTCTTAGACATTGCTAGACGAGAAAACTTGCAGCTGAATTCCCTGAAGAACGTTGTTTCTTTCTTCACAGAAATTTCTTCAATTGGCGATCTGCTTCCAGAGTTTTTGAAATTTTTGAGAATAATTCTAACCATCCCTGCATCATCCTGGAACTGCGCAACGCTCATTTTCAGCTTAACGAAGGTTGACAACCTATCTGAGATCAACAATGCTGCAATCTAGATTGAATCGTATGGCTATTCTTCACATACATGCTGAAATGGCAGAAGAAGTCGATCGTGACTCAATAATTAACGAGTTCATAAACAGAAAAGCCGTAAGTAAACCTACTTTCGCCCTACGTAAAAAATGACGCGCGAATTGGGTTCGCTGCTATACATCCGAAACTATAGCGATAAAATCAACGAAAACACTATCATGCCATACGTGATCTGATAAATGTATTACATATATTATAATAACTGAAAACCAAATTGTACGATGTACACAAAGCGTATTCGATTCTGTCCGTATGAAGTTGGCCCTGGTTGGCCCTCACAGTCTTCTGTCACTTTTTATGAGAATAACAATGAAGTCACTAGTAGAACCACTAGGGTTTTTCTATCAAGACAGTTGGAGCAAGGACAATAGCCCCAGCGTGGCAGCTTGTTCTTCTCTTCCTAGCAGGCGTGCCAGTGAGCACGTTATAACCTAGAGCTCCGCAAAATATATAAATAGTCAATGTGAGAAAACTATACGTAAAATGAAAAAAGTACAAAAATATACACAGTGTTTTACCAAAAACTATCTTTCAATCATATCCTTAACACTCCTCTTCTCTATGTAATCATGAAGGATAGAAGGAGACAGCAGACTCGGGTGCCAACTTCACACGGACAGAATTAAATACGCTTTGTGTACAAATAAATATAAGATTAACGAAAATTATATTATCATAAGTATTTACGATATGACAAGAAGTACATATATAAAATAAATCATGATATTATATAACTATGCGCGTTATTGTGCCAAAATGCGACCCCCCCCCCCCCCCCCCATCTTCTCTTCACCTCGGTACTCCCATTGCTAACTCCATACTTGAAAAAATAACAACTCGCCGGCGTTACAACCAGGTGCTACATCTTCGGTGCAATCAACCTCGGCACATGTAAGCTGTGCGCTGTAATTAGATTTTCTTATTTTGTGTAAAAATATAAAATTTCACCAGTTTCATGATCATTGCCATCAATTAGAGATATAAGAAGTGCATTGAACTAAAGCTTTCATTGTTCATTAGCTGGCTAGCCGTGATCAGCTCAGTCATATTCATATATTTTTTAATGCTGACGTATTCGAAAGCATCAACTCATTTTTTTCATCGTCTACTCACGTATACACCCGTGAAAGTAAAAAGTTTTTGTTCCTCATAGAACGGCTGGCTAACTACGCTGATTGGCCATAGCTGCGGATAATTATTAATTTGGCACAGAATGGCATGAAATAATGGGATTGTTGTCATTCAATCCCAATTATGCTATTTTACTGACACGCCCCTTCATCCTTCTGTGCAGGAATAGCCAATATCACATGGCTTTGCATATTCTACTCGGAGTTCTTCGTTCACGTCATAAACGGGCCCTCGAAGTAACATTTATCCTTCAATCTTTCCTTGAGATGGTCACAATTATATCTCACTCCACAGCAACTATCCCCGCTGCCATAGGTCGGGGTGCATTTTAACGAAATTTACCTAAGTATCTTGATACATTGTAATGCAGCGGGTCATGAGTTTGACTTGAACAATGTTCAAATCTCACGCACTGAAATTAACTGGAGCCACAAACTCTTTTTAAAATGATCCGAACGACAAGATAAAAAGTAACAAATAGGACTTCAAGTTTCAGTCTAGACCGGAAACCTATAATCCCATGCAATGTCTTAATAACTTATGACCAGGAAAACGGATATTATAGCTATAGATATGCACGTGGTGAATCGCCCTGGGTGTCAAGCGTATTACGAAAGCTTATCACTTACTTTGATCTGCAGAGATCTCATGGAATACCATGGAATATACGCAGAAGCAAATAAGAGTATTGATATTGTAACTTTTTAAAATTTTCTAGTTGGTGTGAGATTTTTGTTCTAAATTGATTTTAGGACGACTGGTAGTCAATTAAATAGTGACGCCTGATAGTGACTTGGGTTTCTTACGAAGCCGAAGCCGTCTCCCACAGACCTGAGTGTGCAAGTGCACGCCAAGGCTGCCTCAATCCCTCCTAAGCACGGACTTGGATATCGGAGATATCAAAGCCGCCTTTTTCAGACCTGGGTGTGCACAAGCACACCAAGGCTGTCTCAGACTTGGGTGAGGTAACGCTCACCAAAGCTGTCTATTAGCTAAGATTGTTGTAATAAGGTTTGTGTTACCAGGAAATTGGAGGAGAATGAAACCTACGTCAATTTGATTGCTTCTAGTTTTAACATATATTCAATATTAGTACGGGATCCGGCTGCAAAATTAGTACGTTCACCATGTGGTTAATCAATCTCTAATTTTTACAAATATTCATGAATAGAGGAATACACTTATAACAAGGTGCCGATCGAAAAGTGCCCGCAAACACCTTTAATTAAAATAATGTTTATTGATTTTTCGAAAAAAAATTTCGTTCATTTGTTAATGAAATAAAGTATCATCCATTTCACAGCCGTGTATGTGATGAATTTGAAAAGTCATGGGTGCTGTTGCCCACTTGGCCGCAACTTCATCGCAGCCAGGTGTAAACAGGTATTATTTTGTTATATTTATACGTTCAAGGCGTACATTCATGGATTTTATATCGAATTAAAGCTAATTTTTTTTCTGTGCATAATGATGTACCGCTGCCTGTGAAAAAATGACCGCAAATTGGGGTTGCTAGCTGATAAAAATGCTAGGTGTCTAAGTTGAAGTGAAAGAGAGCTAGCGCGCAACACCACTTGTTAAACTTGTTTATGTTAGTTATATTCGCTAGACGCTAATATACTGTTTCAAGTGACTTTAAGTTTTCTCTATTCTCTATCCTCTCATCTTTTATAATTCTGAATGTCAAGGTGAAGCTTTATCTACTTTGCATGATTGTTAATTGAATGAAGCTAAGTTAGATATTGAGACTAGACGTCCCAATTCTATTTTCAAAGTTTGATTTTAATATGTGAGTCGCTGTGGTGCTCTACCGACTAACGCTGATGAGCCGTCGTGCGTGCCGCTTATATAGTCGCGATCCTTGCCTCTTCGTGTGACGTCAGCGTTTGGTCGAAGACAGAGGATTAGTCTAATCCTCTATTCCTTTGTTCGGTCATTGGTTGCTTATGAAACCGAATATGTTACAATATATATAATTGTTTTGATTTTTCTATTTCATTGACCCATACATCATACACTGTAAAAAATCGGCGGTATAAACTGCGATGGAGTTAGTTGTTGAATACTTTGGTGTCGAGATTACCACCAAAAAAAAATAAAAACCACACTTTCGATGTGGTAATAACAAAAGCGGTGTTAATTATTTATCTTGCACACCGTATTGTAGTCAGGCAGCGAGTTGACACTCACCGGTGGTGATACGAGAGCTATGGTGTTAATTGCGGTGTCATAAGTTCATGTCACACCGAGTTCACACTATTTCAGGTTCATATTCCGAAGGGTATATTTTTATCGCGTTAAAATCAACACGAACAAAAGTAAAAGCCGCACCTCTGATGTGATTACACTGAGAGAAATTCAATTTGTGATATCAACATTTTCGATATAGTTAGAACTTTATAATAACCGTGACATTTGAAAAGATTTGTTGAATCAACCAAACATATTTTGTTGAGGAAAATCTGTTTCAATTAAGCATTCCTAATTTGCCTCGAATGACATGGATTTGTATCACCAATTTCAGTATATATAGTTACTTTGACTGAAGTAGTTCAATTGTGTAGGCTCCAAACAAATATGAAAACATTATCTACCCTAACATAGCGAAGTTTGGCGTAGCGGATAGAGCGTGCGAATAGTCATACGAGCGAATGCGAGCGGACTCCAGTTCAAATTCCCGGGTAGAACAAAATATCGATGGCGGTTTTTTCTTAGCGGAATGATGATGCGTTATCATCTACGTGCGGTCTAATTATAAGTTGACGAATGAAATGATAAACCCTGTTGAATAAATTGATTTCTTTTGGGCTAACTGAAAATTTACCTGAATGTAAAACAAAAAAACGGTGTTTTTTATCTGGCTTTAACACCGGCTATGGGTTGAATTTCAGTGTTGATCAAGAGACTCAGTAGAGTCTCGCGCCAAGTACAATAAGGGAAAAAGTCAAACGCCGCGCGAGACTCGACAGAGTCTATATACCCGAACGGGAGCTGACCGGCGTGGTGGGGATACAGTATTTTCCTAATTTCTTCCGCTTCACGATATCCCGGGGATTGAAATAATTATCTCAGAATGTAGACACAAAGAGCTTTCATTTGAGTGCAACTTCAATTGAATCAGTGTTACGAAAAGCTGAGATATGATTAACTTAAGTTTCCGAGTACCCGTTTCGTCTGAAATAGTATATCGTGCAACTAGGGGGGGGGGGGGGGGGAATGGCCATTTCGTGCGAGGGTGAGACGTTTAGCACGAGTCGTAGTAGAGGGCGCCTTCGGCTATTGTCTCCTTCTTCAGACGAAACATCGACGCGGATGACGATTAGGAAAGAGTGGCCACTACTAGACAGCAGAGATATACTAAGTAGTACTCGACATCAGTTGCCAAGTGGCGCTCTTGTCGACGCTGTGACGTAATCGAAAATCGATTGCCCAAGATCACGGAGTACGGACAGGCAGACTTCCGAGAGTCCCACGACAGAGCTGTCAGTTCTGTCCATATCCGTACATCTGAACATTTTGCAAATTTCATTCTTTTTCATGCTTCCTATACTTACTTATTATGATAAAATTCGCATTTGAAGTGGATAACAATCTCTCATGAAATGACGAAACGCGCAATTTTGAGGTTAGGTTATAGGTAAGGTTATTGAATCGCATGAAGTTTAGTCTACAACATGCATTAATAAGTGACAAAGCTTACATTTAACGTGGCAGGACTTCAATATGTTATCATTCATTTGCAAATATTTACGTATATTTAATGGGTCGGATATTTCATATTTAGTACATGCACACGAGAACATATCTTTACAGGGCTCGGAGAGCAGCGCATAATAGCGTGTGTCATTATTTCAGGCCTCTGTGCTTTCAATATATTTATATTATGCTACCACATTTAATATGACTGCTTATCGACGGATTTAGACGTTATAAAATGCATCGGCGTACATGCATTGAAAGGCTCATAGAAACAATTGGCAGAATGCTGACAACCAAGCGAGCCTAGCGAGCTAAGATATAGGAAAACCCAATCGTGCGAGCGTAGCGAGCCAGCACAATTATTAGGTAGTCAAGCAAAATTTCCCTAAAAGTATTCATATTGTATTGCCACATTTAACATTACTGCTTATCAAGGAATTTGGATGGTATGAAATGTATACCATATGCGCGTTGAGCTACTCATAGATAGAATTGGCAAAATGTTGACAAGCGATCGGAGATATAGGAATATCCAAACGAGCGAGCGTAGCGAGCGACCACAATTATTAGGTGGTCAAGCAAAATTGTACTAAAATGGTGATATCAACCCCAAAAAGCACCACTGTTGCAAAAACATTTCGCCAAGTAAAATAATGTGGTCACTACTCCCAAAAAAATCTATTAACAAAAAATCCTCAATAAAAGTGGTACTTTGAAAATGTCTACTCACAAAAGGAATGAAATCAGATACAATTGCCAAGTACATGTCTTCCGTATAATTATAAAACGGAAACCATGGAGATATAAAAATTTGGAGACAGTGGTACTTGGCAGGCCTCTTGTAAATAATCAGAAGAAAACAGCAGTTGAACTATGTCAATAATCCTAAAGGGATATGAAATATTGGCCCGCCAAGTACCACGTACTCCAAATTTTGGTTCTTTCATGTTTTATAATGATACAGAAGACATGTACTTGGCAATTGTATCTGATTTCATTCCTTTTGTGAGTAGACATTTTTAAAGTACCACTTTTATTGAGGATTTTTTGTTAATAGATTTTTTGGGAGTAGTGACCACATTATTGTACTTGGCGAAATGTTTTTGCACCAGTGGTGCCTTTTGGGGTTTAATGAACACCGTTCATACACCGCAAACCTTACACCAGCAATCTAAACCACTAGTTCACACCGAAGTAATGGACCTATATAGACCACGCTGTAGTGTTGAAACGGTCTTTAATTTTACACCGCATTTTTTACAGTGTATTGTGGAAACTACCGTTATAATCGCCTAATTCGGTCCCTACATATTGATCATGCCCATTGTGACGTCCTATTGTTATACGGTGATTATTAGATACGATTCAGCCGTAATTCGCCATGTAAGGTTTTCGTGGAAAATGCACGAATAACGGCGTCAGAGGCCATTCGAAAGATACGATGAGGCACAGGAAATGATCAGACTTTGCGTACAATACTTTTCGAATGACCCTTCAGAAATGACAGTTGACCAGATGTTTTTGGACACGTTTATATCGAAGTTGCACTCATTCAGGATGGCAATCGGAATGGATTACCTCAAATGGAATGATTCAAACTAAATGCACGGAATCTAGTATTTCCTCACTGTTAATTTGAACGTATGATATAATGTGAGATCAATCATTTTCGCTTCGGTGATGTCAGTTAGTTACTGAGCGAGGCTGATCAGTATTGACGGACGAGTGTACATTTGATTGCTGAATCGTATGATCGATGCAAGATATAGTATCTGCTGATGGAAAGGTACCTACTTTCATAGTATCGTGGAGGTATAATACTTCTACCAGCTGCTGGTACTGTTGGCGAGTAAGGGTTCTGTCTGAAGCATTATGTACCAACACCATACCAACGCAGTTTGATTTTGACCTCAATATTGCATGATGATAATCGTTGACATGGACGGGGTTACACTTTCAATTTTCACTTTTGATCTTGGAAAGTTTTCAGAATTTTCTGCCTTGTATTGGACGAATGACATTCGGGTGCTTAAGGAATAAGATAGAATATTAGATTAGAATTTTTGGTTCCTTTGAAACGCCTTCTTCATCATTGCTTTAGATTCTTGGAAATGATAATGAGCATCAAAGTTCATTGAGAAATTTGAAAGACAAATACGTTTTTCAACATTTTCGAACGAACAAAGAACGTTCTATCGGAAAGATAACGCATGCTACCAATTTTAGAGCGGGGTAGCACGTGCATCAAGAAAGAAATTTCAAATTCCTGTGATAAAAATGTGGACACAAAAAAATTTCTGCAGCGCTCCGCAGAAAATTATTCAGTCATATGTAGGTAGATGCAACAGGTATCTTTTTATCCATGCGCCGACTTAACTTGTACCTTTTATGCAGACGAGGTTGAGGTCGACATGTCGTACCAAAGGATGACTACTACAACTGCTAGTATAGGTATATCCCAATGAAGCCAGTGTCTTCGACATTTGACCCAAATGGTACGATCGGTTTCAGGTACTTGGAGATGCAACTCATTTATTGTTAATTCGTTGATTATATTAAAGCATTAATTATATCAGCGTTTGGGATGGCCTACATCGCTCGCAAAAGACTCTTTTATTTTTCATTTCTCTTTGTCATACTCCAATTAGTTCGGTTAACTTCAGTATTTTGTCAAACATATTGTTGCCTTATGTTTCGCCATACGAGCAGACCGCATGTGTGTTGGGGTACTGGTCTTTAATTCGGTCATATTCGAATTTCAATGCTCCCGCGAACGTCTCCAAATATATATGAAGAATAAGGTCTGGAATTGCAAAAGCTGAGAATCCAAAGGACCAAGACTCCGGAAATTGAAATCACGCATATCGCGTGACTAATGGAAAAAGGGCCTGAGCGACGAAAAGTGCAATTTCAATGGCAAAAGTGCGTATATTTTTTTTTTTCCGTCACGCGCTGTAACCATTTTTCGGGCTAATGCCGTAAGGGCGTATTCGTCAAAATTAACTCTTCTTAAAAAACGGACTATTTTTGGCGGATACACGTCCCTTGTGGCATTACCTTTATGAGAAAAGTCATGCCGACTAATGCCAGTAGGCCGTATCCGCCAAAAATCAATTTTGGCTGATACGCCTTTTTGGCATTAATTCGACTGATTTTTCTAAAGAGCCAGGGGCCTATCTGCGGCGTTCACGTCCTTCTGCTTTTATTCTTTTTCATTTTTCAATGTTGACGTATTTTCCCGTTTCGACGATTTTCCAGCCGAATGAAGAAAACAAAAAAATACGCCCTATTTTGCCTTTAGGGATTACAAAACGGCGTAAACATGTTGCTTAGCCCCTTTTCCCATTAGTCACGCGATATATTCATTCAGTGTTCATCCACTCAAGCTGTAGTGATCGTGCCGGAACCGATAACTTTTATAGTCGAATCAATCGTCTTGAGATGTTTTTCTCGCGAGGAAATTTTGGAAATCCTATAAATGATTTACGACACCGAAGTTATCGATTGAAGTAGATTAGAGTCAATTATTTTTGTTCGTCACATCCTGAGAAATAGATAAAAATTTTCGGATTAACAGGCTGTGGGATGCAGAAAACTTGAGCTGCCTGCATTCCGAAATTTCGAAATCCAAATTTCTAAACCTCGACGTTTCTGGAAATTTGGAATCGTCTTGAACAAATTCGGAACTCTTGGCGTTTGGAACTTCAACCCGGCGGCTATTACACATTATCACAACATATCTACTTGTAGTTTTTATTGGGAACAAAGTCCTACACCAATTACTATTAAGGACTAAGTGATCTCGTCGGTCTTGTGACTATCGCGACTGATTTTTTCAATTATCTAATACTCAGCTGCATTTCGTGATGCTGTTTTAAAATGGCGATTTGCATGTAGGGAATTGATCATTCTTCAAAAGTGCCTCTTGTGATTTTCGTGTAACTCGAGTTGTTCCACCTGTTTCAACCTCAAAAGTCATTTCTTCAGCATAACTCACACATGCAATCGACTCTCTCTTCGACTGCAAACGATTCATTATTCCTTATGACATAGTAATTGAGGGGATGGGCGTGTTGTATAAAATTTTATTATTATAGCGAGTGGGAACGGGTTCTCGATAAATAAATTGATTTGTATTAAAAAGCAATTCTCCAATGAGTGTTTATTATAAGTAACAGACAATGAGTTTCCGTTGGCAATTAGAAGAAGAGTGAGTGGTCTGAATATTGTAACCTAGGTTGCTACCCGTAAGTCAGAGAGATGCTGAACACAGGGTAATTTAGCATAGGCGTATGGGACCCCGTTAAAGTGTCTCAAAGGCAATCAGCGCGAAAGGCAAGGTGTTTAATTTTGAGCTACTTTCCACTGTAGTTCGCAGAAGCCAAAGATTAGAAAGAATAATGTAATGGAGAATTATTGGTATCGCGATGTTTTGTCTTCCGTAGGAAGCGAAACATCCCGATCTTGAATATAAATTTATTGGTTATATTGAGTTGAATTTTGTCATTAAATAGAAACGATTTGATTATAACAGGCGGAATAACCGTATCACTCGGAAAACATAGTTTTTAGGTAAATGAGAAAAACGTAGGAAACTAAGATAAACTGAACATATCCTGATATAATTTGACAGACCATGGTAGCACATAATAATGCTTCTGATTATATATATATATATAGGAACAGAAAAAGTTCGAAAGTGAGCTTTTTTCGGAGAACCAGTTTGAAGGTAATAGAAGCGGCTATCAATACACCGTTTTCAGGTCAATGAGAAAAACGTAGGAAACTAAGATGAACTGAACATATCCTGATATAATTTGACATAGCGCATGGTAGTACATAATGATGCTTCTGATTACATGAATAGAACCACAAAAAGTTCAAAAGTTAGCTTTTTTCGGAGAACCAATTTGAAAGAAATAGAAGCGGCTATCAATATACCGTGGACTGCTGCTTGAATATTTCGAACGATAGCCAAGGATTCTTGAAAACTTTTTCAGATTTTTTGAAACACATTTTCATCTCCAGAATATCAACGTGAAATTATGATTGAAAAACTGAAAAAACAGGTTGTAGCAAAAGCCCAGACATTAGAAATTCTGGTTCAAAAATTTTCTTTTCTGACACAGGATTTTCGAGCATTTTTCCAGATCTTTCGATCACGGCCATAGAGGTGTTAAAAACAACTTTGAGAATTCATGATGCGGTCAGAATTATTCTAAAAAAACTGAAAAAGATTCTGATTGTCATTTAGAGTTGAAAGAAAGATACAAAAAATCGCGGATCAGGTCTGGGAGGTCGAGGGTTAGGACCGGGTCGATTTGGCATGGAATGCCACAGCTATATCGTTTTCTTCAATTCTAATTTACTTTTAGCAGATGATTCGCCGAATATATTCTTCTGATAACACAGCTGCGCTCCGTTTGACACAAATTTTATCAAAGTTCGTGGGTCATCTATGTTTGCCGATGATAAGCCTGTTGAAGCAACGTCCGAAATCTTTTCGATAATCTCGGCTCTATCATAAATACGTTTCCATACCCGAAATGTTTCGCGTTTCGAGTGATCATGCGAAAACATCACTCCGATGTTTTCATCTCATTTCATCTAGATATTTGGAATCACGGAATAACTCGAGTTATACCGTTCTTCCGTAAGAGATGTTCAATTTGACCCCTTCAATATTCAACCGATTTTTATTAAATAAATATATCAACCCTAAAAAGCACTTGTGGTGCAGAAACCTTTCGCCAAGTACAATAATGTGGTCACTACCCAAAAAAAAAAATCCACCAACAAAAGTTCCTCCTTATTCCTCCTTAACAAAAGTGGTACTATAAAAATGTTTACTTACAAAAGGATTGAGATCAGATACAATTGCCAAGTACGTGTCTTCTGTATAACAAAAGTTCACAACAAAAGAAGGAAAAATCGAATAGTCTTGTACTCGTTCACTCGCTACGCTCGTTCACGCGATTGTATTTTGATAATTACAAGAAAAAAATCGGAAAAAAAATTTAGGAAGTGGTACTTCGCGGGCCATTATAGCAATATGCATCGAACTAATAATACATAGACTTAAGTGAATACTCTTCCACTTACTCATACCTGGCCCGCAAGTACCACTTCCTAAATTTTTTTTCTGATTTTTGTCTTGTAATTATCAAAAGCCAATCGCGTGAACGAGCGCAGCGAGTGAACGAGTACAAGACTCTTCGATTTTTTGTTCTTCTATTGCCAACTTTTGTTATACAGAAAACACGTACTTGACAATTGTATCTGATTTCAATCCTTTTGTAAGTAGACATTTTTATAGTACCACTTTTGTCAAGGAGGAATTTTTGTTGGCGGATTTTTTTTTGGGGGTAGTGACCACATTATTGTACTTGGCGTAAGGTTTTTGCACCACAGGTGCTTTTTGGGGTTGATACTTTATACCCGCGTGTGATCGCCGTGCACGAGGGTTGGCGAAGCCGGCCCGAAAATTTTACGCCCTTGATACGAAATTCACTATTAAAATATACGAACCTCAGTTGCTGCGTCAACAGATATTATCGTAAAAACAAGTTAGTACGCCATACGCCATTTCTCTGTTTCAGCGTGAAACGAACATGTTTTGGGACCTATGTGTTCGAAATCGCCAACAGAATTCCGCTACGGAGCCCTTTTTCCCGTTTTTGGTGCCTGGTTAGAGATATTCCGTTTGACAGCTCCGTTCAGCCCTCTTCAGAATAAGGATATTCTTTTTATTTGGCTAATTTTGGCGATTGAACTGGTCAATCAACTACAAAGAACATCCTCATTTGCGAAATGAAATGTTCGAAGCAAACTGTTGCGATTCATCCTGTTTCGCGATACAGCTGTTAGGATAATGGGATTGAACTATTTTTCGATTCATATAGGCCCTTTATTTTGCGAGGTACAAAATTCTTATTTTCATTAACATTGCGAACGAATTCCAATGGTAGTGACGAGGTAATTATGCCATTACACACAAATTCCCAAGGGATGAGAAACTCGCGAACATTTCAGACCTGCACAGCACTGCGGCCCATCACCAACGCGCATACACTGTATCAAAAAAAGTACTAATCAAGGCATGAAACGTTTCTCTGAAAATCAAAGTTATATATAATCATCTGCATGAAAAATATATGGCAAAGGCATCGTGACCTTATGTCATACTCATTTCAGAAATTGTGAAAAATGATTATTTTTGCACAACTATTTCTCTGCACACATCCGTTTCATAACTTTGTTTATGCGACCCGTTGTTTAAAAGTTCACTCTTTGAGCATTAGATTCAGGTCGCAAAGTGACCAATTTTAGGTCACTAAAATACTATAGTGGAATATTATAGGACAAGAGCTTATAATGAAATATTATCGGACAGTTTGAATATGTTTCATTAAAATAAACATAGTCAGGTTACTTTTGACTACGTTTGCACATCACAAAACAAAATGTATGAGTCAAAATGTTTTGATACAGAAAAACGCAATAATACCAGTCATTCTAGAAACTAAATTATGTATAACACTTTGAGCCTGCGCTTTTCCAAAATGTGAACTTTCAAACAACGGATCGCATAAAATATTGTATGCGCCAAGTCCGAGAAGTGTAAAATCCGGTATGGGTAATTTCCGAAATTACCAATTTCCAACAGGAGAACTCGTGTGGATTATCGCCCTCGCTGCGCTCGGGCAGTAAATCGTTCCCACTCGTTCTCCTGTGACACAGCACACTTGATCGGCTCATATTAGAAATGACCCGTACCAAAAAGTGTCACTTGATACATAAATAGTTATTCTTTCACATCGATAGGACCCTCCTTTTTCAACATACCGGCAACAAACGAGTCAAGCAGTTGCCCTCCACGTTTTCTACCATCGCGGCGATAACACACAACAATCCCAGGAGAACAATCAGCGTAACTTTCGACATCTTTAGTTTGGATATGATTCAAACGGTGAACTGCAACAACGAATTGTGATTGAATTTATTTCACCATAAATACAAGAAACTTAGTCTTTGCATAATTATGATGGTATTAGTTATGGCGAAGAATGAAGGGAATGATAATTAAGAGAACAGATTCGATAATTGAATAATTATCCGGTAAGTATATAGACATCATACTAATTGGGTGTTTCGTTCTCAAGTCTCAACGTACGGCGAGAGGAATGTTTGATCAAAAATCATATTTCTGAAACTGTTGGGTAAACGAAGAATATCAATCGAAGCTCTTTCACTCGAAATCATTCAAAGACATCTATAAAAACTGACAGGGAAATGTTTACAATAATCAAAGTCGACGGTTTAACACAAATTCGGGGGGCCGCAGCGAATACGAGAAGATACTGTGGCTAAGATTCGTCGGAATTATGATTACGCACAATTATGAACCGAGTTATATAGATAGGTAGGTACAGATCAACGGATCCAAGTAAAGATGAAAATTCTAGTTTCATTCTACAAGTTTTCACTGGAGACTCGAATGCACGAAATAGACTTTCGAAATTTGAGTTCGAACCTCTGGATCCTAGAATTCATAGAGACTCCGTGATTCTGGTTTCGACCCATAGCCTCTGATCTTCAATCATTAATGAAACGTTTTTTGGACCGATTGACGAATGAATTATGACTCCAAAATAATATTGATCCTTGCATTGAGTTCCCGCAGAGTTTCGAAGTCGTCATTAGAATTTCAAGATTCAGCAGGATGTAGAGAAATTGTTCATAATATTGAGCGTAAGCGCTGATTGTGTTTCAGACCTCTGGGTCTTCTAGCAGGACGTAATTCCATTACCAGACGTGAAGCCAAGTTGTGTTTTCGCCGAAAAACCGAAATAACGAAGGAATTGACGTTTTTGACGATTGAACCAAAATTTTTGTCCCGACCCGAAGCTTATAACTTCATTTCTAGACCTGAAGATGAAGCCAGACTCGACGGATGTGATTGGTACAGGCATGTATACTTGAATTTCTTCATCAAAAATGTATACAGGTAGGTATTTTACACCGGATATTCGGACACGGTAGGTGATGATAGTATGTGATACGGATGATGTGAATAAATTTAGTCATCCAATGATTTCATTGGTCATATTGACTCGTAATAGATATGTGAATTTACGAATTCTATTTATAATAATAATAATGAAATGCTTACTGTTCTGTTTCTCGTATGTAGACCGGAATTGCTTCTCAGGTTCTTCGTTATGACAACTGCTGCTTCTGGTGAATCGTCTTCCACTTTTAAACTACCGGTCTTAGGATCCCATTAGTTGTAAACGACATGCAATCCGTTATCTACAGTAATTGTTCCGGGAGATCATCAGCTTTGGTTGTGATAACGGATTTAGGCTTGGACCCGCGAGGCCAAGGCGTAGCTGCGGCCGCAGAATTTCAAGGGCGGCAAAATTTTGAGGATCGTAAACTTTTTAGAGTGAATCAAATACGAAATCAGTTGATTCGTGTGCTGACCTTATGAACGAATTCAAAGGCTCCCTCTTTCGTCATTAGGTTTCGAAAGACCATTACTCCAAAATGACAATTATATTTTCTTTGCATAATCGGGTTTGTGATCAATGAATTGCAAAAAAATCATCCTTTTGCATACCATGATATCTATTTGTGAGATTGCATTTTTGTAATTGTATTCATAAAACCATGAACAGGAAATTCATCTTATACCTATATAATTTTTATGGAACGGAGGGAGCACCATATCGAAATGTGTACTTGATTATTGCATACCGTATACCTGATAGTATTGTTGCCTCTGATTTGGTTTGGTAATTATGTAGTTTATTTCATGCCAAAGGTCTTGGGAAGCAGATAAATAAATAAATTGTGAAAAAAGTGGAAAACTTCTCGATGGCCCACATGCCATCGTTTCTGCTCTTTCTCTGTCCATGTTTGATTCACGAGATGATGAAAAAGTTGTACTGCTGTAATAATTTTCGTTCGATTAAGAATCGATCCGACTGCAGTAAGCGAATGAGCTTTGAAAGTCTGATTATTTCACGGCATCGATCAACTTGAACATTGGTTCGCATCGCTATATACCGTGAGGTTTTGTGGAAAGTGGCCGTTGATCATTCTATAAAAGGGGATGCATTGTTGAGAAACGAATATTCGAGAAAAATGAATCCCGACTCTCTATGGTTTTTCGAATCATCCTTATCCACTTGTACGTCGTAGAGAATGATGTGAGGTCAACCGTGAGAATTACCTGGACATGCATATAAACGCAGAATATTTGCTGCATCGCGACTGCGTGCGGCTGGCTCGTTATTTAGAGGTACCGCCTCCATAGTATCAAATATACCCAAAATATGTGTACGAAGACACTATACATTTAGAAATAACGAGCTTCGTAAATGACCATTATCACCGGTCCGCCATTCTTCTGACTGTTTTTCCACAACACCTATTGATTTCAGATTATTTCGAAATCTCTGTTATTACGAAGGTTACACGGTTTCATACACACACAGCCAAGTACCAATTGATATGAGTTAACCTTTGTACTCGACTGTCAGTTCGTTAATTGTTGTTTGTCGTTGGTCATCTAATGCGTCTTGTTATCGTTGTTGTTCCAAATTTGGAATCGAAGTTCATAGATGAATGTGTGGCCCAAACTTCCGACGACGGTGGTTTCAGGGAAGGCTGAACATTTTCGGCTATGAAAATACATTTTCCGTTACCTCCGTGCGAATTTCCTCCGCGAATCAGACGCAACAGTTTCTCTTTTCGATTTCTCTTCTCTTCTTTTAATTTTGTCAAATGCCTATATATGCGTAGGCCGAATCGACGGACTTCGCTTGGGTATGAGGACATTTGATGAGGCGATTAACAGACAAATCCTCAATCGCGTCTTGTTTAATTTCTTTCGACTGGTTTGAGGGTAATTAAGGCTAGCAACTGAATGAATCCTTCTACTTCGAGTATCGTCGTCATTTCGGGAACAACTTTCAGAAAAATTGAAGAATAATATATCCAGGGTTTTCTTAAACTATTTTAACTCAGAAAAGGATCAAAAGAGTCGGAAAATTATCTGATACCTGAGGGGATGGGTGCTGTTCGGCCCCACTGGAGCCTTTGGCTGGTTGAACCACTCATCAATAAGAGTAAGATTATTGTTTAGGTTCAGATGACATATTGGAAGCCTCGGTAACGTCGAGGCATTTCGATAGTATAATTATTAGATTTAATGAATTGGCCTCAGGCACGGCTGCAGACCAAATGTTTTATTACCATCCAAACGGCTGCAGACGGTCAAGGCTTATATTTTTAGGGCAGTGACAGTAAGGCTCTTAAACTAAGAACCTTAGCTAGCCTAGGCGGACACACCAGGGTTCCATAGGCATGGGCGATTCCAATGAACTCCCGAGGTGCACGAGCAGTTCAGCGAAAGTTACAGAATACCTAATGCAGCCAAAAGGCAACATTTGCAGGCCACATATCCTACAATCATGCGGAACCATGCGAGTGTAATGTTTTAAGACTTTAGGAATTCTGCAGACGGAAAGGTCGCCCATCCGCGAGTCTGCTAGCCAAAAGTTTTATGGGCCTTGGTGATGCCCAAAACTCAGAGCTCGCGTCCCTAGAATTTATGACTGAGAAACTTTCCCACTCAGGCCCGCGACTCTGAGGCAAAACCCACTGCGACCTCCACTGGGGGGAAGAACCTCCCACTTCCAGTTTTTGGGGACAGTTGTCACCGCTCCACAGGCAAGGGACCGTGTCACCACCCTTCAGGGAGGTCCGCAGGGGTATGGCAAGACGATATGAACCTCGGTACAAGCCGGGAGAGTTAGTTAGCAAAAAAAAGGTAAAACAGTTCAAGTCAAAGGTAGAATCCGTCAAATCAAGTCCAAGTGAGGTCTCAGTAGAGATCAGGATAAAAACCGAAATAGACTTCGAAATTAGAATACATCCACAGAAAATCACATCACTACACAACGTCACATCTGTGTACAAAGAGTAAATATATTCAATTAATTTATAGACAACTGAGTCATTATTCATTAAACCAGTGTGAGGAGTTTACGTTCCTTCTTACACGCATTCAACAGGTGAAATAACGGTATAAGTCGGGTTATACCGTTTTTCCGGAGATTGCGTAAAAATAATCAGTGACCATATATTTACATTATATATCTATTTGATAAAAATCGGTTGAATATTGAAGGGGTCAAATTAAACATCTCCTACGGAAGAACGGTATCACTCGAGTTATTCCGTTATTCCAAATATCTAGATGAAATGAGATGGAATCATCGGAGTGATGTTTTCGGATGATCACTCGAAACGCGAAACATTTCGGGTATGGAAACGTATTTATGATAGAGCCGAGATTATCGAAAAGATTTCGGACGTTGCTTCAACAGCCTTATCATCGTCAAACATAGATGACCCACGAACTTTGATAAATCTTGTGTCGCACGAAGCGCAGCTGTGTTATCAGGAAAATATATTCGTGGAATCATCCACTAAAATTCGGAAGTAAACTGATAATACGTGAACTAGAATTGAAGAAAACGATATGCCTGGGGCATTCCATGCCAAATCGACCTGGTCCTGACCATCGACCTCTCAGATCTGATCTGCGATTTTTCGTATCATTCTTTCAACTCTAAATAGCAATCAGAATCTATTTTCAGATTTTTCAAATTAAATTTGAGCGCGTCATTAATTTTCAAAGTTTTTTTTTCCAATACCTCTATGGCCGTGATCCAAAAATCTGGAAAAATGCTCGAAAATTCTGTGTCAGGAATGTAAATTTTTTAATAAAAATTTCCAATGTCCGGGATTTTGCTCCAATCTGTTTTTTCAGTTTTTCAATCATAATTTCACGTTGATATTTTAGAGATAAAAATATGTTTCAGAAAACCTGAAAAATTTTCGAGAATCCTTGGCTATCGTTCGAAATATTCAAGCAGCAGTCCACGGTATATTGATAGCCGCTTCTATTTCTTTCAAATTGGTTCTCCGAAAAAAGCTAACTTTTGAACTTTTTGTGGTTCTATTCATGTAATCAGAAGCATCATTATGTACTACCATGCGCTATGTCAAATTATATCAGGATATGTTCAGTTCATCTTAGTTTCCTACGTTTTTCTCATTGACCTGAAAACTATGTTTTCCGAGTGATACCGTTATACCGCCCATCACCCCAATTACTATGTTAAAAGTAATAATGAATCGTTTGCAGTCGAAAAGAAAGTAGATTGCATATGTGAGTTACGATGAAAAAATGTTTTTTCAGGTTGAAACAGGTGAAACAACTCGAGTTACACGAAAATCACAAGAGGCACTTTTGAAGAATGATCAATCCCATACGTGCAAATCGCCATATTAAGGCAGCATCACGAAATGCAGCTGAGCATTAGATAATTGAAAAAATCAGTCGCAATAGTCACAAGACCGACAAGATTACTTAGCCCTTAATATTAATTGGTGTAGGACTTTGTTCCCAATAAAAACTACAAGTAGATATGTTGTGATGATTCGTTATTGGGGCCGGGTTGAAGTTCCGAACGCTGAAAGTTTCGAATTTGTTCAAGACCATTTCAAATTTCCAGAAACGTCGAAGTTTAGAAATTTGGATTTCGAAATTTTTGAATGCAGGCAGCTCAAGTCTTCTGCATCCCACAGCCTGTTAATCCGAAAATTTTTAACTATTTCTCAGGATGTGATGAACAAAAATAGTTGACTCTAATCTACTGCAATCGACAACTTCGATGTCATAAATAATTTATAGGATTTCCAAAATTTCCTCTCGAGAAAAACATCTCAAGACGATTGATTCGAGTATAGAAGTTATCGGTTCCGGCACGATCACTACAGCTTGAGTTGATGAACACTGAATGAATATAACGCGTGACTGATGGAAAAAGGGCCTAAGCGACACGTTTACGCAGTTTTGTAATTTTCAAAGGCAAAAGGGCGTGAACGCCGCAGATAGGCCCCTGGCTCGTTAGAAAAATCAGTCGAATTAATGCCAAAAGGGCGTATCCACCAAAATTGATTTTTGGCGGATACGTCCTAGCTGGCATTATTCGGCATGACTTTTCTCATGAAGGTAATGCCACAAGGGACGTGTATCCGCCAAAAATAGTCCGTTTTTTGTCAAAAGTTAATTTTGACGAATACGCTTTTTCGGCATTAGCCCGAAAAATGGTTACTGGCAGAAGGGCGTATTAACGGCGGTTACGCCCTTCTGCCTTCAAAGTTCAGGCTGGAAAAAAAACAGCAGCTTTTTCCATTTCAACCGATTTCCTATCAATTGGAAAAAAAAAAATATATGCCTTTTTGCCATTGAAATCGTACTTTTCGTCGCTCAGGCCCTTTCATTAGTCACACGATATGCGTGATTCCAATTTTCGCAGTCTTGGTCCTTTGGATTCTTATCTTCGGCAATTCCAGATCTTATTTTTTATATATATTTGGAGACGTTCGTGGGAGCATTGAAATCCGAATACGACCGAATTAAAGACCAGTACCCCAACATACATGCGGTCTGCTCGTATGGCAAAACATAAGGCAACAACATGTTCGAAAAAATACTGCAGTCAACGGAAACAATTGGAATATGACAAAGTGAAATGAAAAATGACAGAGTCCTTTGCGAGCGATGTTGGCCATCCCGAACGCTGATATAATTAATGCTTCAATATGATCAACGAATTAACAATAAATAAGTTGCATCTCCAAGTACCTGAACCCGATCGTACCATTTGGGTCAAATGTCGAAGACACTGGCTTCATTGGGATATACCTATACTAGCAGTTGTAGTAGTCATCCTTTGGTACGACATGTCGACCTAACCTCGTCTGCATAAAAGGTACAAGGTAAGTCGGTGCATAGATAAAAAAAATACCTGTTGCATCTACCTACATATGACTGAATAATTTTCTGCGGAGCGCTGCGGAAATTTCCCTGTGTCCACATTTTTATCACAGGAATTTGAAGTTTCTCTCTAAATACACGTACTACCATGCTCTTAAATTTGTAGCATGCGTTATTTTCCTGATAGAACGTTCCTTGTTCGTTCGAAAATGTTGAAAAACGTTTTTGTTTTCTAAATTTCTCAATGAACTTTGATGCTCATTATTATTTCCACAAATTGAAGGCAATGATGAAGAAGGCGTTTCAAAGAAACCGAAAATTCTAATTCAATATTCTATATTATTCCTTAACCACCCAAGTGTCATTCGTCCAATACAAGGCAGAAAATTCTAGAAACTTTCCAATATTAAAAGTAAAAATTAAAAGTGTAACCCCGTCCATGTCAACGATTATCATCATGCAATATTGAGGTGAAAATCAATCTGCGTTGGTATGGTGTTGGTACATAATGCTTCAGACAGAAACCTTACTCGGCAACTGTACCAGCAGCTGGTAGAAACATATATCTCCACGATACTATGAAAGTAGGTACCTTTCCATCAGCAGATACTATATCTTGCATCGATCATCCGATTCAGCAATCACATATACACTAGTCTGTCAATACTGATCAGCCTCGCTCAGTAACTAACCGACATCACCGAAGCCAAAATGATTGATCTCACATAATATCATACGGTCCAATTTCCAGTGAGGAAATACTAGATACAGTGCATTTAGTTCGAATCATTCCATTTGAGGTAATTTATTCCAATTGCCATCCTGAAAGAGTGCCACTTCGATATAAACGTGTCCAAAAACATCTGGTCAACTGTCATTTCTAAAGGGTCATTTGAAAAGTATTGTACGCAAAGTCTGATCATTTTCTGTGCCTCATCGTATCTTTCGAATGGCCTCTAAGGTCTTTATTCGTGCATTTTCCACGACAACCTTAGATGGCGAATTACGGCTGAATCGTATCTAATAATCACCGTATAATATGTATCGTATTGTGTCTTATGCACACCATAGATGCACACCAAATAGCATAACGTATGGGTACAAGTTCGCGTTCAGAAAAGTGCGTGAATGTGTTTCTACGTCGGGTGGCTAGAGGCACTGAGAAGCGATGTTGTCAGCATGAGGTCTTCATAGGACCTTTTAGAGCCAACAGCACTCTGTTCCTCGCCATGCACCCCCGCCTTGAGGTATCAGGCTTCTATACTATATATAATATCCCTCAATGTCAATATCAGTATGGCTATTTGTGCCGAACTCTGGTTTGCAGGTAGATTTCACCGCTTTCCCGATTTCAGAATTCATCCAATTCAACGATAATACGCAACTTTGCCATTTTCGAGGAGACATTTTCCCATCTTATCAATGTCGGTAATGTGGTGTGCGGAACTGGTAATATTCGCCGTGTTATCCGTTTGTGATAATTATGCAGAAAATATACGAAAATATTTATTCGTGAAGTGAAAACCTCTTGATTTCTGCTGATATTTAGTTCTACCAACTCATATTCTCCAGGGGAGGTATACTCGATTTGTTACCGGCCTGTCTTTTTTCGCGAATATCTCCGGAACGGAGCGATGAATCGAATTGTCCTTTCGGCAGCCGATGTTTGACGAGTAATGACTTCGAACTGGTACGTTTTATCGGATGAAATTGGGAATTTTTTTTTTTTAATTGTAATGGCCACTAAATGTCAAGATGTTAGTACTCCGAACGCCCGTGTGATGTCGTCGTGCGCACATCTCAGGATTATTAGTCAGAGATGATTGGACTACAGGTCGAGTGACGTAGTACCAGGTGTATCAATGTAACAGCGGGGCTACATCTCACGGGCGTTCGGAGAACTAACATCTTGACATTTAGCGGCCATTACCGCTCTCAGCCTCTGCCAATCGCTTAAATTACAACAAAAACGTAGAATACAACTGGCCCGTTCATCGTTTTGGGATGGTTGTGTTCGGAATTCCCTATAGAATCGGGCTCCCGTCCCCTATTTTGCATTTTCGATGCGTCGGCTTTGATATAAGTCGACATAAATGGCACGCCAAAACTTTTCGATCAAAAAAAAAAAAAAAAATCCCAATTTCATCCGATAAAACTTACCAGTTCGAACCCATTACTCGTCAAACATCGTCTGCCGATAGGACAATTCGATTCATCGCTCCGTTCCGGAGATATTCGCGAAAAAAGACAGGCCGGCAACAAATCGAGTATACCTCCCCTGGAGAATATGAGTTGGTAGATGAGCACCTTTTTGTTCCCAATGTTTTCAGGTCTGGTGGAATTGCGTAGGCAAGCACCTTAAATGTTTCCTATTTTTATATCCATGACCGAAAGATAGCTCGGTATATCACCAGTCTCGTGTATCACATTACCAACTTCGATAAGACCGGACGATAGGCAACCCAACTTACTGCGATGTAAGTTCAAACTGTAATGGTTTGATATTATCGAATGCATACAATGTAAACAACAGATTGAGATAATTGACACAAAACTGTATTCATCGCAGCTATATATAGTTATACTTATCGAATCGAGGCAACTAGAACTTTGTAAAAGTCTGGATTGACCTCTTCTGGACAAGCCTTCCCCCAGGTAATCGTAAGATTCTGATCATCCTTGCAATACTCACAGAGTCGAATCTTCCCAAAACTGTTTCGTCCAGAATGAATTCGTTCCCAAGATTACAAATGCAGTCGCCCCATTCTTCCAGATGTCAAAAGTTTCAGATCTAGGTAAAAACTTGCCATCCTTTATCTAACTGCTTCCAGGCAGGATCATATCCACTCGTTGTGTCTCTGAGAAGTCCCTCGTTCAGTTTCCGGACAAACCCCGGAACGTACCGTAGAGCAAGATGCTTATCGTCTGTATCAACTTTTGCTAGTCCTTTCTTTATCATGTCAAAGAGATCTGAAGGTATTTGAAAATAAGACAAGGGTATATAGACATTACGCTCAAAAACGAGAGAAGGGTGCAGGTAAAGCTGGCCTTCATTTTCTTCGAAGCAATGAACCGAGACTGATTCGGTAGATAGAGATTCAAATTTTGACGGAGAATAATCACTTTCGGAAATTCTTATCAGTTTAAGTTTCACCTCTCTTGTCTACGTACGGATTATAACAACCTTGTATGGGTGACAAGGTATGCGTAGAGCTTTGCCTAATGAGCTTGAACAAGAGTCTAGACGTGTTATAGAATTCTATCAATCTATTCTCGAGAGTTAGGACAAAATTAATTACGGATTTTTCCCGATTCCGAAGGTATAAGACAAGCACAATGAATACTTGTTTTTTCTCGCTCTTCCGATTCGGTACGAACGTTGAGTTCAAAGAAAATAGTCCACCTGTCACCAGCAAAAGAAACATTAAAAAGACACAATTTGTGAAAAGCCTCGTGAAATTTGTTGCTGTGTTGTTTAAACTTCGTCCTTTTTGAATCAAAATTTGATGTAATGCATCTGACTTTCCAGCTGCATTTTCGATTTCTAATTCCGTTTTATGTATTCCATAGATCTTGATTTCCGATTCACAAGAAGTGTGGAAGACGTTCGACACTTGTATTTTCAGACATTTCAGATCAGTTTACCTGTCTACCTATAAAATCGTGAAATCTGACATGAATTCTTCAAGCTCTAGGGATTTCGCATCAGTAATCAATTACCTTTTGCATTAAAAACGCCTTGCAAAGTGAAAAATTAATATACAGGGAACAATTCCTGGGTTGCTTTGACCGGGTTTCCTTGTGGATGGGAACCGATTTAATTGTCTATTCCAGCGTCCATCCTTTTCGATTTAATTTGGGGGAGAAATAAGCTGAACTTTCCAATTAATCCTGTATTAAAACAGTAATCTTTAATGCGACAATATACACAGGCGCTTCAGGATCTGGCTGGGAAGCCACGGCTGTTACTAAAAGGGTCTACGGTTTTTCGAATGAACTTCCAACGAAATTTCGAATTAATTATCGCGGACTTCCTAGAGTTAAATTAGCTTCAGGAGTCAATTAGCATCGAATTTGAAAGTTCGTCAAATACTTTACAAGAATTGGCGATATACCGTTTATACCTCACATTCAAAAAATCGGAGGCATTAGATACTAAAACTGTAATGATGTGGTAAAAAATATTTAGGAATTTGCAGATAGGAATAAATCACTTTATGGTTGTTCCTAGTATTACATGTTCAAAGAAAAAATGACGAGAACTAACGTCTTCACGATTTTTATGGACAGGTTATCTTCTACGACGTTTCTAGAAACCGCCTGACACCAGAGTTTGGATCACCTAATTCTATATGGATCGTCAGAAACTACTTCGGGGAGTTACGATCTAAAACTTTTTCAATTTTTCATCGATCAAGGCTAAACTAACGAGCACAGGAATACCAGAGGTGGTGTGAAATACTGCCTTCATATACAATCTCAAATTTTTTCTTTTTTTTTCTCTTACATCGATCAGTCGCTGATTCTGAATCATTTTTGCTGTATTCTCTGCTTTATTTTGATATTATCGTTTTTTTAGTGAAAATTTTTTGATTTTCGTTCAATTTTTCACCAGAATTCCTAGCAGTCTTATCTCAATATCAAAAAAGAAACTGTGTCATCAATGGCTGTTTAACATCATTAAAAAAAATTTATTTTTCATTTTTGTTTGCTGCAGCTTGGCCTATATATATGCCATTACGGTTTCATCTAATTCAAATATGGTATGAGTCTGCTTCACCATACGATCTATTGCCATAATAAAACCTGTACTTTAATTGGCTACTTTCATCGCGATCCTTGGTGCAAAGCGAAGTAACGAAAATTGTAAAACGTTGCGTCCGGTAGCGAGAAATCAAAAATTAATTTATGTCTCAGCAATTAAGCACAGCTACGCTTAAAATTGTGTAAATGAAGCGCTTTTAGTTAGTAGAGTGAAACTCCTCGGTGACTCAAGTAATTAGTTACTCGTTCATTTATAGCATGTAATAAGGTTAATTTAATATAACTGAGAAAATATACTCGACGTACTTAATTTCACTCGATGAAACAGAATATCCTACAAAATTCCACTATTATATCTAAAAATTTTATCACATATTTATCGGCTCACTCCTATGCGAACCAATTCGTATAATTTATTTATCGTTCCGATAATTAGTCCCGATTCTGATTGAAATTGCCTCGTCTTCAACCACTTGATCGAAACTGATCATCCCCAATACCTTTGAGTGCACTGGCTTTTTTATCCGGCACATATGAGTATATTATATATATATATATATATAAACGCTCATCTTTAGACCATATCGTTATCTATCTGCAGTATACGACTATTATTTGCTGAGTAGTTCAGCTATCACATCAATTTTACTTTCCTTATTTCCTGATGTCTGTTGTATAATATGGGGTGTATTTTCCCATGTATCGTGTGACTGAAATTATTTTTTATCTACGGACTATATGGAGTATAAACGACAATCGTTACGATTCGTTGTTCCTTGATTTCAGCGAACTAAATTCTCCCATAGAAATAAAAAAGGAAAATATTGAGAAAATGATAAGTTCGTAGTGAAAAATTTGTCATTCTTATGACATAAAACGCTTCAGCAACTTCTTTTATTATTCATTTTAGTGTACCTGAAGAAAAACACTGTTTTTAAGCTTCTATGAAAATTCAAACCTGAAAGTTCAGAGTTCTTTAGTTCAAGTTTTAATAGCTACGAATTTAACTTGAAAGGAGGAATGGTTTTTCATAGATTTTTCTTACTACTTTCCCAAATAATTTACGACAGGAATTATTCCTCCGAAGGTTGTTTAAAAAAATTAATCGAGTTATATACATTTTGAATCTTGAAGATACGTTACCCTCCAATTTTTTCACATTATGATAGTCTGGAATTTGACCTGTAGTAATTTCCATGCAATAGCTTATGGACAATATTGTCAATTTCACATCGATCAGGACTGTCAATTTTCGCTTTTGGGTCCTTTTCACTTTACTACACGCCGACGTATTTTTGATCAAATTCTATACACGATCAAAAATATGAAACGCTTTGGAAAATATAGCCACGGTTGATGCAGATTTAATAACTTTTCTGTACTCATCTTGACTGCAAACTTCTGAGTGTTTTTTTTTTTTTTTTATACATTTTGGCACAATCAAATATAGTAAAAATTCAATAGACTGAAGCCACCGAAATATTTTGCGGTAATAATTATAAGAAACTCAACTGATATCCCATAAGCTCGTAATTTGAAAAATGAAAATTCCAAAGGGTCAATCGATTTCAAGTTTGATTTGGCCTGAAAGCCCTCATATTCGCAAACTTCTGTTACGGGGGAGAAAAACTATGAGCAATGCCGTGGCTGGAGGTGCACCACCTTGCCATGTAGGGAAATTGGTATTGCATGTTACTTTTCAGATTTGAATTACCTCACTTCAGCATATCTGAGAGAATTATTGTTAAGTGTTTGAGTAATTTAAAGGTAAAGCAAACTCACTTGAATGCAGAATTCGGTTACGGATGAGAGAGTTAAATTAAATTCCACTAGTTAGATTACGACAGATCTAAACCGCACAACTGGCGTCTTAAGCTTTGCTCCAGCCAAGGGATAAGACAATTACCGCGTTTTACCTAACAGAATACTTCCGGTCTAGACAAACTTTATTTCACCGTGCGCCTCCTGTATTAACTATTCCAATTGTCTTTCCTTGGAGCTCAAGAAAATTCACTCTCGAACCTGCTACAAACGATTCAAAAGTGTCAGATTCACTTTGTGAGAATTGCCATTCGAAATATATGCCGTAAAATTATCAAGTATTCAGGTACAAAATTGCTCGAGGTTTGCTTTGGTGTCGGAATTTTTGAAACCGTGCTTTCATCAGCATAGCCATATCAATTTCCATAAATTTTTCCTTCTGAAAGTTAGAAACGAAACAATTTTTCGAATACTATTACCAAGTGCAATAAAGTTACAAGCAAATAGTCGAGATCGAAGCTAGAAATAGACGCGTGTATGCTTTTTCTTTGGCAATAATTTTCGAAGTCAAATTCAGGGTTTTTGATAGCGAAATCGAAAACCGTAATCAAACATGGAAAAACAAACCTAAGTGCCAAAATTTATTACGAAAATCCAGAGCTACTTACAATAAGTCCTCAAAACGAAGACGAATTTAAGTCGACCGAGTGACTAGCCAACGTGTTGGAGTTTCAGCACTCTGGGAAAGGGTGATATGCAGTGAAGTTTAGAGAAGATGGAATTTATTTTATTGTAGTGAAATAATATTGAAAATCAAGGAACGCTTGCGGTGAAAGTATAGCTTCAAATTTAGAGTTTGCAATAAATTTCAAATACCTGTACGTGAGTGTATCGAGAGACGAGACTTTAAGGATTTCATTCATAATTCAATCATCCCATTTCTTTTCCATTATTGTATAGAAATATTATTTTCGCATATCATGTTGATGAAATTTTCCATCATGTCACGTGTCGTAAGAAAACTTGTGACACGGTAGCTTGTGTTGAGCTTTACCTACCCGTACTAGAGATTTATGAACCCAAATGAAGCCAGATCCTGTCTTCAATCCTTGACGCATTGTTGTGTAAAATTTCACTCGAGATGGGTTCTTCTGACAAGAACTTTTTACGGTATTACAGCATATCTAAAACCCTGAAATATCCTCTTTGCCAACCTTCCGCGTTCCGCCGTAAGTTTTACTTCTATTTTAGTGAAATCGCAGCTGCTAATCTATAACACATAAAATTTGCGGTCAGAGGAGTAAAAGCTGATAAACTGAAGCGGTAAAATCTGCAGGATGATCATGGCAATGAACAGGAAATTGGATAATGCCGAAGTTTTCAAATTGGCAAATGATAGAAAGGAAATAACCTAGCGAATAAGAATGTAACAAAATTATTTTGAACAGTGGCCAATTCATAAAAGGCCTGCGTCTCGACTGAATGTCGACGTTCTGGTTGCTTGTGACATGATATATTTATACTTTCGCAGCTTCCAAGTTGACGAGCGTGAGATATGCCGACAGTTTATCACACGCATGGATTCACAAAGAACGGACAGATGGGGACATTTAGCCGTGGAGCGGCAAACTATTTTTATTTCGACATCACAAATTTTCTCGGTTATATGGTTCGCGATGTGAACATATTTTCAAATAAAACAAATAGGTGTGTCGTTCTAATGGGAATGAAAACCGTAGCCTTAGAAGTACGTATAAAGATTTAAGGCGCTTTCACGAAAGAATCGTAGATGAAACTTTCGGTTCCTTGCGGAAGTGCACCGAGCGTTGACATTTTTCTCTCAAGTAATTTCTTCTCAGAACCTTTTAGGAGATTTTGTTAGCCTTGGTATCGCGCCAGCCGTTATAACCAACTCTCATGTGATTAGTAAAACAAATATTTTCTCGTTCTCTTATTTTCTCGCCGCACGGAGATCCGTCTCCTTCGAATTTACTGCCAAGAAACGAAACAGCAACTGTACAGAGACCTCGAAGCTTGCAAATCGGATGGTAACCGAACATGTAACATACAGTTGCAGGGGGATTGTACACCTAGTACACAAAACCGATAAATTTGCATGAGCCCTGCACCCATAAAATTAAATAAAATATACGGCGTGATGTTTCTAAATTCCAGTCATGCTCTGCTCACTTAGGTTCACAGGTTGAATAATTCAGTTTTAACGCAGAATGTAAAGCGACGTATCGTGCCTGCGAACGGTAACAACGACAAATAGAGAAATTAACATTCAAATAATATTCAAAAGATATTATTAGATAGAAGTCATTTCTGGAACCTACAAACCTAATAACATTTCGCGAAACTTAGTGCACTGCAAATTTTCCTCACGGACTTTTCACGTAAAAAATCATTGAATTTGTGCATAGATACTAGCTATGAGATGATGGACTCATGGAACTCAAATCAACGTTTATTCTACTTGAAATAACGAACATTGATGTATCGAATAAAAAAATTAGTCAAAATTAAGACAATAATTTGAGCGGACAGTTTCCATTACATTTTTTTTCTATCAGTGTCCAGGGTGGGAGAAACTTCCGTAAAATTCACAGCCTTAGAGATAATGAAGCTGCTGCCTTTCAATTCTATATACCTATGAAAGTTGCGAATACGGTGCTTCAAGTTATATTCAGGCTGGTATCACAATGGGATATGATAACGCGAAATATTACGCGCGTGGCTATATAAATTTTACGATTTATTCCACTGTTGAAACGCAGGGTTACTCGGGGTTGAGGTTTTCGCGTTATTCCTTGACCTTTGGGGAGCTGTACTGATTACTCTTCGATGATTTTCGGGGCGGTATAGTTATTCAAAAACATATCACGTAACACATGTTAGGAATGTCTTGTTCCTTTCTTGAGCCTGAAGGTGAGCTGTTTCAGCTTATATTTTGAATTTATTTGGATTTTCATTAAGAGACATTCCCTTGGGCCAATATCGTTTCCTTTTAACGGGCACTCGTCATTCAAGGAATTTAAATTAAGCGTGAAAAACGTTCCGTTTCCCCAAATTGCTTAGGGTAACAATAAGTACGTAAATTGTCGTAAGAATGCGACTGAGGAATAAATCCACCTATGAAATATAAGTGAACGTAATTTCACGCCATTCACCCGTTTCCAAACATTTGATCTCCCTGGATAAACCGGCTCTGGAAAGCTACTAAAATAGTAATTCCTGTTTTCTACTTCCGCGCGTAAGCCCTAAACAATATGTTATACTGACACGCGACCATACAGTTCTCGTGATATAAATGTCTGAAAAGATTGTCTTTCTACGGAAACTTTTCTGAAAGAGAAACTCCATTTCCTTCCTGTCGTCGCATGATCGTCGAAAGGATTCGCCTGGTATATAGGAATCGAAGCGCATTGCCGACGACGAAATCTTACGTTAGCTAGCATTTCTCTCAAATTGTGTCGTGTCACACTTTCATCTGGGGGTGGATGGAAAAAGGAAGAAAAAAAACCTAGAAGAAAGGATGTCAACACCTTCTCGAAACGAGGTCAAGTATAAAACGGGTGAAATACAATATATGGGAAAAACGTAACAAAATCGACGCCTACCGGAGAAAGATTAGCACGATTAGATTCTTCACGGTTTTTTCGCACACTAGTGAAAACAGTCCTTGCCAACTTTTAGAGCACCATGTCATCGGCTCTGGTCAAACTTGGACTCGAGCCAAATCAACCGAGGAAATTCTCGTCTGACATAAGACGGGATCCGCCTTGGCCATTAGTAAGCATGAAAAACGTTTGGAAAGGAGAATACGTGAAATAAGTACATGCGGGTGTAATCCAGTAGGCATAAAATCGGTAGTAGGTATAATTGAATGGGAGAAGAAAATCTTCAAACAAAAGTTAAATTACCGCGAATAATAAATCTCTGAAGAGTATAATAAGGTACGTTTCTGGACATCCTGCAGAGAGCTACTAAATTGCAAGCGATACGAGATCGGAAAGTGGTACTATAAATATCTGAGCCTGGCACCTCGGGAAGAGTAGAATTGTGTCTTATTTAGGAATGCCTCGAGCAACGAGACGATTAAATCTCAAACCTGGCAGTACTGCAGTCAGTAAAGTTATTTCAAAGTTATAAGTTATTCAGAGGATGTTTTACTTTACATCGTTCCCATCGTCGCATTACGTATTCTAATGTTTAGGTCTGGCTTTTCTTATGAGAATCCGATCCGAGAATGTAAATGAATACTTTGTGAAACGATCAGGTCAAATTACTAGATCTACGATACACATGTAATTATTTCAGCTCAATTATCAAGAGAAAAAATAGTTCGTTGTTCGAGGTATATCATCTCCTTTCTTAATGAACATAAAAACGAGCTTTATATACGTGCGATTGTAATTCAACGACTCAAACTACGCACGTATGCTTCAAGTTCGTATTTATCGATCAGATTACGCCGATTTCAAAGAAGAGATGAGCCATCATTCTAATAATGTCTAGCCTGCCTCATCCTAGGGCTTAAATCCCGTTTTCTCAAAATCGCCAGCGACATGCGACGTGTTTCGAAATACATATTCGACGAAAAATTGATGTATGTGCAAGAAAATAGTGGGCAGTGGTCTCCTCTAGTAGTAGGATGGGCTACCCGCTACGGTCAAGTGCCCTCGAGCGTATTGCGGAATTGTGAAAAACGAACAGATTTGAAAATATCCTGGTCATTGAGAAAGTTTTATGAAATCTTGTTTTCTGTCGTATGTTTGTCTCTCGTATCTGACAGTATCGCGACATGTACGTATCGTTACGTTCAACGAATCCCCCCGTTATGCAGTAAGAGCTCAGGTAATCCATGTGGGAATATTCCTTCGAAACGTACATACATACATACATACAACTGAACATAAAATCAGAAAGTTATGATGAGACAAGGGACTCAGCCCCTGACCGTTTCGGACAATAACTCCATTGGACACTGACCCAGTTTAATAATTGTATCATATACTAGGATTAAAAAGGAATAATTTTCGGCACACAGATCATTCTTTGGCAACTTGATAATTCCGCGATTAATGAATAGTATATCATCGACCATCAACTTCTATATCACATCTGAAGTTATTATTGATTCAAACTCTACATGGTCCTATGAATTCATTCAATCCTACGTAGGTGATAAAGCAGTTTTATCTAAGAATACCGAGCTTGACTTCCACGCAACTAGAATGCATGAGCTTGCTTGCTGTATCGATAGTTTAATTTTCAGATTGGATTGCTTCTTGACGCAATAAAAGGGCTAGAGAAATAGTGGCAAATATATCACGAAGAAATTGCAATCTGCAGATTTACCTCATGTGTTCTGATGGATGATGCGATTTAAACTCTAAGATATCCGTTTTCACTCGAATCGCGTGTGTACTCTCTCGATTTTGTTATGTGTGAATCGTGCAGCATTTTACAAGGGTGAAAGAAAAGAGTACAAAATTCGATTCTCAATAATAAAATCTCATTATTTTTTGGAGTGAAATTAATTGCAAGAGCGGCAGGATTGGCACTTTTCAACAGTGAATCTTTGCTTAAAAAAATATACGTAAGATATAGTTGCATACTTCGAAAGACTATGATAAACTACGGAATGGAACTACGTTATAAGAAAGAACCCTAGAGGCACATCAGTCCTTCAAAAATACTCTGGTAAGTTCGTGTACCTTGCTAAGTGCATTTTGTGCCTCAGCTTTGACCTGTCACCTCTGTTGATTCATTGTTAATATAAAAAAAACTGGCTGCCACAGAGTCAAGTATACGAGTGTTACTGAAGCTGTGATTGTAAGATTCGTACGAATATGGATATAGACGACGTGTGTAATTTTACACTGTATTTCGCAACTCATAAATTGTACGACGACTTATAAGGCGTTCAGATTTCAGGAATGATATTCCAATCTCGCGCGAAGAAATATACAATTTATTTCCTCGTTCAAACACCAACAACTCGTAACTTCTTATATAACAAAACTGCAGAGAATCTTTTAAACAGCGTATCTGCACGATGATGAACCTCGAATTAATCCCTATGGCACTATTCAAATCATCTGTAAATGCCATAGTCAATTCCTCATGGGGATTTAATCCACGAAAATCTGAGCCTAAAATAGAGTAGCAAACTTCGGCCTAGTGGTATAGACCGACGTTAGCTCAAATCGAGTGATAAGGCTAATAATTTAATGTCTTGCGATCTCCGAAATTTTCGGGAATTTTTATGCCCAATTCTGGTATTTGCTATATCAATTTATTTATCACTACGGATCTGGCGATATAATATAAAAGGCAAGAAGAAATTTCTTGGATACTTCAAATTTTGGAATCGCTACATGATGTTATTATTCTTGGGAATCTGCGACAGAATATTTTTTGGTCTATTTTCTACAATTGTCTGTAACGGATTTACATGTGTCTCTTAGACAGTCGAGTAGAAATGACAATTTTGGCAAAAACTGTTTAATTTTCCGAACGTAACCATCGTGAATTGCAATTTTTACGGGGAAGAGTCGCAGCAAACGATGCGTTCGCACCGGCCAACTGGTCATTCATCTGCAATGTAGGCCGGAAATATCCATGACAGATTTCGAAATGTAAAAGTCATGAACTAATTGCGAATTAGATGCTGGACACCGTCTTCTACCAATCCTGTTAATCAGATTCGTTCATAGTCATTTCCTAAAAGATAGAAAAAATAAAATAAAAAATAAAGATCGAGAGAAATTAATGTACCCAAAGCACGGTCAGCTGTAATCGAAACAGTAAAAGAGTCGTGTATATCATCAGGGACACCGTTCCATACTCGGGGTGTCATAATTCTTTCAGTAGGCTCTACTGCCGAGATAAAGAAGGTATATCGACGATAAGCTCTCATGGGTGTGTGATAAATGAATCACCGCGACAAGCTCTTGGAAGCTCGATGATAGATATATTAAATTTCTGCGAAGCAGATTGCGGTAATAAAGCATATTTTACATCTCTTGACTGCTTCAGTAATAAAATCTACAGGAAGTAACTCCCTCGGGTACCTATCTCGGACAAAAAAACTTCCAACCCTGCAGATAACTTCAAATAATATGTAAATCAATTCCAATAGGGCGAAACCTCTTCATTTCCTGATACTGTTTTGAATATTATTTAGAAAAACGTCGCAGTATCATCCAATGAAATTTGTGAAATATTAATAAATTATTATCCATCTTTCTCACCTATGAACCCGATCCCTTCGCAAATTTGTGGGTTTCGGGTATTTGCTGATCGTATAACTGAATCTTGAATATTGAAACTCAGAATCTGAGTCTAGCATTTGCAAACATTATTTTTTCATACTCCAGAAAAACTTCTTGTTTTTTTCGAGCGATTGCAAAGCAAGTTTGCCCGGTATCATAGTCCCTCAGCTTGGTAAGTAGATATCCTTTGGAGTGTGTGTGTAATGTCTGTGCGAATTAATTAAATTTCTATTATCTCCACCGTGTCATAGTAGTCTGGGTTGAAAATCTGGTGTATCCACTTCATCGAAAATACCTGAAGATAGATAGACGATCTCCCTGTCTTCAGCAATCGTTGATTCGATACAGGCATAGATTTTTGTCCCCGAAAAGTGCCGCAAATATTGCTGAAAATTATTTGGATCTGTGAATTCGTTGACCCTGTTCAACTTGCGTTTAGTTTTTAACAGATATCTTAAAGTATTAATGTTGTTGAAGTTACTTTCAAAAGAAGTGCACGTATTAATATTAGTTATTCTGTATTCCATTGAAAAATCTAAATCTATGATAAGTTTGATGATTTATTACTGTAGAATAATGACTAGCCAGTATTAAAATCGAAAAAATGTTTGATTCCGTTTCCGCCACTTCGAATTCTAGTTTTCTTGGTCATCGGTAATTATTTCACCTATAGTCGTGAAATCGGCTGTGGCCACAATGCTGACGACTCGAGGGATGATGAGGTTTTTTTGTTCATTTTATTTAAAAAATTGACGATTTCGGAAACTTCGAAGAAAAATCTCATTACTTCGTGAAAAGGTCCTTCACTTGTCACGTAAAGTGCGATGCTATCGAGCGAACGTAAAGCTGTATAATCGTTTGTCAAGTTTGCGAAACGCTCTAGAATCTTTTAAAATATACATGTAGCAGTATAGTATATATGTATATATGCTGGTGCATGCAGTGGCGTGCACACGTCTCAGGCCAGAACGATTTTCTGATGTATCGTTTGACCACAAGATGTGACACACCTTTACGTTTTTACGATAAGACTGAAAAACGCCTGTGACCTGTGACCCGAAAGTTATGCACGCCACTGTATGTACGATATGATATTATAAATATGGGAGATCCTTTGATCAATTAATTCACCCTTTGAATTATTTTTCGTATCGCACTGTGACATATATAGTTGTGATATTTAATTCGTGCGTGAAATCGAAATAAATGTTAGCATTAGACGATTCTTCGTGTGACTTATCGGTCCCAATCAGAATCTATTCTTCAGAGGGAATTCTTTGACTAATGTACATCCGTGGCTGTATATATTCATAACAAATTAGAGAAGAGATCGATGAGTGGGACTGATCAAAGCTGATGAACTAGATTTGGTTGAATTGCCGATTTATATCTTTCGGTAAAACAAAGGTTTTCGGGTGTTAAAGCAAACATGACCCTCTTCCGTTTGACATGCAGCTAAAGATAGCCTTCACAGTTGATATTAGACTTATACTTCGGGGCTGGTGTGACGTCGACTCTTTTCACTTTCGAATCTGATCATCCGTCTGGATTCATATGTGTCTTACATAAATCGGAAATTCACTGACCCCCAAATTACAGATATCGGGTGCCAAAAACTAGTGGAAATTAAGCATCAAAATGCGATTGAAGAATACATGTATCACGTATATGTCATGCTGTAAATCAGTAGAAACATAGTCTGCCTCAACGGTACGTGATAAATCACATGTACACTTATTTATACCTTGTATTCAAATGAAACTGTGATATCGCATGCAACCTACTGCCCTCGGATAGTATTTGGGTCATCGACTGATCGTGTACTTCATGTTCTATCAATCAATCAATAGATCGATCAATCAATCAATCGGTAGGATTGCTTATTCTGGAAGTCTAGCGAATTTCACCCAATCCTAGCTATGTAATCGTAGCCGATATGCGCTAGTAATGAGTTACAATTACTTAGAGACCTTCTAGTAACCGAATATAGTGTATTTGAGTTCTATTTTTTTTTTTTTTGGAATCTTCAAAGGTGACTGAAATCGAGAGTGAAGTAAAATTTGGAAGCTGGGGTCGACGTTCTCAGATTCTGAACGAACTTCCAAATATTTATCCTTTATATGCGCTCTCGATTTCGCAACTATAAACTCCCTTCGGGGCCAAGCATCTTAGCATAAATAAACTATCGACAAAGACCACCATTCGAATAGTAACAATACGAATCAGTCACGTAATGCGTTCACTGGTCAGCCGGTCTTTACTTGAAATTGAAGTTTTAGAACCTGTTGATACAATTGCTACGAGCTCTGTTCAAACCAATTTATACAGTAATTCGTTTTCCACTTTTATACGAAAAAAAAAATAGTAGAATAATATCTTCGGTTGACGAAGACCGACCATCGCTTGTAATAATTTGATATATTTCTGACATTTATCTACGTCTCATTACGAATTTCGACCTGTATGTATGTACTTCAAAACTTATTCCCAGCGTCGCTCGCTCCAGCTTCGGAATAGTAATGAGTTGCTGTTGGCTCGTTGACCAGGGTACCCACATTGTACAGGGTGCCATTATAACAGTACGGCACGGGCAGCCATGTATCAAGATTTTTGATAAGAGATGCTCACATAAAATGTTCCATTTTTTATTTTCCACAATCTTTTGCGACTAGGATAAAGTTTCGAGATTTTATAGAAAAATACTTTTAGCTATTCTTTACTTCGGTACTGTCTGATATTTCAGAAACATTCCATAAATTTTGTGCTCATGCCAGAAAAGGGTGGAGAAAAACAATCTTACACATCCATTCATCCCTGTGTTTAATTGCTTGTTGTATACTTTATTCTGCATTTGCAGTTCGTCTCGCTAAGTCAGAATTTGCAAAAATTATTTCGTCTTTGCTGTTCCGAAAGAATTTTGAATTATTATTTTTATCGCTGCTATTTCTATACTACTATATCTCGTCGCGTTTATAGTCTTAGAAATTGATAGATATGACCACGTAATTTTATAGCTAATTTAAGGCCGATATTTTCGGTGATGATTTCAGCATGGATTGGAAGGCGATTCATATATATGCTGCAGTAGGAGTATCGTAAGGATATAATTACGTGAAAGACTATATACCGTCGTATTCCATAAGTTACATGAAATCTATTGCTATCCAGCCTGATTTTTCCGGCTGTGGAATCGAAAGAATAAAGATGAGATGTATTTGTGTGATTTTTTGTTTCGTCACATAGAACGAGATTTGAAGCGATCGAAATCGTTTCATCCACATTTTAAACCGTATCTACATTAGATATTAACTTGATTATAATTTATACCTACTCGGTCAGTGAATTTCGCTGGTATGTATATTAAACGTTGATTTGACTCGACTCTTGAACTGTAAACCGAAATCCAATTTAAAGTAGAGATATGTTATAGAGATTTGAACTGAACTTGAAAACAGGGAGTAAGATGGATCGCCTGTGTATATAATAGCTGATGCTTATCCGAAAAAAGTTATCACGTGCAATGTGATATTTCGTTATACCGAGCTCTGAGGCTAGTGCCGAAATTACATTATATCAGAAGATTCCGAGGTACATAGAACACGAAATAACTTTTTTTTTAAATTATATCGAATGGTTTAATGAATATAGGGGAAGGTGGGCAAAACGGACCGAGAGAGCAGAACGGACCACATGAAAAATTCCTTTTGAATTACTATAAAAAATTGAATGATTCATCGTGAAGGTAACCCTCGAACTTAGTAATTTTTTGAGGAAGGTCTCAATCAATCAAGTCGAGTCAATTTTTCTTTTTTAGTCGTTTGCGATGACTTGACTGGGTCTGACTCGACTTAATTGACTGAGACCTTCCTCTCATAATTAAAATGTGTCTATGAGGTAAGAAAATCCATTAACTTCAATTTTTAAATCCTTAGAGCTGGCCGTACAAGACACACACAAGTTTCTTCTCACGAGATTTACGACGAAGTAGTTATTTTTCTCAAAAAGACGTATTTTCTAGATACTTTCTGATGATCTATTCTAAAACACATATTCTATTTGAAAAAATAATTGGGCTTCTTGAGACAATAAACACATACGATCATATACTCCTCCTGATGATAAGACGGCGATGAAAGTTTGAATGTAAGGTTTAATCTGTCCGAAGTGAAAAAATTTGATATTTGATAGACTCTCTGATTCGAGTGGACGCTGTAATAAGTTAAAGTTACGGTCATATATGTATTATAACTTATAACAAAGAAAATGTGACCATTGTTCTCACTCGAGCTCGCTAGGGTCACTTTCGTCAAAGTACGTCGCAAAAGCTGCGAACTACCTTTCAGTTGCCAAACGATTCCAGAATAGCATCCTCAAGATTTTCGCCACTGATCGCCGCACAATCTCACCATCCAGCGTCCATCAACTGGCTGTCAGCTACAGATGTCAAACATTTCACCTACCTCATAGCTATGGTGTTTGATCTTCAGTCTGCTGCAAATGGAGAACTTGAATTCAACATCGTAGCAGCATCTTCCCAATACTTTTATTCGGCCTTTTCAACACTGCTGATCTGATCAATGTATATTATTGCTACGTTTTGAAATTCAACTCCGTTTGTCAAACATGTGTGTATTAGGGTGGTCTTGAATTTGATCATTTTCAAATTTCGATGCTCCCATAGGCCAGGACGTCCCCACATTCATATAAAAAAAAAAAAAAAAAAATGGAACTAAATCGCAGGTTCCTATCGCAATTCAATGTGAGAAAATCGTAGCACCACAAATCATGACGTATGATAATATAATTTAATACTAGTTCTTACCAGAAGTGCTATTTTCTTCGTGGTTCGTTCTTTAACTGTCAATTTTTCTCATTTTGTCTTTAACACTGGAAGATCGTGAACCGACTGATTTCCATCTTTCTCAATCACTGAACAATACAGTTTAAAGTAAAATTGGTGTTTCATCGACTGGAAAGATTCCTCACTTGAGTTATCGATCGCTTCGTTCACCTCGGTGGCAATTAGGAAGTTGGGGTGGTCAGATAAGAAATACTTAAATCACACGAATACAGAATTTCGTCGAATATTCTTAAACATATTATAAACATTTGTAAACTTAAAAATTACTCTGTGTTCTCACTTAGCGCTCTGCATCAATTAGGTGTATTATACACTCACCAAGTTCAAAACATGAATTTAGGGAAAATGATTTCAAATGTCCCACAATGTGCCCAAATGTCCCTAAAAGGAAAATGATTTCACAGACATATACCAGCCTGAAGAGTGAGAATGTAGAATCAAAATGTCACGTCATCTCTGATTATTCCTTGCGTTTGATTCACTGATTCAATTGACGAAAGTACCACTACTCTCTCCGAAACTTATAAAAGTTGCGTTGTTTCGGTCGTGAACAATTAATTTGGTATCTTCATTGGATTGAGTGAAATTGAGATGAAGAGACGTGAGATGAAAGTCCGTGAGGAGTGAGACAGAGAAATGCTTTCAACTCGTATCTAAGATTCCCAAAAATCGCAGAGGTCAGAAGATGAAAGAATTCGGATATCTCAGCTCAGAATCAGCTTCTCATGATGTTGGACAGCCGCAGTCCAAGGCTAGCCTGGCTAACCTCTTGGTTAACAGACAGACGCATTTGGCTTGATGTGATTTGATTTATTTTTTTCTTGGCTGCTCCTTGGTCACGTCATATCTAACCTCATGAGCAAACACGAGTCATTTATTAGACAAATTTCGTCCCCCAAAGCTCGAATTTTTTCTCTACCAGAGGACGACGAGGTCATACAAAATATCAACAGAATACCCTTACATGTTGCCAATAGCGGTGCAGAGATTCTAAATTTTGTTTTCTTCACACGATTCGCATGTGCCTCGACTTATATCTTGGAAGTGTTGCCTCAACGAAGCGAAAAATGTTCTAATAAATTATTTTGTTTTTAAAAAATTGTCTCCTCGCACACAATTCTCAGACAAAAGCCTCGCTCATTGTTCAAACTTATCGGACAAACTCAGTTTCATTTTAATCCCGAGGAAAAAGTGGAATCTCAATCATATATTTTGGCCATCTCTCCCCAAGGGTAGGCATAGGTTGAACGTCCCAATGTTATATGTATAAGGGTGGATTTCTTCACCACCAATGAGAAATGACCCCGACTGGGAACCATATCTGTTATGGAGCAGAATACATCTTTTTTAACGTGTCTTCAAAGATCTTAGAATTCTTTTCACTGCAAGCTCCATAAAAATTTCTCAAACCCCTTCGGAGATACGAATGATATCCTTTCCTCCTTCTGATGAGAAAATGATATCTTTCAATAATAATTTGATTAAAAAGTTTAAATATCTATTCTTACACTGATGTTTCTTGCAATCGACATCAGAAAGCATGAGCATTATGCTTAATTCTCTTGGTCGCAAGGAGAACGGATCAAACGTGGTGCAATACACGTTTTCTTGATCCGATAAATAGGCGGTCATCTGGAACAAATGATTGCATGATTTCGATTCATACTTTCAGATAAAAACCTTCCCGGTTACCAATCACGATATCACAGCATATAATTCGCCGGACCATATGCAGGACCATCTGCATTATCAGTGTTTCATGTGCTGTTTGGGCCTTCCTTTCGTCTCGTAAAAAATTCCTCAAAGCTGTTTTTCCCCCACTTTTATCACTCAACTTTTTCCATGTCTTATTGAAGTAGTTACAGCAATCGACTGAAACGATACCTGTTGAATCGTCCTTCAATAGGATTTCATGTAGCAGGATTCATCGCTAGACTATTTTGACTTGTTCAATAATTCACTCGGTCCATTTCATGTTGAATGAAGGCTCTCTCATTTGGTTCTGAGTACATTATGCTGCATAGATTACCCGCAGCATTGAGCACTCTGGTTTATGGATGCGAGGGTGCATTATCCAATAATAGGATACACTTCCCACCAGTTGTACCATCTCTCGGTGTAATTTCAAGTATGAACTCTTAGGTGTACCGTATGAAAACGGTTTAATCCGTCTATGCACTCTGTGTATTTTGAAACCAATGGAATAGTTCTAATTGAAAGAAGAGATATTTTATGTTCTTATGATATGTTATGATGAGCCAGTGCTTCGTTTTTCTAAAAAGCTACTTAGGCTCTTTCTCAAAATAAAACAATGTCCATATGCTGCTGCTTACGAAGAGTGTGTTCGTATTGCATGAGTCTTTCTTCTTTCTATTTTGTAGAAAGCATTGAAATCAAAATAGTAGTGAATAAATTGACCGGATAAAATTGGGATTAAGTTGATAAAATTTTTTTTTTTCGCTATAGGTACGATAGTAGGCGCAATGAACCTTTGCCTTAGATTCAACCTGGAGCGTGGGCAGCTTAGTGTTAACCCTAACGATCTAGTTACTTTGGGTCGACCACATGAAGTAAAGTAATGTTTATCGTCTTATATAGCTTAATTAAATTTAATGCCTTTGCGGTACAATCCGCAATGTCCAGGAAACAGGCTGTACGTCGTTTTGAGGATAAAAAGACTTTGAAATTTGATCACGTCACGTTTACCAGCTTCGTACTATATTCAACTCTATACGTTTTGTCATGAGGTAAAAAGTTCACAACTACGGCCATATACATAAGTCAAAACGTAAAATAAGTTTTATTGCGAGGGAAAGTCTCGAGATCTACCTATTTTCATTGTCGGATCAAATAAGACCTCGAAAAATATTATCTCCTTTTTACGAGGCTCTACTCTCTTCTTTCGTTTCTTACCAAACGACCTTTGATTATTTTTTCACTGTTTTAGGACATTTCGTGCACACAATTTCTCACCGTGATCTTCTCGTCCCCACATTTCGATCCAAGCCAAAAATTTTTATCTAAAGTTCCACTCGTATTATTAATAATTGACTACGATACCAAAAAGATGATTATATTTTTTTCTCTTCCGTAATCGACCAAAGACAACGTCCTCAAAGCTGCGTGTAAAATTCGATGATGAAAACAAATTATGGCAATCATCATGCGTCGAATGGTCAAGAAAGTAATCAGTTCCAATGCAGTAAACACATTTTCGAAATCCTCCAAAATTGAAATTTACCAATAAGCACGTGGCATTTACAACTTATTACTTATTACTTATTACTTTCAAACTATTCGATATACGAATCTGCAGCCACTGTGGCAGCTGCTTGGTACGGGACGACGATAATTTAACAGTTCGTGTTATCGACATTGGTGAAATAAGACCATAGGCAACCCAACATACTGCGACGTATACTCGAAGAGATTCGGTTCATTTCAAATTCCACTTGCAGTTATGACCAGTAAAAATGATCATTTGTATCGATAGATTTGATCAATTTAAGGGGGGTGCCAAGGTAAGAGAAGAAAAAAATGTTTATCGTATTCAATGTTTTATTACGGCGAGAATGACGGACGGAAAATAATTGTGAAGATGGCATTTGAAAGCTATGAATTTCCGCTTCAAACTGAAAACAAAAAAAAATTAAATATCACAAAAATGAAGTTCGCTGCGTCCATTTAAGTGAAGCTCTGCAAAAAACGATTTACGAAACGGTGACTACGTTTATAGGCAAACGGCATATCTGAAACACAAAAACCAATATTTTTTAGAATTGTCAATGTACCCTCTAAGCTTCTATGGAATGTATTTTTGATCAACTCAAACGTGGTCAAGTTACGAATCTTTTTTGCATTTGATCGCGTTTTTTGGGATTTTTCGTGAACGTTTTTATCAATTTTTCAAAAACGAAAAGTCGGATGAGAAATTTGTTTCATAGAAGTTTAGAGGGTACATTAACGATTCCAAAAAGTATTAGTTTTTGTGTTTTAGATATTTCGTCTGCCTATAAAACGTGGTCACCGTTTCGAAAATCGTTTTCTGCAGAGCTCTACTCAAATGGACGCAGCGGACTCGATTTTTGTGATATTCCATTTTTTTTTCTTCTAATTTGAAGCGGACATCCGTAGCTTTCAAACGTTATTCTCACAATTATTTTTCGTCATTCATTTTCGCCGTAATAAAACATTGAAAACGATGAACATTATATTCTTTTCTTACCTTGGCATCCCCCTTAACCAATCGTCTCTGAACTGAAGGGCTTTTCTTTGATGCGAATTTACGTCACTTGATATTCCCCTTGAACGAAAAGAGACTGCGACAAGTATCAGAATTTTCTTAAAATCTCATCATTATGTTAATGACTAAATAGAAATTACTGCTTATAGGAATTCTTGGGCGTAGCTTTAATTGCGTTTGAATCCTTGAAATTCCACCTTCGTACGCTGTATAATTGTTACGTGTAAAGGATCAGAATTTTAAATACACTTCCCACATTTTGACATTCTCTTTTTCCAAAAACCCCTCAGTGGATTGCTACGAAAATTTTTATTTAGTTTTATGCTAACGTATACGAATAGTATAGCTGTTCACGCCATGCATTATTCAGAAATACCTTATTCACGCCACAGTTCATCATCAAGAAGATGAAAGTGCTTGTTCTATTGTATAAGCCATAAAAAGTGGCCAGTACCGTCTTCTTTGATATTTCTTAGATTTCAGACGACGATAAACGAACCGTTCAAAACGAGGATGCGAAATAAGTTTGAATCGAATTTTCAAATTACAATCACTGATTAAAGGGATGAATTGTTACATATCCTATAAAGCAACTCTAAAGGTGTGATAGGGATATTCGAAAGCACTCATAGTCGAAAAACGTCGTATGGAAGAGTGGGTCCAAATGTTTGAGGAGCAAAGAGGCCTTCTTAGTTTACCAGAATCGTACAGAGAAGACCCTCAAATTTCACCATCATACTCATTCTTTGGCTATAACGTAGCAGGTTGGTTAAGTGTCTGATGTGTGCTGATAAAACAATTGGCAGACAATGGGGTTGACAATGATCTACAAAGGTAAAGAAATTCGAAGCTATTTATAAGTTTACGAGTATCATGTCATACATACGTAGAACGAAAGGGATCGAAAAAGTAAAGGGGGTGTGTGGGTACCACTATACCCATATTTTCAGAGGGGTTATTTTCGAGGGATCAGTGTCTCAGAAAAGAATTTTTCAACAGCCTAGTTTTATCGCAGCATTTCACTCCTCTTTTCAAATATAATCGGATAAAAGTCGGGTTTTTGAACCATAGCTTGTCACATTTAGATGCGGTCGAAAATTTTTCAGTTCGTAGTTTTCTAGTCATATAAAAATTCTCGAATTTACACTTAGAGATAAAATAGATGAATCCGAAATACTAATGGAGATTGAATGTTTGAACATGAAAATAAAAAGAAGATATAAACAAATTTTGAGAAAGATCCAAAGTTTTAAAGGCTAAAAAAATCTCGATGTAAAAACGACGGAGCAATCTTGAAGAGATTTTACGGTATTTATAATTCTGTTTCACGGCGGGATACCGAGGGGTGAGTATTTCCGAGACGCGGCGATACATTGATAAATGGAAAATCGAAGATCGATTACGCGGCTGCAGCGTCGCGACTATCGGTCGATTTTTTCACGCATTTACCAGGTGAACGATTTGATATATTTTCAGGATGCATATACCCAGTCGAAGGTTAACTGTTAAACGAATGAGGTGCAAAGGTGTATGCAAGGTGTACAGACTATATAGATATTTCACAAAAGCCATAAACCATCTTCTTGGTCTAGCTGTGCTCATACCCGTCACTTGCTATTATTATAGAATATAAAATCGGTTGTATAAGAAGTGAAGCGTCTGTCGTTCAGAGATTATACGGAATTTCAGACGAGAGTCTCTCAAGCTGCGTGAGGAATCGAGATTTCGAATTGATGGCGAATTATGGCTTGGTTAACGACATACGCAAGGTCCATCATTTTCTTAACAATTAGATTGTTTTACAGTAATTTATAATGAAATTCTGTGACTTTTGTCTACGCAATTTTTCAGTATTTTAATTTATGTACGCGAGCTTCTTCCAAATTAGAAAGCAGTTAATAACCATAATGAAACTCCCCCGAAGGAGAGGAAAAATAAAACTTTTTCAATGTCATGAGGTTCGAGTTGGAGCCCGATTTAAAATCAATTCAAGATCAGAGGGTCCTCGATCTTAATTAAAGATCACATTGTGCTCAATTAACTCTGTAAGTCGTCTGTGAAACGGAGGCATTCGCTGGTCCGCAAATTTAAATTAACGTAAGTGATTTGAAAAATGGCCACCAAGGTAGAGAATTGTAACGACTTCTGGTTCTATGCTCGGTTTCAGTAGGTATAGTTGCAATATATTTCCTGTTGGGTACAACGACTGTTAGAGTCTAGAATAGAGAACGACAAACACGTACAAAGAGTAACCATTTGTCTTCCGTTTGTTGAGAAGCCACCAGCCCTACTCCGTGCAAAATACTCAACCCGTTGTGTTATTTATCACCATGAATTCTGCGACAGCGGTGAAATTCTGCAAAATTTTTTCCAACCACTTTGGACATCCTACATAAGAGGAAATTCCGCTTTACAGGAGTTCGCCTGAGCTTAGAACTCGAGTAACAAGAATTTCGGCTAATTTACCGCTCTACCTGCAGTCACATGAAAGGTGACAATAAAAATCAAAGATCTGCGCTCATTACGGTTAGAAAAATGGCTGCAGCAAAATACAAAAACTTTCTTCTTGACAAAAAATGGCTGTTTCAGCTAGGAATAGTATGAAGCATGTAAGACGGAGCTTAAAGTTTATAGAATTCGTTCATGCAATATTTGGACAATAATAAATTGAACATCCATAGGATATCCTCTGCTGTTTGGATAGCTAATGAAGAAGCCATGAAATGAAGACCTTATTTTGTCGAACTTGTTCTATATGAATTCTGTATATAGTTGATTTTATTCTTTTTCGGATCTATTATGGATGGGAAATAAGCAATCTGTATACTTTTGGATAAGTAATCCAGAAATGGAATGCCCCCTCTCTCTCTCTCTATTAATAGTTTTCAACAAAAAACATTGCTTTGAATTTCAAACGTATATACGAAAAGGTGTTTGAATCCGTTTGGCAAGGTGTTGATGAAATGTTTAATAAAACCAGCGTTCTTGAATTCTAGAATACGTAGAATTTCAAAAAAACTTGCTGCGCAGATAGATCTGTCGATCGGAAAAAATTTCATATTGCGAAAAGTACGGCTAGGTGAATTGTATTAAGGTTAAAACCACATCTGGTTAGAATAATGTGATGGCTTATCTTGCGAAAACCGTACATATTTCCAAAGGAGGTGAATCTTTTTTTTTTCGCTTCATCGGAAGAAAATACACACTCAAAAAGTCCGAAGCTTAGAACTGTCATATTGTCGAAATAAACGATTAAACTATAAGTTACCGAGGCGTATAAGCCATAAGGCATACTAACGACGAATTTTCACGTCGTCTGATCGTTGGCAGACTCCGTCATAGTTCGACGTGCCAGAGAATTTGTTCCGTCTGACGATTAGGAATTCCATAGTCTATTTCTGAGCGCTTTTCACGCTGTCAAAAAAATCTACAACTATTCTAAATATAAATATTTCTAAACTATTTCCGGACACAGTGCAGAGAGAGATCAATGCTAATTGCAGAAGTTACTATATCCGCTCGTAACGTAATAGTTATATTTTTATTTACATCGGGAATCCACCATCTTTATAATATTTCGTTTTCAGTGGCTGATATATGTATAGACTTTTAACAACAAGTAAAAATATTTCTATCCCTGTACCCAAGTATGAAATCTAGAGAGTTGGTGTTAACGTTCATCTCTAACACGTGTTTTCTTTAAATAATTTATGAACCTTGATAATATATACGATACTCTAGAGTCCATCAATTGACGAGTATCTCGATGTAACGATCATTGACATTAAACGTTCTGTCTACAAGGAAGACAGCTTTTTGATCCAGAAACCCAAAACATCATTTCATTTTATTCTATTTACAATTTCGAATAGCCAATCGAGAATCAATCTCATCTTATCGTGGCTAAGGACCGTTTACTTAACAGCTTTGATCGTAATTTGTGATGATTATTATTCTTTACGATTTGACGTTACACGCCGTTACCTGTTACCCGCTCTCACATTCCGGGCTCAATAAGTATGCTAATTGGGCATCATTCACCTTGGAAATTTCGCGCATTCCTTAGTTCGCATTAAACAATCTACTGCAATAAAAATATGATGGAATCGAGTTCAATGTACGCTCACTTTGCCATTGCCTTTTGATTTCCATGATCCAAACTCCAGATCCATTGATAAAACTTTCATCGATTGATGAGATTCGCGGATTTCAAGTTTCTGCGATATTAATTTACGTCACTGTGGTCTACGGCTGATAAGAATTCCAGCTTTCTTCTGACGTCAAATTCGACCGATTATACCGCCTAACCACATCAAGATATTAGAAGTAGAAGTTCTTACGATTTATAATATCTGGGGAAAAATAGTTGCCGATCTCCAAGCCTGAGAATAATCGAAAAGTCTCGCTATAAGACGTGGAAATTACCATAGAAATATGTATAGAGTCGAGCCTACGGGTCACTGCAATCCCGAAATATTCGAAAAAGTTAAACACGTAAATGTTAAACATGGACTTTGGTCAGCTAAGATATGAATAAGCACATGTAAGGATGTTCATATATGTATGTTACGTTTTTAGGAAGTCGTTCATACCACAGTACAGGACACGGTGCGGCTTTTGTTCTTGATAAAGAGGCCGTTTAGTACAGAGAGAGTATGTAGTCCTGAATTTGAATCACTTGGGTGTCCATAAATTCTAGCTAAACGTACTTTAAATGCCTTTATCATTTTCAGCTGGGAATTAAAGCGGTTATACGAGTTCAGAGTTGGCTGATCTTTCCCTACTAGAATTCATAGCTACTTAGATTTTTCAGCTAAAAATTATAACGCCCACAACTTATGGCGAGCATGAGGTGTCGCAGATTTAGAGATTCGAACTTTTCAACAATTTTTCGGTTGGTCCAAAAAAAAATTAGACTAATTTCAACCTTCTGAGATAAAAATGTACACGCAAGGAACTGTTTTTTTTTTTTTTTTATTTTTCTTTTTCAAATCACATACTACAATGATCTGAATCTTGGTGCAGGGAATTCTTGATGAGATTGATTTTAGTAATTTAAAATACGAGAAAATCGTTGTTTGCAAAATTTCACCGAAGTCCGATCTTAATCATGCATTTTGTTTTTAACGTCGAGACGATATGAACTGCGTGCTGGACGCACAGCAAATAGGTACTCGATTCGTTTCCAAATCTAAACACAAGTATATATATATATATATTCACGAGTTACGAAAAGTTGAGGTAAATCCAACCGTACCTGGTAATGTATCATTCCAATCAACGAGCTACGTGTTATTCACTGGGGAATAAATTTGCGATCAAAACGTCGAGGCCGTAGGTATTATAGCAACAATTGGAGGCGGCTTGCGAATTCGCTTTCGTTATCAAGAGGCGAATCAAAAGTAACAATCAGGTGTACGATCTGGCTAGGGATCCTTAAAATTGGTGAAAAAAGAAAAAAAAAAATTCTTCAACATCTTTCCATCAGCTTTTGATCTCGAATTCTGATCAATTTCATCATGAATCTTACAGCTCACTGTGGCATCATTGATTTCGTTTATTTTCCAAAAATTTTAACGCGAAGAGGTTACCCAAATTTCGAGATATGCTTGCCGTTATGCAACTTATTAGAGGAATTTACGATTTATCATGAAATTCGACAAAAAATTTATGATTAAAATTATAAATAATTACCCTTTTCCAATTGTTTTTTTCTGCTGATCACATATGTCAGCGATTTTTACTTCAATCAGTTTTTTGAAATGTAACAGACAAACGAGATAGTATGGATTAGCGAAAAACTGAAAAAATTATACCTTTTGCTCCAGATTTTTTTCGAGGAATACCCTATCGTGTATTTTGCAAATAATAACGTCCATGACCCAAAAATTTTTACTACGTTTAGCGTTATTATTTCCCGTTTGCTAATACGCTTCTAAAAATGTCATCTAAACTTTCATTTAGCTTCTCGATGATAAATGGTAGCAAATATTTGGAAAGTTCTTCATATTGAATACACGGCGTGAATTTTGAGCGTGCCACGCGTGCGTTTGTTACTTTATTTGTAAAATAAAAGGCGCTAAACATTAAAGTTATTTTATGAAGCAGTTAAGAATTTGCTGAAAGCCTAGATCGATAAAGTGTAAATATTTTTTTATCCATAACGCGATATTTGCAAATAGGCTGGTTAATGTTTTCGATCTTAAATTAGAACTATATTGAATAAAATTATGCGAACGAAAAAGTGAGAGTGAGATTCAAAGCAGGTCTTCGTTACTTATCGAAAAATGTCATATCTGACGAATCAAAGAAAATAAATCGCGATGATTATCATTTCGCTGCTAGAAAATGGGATCAACAATTTTTTTTTTTTATTCTTTGCTAGAGAAATTTCATAATGTCAATATGGTAAACTTAGTAATAAAAAGAAACACTCGGATCGATATGTGTCAAAAGCGATTGCGCAATTGAAAGAGACCCCAATACTAGATTTTGATAAATATAAACCAAAGATCGTTGTTTATTTTTAAACTCGGACCAGCTCTCCTATTTTCAACGTCGCTTTTAATAGTATAGTTTCGGATAATTCTTGTGAATCAGCTGTGACCGTCTTTATATATTGTAGAAATATAGCGTTGGTCTTTTTGTAACAGTGGCCAAAATAAACAGATCATCTTTCGACGCACCATAGAGCTTTTACTGATCGTGAATTAAGCACGAGACTTATACGACGAGAAAATTCTATATGTATCCTCGCAGTCGGTGGTACGAATCTCTGATAAATTGCAATTAACAATGACCCATCCCCGGTATAAAAAAACCGGACAAAATACCCGCAAAATGACAAAAGGGACGGAGAAAATGAGTCGTATATAAACCTTGCCAAATGAGTTAGAGACTATCCGATTCTTCTTCGACAAGAAAAAAAAAAAAGAAATTAATTTGGAAAAAGAGGGTATAATATCAATGTAGCTTATAATAATCATGAAAATAAACGTGAGTGAAAAATTGGGTTTTGCAGGCTGCACATATATTTTTTTTATTTTAGTGCAGACAGACTGCGAAATTTTTATGATGATATGGTTGTTTGAACTGTCACACATTTCCTTACGTGGTATTTATACGAGATGTGTAAATTTTTTTCGAAAGAACTAGTGGTCTTGATTGTGATCGTGGTTTCAAAATTTTTGAAAAAATATTGACTAATTTAGGGGGAAAAACGTTAAGTTAACTTTTCTAGTTATTTCATTTAAAATATGGTACTAATAGTTGAGTGGTGAAACACGTGACTTTGCAAACAATGTCTAGATGCGAGACAAATACTAGAAAAGTTTAGCGAGGAACGAGCTCCAGTTTCCTTGGACTACTCAAGTTTGTAACCATCATGGTGGGAAGGATATAAGGCAATGGTTCCATGAGCGCAAGAAACTTATACGAAACCACTTGGTAAAGACTATTTGAACTGGCTTCTTGAAAGAAAAGAAAAACAATTTTTTTTGAATCAACAGAAAGGAACCTAATCGAAAAAAATCGACCTTAACATTTCAGCGATTTTTACTTGATCAAATATTTAATCACTCGATTGCCTACTCGACGTCTATTTCTAGGAATTAGTCATATTTAGTAGAATAAGTTTGCAAATTAACGACGTTGATAAAATAGCGTAGGTAATATCTCGTCGAAAACATCCTGTAGGTATAGAAATCCCGGGCAAAAAATTGGGCACTGCAAACTGTTTCTGTTTTGTACTCAATGCAAAAAACCTTGATACAGGGTCGGTAACAAAATCTAATTGACAAATGGTCGTTAATAAGAAAGTGTTAGAAAAAAGATTGCAAAACATAGGATCTTTATACTGTCCACGGTTCAGAGTATTTCGCACTTTTTGTTATCGCATTTTGGCGAGAGATTTTCTAACTAATGAGCCTAGCGTGTAATATGTTAAATACGATATTAAGAACGTGTATGTAACACAATTGTAAAATACAATACCTTTCGAGGTATTTCGGACTTTCTGTTTTGCCATTTTGATAGCTAATGAGCATAACGTGTAATATGTTAAATACAAAGATGAATGAAATGATTAAAATAATTTATAAGTAATAAATTTTTATTTTTATTTTTTATTTTTTTCGTACCTAATCTTCCGAACACTTCAAAAACGAAAAAAATAGCTGTTTTTGTAGCGGAACTAAAGTGGGGTGAATTGTAGCTGGTTTCTCAGCTACTTTTATGGATGGATGTTGAAAAAATAACCAAGACATCCCGTCGAGACTTACTGCGATTAATTTAACTGGCAAAAACTGCCTAAGATAGACTCGTAAAACGGCTACTTCAGTCAGATTCTTATCGTCGTATAAACAACCTTGCAGTTTATTGACTCAAGAAATCGAAGGTTTGGTACGAAATCGCTTTTGGTTAACGCGTATAGCCACCGCGAAAGGAAGTATATAATTTTTTGATTATAATAACGATTAGGATTCCAATATTGTCAATAGGAGTGAAGGATAAATGAAATATCGAACTCTTTCCTAGTTCTTCAACACGTTATTTAAAACTAAACCTGATACCAAGGCCGGTTAGATTTTGTCAGTCTGGGCTGTTCGGATAATCATTATGAAATATCATGCTTGGAATATTTCCAAGAAACTGAACGAGAAATTTTCTTACAAAATTTTCTATGATAAACATATATCTACCGATCATATTACTGAACATATATAACTATACAGAGATTCTTATGGCTTTCGGAAATTATTCAACCGTAATTATTATCTTGTTAGGAAAATTTAAAACGCTGGTAAACCAAGTCTTTGGTATCTAAATACGTGTGGCAACCATCACTATTGTACATTCAATGTCAGCTGTTCCCACTCCTCGTCACATAAATCTGTCTTTTTGATTTCGAAGTGTCGCTCAATCCGTGTTAAGTTTATCAAATCTATGACAGAAGTGAATTGACGCGAATAATACGGAAATTTCGTTTTTTTATTCCGCGTTTTAAACGCTGTGGGCGAATGTTCAGACTGTAAAATCAGTTCTATATGAAGGGTTGTTTCCCAAGAATTTTACTCCGATACTTTTTCCACCGGATTTTCTGTACAGTGAAAACCTTTTTCAAAATATTTTATCATGTAAGGTTGAAAGTTTCAACCTTTACAAGACGAGACCCTCCGTCTTGTGAATAATTTTCAACCTCAAGCAAATGCAGACCGATGTGGACACTGGTTTACACGCTGAGTGCACTTCGATATTACTCCATCCTATGCTGTCAGGAAAAGATGTAACAATGCTGAAGTAAAAAAGGTATCTTTAAATAAGATTTTCAAGTATACGATATCTCCTTATTATTCTCTCCAGCTATCCATCTCTGAGATTTTATTCTATATGGGGCATTCCACGCCAACTCGACCTGGGTCTGGACCCCTTGGATTTGATCCGTAATCTTTTCATATGCTTGTTCTATCTTTCGAAAGCATGCTGAATTTTTTTCAGATTTTTATCATCAAATTTGTTCAAATCGAAAAATAAAATCACTTAACAGAAAAATCACATGGAAGGAAACTTTTCAAAAATCTAAAAAAAATTCTCGCGCTTGCTTCTATCTGGAATTTGCGATTTCCAGGAAAAAAATAAAAAAATAAACGCCAAGGTCAGTTCACTGCGGACAGTTGTTCGAAGATTATTACATGTAACTCCGGATTTTTCAGAATTTTTAAAGATTTTTTTCAACTGCCTACAGTGAACTGACCTTCGTGTCTATTTTGAAAAAATTTGAAAAAAATTTAGCATGCTTTCGAAAGATAGAACAACCATGTGAAAAATTATGGACCAAATCCAAGGGGTCGAGGGTCAGACCCAGGTCGAGTTGGCGTGGAATACCCCATATGTACAAGCTTATACGAAGTTCTGGTACAACAGCTATGAGGATAAACATTCGACACGAGTTCGATGAGAATAGCAAAATTTTTCTACGCTTTTAGAATGATGAAAAACGTAATATACAATCAATATATTTGACGTATAATCATTTGTTCAATGTCGAACAACGTTATGTGTAAAGTTTCTGTTTGAAAGAAGAAATAAACATATGAATACGTCTGACCAGTGACGATTCTCTAAAACGAATACACACGTTAATTTGTTTTTTTTTTTGTAAATCATTGTAAAATGTGAAACAATCGGTATCCATATTATATCGTGAGCGTGCAGGGCATAAAATAAAATGATAAATCCAAAAGCTATAAAATTTTTCAATAAAATTATTGCGCAAACCAATTGAACACTTTATCTAACGAAAGCGAGACCTTTACAACTTATACCCATGTCTACGCTTTTCGTATGATAGTACGAGACAACCGAAAGGAGGAAGATAAAATGAAAGTACACATTAAGCCTTGGGAAAGACCCTGCGAGATCAACCCTGCGAATGAAAGTATATTGGAATTCGTATCTTCCTTTGGAATATATCCGATTCTTTGGTTAACTAATGGAAAGCAAGAATCACTATGCTGCTGCTATCGTTATAATTATGGTAGACTTTGCGTTCTGTTGAATTGAATCTGAGTTCTTGTAAAATTAAATGATTTTTATCATCACTGAGTTAGTCCCGCAAGGACTTCTCCGAAATACGAGGTACAGTCCAATCGCTGGGTATATCAGAAGCGTGACAAACAACGCGTGTGGTTAAAGAAAGTTTTTCTTATCGGCTGAATTTTCTTATCCGTGACAGAGCTGAGGCTGGATGAAAGAGATGTACGAGATCTCTCTTTCGCTCTTTCGCTTTATCACTATTTTACTATCTTTCTTATACACGTAGAAATCTGATGCTGTGGCTTTAAGCTATGCGGGGAAACTCCTCAATGTCGTATTCCAGGAGTTATCGGTACTAAGAGACAGCCAATCGCGGAAATTCTCGCTTCCTATATCTTGGATCGTAGCCAATATCTTAGAACTATCACAAGAGTGAAAAATTGGTACTTTCAGCAGAGAAAAACGAGACTAAAAAATTATTGAAAACTCTGATTGCTGCTGTCTTTGACCCTCGCTTCAGACCTTGTCAATGGTGAATTTCAACTTCATTAACATCACATTGTCCAATGATTCACACGTGATTTAATACACGTAGGTATGTGGTAAGAGTTCAAGAAAGTACTCATCGAAAGAAGATATTTTCGAGAAATCGCGGTCTGTGTACTGAAATAAATGTTCAATATTCCAATTTTTTTCACATCAAGTCACTGGTCATTCTCGAGCAAAAACTACTCAGAAATGACAATGAACTGTTTTCTGTTGGATCTAAAAATTTGCAATTCTTTCAGAATTGTGATTCATCCATGCACAACTACCTTTACTTTGACTTGAAAAATTCTAGTTGATTTGTAATATAAACCACTGAACTTTTCTTCAAACACACCATCCCTTCAAAAAATAGTCCCTGTTTGTGGCAATGAATGTCGGGTTCATGTGAGAATGAAATAATGAATAGAAAAGTATAAATTTTGGAAAGCTTTCGCGCGGTTAGTCGACCAGAAAAAGACGGAGCTTGAAAACCTTATCCTGCAGATACCCATGTACTGTGAAAAGTGTACTTTTTTTCTTTCAAACACGACTAATAAAAGTAAAACGAAATTCCCTCTCATCGGGATGCGCTGCTTTTTCACCTTTTTAACAATTTACAAGGTAATTTTGCTCACTTTGAAAGAAACTTATCCCCATCGTATCCAATCGCGTCACAGACTCCTCGTTTGACAAGACTATTCGGTAAACATACGATGTGAAATAAAACAGGCTTCAAAAGATTCGCCTTTTTATATTCAGGTACACGATTGCGTTTACCGTGATATACTATGATCATTTGATATCACACGCGGCCTCGGGTACGTTCAGAAAGATAATTCATCACAGCAGGTATTCAAAAAATGAAAATGAGTAGTGCTGTTTTTCTGTTTATAGATTAATGCTCAGCTAAAAATTCAGGTAATCAAGAGTTCAGTTACTTCGAACAAATGATGATTTGGAATATAGAATTCAGATAACCGCCCACTCAAAAATGACAATTTCTTCGATCAACGCCCGTGGGCCAGGAAATAAAACTATTAATCTGAACTTGACCTGGATTCATTTTAAGAATTGTATTTTTCTGTTAAAAAAAATTTCTTTGGCAACGTAAATTCGCCCCGACGTTTTTATACCACGAATAATATTTATACTCCTCTACTGTGCCACTTAATAACACGTGACCGTTGAAAGCGGCGCGGTGATTCGCACTTTCTTGAAATTCGCGATCCAGCTGTGGGCTTCAGAGGCAATTAAGATTCGATAAAAAGCGCATTTCTAATCGAACGAACATTTCCACGGAAAATACTCGATTTCTTACGTGAAATATCGCCAGAGACGCCAGTAAGATTTGTACGAAAAATTTCGCGCATTACGAATGTCAATTTTGCAAACTTTTGGCAGTATTCTCACCGAATCGCATCTATTTTTGACAAAGGTTTTTATAGTCGGAGAAGTTGAATCACTTCTCATTGTATCAACTCCCCAGATTTTATAGATTTTCGAATCCTCGTATCACACAATTTAACTGGTCAATCACTGAGAGCAATTAACAATGTCGTGCAAATACCTGGGGCATCTCCTCAATACATCAATTACAATCAACAAACCAAACCGCGAAATCGAATTTGGTTTCTATAGAAACGGCAACAGTCGTCTGAGTCTTCGGATTGTCTACATCCCATACATCGACATTTTCAAATGATATACCATGCCTTCACCTATTTTTAGCAAGAAATCATTATGTGTCATTCATATTCTTACCATAATCTATAGAGGGCACTCCGTATAGATTGTTAAAAAAATTAGCCTGTAAATGCATGCCTCTTTGCATAAATGACACTGCACCAACGATCAACTGATACATTTTGCTCTCTATAATTATTCGGAACCCGCAGCGTTTTTCAAATAAAATTTTGAAACAGGTCGCATAAAAAATTGATAACTCATTTATAAAAATGGGTTATCTCATTCGTTACAAATACAAAAATACTCAAAAATTCGAATGAACATTCAAAAATATCGTTTCGATGGTGACGAATAAAAGTTTGCTGGCGATTAATAAATCGTTTAATAATTTCATATTCAAGTATATAATTTTTTGTTCTGTTTTTTTTTTTTTTCAAATTATTCTTATTCTTGGGCACAAAAAACGTGAGAATATTAACCCAGTCTATTCAATTTGATCACGATTGATGAAAACTTTGATTTCATTGAATCTTTTGATCTGCGATCGTGAAGGTTTCGACAATATTTGCATTTGGTGAAGATTTTTGTTCTTTAAAAATTTAACTACAGCTTTTATAGCGTACTTAGGTACTTTGCAACAGACGTATAATCTCGTGTCTGATAAAACAATTAAAAATTTTGCATTCGTTTATCGCAACGCTCCTAGGGGTTTTCTCCTCTATATCAGCATAATATCTTCCATAAGTGTAACAGCCTGTTACAATGCCACGGGGGCTTATGTGCTTCCGGACTTTAATAAAGTACCTAATGTTCCCACGTTCTCTCTACCCTTATCTTTCTAGCTAACTCCAGTCTCTTCTTCTACATCTACCCACTGTACCGAATACCCAGACACATACATGCTTATACGAACCATCAAGCGTGCCTAGGGGACTCATAGATCTAGGTACAAGTAAGCCCCATACCTTCTCTCTCCGTGCATACAAGCATGTTATATAGGTATATAGATGTAGTTAAATAAATGATGAGGAAGCTGGATGATAAATGTCGGGCACATGTTACTTCGAAAGATATTTTCGATCTCTAAACACTCCACTTTCCAAAATTTATAAAGAAAACGAAAAAAAGAGGGACATTATTTTTTTTGCTAGACACCCACGCGCGAGAGGAAGTATAGAAACGCTAGGGTAGTTCCTCTGGCAGAGGGTTAAAATCGAGCCAAGTGATTTGTCCTTTCAATAAAAGAGCGGTCGAAGAATGAGAAAAGGGTCTGTTCTTCAATTACATCTCTCCTTCCCGTGAGACGTAAACCTTTCAATAGACACCCACGGGTTCTATAGCGAGGTGTCTGTATCGTTTGTGCGAATTCTAACATGCTCAAATACGATATGTTAATTGATCTAGTAAACTCCCCCCGCCTATCATTTCAGTACTCATCTTTTTCGCAATTATTTACACGTCGGTACATAGACTGACCTAAATTATAGAATCTCGTATACCATAGAGTATACCAGGTGTAACTGGTACGTTACAGTGCTACTATCATCGTGATAAGAAGACGTATGTACGCATTAAATTTGCGAACTTTCAACAGCTGTGCTCTATGTACACATGACCGTGGTGTAAATGCTCTGTGCCATTCGAGGTATTTAATAACGTGGCTGAGAAAAAGTTCAATATCATTTTCCGAATATTTGAAAATTTGACTAAATTTGAGAACAGCTAGTGAATTCTGTTTCAAATTTCAGAATAAAGGAAAAAACATACTCGATAAATTTTTTGGTAATTCAAGGAATATCACGAAGATAGAAATTGGCCGTGAAGTATTACTACGAATGAAAAAAAATTTCTGTGGGTTACAGAAATTTGCGGTCGCGTGTTAGACGGTATATACTGATATACACCCACACACGATGCGCAGGCGCGTAGATTCGTTCATTCAAGTGAGGTTCGCGGGTTTGGTGTCTCCAACTATCAGTGCGTCGTCAAACTGACGCGCGCAGGGTTCAGTTCGTTTATGAACGATGAAAGTCCTAGCTAGGTCTCGGTAGTGCGACATTCGAGAGAAATCAGTGAAGTTTAAAGTATCAAAATCCCGATTAAGAAAGTCGCCGGTTTGGTCAAGACTCGTGCAATTGGGTAAAATTTTAATTTTTAAATAAAAGTTGGTCAAGTTGGAAAAAATTCGACATTTAAGTGAAGTGGATTTCATTTTTCCTGTTTTTCTTTTTCATTTTTCCCTTCGTTTCTTATTTTCATTTCTTATTTTTTATTTTCTATTTTTTTACACGAAGTGTAAAGTTGCCACTACATCATCCCGTCGAAGACGCATAGTCTTATAAATAATTTCAAAGAAAATTTACCGAATTAACAAATTTAAAGAAAAAAATAAAAATATATTGTGAATTTCGTGGTGTGAATCGACGAATAAGGCTTTCTTCTACTTCTAACGATATTCATCGATAAGTAAAATAACTCCAAATCCACGTGCTCGCACAGATTCTACATTCGATGATTCAGATGCGTCACATTCTCAGCTCGTACGTTCACATAGGTATAAGAAAAATTTCAAAGTTTCTATAACTGTCCGAGAAATCTCGCTAATCTCATGATAATATATAAAAATTCATTCATCAAGTACAACTCATTATCGTACAGATGAAAAAGTATGTAAAGGTAGGAAAAACTGACCGTTACTCGACGTTGTTTCAACTCCTAACTCTGCTTTTCTGTAGTTGAAAAAAAATAATTTTTGGATCCATTATTCGACGGTGAAAAAGTTTACGAAAAATAGAATGCGTTCTATTATTCGTATCTAGTATCCTTTTTAGTAAAAAAAATGAATACTCGATTCAGTATGAAATTTTTTGAGAGATATTTATATGGTGGTACTTCATGGCTTTTTATATCGTAAATTAATTCGATAGGTATGCGTGTGAGGAAATTGTTCGTCCACTGAAATAAATGTGATTTATGAATGAAAATAATAATCGGAGTCAAAGTTACGGTATAAATTAAACATTGACGTATGTAGGGCTGACAGTTAACATGCAGTTGTATAATTACTTGGATAATTGTTTGCATAAAAATGCGCGTAATATGCACAGGCCATAGTTGCTGATCACCGAACTGTGAATAAAATTTCTGATATATACCCACTCGAAATGTTACCTAGTTTTATAATCGGGTAATAAACGATTACAAAATACCAATAAAGATGAAAAATGTTAATTTAGTATTTTCCACGTACAGGCACAGAGCGTGGGAGTATATTTATGATCGTCGTATAAATTTTTCGCAAATTTAGAATTAACAATCCGATGAATGAGCGATATAAAAACGTAGAAAAAACGTGACACAAGACACGTAATGTCATCCTGAATATACATAGCCGTCAATTGATACTTATTATTCATTGATCGAGTTATTGCTCGTTAATAATTGATTCGATAAGTCAAAGGGTCGAAATGATCGTGAGGAACGATTGATTCGTATAAATAAAATCTACAAGTTATTGACACAGTTTTTTCGAAATTGAAGAGGTGTGAGGATGTAATTTCAAGATAATTTTAACATGAAGGGGGTTAATTGGTGTTAATTCGGTGATAAGTTAAAACCTACTATTGCCAATCTATACATTCAACTGTCTGTCCGAATCTAGGTAATACGTGTAGATATAACTATATCAGATGCATACTACGAAGGGTCGTTAACTGACCTGATTTTAATTGAACAATCATCCACGGTTTCAACCTTGTCAAAAATAATAAGAGATTTCAATTCTTCGAAGATTCATTGAAAAATTTAATTTATTGGATCAAATTTTTGCAGATTACATGACACGGGGCTGTCAATTAATTTTGACAAAACTCACCGCGAAGCGAACCAACGGCACATAATTTATACTTGAATCTATAATAAAGCTGATCCTTGCATAACAAATGATGATTATTCCAATTCATTAGCACAACGTGTAACTGTGTCTCTATACTTAACACAATATCAGTTCATACATTTGTTAAAATTAAATTTCATTAAATTTTATCTACAGTTCGAGGGCTCTTGCATTTGATTAGGTTATTTCGTTATTAGTATTAGGTGAGTAAATCGGATTTTATAAACTCGGCAAAAGTTTATACCGCGAATTCATACCTGACTACGTATTCGATTAACAACAAATTATCGCTGTATAATACCCGAGTAACTTTTCCGGTTGAAATTTCATTTATTTATAACTCGAACCGTGCAGTTTGTTAATTATACGAATTGCCTAGCTCTCGCACGATTAATCGGACATTTGAAATTAGCCAAATTTACTTTAACGTAAATTATCTGGTTCGTGAAATCAGCCTGTAACGTTTATCGAATGCGTTATCATAGATTTGTCAAATTATGCTGTGAAATTTCTGCAGCAATTAATTTCTGGTCGAAGATCATGGTTCGAGAATTATTTTTGATATAATTTCATCAAAATTTATGTCAGCTATGACAGTTGGAGGGAGAAAATTCCCGCCCCTCTTACCCTCGTTAATTATTATCAGTGATATAATTTACCGACTTGTACTTCAGAGTTCGGCCACCAACGACCCGCAACTGAGTACGTGAGAAGATATTGAGTGTTAGACGAAGGTTTAACCCTACTGGGCCAAACTGTGGATAACAAAGTTCGGATAATGAAGTTCTACTTGCTCTCAAACCGCTAGGGCCTAGGCTCATGGTCCAAACATGCCAGATAGACATTTTCATTGTGAGACAACGGAAATGATACATTGGCTGATCGTCAGAAGTAATTGTTATTGCTCGGCTATGGTGATCAAGTGAATTATAGTCAGTTAATTAACGGTCAATTGCGTTATCAACCCATAAACGACCCTAAAAAGACAAATATCTAATAATTTGATAAAGATTGAAATGTCGTTTTTGTACACAATTCGTTCTAGCTAGTAACAAAACTCTATACGAAGCGATATATTGGGTTTCGTAAAACGGTGAGCGGAGCTTAGATAATAATTAATCATACCAGTTGCGATTATAAATTAAAAGAGAAAACGTACGAATAATTAACAGAATAAAGAATCTAAAATAAAAAACAAGTGCGACTAATGGTGGTTAAATTATACAGAAGGCTGATTCGATTAATCTTTTCACAATAATTCAATGAATCAATATTCATAAATGTTCACAGTTTTGTTTATAATATTGTGGAATTAATTGTTCTCGTTAAAATTTTGTGGTTTCGAAAGTTTGTAGTGCGTTAAACGATGGCTGCTCCAACGCTAGATTCCAATATGTCGGATGCAGGACTAACAGGTAACGGTTATGAAAACGTTTCTTAATCATTTATCGACAATTCCAATTTTCGAATGCTGCAATCGAACTCATCGTCAATTTATTTCAACCTTTTATACAAATTCGAAAATTTATATTCTCAGGCTTAGGACCTGAGCACGGTAACGCCACTGATGCGCCGTACATGTTACCAGCTTACATACGCACCACATCTATGATAGTCTGTATTTTGGTGATGGTACTAGGCGTCGTTGGAAACCTCATGGTAAGTTTTGCCTTATTATATTATCGTTCATATGTATTATACGGGTGAACAATCTCACAGTATCTCTGTAAGGTAATATCGTACAAGATCATTGGCTGAGTAACTTATTACTTGCTTAAAGAAGATTAGTACAGCTTGAGACACTCCGTTGATGATTTGAACATATATCAAAGGGTGGCCTGTACAGACGACTTGAACAATACCGTAGGATAATTTTTACTTCGAGATAACATTAACTGATTGCGAAAAGCTCTTCTAATTATATCCAGGAGTTAGCTCGAATTAATGAAATGAAAATGTCTGACCCTAAGAGCTCTTTCAAACCTCAATAGCTGAAATATGATCGAAACAGTAAATTATTTAATTCAAAACTTAATGGTAGCTTTTTAAAATTCAGAAGCTGTATTCTCATAGCATAAATTTCTTTCTATGATATTTTCAATTTTTATTCAGATTTCGAATTTATTTTAGAGATTCAATACTATCTCGCGATGTTAAGGTGAGAGAAGAATTTTTAATCATTTATACAATTGAATCCTGATAGTTTTTTATCATTGCCCTGGTCTTGCCACCTTAGTGCTTGCTTTCTGGAACGTTTTGTTCGCCAGACAATGTCGGCTCTCGGATCATTTGCCCACGATTTTCCTACTTCACTTGCAATTTCCACGAAACCACCCGTAGAACCGTTATGTTTGCTAATTACTCCCCAGTCAAATTGCGAGACGATAAACTTCCCTGTGAGCCTGGAATAAGCTAAGGTTAAACCCAGTACGTTGTTATATGTATACATATATACGGTCTATTCTATAAATTATAGCACAATAGAATATCACAGCACCTACAGCATACGTTACAGATGCACAATATGCATCGTCGTAAAATTTAAAAATCACCAGATTCGCGGCGTGAACCGATGTGGCTTATTCTGTCGGGTATTACGTTCCGAAAATTTTCATGAAAGAAATCGAATTCCAAAATCAAATCAAAACCCACCATGCTTTGTAACCACGGTTTGTTCTCTCTTTCATGCACAGTGCCTTGCGAGAAATGCACTCCATTTCAAATTTTCAATGAAACATTCGGGGTACTCCATTTCCGGATCACTATGTGATCAGAGTTCACGCATTCACTATATCACTACAGAAATCCCTGTTTTCAACTATTCTGTACATTGATGCATCCCTAACGCACTGGCATACAGAGAAACGTAACGCAGAAGTGTTTCGGCATGAAAGGATCACCCGAACCGTACTCAAGCTTTTCCATTATTTCTCCTTTTTCTTATCTCTGATTTCCTGATTTTCTACATTTGAATGAAATTTATTCAAGTATCTAATTCTATCACATCAGATCACTATAATCTTGTAAAGTACAAACTGTTAGGAGCAGAATTTGTGAGCCATTGCTCCCTGGAATAAGAGGCAGTCAAAGTAAAAGCAATTTTAGTAGAGACTCTGATGAACTGCTCTCGCTCTATGAATTCAGTAAAGTGAAAATCGTGCCATTTCAAGCTAGGAAAGTGAAATTATATTCCTAGATACTGAAAATGAATTCGAAAGAATTTAGAGAGCGGATTTTGGCCGTTCAGATACAAAATTCGGGCCGTAAAAATAGACGAATGAAGAAAAAATTTTACCGAATCTGAAAACCATTTGATTGATGGTATTTCTATGTGAATTACGAATCAACGGAAGATGATCTAATGATTAAAATCATCGAGGTTCTCGATTTACGCAATAGCCGAGCGCCGCGTAGTTTCGCCGCCCACCAAGCTGAGGCAATTTTTCTGAAAACGTGAGAACTCGTATCTTAGGCATATTCTTCGATGACTTTCTCCCGTAACTGCGTATACCTACCTCGCCTTCTTTGAGGTTGAGTCGGGGTAATATATTTCGCCCACAAATCAGAGTGTCGTGACAGTAGCTCACAGGTTACTTGACCTCTGTTAAAATCTCCTGGCGAAGGCGACACCAAGGTTTGACATCACGTACGACATACACACTGCTCCAAAAAGTCTCCTGCTATAATCCCACATCAACGGAATACCTTGTATACAATTACTAATTAGTAGTTACCTCAGAATACTCATATAAGGTGAAAATTCCGATTTCGCAAAAAATGATGTTCATATTTTTTCAAACTTTTTTTTTACAGGTGCCGCTGGTTGTATTCCGCGGCAAGGACATGAGGAATAGCACGAACATATTCCTGGTCAACCTAAGTGTGGCTGATCTTTGCGTGCTTTTGGTTTGTGCCCCAACTGTTCTCGTCGAGGTCAACTCCAGGCCAGAAATTTGGGCTTTAGGAGAACATATGTGTGAGTTTGACATACCTACTTAATACCACTAATCCCTATAGTCATAGACATCATACTTTTGTGCAGGTTTAATTTAGCACAGGTTTAATTAGTTGCGACAAAAATGAAAAGTTGATACTAAATTTAGGAACTGAAGTGGTAAGAGAAAAAATTAAATAAAAAACGCTTCTAAGAATCGGAGACGGATGTTTACCCTCTCAAACCCAGCTTGTCAGTTTTTAGCTATTTTTAAGTGTTGTTTTAAATTTTGAAAGAAAAGCATATCAATCAACTCAACTTTCGACCAAATGGAACTAGTCTTAGTACGTATGGCTTTAGTGCAGATGGTTTTTTTTATATCTTAGCGAATAATCCCTATTTTCGAGTACGAAGATCAGCAGACATTTTTATGGCAAGGCACATGCAGGCTGCAGGCGATATGAATCAGAGTAGATGTTGGAAAATTTCAGTGAATTTATAGATTTGACGGGTTTTATTCTTTCATACTTCATTCGTTATTCGTCGGACGTAAAATTTAAAAAATTTTTTAAATTCAAAAGCGTATATCAGCGAATCTGTATAATTTGCCCACTGCCTCGTGTGCGCGTGTCGTACTAAAAAGAATTGATATTGTATCTCACCGAATATAGAGTTCGCAAATTGCCAATCAATTTCAAAAGACACGACATGGGGTTATCAATCTCACTTTCAGATCGGGAAGAAATCTTTTTTTTTTTTTTCAAATCACAGCATTTGGACGTTTGATTTTTTGGCAAACGAGATGTTTGTTCTGAAATTTATCGTGTAGCTAACTTTTGGTGAAACCACTGGGTTAGAATTTGAAAGCGGAAAAGTTATCATGATTGCATCATTGTTAATAAAAAAGTGTTTTTTTCAAAAAATCAACCAACATATATATTAATTCTTACGAGGTCGAGAGTCATAATTTACAATTAGAAAAAAATTTTTCTCAGCTACTCTGAAGTGGGTATAAATCACCGTCTGGCCTCCGGGCTATAAATACTGCCCAAGTACTCGCCTGTGAATAAGAAGCATAAAAGTTATTAGCTTTTTCGTCAAAATCATATATGATTACCGAAATTCGAAACAATCCAGGACCGACATATGCTGCAAGAAAAAAAAAAGCTCCACGCCATGTGTGCGAGGGATGGAAACCTCCTATATGTAGACAGTGGATTTCTGGGTATATAAGATGTCCCGAAAACCGTGTAGTACATATTCACCCAGTCGGGTGTCAGGGCGGGTTTAGTATCTGGGTTTTATGAGGTGAGAACGGCGTTAGGTTTGCTTCCTATCAGCTCGTGATCACAATTTTGTCCCCCAATATGCGACGTGTGACTGCAGTGGCCCAACATATCTTAGACATTAGCAAAGTCGTTTCGGTTTCTGGGTTGAACGTTTAAACGAGGAAAGAAAAAACGTTTACGTCTACAAAACGTGTTAGAAATGTATTTTCGAAAGTTTCGTATCACCCTTAACTATAAAATCTCCTCGTGACACGTTGATGCCCAAAACTCGATGTGTTTTTAATTGTCTTTTGCTCTAAGTAAACTCTGAAAACACATGGAACGCTTTATTTTGAACAACTGATACTCGCTCCAGATTTAAACTCTCAAGCTAAGTAGGTACAGAGGATATTGCCAAACGTTATCATAAACATGACGATAACCCCTCAGTGGAGGTAATGACAAACTGAGCTTCAAAACGGAAGCAAACACAGAATGCTACGGAACTGCAGAACGAGGGCCACTCGGGGCAAAGAGCTTGCGACGGAAATGAGTTCAAAGTGTTTATAGTTTAGAAAAAAGACGAAACAGGGGAACTTTACTCTACTTTTAAGTAATAATAATCATTCTAATGGTCAGCAGGGCCGAAAGCTTGACCGATGATTGATTTTTTCTTACCATTTGACTTCTCATGGCTAGACTCCAAGAGAGATTGGATAACTCGAAATGCGATTAGTTTAAAACACATTTAAAACGTTTTGTACCCACATACGGAGTCTTGTACGAATCGTGCCTTATGCACCTAGTTCCGGGTTATCTCTTGCGTGACTTAATCAGGTATAAGAAAATATTCAATTTCTAAAAGCTAATTAGAAGAAGCTTCAAGCACTACCATCCTCGATTACGAAGTACAAATCTAGGCCCTAATCAGACAAGAAAATTAAATAGCTAGGTACGAGAAAAGGTTCTAGGATCTTGATAAGACGATAGTTTATTCCATGAATTTGAACGCCTGACGATAGATGCGCAAATTGAAGCGAAACCGCGAGATAGAAAGACGAAAAAGAATTGAAGACATTGAATGTAATTCTTTTTAATTTTTTTTTTTAATAATAATCAACATAAAAGTGTGTGGAAAATTTCGGATTAGTTTTCGAGAAGAAAACTTGGTATTTTCCGACGCGTTGAACGACCAACGAATTTCTTTCGGGATAAAAATGAAGAAGAATGGAGTCTATGACAAAAAATTCAAAATGCAACGGCAGGCGTTAATTGGGCCTAGTCGAAGGGCCACGTTCTGCCGTAAAATGCTACGTGTGGACATTTTCTAGTCACGGTAAAGCCCTTGGTCCTCGGCGAGTTAAAGCGGCGTCTGACCTACGGAAGTTCCAAATGTCTATGTTGAAACTATGAAATTGGGAAATGCGCGAGGGGCGGAAAAATCGTGGGTAAAGAACAGACGAAGAACGAAGCACTTGATCATTAAAACATTTTTCGTTATTTTCGAAGTTTGGAAATGGTCAGAGCGGTTTTTCTCCAGTATTGATCAAGGGCGTGTTGAGTACAGAGAACCTCTTAGTTCACTGTGATACGTATATGTATATTACAGGAAAATACATGGGAACTGTGGATTGCATGTTAATTAGCTGATCAGTAAACTTCCAGGTGAACTCTGCGGAGCGCGATTTTCACTAACCGCGAGGAAAATTATCGAATTACAAGCTCATATTTGATTATTGCGGGTCGAAAAGTATCCACAATCGTTACCACCGATGGCAATGATTTCATACCGTCAGTCCTAAGCCATCAATATCAAATCATTACCCGAAAACTGAATTACCGGATTACTTTATTGCGAAGGGACTAAATTCATCGGATTGTGGTTGGATCGCATCTGGCTATCTGTGGCGATCTCAATCACTCGATTACTGGAACTCGCGTTCAGGGTATAAAGTAAATGAATTATAAACGACCGAAGTTTCAATGCGGGGAATCTGGTAGAGAAAATAGGAAAAACTGGAAACACTTTCGAGTAATTGTTTGACAAAAGGTCTGAACTGAATGATCTAGCAGCGGTACTGACGTGAATAATTAAATGTTCACAGCAGGCCAAATAACGTGGTCTCGGCACTGTCGACGGTATAGGGCAATAAAATCATGCTCGTAAAGTCCCCAACTAATAATTGATTTCTACGCTATTAGGGTTAGCTCCAAATTGATAAATGAGCTTTCGAACAATCGGTACGAACTTCATGACCTCGGAGTTGAACGATAATTAGAAAATAAATTCGTTCAAGCTAAATATTATATGCCAATAGAGTGATGGATGTAACGTAGGTAGATGAGGTGCTGGATAAGATCTTTCCCTGAAAATTGATCGTTTCATATTTTTTATTTCTTCAAAAGCTGCGTTATTTCTGACCATTGGGTTTCTGATCGTCAAATTACCCCGGAAAATGGAACTTCAAGGGAAAAACTGACGTCAGTTCTAGAAGAGACAATTTGCGTTTTTTTTTTTTTTACTTCTTCTTCTTCTTCTTCTTTTGGAAATCGAAAATCGAGGCCTTCATCGAACCTGTTGAAATTAAAGAGACGTTTGACAGGAGTTTTTGAAACATCGATAAAAGGGTTAATTTAGATAGATAATGAAACAGAATGCTGAACCTAACTGTAATAGGAATTTTCAATGTCGAGTATTACTTCGCGGAATATTATAATTCGCAAATTCTCATAATCTTCGAACTTGATGGGTTCGTGCTCCCATGAAGCCCACCGATATTTACCATAGGTCCCATATACCTATACCCCACACAGAAGTGGCTCCTGGTACACCGACATATTATAACGACACATATCGCTCATCGTTGATATTCCTCGGCATATTCCTTATCGAATTTGAATATCAATTTTGGTAGTGCTCGTACACCAAAGTTGCGTCTAAAACAGTGTGGTTGATGTGGTAACTTTCAAAGTGCAAGAATTTCGAAGAAGTTTTAATCCAGGACGCAAAATTTGAAATAAAAATGTTGTTTCATCGCATAATTTGATCCCATCAGTGATTTTTTGAAAATCAAAAGTTTGGATTTGATTCACGATTTGAAACTCGTGTATGGTACGATGCATCTGTTAAATTTTACACTTATTACAGTTATCAAAGATCGGTGAAATTTTTGGTTTGATACAAAAGTTTGAGACAAATTGAAAACGCCCATTTAAGGTTCTCTTTTAATATTTCAGACGGGAGTTATGAGCTCTGAAAGTATATGAGTGACATTTTTTTGGCGTGAGAACGCGAGGTCCGAAAACTTCACTTTTATACTTTCGAAGCTCATAACTCACGACTGGCGCGGGCGTATCGAAAGGGCGTTTTTAATGTGTTATATGAAATCGTCTGAATCCCATCTGAAACTTTAGAGAGAAAATAATCGAGGTTGGTTCAATACCTCATAAAAATACGAATTCTTCAAAGAATATGTATGATTCGTGAATTTGGAAACATGTTATCCGCTCTAGTCTGCAAAAAAAAATTCGCATCTTCTCTTCAATAAGGAATATAAAGTTCAAGTGATTAATCATTTATTTAAGCAAATTACATTCAGGTATCTACTCTGCATTCTTAGATTTTACATATGTAGAAGATGTTTGACGTGTATCCATATACGTATAGGATTGGGGGTCAATGACTTGAAAAATTGTTACGAACCTAATTACCTTGTTTTCCAAATACGTCATTTAGTTGATTAAAATGTTCTTTAGCTTCTCTACTTGCACACCCAAGACACTCGACGTAATTAAAGTTGCAACTGTGCTCACACGTGCATTATAATCATCCAATTAAGATTAATTTCTTGCTACGGTATAAACTCGAGTGCAAAGTCTCACTTCGAATACTGCCAAGTATATGATCAGTGGAAATGAAATATATAAAAAATTAATCCCGGTATTCTTAAGAATATTTTTTCGCTTTGAGACTACTCAACGGATTGCAGTGTTAACGTAATCAAAAAAAAAGAAAAAAATACCCTGCAGTTACAACGTGATATTACACTTGTTTAAAAACTTACGAGCATAGATATTGGCGAGAGTTGCGGCTGTTGTCTAGAATTCTGTATTAATCCAACGCAATATTAGACAAAAGTTTTACCAATCTTGTGAAAGTTTGCATCGTTTCCCACTCGGTATACCTACTTGTTACCGAAGTTAAAATTTGCAAGATGTCGAGTCACGGAAAATAAAAAGGCTCCCTTTCTTGTAAGATCATTTGATTTGTTTCATCAAAACGCTACCTAATTTTCAAACAACCAACGACAAGCAGAATCACAAGTACAAAATAGACTAGATTTATCTGAAAAAAGTTTTCCCCAATCAACGTCAAGTTTTTTTTTTTTTTTCCAAGTGGTCTCATTTTATGAAAAACTTTGGCACAGTGTAGGCAATCATTAAACACAAAAACTTTTTGAATTTTAAGAATTTTCCCACAGTACATGAACCTGTCGCAAAATTTACAACTTTTTTCTTTGGGCTCATTGTATTCCCAACTTATTCTTATATGCGACAATATTTCATATTCTTAGAGAAATTCACTTCCCTGATTGAAGATAAGTTACTTTTTAAAGTTATTTTTCATTTTATTGCGTGCGATTCAAGTATTTTACGATTCAGAATGAAAGTCTGGCTGAGAATAAGCGTCCAATATTTTGTTAGACGAATTATTTAGGCGTAGACGTTTATAGTTTAGCGTATACGGGGGAAACGAAACTATCGTTCTCGTTTAATGAACTTTCCAAAATCCAGGATCATTATCTGTCTGAGGTCAGACAAATAGATTATTGAACTCCCCAACTTATCTTAGCTAGCGTGAATTACGACTATGGATTTTTTCTTAATCAAAATAAACGCGCGGAAAATAATAGAACTTACGACAAACTAGCTGGAAATTCGTAAAGTAGTTTGAAGTTTGAAGTTTTGCCCGCGTTCATTCACGGAGCTATTGCCGGCCGAAGTTCTGTTTAAACTACACGTTCTCTTACGCTGTATCGTCGTCTCAAAGCGCCAGCTGAACCAGACTTTTATGAGGAAATCAAATCGCGAAATTTTCACTACTTTAATACTTCTATATTTAGAAACTATTGTACGAACATTATATACAACTATAGTGAACGTAATGCTTCGTCATCACTTTGCTACAAGTATATGAGAAAAAAAAAGAATCATTTTCTTATTTCAGACATTAAAAACGTGAATGAAAAATAAGATCTGGAAAATTTCAAAATTTACTTAAAGAGGAATCAAAGTGTCAAAGTATCTCGTTCACATGAGTGAAATTTACGAGTAATAATATCGCGAGAATGTCACGCAAACAGAAACTGCAGTTTCATTCGAGGTTGAAGTACCGACAGTGATTCGACTTCCGGTTTCTTATTATTCACGCTGTCTCAAATCAACAGAATTCAATTACGAAAATTCTGGGCAATTCCTGATCTTCCCATCTTCATGTAGCAATGTAGAAAATTTACCGAGCACACTTTGGCCTGGATCCAAGGTGGACCAAGTGAGACGCACACCGTCATTTTACGGTATATCTAGGTATACATATACGCCGCAACGAAATTCTAAGCGGAAATAATTCGCACTATGATTTACGCTCTCTGCGCCCTAAATATAACCCCGTCATAAGAGAGTATGCGACCGAAGGGTTTTGTGTGGTAATTTAATGCCACGATCAATTTTGTTAATTGACAATACGCCAATGTTTGACAAGCTCGTAACTTGCGCAAGTTGCAGTCGCCTTTCAAAAACGAGCTTTTTCTAATCGCAGATGAACACGTAGCAAATTGAAACCAAATTTATTCCACAAGTTTCAAAGGACATGTGAAATTTTATTTTTCAAATCTATTCAGCATTTGGATCATCGGGACAATTCGGCATCTGAAATGTTGTTGCGTTTTGAATCACTAAAATTCATGTAAAGTATGAAGACTCGAATAAGTTCGGTGTAACTACGAACCCAATATAAATTAATTTCGTTCTTCTTACTGGTACAGTCGCGAAAACTACCGAATGACTATAATAGGAGCAAGATGTGAATCAAACTTTTTCGTACAACACCATTTTTATTCTGCAGTCTTCACCCGTTCCAGCGAACTGAAATGAGGATGTGGGCCTCGATGAGAAAATGTGACGTAATATTTTAGCGCGGGTTGATTCTTGGATAAGGGATTACAACAACTGGTAAAGGGGATGAAAAATGATCGAGAGTAACGTTACATGGATAATTTGCGAACTGACCCTAATTAAAATTTTGCTAGAATCAGAATAAAGCCAGTTACGAAGTTGATGAGCTCGAATCACATTGAATCCTTTTTATGCCGTGTATTCGTCAGGAGATTAACGGATGGAGATCAGTGGAGAGTATCTATAATCTTGAAACGAATTAAAAAAAGTGAATAATTGGAATCACGGTTTGGCAAATCGCAGAATGATTCAGTTTCAATTCTTTACCATCGGTTTTTTTGTTTTTTTATTAATGTTAGGGCTAATCTTTGTTTTGCCTTCAATTGTGGGACCAAATGAGACTGTTTCCTCTTTCACGTTCCTGAAAAATGTGTATCTTTGTACAGGTAGAAGGTCTAACTGCTGCACCCTTAATTCCAAATTCATTTATCCTCTAAATTCATATATTCAACCCTTTCTCGTCAAAGACTTTGTTAAATAGTTGAGTGCTAGTTGACAAACGAGATGCAAGATTTTTTCTCACTACTCTCAACTTGTATTTGATACTTTATGGTATCACGAATCACTTATCACGTTATGGTAACCATGGACCGTCTATTTCATCAAATTTTTGTTATCCAATGGTAAAAATTTGACGGGTGACATTTTTAAAAATCGAAATTGAAAGCTGCGCGAAATAATTTCGGAAATGGGAGGGCAATGTTGAAAATTTATAGGTCACCATGGTCCGAAAGTACATAGAACAAAAGTTTCTCCTCTCACGGAAAAAAAACCCTCGAATTTAAGCGGTAAATTCGCACTTCCAAAGTTTTGGGGGTTTGCCATGAAAACTCAGGGTTTACCTTGTATTTGGGGGTAAAATTTGGGGGTAAACCCTAAGTTTTCATGGTAAACCCCTAAAATATCGCGAGTGCGAGTTTACCCCTTAAATTTGAGGGTTTTTTTCCGTAAGGGTCAGACCATCGAAGCACAGTGATATTATACAGCCTGCCGTCACCATAATTGACAAAGGGCTAAGAATTATTATACCAATTAAGGGGTTCAGCCCTGGTCAAAATATCAGCTTACCTACATCAGGAGCGACTCTGAGACTAGACAAACTAGAAAGATCAATTAACAAATATGTTTATTCATCGTACATATAACGTGTGTATATACGCACTACGGTAATCACTCAACTACATACTCCTCCCTCAGGAAAGAAGGAAAGTATTCGTGAGAAAATAAGAAAAAAGAAAAAAAATGTTGGTACCATTCCGGGATGATGTCAAGGCCAAGGAATATCAACCAGCTAATTTAGAGTAGAAACTCTATCTCATCATTTCATCCATTTATTTAATTAACTTTTTGATGCTTTAAAATGCTCGCCTTCGTTATCCCGCGAAGTGATATAAATCAGACCAACGTCTGGAAAAGAATAATATTTATGGAATAAAGTGAACCGAAATGAAATGGTCTGAAAAGAAATTAGCACCACCCTCATGCCGTGTCCGATTCTTCGATGTATTGGTAGAGCTGAGACAGTTGAACGAAAACTTTTGGTCCGAATTGAGTGTGGTTGTTGTACTGTATCTCAGTTTTTGACACGTTGTGTGTAAATCAACTAAATAAACATATTCATGGTGTAGCAGTGATGACATGTTATAACAGTGTGAGTGATAAGTGCGAAAATACATTTATCTGCTCTTCTGCCAATTTTTCGAAGACAGAATGATCTATAATTAGAAAACCCTGATGAGAAGTCAATGATATCGACATAGGCTTTCAATCACGCAATATATTAATTGACGTATTGGTGGAATTCGCGGAATATTTGCACGAATGAAGTGTTAATCGTCGTGTACGAATTTTGATTGCAATTTTTCCGTCAAACCATAATATAACGGATTGAAGGATGACTTGACGTAGTTACGCGAGTCTGAAATTTCGTCCCCGGGTTTATAGGATTGATTCGATTTACGAGACTTCAGATTACATTACTGGTTTTGAATCATAAAAATTCACCGTATCAGATTCGGTTTCATTTTCAGTTGGTTTTGATTCCGGTGTCTTTGGTTCTCCTTTCACTCAACGTCGGTGAATCGAAAGGGAGCCATACACCTCTAGCTATTCAAAATTCTATATTTATCGAACCGTGTATGTAAATCAGACACTTCAGAACACCAGCACCCCCGTCTTTTTGCTTGCTCTTTTTTATTACGAACACCTTTCGACCTCTCGTGATCTTGCATAACATGATCACCGCCGTAAATCCTTCCATACGGACGTTTCTAACTCCCTCGAGAATAGGGTGAGCAGCTCTCCTCACTTATATATTTTGTTAACCAAAACCAACGTTCTGATTAAATGGCTTACAAAATAGAAGGAAGAACATTTGCAAACCCATCTGGTAAATGGTATTTGAAAAAAGTTGAAAAAAATTGCTTCATCGAGTCCATAACCAATCCTTACTTTGAAAAAGAACGATGTCAAATAAATTTTTGGCTATTCATAATCAACTATAGTTGATCAAGTATACAGCTCATTAATTATAATGAGACACTCTCTGCCCGCGTATAGAATTTGGGTGTTTAGAACATTCACTTATTTTCCATTAACCAAACACGAGTAGGTATGCTAATGAAGATTGCCTGAGTTTCTACCCAACGCCTTATCAATTGCAGGCTGTATTAGCATACGCCCCGCGGTGTATGACGTAGGAGGAAAGATAGAACCCGCTTTGCTCGTTATTATCTATTTGGGTTAACCCCGACTTCCATCGAGTGGTCATTTTCATCAGGATCGACTCATAGGTCGGTACCAAACGTGTCGAAAATTGCAGGTAACAAAATAAGAACAAAAGATACCAATTTCGGTTCCAATTTGTCGAAGTTTCGCCACTTCAAGCCTGAAGATCAGTTTAAGACAAACTAAGTACTTCTCGATCGAAACAGTTTTCACGAAGTAAGATTTTTTCAAAATTATCACATGGCTTAAGTATTCCGCTGAGCTGAATCAAATGGAAGTAATTCATCCCCACTCGTAGCGAATAATTATTCCAATCTCGTACAGCCCGGGATATAAACCCGGAATTTGACGCGTTTAATGAAGCTAGGCATCCCCGATAACAGCACTGATCAATTGGTCCTGCTTTGTGATCAGGAAATCAAGTGGTAAAATTCAATTTCTTCCCCAAACAAATTGTTTTCCAAATACTTTCCGACTCTTTCATTGGGCAGAGTACCTACACGAAATTTGATATTAGGTTTTCGTGCACGCATGATTATAAACGACTTTCGTCAATGAAGTAAGATTTTATCGCAATTGGCGTCAACTAACTCCGTTATGAGACGAACCTCCCGAAGTAACTTTGTCAAGAGGATAAGCTCGCGCTATTAGTGAGATGGGCGAACATCTGATCCTTATTCCGAAGGCGAGCACAAGATCTAATCTAGTTCTTAGCTCCTTAACCTAGGCTCTGTACAGGATACTGCAAAGTGTACTAGGTCGCAGGCGAAAGATATTCATATTAAACGAAGTAAAGATTTTCAAATTCTTATCGGACGAGGATAACTTCTAGCAAGGAATAAAGGTTGATTGTGATAAGAGCCTACAACTTTAAGAGAGAAACTTGAATCGAAGTATTTTCACTTAACACACTAACGGAATAGCCGTGGGCGTCTATACGATACAGAATTGGCCAGTCCAGTTGATACCCATTTCTTTCCTATTCGGTTCCGCGGTAACAAGGACAAAGTCCCAAAAGGGACTGTGGACCATAATAAACTAGAGACCCTTGGCCAAACAGGAAATCAGAGCATCGAGCTTATAACCCTTCCGTCGTTTCTCTTCTCTGCGCTTAACTTCTGAACCGAAATATCAATTATAGAGTTTTACACACGTAGGACATGCGAGCTGTTGAAAGCCAAAACCCGAAAGCGGATATTTTTTTATTGCAAATCAGAAGAGGTTTCTTGTCCTCGACAAACGCCTGTAATTCTATCCGGATATCATGAGACTTGGATTTATGTATACGGATATCCGATTATCCGGATAACGGATTGTAAAAATCGAGATGTCGCGAGTACTGGATTTTCGGGTCATCAGGTTTTGCCCATTTTTCTCATTTTTAATATCAGTCGTTCGCCAGGAGTGTGCAACGTAAAAAGGAAAAAAAAAAAAAAAAAAACGTTCCTGAAAATCAATTCGGTTTTTTACATTCAATTATAACTACTCGAAAAAGTTATGCTAAACGTTAATCGATCAGTCAATTTGCCTTGGAATCGGTCGAGTCCTGCGATCATATGACAAAGTTTCAAACCGAAATATTCTAGAAAAAGATATTCCGGAGTGAGAGGTATTTAAAGGAATAAAAAATTTCAATTTCAAAAGCAATATATGTGACTAAACGTCAATCGATGAGATATTTTCAATAACGTGGATGCGTATGGGCGGAAGATATTCGTCGTATATCTTCTTCTTCTTAAACGGGATAGGAGTAACTTTCTTCTTTTTATAAATTTATAAATACCACCGATGGTTTTTGACGCGATCAAAATTTTCGCGATATTATTGCCAATAAATGAGTCCTCGAAAAATAAGTTTTATCCATCTGTTTAAAGTTCCGAAACTAGACAAACGAATTTTATAATCATATTATTATTAGCTGATAATTTAGCGGGATGTAATATATTTCTTGCGATCTTATCCAGAAACCACTAGCTGACAAGGTGATAAAAGAAATGAATAATTTGCAGATTCGTTGAAACGGGGGAGATCGACTAGAATCGTAAAATTTCAACCATTTCGGTCGTATCAAAAAGTTTTATTCGGTGTTAAAAAGAAAATAAAAAAGAAAAGGAAAGAAAGAAAAAAAAAGAAAATTGTCACAAAATATATACATGTATAATATGCAGAATGAGACAGCCACTCAGAGATCCAATATGTATGTAACGATCCTGACCCCCCTCAAACGTCAGCCGCGCAACGACCGACGAGAAAATGGGAATAACTTCTGGCATTTCACCGAAATGACGATTCATAATTTCATTCCATTTTCCTCGGTCTCAATCTCCCGCGGATTTCTCGCTGATAACCGAAACAAACTTTTATACAGCTTCAGACGGTTTGAACATCTAGTTTATAGGACGCTTTTCCCCCTTCTCCCCATTCTTAGACAGTCCGATAACCCAATTAGTTATCTGACCCAAATCCTTCATGACATCGCATAACAACGTTCTTCGAAATACGTACGTATCTAGGTGCCTTGGGCATATATTGGCTCGATGTGACCTAATTCGCTAGGAATTAGGATAGACCAAAATACATAAGGCTAATCGAAAGATAAGTCGATAAATCAATTGGTATAATAAATTGGTGCGATCAACACAGAATCAAATTAAATTAGTCGCAATATTTTCAATCTCATGATCGAAAGAGATTCTATTCTGAGCCAATTGCACTTCCGTATATACTTTACCTCCACGTGTTTATAATTATTATAGGAAAAGCTCACTTTTCCAAGCACCAGATATAATTGGATCCTCCTGTAGGAATTACACTACACAACAGTGAACCTCTACGCTCGAAGATCTAATTGAAATCTCTGTTAAATCAGCTAGTGTATATATTCGAATGAAGGCTACTTGTTTATTCGATGGTTTACACGTGGCATTTATTTCAAGGAAGGTCAACCGTTTTCTAAAACAGTCCAGGATCTGAGAATACAGTTTGACTATAAAAACAGTGTGACATTTAATCCGCTGCTAATTAAGATACAGCGATATCCGGCTACGTAATAAGTTCCTTCCATCAATTAATACGAAGGATTTAGAGGAATGGAATAGGTGGGATATAAAGTAGCGAGAATTGCAGAAAACCATCGAATATGGATATCGTATTCACATATGAATTATTTTCATGTTTCACTCAGAATCTCTATTTCTTTTCGGACCAGTGATTTCTATGTGTCATATATTTCACCGTCTACACGTGTATGAGCAACGAACAACCTCTTGCTCCTCGCTTTCACCTATTTTCCCTCTTTTTTTTCCCCATTCATATCCTGTCCCTCTGAATTCCATATTAAGTGGAAACTGGCAAGCGTTGAACTTCCGCATACATGTACATGTAGCCATATGTAGATCTCCGTTGAATATAAATTGCTTTATACCACAACAAATTTGGCGGTCATGGTACCGTTTGTCAAGGGATTGTTGAACCGCCTTCGCACCAAAGTGGAAATATCATTATTTATTCTTACCAAAATTTTCCTACCTCATCCAAAGCTCCGGCACGATATTGATACCGTTTATCGTTCGACAAAACGCATCGCAAACGAATTCGTAAATTCGAACTATCACAGGAAATTAATATTGAAATTATAACATTTTTATTGTGCATGTGCTCTGATGGTTCGGAAAAGCCGAATTTCAGTTTTCCTAAAATTAAGCTGGTGCCTACCGTGTGCAATGGAAAGTTACTTTTACACCAGAACAGACCACCTCGCTTTGTGAGATCGTTTAGAATTGTGTGAGTGCAAATTTCGCTCCAAACTCTAAAGCAACAACCTTTTTTTATAAAAATAACTTTTACGTTTAAAACAGAACGACAATCGTCGCTGAATGTGACTCTGAAGACAAAGGACCCCCTTCGCATGAATCCCAGAGATTAGACTCTAGAACTAGAAGCACTAAATCCTTGTTATTTACGGGACTATTCAGAGACATAATTCTACTGAATAATTGGATGGTTAATAGAATACTGAACAACACTGGTCCCCTGTTGAACAAGGGAAGGATTGACCCCTGTCAAAGTCTTCTGTCGGAAAACTCGCGTCACGATAATTATCAGAAATTCATCGAAATTAACTTTGCTTCATTTCCGGTTTCTCGAATCTTTGCATCATGGGATCCAATTACCACTTTGATACTTTTTTGGCCTGTGGGTTCAGCTTATTGCTGACCCCCTTACCCTTCGAATCATCAATTTGATCGTTCCAATCGATCAGAGATCTTTCTGCCGATAAGATTTCAATTAGATTAAACAAATTTCAATGTATTATAGTGTTGAATAGTTGATCATGTGTTGATATTTAGTTAGTTTTAATGTTGACTAATGAATTGAATGACTCAATCCCAATCGTAAACCATACCAAAATTATTGGTCAGCTGTTAGTTTCATTCAATTTTCCATCAGTTTTATTTCAATATCCAATACGATTTAGTTTCATTAAAAAAAATTGAGGTGAAAATGAGTTGAGCTTCATTTCTTCAATCAGAAATTTACGATAAAGAACAATCAAACGATAGTATTACTGCATTATAATCTTCGATATTTTGGAACAGAAGACTAGACCGTTACAATTAACATTAGATCGATCGGTTCCAACCAGTTTTTATAAGCATATTTTGTGTATACGACAAGGTTCAAAAATTACAAGTTATTCGATCAAACTTCTGGCAATTTTCATTCGAGTTGAAATATAGGTATATATTCGAAGAAATATATTTTGCGAAAATTTTGCTCGGCAGTATACATATTGCCCGGTCGTGATTCCAAGCTCTAAATTTCAAAGCTAGGGAAATTTATTGTAGCAGATGCTACGAGAATATAGTTTTTAGTCCACAATTTAAACCGATAGTCACACATGTGTAATATTGGCGTTATGACATGACGCTCATCAACTATAGACAATTGCGGCAGATGATTTTAGCAATCGAATAAACAAGAAGGAATAAAATTATCCGGTATGGAAAAATTTCTCGCCTACGTCACCTCCGAGACAAAAAAATATAATAAATTAACTTTACGATTCACGCGCAATTCCTGAGGGGATATCCATACTTTATAACTAAAATAACCATTTTTATTATTTACCAAACTAATATGTTCTACAAGAAACTTTAACTATAGTGAAAACAGATGAAAAACTGATCTGCCCCCAAACATTGCAACAAAAAAATCTACGTATAATAGAAACGTTTAGCTTGTATATGTAAATTTCTATAAGGTGCTTGTTTGACAATCAGAACTTTTATAAACCGACTACAATACGGCGGATATTCCTCAAACCGAACCCATAGACTGCATCATTTACTAAATTTACATCGGAGTGGGCTATGAATTAAATTTACGAAAGGCTTCAGAATCGTGAAAAGCAGATTGTAGTTGGCACTTTAAAAATTTTGAAAGGCATGACCCGATTCCGTGTTTACTCGCGTACATACGCCAAGATGCCTGAATCCTGATTGCCGCTTCTGCATCGTATCAATGCTGAAATTACCCAAAATTCTGTGTTCAGATTCTCTCCAGGCTATTTACAAGGCATCTGAACTTTCACCTGAAAATATCACCGATGCCAACCTCAATTGCATCGCAGTCTAGTAAAATAAGTCTAATATATTAAAAACTGCCGAGACGCGAAGAAAATTTTATCTTCAATCGCTTATCTCAATCATAGTGTCATCCCTAATTTTTTTTTTCAATACCGAATCCTAATCGCTACTAGTCAGGCCTTCATTTGGTTCAGAAAATTTGATATCAGATTGACTGAGTGTTGATTTTCCTAGTGTTTAATGGTACTCAAAAGTCGCCGGAAGTACTGAGGTAAAAACTATTTTGATTTAAAAGTGAAATTGGCCATTCATCTTCCAGAGAATAGCCGAACACATTTCCATAATGATGGCATCTCATTATAACCTGACGTCTGACAGTGCTTCGAGATATATTAGGTTGAAAAAAAAAAGAAAAAAAATTGAGTCAAAGCACTAAGAAGTTGATAAAAATGTGCCATTATAATATAAGTTAAACTGGAAGAGCGAGCTCGAGATCGTTAATTTTTAACTACTTTTTCACCCCGGTGAGGTAATTGCAGATCTTCACATTTATTGGATAATTAGCTAGCCACTTTCCGTGCTGATGATGTAACGTAATTCCCATTATCCAACCCCTTGGCAGTTCGTGTTGCCAATCTCATCGAATAACAACAATTATAATAAATATTCGAATTCGTTCGGTATAGAAAAATGGGGACGTTTTTTAATGGCGGGAATACATTGCCTCTAAAAACACGCTAAGTTGAAATCGCCATTTCTACTACGGTTAAATGACGCGCAAAAATCAGGCCAATTTAACAAGCTAGCTTGGAAAGAATCGCAAGCTAGCAACTTTAACTAGACATGCAATCCGAGAGTTTCATGTCATGGTGCCCTTTTTTTAGCTCATTCGCGTAGCAGTGGAATTATGACAAAAACGCTTTAAAATATGTATATGTATTATGACGTACATTATAACTACTATCAGAGCTCTTATCGATTATATAGGAATAATGATGTGAAAGAGAAAGATCCACATCGGCATAGCGTTGCTTTCTTTCGAAATATCAAAAAATTCATTTTTTATCTGAAAAACTATTGAAATCATACGCTATTGCCAGACGATCGATAACAATTTGATATCGATCATAAAAATCTATCACTGAATGGTTGAGATGATTCTAACGGGACAGGACAGACTTTTAAGGAAACGCGCGGTATCCGAAAATAGAATCTTGAGTATCGGGAAGGTTGGAATACTTGAAATTGTCATTTCCAAAAAATAAAGCAGTATCGTACTTGTATGATACTTGAATCGTAATTTATTTTTATTTTTTTACAATTTTTGGAAAACCATAAAACTTTGACTATAGACACAGATCTCTATAAACATTACATACCCACATACGCGTATCGATATATACCCGGAAACTATGAAACCCCCGCAGCTACGCGAACCGGAAGTGAGTGGAAAGCACAGAATTTCCCATCATCTCCACAGCTGCCCGAAAAGAGCAGGGACGAGATAGAACTAGAAAGATATATACGGGAAGAGATATATTTGCGACCATTACTCGAAACGAAAGGCCCGCAAAAGAAAAAAAAAAATCTTCTCTGAGCAATTGAGATCTCCTCAGTCTACTTTAACCAGCTCGAATAGGTCGCCTCTGCAACCGGTGAGGAGCCAAACGCCAAGCCTAATTTCTACAACCGTTTCTTACCCTTTCGAGTTCGATGGGTTGGTCTATACTTCTGCACACATATAACTTCGTATATATGTACCAAAGTCTATGTAAAAAAACTTATATATGTACGTCTGCTTATATATATTACAGAGGCATATAAATATATATACATATATACAGGGCGAACGGAAATTGATGACACAACCTGAAAGGAGGGAGGAGATGGCCTCAGCTCAAAAGATAACGCTAAGATGTAGAATAACATTTTTACTCGAAATGATAATTTTCCATCAAAATATGACACGTACTTATATCGTCACGATTGTGTCGACGTATTCGTTGTGATCTCGGTAAAAGACATCACTCAATTCGTGATAAAAAAAATTAATGAAATGTGAAATCGGACTCGTTTTCATTACCAACCCTTTCACGATGGGCATCATTTATAAATAACACGGCTTGGATCCACTTAGATTTTGGAAGTTCACAATTACTAGGTCATATTCTTGCTAGCAACGACCCCAAGATTCTGAAAACAGTTTTTTCCTGCAAAGCGCACATTCTACTAGATTTCTCCCGTCCTGAAAGAGTTGATGGATTTCACGAAAATACTTACACGTAGCTTTTGGGTATGGTGGCTAAAGACTCCACGGTTACAACTCACAAAGCCAAATGGCAAAGAAAGTTTAAGCAAAATTTTCATCCCGTAAATTCGAATCTCTTTTGTATCTTGTGGCAAGAAATCACCTCCTTTGGGATTATGTAATCAATTTCTGTCCACCCCGCGTGCGATAATGCTTGCATCCCGTGCGTGGGTGTACGTACAGAGCCTCAAGCGGATCAGTGAGGCTGGTGCAAGGTCATTTTACCGACTTATATCGCACTAGGTCCGAGAATCTACTTTCTTCAGGGGATGCACCTGGAATACAGAGTATCCAGGCCAGGGATAGAACGGTCGTAATTCACTCGTTAAGACAACGAAACTGCAGCAGTATATGAACTTACGCTAGTCGCATATGAGATTTTCAAAGATATTATACGCTCTTCGCAATCCACGTATGAATACACAAATAATCAATCTTCCCAAGTTCACAATCCGATTCAGTTTCACATCTAGTTTAAACTTTATCAAAGGCAGAGGACTTGTTCAGGGGGTGAAGTCTGCGAGATTATTTGCCAGTCATTGCGATGTAGATGAGTCTGTTTGTTCAATAATTTTTTCACGCATTTCGAAAGTCTCACAAGTCAGACTTTATGGGTTTAGACAGGATTTGATGAAATTTCATGCTTTTTTTCAAGCCCCGAATAACTTACTTTGGAATACCCTTATAGACAACGACGTGGAGTATGATGGTGTGACGTGTGATCTACCGGTCAGCAGTTTCTATCTAACGACTAAGGTCGATTATTAATGCCATGATCATGACCACAAGTGCACTGACCAACGTGGTAGCCTGAACAATTACTACACCGATGAAATAGACAAGCTGTCAACTCGATCCCGCCATCCGGGATCACTATTATTAAATATTCTCCCCGCGGTGAACGCGTTTGATGGTGTAAATATTCGTTTCCTCTCGTTTCAGTAGATGGTGTCAGCAATACATGATGTATGTACAAGACTTTCGATTTTCTTTACAATCCTCATTCTGCATGTATCCTTTCATATGTTATTACTATTAAGCTGTAAATCTACACCTATTCTTATGTGTGTATTACTCGCGTGCATAATATATGTCATCGTCACTTAAAATTAGCGAAATCAGACTTTTCGTAGAAATCCTAGACATGTAATGAACCGACCGGGTTTATCGCAAAAGATACCGCTCCCGTTTCGTCGTATAAGCAAGTTTCCTAACGTAAACTGCCTTAAGACCTCCAAACGGCCGGAAGCCCTTATATAGGATTCCGGATTCGGTACTTTTATTAAGGCACTGTCTGGGGTAATAAGACATTTTGGTAGCACCAAAATCCGCCGAACTTATCCATTTACATCGCATCACTCTACTTTGGGGTCAAAATGCGCGAAAAGATTTATGCAAGCGTCAAAGTTCGAAAAATAAGAAAAAGAAAAAATAACATTAATTTTTTCGATTTGCTCTTTCCACGACTAACATCAGCTATGATACTCCGCTGGGCTGAATTGTGACGAAAAATTGCTTGTGCATTAAATATCACTACAGTATTAAACTAGTCACGATTTTTGAAAAATTCATGTACCTGCTATTACATCCTAAATCCCTATCGTCCCGGCCTCAGTATTTTCGATATTATCTAGTCAAAAGACCGAAGAAAATCGATAAGTAGTCGGATGGCTATCGAAAGAAAGAAAACAAAATTAAACAGTCAAAATCCTCTCATCGAAACAATTTCGTCAACCATGCGGCAGTAATAAAATTTATCGCATAGATCTCGAGGTTTTGCGTAAGCTATTTCTTACTCGAGATATATGTGAAGAAAAAAAATCAATAATCAATAATTAAGTGCCGAAGATTTATCATTTTTTCTTTTTTTTTTTTTTCTTTAAATTCTTTTACCACCTTGACGCCCGCTGAATAAAAACCGATATCTCCAGATAAACGTAAATTAGTTTGAAGCGAACTTCTGTGATAAACTTAAATTGTAAGGTGATTGGTAGGTATAAAGTTTACAAACGAGTATAATAATGGAATGAAATGGAACTCCACCCACGTAGTTTTGCGATGGCAGATTTTTACCGTAAAATAACTCTCAGTCCGCACCTCCTACGTATCGGGAAAGCTTTGTATGTATGCTTCGAGTAGAAACTATCCCGTCGCGTATTACCGGAGCTTTTAGTCTCGGCCGGTCATCTAGCTCCTGGCAGAATTCCACTCCATATATTCGAGTTGCCCTTTGCGCGTCCTACATATACGAGAGAAACATAGACTATGACTGTATTCCTTTTCATCCAATTCTATTTAACCTTCGTAAAAGGAAATACAATAAGCAGCTGGCTACATTTTACTTCTTTATCTATACATTCGATGTCCAAGAATTCAGCAGCACGTTACGATGTGTCGAAACAAATCGAAATTCTTTTTTTTTCCTTTTTTTTTTTTTTGAGCTAAAGCCGCGAAGATCTTGAAATTAACGTCAAATCATTAACCTCCCAAAAACACAGCTACGTCCTTAAAAGCTAAGTGGTGCCTCCATCGACAATAAGGTCGTCAATTCGATAACGTGATAATAATGTACGTGTAACTTGACCGGAACAAGTAGTACGAAAGTCTGTCCTGGTGCTCGGGGTTTTTTGGGTCGCTGATTCCTAATCTCGGGTCCAAAATCCGAAATTGAAAACGGCGGATCCAATCTAAACATTTGAACTATTTGAATATTCAAATTATTAGTTCTACAAATGTTTTGAATTTTGAATTTTTGATCTAGGAGTCGGAATTTCCTATCAAGACAGAATTTCGTGCAATACTTGTTATGGTCCAGTTGCATGACCATTGATATTATACGATGTAAGGTTTTTCGTATTAATCATGTGAAAAATTTTATCATCGCCTTTTGGGAGATCAAGAAAATAATAGCGATTTGTTTTGACAAACCCTGAAGCACATTCACATGCACGAGTAATTTTTTTTGAAGAATTTCAGGATATTTACCAGCGAAAAATACCACCATTATATTTTGTCTCGTGATAGTGTCTCAATTTTTAGAAAACCACTAGATTTACGAAATCGAGTTCGAGATTGTAGGTATTACGATTTACGTGTGTGAAAGGATCGGTGAAATTGCTTCAAGCTGTAACCTATTCACGCGTGTTTAAATGACACGTAGATACCCACGAACCTATACAAACATATACTTATTAAGGGATGAATGGATACAAGATTAAATGGAAATTCATACAAACCACAGATTAGATGAAAGGAATCCTATTAGTTAAAAATACCGTAAAAATAAAATTTTCCAAAAACGCACAAATGGAACAACAATTTATCAAGCAATTTGTCGTCTACTGCGTTTCCACCAAACTCTTCTTTTATATTCAATCTACTTTTCTAGAAGTACATGAATAGGTGATTTTTTCCTTTTTTTTTTGGGTGGGAAAATCTATTCAAGTCTTTAGCTACATGGTTTAAGAAAAAACGCTATAAAAATGTTGGAGAATAATATCCTCCTCCTAATTTATGATACCCCGATTCAGACTATTTTTTTTTTTTTTTTTTTTATGACTCATCAAGACGGTCCACTACACTAACTCCGATATTTACATTCGAGAATGAGTATATCGGAAGTTTCTACGCTAGATCTTTCGCAAAACCAATCACTCCAGGATAAGTTCTACTACGATTTATCACCCATATCAAGAAAAAAAAAAAAAAAAAAACTCAACATTCCGACATAATTCTAACACGGACTATGGTCCAATTCAATCACAATAAGTCTCTCGGTTATTTTCATATCGTACATCAACTCATGTACTTCTATCAGAAGCTTGAAACCTTTAACGGAGTCTTTTAGTAGATAGAATTTCGCCTATTATTCGTCTGAGTGGAATTTGGTACACATTTACCCCAGGAACTTATTTTATTATACCTAGCATTCGCCTCCGCGAATCGATGGAAGGATGTTATCTCGGCAAATTATGTCCCTTAAACTATAGCTTCGATCGATTTTATTCTCCCATTGAACGCTCGTACGGGTGTACCTACACCTTTTTTTTCGTACCATTCATTTTTTGTAAATGGGCATTTACCGGATTCGTGGGAAATCGGCCTCAAACTTTTTAGATAAAAGTTTTCACTCGGTGTATCAGATATTCTTCGTTTCACCTGATTTAGTATAAACCTACGCCGTACGAGGAACCTTCTCCAGCAGTTGTATCATCCTTAGTTTCCTTTCTTTTATTTCACCCAGGATCACAAACAAAATCCTTTTTGTAACCGGCAACAGCTTTGCAGAGCACCAGCTTACTCTGAGACCTAAGTAATGCTGTCTCTACAATTCGTTGCGGGGACAGAAGATCGCACAAAATTGCTTCGAGGATATTAAAAGTGACGAAAAAAATTCAACTCCGAAATACTATCGGAGTGTGAACATCCCTGACCTGACTGATCGGCTTTGAACGGAATTACCTGTGCATACAAAGTAGTGGAAATGTCGATCCATCTCTACCGATGACCTGCATCTACTATATTTGGATTTGGGCTAGGTCATGATTTATCTCTGTCAAAAAAATTGGCGTCATCATCGGTACATCTGATGTCATCGGCGTCAAGCGACTCTTGATTCTTAAAGGCGTCAAGTATAGGTATAAGGCATAAGGTCACTGAATATAGATGTTCAAATTCGCGGTTGTTAATGGTGGTGAAAGTGTTTTCTGTGCCAGATCTTTTTTTATGGGAGCTCGTTAATTGCACCTGATGAGTTATACACATGTCAATTAGAATCAAATCATCATAATATATACATACGGTCAACCAGGGAAAGGTGCTGTACCTTAATGCTTTTAGACCATGTTCTACCTCGGGCTACAAAGGCTACAGTCAACATCAATAGACGTTTTTAATAAGCGTGACTGATAGCCCGCCGTCAAATTTGACACCTGATATTAATAAATCCTGAAATATATCGGTTTTACAAATGATTGTCCACGTGAGACAGGAGATCTGCTTTGAAAAGTGAAAATTAGCGAGCCTTACTCCACGAGGACCGATCTGACTTACGCTGCGGTTCATGATATCGAAATTACCTTTAAGATCTCCGATCCAAACAGAGGGAAAAAAATTGTAGACAAATTTTCGATAAACTAATTCAAAGTAGAAAGAAAATGATATTTTTGAAACGCTTTCGGCACAGCTAAAAAAAATCAGAATAATGATAGAGCTGCCAAAGTTTTAACTTATATCGAGAATTTCTACCATGCATACCTAAATTATACGATTTGTCGGCCCAATGGATTTGAATTACAATCGCTCGGCTGCATGACCAATAACTCTGTTATATAATTATCACACAGCTGCGAAATCTAGCGAAATTACATGCTGGAAATAGAGTGCTTCTACGACTGATCCCCACTCCTTCGAATCATATCATTTTTATGGAATTAATGTGCATAAGCCGATTACCACAATGCTCGTCACTTCGACGAATGGTAATCAAGTGATGGTTGAATAATTTTAGCGATAGATTATTACCAAACTTGTAAATCTCCAAAGGGTTTTGGAATTGGGATACGAAGGCCGAAGATTTTTCATAACGTATGTACGGCACGAGTTGTTGATTTAAAAAATGTATTGAAAAAATAATGTGCCTTTGAAAATGTGAGGCTCACATCATCTGTCCGTTTCAAAACCATCAGGCATTTGCCAGGAATATTTCTCCATCGCTTCTAAAAGATGGTATAGACGATCGAGTATTTTTACTTTAAGTAATACACCCTGTTTGAAATACGTTTACACAAGGGATGGCCACTTTAGGTCTCTAGTTACAATTTATGGCCTTAATTTTGGAGATACGTAAAACTCCTTAGTACGTAAATCGCAAGTCTCAAAGGAGCACGTGTAAAAGGTTTGCACGGAAAAATTTTCGTTCTCTAGTTATTTCCATGGCTAAAAAGATTGGACAAAGGCCGAAAGGAGGCCCTGCTGAACTTTCAGAAGTCGAAAAAAATAAAAATTCTTTGAAATACACGAATTTATATATTCATTGAAACGAATTTCCAATAAACAAGTTGTCCAATAAATCGCTCTATATGCGATATGAAAATCGCAGTATTTGATAAAAATAAAATGTTTTTCACACATCGAATATCCGTTTATCACACTGAAATTCAATATTATTAATAACCAGAACACCCACGTGTGTAGATAAATTTAAATATTCAAAACAGATAGGGATATCTACTATACGTTTCTGTTTTACGCCAATCAGACGAATCATTTATGCACATCAAAGAAAATAGATCACTTTTTGATTCATCTATATTAATTAATAGACGCTGTCAAAAATTTGTCTAAGTATTACTAACTATGAAACGACTACACTGCTATCTAGTTTGATCGAATTTTTCAACATATTCGTATTGGATTCATATGCATGGCTCAGAACTGAGCTGTTCGGAAACGATTATCGAGAATGAACTGACTTTCAATCACTCATCGAAATAATTTAGAATTAGCCAAAATCGTGTATAACATGTCTGTTCGATTGGCCAGCTGGAATAGCGCCAGGGAATATCGGAATTTCTATTTCATTAAACATGGGTCCGATTTGATTTCGGGTCTGAAATTGATCGAATTTTGATTTGATCATGAGTAAAATCTATACGAAAATGAATCATCATAACAAATCAACCTCATGGCTCAAAATCTAATCGTGTTTGTCCATTATCAATTGTGATTCCATTTTTTTTTTTTTTTTATTATCTGAGTACTGTAAAATTTCGTCTGCTATCTTAAGTACCTAACGAACTGATCACCGAGCTCCAAATCTAGTTATAAATTATAAAATATAAATTATAATACGCCTCCTCGCTTCTGTGTCGATTTTATCCAGTAAAATGCTGCGGCACTCGAGGATTGAAAAACCCACCATGAAGTCCCTGAATTTTGGAGTATGAAAAATACTTATTCGCGAGCTTTATCAGTTCCCTTGATAAACTTCAAATGAATTTACAGATAATCGCAGATGATTTCGATCGCGGAAACGTTTGAAGCTTTTAACAATACAGTTTCCATTAAATAAAATTCCCCAGTAACATACAACAGCTTTGTTATTAACACGCCAAACAATCCGCGTAAACAATTACGGTTTGGCCAGCGTCGTAATTCCAAATTTACTTGAAGATGTCGATTAATCAATCGTGAAGTCACCGATTTACTGCGCGTAACAATATCATTGATGTTTATACGACAGGTGTTATGTCGTTTGTTATATCCACCAAGCTCAGCTCTGGCTAAATCTGATCATGTTAAACCGGCTCCATTTTTTCGATAAATTGTAATGACACTTGAAATTAATTTTTCATCATTGCTTCATCAAAGGCAATAATTTTCAAATACGAAATGTCAATTCAACACTTCAACTTTTCCAAGTGATTTGCGTCTAACAATAAGCTGCACGAGTGATACACGAGGTGTGGAGATTACAATACCAATTTAGATCATGATTCATGATTCACGGCATTCCATTGCTCGGACAATAATTGAAGAGCAGACCCCCAGTGGTATGAAATTTTTTCTCAGTTTCATCCCAGTCTGTGTTACCATCAATATCATATTTCTCTAGGCTCAGATATATGTCTATCGCTGTAAGATCTATGACTGCGTTGATATGGCGCATATTGAACCCTAAATTTTGCCTCTCAGACAGCGAATGTGACCATTGACCTATTTCGCATTGATTTCGAATGCTATGTCCGCGCCAACTACCAAACTCGAATGATAGGGTAAACTGGGCGAAGCGATGGACCATGAAGTTCCAAAAAAATCTTCTCGAGTCTTTACCCACTCGAAATTACACGATCTGTAGCCTTTGCGATTTGAGTGGTACTGAATTCAGATTATGCATTCGACTTCAGAATTTTTCATCGACCATGTTCTGAGGGATCTCGTGGTCTGACTTTCGCAATTGATCAATCTTCGTCGACTTTACCTTACTCCTAATCATCACCCACCAGTCCATTTTCATTGCCACACGATGATCCTGTTTCAACACTCGCCTAGCCGTAACTTGTGTAGCTAGTATATCCAGGAGCACAGGAGAAATTCTTAAAGAAAAACATCTAGGCCAAGATTCCAGTTTCCCGGAAAACCTTGATGACTCTTTGGTCCTCGAGCCTTGAACTCACTATTATCCTACTCCTAGATATATTCCGATCTGATTATAACCAAAAGATCTCTGAAATATAATCCTAGACCCTAACTGCAGCTTCATGAATATCAATCGTGAAGTATGTTCCGTACAAAGTTTGAAATAGCTTTTATAAAGAAAGGAGTGAAGAAGGTTTCCCTCCGTGATATTCTTCGGAGATATTATCCGCTGAGTGACGCGAATCCGCGGGAAAAATTAGCATCGAAATTCGCACGGCCCGCGCGCCGGCTGAACACTTTGTATAACTCCTTGTGGTTCTTGGGAATTTCAACTATCCTAGGTTCTACAGATTATCCTGGGTGACTTTAGGAAATGAAGAAAAAGTGTCCTTCTTTTAGGTTGAAGAAAATTGTCAAGTCCTGCTGGAAACTGCTGTTGTTTCTACTTCGAGTTTCCGTGTCCCGGTTTCCTTTATATATACTTTCATCTGATTATGCAAAGCCTCCAATGTGCGGTCCGCGATTCCTGAGAATTTGAGAGTCGTTAGAGACTCGCGTCTCTTCATCCCTTGGACAAGAGACATGAGATGTATAAGAACGCGGAACCTTTCTGCAGTTTTCTAGACAATGATAAATTGCTTGAAGGGTTAGTCTGCAACCAGCGAAATTGGTTTCACTCGTCTTTCAAAAAAGGGGAGTGCTCGATGAAGAAGTCTCGTTTTTTGGACCAGCCGATGATGAAATCGCATTAATTCACCCCTATTTCACACCAATTCTCCTGGCTTGTAGAGCCAACGTGTCAAATTCAACGAACGTACGAATCTGAAGCGAATCACCGCCCTAACCCTTCGCTCTGTCTTCTTTCCTGGCTTCGTAGTCCTTGGCAAAAAAAGGATCCGTTTCTACGGACATAAACTGACCCTGGTCGAAGACTGTCCCGCGATTCTATAGAAACTGTTTCCTGCGGCTAGTCCAGCAATTATTTTCCCAAATCGTACGTATCAGTCAATCAGCGCCTGAATGCTTTTCTTTTGAAAGACGGATATCGAAAAAAAAAATCAGACCTTGTCATATCTGACCAAACAAAAGCCAACTGAAGCGGAATTTCAACAACAGTTTGACAAATCATTAAGCATTGAATTGTACGCAATGTCCTTAAGAATTCTATGGCCAATTGCGATCTGAAGAGTGTGCAGATGTCGTGCATTCGAAAGGCATTGTCTGATATAAGAATTGGTTAGAATTTTTCAACGACCTTTCTGAATTAGTATGAACGAGATTCAAATTTTGGCAGTTTTGAACAAAACTGCGAAGCTGGTATTGACCAAGGTCCGACCTAATTTTTCAAATGACTCAATCTCTTCGCTCGCTGGTGAATTCTTCTTGAGACAATCACGAGACTTGAAAACTGTGCCACGGAGTAAAATTGGAATATGACTACAAAGCAAGTAATTTTAAGTAGAATGAAGGAAGGAGAGCTGAAATTTATGAAAATTGGTCCCCACGACCCGATTGCTTTCCTTCCAATATTAACACCAACAAAGTTCAGAGTTGGATCATATTCTGATTTCTGAGGCAATTTACAATTGAGACTCGTAAAATTGTAATACAAATGGTTTGCTCGTAATGTTTGCCGTGGAATCATCATTCAAGCTTACAAGATATAATTGCCAGTTAAACTTATCCTCGATGAAGTTAAAATTGCTTTAAAAAGGCCTTACTGTAGGTAAGTTTAATAGTAGGTAATCTACGTGCAAAGTTATAGCTTATGGCCATGGTTGGTATGAAAAATCGACAGAACGACTAAAGATAATAGCCATAAGCCCCACGGGCTCTTTGTAGATCAGTTTTATTGTTAATGTAAGCCACTTCAGCTTTAGTATGAGCTGGTCGCTAAGGCGTCGTTTTTCAAACAAAAAAACCCCATAAAACACCAGTCTTTGGTTTTTTGAATCTATAGCAATGATTCCGATTCCTCATTGAACGCAACGTTCATCGCTTCCACTAGGCGAGCATCCAAGGCTCTGGTTGAAATTTATTTCTTTTTCGTAACGATTTCCGAGTTTTTATACCGTTGGGTCTTCGGAACGTCAAATATAGCTTCAAGATGCTCAAATGAAAGAGAACCCACTCATCTCTGACTACTTGCAGCAAACAATTATATCAATCCAATGGGTTCCAATTAAAAGCCTCAGGTACACTAATTTCACAGTGTAAGGGTCCTTCTCCAAATTCTCTGCCACATGCAGGTTTATATCCAAATCCAGAGACTTCGGTTCATACTATTTGAGAAAATTGGCGAAAATGTTGGATCCCAGCAGATATAGTTACGTGTACGTCGAGCGATAACCATCAGACAACCATATACGAATGTAGAAATATATTGAACGGTTTATTGGAACAATATTGCTGCACCAGTTGAATCGTTGCTTCTCTTAACGGGCAACGTAATCAAAAGCTTGAACGATTGGCTATACCGGGGTTACAATAAAGTGGCAAGTCCCTCGAAAGCCATTATTTTGGAACCAGTGCGAAATACGGATTCCATCCGCTCTTCAGCTCGTCCGTTTACCAGAACCCCGAACCCACCGCCATAAAGACTTGACGTACGGCAATAGTGTATACGCGTTGTCGGTTAATTTACCGTCCGTTTCGCGAGGCTACAATCGTTTCACAGAAGTTACGATTGCGGGGAGTTTAAGCACTCGAATCGCCTAAGGATTCCCATTTTTTTAGAACTTTCAATCATTATTTGGTTCAGTCGTATACATCGTTGCAAATTCGTTACATGGGGCTTCTATACACAGAGACAAGATACGTTAGTAATTATATTGGCGCTATGAGTCACTTTTGTGGGAAACTTTCTGAAAAATTTCAGGGCAGAGACTACCGAGATAAAAATTTGACGTTTAATGAAAAAAAGGCCCAAAATTGAATTTAAAATATCGAAAATATGTACAGTTTTTCAAAATAGTTTTCTGCAAGGCTTGCGTATTTCAATTAACTCTCGATTCCAATTTTAATCGACACTTTGCACGGCTACAGTTCGTTGAAAAAACTACTGAATCTGAATCGACACTATCATAATTGCGTATTGAGATTCAGCCAAAACATTGAGTGTAAATTCAGCGTTTTGAATCTAATTGCTTATTAACTCATCGAATTTTGACTTCTTCCTTAAATCACAAATAATTACACTATCGAGCAGACGATTTAAATTACACGATAAGATCGATTTAGAAAAACGAGGGCATATATGCTGCTCTGCAAATTTTATAGAAGCTTCAGTATTTCTTAGGCTTAATCTGGTACAATTTTGATGAGAAATGAGCGTGCCTTGCTGCTTGGATGTAAAACTATATTACACGCGTTGAGCAATAACGATTTTTTTTAATTTACCAAAGACGTTATTGCAAAAACGAGACTTAAGGCCTTCCTGGAGATGTTATGGCTCGTGTACTTAGTATACAGAAAAATTAGCATAGAAAAAAAATTAATACCCTCTGGTCGCAAGTCAAAAAACAGAAATAATGTTATAGATTTTCAGACGTAAATATTTTTTTCAATATACTCTTCATTATCCCAAAAACCCGTGAAATTAACGGAATTTCATATTATTTCATAATCCGAAAAAGTAAGTAGGTTTAAAAATCGCTCCGCATGTCCATATACCGGATTTGATAAAATCTTGAGAATCAGATATCTCCCAAACCACTCGATATCAGTGCCTATAAGACTTCGAACTCATTGCTGAGGGTTACCCAGTTACCAAATCTCACGAGACTTGAAAAATAGTAACCAATACGCAGAAAAGTGTCTCACATAAGCGATACCATACCACAAGAATGCGATTTTTCTGTCTCAACAAGAATTTGACTCTATACCATCTCATCCACGTATGTGGTGAAAAGGATGGGCGGACAGGGGTAAGCTATAACAACGGCCATAATTAGATAATGCTGACAGCAAGTGTCACAAATTACAAATCTTGTTGTTTTTGGCACACGAATCCACTCAAAGTTCGTACCTCTTACGTTTTGCATAGCAGCTGTACCCAAGACGGTTGACGGTTGGCCATTAGGCAGTTCCTCTATAGGTATAGGACAAAGTCGACGAAGATGGTCCAGATGCAAAAATTAGACCATGCAATTTCCCAAAACATATAGTCGAATGAAAAATGATGAAACTCTGCACATTATTTGCACTTGCAGGTATAACACTACCTAAAAACTGAACGAAAATCCCCCGAGTTTCGCCATTTGCAAAAGCTAGGTGATTGATCGATTTATCGGAAACTCCAAGTACTTACCAATAAGTTACAGAATTTAGTGACTTTGGAAGATTAAAAGATTTCGATTAAAATTGTGAATACATTTTCGCCAAGCCGTGAATTCATTCTTTGTAAATGACCAAAAAAAGGTCCAATCAAAAAACGCACTCCTAAATTTTTGGATCATGGTAGTATGTGTGTGAAAAAAAAAAATCAATCTGCGGTTTGATTAAAGTGTATGAGCGCAGGGAACCTTTTGCAGAGGTACCTACATACGGAGGAAGCCTTCTACAGCAAAAAGCACCTTGTGCTTTCACTTTCATCGGAGAGATTGAATTTTTTTTTCTATACACATAATGCCGAACTCTCACCTTCCATAATTTATTACTCACATGTCTTGCGTTGTATTATATTAACCTGAGTTGGTATACCGTGGAAGACTGTCGTTGATAAAATGTTACAGAGATGTAAGAACATGGCAATAGACGTTATGCAAGTCTCCGAATATATTTTCCGCGTCCTTTTTGGCGTGGGAACTTATTACATAGAAGAATATCAAAAAGGTGTAACTGCGCTGACATGCCGGAGTGTTGCTGCAATTTTTCAAACCCAACGTTGGATTACAAAAAAATTGAAATAAAAATGATGGATAAATTATTACTACATCGTATAGTCACTTTATTCTTCAAGCTATGAGGCTTCAGCCCGAACAATGCTATCGCGTCTTCATTACAATCTTATTGTTAAATATTTCAACGTCCAGTTCAGGGAGAAGAATCACTCAGCTGCGTATCTATACGGAGCTGAAGTAGAAGTAATAAGACTCATTTGAATATAAATCAGTTTTAATTTGGAACACGTACCTACTCTCTATGAAATTAACATAATAATACCGATTCTTGACACGTGCTCATACACTCCAACCAGATTTTAATTAAAATTACATTGTTCCTGATTTATTTAACGGAAATATGGATTATTACCTCTACGTAAGCGTAATTATTACTATGCATTTTATTGGCTCATAGAATAGAAAAGACATTTCCTAACCACACAGGAAAGTCTCGAGGTATTTCCTCATCAGAATTTTTCAGGTTCATTGACTCAGTGTTGACTCTGCAATGAACGAAAACAGACATAAATTTTGAATGTCAGCTTGAACATGAGGATACAATTGTTTAATTCTGTACGACCACACCTTACCCATTAAAAACAAATGACTTTGTTCATTACCCGATATCTAAAGACATTCTGACGGGATCTTTTGTTTCAGGCAAGGCTGTACCATTCGTGGAGTTGACAGTGGCACATGCCTCAGTTCTCACTATTCTGGCAATCAGCTTCGAACGCTACTACGCGATTTGCGAGCCACTAAGAGCAGGGTAAGTAGGAAGATTCAATTTTATTTCATATCATATCGCCATTTACGAGGCGATATTATCAATGAGATTGAATCGTGCATGGGAGCTACCTATCTTAAAAGGAGACCAAAATACCTCATTCGAAAATTTTCTGAATGCGAAATCCCTTGTTAAGAAAATTATAACCGAGAGATTCATTGCATGCAAGATTGAGTCTCATCCATTCAATAAAGTGGAACAGATACGCGAGAGCCTTCATTAGGCAATATCCACTCTCATTATGAGCTAATCGTTTCTGAAAACATGTCCAAGGTGATTCAAAATCACCGCAGCACAGGTCATGGGGTGCAATGTGGTACGGTTATTTTGAATCACCATGTACACTTATCCCTTATCCAAAGTATTTCGAATGATGGTGTAGGTTTCGGAGTAGAAAATTGTGGATAAAAAAATGTCAGTCGAAGCGTGCTTCAAATAAGCGTAAATGTATATGGAAGGACGAAGTATGTATGTTAGATTAAAGTGTTGCAGGAACACGAACATAGTTTTGATTTTTCGCAGTGCTTGATTTTGGTGCCAAAAACTGAGTGAAGAAATTTGGTTAAAGATTAACAAGATCAAAGGATGTTGAATGAGGTCATACATCCTCACTTAAATCTCAATATTCAACCTCGTTTTTAATTTTTGTATATTTAATCTCAGTTTATTGATGGCCCACTTATGAACTATTACGCTGTACGATTTTCAATCAATGTCATCAAGAATATTCCGGAAAGTGTTAACGCACAATTGATTATATCCATATGCGTAAATACGCCAAATCGACAAAGGGCTCTCTTCATACCGGCGTTCACATTTGATAATGAATTTTTCTTGCTTAAAATACTGGACCACTTTTCATGGTACCTAATTTTCCTTTCAACGTGTAGATTGATTGACTCGTTTTAGATTCGAATTCTGTTAACAATATCCATGAATATATTTCATGCATGAATTTGAAAAAAAAAAAAGAAAAAACGCATGTGGCACAACGTTTATTCTTAACTTAGCGAATCACATAACTTCTTATATAAGCTTGAAATTCAGTGCATTTCGAAGAAAAACGTTGAATAATTTCTAGCGTAATATAACGATGAGATAAACAAATTTTATTCCTTTCAAACCATATATGATTTAGGACTCTGTTTCTTATACATTCATTTTATAGTGAAACAGGAATTAAATATTTAAATTATCCGAGTCAACACTAGCTCTGAAGTAGATAGCCCACACCAAGCACACTGTTTCACGAGACGCGTGACCCTGGCTACAAAAATAGTCTGATCTTGAAAAAAACTATGATCTGCGTACTAGACTGATGGATTAAACTTGACAGTGTAGAAATTTCATTGCATCTTATAGAATTTACTCGTCGAACTTGCGTTCCTGATCTTTAGCTAAAAACAGATGATCGTTACGTATTAGTGGTCCGTACTCCATCCTGTGCCTTTCCATACGAGATGATATGCAGGATATACAGTGGTTTTTTCGAAATCTTATGCTCTACGTTCGCGAAAGTGTTATCCCTTAGAAACTTACCAAAATTTACAAGTTCAGTTCACAGAATTTCGCGAAACCGAAAGAATCGACTAAAACATAGATTTATGGATTGTGTTGTTTCCGTTCCCTCGTAAGTACACGTATTCTAGAATTTGGAAAAAGCCGCTCAACTCAAAAACTCGGACTTTTAAAGTACGCGATAATTTACACTGCACAAATCGGAGAGTAAAACATGTCAGTAATTCACGTCTATATGTTGCAGGTACGTTTGCACAAAGGCCAGAGCTACTTGTCTATGCTTTTTGGCGTGGACTGCGGCAGCTCTTTGTACAAGGTAAGCTAATTGCCGAGATTTTTACCTCATGCTGTTTTAATAAATGAGCTAGTATGGTCCGTGCGTTTGTCATTCGCAGAAAAGAAAAAATTAAATCGAACTAATATCCTTGCAGCGGTTGATTAACGCATTGACATACATACTATACGCGGTTTTCTGCATCTTGTTGTTCTGAAAAATTGCATGGAAAATTTCTTTCTTTATCTCTTACGCCAAAGCTATGCTAAAATTGATGAATAAACCTGTGTTTTCTTTTTGTATCCTATCATCTTTAATCTGCCGCTATGCGCTGGCTCCGAGATATTATTCACCCGCCATTATAGGGACTGTGAGATCAGGGGCTATTCGCCAATTGTTCACCTGATTAAATTAGTCACAAAAATGTAACGTATATATTTAACGATAAGCAGTGCGTTGAAAAGTTCGAGAGAACAACGAAAAACGACAAGGAAAGACAAAAAAAAGGTCTAGTACTTGCCCAAAGGTCAGATTAGCCCGATAAAAGCTACTCTGAAAGCTCCGAAAGTTTGTAGCCCGTTGTTTTAATTTTTTTTTTTTTCTTTTTCATGAAACTGAAGTTAATTTGACCGCTATAATTTTTCACGGCGATATTTGAAAAATTGAGAATTATGATATCGATCGGAATACACCGTTTCGTGGATCCTATGATTTGACTATTTTTAACTCATAGCTGCGCGAAATTGCATTAATTGAATATATGAAAGCTACTGACCGCTAGGTGCATGGCAATTCTGATCCTGATTGATTCTTGAACTATACCTTATGTAAACTTATTTGATACCAAAATTGGGAAATAATAAAAATCTGGTAATCGCTCTCTGGCATGGCTGAACAATATACAGAAATCGGGGCATTACTTCATCAGATTGAAACTCGTGCGGATTGATAATAATATAATAAGGAATGATTAAACCCAACTAAAGTTCCCAACAAAATCGGGACCAGTGAGATAAAATTAAAGGTAACCTGACACCAACGATAAAAGTTTTGAAGATAAATTCAAAAACTATTCCAGACCGCGTGTAATGCGAAAATTTTCATCACGCTCCATACTCCGGTCTAAGTTCATTCATATTATTTTCTTAAATCAACTTAACTAGCTTGAATAGCTTCTATAATTATTGATCATCGTGCAATTTTCCGATCACGCTGTCCGTTTTGAAATTCCTTATTTCGTCACGAAACTATAAGTACAAAAAAAAAATCTCGTGTTTCCACTTCTCTTATCTTCCATGTTTCATTTATTAATTATTTTTGGTATCCCGTATCAAATTTCAAAAAATTCAGTCCACGTTTTCATCATTTTGAACCAAAGTTACAGGAGTTATACTTACAACATTTCGCGTTTTCTAATTCTGCAGTTATTGAAAGAAGGACCAAGAATTTTATTTTTCAAAGCTTGGAGATTCATCCCCCTAAACTTTTCCCTCTAAAGTTATTCGAAAGCATTCGACGTGGGTAACCTGGCGAAGGATTGCAAATGCTTTTATCAAATTCACTGCACAACTAAAAAGGAACGGGTGAAAGTGAAGGAATTCAATTTTTTTATTCCAGTGAGAAATCTGGGCTAATCTTGCCATCCCCATCGTTCAGAGATCGGTACAAAAAATGCATCACCTTGATCCGATAGAAAAACTTCTTTGAACGCGAGGTCCTTGCGTGAAACAATTATTTTTACCTCGTTTTGTGCGAGAAGATTTTATACAAGTTACGATTCTCTTCGTTAGAGAGCCAGCTGCAGAGTTCTCTGAGTAATAAAATGATCTGTACGTATACCCTGGTTAAGTTACAACAAATTTAATTATATTTTGTTGGAAATTAGTTTTTATCTGCTACAAAATTAGCATCTGCAAGCTCTCGCGACGGACGCGGATGCGCGGTGTGAGAGATTGCTTCCTCTTCTTCTTATCCCTTGATTGCACGTGTTTCGTAAAACGACTTAATAACGAAAAGTCCTTGTATTTCCGCGTTCAGCTTGTTTCACCCAAGTATTCCTTCCCAGGATCAAAAGTCATCGGATCAGCAATCACAATTATGATCCTTACCAGATTACAGTTTGTCCATTTTTTTTAGATTAACTGAGAACAGTCATCCGGAATATCTCAGAGTGTTAACGTTCCACCTTGCCAATAGCTTAATTTCCTGGTCTCCCATCGGTATCACAAAAAAGTTTTTCAACTCTCGAGATAATTTCCACGATTGTATACATGAGAATAATTTATTTTCAGGGTGAAACCATCTTCATATAATTATTTTTCTGCTGGGCTATAACATCCCACTGATGTAATTGGGGCAGATTTTTAACTTAAAACCGCCAAGAAACCTCTAATTTTGCTGTTCGCGTTTTATGAGTTTTTCCCACGTTTTTTATTACTTCCACTAAAGTTTCAACGGAAGGACCGTAGATATTACATGTAGAATCTGGACGATTTGATAGCAGCACGCGATTGACAATTTCAACTATACTTAGATATTTATACGAAACTCCGATACTTTTACCTATTTTAAACCAAATTAAGCAGAATCAGAGCTGCCTACGGGCTATTGTAAATTGTGAGTTCCAATATCAGAAAATTTCACGATTTTCAATAAATTTATGAAGATTATTCAAATACTAATTATAAGACAAAGAGTGCTGGTGAAACTTTCACATCTCCCACAAGCCTGGTGGAGATAAGTTCGAAATTCCACTTTTCTTTCGTGATTATTTTCCACCCAAGATACTGCGGAACACCTTTTCCGTTTCACTGATAATAATTGATGAGTAGGAAAAAGCATGGAGGTTTGACCAGCACTCGAATTTCATATCGGATACATGTTATACGATTGCTCCGATCCACTGTTCGGTTAATTCAGAATTCAGGCGAAACCAATTTTTCTTTTATCGTTAATCATTTTTCAAATGTTCAGATGACATTTGATTTGTTTTCATGGTTCATTATAATATCGACAAACTAATGCAACAAATCTACCTTTTGATTTGCCACTTTCGAGATACCAAGTATCGAATCTTGAACGAAAAGCATACTGTGCGTTCTCGATAGTCTAAGGAGGCCGGCATAATATATCTACTTCACGATAAGCTATATGTGAGAAATCGTCATATTGAAGGGTAGTTTCGCCTTGCAGGATCGTTGGATTTTCCTTGATCTGAAAATCAGCTAAGCAGTACCATGAGTTCTAGTGAAAGGAAAAGTTGGTCTTAATATCGTGAGGACGTCGGATGTGTGTAGAAAAAAAGAGTCAAATTGGAGCCGACCGATAGCTGGGACGCCCTGTATACGTTACCTCCCTAGGACTCGTATCAAATTGATCCTTTTATCCCCGTGATATCTACGCATTCAGCGATTCCCAAACGAGCTTTGACGATTTATTACAACCGAGATAACGAATAGTAATCAAGATAATTGAATGAATGTTTAATATTCTATCTATACCAGGAAATGGCTAAGTGGCACCTTTTGACATACCATTTTTCGGGCGTAGAAATTAAAAAAAAAAAAGCTGTGAAAGTTCTAAAATCCTGCATGTCAGACATGTGCAATATGGACGAGAGACCGGATAGTTCAATTGTCTATAATGTCAAGAAACGTTTTCTGTATTATACCACTAGCGATACTGAATCCGGTCTCTAAATCCAACGATCCAGTTTTCCTGTCACGTATTTCAACCAATTTTTGGATCTTCTCGATTTACTTTTAAAACGTGTCCGAGAAACAAATGACTGAAGTGTGACACCTAGGCTATATACGAAATGCGTTTTGACAGTATCCATCAAAATAATGTCCCGTAAGTATAACGAGATGACGTGAGATCACGTCAGCGTGAATTTAACCACGTCGACCGCGCTTTAAGTTAAACTTAAGCTGCTACAACCGCGTCTGGGGTCCATCCCTTCGTTCTATCACGTCTCGGTACGCAGTTCCTAGTGTACTTGAAATTTAGGTCGACTTGGAAGCTGGCTCGCCCCTAGATGGCTATAACATTGTTATATGGCTATTTTCCCGACATGATCACGGAGCAGACATTATCCGACCTAACTCTAAGATCGAGCAGTCAAGATTTCATCTTCCTTCTATGTATTAACGAAATACGGATGATTATGCCAACCAATTTCCCAAAAATTTCATATAACGTCAGAAAATAACCGATGACGTGTCTCGGCTAGGTACATACTGTAGAGAAAACGACTCAGGCGATTGGATCGTTGCACGAATATTACGGTGAAACACTTGCCACTTCACAACCAAGGGGGATAAGCTGCCCACGAGTCTAATGCACTCTGGGGAAAGCCAACACTCGCTAGGGTAGGTACCGTAGTGTCGTGAAAGAAAAACCGGGGGCAACGAAACTTTGAAACGTTTTTTAGTCATTTTTTTACTCCCACGATATCAGATGTGTCACCGTATCGAATAACCAAGACTCAAACTTGACTCGTTCGTCGTTCATCGTTCGCTTGGAATCAATATTTGAATTATTGGATAATTATTTGAGATGATTTTTTAACGAATTGCACATTTTCAATTATAATTCATTGCCATCTACCCTTAAATCCTATGACCGTGCCGAAACCCTACTGTAGGTGGGGTGAGATAACCATCCATGTAGCTGCTCTAGGAAATTCGATTCCACTTCGAAAATTGTATTTTGAAAATTTGACTGAAATTTCAGAGCCCATTCTGTCAAATCGAGAACTCTGAGAAATCTCTTGGTCCAAAAGTTATGCCATACAGAAAGAGCCGAAAAATAAATGGCAAGATTTTCAATGTTAGTAAAACCTATTTTATTTTTATTAGAAATCATAAGAATGATGCCTTAATCTGGAGTTTTGAAGTTAAGAACGTCTCTATTGTGGAGATTCGAATATTCAGATCGGATCAGTTGTACCCACGTTGGAAAACTGGCCATTTTTTTTCTTTCCTCTTTTTCGGCCCACGTATACTTGATTCTAGGAACATGATAAGGAATGAAAGTCTATTGAAACGATACAAACGTATCTGGGTTACCTCGTGAATGGTTTTCTTTACCCAATTTATAGGTATCGCCCCACAAATAAAGAAAAATTGCAACATGACTTTTTCGATCTCTACAGCCATTTAGTCGACTGCAATAATCAGTGAAAGCAAAACCCTCGGCCCACACGATTCAGTTTTTATGAGGACCAAATGCGACCGACAAGAAAATTCCCCTGTGATCGCTGCGCTACTGACATAGATATACTCTTAGCTCTTGAGGTATACCCAACTATTATTTGTCTCATAAGAGTCTGCCTCAACCCTTAGCCGAGCAAGCCCTTCGCCCTTAGGGGTGAAATAAAACTGTCGTAAACAAAGAAAACTGTTCAATGCTGCATCATTTGCATAAGGACGATTTTGTCGATTCGACTAAACGACACGAGCCAAAAAAAAAGTCCTTTGTAGGCACTTGGCACGAATTTTTATTGCCAAACGGAAAACCAGTCTACTGATTCCTATCTTATACCGAACCCTACAGACTTACTTTCCCTAATTTGTTTCCAGACGTAAACACAACACTTTCGGATCTACAAATTCATACGACCACAGATATAGTATGGATAGAATATTGTAAAACAGGAATAAATTGTTAATAATGATGTTTCATTGATAACATGGATGGAGATTCTATATACTTCGAGGATTAGGCAAGGTTTTACAGGATTTCGTGCTTCGTTGCCATCGAATAGCATATTCCGAAAATTTGTATCACATAGGAAGCGAATTTATCTACGTGATTGAATTAACTCTAGTTTCGAAATGCGCCCTTCAATAACCGCTGATTGTTTATGGTCATACTGTACTAACCCACCAAATTTCATTTCATTTATATTGACCACTGGAAGCTCATCAAAATGATTAGCCACTTCAACAATTTTAGAATCATTTTTTTGATTCTGCAACTCCAAAATTTATTCGACTCGCAAATATATGTTGATGAATTATCCTGGCTGTAATGAGAAATTCAAGGAAGAACCGCGACTTCGGAAATTATGAAAGTATTAACGTTCATTTGAAAAGCTCAGACTTTATCCGTGTCAATAGAATTTCAAAGTTGTTCAACAAAAATCGATATATTTTAGCAATTTGGTTTCCTGTTCTTGTCCGCCAACTCTGAAAGGTCCGAATGCGCGACTGTTTTAGACTTCTTTCAGCCTTGCACTTTCCACTGAGTTTCGTTAAAATTTCTACTCCGAGGAAAGTGAAATGTGAATCGGGTGCTGCCGTCGTTTTTGAGTTTTTTCATTATTCTTTGAGTCGATTTAGAAGGATGGAAACACTATATTCGTCAAAATAAAAAATAAAGTTTTCCTATCTAGTTGGAGTTGTTGTGTGAAAAAAAGGTTTTGAAAGGTACCTCGAGAGGTACCTTGCAACCCGAGACGCATTACTATATGGACGTCGACGTAAAGCGTGCTATGTACTTGCGGTATAGATTGCTTTTTCGGTGGACGAAACAGAAGCTCAGAGGTGTTCCGTTTCAATCCCACAAGATGACACCACCTCAAAACTACCCCTATTTTCGCGAACGTATCCAGTTTATCATATCAGATCGAATAGATTCTTCACAATAAAACGAAGTGAGCACATAGTCGCGAGGAAAGTATTTTCAATAATCAAATGATCTTAGAATTTCGATTTGCGAACCAACTTTTTCTGCACTCGAACTGCATGAAAATTATCTAGATACAATCAGCCCTCTTTAAGATGTGCAATCAAAAATCGAAACACTGCATTAAAATTGTCATTCGAACACCTCAGACTCTCAAGGGTTTCGGAAATTCTTCAGCGGTAGATTTTTCATTTAGATACCAGCCTTGTGATACTTGGCAGATCAGTAATATGACCTATGAACAAAATGATACAATATACAAGATCGTATTCTATCACGATTCAGCCAATTAAATATAACAGATACGTTCTTGTCGCGAATGGCAATTCTTGCCGATGTCATCATCGCTTGTAACCTGTTCAGATATTGAGATAAAAAATGACGTTAATTAAGTGAAATCAGGCCTGAATAATATTTTCCTTTGTGAAAATTTATAATCTTTTTAGTGCTAAACTTCAGGGCAAGAACTTGGATCATTATCGAGTTGCACATCAATCATGTATCCATCGGTAGTATGCCTTTATTAATGGTCTTCATTCACGTAAGTCAATAGCACGTGCATAATCCATCCATAAAGCGACTCTGCATCAAAGTACACTCGACTAGTTTTCATTTGAAATTCTATGGAATCTAAATAATTATCAAAATCGTGAAGAGATAAAAGTTTTCAAGATAAGTCTATGTCCTTCGCATCGATTTTTCGCAATACCCAGGTCTTAATTGCTTGTCACGTTTGATAATCCCGAATAAAGGGCCTTTCATAGAGTGAGTGGTTCTCTACCAGATAAACGCAAACCTTGATAAAAATATACGTACCTTAGCCTTGGTAGATTCAAAATTTATTCAGGTACGATGAATGAGTGGGCACATACGTATCTGCCGTATTGAAAACCAATGCAATTCCAAATCTGTAAATGCTTGAAGATTGTAGTATTACACCCTAGAAACAGATGCCAATGAACTTTAGAAGGCACGATTTTCATTTTGATCGAAAGTTCCAACGAAGTAAAAAATTACCCCCAAGTCACTCGATCGCAAGTCAAGCCCTGACCTATTGAACTGGTACTAAAATCTAAACCCTCGTTAAGCCAGAGCACAACGTCGCCATCTCGCAAAATTCATTTTATGTTGCACATACCATATACATAAAGTCACCAGCTCTAGCACCCTAGGCAAATCAAGTTTAGGTCAAGCCATCGAGAATGAATCAGTTACACCAATGATGGTATCAAGTGATGAGAAAGCGACGAATCTCAGGGAATCATTTCAGATGATCACAAAAAATCAGACGTAGAAAAGTTTCAGAGGATCGATGAAAAGATTAAATAAATGACTCGAAGAATACAGTTTCGAGATAAAAATAGCTTAATTCTTTAAACATTTTCAAAAACAACGGACTATTCATATGAATACTTGTTGGGATGATTTCCAAGCTGAAGACTATGTTCAATTTAACATTCAGGATGAAAAAAGAGGTGGAAATTATTTCAAATTTGGGATTCATACCCTTTTTTTTTTTAATGTCCGATGGCTCTAACGATGACATGTCACGATCATTAAACAAACCTCATGAAGAATTGGTTCCATCACTTTTTTCCTTTCATTTCTCAACTGTACGTTATCTGGCCGTCTCTAACAGAGCATCAATCACTCTTCATTTCGTGTAACTAATCTTCAATCGATATGAAGATGAACACCTTTCCTGAGGCTCAATAAGGCTTGTGCGGTGACGTATTAATGATATACGGCATAAGCCATAAGCTATGTAGGTACTATGGTTTTTAGTACCAGGTTAGTCGTAGGTCGGCCAAGAAATTTCGCCCACAGTCGGTAAGCCTGATTGGATATTTATGTTTTCCTACAATCGATTACAAATTAATCAACGGTTGGTTTGATAATCGGAAAACCTAATTGGGCGAGAAAGTATTCAATACCGTGTAGGAATTATAACGAATCGATGAACTTTCATCCCCCAAATCCTGTTTTTCTTGTATTGTAATTGAAAGTTCGTAAAAAAAATGAAAAGGTATCGACAGCAGGTAGCCACCGTAGATTTCACTAGTCTTAGGCTCTCGACCGAGTCTCTATCGATCGTTGACAGTTAAGGTATAGGTATAAGCAGAGGTGTTTTTTTTTTTTAATCGATTATTAATGAATTGAGGAATATTTCCATCATTTGCTACTCAAAGCAGAATTTCGACGATAATTTGCCACTATGATTTTATCATTAGGATAAAATACATCCGAAAATTTTGATCGAAGAAATCAGGAATAGAAGATGTAAAATTTAATCAACTGCAATATTGACATTCCATGAAAGTATTTAGAATTTTAAATCGCTTAGAGAAGAAATAGGGGAAAATTTTAATCGCATAAAATTTCTGCGAAGTCAGTGACAAAGATGATAACTACGCTATAGTCGACCCAGGTATATTTAATATCCGTATTATAATCTAGTCGCCGTGCGTGAGACTGACGTGTATAGATAAATGTGATAGATGTGTTTGCTCGAGATTTATCTGAAATAGATCATCGATGAGGATGTCAAATGGCGACCGTTGCCTTGGATATCCATATTCAAATCAGAATTCTCGATTTTCTCGAATCCCATATAGTATACACATTCATAATCTATACAGGTAAACGACTGCAGTCTACATATACCGCGTGTGTTTTCCTGCTCGTGAATATGCGAAATTAAATCTGCGGTTTACTCAAAACTATAGTTCGCATCGCTAGTCGAAAATGGGCAATCAAAACTCCGAAAATTAACTCGAGCAATTCTAAGTGCTGAATTCATCCAAGGATGCGGTATCAAGTTTCGTTATTTTCTGAGTACAGATACTCCATGTATTGGATTTTCCTAAAATGTAGAAAATATTGGCACTTATTTTTAGAATAGTTAGAATCCGAGGAAAACTATTTAAGACAATCACCAATCTCGAACGGTCCGATCTACCTAGTCGTACGAACAACCCTGCTCAGCCCTTGTGTCAGAAATTGAGATATCTCGTTTTCAAGCAACTTGATTAATGAATGAAAAATAAATCGATGAGACCAGCTGAAGCGGAGGCTCGGTGTATCAGGTATAATTCGTTTACGCCCACTATTCTCGAATTACGGTGATAGTTAGGCTCGCGTTGATGACGATCTGATGCCCTGTCTGCGTCATTCTTTTATCCCATGATCGCGACGGATCTCATATATCTAGTCTCTCTTCATCTATACGTACTTTTTATCCTCCCATCTCGAATATCGTGTCGCTTTCATTCTCTGTCAATCTTTTTCGTAGCAAAATTATCCGCGATTTAAATTTAACACGAAATTGATCGGATATTTGAAGTACGGATGTAATTAATCAGCGGACATCAACAGCGATTCGTTATTCATGAAAACAGAGGTTTGACCGTCTGGTCAAATTCGTGGCGTGTTTGCATCTGGACAAGACATGATAATGAGAAAGACAGAATTATCTGACCCCTGTTCTCAAAATATGACAAACAGAATCACTTTTCAAACTAAAACGTCACATTTTATTTTAAGATAATGCAAAAAGCCCTAATCGACTATTTTTTGATGAAGTAATCAGGTTCAGGCGGAACCGATTACGAAGTGAAGTCACGGACTTTCTTTTTTACCCAAACCTGTATCTCTTGGAATAAAGAAGTCGAATTCATAAACCAATTCTATAGAACGCCCTGTATATTATTCACCCACACCAATGGAGGATTAGATCCTCGAGGAGTTTCTCAGATGACGTGCGAGAGTTTTATGAGGGAAAATCGACACGTAGTGAGAATCGAGTTTCCACCATCCGCCTACGTCATTGACCAATACGTCACCAAGTTAACGATTATCAATTAGCTCGGAACCTATTGAGTTCGCCAGACCGGCTTTTCATGATTAATGGCTAGCTTCTAATTCCAGTTATCCAAATGGTGTTGGTTTCTCTATCGTCCATATCTAAACCTATATTAATCAATTTTAATTATATTAGATCATGCGCTTTTTTACTCGTCTCGTCTTACTATTGGCAAGTGTGTATTTTTCCAGGCTTATCGCACTAATTTTATGCAACTAGCTTATTTTGTTTCTAAAACATTTCTCATCCTTCTCTGCAACCGACTCTCATCCTTAGCAAGGAGTCATTTTACTGCGATATATATTTTTGTTGGTTGCAGTTTGACACTAGTTAACATAAAACATATCGCACTAGTAATTTCGTGAAATTTCTTTTCTTCTTTTTGTTTTTTGTAGATATAGCAGTAGAATTATAGTATGGGCACTTGATTATGGCTACTAATAAATTTTTGAAAAATTTACCCAATAATTATCACATTCATATGCCTATAGCAGCTAACGTCGTCTGATTTTTTATTATTTTTCATTATTTTTTATTTTTTCATCACGTAATTATATTATTGTCAATTTGTCGTTATATCTCACCGAAAATTGAATGCATTTTTTATTCAGCCGGAGTGAAAGCTACGATCATTACTTCGTCATTATCTTCTTCGGTATTTATTTGAATAGCTCGAAGTCTCTCGGATCGTTGCAGTGATGCAATTACAAGTACAAAGAATCCTCGCGTTCGCGTATATTAGCGTCGGAATAATATTCAGAGGGAAAATTTGGTGCGACAGTATGATAAAACCGTTTCTAAAAATCCGCAGAAGAAATGTGAGATAATTAAATAAAGGAAAAGAATCGGGCCTCTACTTTCGAGTGTTAAGTGAATCTTACCTAATCAGAATCGTATGTAATTGAAAATGAAGCGAGGGAATATATTGAGGAATATAAACGCAGATCCTCGAATGATTGAACTGCAGCCAACCAAAATTACAACAAGATATCTTCGTCCTATTTCTATATCAGTATACATATAATAATATATATACTTTCTTTCCATCATAATCAGCTACAAATCTTACCTATATACATTTTCCTTTATCGTATACATATATGTCCTTTTCGAAGCTTGAGGTAAAACTTTCTCTCCAAATCTATACAGGATTGATCAAATCCTTTGATGTTATGCAGAAAACAAAAAAAAACAAAAAAACAAAAAAACAAAAAAAAAAAAAGAAAGGAAAAAAACTAGCCAATTAAGAAGTACTTTTCTTTTGGTTGATTGCAGTCCAATACTCTGGTTCTCCCAGTATGAAAATTTCAAGCCGAATACTTCGAGCGTGGAAATGAACGGAGAGGAGCCAACGATACCACTATGTCGGACGCCAATCGACACGAATCGAGAAATTACATTCTTTATAGTTCTTATCATTTTGTTTTTCATTTTACCGCTGTTGATGCTGTTAGGACTCTACTCTGTGATCGTGAGACATTTGGTGCGAGACTCATCGACAACGAGTAATTGCGGTGATAGTTATCACGCCCGAGCAAGACGGCAAGTAGTCCTTATGCTCCTGACAGTTGTGTTCAGCTTCTTCATTTGTGTAGCACCTTTTCGTCTCTTATCTCTCTACATGGTCCTTGCAACAGATGGAATAACAGGTTTGGGAATAGACGCGTACTACAACCTCCTCTACTTCAGCAGAATAATGTTTTATTTGAACAGTGCCATGAACCCGATATTATACAATTTAATGAGCAGTAGGTTCAGGATTGGATTTTTAAGATTGTGTGGCTTGAGAACTGCCAGAAGTTTGGAACGGAGTACATTCAGAAGCAATATTACGGCAAGTAAATTGTCCAGAAGAACTATGCGCAAGGAACCACAGCAGGAAAATTTTGTCTGATATCGTTGATGCCTCGCCAGAGAACAGCTTCCTTAATCTCTGCAGGCTCACATGGATAAAATTAATTACATTCATGATTTTTATATAATACATATAATATCAGGGTAGGCCTTATTTCGATGAATTTTGAAATGAAAGTCAGCCGCCCCTGGATACCTTGCAAATATATAGAAAAAAATTCCTGGAAAATTTGAGCCCTTAATATAATTCAGAAGATAAATGTGATTTTTTCAACCGGTTACTTTTTTTTTTATAACTCCGATAAAAATTAATAAAATAATTTAAATTTTTTAGAGTTTGTTCCTATCACTATAACCTATACTATAACCAACAACTGTGCCAAATTTCAAATTAATTCATCAATTTTTATCGGAGTTATATGAAAAAAGGAATTGCTTAAAAAAAAATGACATATATTCTCCATTTAAAACTTTCGGAATTTTGGGGCACGCGTTAATGGTCAAATTAAGAGCTAAAATTTTGCAGGAATTTTTTTCTATATATTTGCAAGGTATCCAGGGAGCGGCTAATATTAATTTCAAAATTCGTCGAAATAAGGAGCACCCCAATATATATATATGTATCAAGTCTTACACCATACGCTAATTTTAATATCGCTATTATCTCTCTTGCCTATTTAACGATTTGTATATAAGTAACGACTGAATAAGACTCGCTCGGGTTCGTTTGTAGCTAAAATTATCCAGTCTCTAACTATATATATTATACGATGTTTATACGTGCTGAAAATTTTTCTCTCAACTAGCTTCATACTGGTTAGAATAAAAAATAAATTAAAAAGAACAATAATTACCTACACGCATTTAGCTAGAAAAATGTATTCCAATTGATATAATTTTTTTTTTCTTCATTGACAACCTTTATTCCCAGATTTTATATAGATCCTATCGGGAACTTGCCCGGTTCGAAATTGAACACTTTCAGAGCACCCATTAACAAAAAAAAAATTATACACTGAATTATCAGTGGCCGAAAATCGACTCAATAGGTGGAGATTCCGCGAAAACTTTTGCTGGACCGTACTGCTTGGAGATAAAGAAAAAAAAAATAAAATCAATCAAATTTTTCCAGCGCAAACGAATGAAATTTTTAAACCTTGTATGGAACTTGGGGCTAAAATGACTGGTTAAGAAAATGTAAAATTTTTGTATGAGACAACCGGAAGTAAGCTTGTTTATTCGTATACCGATATACTTTGATATTCGTTTCCCAGTTTTAGCGGTATAATTTTACGTTAAGTAGCGGAGATATTTCCGCGGTATTCGCTGTAGTCTGAATCTAATTGATTTTATATTAGTGAAATAGACTTGGGTTAATATTTATTGACCTTTAATAAATAAACATTTGTATAGTTATACTGCTTTGGCCTTAAATACAACTAATCGCTAGAGGCTTAGGGACCAAAAACTCTCCATGTATGTTGATAGTACATATAAATAAATCGTAGGGAATAATTTTAGTGATAGTGTGTGCTTGTATTACTGAGCATTTAGGTAAAATTTAACACAGTTGATACCAAGTATTAATCTTCTTCCTAAAAATATTCCGCGCTTAAGATCACCGCGGAAATCGTTAAAAATCCCAACGGTCAATGATCGAGTTGCCGGTTTTTAGCGGTGGTTTGAAAAGTACGGAAATAAATATAAACAATGCGACAGACTGCATTTAAAAATATTTTTCGATTATAATCACTCTTATAGCTTCTAAGAATGTTATATACGTAGTTGATGAGTATAATTGATTTTATATAGTCTTATGTAATAAGTAGTAATACTAAATACGAAATTCAAAGAAACTTACAGTATTATTGTAACAATAATTATGAATTATAATATTAATAGAAAATTAGGTTAATAGATGCATAATATATTAAGCGTAGATCTGCCAATGATGATAATATGTAACTCTACGAACTATCGTCAATATTTAATTAATTAATTTCCTTATAAGCCATTCATCGATAATAAAAAAAAATTCTAAAAATGAAAATGCTATTATTTTTTTTTTCACGTCATATAACTATTAACATATATTATTGATAAACACTCCGTTATCCTATGCAACCTTTACATATTCGAGTATTTATTCTTACGAATCGATAACATTGATTTAAAAATCATTTCATTTTATTCTGTCACACGATTCGGATTCAAATAATTTCACATTCCAGAGCATTGATGATTCCTCTACATACACAATAAAGTTGAATTGCATATTACTTGCATCAAACATTCGAAATTCACCCATCGCGTATGTATAACGAAAATCTAATACCAGCTGCATCAAAAGCACGAATTAACGCTGAAATTTTGGATGCAGCAAAGAGTCAGCTTTCAGTTATTCAGAAAAACTCATGCTAGATAAAAGTCATGATGAAAATTAATGAACAATTATTACCAGAGGCAAGAGCGTACTTTGGTAACCCGCGCAGCATTAATTGAGTGCCATTATTATCTACGTAATAATCATTCAAACGGAAATAACGTAATAGAAAAAAATTGTGATCTGTTAATAAACAGATGAATAATCATCTCTCCTTGTTTAAAAATAAGAACATTAACTGTTTAAATGTTTTTGTTAACAGCCCAAGTATCTTGATGGCCGATTACCACATGGAACAATACGTCGATGGATCAATGGTACCTGTATGTCAAATACAATCAAATAAAACTTGGACAGATGCGTTCTTCATCACAACCATAGTGGTCTTCTTCTTTCTACCACTTTTCATTCTGATCATCCTCTACACCATAATCGCTATACATTTAATGGCGAATCCTACGATAAGTCGAGGACCGGCTAATAATTTATTGAAGTATCGAAAGCAGGTTGTACTAATGCTGGGCACGGTTGTACTCAGCTTCTTCATCTGCCTATTACCATTCAGAGCATTAACATTGTGGGTGATCTGTGTGTCGGAAGAGACAATTCTTCATCTTGGTTTCGAGCGGTACTACAGTATTTTATACTTCAGCAGGGTGATGTTATACTTAAATTCAGCGGTAAACCCGATTCTCTACAACTTAATGTCGACTAAATTTCGTGAAGGTTTTTTGAGATTGTGCGGTATTGGTACGAAGAAAAAATTACCGGGAAGGACAGGCACCTATAACACTGGTTCAACTAACTGTAGCACAAATCAATCTGACTTTTGGCGCAGGCATAGTAGCAACAAAAGCTGCAGTGTAAAAGTGCCAAATAATACCCCAGTAGAAAAGCAGTTGAAACTACCGTTGCTTTCGTCTGTGACTGACGGCATCATAAAAAAAAAACAAGAAAGTTACGTTTAAATTTAGGCTAATAGACAATAGTTTAAGTTTATTATATCATCCCTCTTCTATTACATACCTGAACTCAATTGACTCAAAAAATTAATAATATATTTAAATGATTAATGAAATAACAATGCACATACATATACATGAAGAAGACTCCTCTTTTTATTTTATACTAAACACATATTTTCTGTACTAATTTTATTTATTATTCTTTTCAAATATTACATTTCAAAAACGCATTCTGAAAAATGTACGATTGGCTTTAGTCTATATAATAACTATCGTATCGAATTGTAGATTAAATTTTATTAACATTAAAGGGGGCCAGAAAAAAAAAAAAAAAAAAAAAAAATATATATATATATATATATATATATCTGATCAGATGAACAGGTCGAGTTATGATACCTACTCCGAAAGAAAGACCTATACCGGATCTTGATTCTCAAATGATATTCAAACTTGAAGACTATATTACAAAAATTCAGCTACTACATTGATAAATAATTACGATCTAGTGATGGGTGAAAAATTTTCATCGAGATACATCATCTGCGTTTGCAAATAATTTTGGGATCAAAGTTAATCACTGTCACTATAAAGTATCAGGACTTAAAGAGCATTCATTACCCGAAAGCAAGCATCACAAGCATTATTATTATTATTATTATTATTATTATTATTATTATTATTATTATTATTATTATTATTATTATTACTATTATTCTTGTTGTTGTTGTTGTTGTTGTTATTATTGTTATTATTATTATTATTATCATCATTATAGGTATATGAGAGAGATGACCGTGATTTCGATCTAGTAACTAATAATTGAGGACTGGTTGTGACTGAAATGGTGAATGAAAAAGACAAATAAGAGATTAATTGAGATTGTAAAAGGATATATTCATACTAAGGAATCTCATTTTTTTAAGCTATCCGACGTTAATCCGACGATGGTTTCCTACTCAATTCAACGTGTTCTAGAAAAATTGGGCTGAACGGTGCTTTTATAGGGAATATCTCTAACCGGGCACCGCAAATAGGAAAAGGGCTCTGTAGCGCAATTCTGTTGGCAATTTCGACCATGTAGATCTCAAAACATGTTCGTTTCACGATGAAATAGAGAAATGGCGCAAGGAATAAACTTTTTTGAAGTATTCCTTAGGCCATTTATCTTCAATTGGGTAGGGAACCACCTTGAGTCCTACAACACCAATATATTTGGTAATTGTTCAGAATCTACTCAAGTATTAACAATAGCACAAATTATTATTTCACTACTAACCAATTACCAAGAAGATTTCTTATCTCACGTAAAGTTATGTAAGAATTGAAAGAGACTGGAGCTGAATGGTGCAGGTACACATTTTTCTTTCTTAATTTTCGATTCAATTTTTTCCAACTCAATATTTTGTATAGCTATTCATTTATAGACATATGGCAACGATGGGTTTATGAATATCTATTCTTTTATGGAATTACACGCCCTGATTAAATTCATTAATACGTTTGGTCGCAATGAAACATTGATATCGTAGAATTCGGTGATTGTTTTTTGAGTTATCGAAATGAAATCGAACGGGAAAATAACGATCGCTGTTCGTTCACTTTCTTTGTCTTGAGTGAGAAAATAGTTACTTTGAAAGTACACGGTAAAATATAATCGCTGTATTAGAAAAATACTACCCGTGGAAGGGGAGATAAAAAAATTCATTCCGACTTACAGTTTATAGTGTTTATACCGTAGTATACTAATTGGTGTACCAATTAATTTGGTATAACAATACCAACCCTAATGCCATTTTTTGTTTTTGAAACTACGTTATGTCGCCTTATGGATAATTAAAAACGTGAAAAACGGTGCGAAATTTGAACTTGATGAACGTAGTTTTCGAATCGATCGTGGAAATTCAACGATTTACATTTACTGAGTAGTTATATAACAATTCAAATGAAATGGGATTAATTTAATTCACACATAAGTTCGAAAAGTGCAACACTATACTGACAACATGCTATACCCTTGTGTACAACTAGCCTTTTTCGAATTCTTTCCATATCAATCCCATAATCCGTACCAGAACCATGATATACAGTCTGCATAGAGAAACGTGAGCAATATCGGAATCGAACTCCTACAAGATTAGACACATATTAAAACAGAAACAAACGGATTTTGTTCATAACTTTTTGTCACAACTATGAAGTATCAAATACTCAAGAATCACACTGAAAGACAATAACTTGTCTGATAGGTTCGAATGCACAGATATATGAATAGTGTTTTTAACATTCAGAAAAAACAATTTCCCTCAGTAAGTATGAACATTAGAGTCGTCCTTATTTGGGACTCGGACGAATTTTTCAGCAGGTGCCCCTCAAAATCGGCGCCAAATTATTCAAAAACAATTCCCCAATTTTATTGTAAGAGTAATAATTTTCAAAAAAATCTTCAACTGCGAGATTTTAATGGGCATTGGTGCCACCTTCTCATAAAAAATTCACATCATCATACCAGCCGATCTAGACGAATCGCATACCCTCTGAATCTGACTTTTTCTTCAATTCAACAAAATATAGTATCCAAATATGAAAATGATCAATTTTTCGCTGTTTTTTTTCCCTCAGTAGCACCAGTGCCCACTAAAATCTTACAGTTACAGATTTTTTTCGAAAATTATCACCATTAGAATAAAATATTATATACTGACAATACTGCCGAAACACGTGGATTTTAATGGGAAAATCTACCCTTTTGGTGGTAGGGGTGAGATAGAGGTGAGATAAAAATCTAAAAAAATTAGGGAATTGTTTTCGAATTATTTGGATCCGATTTGGGGGGTTCCTGCTAAAAAATTCGTCCGAGCGCTATAAATAAAGAACACCCTAATGAGCACGTGTTTATGCGTGCGGATATATCTACATGTTTATGTGCATATGTATAATTATACAGATAATTATTAGGATGTTTACTGATTCATACCTCACGGGAATAACATGTTTTCAAGCTAACCAATATTGTAAAGCATAATTCAGACATTTATCGTGCACGCTGTATTAAAGCATCAAAGAATTGCCGTCAAGAGAACCAACACCCTTTTGGTGATTGGTACATGCACTTATTAATCCGTACAGTAGTCGATCAGTCCGGATATTGGTACTTGCAGGTACAGAGTAATGAGAGTAGATTTCGGGCAGATAGTAAATTTATATGGAAACATGAAGCTACTACGATCACACGTAAATTATTCGTGCTCCAGATAGTGGTCGATGGATTATATTGCATCAAACCTTGTTAAAAAAGCATGAAAACAAAATTGCATCCCATTGAAATTCATGAAGACTAATTTTCATTCAATATTGATGCGACATGATATATTTACTCGTGGATGAAAACTGCGAAATATTCATTAAAAAGTAAAAAATCCTGTCTATTTTTGAACAATAGTACATTACAATATGAGTCCGGTAAAACTTTTTCTGATGAGTGTGAGGTTGCAGCACGAGCCGAAGGCGAGTTTTGCAATCACACGAGATCAGGAAAAGTTTTTCCGTCGAGTATTGTACAAAATTTTACTTTAGGAGGTGCGAAAATGGGGGTTTTAGCCACGCGAAGCGTGGCTAAAACGTCCAAAATCACACTGAGTCAAGTAAAAAATAATTCCCATCTCAGCACAGATCGTAGATCACCCAATCACGTTCAGTAATGTATTGCGTCAGGCTCTCGCTTCTGAATCTGCATGCAAAATGCATGCATCATGATTTGACCTGTACCGAAAAGATATTCTATGATCAGATTCACAATAATTAGTTATAAGCACTTATTGAATGACTTATCACTGATATATATACAATAATTTATTGAATGTTATTAATGTTGTAAACACAGTATCATTTAATCGTAGATATCAAAACATGACATGTTTTATGTACCTGGAAATACTCATTACTTGTGCTTCAGTCGATTCTCTATGTAAAGAGTATTGCGTTTTCTTGAGTGCGTCAAATTCTTATAGAATTTTCCGACGAATGAAGCAAAATATCATTCGGTTTGCTCTACCATATTATTTATTATACGATGCAATTACTTATACGCTTAATTCACGTATCTGTGAAAAAAAGGAGGCTCAAGATACGGACTGAAGTCTGCAGCACGCAATGCACCAAAAAATAATGTCAGGTGTATAAAAGCTGAATAAAAAAAATGATCAGCGTTAGGTAAATTGTTTGCTTTTTCCTAGTGTAAAATCAAGACACAGAGGCATAGTGAATCTATTGTATTTTGTCTTCATCTAGTCAGCTTATCACACAAATCAACGAGGGGGTAACCACTTCAAACTTGTGTGTCCCAACTATTTCACATTTCAAAATCATTTCATATGATTTCACATGCATTTCATACCATTTCACAAGCATACCATTCCATACCATTTCCACAAGCATTTCACACTATTTCGCGATCATTTCACAAGCATTACATACCATTTCACAGGCATTTCATATCATTTCACAATCATTTCAAACAATTTCAGACCATTTCCAACCATTTCCAACCATTTCACAATAATTTCAAGATAATTTCATATCATTTCATACGTAATTGTCCCAACTATTTCACGCGTAGTTACCCCTTCGCAAATCAACGTTACATTTGATTACAGACTGCCCACACTCATGATATTATGCCCATATTTGTATTTAATACAGTTTAATATACATTATACATATTAAGTTAGTAAATATAATTTAAGGAGGAGTTTAGTCGGTTAAATGGTCACATGCTAATTGTTTAGTGAACAGTAAGGTCAATTTAAGACTAATTAAGAAGTAATTTAATTAACAAAATCAAAGTCATTTATATAATTAATATATCTCGCTTGTTTCCAACGGGAAACATCAAACGACGATATGCGTTTGAGTTAAGAATTGCGCATAATATAATTAAGGAGAATAAATTTATCGCTCATTACGAAGCAATAAGATTTATTTTCATTTTCTCATTGGTTACCGCATATACTCAACCATTCCGATCAGCTAAAACATTAATAGTTTCCCAAAGAAGTTCATGATTTCAATCTATAAAGTACCATTTATTTTTATTCTAAGTTTTTCACTCTGCACGTCATTTTCGCAATAATATAAACAGTGAAATTATTATAAAAACCGTAAAAAATTAATATATCAAAGCTACATGATAATTCGGCAAAAGTTTGATAGTCCAAAGGGGGAACAATTCGGGAATCATTTTTCATTACGAGCTTAAAAAATCCCACGTAATCCAAAAATTGCATAAAATTTTGCCGCGAAGTGCCGTATTGAATGTCAATAGTTCCTGGCTGGTCACTTGTCTGACTAATGAGTCGCGTAATGAACCCTTATTGCGGAGTTCTTTAGGCGCTTGCAAATACTTTAAATTCTGATCATTTAAAATAGCACAAAGCGCAATTTGGATGTGATTCAATTCTTTATTATATTATCAATGAGTAAAATTAATATCGAAACCAGCCTTAATCGTATAATAAGATCAAAGCGTGTCTGGTCCAATCTGAGAATTGAAAATAATTTAATTTAAACAGCCAGCAATCGTTCGCCTTGGGGGGGAAAAAAGAACAAGAGAAAAATGAATTTTTAATTTGATATACAAGAATTACCGACAAGATTAACTTCTACATACATTCAGTTAGATCTAATGCTTTAGATTCTTGTTTTCATACGGACAATTACAACTTAATATAATCTATTAACATTTCACTTAACAGTGCTAATACGTATGCGAGTAAATATTACCCGTGATAGATAGCCTTGTTCCTAATTATCAATTGATTTAGTCTCATTTACCATCATATATAGATAGGAAAATCACATGTATATATGTATGTAACCACATGGTATAAGAGATAAATATATATGTTCTATACGAAACGAATTATTTTAATATATATTATACCTCTGTGTAAGAATTGTTGTAAATATTTTTTAAAGATAAATAAAATATTTATATGCCCAATGGTTCATTACCTACTCGTAATTCTTATGCTTGCATATATCTTCGGATCTAATATATCTGAAACGAATGCCCTGCTGTTACATTCATCTGACGTTCAGCCGATTATTGAAGTAAGTATTACGGAAGAACGTCACCCTCGAGCATTTCAATTGGAGGTTGTATCTGAGAAATGATTGCGATCAGCATGTGAACCAATGATCTATGGCTTTCAATAAATTGAAGAGTTCGAAACTTTATTGGAAGGAAATTGAAGAAACAACATTAACAGTTTTTCAAATCGAATGCGATGCTGCATATGAAACATCAGGGTTCTGATTTTTCTTTCTGCTTATGAAAAGTTAGACCTACGCGGTATCTCCGTGCATGAGTACATACACCGAGACATAATTTATTCGAGCTGTAAATTTTAACCACGTATTTAAATTGCTTTCCGGTATACAGGGTGATTCAGCTTGGACGCACCATATCAGGTTCAAGTTCCTTTACCGAACCGTCCAGGGTAATAGTTTAGGAGCTACAGAAGATCTTAGTCGATCAATCAGAGGACTTATGAGTGACCAAGTCAGGGCCGGTTTAAGGGTGTAAGTCGAGCAGTGCCCCCGTCGGATCGATTCTTATCGTCCGAACTTTCAGTCCGATTTCTGGATGAGTATGATGGCGTCGTCTCCTGGGGATGTCTTCGTACGGCATACGCATCCGTTCTCGTAGTCCAGGTCCTCGACTTCGTATTTCTCGTAGTCCAGGCCCTTCGCTTCGTTTTTCTCGTAGTCCAGGTCCTCGGCTTCGTATTTCTCGTAGTATTCTAGTACTATTACTACAAGAAATACGAAGCGACGGACCTGGACTACGAAAACTCGTCCTGGTATCGGGAGAACATCTGACAGGAAGAGGTGTGCCGAAATTTTAGGTACGAAAAAGCAGCAGCCCACATGTAAGCAGGCATACGCTTGTGAAAACGTGGTTTCATACACGTTGACATACCTGCATGCTTACAATTTTTAGAGTGATGAAAAAATCAGCTTTGTAGCTGGAAATGAGGTGTTCAATTTCTATTTTTTTTATGCTGTTTCACATCTTGTTCATTGGATTCTGAAATAATAAGAGTCGTAGGGAGAGGAAACTGGAAAATAACGAAGCAATTAATTTTTGGTATACCTGGAAATTTATTGCTGTTATATCATTCATTGCCGAAGTTATGTTTGTTTCGTAATTCGGTCTTAACAATCAACGGGTACCCGTCGCAATTGATCGAGTCTCTTTATCTGCTTCCTGGCGTACAAGTTAGCGATTCCGGAGTATTTCCAGTACGCCACTCGTGTCTTGTTAACACAGCTCGTATTCAATCTCTTTGATGCCAGGGCGGCAACTGATTTCACGGCAGGTGCCCGTACCCTAGGTCAGTATTCCTCCTGTGTCCTTGCCCAGCTAGCGGAGGCAACGGAGCGCCAAATGATCTCGCTATTACGCGGTTGAATTGACAAATTATTTTTACCGCTAAATAAGTGCGCCTCATTATACGCAACCTGCATATCGATTGTGTAACAAGTTGCATAAGATGGGGCGTACCCATGTTCGCGGCAAAAGTAGTTCGTCCGTTCGAACGCCAGATGCTGATACCATTCGTCGACCTGTTGGTTGAGGAGTACTGATGAAGGGTAAAAGCACCTGTCGTAAGTTCAATGGCCCTCGTGGCGTCGCAGACATTGAAAGGAATTCCTTTTTTTTTTTCACCTCACGCCACCGAAACCGATAGGTTTGAGGGTCACGATCCCTACCTCGTAGTCCGCCCCGTGTCGGATTTTTGTTCACGTGGCCCATCGCGAAAATGTTTGTCTCATTTGAATAATACGTGAAATGAGTTATCTTGCGGCTCAACTTGAATAAGCGCTTCCAATTTTAATTTTATTCATCTTCCCATCTATGGACGTCTTGAACTATGTATCATATAATAGAAGGGCAGGAGAGAATCTAGTCGCTATATAGCTTATCTATACTAGCATTTTTAGGTGTAAGAATAATTTGAAGCCGAAAAATGCCTAGTATCAGGAGAACATCTGACCCTAGCGGGTGTTCAGAAATTTTTGACGCGAACGAGGCATAGTGTATATACATATACGTGTGTTCATGCCCATTGCTATACCTAGATGCTTACGTTTTTCAGAGTTTCTGAAAAAACAGCTTGGAAGCTGCGAAATTCTGTTTATAATTTTTCGTTATTTTCTTCCAATCCTGTTTATTGGAGACTGAAATGATGAATCTCAGAGAAGGGAAAGTTAAAGATAACGAACGAATTAGCTATCGGAATAGCTGGGAATTTATTGCTACAGCATTGATACAACATTACGAATTGCCAAAGTCAGGGTGCCGTCCCATGTAGGCCCGGAACGGAAAAACGGAACGGAATCTAGTGACCTTTTCCATGTATTACGTGCATGTATACACCGACACCGACACATACAACGTTCCGTTCCGTGATTCCAGATTCCGGCGAACCGGTCCTACATGGGACGGCACCCTCATATCTATTATTCAAACGTCAAATCGGTTTTTAGACTCTATTTTCGCACCAAGCGAATATGTTTCTGGACGTATGTGTTCGGATTTGAATTTGAATTTCGACGCCTCGGATGATAATTGAAACGTGTTCTTTTTCGACCAAAAGGAGGTGGGCAATAAGGGATTGCCCTTAAGTCTGGTTTACTCCCAACTTGTTCCATTTTTTAGTTCGAACACGGAACAGTAGAAGTTGTCGTTTATCAGTACCAAATATTTCTTCAAGATCATTACAGCTGTTGTCAAATATATTCCATTCATGCAGAAACTTAGAACCGCCACTATCAGTTGAGGAGTGCATGGCAGACTTCAACCGCTAGGACTAGACTAAGAATTTTAACGTCGATCCAGCATAGTATATCGCCTGTACCTGTTCTAGGACGATCATTGACTTGTTTAGCGAAAGTTATTCTAAAAGTGAAGATACGAGGATACGAAATAGGATGAGGGAAAGTTGGCTGATTAGTTTCAAAAATGAACTAACTATTGACTATGAATCTATAAATCTTTATTTAACGATACATAGTTAATCATTTTATACCTATTCGTATATCGTGACGTTTATAAAAGTCGTTTCTTGCAATCTGCATTGGTATTTCATTATAATTAACTACTTTAAGGTCATTTGTATACAAAAGAAATAATGTTTCCCTAGGATGACTGAGTTACACAACATTTAAAATATATGAATTATGTAGCCTAGATTATGTAGCCTAAAATTATTACTGAAATATTATAACAACGTAACAAATACGACATTCCTAATTAATCGATAATAATAAACGGCCATGGATCTTCCACAGCTCATTACCCTTTGACTCCTCCCTTTGTTGGCCTCTGTGATGAAAATAAAAAATTCATTTTAATATCAAATCATCTAATTCGTCATTCAGCATAGAAGCCCTCGCGTTTATATATAGTCAATATAAAACCACAAATTTTATCTATACTCACTCCAACAGGCTCTTTCTCCTTTCTTGATACAATCTTGCATTGTGGTCTAGGATAAACTCCGTATTCCTGTTTGCAAACGCAATCCTCTTTAATTTCCGTGTTGATCAAACTGCTCACCAATCGTCTTCCTGCCACTTGAAGGAATTGCTTCTTCTGGTTGGGCTTTGCCTCCAAGAAGTTATGTGCGCTGAAAGCAGCTCCTCCAGACTACAGGGGAATAGAAATTTATTAATTCTAGATTCATCCGTAATAACTCTAGTATATTGGGACTGTTTGAAGCCAACTAGGTACTAATAAAATATTGAATACTCACGTTAGCAGCGAATGAAGCGCATACATCACTGCTAGCAACAACCAAGTTATTTTTCAGTTCGGCACTTCCTTCCATAGGCCTCTTTTTGCTATCAGCAAAAGTGAACACACTATCAGAATCAAAACCAACAAGGTTCTTGACTGCCTTTCCAGAAATCAAAATATCGTCCAGGTTAGCTATTTGGTGATACGTCAGACCCAAATCACTGTAGGCCTTGTATCCCAAGATCAGTCTCAACTGTTGCAGCTATTTATTAAGATGAAAAACCGTTATACATAGATATGGAATAAGAACAGTGATAATTTTATACTGATCACTAATCCGAACTGGTAGGTATAAGGTAAACCGAAATTAATAAACACTTACAGAAATTGGAAGAGGACTCTTTTCGCATGGAGTAGCAATCACGCCTACGATAGTTTTTGATGCACCTGGTCTGAACTCATAAGCAAGTGCCTCTTCGTATGCATTAGTCAATTTAAAGGTTCCTAATTCAACGTCTATTTTCTGATCCAAGAACTCCAGCCTCTTCTTCAAGTCACCAGCCTTAGCTTCCTGAAAATTATACACAAGGTTTAGAAAATGTTCGAAAGTATCTCAAACTATCTTTCATCATATGGATCTAAGCTGCATGTTTAACTTTGTTATTCTTTTTGAACAGTACCTCATAGGTGATAGTTGGGGTTCTCTCAGTAAATTCGATGTTCTTAACATCTCCGTCGATGTTGAGGCTTCCTTTAAGCGTGTAGTGCTGTGGCCGCTCAAGATTATCACCGAATCCAATCAGACCAATGTGTACGTCGCTGCAAAACGAAAATTAGTCTTCAGCATGGAGCTAATTCACCTCATAATACTTCACCTTAGGAGAATAGTACGTCCTAAGATCCGAGTAAATTTTGTAATAATAAATCATATTTACGTTATTCCATGGTCCCTTAGTTCAGTCTTGATGATGGGGATAAGAGGGACAATCATCTCGCGGAAAACTCTGGCATTTTCCGTTGCCTGTTCAAGAACGAAGATTATATCAGCTTGTTGTTTGGGATGTTGTACGCTGAAGCTATCACCAATATCTATCTTCCTATTCCCAACTTCACAAGATCCTGTCAATTAAATTAAAAAAAGAATTCTTAACGATAAGCTGAAGTGTACTCATTTATTCGGAGAACAAAAAAATTTTTCTACACGCACCACAGGTAGTTGGAACCTGTATGAAAATGTCAGCTTCTCGGCAAGCAGAGTAGTAGGCGGCAGCTATCAGACAAGCACCTTCTTTCTGGGCACCAGCACTAGCAGCATGCTCGCAAGCTTCACGGTAAGGAGCTGGATTTATGATGTTGAAACAACCGCTGTAGAAGTAAAGTGTACAGCGATTAAAGGAGGACATGAATCTTCCAATTTTTCTCGATTTTCTTACATTGTTCATATCATCATACGTTTGGAATTCGAAACGAACCTTAACGGAGATCTGCCAGTGAAGAATTCGGTACATTGAGGAGTTTGCTGCGTAGTATGGTGGTGAACGGATTGCACGGCGGGGCATCTACCGTTCAATTTATAAGCATTGCCAAAGTCGGATGCACTTTCGGTGACCTGTGGATAATAAAAATTGTCCATTATTTTCATGTGAAGTAACTATGTTGAAGACGGAATGAACTACAAAGAACTGTAGGTTTTCCCGATTAAATAAAATAGTTAGAAAATAAAATCGAGGCTTTCAACATCGTACTCTAAATGAAACGCATAAATTACCTTGCCGGTTGGGACTGTGAAATCATCGGAAGGTTCGTTGTTGGCTGTTCCGAGTATACCACGTAATTTTCCATGATAGAATCCAGAAACATGAACCCCACATATCAGAGGAGCTTTCTTATTACAAAGCAATTGCACTCCATAATCAGACACGATTTTCACAATGGGACCGTTAATATAAGCATTAAGGTTCTTTGTGCTAGCTGGGAAGTCAGCAGGCTGGTTGTCGACAAGAATCTAAATAATTTAAAGAATTAGAAAATCACTTCTCCAACGAAATTCATCAGAGTAAAACAATGACTAGATGAAGTGAACTGCCTACACAAATTCAAAAATAAAGAAATAAAAATTAGACAATCTTTTCAACATCAGAAATACTTACGGCGCCGGTAGATTGGAGGGTAATGGTATGCGCGGGTTCGGTAAGAGTAACACTAGTCAATTTTCCATCATCTAATTCGGCCACAATCGAGAAGTTACCGTCACGTGCATCTTGAGCTAAAACGTAGCTGCATTTGCCAGGATAAGTCAGGTGACGACCGTCGAATGTGAAGAAGTGACCTCCGTCTAAGAATACTGCAAACTTGCCGAATGGTGGTACCAAGTTGGATGGATTTAAACGTGGTCTGAGAATCATAAATTACATTAGCCCATTGCACCCTCAAATAAAAAGCACAAGATTTGTAATTATGGAGATCTGACAGTAATGCATACTTAGAAATCAATCATCTTACTATAAAAAGACTAATCAGACGAAATGACTCACCTGTACGCATAGAACAGATCAGCTAATGATGGCAATTCCCGATTGCGAATCAGTGAGAGAACTGAAATCTTCAAGGTTGCAATTCCAGGGAATTTGGACAGAGCACTGAATTCGAATGGAATTTGGTTGTGCAGAAGTTCGGCTAAGTTATTTGTGGTAGCACGATTCCTAACGAGCTCGATAAGGGACTGAAGCGCTTGGAGTGTGTAGCCCCATAATTTCTTCAGTTCTTTGATGTCGTCAACCTATACGAATGGAAAAAATATTCAAGATGAGGATACAGTTGTCTCGTAAATCAAAAGAAAATGACAAATTTCATAAGATATTAGGAATTCATGACAAACCTTTTCCTGCTTGACGTGAGCGATGATGTAATCGTGGATCGAAGTTACAAGATCATGGAATGCCTTGTTTGGCAAGAACCGCTCAATCGAAACAACTGTCTCATCGAGGACTCGTATTACTGTATTAGTAACGTCAAAGTTTATGGCCTCCTTGTATTTTTGCTGGATAACTCCATAAATCGGTAAAGCTTTTAGTTCCGCGAACAGTACAGTGAAAAACTCTTTGACTTCAGCCTGGATGTTATTCGTGGCTTTTAAAATGATTGTCGATACGTCTTTAACAAGCTCTGAGGCGATAATAGCAATCTGTCTAATCTCGTCTTTATGAGCGTTGAATATGTTCACAAGGGTCTTAATATTACTAGCAACAGCTGTATAAACATCGTCAAGTAGTGATACTACTACAGCAGTAATTGCACGTCCAGATTTCTGGAGTTCCGGCAAAGTTGCTTTCAATGCTGCCTGAATCCTGTCAACTAGGTCTAAGTATATCTTATGTAGTTCTTCATACTGTGCATAAAGTTTCTTAATAACATCGGTGATAGCAGCAATGGGGCCACCAAATATTTTGTTTCTGTAAAGATATATGTCAGCTGGTGAGAGGAGTACAGAAAAGCAGCTTGATAAATTGGGTAAAATTTGAAGTAAATACAAAATTTTTAATAAAATTCAGAGATAAATAATAATAATAGTAGCTTACAGTTTCTCCTGGAACTGTTTGAAGCCTTCGGTTTCGATGTTCAATTCATCTTTCAACTGATTAAGCTGATTGACGAAATGATCGAGGAGCGGTTTCAGATTAGGTCTAGCCTTCTTCAGATGGTCAATCAAGTCCTTAAGCTCGGTAACAAGCTCCTCAGACACTCCTTTGATAAATTCGTTCGCCAATTTAACGATCTCGGTTACGCGAGCACGGTATGCTTCCTGAAATCAGACAGCGTTATTATAATCACGTAGGGTATATGTTTGAGAAATGATTGTTTTCAAAGTATCACAAATTCATCAGACTTACAATAAATAGTGCGATATTTTCGTTGCTGACTGCGAAGTCCGGTTTCAAGTAATGTTGTTCATCGAAATGTAGCAATAAGTGGAAAAGCTCGTTTTTACCTCCATTTTTGTAATAATCTGCCTGAATCTCAGCCAATTGTCCAAGTATGAATCGACCAGTAGCTTCCAACTTGTTGCTGGGATTATCTGCGAATATGAATGACGTGAGAAAAGCGAATTTAAATTACTACTGCTTAATATTGCACACAAGTGATAGCTGTATACTCACTTTTCACCTGATAAAGATACTTGAAGCTGTTCAGATCCCTAATTTCGAAACTGACGGCGTATGGGTCCTTGCCAAATAACGATATCTCCGTTTGAATTTTTTGCAAATTTTTAGTCAAATCAGTTCTGGTATCAGCCTTTATCAATTGTTGGTCTGGGGAAGTTATCAGGAGCTGAGCCTCCTGTAGATTTGCGGAGAATAGAATGCCAGTGGATTTCGGTCTTCGCTGTTTATCATTGTACGACAAAATTGATCCAAAACCAATCTGGCTTTGAGAAAATGTGAGATGCTGATCCAGTCCGACGTTCAATCTCTGTCCTGCACTTGTAACTGACAAAGTTCCAGTGATGTTGTATCCCTGATTTATTGGCGCCTTCACTAATTTGGCAACAACAACAATCTTCTGGTTTCTGGTTTCGAATACATCGATATCCAAGTTACCATCCAACAGATGAGCACCACCGAAATGGATCTTTCCTTTCACAGTCAAATCCTACAAATGAACGTAACATAATTATTAGAAATGACGTTAAAATTTTGTTTTAAAACAGTAATTTTGGCTGATATTGTTCGATAAGCTCTACAGCTTTTGAAAGGTGACAGATATAGTCCGTCCTAGAGGTGTAAAAGATCCGGAAAGTAAGGAACGATCGAAATAAAAGAAATTAGGATTCTATTTGTAGATATCCTAAATTGTACCTTCGGATGGGATGGATATGAGAACCTGGTCTCTCCACTGAGACTACCAGAATTTTTATCGATAATAACATCACCAGAGATAGTCAAGCTGGTTTTTTCCTTTGGACGCGACCTTCTGTCCAGGTAAGATGAAATGTCGATCTTGTATGGTCCGCTACGTTTAGTTTTTGGAACTTCAAAAGTTACAATAAGGGCCAATTCTCGACTTGGCAGAGTGATGACAATACCTAAATCAGAAGAGTAACAATCTTAATTTTTGAAAAGAAACAAGTTACCCTGTTCTGAATCAAGTTGTAGTTTCTCAAAGAAGGTGATGAAAGTCATTGAAAACACAAGCATGTCGTTACATGCTAAAATGAATATGCTCATGCTCCTAATTCACATTTGATTTTCACGCAGACATATTACGTACCAGATTCGGTCAGGTGACCATAGAGTTGATAGCTGTACTGTGTCTTTTCCTTAGTAGAATGCAAATACAGAGTTGCGGTATTGTCGAATCCTGATTGTAGATCAGCTACCTGATTACTTTTAAGACCGAATTCGTATGGAACATTGAACTTCCTGAGGTCAACTTCGACGGTGACTTCCTGGGTGCGTTTTAATCCTGTAAAAGGATGAAGGATTAATGCCCGAACAGTTCTGTACACAACTCAGTAATAGTAAAAATGAAGCATGGAGACTGACCTGCATTGGATATTTTCGACTGTATGTTGATTTGAGCACAATCTGCACTTTGCTCACAGTAACTGTTGAGAATGTGGAATTCCTTGTCAGTTACTTTGAATTCACCAACAATACTAGATTGTCCAAAATTGATGTTCAAAAGAATGGCAGGACCCGTTTCTCTATCAACATCAGCTGATAGTTGCTGCTGAGTATATTTGAACGAAGAACTTTTCGTATTCTCGCGAATTTTCAGACTTCCATTACCTTCTATAATTGTCTTGCTACCTTCCGTATGTTTGTTATAATTAGTGCTGCAAGAAAATATTTTCATGGATCAATTAGTTTCGAAACTTATTCTCTGTCTACTATCAATGAGCGAAATTTAAATTGAACGTATCTTACCTTCCAGTAATGATATTCTGGCCTTCGGAGGTGATGCTGATCAAAATCCTCTTTCCACTCTTAGCAACCTTATTAGTAATCTCACCATGAATCTTACGTGTCTTTAGCTGATCGCTATCAAGATTAATAATGATATTAAAATCGTCGATACTTGGTACTTTTACGCTGCCATCGAAGTTTACAAATCCTTTGGGACCACTGTGCTTGTATTCACCTGTAGCAATTAGAAAAAAGGTGTACAGATTCGCAAACATTATCAATAACGTAGAACAACGTTTTTTTGTTTTTGTTTTGTTTTGTTATGTGATCAACACTACAACAATTGAAATGAACACAACAAGAGAATCAGCGGAATAATTCTAGCCAAGAGTTATCACTGTTTCAAATTACCTGTGTATTCTCTGTTTCCAATCTTGTTCCATTTAATGATTTGTTCTGTCCTTCCCTCCGGTGCAACGACAATTACATGAAGGTCAAATTTATTTGGAGTCATCTCAAACTCATCGCTCACGGTATACTTAACTTGATCAAATATTAGAGTAAGATCTGTTTTACCAGAACTTGGTATTCTGCTAGTCTCGCCGTTGAGCGTTTCCTGATAAATGAAAAAGAACGAAGATGAGTGGAAGCCAATACGCAACAGATCCAACATTTTGTAGTAAACTGCACCATGGGCTAGCGAAGAGTTTAAAAGATATGAATTCGAAAAGACATAAATTACATCATCAAAGGTCTACAGGTATCAAAAAACGCCGTCGAAATACTGGCGAATAATAATTGAAAAATAATTTCAAAAATCTAAAAATTTGCATGCTTTTCGGAACACTGGAGAAAAAGTCGCATGAAGTTTGGCTAAATTTGAAAATTCCCAAACTTCTCGAGTTACGTACAAATATTTCACGTTCGGCCTCAGATTTTATATCAACTTTAAGGCAAAGGAAAACAAAATATGCAGATTAGTCCGAAAATTTGAAGAATGAGACCCGAACATTTTGAGACCGTAGAGGCCATATGCAACCTGAAGTATACGTATAAATTGAAGAAATAGGAACCCCAGATAATAAAAAAATAATATGAATACCTTGTGCTGAAGTTTGATCTCGACGTTGCGAATTTTTTCGATTGGAGTTGTAGCCTTGATGTTGAGATTAAGAACATCCATCTTCTTGGTGTAGGTACTCTCCAGAGCAACGGTTGTTAGTTTGTTGCCATAATTCACGTTCACTGCTGCAGACGTCTCCTTCAATTCATTTATTGGATTATGCTTGTAATTGTAGCCAAGAGTTACTGGTGCATTCTTCAGGACACCAATGGTGACTTTTCCAGTTCCTTCGACGCTGTGACTTTCGTCGTGAATACCAGAATTCGTGAAGTGACTATCAAGTTTTATGGTTTTGTCACCGTTATATGTCAGTTGATTCTTCTCAATATATTCAAAGCGACCACCGGCTACATTGGGGATCAAAATCGACTCGGATAACTCGAGTTTGATGGATTTCAACTTGTCACTAGGTAATTTAATGTCAATCACAGCTTCATGAGTCGTTGGTTTGTTGACATTGTTTCCACGAACATAATTTCCGGTACCCTATTAATAAAATCAAAGATTATTGTATTTAGAAATCGAAAAACTATACAGTCGTATTAATTATTGGGCCAATAGTTCAAGTTTGATTTAGCTGCCATCTAAAGTGAGATCATGAATATTGAATATCATAATATAATATTGTACAATTATCTACCTGGATGCTCAAGTTGTTTCCCAGAGAAGATCGGAGTTTTCCTGAAGCATAAGCACCATCATTTTCACGGTCAAGCGCGAATTGAAGCGAAAACGGCGAAGGTAATTTCGATCCTGACAAATCAATTTGAATCTCAGAGGCCTTCTTGTCGGGTCCATTTGCTATGTTCTTCAACGCAAGTACCAATTCGATATTATCGCCGTTGAAGTTGACCAACCGTAAGTCGTGCTTGGCTTCGAAGGTGAATGCCTTAACATTGAGATTGTGAACTTCTGGTTTATAGATAAGTTTACGACTCTGTCCTCCCTTGGTCACATGGTCAATCAATTCAAACTGCATCTGACCATCCAACGATTCATCTCTCATGGTTACAACTCTGTTGCCTTTTCCAACGATATACCTTCCGTTAGGTAACGTTATTTCAAACTCACCGCTCTGTTGCCCGTTCTCTACTTCTCCTTTAGTGGTTCCTTTGACGTTGATCACGGTTTTGTAATCTAATATTTCGATGGTGTTCTTGGTATCAAATGAAGTCGATGTAAAGTCACTGTCAGAAGTCAACTTTATACGTTTTTTCGGGTCTTTTGCCGCATCATATAAGATCTCAACGTTAGCTATGTGCTTAGGTCCAGCAATTGATATTTCACCGTGTCCTGTGACCTTGCGATTGAATTTTGGAATGCTTATTTCAATTTGTGCATCGCCTGCGGATCCCTTCTGATAACGGAATTTACCACTAGCCGTCAAATAATTCTTAAGAGTGAGCTTGAGGTTTCCATTTGGATTACTTCCGCGTTGTAGCGCCAATTCGAAATCGAGATATTTCGAGTTTTCATAGTTGACAACGGCACGAGAGTTCAGCTTGTTCTCATTAGCTTCCAAACCGACATCAATTGATATTTTCTTTCCGTTAATCTTGATCTCAGAGTCCAGATGACTGTTGATGTTTCCGGGCTTTGTGTCGTGATCAATGGTGGCTTCGAGCTCGTATTTACCACCCGGATGTAATTCCAACGAAGTCGCGAATTTGTTTTTATGATCGTTAACGATGACACGCTTTGTCTTAAACTCGATGCTATTTGACTGCAACTTTGCCTCGAACTCAATATCAAAATCTCCTGGTTTTTCAGTTCCTGTTTTAGCAGAAAGTTCAGATTCTAGATTGAACTTGGCATATTTGAACTCGAGATCGTATCCAATGGACTTAGGGGTTATTTGACCCTCCACAGAAACAACCAGACCAAGAACAGGATAGGTGAGTTTCCTTGAAAGCGAAAGCTCAAAGTCTTGAGGAGATACATACTTGACATCATGCTTTCCAATATAAGTTATGCGTTTCGTCTGCGAGTTTAAATCACTTCCATGTACGATAATTAAGGTCTGCTCGCCAACGGTATCAACGTTTCCCTTGTTTTCAAACGATATACTGAACCCATGTTCCTTATTTCTTGAAGGAACAACAGATATCAATGTGTTATGGTTACGCCAAGTCGTTCCATCAACTTGTCCTTTTAGCGCGTAAGTATCACCACCATAATCGATCTTGAGATCAGCTTTACTACTGGCTGGTATTACGGCTATGCTTCCATCGATGCTGATCAAAGCTTGACCACCAGAAGCAACTGAAACTTTATCCAATACGTAACGCTTGCCACCATTGTAGTTTTTATTAACTTCAATAACGCCTGCGACGGTATACTGTTGTCCACCTCGGTGACTGCTTTTAACAGCACCCTTTATACCGGCAAGTTTTTCTATGTGATCTGGTACTTTGTATTCAAGGACAGGCCTATATTGGCTACCAGTCCCGACTAGACCAGCCCGGATAAAGTATTCGATGCTATCGTGACGAACCTTAAAAGTCAGAGTGTTTTCGTTATTGCTATTTTTGATTATTCCTTCGATAGATGCCTTCTTCCACGGCGAGTCGAAGACAACCCTCACGATTTTTTCGGGCTCAGAAGCTGTCTCGACGAGAAGTGAAACTCGACGATCCGTACGGCTGTTTGGCGTTTCAAGCAAGATTTCACAGCGTGGCGTCGGAGTCTTCGTGTTACAGTATGCCTTGAAATGATAATTTCTCACATCATTGGTTTCTAAGTAAACGGAAAATGCAGCTGGTCCACTTAGCGGGAACCAAGGCTTCTTCTGACCAGCTACCGCGCTGTTTAAGGACGGGTAATAAACTTTACCACATACTGTGAGACCGACAATGCTTGATAGTTGATCGAAACAATCGGAGTGTTCTTTACCCTTGGCGAAGTTGATGTCGACATAGTTGTCACCCTTAGCCCCGGAGCTGACGAGAATTTCGCTCGTAACACTGATTAGTTCTTGCTTTTGTTTTGGAACACCAATGTTAATATCGATGCCATTTCCTTCTAATACTTTTACAGTCACATCAGTTCCAGTTGCTGTGTGCAGAGTAGTGATAGCTTTGACTCCGGACTCAACGCCATATCCTTCGATGATCAAACTTCCGGCAATTCTTATCGAAGCGCTTGGTTCAAGAGCGAATTGAACCGCCGTGGATCGAGGATTCGCCAATATTTCATGCAGATCAATTTTGCCACTTGTCTTAAGATGCACTGCACTCGTCCCAGTAACGCCAAGAGTCAATGGAAGACCGAGACCAGTGGGATAGACCAATTCAGCGTCCAAAAAGTGAAGATGATTTCTGAAATGGTATTCGAAATCCTTAGCCTTTTCTACGCCAGCTTGAAGAACATCTAGAAGTTGATCCACAAGGCTGCGGGAAGAGAATCGATTACTGCCACCCGAGTGACTAAGGAAAGCAAGCTCTGCTCCAAACAATTTAATTGACAAATCGAGTTCAAGATCGTCATTCAGCTCAGTCTCGGGCAAATGGACCTGTTTGACGAAATTATCAATTTCTCGTACATTGACGCTACGTGCTTGTCGGCGTGCCTTTTCTTGCCAATGAGCTTTAAGCTTTCGGAAAATGTCTTCGGCATTTCTCCGTCCCTCTAGAACAACATCTTTACGGTTAGAAGGTCGTAGAACTCCTTTAGGCCCAAAGTATGATTCGATTAGTTTATCTAGGTTTTCAACGCGTCCGTCAATTTCCAAAAAGTTGAAGGAATGACCGAATATTTCAGTCGTTAGATTGAGGCTTGCAGAACGAGGAATAAAACTGTTTTGACTGTAGATAACGTTACTTTCTGCAGAAGAACCAATACCGAAAGCATCGATGCTGTAAGACAATTCATCATTGTAAGAATATTTGCGGAAATCTTCAGGGAATTTGGTACGTGGCTTAATGAGACCTAACTGACGCTGAGCCTCCAGTTTGTCTGGATTTGTCGAAGCACGCAGATTGCGAAGGTGAGAGGTGATGAAGGATCCAACTTGATTAATAGTTTCCCGGTCGATTATTTCTTTTAGTTTGTTGGCGACGTGTGGACACGGGCAGGCAACAAGAGATAGGTAAGCCTTGATTCTGATTTCACTGTCTTCATTGAGATCAGCCAATGTCTTGAATATCACTTCTTTCCATTTCATCGAACATCTCGTTGGCAGAGCCTCAAGAGCAGCGATTCGGACGCGATTATGAACACCTACATCAGCTGCGATTCCGGCAATCTTTAGCAAAGTAGCATCATCTAGGTAACGTGCATTTCCAAGCGCCTTCAATGCAGAGATTACACCATCTTCTTGTTCGCGTGTGTTAGTCTTGATCAGTTTAGATGAAATTTTTGCAAGTGCTGCGTTAATTTCGGCTATATCCTCGCATTTATGTTCTTGGCAGTATTTACCAATTAGAGCACCGATGCCGAGATATCCGATACGTGGAAGACTGGGCTGGTCCAGAAGGCTAGTCACAGCAGTGACGGACGAGAGACTAGCATGGCGAACGAATACAAGACTAGTATAATATATTATAGCTTCGAACGGTGTGATCTCCCTGTTCTTTAGTAATGCAACAAGTGCTTCTGCCGACTCGCCAGTTCCTGTGCGGAACAGAGCATCCAGAAGTACTTTTCTTGCGGAATCTTTTTCGAAACCGGCTCCGGCTTTGACCCGTGCGAAGACTGTCAATATATCACGTTCACTGCTTTGACGCAATACTTTGATGAGCTCCGCAAAACGACGAGCTGCAAATGGAGTCACGGCATCTGGCATCGACTCCTTGGTGGCCTGAAGTGCCCTGGTAATAGCTTCAACAGAAGACTTTACTACTTGGTGCGGTGCTTCGAAGATCAACGACTTGGGCTCGGAAACTGGTGCGGAATTGCTTCCACCTGATTCTCCTTTGAATGTTAGTGTCGTCTGAACAACAGTCTTGAGACCAGCATCTCCATTACTGAAGGGTTTGTATTTGTAGGTTTCAACTGAGCTAGCCTTGCTCAAAATACCACGATTGAACTGCTGTTCTACCTTCAGCTCGGCGGCAAGAAGCGGCGTTGATTTAACGTTGGAATTCAAGTTAAATGTGGCAGAGATCAGGTCTTGTTTTATGTTCTCGCGATACGAACACTGCTCAAGATTACGAGACTTTTTGATCGTTCGAGATTCTCCATTCGAGCTGAATATGAAGTCCGTGGGACATGCACCAAATATGTCCGTCTGTAAAGTGTATACAAGTATCGATCAAGAAACTGCAAGCTGATTTTATAAAGCATGCTTCAAGGATATCATATTGCAGTATGTTGCTTCAAATTTGCTATCGACACATTCAATTGGGAAAAAAAGTCTGGTCGCTCATTCAAATTAATTGCTAAACCAAAAAGCTTTGCAAAATTCAGTGACGATCACCTCGGAATGGGTGGTGCTTCCATCTTCTTGAACAACCGCATCTTGGAAGAGAGAAATGACAGCTCGCTTCACGTTTAGAGAAGCCTGAGTATCTCCAGGTTCTGCACAAACTTCGGTGTCAATGTGCCCGTTGTGATAGTTGAACTGCAGTGCATGTCTCTCAATCTCGCCTTGAGAAGCAGGCTATAGGAAGATTGTGATGATTTAGATAAGTTCGAGTTTTTTGTCCTTGAAAATATTATATATTCCCCGAGTCGAGATAACTCGAGCAACTCACATGCAACAACGATTGCATTTTTTATCTATCTTGATTTGGACCGAGTCGAAAATTACTTACAGCGCCATTGATTTTTACGTTCTTGAGCCTAATTTGATGAATACAATCGGGCTTGACGGACAATTCAACAATGGCATTTAGCTTGAGGGCTGCTTCTCCTCTAGCATCGGTTATGGAGGTAAGAGTGTCACCATCCAGCTGATAGGTATATGTACGACCTTCTTGGTACGCCTTACTTGTATGAACTGAATGGAGAAAAATATAGCCTTTAATTATTTATGAAAGCAAAAAATTCACGATAAACTATCAAGTGCACAGCCAGGATTAAAGTACATGAGATCTTGTCTTATCGGTTGTGAATCGCTTTCCTTATTCTAGAAGTGGGAGAGGCGTGTAAATTGCAAAAGCTTATGGCTTTTTATTATGAATCTTATTGTGCATGAAACATGACTTCGTCATTAGATTCGTAAATTTTTAACGACGTATTGATTTGTAAGAAAAAATACTTACTTCCATGGCAGCCGGTTGAACATTGATCTGTAACAAAAAACGAACACAAAAACGAAATGAGTAAAGTAAAACTATAATTGTAGATATTAGAGAATTATCTATATTGTTTTTCCATCCTAAGCAGATCGGCATGGTTTTTAAAAACATATTTAACTCCTTTCATATGACGGTGAAGAAATAAATAATTAGAGATTATCAAATTGCAGAAAAATATTAACGCAATTTATGTATAGTTTTCTACGTCTGGCTAAAGATTAACGCGGAGAAAAGAAGTGATCTTTGCAGTAGGGTCAACGCTGATTAAGTAGTAATCGTGAACTCTTAACCCTCAGTTCTAAAAACCGGAGCTATTCTTATTAAAATATTTAATTCAAAGAAATTAGTATTACGATATAAATATCGGGTTTACATATCACTTTGAAACATATCATATACTGTACTGATCAACACGTAATGTAAGTATAAAGAAAATTAGCTATCCGGAAAAAATTCATCCTTCATGAAGATTGGAGAAGCTATGGCAAGCTCGAGAGCTAGATAAGGCCAAGATACGAAGTTTCAAGGTTTCACAATTCTTATTTAAAACAGAATAATCATAATCATGTTTCAATATTGAACACCAAAGTTCAGCTCGTAAGGAATTTTTAACTTTAGCATAATCTAGCATGAGATTTTTTTTATCCAAAGTTCAAAGCTGCAGGTAATTGCTTAACAAATTGCAAATAGTACAATGCGACATCCTCAGCTGAAGAAATTTTCCGGATAGATACTTTACTGATAAATACAAACGGGGATTTATTATAGCTTTTAGAAAAAATTTATTAGAATTCGCATATCAATTGGCATAATAAGTCTTGTGAAATCCTTCTGATATAGCAATACTATTCGTTCATGAGATATGGATAATTTATCGGTCTGCAGTCCGTTAACCTTAGTCTACGTAACGGACAACCGAATTGAGAATAATGATAACAGATTTCTGTATGAACTAAGAAGGAAATCTTCATTAGAAATCTTTGATTTCAGATCTTAAGGCTCTTCAAATCCTCGTAAGCAACGTTTCACAGTTGCTAACTGAATCAGTGTTTGACCTTTCTGAACTTTGGCCATGCAGACTGGACAATAGGTTGAAAGATCGCGCCTGCAGTAAATTATTTGAACCTTGACACGCACGCACACACATACACACACACATACACACATATGTATCATATATATATAATAAAGCAAATAAATAGATCTTCGATTTAAATGTATTTACTTAAAAATGCTGAACAGCAATTTTACTCTAAAAGCAGCGTCAGTTTATCGAAAGCAAATTTACTAAGTATCACAATGAACTTTAGCTTCGAATAAGATAAGACACGTCATTGTTATTATACCAATAATATACCGCCACATGAGCCGGAGAAATTATAATATTGAGAAAAAATGACCGAATGAGAGCTGTGGCCAGAATAAAAAATCTACGAGTGTACTTTTTTTTGAGAAAATAAAATTTTGCAGACCCTTGACAACTGGGATATAGTTTCATCCCAGCATGCGAGAGTGCAGTAATCACTTCTAAGGAACTATATATGAATTACTTCAATCAAAGGCCACGTCACAGAGACTTACATATCCGTTTGTACCATTATCTCGCATTGTTCATCGTCAGACAAAGGTCTGAAAGTAACATGTAAAGAAAAGTATCGTCCCTTCTCTATTCTCAACACTCTACGATTTATTCAGTAAATTTCCTCAAAGTCTTACTAAATTTTCAATTGTATTTCCATATTGCTACTGATTAGAGCTTTCAATTTTTTTCTACAGGTGAATTACAAAGTGAAAATCGATTCGATTCTTTTTTTCTAATTTTCTATTCAATTTAAAGAATGACACGTAACGAACAAGAACTGATGCATATTTATTTCGATACATGATTCCGATTTTTTTTTTTTTTTTGTATACGGTGAGGTTATTCAACAGGGCGAAGTTGGAGGAAGGGGGAGATTTTCCGAAATGATATAATTTCACGTGAAAAAAGGATGTTCTGGTGGTGCATTCGGCATCAAAACAATACGACAGACAAAAACCGAATTTGATAATTTTGGATGATGTTATTGCGAAAAATGATTGAATAATATCGAGGAGCGGATATTCTCACAACCTCAGAAAATAAAAAAACTCTCAATTTAGTTACAGAATTTCGAAAATACCAACAATCATAAAAAGTTGTAAAAACATTTTACAAGTATGTGCTGAAAATGGTTAAAATTTTTCATTTTCGATTCGATTTCAAAATTTCAGGGTTTGGTATACTCAGTGATAAAATCTCTACGAACTCACTGAAATTTTTTTTGCATAAAACACTCATATTCAAGTAAAAAATGTAACAGTATATGTATCATATGAATCTCAGATTGCATTCGGATTGCGAACAACTGGATTCTTACTCAAATATGAGTGGTTTATGCAAAACTTTTTTCAGTGAGTTTGTAGAGATTTTATCACTGAGTATAACAAACCCTGAAATTTTGAAATCGGATCAAAAATGAACAATTTCAACAATTTTCAGCACATACTTGTAAAATGTTTTTACACCTTTTCATGATTGTTGCGGTATTTTCGACATTCTGTCACTAAATTGAGTTTTTTTTATTTTCTGAGGTTGTGGGAATATCCGCGCCTCGATATTATTCAATCATTTTTCGCATTAATATCATCGGAAGTTTTCAGATTCGGTTTTAGTCTGTCTTGTTGTTTTGATGCCGAATGTACCACCTGACATCCTTAAGCCAAGCTATGGAGTTCAATACCCCGTATAGATTCAAATCATTTATAGTAGTTTCGCGAAACGTGTCGCAATATTATGTAATTATATCGGGGCGCGAAAACTGTTGATTGCCATATCAGACGTGATAAATATTTCTTAATTAATCTATCCCGAAGCTAGTTGGGTGTCCACGACGCTTCTACGTACGTTTATATAAACTGTAAAAATCTGTGAAAACAAATTCATCTAAAAATATAAAATCGATTGATAAGATATTCCCGATGATTGCGTCGGTTCCTTGCTTCATTATTATTATTAAATTAACGAAAATTAGTTCCAGATTGAAAGAGATATCCGCCTCTTTGCGAAGCTATGGAGAGAAAATAAAAAAAAAATTAAAAAAAGATACGAAAAGCATTACGCAAAATTTGGCAGTTATCAAAGTTGTCAAAAATGTGTGAAGAGAAATTTCCGCTAATATTTAACCGAAGACTAAACTCAGTGCTCTTTAGTCTTCGTGTTCTGCAGACGTGTAAAGTTTTACTCCGCAGTAAGCGTCGCAATTACTTGATTAAACAGTTTATAAAAAGAACAATTGAATATCGCTCAGAACTATATCATTTTACAAAATATCATTGCAATGGGGGGATAAGAGTATATCAACAAGTTAAAGATGCATTCAATTGTCCCAGTTGACTATACGATAAAAAAAAAAACATATTATAACAGAGAGATGTCCCTTCTCCAATCGTTCACCAATAACCAAATTATATTTCTACTGTATGAAATTCTTTCTGAACCACACAAGTGCCCCAAAAATACCCGGCTTTCGCGTATTTTACAAATTCAAGGAAGAATACGTAGTTGTAACAAAATACTCCCATCGAATTTCGGACCAATTTCGAATTTGTATTTTATGAAACGCCTTGCAGCTCAACATATCATCCTTTTATTCAACGCATGATATACAGTAAAGTGAATATATTGATGGGGGATACCTCTAGTATTATTATTAGGTATGATATATATACGCAGGATCAATTCACTGAATGTCCGGTTGAATACAGGGGAGAGTGGTCAATCATTTAGCTTATATGCGACCCCATTGTCACTGGTCGTCTATTAAACCACGTACGCCGTAATATCAGCTTTGAACTATTCACCGTAGGTAATTCGGAGCCCGTTTCTAAAATGGATTGAATCTCGCGTACCTACATGATATGCGTGTTAGACGTCAATTACAATTATTTTCAGCTTGATTAGTCGCTCGCTTTTACCGGCACATATGTATATAGATATTATAACGGAAATATCCGCGTGAAACTTTCGTCCTTTTCCAATTTTATGCAATAAAAAAAAACTAAATGCTTCGCCAATAATTGCTCGAGATTTCAAATTATTTCCATTACATTTCTTACAGCAGAGTTTAAAGCTGAGAGTAAAGAGCTTAAGTGGACTGGAGACCCAAGACCACTTATACCTTCATATGTTTGATTTATCGCGGCTATCAAGTAATAGTTGCAAAACTTCGCGGAATCTATAGGTAGGGAAAAATAGTAAAGCCCGGTCGCTGTTCATCCACTTTAAACGTATAAAACAATTAGGCCGAAATTTAACCTTGATCGTAATTGGGAATGTCGAGTCGAACTTGGGCCGAGCTTTCAACACGATTTCAAAATCAAATTCAAACCGAATAAGAAACTTGCGGATTAAAACCGTTCATTTTTCAACAAAACATGAGAAAGAAAGGTGCGAAATTTCTCCACAGCCTAAGAATAACTATATTTTGAAAATCTACAAGGTTTATGGTCACAGTCACAAAAGCTCGCACTCTAACACTTTGTCATTTGCCTAATAGCTGAATAAAGTTTTGGGCTACATACGGTATGAAATTTTTCTTATTTTCGCTGGAATATTCTTACTTTAATTATGACTAAGGAATTATGAATTGTTTTATCAACTCACTGGCTTCTGAGAGTGCAACGAAGAGTAGGAAACCCAGGAACAGGCCCGCGAGGGTCAACCTCGGTGGATGGGCCATGACTTGAGTGAGACTGTAACACACGAACGAATATCGTCGTACTAGACAACGAGCTGCGTTGCTCGAACGGACCATTTATCCATCCCCCCCTACCCACTTTTCTTCGTGTTTCCCCCGTCCCCTACAATCAGAGATTTGTTTGCACAGCAGAACGAAAACACGAGGTCCGGTGATGACGGGTATTCCGTGAAATATGTACTGGGAAACTTCGATCGTTGCCCGTTTGACCGCAAATAGTAGGAATTTGCTCCAAGACTCATTCGGTACTGTGAGCTTTTAGTACAAATGCCCAAAATTTGATAGTTCCGCTCATTTTTGGTAGCAATAGGTTACTAGATCTCAAAATTTTTCCATTTGTGAATCCACGCGGTCAGCTCTTTTGATACGAAGCTTTTCACACCCCGGTTCTGATCTCTTGGATGCAGCTTGCAGTAGAAAACCTAAAGTTCTGCGTCTGGTGTAACTAAACTGCACCCCCAACGGGGGGACCCTTTTTTTGTACATTTTTTGCATCAAGGCTCCAGCGATTGAAATACTTTCTATTATCATTATTATTGTGTCGAAATTACATAATCTTGGCAGCAATGCTGATGGATAACGTTCACAACAGTTCGCAGACATCATGTTTCAATCGCTCTGATTGTAAGTGTTGTTTTGCTACTTTTGAAATCCGACATGCATGCATACGAGACGATGAGGTCTCGATTTTCGATTCGCGGAAAAAAAATACTTTTCATACTACCAAGCTTTTGGAAAAATTGGCATAGAATGGATGCAAAAAGTTTCCAAATGGCCGCAGCAGTCTAACAATGTACAAATTTGCAATAATTATCCGAAAGTTCGTTCCGGGCAGAAATTTTGAAAACTATTCGTTCTTCTCATGATCATGTCTCATGCTTTGTCCAACTAGTCTGCGATTTCATAAGCAATATTAAAAATCTCAAATACTGAAACCACCCTGTTTTTTGGGTAAAATGAATAAAATTGAAGCTTGGAATAAAATTGTACTTCCTTCCTCATCCCGCAAAGTGGGATGTGCAGTTTCCCAGCCTGAACGTTAATTTTTCGCATCGATTCTTAGTTTAACGACCGGTTAACCAAAAACTGACTCCGACTAATTGCAAATCTGTCCCAAAAAGGGGTAAAATTTAATGTTACCCATTAGGGTGGTCCCTCTTTGGGGGTCGGACGAAATTCGATCCAAACGCCCCCCAAAACGGTTCCAAATAATGAAAAAAAAAAATAAGTCAAATTTTCAATTTTTTATTTCAATAGGAACACATGCCCCAAGTAGATTTTGATTTTTTTTTTTTTTTTTTTTTTTTTACACCAAGTACATTGCTGAGGAATAGAAATTCATGAGAAAAATGACATTTAGCGTTATGAAATACAAGTCACTTCTGTTGTAAAATGCGATGAAAATTTGTCACCTACCAATTGTTTATATTTTTACACAATCGATTTGCTTTTTGTAACGCCAACTATTATTTTTTCCCATGCATATCTATCCCTCAGCAATGATTTTGGTATGAAAAGAAAAAAAAAAAGAAACAATGAAAAGCTCGTTTCCCATTGGAATAAAAAATTGAAAATTTAACTCATTTTCTTTTTTTTCGATATTTGGAACCGTTTTGGGGGGCGTTTGGATCAAAATTCGTCCGACCCCGAAATAGGACCACCCTATTACCCTTGCATAGTTTACGTAGGTATAAGTCCCCTCATTCAAAATTTTGATATCAGTATAACAAACAGAGTGCTTCGAGAACTTTCAAGTACGATATACCGCATGTGAACTTTGTTAGCAAATTCTGTAGCTGATGCGATAATGATATTGACATATATTGGAATGGGCAGTTTGACTGTGTATAATCTGACTCGTGTTAGGCAAACAATAATAAATTTATTGTCGCCTTCTGGAGTTGGAATACTAGCCTTGTAAAAAATTTATCCAATACATAAATGTAATCTTGTTATAACGGAAGTGAAAATACTAATTCCGTACGTACGTGTAGATTTGGGATAGGGCGTTGTATCGTTTACCTAAACTCTGGAAATTTACAAATCCTTATAATTTTTACTGACGCATATCATACTAGAACGGAAAGTTTTCCTTTGGCTGAAATCAATCTCTATTGTGGTTCGATATTTGAAACTGTCATTATTTGGAGACGACTCACAATATTGGATCTGCTGATAATTTTTTCGTAAATACTAGATAGTATACCTATATTGATTTATGATAAACGTTCATCTTCATCGGTTTAGGTAGTTGTATAAAATTTATTATGCATGAATTTAATTCATTAAAGTGGCTCGAAGAAGGGCTGAATCAAGAAACTAAAGAGAACAACAGCCACAGGGCTGATTGTCGATTAGCATGTATATGAATCATCCGTAAAAGCTGCCTCCGACGTAGAATTGTATCATGAGTTCTTTGTTCGATGTATTCTTCGTCGATGTAGGTGCCGTGATTCGGGAAAACCATTCTTGAATTCAACTCATTGATAGAGTAATTAATTATTCCAAGACTTGATACGTTTCAATTTTTAATTCCAATTAATTGATTCTAACGCTCGATGATTTTTTTTCAACAGATTGATTCGACTAATCAGCTTAAGGTCATCAGGCTGTCTTAGCCAATCACGAATTCGTATACGAACTGCAGAAGCTCTTAACAGTTTACATTCAGTGAGATTGAAGGTACGGAGTCGTGAAACCGCGGGCTATAGATATATCATATGTTTCATATTTACCTATTTATATTTTTTGTGAATTTCACTGCCGGAAACTGAAAACTTTTTCAAATTTTTCAAGCTATGATCAGTGCCGATAACAGTAGACAGAGAACTTTTCCATCGACGATTCAGCTTTTATTTTTGCGGTAGAATCTCAGAGCTTCGAAGCTCAAGGTTCAAAATTAATACGCGAGTCCATGGAGCTAGGATATTTATTCATCGAGGTAAAATCATGGCCCTTTGGTAGAAACGTAAATGGTCCACAAAAAAGAAAAAGGTTGATTGCATAATGAATTTGAAAATAAAGGATGGAGGAATTCATCTCTTATTCGACTCGTTAACGATGCTTTAGTATCTTAGGTAATTTTACTTTATTTAAATACTTTTAACAAAAAATTGTCGAACAACAAATGGGAGAAAAGGTCAAGAAAATAAACCTTAGATAGTCTAATATACACTAATACTGATAAAAATTAGCCATATTGAACCACGTTTTATATTTTTCCAGCATAGTCCCCAGCATGCATCAATTTTATAAAATCCTAACTTCATTACAGTTCTTTTTCACGCCTATGATTTCTGAGCCAAGTAAAAGTTTTATATTATAGTAATAGGTTGAATGAACCGAGATATAATGTGACTTACGAGGCGTACTATCTGCAAGCTTTAAACGCTTGCTTCGTGGCCATAATTATTTTATCCGATGTTTATAGCGTCAATGCCTCGTAATCACTTGATTAGTACTTATAAACTTTTCCTTTACGTGCGGTTTACATATCTATAAGTCCGAATTTACAGTTTATTTGTAATATCATTACACCCGATGAGAATGAAGAAGGCAATTGATTTTTTCCAAAAAACCTTTATTTCATCAGTTCATCACCGTTCTCAAATCTCCAATCCTCCCGCGAGTACGATAATATATGTGCTGTAAAATCTTATGTCTTTCACTGTCGAATAAAATGAACAGATTTTGTTTTGCTTGTCAAGGTTCAACTACAGGCCAATTTAGCTGTCAAATTATACTTTTGCCAACCGCTAACCCCTCTTTGTCACTGGATCCAATTTTAATTCTCCCTCTCTGCTCCTGTGCTGATGCTGATCATGGTGCTGGTGCTGGTGCTGCTGGCTGTTCCTCTGTAATCTGCCTCCCACTCACACCCCTTATTATACTTTATTGTCATTTGTCAGAGCCTGATTATCATTACACACGCTTTCCATAGGCGTCACAACTCTGAAACAGAATATTTTATGGCATCGTTTTCCCCGAAAAACTGTGAACCCAAAATTTGAGTATTTTAGATAAATTTCTGAAAATTTTTCTGATATTTCTTTAAAAAAAAGCCCAGACTTTCTCTGCTACATCAACATTCCGTAGTTCTCATCGATATTCAGCATCCTGACGTCTGACTTTTTCTCTAATTGGCTGTGGAAAATGAACAGACTTTTTTTGATCGAGTTTGAGGAAATAATTTTAACCACATAAGGAAATATTCGAAAGAACTTCGTTGCCTGACTATAAAATTACGGCCGTTAATTTGTCATGAAATTTCAAAGAAAATCCGTAGTCTGCGTCATACGACTGTAATTAGTAAATAATAAAAAAGTAAAACGCAATGCGATGCTTTGACACATACCTACGCAAAATATTCGATTGTGTTTAACCTTTGCTCTTCCCTGATTAGATATGCGGTCATTATATATCGCAGGGGGCTGCCATCAATAATAAAATGTCTACACATGTGATTGCCAAGAAACTGGGGATATTATTCAGTGTATATAGAATTATTGAGAAAATTCCAGATTTCTAAGTCAAAAAATGTGTCTTTCTTTCTTTAAAAAAAAAAACGTATAGCATACCTGCTCAGTTTGATCTTTCTCGATACTTCGATAAGTGTTTGTACCCCAAGATACCACGGGTTGATATTATTGAAATTACCGAAAACTTCAAATTCGTATATCATTTTGTTGAAAAGAAAATTGAAGAATGGAAATTATCTCATATTATTTATTGTTAATTTGTTTTGCGATTCGATTACGAAGCGATAAATTATTGTGAGATTTAAAAACAGGCGGATTATACTTTGTTAAAAAAACATTCTTACGGATATCTCCTTTTGTTTCTTCTTCATAAAATAAAGGGGAAGAAATCTGTGGACACAATAGTTACTAGAAGTTTATGATTTCGCGAAAAACCGTGAAAACACAATTCGAGGTATGAGACTATAGTGAAAAAAAGATCATTCTTTACCGGAAACTGTATTCAAAATTCGATAAAATCAATAAATATGGAAACCATGAGGAAGGAATGTTCAATCAGTCCAGTTATTATATTATATACACACGTGATAACCCAATTCAAACAATACCATTAATAGAGTTCGAAGATATACGGTGTACTGCTATATGTAAAATAACTGAAAATCTGATCATCTCACAATTATGTTTGCATACGTATCTGAGAGGAATGGAGTTTAGCATTAAAACAGAGAGAATGCCAAAGTCCATCTGAGGAATGATACAGTTTGCAAATCCTGCCATAATGGATGACGTTTACTTGTGTACTCATGACACGGATTTTGTTTTCTTTAATAAAATGAGCAATGAAATGACGACTGTGAGGATAAGAGTCATGATAGTTATTTGGTGTTTGCAGTACTCTAATCATGATATTTTTGTCATAATCTGTTTGACTCACAAAATTGAAAAAAAAATAAATTAGTATGAATAACGTTCATTAATTTATTTTACAAATATTCTAGATCCAAAATTCGAACCAACTGGAATGGTCGGCTCAGAACTATTCCGAGAATTATTTTTTCTAAATTTAATGAAATGAAAATCGTGCTCTAAGAAAAATTCAGACAAAACGGTTGCAAGTTTTTTCATTATCTGTTACAACAGCTTCCTATAACTAAACCTCTAAATTCGACTACCATAATTCAATACCGAAAGCCTGAAGTTCAGCTTCAAATTTTATTTTACTGATTTCAATACCGCACACTAACTCAACGCAATTTCAATGATGGTACCATTTTCGCCTCTGAGACGCATTGTACAGTCAAGAAGCGTTTTTGGAAACTATAATAGTTGCGGGGAGTGGGGTCGGGGCATTAGGCTGATGATATGCCTAAAACGCGACTTACCCGTGTTTCTCTGTACTTATGAATAAGGAAATGACAACTTTCTCGGCAATTTCAGTTAATAAAAACAGTACAAGAACATCCATTACATAATCTAGTTAATTGCGGTGCAAGAACCTGAGTATCTCTATGATGCTCGTGATTACAAAGCACGAAATTGGCCGACTTAGAGAAATATACTTATCATGTATATTGTTTGATATACTTGAATGATTGAGACTTTTGCGATCCCACGATGTGAGGTTCCATTTGGGTCTTTATTCGAATTGGCCCATATGTTAAAAGGTAAAACCGAAGAGATTTAATTTCAGTGGTGCAAGAGAGGAAATTGTATTAAAAGCCACAACGACCGGATCTAACTGCGCGCGAGAAGACCAGAATAATATGAGACTGGCCTTGCATCGTGTAACTATAGGAATACTCTCTGGTAATAAAAAATAAAATAAAATCATAACTCGTTGACTCAGTGCGAGAAGCTCATCAAATGATACAGTATGTATAGTGTATACATACCAATAGCCGAAAACATTCAAGAAGCACATTTCCATTTCCCCTCAACAGCCATTCTATCCGAAAAGAACTCTTATGACTAGACTGTGATCCCAAGTATAACTGCAGACTCTGTGGGCTTGCTTTTTCCTCTGAAAATTTCACGTTTTCATGAAAATTCAAGATTTACCTAAATCATGATAAATATCCTCGAAAATGCTAAACATTCGGGAAAATCATTAGAAAAATGTTGGAGAATAAAGGTAAAACAATTTGGTTCATTTCAAAGTTGGTAAAAAAAATTTTGTTCACTCGAATCATTTTTGCAGTATCAAGAAATTGTCTGTTCATCTGATAGAGCTTTGTTTTATGCACAATCAGAGACCAACAAGGTAGCACAGGTATAGGCACTGCGTGATAGATGCACTTTTTATGCGATAACTGCGTTCACTTTAACTGCAGGTAACTCTGAAAGACGATGCTTTGCAAATCTTAACTTTTATCGCAATATATTTCAAAATAACTGCCAAACTGGTGTGATCGAATTCGGATATGGACAAAATTCTTTCAGGGACACTTTCCCAAAATCATGAATTTTGTGTCGCCGATCGATTTCAACTATTTCACATTTGTAGAGACACCGAATCGTTTCCCTGCGATCACTCGTAAAATTTCAAACATCAATTTTTCCTGACAACTTTTATATGTTAGGGTATGGAAAACCGACAGTTCTAAATCCGTTTTTTTTTTCTTAAAATATTTCAGCTACAGAAAACTCATGATCGAAATTCTTTGCGAATTTTCACATTTCAACTAGGTGTAGTTCGAATGAAGCCTGAGGCTTCGTTAATCGAGGAAACCTGAAATGCAGAAAAAATCAAAATTTGAAGCCTGATGGTATCACTCATATAATTCTAGCATCTATTTCTGTTGACCTTGAAATTATAACATTTTCATTACCATAGCATATAATTTTCTCATACAATACATGGTCGAATCAATGTGAACATTGAGGGCAGGTAAATTTTTCAAAATTCGTATCTGTTTCTGATTCTAATGACAATCAGTGATTCATTAAGTATTAGATTCGAGATTCTTGAGCAATGATTTTGTTCCGACGAGTAGATGATCCCGTTGGAAAACTTGTAATACGTTCCACGCGATATCCTGTATGATGACCCACGTATCAGACTGATAAAAGTATCGAGAAATGGACAAGAATACTCTGCCGACTCTCGCATGAATGGCCTATCATATCTGCGACACAACTTCAATGCCCCCTTGGGATGAGCCATTGAAAGTTTAATTTCACTATGTTCATACGATGACGATCGGCTAGAAATGATCTCTAGTATGAAAAAGTACGACCTGATTAGTTTCATTGGTGGAATTGCCAGTAACACGTGCAGAGAGTGGCTCCGAAACACGATTTTCCCCATCATAATATCTTTTCAAAGAGCCTCATTCCCATGGATACTTTAAACAAATAGTAAATCGCAAACTAATTTCGAAAAGGAAAACTATTTCTGCGTTTTGGTCACATTTCAAAGTCTGTTGAATGAAGAAATGTCAAAATTTTCCATTCTCAAACACTCATGATACATGGAACGATCGTGAGTTGCAAAGGTTTGCTTCTTAGGCTGATCCACCATAGAGATTATAGCCGTAGAACGGAACACAAGATAACGAAAGATAAACCTTAAATACACATCAGGGACTTTATCTTCGTTTGCAATTTACAAAAGGACGAGCAACTTAATTCGTTTGCTTTCAACTGCAGCAGACCATATAGGTAGATACAAAGCCCAGCTTATAAGTATATACAGATTTCAACACCCTTCTTTTTAGTTTCCAATATCGGAAGCTCCAGTTTTCTCGAAGAGTTTGATATAAAAACAGCTTCGATCTATACTGCCAATCCTTGAATGATATGGATTTCCAATACCACAAGATGTGTACAAGGTCTGGCAGTAATAAATTATCAATAAGTAGTCGTTTAGAGAGCATTAATATTCGTCTGTTTGAATTATTGCTCTATATGTTGGCTTGTATTGATTTATAATAATGTATTTATTTACATGAAACTGCACGAGATCTCTTTCTACCAGCTAATTTATATTTCCATATGTAGAGAAGTAGCTGATGTGAGAGAATGTTCTTATTGCTGCAAAAAATGGAAAAAAAGAAAAGAAACTTATCTCAACTTAACTTCTCTGTCTCTATAATTATGAGGATATCTGACAACTATACAGATCAATTATTTATCAATATAATATATGTATAAAGACTCCTTTGTTCTTGAACAAGTGGAATCACAACCAAGCAGAACCATGACAAAATTTAATTAAAAAAAAAAACCAATTCTTCGGAGGTATCGTGAGTGAAAAATTCGTTCAAATTGTTGTAAGCTTTGCTCGTTATCAAATATTTAATCATCTGTGCCTACTCGGTAAATTACTTTTATAATAAATAATTCTTATACAGTTTAGTTCGATGAAAATAAAATTTGACAAATTTTCTATACTTTATCATCAAATATTAAACATCAGTGTCATTTCTACGTCGAAATATTTTCGAAGTAGTTGCGGGTAAGAGCTAACTCGATCGTGCAGAGTTGAAAAATTCTGTTTTTCTGTTTTACGAAGATACAAAAATTAGGGGCTTGGAAAAGTTGTTCATATACTTACACGCTGCAGTCTGTACCAGCCGCTATTGTAAGAAAATAAAAACTACACTACTACATTCGCAATAGAATGGATAATAAACTGAAGCAATATATTCCTGAAATGTAACGAATGTCTTGTTACTTAACCGAAAGATTAAGACATATCTGCAACATAATTAAACATTTTTGTGCTGTACGAGTTATCATCACTTTTCTAAACTACAAATGATAAACTTGTTACGGTTCACATAGTAGTAAAACACTTAGGGATACATATCGTGAAGCAATTAATACCCGCTTCAGTAAATTCGTAGCAACACTTATAGTTACTAAAACGAATACGATCCCGTAATAAGTCGAAAGTGTATTTGAAAAAGATTACCCAGATCAATGAATAATAGTACCCAGGGTGTTTTATTTTGGAGTAGAAATGCACGGTAGTTACTCAATCATATAAAAATTTCATGGCTCAATTCCCTTAACGAATGTTATCAAAAAGTTTTACCAAAATCTGTACGATTTAGAAGCATATACTAACTACACGATGGATAATATCTGGATTGGATATGGGATAGATACTTACCTAGTACCTCAAGATTGAAGAAACCGTATCAATTACGGAAAACCGAGATACTGCCCAGATAAAATTAGACAAAATCCGATAACAAATAGAATGAATTTTATGGATTTTGCTTTATCGCAATTTTCGAATTGAAATACACCTAATCTTTAGTCATTGACAAGATTTTGTGAGGCCAAACGATCAATGGAAAAATCTGAAGTATTAAATGGCCTACGACCCGACGCTGTTAAAAATGTTTTTCAAGATTTGTCGCAATTGATGAACCTGATTCATCAAACAAGACATTAGATCCACGGATATTGAGCTAAGTAAGCATATCTTTATCGCATTGCACTTGCATGTAGACCACAAAGCAAGCAAATGATTGACGAGCTGAAAGGTCAATTATTGTTATCGAAGTAATCCAGAGTTCTATCTACCAAGAATATATAATTACACTAACGATTCGGTTATTGAAATGGCCGGACATATGTTTGGGACAAAAAAAAAAAAAATGGAAAAATATAGATCACGACTTAAGACACAATATTTATACAAATGAAATTCTACTGACCGACAAATACTTAATCAGAGACTTAAACTGTGACCTATGTGTTGAACTGTATAGTACATATTCTATTGGAAATGCGAATTCAAATAAATAGCGATGGCTGATCAATTAACAAGCCTTATAACTTGATCGTTTTTATGCCAAAATACATGTTAATGCATCTGCTAGCAAACGTTTCAACCGATCTGCTGATTTTACGTTATAGGTCAACTAACTTGGATTCTAAGCGATATGAATGATTATACCCAGTATACTGTACATATATTCGCAACAGCTTTCGATTCGCAGAATCTGTGCGGAACACATACGTCTTAATTTCGAATCTGAGAATGCTTGGCTATAATCACAATGAGTTCATTGATATGTCGACAATGAGTCATATGGATTTTTTTCCTGTATCTATTTTTCTTATTCTTCGGCGCGTAACGTTTTACTGAAAGCATGTATCGCGAAAAAGCTTGATAAAATTGATAGCCTGGCTCATCTATGAGGAAGAAGAAAAAACGCAATTGGTTTGTATTTTTTCATGTCAAACCAGTAAGGCAGACAAATACCTAATTTTTTTTTATTGCCAAGTAGAGCGAATAATAGAATTTTTAAATTTCCTTAAAAATAAAGAATTTGGATCACTTTATAATATCTATTATACATTTTTTCTGATACGACACGTGTATAATTTAATCAAGTCATGTGATCTCTTGTAGAAAATCTATTGAGACCGATTGATCGATGTTGATCATATAGAATCGTATTTTCTGTTTCGAAGTATCGAATATAATACAATAAGTTCAATTGCACTTCATTCTAAGCTTCTCATTTGAATAATTCACTCAATACGCATTAAAGAAGCTGATAATTTTTTACCATGAATTTCTCAAGGAAACTGAATTGCATCGAATATTTAATTAAAATCAATTAAGAACTGAATGAAACCAATAACTGGACAGTAGAATTTAGGATTACGATTAAGTGGTGGATATCGCTTGTATTAGAACTTATTGGTGTCACATTAGAACTTATCAGTATTCAATGTATATTTTCAGATCCAGTTTCATTAGCACTCGTATTTATGTATATAATTATGTACGACTGATTAGAACTACAAATGACTGAAGTATTCCGTCAATTGAATCTTATCTCTGACTATGTCATACAATTGGAAGGCATTGGAACTGATTGAAATACCGTATCGGCAGAAGACTCTCTGACAAATTGAAATCATTCAGAACCACAAAAATCTAATCGTTTTCATTAAGTTCTATAGATGAAGGTTCTCTGATTCCTATGAAAAATCTAATATCACATATACGTATTTGATCTGCAATAAAAGTGCATATTTTTTTAAACTATACGTAAGAAAACTACTGCTCAATTGAGCACAAACAAACCAACGACGAAAAAATTGCAAATGAAACCACCAACATGTGAAAAAACATACTCAAAATGCAAGAAGAAGAAGAACCATGTCACAAAAATTTTGCGTTTGCGCGTCAATCCAAGAAAAAATAAGCTACCTCAATCGAACAGAAGAGGAAACAAACAGTTTAGGATACGGGTTGAAGAATATTTTGATAAATTTTATGAGATCCTTGAATGAGGAGAAAGATATGCTAACAAGACTAGGAAAACAATCAGGCAATTAATGAACGCTGGACATATACTTTTCACATTTCTCAAGATCCACATGGCCAATGTTGCCATGATGAGCTCGTAGAAAGTTGAAAGTTTCAAGGCTAAATTAGTATGATATCATCGGATCAATGTTCAATGTTTATCACCCATAGAACTCTCAGCAGCTGGCAGGCCAAAAGTTTAACAAGCAACAACTGCTAGCCATGTCAATAGTTTATATAGTGTAAACTTAACTAAGACGGTTTCTCGGTATTCTCGTCTTATCCCGGTTCTTTTTTGTGGGAATTTTGTTCACAGGCAATTACTCTAATTTCTGGTTAAAAATCCAAATCGTGTCCTTATCATTATTATTATGCGTAGTTTTTTCTCTTTTTTGGCATCATACTTCATTGCGGGAAAGATAACCAGGTCCATCGCATCAAAGGAATTTCAATCAGCGAGCGGGATATATAGACTCGAAGATTGAACTTGATATACTTTTTTTGAGTTGAAACAGAAATAACCACCCTGATATATTTTCGAGGCAAAAGCCGGGTCAAACCTTTCATAAATCTATGTAAAAGGAATCCAATATTTGATAGAATAGGCGCGTGATCGATGCGGTGTATCATATTCATGGTAGGCAAACACGTTAAACTGATAGTACTGATACGAAAAAAACGCAATTTCTCTAATGCTTCAAGAAGCCTAGCGATTATGCAACACTTTCATAAAAGCAAAGTCTTCGTTGTTAGTAAGATCAAAAAACCAGCGCGTGTGTAAAACAAACACGTTTTGCTGACTTTTTCTTATCTTCTATTAGATTTCCTATTATCGCGGGAGAATAATACTAATTAATCACACATTTCACGTTTTAACAACGTCTTATCGTTAAATACTATCTGCACTCATGGGGAAAATGTGGTTGAGGAAATGAAGATTTTTTCAAGGCCAAAATTTTTTGAAAAACTTCATCATAGCTCTTCTTCGTGATACCACAGAATCCAAGACTGCAAAAAAAAAAGAACTGCATGAAGTACAATGATAAAAAAATTTTGAACAGGAACCAGCTTTGAAAATATTTGAAAACGCTGCAATGCTTCTTGATGAAGAATTGAATCAAGGATTAGCTATGTATCGCACCGTTCAAGACAGGTCCATATTCACATTGACAAAATCTTTGGATTCCACACAACGGTTCATAAAGATATTAGCAGACCAAGATGCGAACTGTTACGTAGCAACGATCTGTGTCCGGAACATTTTTACGTAACTCCAATCTTCCCAGATGGTTGACGATCAGAAATAAACATCCAAGTTCCAAGTTACATAGATATGACATTCAAAACGTTTAGGACCCCTTGGAAATTATGATCTGATACGTTTTTTTCTTATACACAATTCGTTTTTTTTTTTTTTTTTTTGCGATTATTAGACTACGTGTTCAAGCAAACATGTCTTGAGCATCCCTTCGACGATTTCGATGGAGACGAAGATTGTAAGATGCTCGAGGACATGTATGGGTGTATATAACTATATGAAAGTATGTACTACATGGGGTAGGGTAATAAGCCATATCATTCGGCCATTTATAATGGTATTTGTATTTTTTTTTTTTTTCTTTCTTCTTTTTTTCATTATGACAATTTACAAATATTCGACTAAAGTAGCTACTAAAATAGTCAAGGAGTGATTTTTACATCAATAATAATGTAGCGTTACGATATGTTCAAACAATTGCATCGTATATCGATTACAGTTTCAAACCATTTATAAATTCGTAATAGTAGTTTATCATATAATTTGACGAAATTCCCGAAACATATACACTAAGGTGATTCATTCTGGATCGATATTTTTTCTTTTTTTTTTGGGGGGGGGGGGGGGGGGCTTCCGGCTGAAAAACCTTTAGAATAGAGTTGATTCTCAAATCAAATTTGTAGAGAATTTAATTCCCCACAAAATAATGTCCTGAAGAATTGAAAAAAAAAAAAGAATTATCTGGCTAAGTAATATCCATTTAAACGTAACAAAAAATATTTTTCCATGTTGTTTAAACGGGAAAACTTATAATTGAGTGATGGACCCTTTTAAATAAAAATTAAGACCTCGCTCTTCCTGAGGATTTTTTTTCAAAACTGAATTCTAAAGGTTTTTCAACCTGAAACGCACCCAAAAAAAATATCGGTCTAAAATTAATCACCCTAATATACACCTCATTCATAGGTGTTGGGGTTCAACCCAACAAGTAGTTATACCACAAGTATACCGTGGCAGACATACATATAGGTTTCACCTTTCGCTTACAATACCTCTGGGCGGAAAAATGCTCATCTGAACTTGACTGCAAGTAAATTACATACGTTTTCATCGATTATAAGGAAAAAAACTGAAAATAACGTCATATATTTTACAGATTACATTACGAATAGAATAAGGAGTACTATCGTTCATCGGGCACTTTGAGTCTTCTCATATTTCATGACTCGCGTTGCAATTATCAGTTCAATTTTCATTAAATATCTCAATTATCTCAATTTAGGGAAAAAAAGGATTTTTTTTTTTTTTCTTTTTACTGGAAACTATAATCTGATAATTATTCATCTAATGCCTGCTTACGTCAGAGTTGTTCAACGCTGCAGGGCGAAGTTGTGCAACCTTAGATACAGATAAATCCAAACAACTGATTCAGCAAAATTGCAAAATTTTTTAAGCATTAAAGTTCGCTCTACATATACTAAACGCTAGATTGATATATCGGTGTAAAAAGAAAGAACTTTTTTTATTCCTTCAATTAAAGAAAAGAAGAAAAACATATTTCGTGGTAATATACAATCGTGTAATACTTAGTAGCTTAATTGCCATAGAACAGGCCTTCCATGGACAACGATTTATCAGTACATTTTGGTGCAATAGACCATACGATATTCATAATATTTATTAAATATTATGTGCCTCTAGAATACCTATAAGTGATTGTAAATTCTATATTGACTCGATAATATTTGAGTGATTGAAGTTTATCTAATAAATTTTTTTTCATAATTATAAGAGCCTTTGAAGAGAAGAAAAAAGGGGGGGAAGATATGTGGGATAAGGCAGAAAATAAATGATCGAAGTAACAAACCGTAACGAGTTGCACGAAAAATTTGCGGTAACGCGTTCGGGCTTCGATGGCAAACTATAATTAATTGTTAATTAATACCACGCGCATTTGTTCTCAGTTTTTTAAAAATAATTTTCAAATGCAGACTGCAGCAGATACCGATATATTCATAATCGCTACAATTCAACATATACTTCCTCATTTCGCAACGAGAATGAAAATGAAATACCTATAGCTATTTTATTACGACTATTATACCCTGACATTTATGTTTATAATTAATTAAGAATAATTTATTACAAAATTGTATTATTTCTGAAATTCTTGCGACCCATACTGTTCGAATATACGAAGAGAAACTTACGGTTTTTAGCATATTTGCTATTTGCACGGTCCCTAAAGCTTTTCAATGCTTTTCCCTTGGTACAGTGAAAAATTCAGATATAAATTCCACAACTCGAAGTGATGAGTCTAATCATTTATGAGAGATATATAATCGTTGGAGTCATGTCGATTTCAACTGTAATGTCGAAAGGAAGAGGACAGAATTACATCCAGATAAATAAATGAAGCTATCTTTGATATCTCGAAGAGGATAAAAACCGAGAGAAAACTAATGGACCCGCGGAGTCCAGGGCTTCAAATTATGGAATTTTTACCTGAAGCAATATTCGGGATTTCAAATACGAAAATAGTGGTGCACGATAGCCGGACACCCTGCGTGCATCGATTTGAGTAAAGGAGGTAAACCCCTTTACCCATTTCAGCATCAGAATTCAGAAATAATAATTCATCCTAAAAATGATGAACGCTGATCGAAGAACCAATACCTACCGAACTAATTGAATACAGCGTTTAAATTTCGCTTCGAAAATTTTTTACTACTTACGAAAGAAAATTTCTAAATTTATTTTTCCATCATGGAAAATGCTGATAAAGTTTAACAATTTCAATCGGTATCATATACAGATAATGAAACCACACACAAACACCTTAAAGATTATACGTTCAAGTATAGCGTGTAAACTTATAAAACGTAGTTTAATAGACAATATTTCATTTTGAAAATCTAAACTTCTTTTTTTCTTATAGAATTATTACTTTGATCGATCCTATACGATCTAGTTTTCAAAGTTTAAATCTCGCATCACCTGGCCAAGTAGCTGCCGCCTCTAATAGATCCGAAAAACTAGTCGATCATATACATAGAGTACAGTGATTGCTCGATTAGTTCATGGATCGACGAAATCAATTCGTTAATCCTATTCAACGATCGTTGAAAAATCAATTAGGTCCAACAGAATGTAGGTCTTGACTTTATAGAATAAATCCCCGTCCGTAAAAGAAAAACCATTCGATCAGATCTTCTAGAAGAAAAGTATAATACCTCCAAACGACTCAATTTCAAATTCACTTTTGGGGGGAAAATAATAAATTCCAAATGTTATATGAAACCTATTTCAATATTTAGGAAACTCTTTCTTCCCGCCAAAGTGTGTCATCTAATTGACGGACAGCCACTTAGAAGAATGAATCACACCAAGATTTGCTTAGGAATTACCCTCTACTGTATATTATTGATTTTTGTGAGGACTATAGGATAGTTATCACATTTAGAAAAGGGTTTCTGTGTATTAGTCACTTAATCAATCGCTCCGTGTATAGAATGAGGTTTTTTCCTCTAGTTAAAGGCGATTGTTTAATTGTCTAATAACTCGAAAGCTGAAGTATTTCTTCTGTGTATATAAATGTAATATAGTATAGCAAACGAAAAATACAGTGCCTAGATCGAGACAATTTTTGTAGTAAACAGTAGAAATATTACTAATTAAATGACGGGCTAACAATATCCCAATTATCTATGTATTATATAATAACGAATGATACTAAATCATGTTATCAGCTGCACAATTTCTCACTATGAATATTTGAGCAGCAATATTCTGAGCAAAAAAAAAAAAAAATTTTCAAGATGATGAGATCATCTACTATTTAAACGACTCTCGATGAAAAAATATTTTTGTCATTTATCGTTTCTTTCTTTCATTTTTTTCTTTTTTTTGTCTTGTTTCTGTTATTTACATACGATTGAATCAAAAGATAAGTATGCACAATTTGGGCCATAATGTCATCAGAATTCATATATTCTTATTCTCGATTTATGTGTGAAGAACTCTGTTTTAGAAATTCGGAGTAAATCAGACAAGCTCAACTAAATTTTTCTGATTTACTCCGAAAACGTTGAGTTTGTGAATTCTCGTGAAAATTATTCTGTGTGAATAAAAAATGGGAAGAAAGTAAACACCGTGATTTTTCAGGGAGATATTGGTTTCCACAATTCTAGAGTTTTTGATGAAAAATCAAAACATTTCAACGCTTCAATTACTTCAATTGTATTTTTATGGTGGCTACTGAAATTCATCGATCGCTAAACTTTTTCAAAGTCTTTCATAAAGTTTGAGAAAAAAGATTCCACCATGAGAATACAAAATAGAAACTCTTTCCAAATGCCGTAGAAAAATCTATTAAGAAAATCTCTTGAGTAGTGGCCATCATAAAATACCTTTCAAAATAGATTTTCAGAACCCTATGAGGTATGGAACAGGTATTAGAGGCTTTAGGTCGAGACGTAAAGGAAAAACAAGTTTCTTGCATAATTCATGGACTAAATTCCACAACACCAAAATTGTTGCAGTTTGGTCCTAGACCGAGATCACAAACTCCTTATATAGGACCACTATACGTGTAGATATACATTTTCTTAACTGATGAAGAGTAATGCCCTCACTCTGTAATGAGCAATGCGGAAAAAGCACTGTATAATCAATTGAACAAGTAGAGTCCTTTCTTGTAAACGCATTTTACAATGAGTTTCATTTCTACTCGCCGCCAATATACATGAAAGACTGCTCTTCGCAGTACTTATAAGCTATTGAGTCTACACAGTTTTACAGTCAGACAATACGACCGATTTTTCAAAAAGTAGATGTGTGCTATTTTTCCATCTCATTAACCATCTAAATGCTGAGTATTTGTTATTAAGGCGATTAGATAATCGTAGTTAAAAAATGGTTGTAATTTGAAGGAATAAATTCGAAAAGTACCTCGAAAAGACTATCAGGATCCTATATCTGGTTTTATATTTTCCGATAACTGAAGGCACGATGTAAATGTTAATTTAATTTATAATTGAACAGTGCCTGTATACAACTGCTCATGTATACCAAATGAGACTTTATATTGTGAACGTAAACATAAAGGTGTAGCACTTCAATGATTAACTAGAGCAGAATTAATACAACTGGTTATGCATAGGTTTATTCGAAACATATATATTAATATAAGAAAATGATATCGAGTATAATGCAATTAATTTGAAACCTGAACAACTATTATCAATACAGCTATGACCATTATATTGAGGGTCAGCTACGTCTAACAAGTGATCAAGTAGGTGATAATACACCCTTGTAATTGTTGTTCATAGTGTAAAGGTTGTAAAACAAAAACCTTTGATTTCATCAAACGACCAAAGAGCTATAGATGTCCAATCGGTCAGTGATTGGAACCATAAGACTATTAGAATAGGTATTATTTATAAACTTCAACTAAGCAAAATTAAGATGGTCCTAATCAGAGGTCTGAAGGAATTTTTATCAGGCTGTCTCCCGAATCGACTCTAAATGATTAAGGATTTTTTTTCGCAAATAAATCGTCTCCTGATGAAATATTTCAAAATTCATCCAAACCCCAAGTAACGACCAGCCTAGTGTAACATAATCATGTATATATTATCATGGATATCTTTTCTCAGCCACATTTAAAAATGGCATATTGAGAAATACTTTTAAGGCCTTTTAGGTAAGCATTTCTCAGTCGTTGACATGTTATAGTATGTGAAAAATGTGTACAAATAATTGCCATCATTAATCAAATGTCAAGGAATACTCGTGCCTAAACTGGTTTTGTGTAAATGCAATTTAATGTTACAATATTTGTCATAGAACCATATTATGGTCTAATTTATTAATTTTTTTTTTTTGTTATCAATACTATTTTATTATATTCAATCGAAAATAACTTCAATTTAAATTCAAACATATTCAATATTTAGAAATTGAATTTATTGAATATGATTAACAAACACTCTGCTTAAAATTGAATTTTATTTCTCATAGATAACTGCTATAATTAGTCATGATGGGCCTCAAAAATAAAAACTACATACATACACTATACCGTAATCAATTTACCTTGATTTTGTATAGAAAGAAAACAAATATAATCTGAATATAAATGGTCATGATATACAAACAATATTAAAAAAAAAAAGGAAAAAAAAAACTTCTAAGAAACTTAACAGGTATTGAATTTATTTGTTTATACGGTTGCTTTTTTGGGATGTAACTTTATGTTTGAAAAATCTTGCGTCTCAAGTGCTTGAGTCAATTTTCGCCTGAACAAGATTTTTTTTAGCACATTTCCAACTACATAGCCGAGTAAGTGGCATTTCCCAAAATTAAATAGAACTTATAATACTGACTTTCAGGGATGACTCAATAATATAACAGAACTATTGAAACTGATAGCTTGGTATCGAGCTCCGTTTTCCAAAACAACTGGATTTTAAGAGTCAAATTAGAGAGATTATTGTCATTTGTTTTATACAGTAGATCGATTCAACTACGCAAAGTGCTTCGCATGAAGTGCTGATAAAAAATAACACCCAAGCCTCTTACAAATCTAAACTACGTTCTGGTCAATTTTCATTATATTCATTCCAGGTAAGCAAAGGATCGATTACCAACAACGGAAAGAGTCTAGGGGTTTCAAAGATTGTTAATACCAACGCTGTGTATAGTAGATGAATAAAAATGATGAAATTGTATAGAGAACGAGTGGTTTGAGTAGCGGTTCAGAGTACAAATCGCGAGAGACACCCAGAATCGAGCTGATATTTCGGTGTCGTGTCTTTCAAACTGCCTAAGCATAAATTGGTATTGAAAAATTGTGGGTAGTTATTACAGAGCTTTGAATAGATGCAGACTACAATTGCAAGTCGATTAAAACAGGATTTTAACCATAATTAGTAGAAATGGCCACCCTACAACGTACGGTAAATAAATAATTTCAAGACTAATAATACATCAAGTAAAGAGTGCTGGATACCAGAGTGTCCGTGTCATACGAGTGACACAGTTAAATGTATTTTGATATTTGCATAGCATTAGAGAAGCCAGATAGTAGTGATATTTAGAAAGCGGAGGACAACTGAAGCATCGAATTACAGATGGAATTTTTCAAGTAATTTCATCAGCTTTTCTAGACTGGAATATTTCAATTCTAGTATATGGACCACTGAGGAGGAGCAAAGATCTAAACTTATGAATTATATAATAATTTGTAATGAAAGGCGAGCCACAGGCGTCACGTAATTTTTCCGTCCAGAATTTCAATGTGAAATATAAACGTTCTGTAAATCCATAAGCGTTAATATATTAGTATTACAATTTCAGCCAAGAATGTTCTCAGAAAGCAATTTTTATACATTAGTTGCAGATATTTGATAAGAATTGGTTAGAACAATATTTGACAATAGGAAGTCTGGTATCCATTTATTTTTCTATCACTTAGCTCGCGTTCTTTTCTTCCGAGTGCAGGTAAACTTTATGTTACTTGATAAATATAATAATCTGACTGAAATAGCTGCAGCCGAAGCTTACTCCGAAGGAGTCTCCTAATCTGGACCCTAGCTTCCAGCTGGTCCAGTAATTCACCTCAAATACAATTGAGATATGAAGGCGTCATAAATCTGGAAACCTAGAAAACAAAGAAATATTTATTGATGAAATTGTATCTAATTTGACGTACAGTCAATGCAGATGTTATTCTAATTCATGCTCTAATGTAAACATGATTTTTCCTTCTTAATCTTCAAGAATTCTGCATTCTGTATATCAAAACAAACGTTAGCTATCCATGATAACACTTTTCTCCAAGAAATTAAACTTTACTTCATTAATCGTGAATAATAAAATCTGCGCGTCATCTGAATAAATGAAACGTAAAAACATTTCAAATAAAATTCATTATCCAAAGTATAAAATTTAGTAAACAAATAACAAAATATTTCTTATAAATTACATGTGAAAATATCTTGTTGACTGGACGCTTATAAAACAAATATAACATTTCTCCTCATCACTTCATGTTTCCTCAAATAAAGCAGTGCGGTACTTCTAAATGGAGTAAAGTATGTGGTTAGTACAGAAAATTGGGAAATGCAATGACAATATTAAATCGTTAATGATAGTCAATGTTTAGCGCATAGATTCTAATGCATAATTAAATTCTCCCAATACTGGGAGTTGAGGTATTCCCTTTGGTAAATTGTTAGACTATTAGTTATTCATACTTCTCTTTCATAATCGGTAATCCCATCAGGTAGAATAGCAAGAACCACTATCTAGTTCTGGTTACTTTATTTCATATAGTATATTGTATATTATCACATTTAAGTTTATAAATAAAATTTAATTGACACTTGAATTATAGCTTTCTAAGATAAATATATATAATTTAAAAAAAGTTAGAATTACTTATGAAATTTGATTTGATGATCAAAAAGGTTTTAAACGACATAAATAATAAAGGAATAATATATAAAAAAATAAATCCGTTTAACAGGCCTTCGCAAAAGTTTTGAAACCAATACCAGAATAATTAAAAACCAACAATTTTCCCTATCTTGACTTCCAAGTTTTACACCTGATACTCTTGGCAAAAGTCTAGACTAGCAGTATAATCAATCTGTGATTATGTTTGGTAGAAAGTGAACAACTTAGTAACGAAAATAAATTAACTTATGGCTTTATAATGCTGAGAAAAAAATGCAGATTAGAACCGTTATGTGATAAATTTTTTTACATCGTAAACTAAATGCAGATAGAAAGAAACGTAATGTTTTGTGGAATTGTTTACTCTGATATGGTATATTTTCGACAAGGCACTGCATTGTGAAAATTAGTTATAAGATGTTAATGTTTCCAAAGTTTTGTGAATAAATTTTTTTTCAGATCTTAATCAACTTAAGATTGTTGAAATTCTTATCTTCAGACACAGGATGCTGTGTGCAGAACCATCATCATCGTCAAATACGCCCCATAGCCCCTGAAATTTATCATTTTTTAATTTTTTTACTCCTATACCTCTGTCGCAGTTGACCATTAAGCTCAAAACTCTGTAAAAAGTTCATGGAAACTGTGGTATAAAAAAATATTCATCTAAAATTCATTTCAAAACAGAGTACATATATGTTATTGCATTTCACAATTTGCTTGTATCAATGTACTATGTATTAAGGTACGTATTAGACTCTCCGTACTTCTACTAATCATTCTGAAAATTTCTCTGCCCTATATTTGGTCTTAAGAGCACAACTTATCGAGAGTCTATTATAATCTTCGTCGCTCATGTGCCATACTTTTACAATTAGCATTGGCAAGTGAATATCGCATGATAATTTTGAAACAGATTATGAAGACGTTTTCTAATTCTGCAGGCTCTGGACGAATTGAAAATTATCTGCATTTTATAGAACGACTACAACTGTAACTTGGCTTATTTGGCCACTGTTCTAAACTCTGGTGAGCAAAAAACAATTCATATCATCTACTCTAAAAGACTTTGCATATTTTGATATTTATTATGTTTGTACATAAATAGTGTCCAAAATAATAAATGATATATGGATAATGATTGTATAAACTTACCTCATGGGGTCTTCAAAGTAATCCGATGGAACTTGAAACAGTTCGGGCTGTATATCATTCTTAAATACAAATTCTTGAAATGTAATTTTTGCCGTAACTGTTGGTAGAATAGGAATATCAATCTTGACTGGAAATCCCGGAGGCAATTTCATCAGCACAAATTGTCTTAGTTTGCTAAAATGTTTGAATGTAGCAATAACTTCTAGCACATTGAGCAGCATGTCAACGGTCAATGGAAAATCTGGGCTCATTGCTACCGTCGCTTTAAACGATTTGGTACTTTCTTTATAAGCAAGAGTTCGCCCTAACGTTGGACATTCCCCAGGTAATGCCTCGCAATACTCTTCCCAACTAACGTGTGACTCTGACGGTGGGTTTAGCGACGGTCTCCTCATTGGAGGCTGTGGAAAAAAGGATAAGAAATTATACTAAATAGAAAACCTGATTTATAATAAAAGAGACCAGCATGCGACGTTGTAGAATCCTTGCAAACATATATATTACTAACCTCACCGTTCGTAAAGCCCTGAAAACTGCCTTTTGTAAGCGATTCCATAATGGCTTTATTCTTTTGAAGATCCTCCTCGCTCAAATGCTCTCGTCTCTTTCTACTTTCTAGTACCATTCCGTTGATTTGATAGAAATCAGCTTGAAATGGACCTACCATTTCCTGGATCAGGAAAAACAGAGTAAAATTAATGCCTGTGCATGACTCGTATGACTTTGCGTGTTATCGAAAATCATAGAACTGATAGAAACCCTTTTGTCTTCTCTGAATATCCACCCAGTCTGAGCACGAGAAAAGGATATTCCTTTAGTCGACATCTGTACCGCCATGATATCACTTGACATTAAGATATCCACTTCGTCCTCTATCTCGTCCTCGGTCTCCTGTAATCAATCCGAAGCCATGAAATCGATGAATCTTCAAAGTTCAATCAGTATTTATGTACTGAAGTGATGAAAATTGCACCAACCTCGTATCTCACTCTCTGATAGAGTTTTGCTTTGTTGTCGAGAACAGTGAGAGATTTACTCGGCTTTTGGTCACCGTTGAAGATGAACGAGATATCACCTCTCTCCCATCTCATGTCGTTGAAGTCTACAAACGTTGTGTCCATTCTTATCGAGGCTCCGGATTTGTGTATCTTACAAATGTCGGATGGGAGTATCCTAGACACTAGGGGAACTGAAACAAGAAAACATGGATAGTAAGATTGTAATACTACTTGTGTTGAATCTAATGCTGCTTATCCAAATCATTTTACAAATTGGTAAAGGATCTGAATCCTCTGGAGTGTGAGAAAATTAAATGTGATCAGAAATATGCAGGTACTACTGAAAATCATGATTCTATAACTTAAAGGCCATTCTGTTTACCCCAACTTTGAAAATCCCATTTCAGTTCCATGTAGAAGTCTCCCATTTGCCTCAGCGCCTCAACTAGATTTGGTCTTCTCTCTTCCATTTGTTCCCTTACTTGTTGTTTCAATTTTCTAACAAGTAATGATACTGTAACAATAAATTGATTGGTCAATATCTCGCCAGTTTTTTTGTTATATTTTAGCATTCATAGCATTTAAATATTTAGATATTATCTTCTTCTGAATCCCAATCCCAATGTATAATATTCCCAATAATTGAATACAGTACAATTAGCATTACTTACTAGTCTGTCTATCCCCATAACTAATAGCTTCGGCAAGAGGGCTCCACCCAGCAAGGTTCTTCACTTTGACCGGTGCTCCATGCGCAAGTAGTAATTGAACACATTCTGCAAGAGATCCCATATTGAAAATAGTAATAAACAAGGGCTTTCGAAGTATTCATAGAACTTTTCAATTACCTTTTCTTCCTAACATAACAGCTAGATGCAACGGAGTATTTCCTGAAATGTTATTTAAAACTGAATAACTGCCCTTACTTTAATTTAAATTATCTAAATTCATGCTAAGTAGTATTACTCTTATTCACAGGGTGTGATTATGGACCGTTATGCATTTCATTGTTTAATCTATCAACTTTCAAAATTGCTTTTACAGGATATCATTAAAAGGAAATTTAATCATCGAAGACCACAATATGATTGGTCTTTAATTTATCTGATCTAAAAATGGGGTTGAAATGATTTGGAAAATCGCTTTTCTCTGGAATAAAAATCCAAGAATATTTTCCTGACTTTTCTTTCAGTGTAAGTACAGCTGCCGAATGAAAACAATCATATGACAGCTGTTATCACCAGCGGTATAGGGCATGCAGCTGATCGATGTTGTCGTGTTTAAATCCAAAGATCAAAACTGATTGTGAGTATAGATTTTAGATTTATGTTAGACAGTCATCAAATATGCCAAGTGAGAACAACGGTATCTTTGATAAAAGTTAATACAAGGAAGTATTACTCTGGACTTTGAGATTTCAAAGATCTCAGAGACTTTACATGATCTGACAAGTGAAGAATGTAATATAATCTAATATTCTACTCAAAAGTGGACCGGAATTCGAATTTCTAAGGTATCTACATCAGTGTTTAGTTTAGTCTAATCACAGATAGTATTCTAGTGAAAATCTTGGTCTTTATGGAACGGAGAGTTTCAGAATACAAAGCAGATAATAAATACTGAGATGTTCAAAGTTTTATACCCGTGAAAGGTCTGTAGAACACATTCACATGTGTTGTTTACGTAATTTTCTACATCATTGATTATGCTATATTTATAAATAATATCAAAACAGATGTGCTGCACAAAATGAAGATAGCTATATCGTCATTGTTTTCGACCTAGATAACGTTGTTTTATTCATTGTGAAAATTTTTTAATTCCTCATATCTGCAATGTGGCTTGTGTACTTTGTGCCTGCCAACCCATACAAGCGTCTTTTACACAGTGTGAACTTTGGCTATATACAAACTAGAGACAAAGCCGCACAGACCTTAATTGACGCCAAAATTATGTTCTAGACGATATTGTATAATTGTTTCTTTAGGCAAGCCAATTCTCAAATCATGAACTCATAGTTGAGGTCTTTGAAAGCGATATGCAATTTTTATAACTGACGTTTCGGCATTGTTAGCAATTTGAGTTTCAACGAGAAAGGCGAATAAAGATTAGGGAATTATCTGATAACGAGATTAGTCTATAGTCTAGATCGTTCTATACATTTTTTACGAAATTTAATCCAAATATGGATTTCGATGAATTGACGTGACGTCGTCGTGCGTCAAATTAGATCTTTTTATTGAGGTTAAGTTCGGTCTACTTTCGCCAGTGCGATCAAAACATTATCGAAACTGATGATGTTTTAGTCGTATTTCATATCAGGATTAAATGTCAAACCTTGCTTGTCCTTTTCGGCGATGTCGTGAGTCCTTATCAAATAGCTGAGCTCCTTTACATCGCCGTGAAAAATGCATTTGTGAAGTGGATAGGGTTCTGCTGATGTTTCCGCCATATTTGGTTCCCTAAGAAATCGCTGCTCGTAGTTTTATTACTTTTTCACTTTGTATGGAAATAAAGATTTTCGCTGACCGTTGATCATCCTTATCATTTTCCCGAAAAATATCGCATTATTATTATCTATCTAACGATTGCCCAAGCGATATACACATGTAGGTATTTTCGGACTGTCAATTTTCTAATATCAGAATCAGACATGCCTGCAATCTGTACTGCGTCCTTCTGCTGCAGCAATAAATTTTGTCAAATAATTTCACCTCTAATTTATACAAAAACTTTTATTTACGATTATATCATTGAAGAGAGTTTAAAATAATGTTATATTTGTAACACTGCATTCAATAATTTAAATTCGTGAACATATTTTATTATGAATTTAACCGGGTAAAAACCCTTATAATTTTTCTCACAATCTTTTCGAGTATTTGTTTTTACGCAAGTCTGATTTTATGCACCATAATGAAAACATTCAGCTCGTTAACTTGGTCTCCATATTAAATTGAGGAAGTGTGAAATAACCGACTGATATATAACCTATAATAAAATAAAAATCGTTTTTTAATTTATCGGATTTTTTATCATCGGAAGATTTTCACCCATCCATTTATTCGTACAATTATATCTATGTTCAATATTAGGACTGTCAGAGTCAAGGCATAAGGTTTTTAGCACGGTTAGTACGTACGATTCAAGATGGCACTGTGACGTCGCATAAAATATGTCATTTTCGCGAATTAATTTGGTTTCTTAACAATCTACGCCGTTGACCGCGATGAGAATAATCGAGAAATGTGATCTCCCGTACTTTATACATATAGCGGCTAAGTTTTTTGGGTAATTTCAAAGTTAAGATAAAGTTTTAGCCAGTTGTCGCTACCTCCGGGAAGTAAGAAATACAATTCCATGAATCAGTAGCTGCCAGATCACTGCAGGTATACATACCCAGTACTACTCATGCAGATATAGTATATTCAATTGACACCTCTCACTCGTAGTTATAATCCGCAATATAATACACACACATACCTATAGTTAATTTACAGTATATATTTTTCACCCATAAATGTCAAACCAGCGTGACATTTCTATCGACCAAGGAAACACGATGGAAAAATTTGCAGTCGATATAGACAAAGTCCTCGATGAATTCGAATTCAACGAAGGTCAGTATGACAGCAATTAAGAATCTATCTAATCAGTCAAATTATTATTTTTTACCCGTATCATCGCATAGTTGATATTTCTGATGGCTGGAAAATCAAAATTGACAAATTTTTTTTACGCCTTAGAAAGGCGTCGCAAAAGAACAGTGAAACCTATCTGAAATTTCAGTGTTTTTGATTTTTGAAAAAAAATAAATAAATGTATAAATAAAAATTAGGAATAGATGCGCAGTAGAAGTTTATCAGCTTTCGGATTGGTATACAAGAATGTTGAAACTCTCTGGCACTTTGTCTTTTATTATTTATCATAAAAGAGTGATGAACTGATAAACAGAATGTTTTTCTACAACTCTGTTACATATATTCTGTTTTCACAAACCCTGGGGAATCTAAAGCGGATTGAAGTGGATTTAAGGGACTTGGAATCACTGAATTAATGTGTTTTACTTATTTTCAATCCGCTACAATTCACTGGTATTATTTGTTTAATATTTTGAATCTATAATTTTTGATGGAATGATGTTTAGAAATTGATTAGATAAGGATTTAAATTTTGTACTACTTTCCAGGATGAGATGGATTTTTGTTTTCAATATTTGACTTGAAAATTAATTTGAAACATAGTGATTTTTACTTCCAGATCGAGCAGAGCAAATCGCGTCTTTTCCTTCGTCAACAAACCACCTTAGCGCGAGTCAAGAATCGCAGTTTATACCTCAAAGAAATCATAGTCAACCAGTTTTTGAAACTGCGAATATAGCGGACATTAAAGCTGCCGGTAGTCTGGATAGAAACGTTGATGTATCCAATACGGTAGATGGAAATACGTATACGGAGAAAGATCAGAAAGATCAAGATTTCAATATTCACAAACCGATAACAAGATCGGAGAGTAGAGAGTCTGGGAAAAATGTATATTCCCAGGAATCGTCTGAAAATAAGATACAATTAAAACAATCAGTTGATAGTTTTGACTCTGAATCAACTTCGTTGACAATACATAATGACATAGCTAGAAAACCGCTTCAAAAAAAACAAAATGATAATGCTAGTATGAAACTGAAGAATAGCTATGACAAAAAATTGAATCAACCAAACGCTAAGCCCAGCGTAAGCAATGTGTTCAGCAGTTTGAACGAATATATAAATGCTTCTGGGGCTAGGTTTGATAATGTAGATAATAAAGTAATTAGAAAAGATTCCAGTGATGAGATACGCGACGAAGATGTATCTCAGATTAATGATCCCACCAAAGTTGTTAACGTTGAAGATTTCAGCAATACCTCATTGAATGTTGCCTCAGGTGGAATAGTAGAATCAAAAATTGATGAGATAGAAGAGCCTGGTAGTGGTATTAGAAAAATATCAAATATAGTTCCTCCGGAGTATCAGAATATTTTATTACCTGTTAAATTAGAAGCTGCGGTGTCTGACGGCAAGGAAACTAGCGAAATAAAAATGGAAGAAAGCATCAGTTTACTTGAAAATTTGAGAGAAATAGACAAAGAACCATTCTACACAAACACAACTTTACCTGCTGTAGTTGATACGCCGAAAGAGTCCAAAAGTATTATAGATAGGCCCGAACATGTTTACGAAAACGTTTACATCGGGACTGATATTCCCAAGTCACAGGATTTTTATGCTCCAGTAAATAAAGCAAAGCCAAAAGCTCCCGAGCTCAAGGGCCAAGAAGAGATAAAACATACTTACGAAAATGTAGACTTTGACGAGCCAAAGAAAATAGGAAAGACTGACGAGAAGGAAAATGTATACGAATGTATATACATTGGTAATAGAGATAACTTCCCTGAGACTACAACAGAGTTGGAGATAGCTGCTAAAAAAATAGCCGATCAATTACATGTTAATGATAAGAATTCTGATCTGGATAGTAAAGGAATTAATCTTGCTAAGCTGGTGTTTCAAACTGTGCAACTCGGCGCATCAGAGACAGAAAACAAACCGGTTGGATTCAGTCACATCGATGATTTGTCGGAGGAAGAATTGAACAAATACTTGGCTGATTTAGAGGCTGAAGAAAGAGCTCAAGAGGCAACCACATCTTACGAAAATTCAATGCCAAGTTCATTCAGAGATTCCGATAGCTTGGTCAAAAACAAATTCCAGAATTTGCGCGACGATGAGGATGCCAACGAGGCGCCAATATTCGAAAGCGTTACGATAGGGGAACTGCCTGAAGTATCTCGAACAGAATTGTTGCAAAAGGCTAAAAAGTTTCCGGTTATTGATTACAGCAAAAGTGGTCCAAGCGGCGAACAAACAGGAGATTTTTTAGTGAGGAAAGGTTCCGTAAAATTTCCCGAACTTGCAAAAGTTACTTCCGAGGCGAAGGAAGAGAAGGTAAAGGGAAGAAAAAGTAAAAAGACTAATGAGAAGATGAGGAAGACATCGGATAATTCGGAACCAAGCATAGAGAATATTAAACTCCAGGATGATGATCTGAAAGTGGTGGAAAATAACGATAAAAATTTTACTGCGGTAGAAAGTCCAAGCGCCAGTTTAGAAACTGAAGAATCTGCTGCTACTTTAGAGACTGGAGAACCGGAAGATGCAGTGAGAACAGAAGATGATAAGAATTTACAAGAATCGAAACAAGAATACTCTACCAATGATTTGAATCTTGATCCAAACTCGGCTAAAGCCAACGAGTCAAACGTTGATGTTGAAACTAACGGAATCGATTCCATTCCGAATAGTTCAGACGAAATCACTTTGGGCGTTACAAACTTGGCTCCAAGTGATGCTGAAGTATTGGAAGACGCCGTTTCTCTTTCGAACAACATCGAACAATCCTCAGATAACAATGGACAAATACAGAGTGACGATATTGCAAGCAGTATTGGAAATGGGGAAATCAACTCTGAAAATGATGAAGGTATTGAGCGGCCATCCAGACCGCTAACTTTGGCTATTGTGTCGGCGGTAAATATGGACGAACAAACCATCACAGGTAAATATTGTACCGACGCATAGCTGTGAAAAAAATCACATACCAAATGGTGTGAAAATATTGAAAACAAATCATGCTTGAATTAACAAAGATCTTATCGGTAGGATCGGCTGGAATAACTCCTGGGTATGTTGAACAAGTTGAAACGGACACTGAAAGGGAAATAGAAGCTTCACCTAACGCTTCGGAAACTTCATCATTGGAGTGCGGTATGGTGTTGGGAAAACAACCACCGTTTTGGGTACCGGATAGCGAAGCGCCTTTCTGCATGCTATGCGAAGCCAAGTTTACTGTTCTTAAGAGACGTCATCATTGTCGTGCTTGCGGCAAGGTATCAAATAGAAATTATTCATGCGAATAACACACTAGATTTTCATTTTGAAGACGACTCAAGCTATCTAAGGCAATTATATTCACAACCTAATGCAAGTATGCATATCTTAATATTTGTTCAGGTATTGTGCAGCAAATGTTGCGGCATGAAGTACAGACTAGAGTACCAAGGCAAAATTGATTCACGAGTCTGTCTGCCTTGTTATCAGTTACTTGTTAGAGGTGAGTCCTTCAAAATAGCATAAACTACGGATTATGGCTAGCTCCATCAATTATTAGTACCCAATGGGACCCAAAGACTTGTTTTGAACAAAGGATACGAATTTGGATATCAATACTATCAATACTTTCCTTAGTCGCATTATATACGTATTATAAAATGATGATATGTTTGATAATTTTTAGCTGAAACCGAAGAAGGTGGTGGTGATTCGCCAAGTGGTTTTTCAAATTTTCCTGGCAGGGATATAAACTCACCACACGTAAGTTAACTGGTATTTAGAGTGTTGTATTTAATGATGTTATTTATCCTGCAGGGAAAAACTATGACAAAGACTTTATCCGAACTGATATACGTATAGGCATCGTAAAACATGGGCTCTTTTATAACTTTTAGAGTTTTCAATATTTTTCAGGATTCTAAAGAACCCCTTACGTATATTCAGATTCAGTTTATCTCTGCACTTGGTTCTTGATAAAATCTACCGAGAAGTCTGAATGATTGATTACTGTGAAAACTTATAGAAATGAAGATTTCAATTCAATTCAAAGGCTTTCACACTTTTTCACAAATACCAGAAACTGTAAGATTTATATAGGGATCTACTAGCGACATGGCTAATCAATTCTTCATATTAAACAATGATCACCACGAGTCGTTGCAAGATGCTCAAGGTTTTTACAATTCTCTTAGCTACTATGTGGTGATCTTTAGCTTTTCACCTCTTTCTTTAGGAAGGGCTGAAAAGCATAATCTCTTTGTGACTGTCACATTCTGGCGAGTAGAAAGAGGTATGAAAGTAGGATTTATAATATTCGAAATCCCATTCTGGGTATTAACCGAGAATAAAGGAAAACTGAGCTGATGAGTTATAGAGGAATTATAACTCCATGAATACTTGTATGATATACATATAGGTACAATTAGCTAAGTGCATGAAAAGCACCAAACTTGCCTTCGTTTTGGTAAACCAAATCTTTCCAAAGACATACATCAATGATTCCCCTCTTCCGCTAGAATTACTTGATTAGTTACAATTGGCTATATTGAAGTTGAATTATTGCTTCTTTTTATGCACTCAGTATATTCACATACTTGTGGAAAAGTTGTTTTTCTATTAACTGTCTTAGAATTTTTTCCTGTTTTTACAATGCATGGTATATCATATCTGAGGAATAATGAGCGTAATCCTTTTCAATTCTTTGTAGACAAATCCTCCACCTGCTAGCTTACTTTGTATGATAAAAATGTTGAATATCGCTAATGTGTAATATCTCAATACACTTATTATTTCTTGTCCATGGTTTTATCCCCGTAACAAGTTGTTGAATATCTTTTACTCCAAATAAATTTCGCTTTGATATGAAATGATTTCATTGTCAATCTATCTATCGCTTTATTAGCAATTTTCATATATTTATCTTATTTTGCTCTTGAGACACTGTATACACTACTCTTCATCCAAAAACCTAGTTGAATCTTGCATCTTTCCACATCTATCGGATAACAATTTACTATTCTTATTCTGCTCAGTCACTTGACTGAAGAAATAGATGTTTTAAATGCCCTAAAGTCTCCAGATTATCCTTAACTTTTGATAATGCATGCTGCCTAAGAATTTTGAGTTTCTTATAACGAATACCAGGTTGCATTTTCTGTACTAAGCATGAAATCGTATTACTTTGACCTTTACTTAATTTAAATTAATAATCAAAGTAAGTTAACACTATCGCTATGATTGCCAAATCTTGGGAGTAGTTTCTTCAGTAGTTCTCCGAGCATTGTTGATAATCTGAAAATAAATACAGCCTCTATGTTAGATTTTATAAATATGCTCCAAACATGCTTATGTAATATTCAGTCTATGCGCTGAGATTGTTGATTGAATTTCTATAAAAACTGAGCAATTGTCAGGAAATGGAGTATTCAACAAATCGTTATAGGGGAGACAACCAAATCCAAATAATCCGATGGAGTATTGTTCAACTATACCACCTTTGCAACAGTTAGCTGGCGGCTTGCCACCACCACCAACCATCATGGTTCCAGTTGGTGTTCTGAAGAGAGAAGGAAGTATAAAACAACGACCCGAAGGACCAAAATCTGTTATGTTCAGTGACGGTGAGAAACATTTGTGTCTTCTAAGCTTTGTGGTTGATCGTCGAGTCATTGTTTTCATTATGGCCAATATATCATGGACATCGTTGTTCCTTAGTCTATAGTTGCAATAAAATAACACCAATCAAAGTGGGATTGCACGATGACATGTAATCTTTAATTATAGAAAATAACTTATAATCTTAATTTATTACTTGAGCTTTTCTAGTTTCTGAGATATTCTATGAACATGTAGTACATGTGATATAATTTCACACACACATCTTTAAGTCTGTTTGTTTAAATATTGTTTCACCTTTTTCTTCCGTTGAATTAATTTATTTACATATATACATACATATATTATATATATATATACATGTCATAAACTGCTACTCCATTAACAATTTAACATTTTATTTTCACCCCAAACGAATAACATTCTGCACCAGCATCGGGCCCCTTCCCGTTTGTTTTTTTTTTATCAAACACCTCTAAATAAAACACAGGAATAAGGCCTGGCTGTGACCTGACAGAGCTAGATTCATCCTGGGATCCAAAGCCGCCGTATCGGAAGCCAGGGAATAAACGATTGCCTACTCCCCCTGGGCCATCGTCAGCTTCTACAATGGCTAAGCGGCAAAATCTGCCGCCTCTAGATCCTAATACAAATAGTTATATACCACAAGACGCAAATCTGTTACCACCAACTGCGACTATACACAAAGGCCGTAAGTAAAGTCTTTTCTGTAGATTCAAAACCTATTGGTCCTCTAAATGAAATGATTTTTCCAGAAATTAGTTATCACGATGTGTTGGACCAAACCAGGCTGTATGACTCATTGAAGAACGAGTGTGAACCGCCGATAATGTTTGCTATAAACAGGAATCTCTATGCTTATGTAAAAATAACTAATTGTACGTAAAAAAGAACGGTCGTTATATTTTAATTATGCTTTTATATCCGAGATACTTTACTTAAGGTAAGTGATGTCTTCTTTTTATTTACAGTAAGTTGTTGCGTCAACAGGATATGTTGGAACGTAACGTCTAGAGGCTTGGCCTGCGTTGGACAAGACGAAGTAATTTTATTAGTAGAAACTTTACCAGAAGAAACACAAATTCCCAAGGACCTTCTTGTGCATATCAATTTAATATATGTTGAAGCTATTAAAGGTACCAGCTTACAATTTATAATTTTATGATAAAAAGTCTGATAATGTTTCACTCTCTTGTCTCTTTATTTTTTATGTAATTATGTATCAAACGTTTTAGAGGCAAGCTAATGTATTTCTTCATATCTTATTTCCAGGTAACACCATAACTGAACTTGGTGTTTCTATACACCAAGGCGGAAACTTGTTAGGATCTCGAGAACATGCAGGATTTCTTTTTATTCGTCAAACCTTCCAATGTCTGCAAAGAATCGTTTTGCCACCTCCGCCGTTCCTTGTTGGTCTTTTGGTTCACAGGTGAGATTAATCCTAAAATTGGGCTAATCATGTTTGAGTATCTATTATTCAGTAGCCTTCCACAATAGGTATCAAGAAGAAGAAGAAGAAGATCAAGAAGAAGAAGAAGAAGAAGATGATGAAGAAGCTCTCTTTATCTAAGATTCATAATCGGTGCTTGCATATATTGCAAACATTTAAATAAGCTTGAAAATTCTGTAACTGTAGATGTGATTTTCATATTTCAGATGGGAAACGCCATGGGCAAAAGTTTTTCCGCTTCGATTAGTGTTGAGACTTGGTGCTGAATATCGATACTACCCCTGTCCTCTGGTTTCAGTTCGGTTTCGAGATGCAGTCTATTCAGAAATTGGACATACCGTAATGAAAGTATTAGCTGACTTCAGAAACTTTGCCTATACTTTGCCAGGCGTCAGAGGTCTGGCAATTCACATGCAGGATAGAACAACTGATGTAATGTTTCCTAAAAATCGATATGATCAAGTTATCAGGGGACTAAACAACTCAAACGATCATGTACTGGCTTATGCTTCAAACTTTAGCATCACAGCTGATTCACATTTGGTATGCATACAAACGAATACAGGTGACGAGAGCAACTATCAAACTCAGGCGATTAATATCCATAACAAACCAAGAAAAGGTAAATTCTATTCTTTCATAATGAGACGAATATTCAATTAGAGATTGAGTAGTGAGATTATTCTCTTTGTACAATTTTTAACTTCATTTTCATGTATGGAATGAGTAACTTTATTATTTTCACTCTCTAGTTACTGGGGCAAGTTTTGTGGTCATTAACGGTGCCCTCAAATCATCAATGGGTCTATCAGCTAAGTCTAGCATAGTAGAGGATGGTCTAATGGTTCAAATAATGCCAGAAAAAATGGAGGCTTTAAAAGCAGCTTTGAAAAACATGCAAGACTTTTCGATTGGTTGCGGTCCTCAAGGCGCTCCAGAGCCAGATGAAACCGTTAACATTAAATGGGTTGATAACGACATGCAGTTCAACATCGGGTATGTATTACTTATTCCAATTCAGCTGACGATGTTCAAATTTATCGACCTCTCAAACATTTCTATCATCAGATTGGCTTTGATTTTGCATATGATAGCTCTATCTGTTATCCGCTTCAATTTATGAAATGATATTTTGCCCTGGGAGCCAATGGCTAAAAATACAATACGATATAGCTTATGAATGACCTTTCTCTGCAGGGTCAAGAGTCCTATCGATAGCAAACCTATGGATGGTATACCATCGATCAGAGTTCATAATGGGACTGACTACATGGGAACTAGTCGATTCATACGCTGGACAGAAGTATTCATTATAAGGGTAGGTCACTATTTTTCAAAGGGGTAATTAGAAGTGAAATAAAAAGCTATAACAATATTGCTTATTCATTGTTAAATGGTATATTCAGTCTGATGACCATCCAAATGGAGTTCATGATCCGATAGACATTAACAGATTGTCGGAAAGTATAGCACGAGCAACTTGTGCAGCACTAGTCAAGTTATTGGATCTTCTTGCTACAGCTGGTCTTAGCAAAATTGCTGTAAGAACAACTATACATCCGGACAATGTGAGTACTTTGGCAGGACTTTTTAAGATGATGGATGAACTTATCGAATGAAAATAGTTGCTGTTACAGCTTCGATTGGTTTATACATATCAGAAAGATCTTTTCGCCCACCTAGCTGCCCGAGTAGTATGCATGACATGCCTCAATACCTTGAATCATTGTGAGAATTATAATTTCAATGTTTTTGATAAATTATAAAATTCCATAGGTTGGCTATGAGGCAGGTAGCGAAGGAACACGATTACCCCCTATCTACATGAAAAGTTTGGACAATGAGCTGATTCAAGTACTCCACAAAGCTGCTCAAAGCAGCCAGGACACATACACAGTGCTAGAATTGATATTTCATGTACTAGATGACTGAAGGTGACTTTACTTAGGGCCAGATTAAAAATTGGCTACTTATTTTTCTTCGCATCAAGCTGTTTTGTCATTTTAAAAAACCACTAAGATAAGAACCTTCTGTGGTAAAATAAGAGATAAGTAGGAGACTCTGTTATAGGAAACCCAATTAATACCATTATATATTAAGTGTGGCTTTGCAGCGCGATGTAATTATAGATATTCCGAGAATCATTACTAAGTTTTACCTGTATATGGAATGACTGAGAAAAATTATGTTAGAATTTGAACTGCGCGAATTTCGAGTGGCGATTTTCAGAACGTAGTCAAAACTACTAGGCTATTATTTGTTGTAACATAGATTATCTTGAAATTTTCTAATCTGCTGAATCTCCTAAACCGCAGAGACTTGTATAAAGATGTGTATGTACAGTTAAGCTTGGGAATGCTCAGGAATATTTAGTAACATATGCCTTTAATGGTAAATGGCTCATGAGTTCATCTCGGGCAAAACAAAGCTACTTCAATTTATAAGATATTAAAGTTTGCTAGGTAAATGAAACGAAAAGTATTTCACACGAACATCAATTCTTTTCTAAAACTTTTTTACTCAATACCACTAACAAGATAATCATTCTGGGATTTCAATATCCGCTAAGTTCTTATTCATCTGCTCACTAAGCAAGTGAGTTTTTTCTTTAAGTTTCATGAATATTTTAGTCTTCTGATTTCTAACAGAACAGTGTTAAGACGTTATCACTGGACTCTATAGTATAGGATTTTTGTTCGTGAATGCTTTAAATTTTCTACAAGCTACTATGAGAAGTCTTTATGCTACGTTTATTTCAATCAGTCTCTCACACATTTCGTCTGTAGCGATTATGTACTGAGACAGTTTCGTGTGAAGAACAGAAAATTGAATAATGTGAGCAATGAAATTTGAGAACATCACATACAAAGTGAGATATTAGAAAAATGTATTTAGGATATCGAATTCAGAGAGCATGTACACAAACAAATACACAACACGCTCATAAAATACGCATGTATGACTTGTGTATACATATAAGTATGTTAAAGTGGTCATTAAAAATGATGAACTTCGAAAATGATAAGAATCACCATGTTGAGGACCACTCTAGGGTATATGTATAATATACAAGGAGATATACATGAGATTGAATAACAGAGTATATTAGGTTTGCATAAAAAATAAAAACGTTTGTATAGTTTAACTCCAAACTGAACAATTTATATATTATCTTTATAATGTTGAATGTTTTTAATTACTCAAAGCTTTATTGTATATTTTGTTAAATCTTGAAGAAAGAAAAAGAAAGAAAGGAAGGAAAGAAAAGGAAAAAAAAAGTCAATGAAAGTTACGAACGATATGCAAGACCACATTTTAATCACGACATAAAATCACAGTAATAAGCTTTTGTACAGATCAATTTGTACCGACCAAATTAAAAGGAAAAGAATGAAGCGAAATCGTCATCATTCATTGTCCGTCCTAGATTAAAGTTCTTGCAATTTCGTTGTTATATTTTCACAACACCAAGATATTCAATATACCTATAAGATGTATCTATATCATGTATATATATGAATAAACAATTAAATTGTACATATTCTAAGACCGAAAATTGTTCGAAACTCTTCACTTACTAGTAGTAGTAGTATAATTCTTTATTGCGTATCGGCATGGTGTTCCAATTCCATTATCTTATACTATTCGACTTCATATGTATATTATAATGTTTCTTACTGCTTATTTCTTAACATTATTGTTACATTTCTGATTTAATTACGTTAATGTTCCTTGATTCTTTGCTAATAGTAGACCGACTTAGTCTTCCTTTTATATTATGTTATCACCTAACTACAGAAATATCGTTTTACGTTTTATAAAACGCTGAAGGTACGTATCGTAACGTTGTTCACCTATTTCATGCCAAATAAGTTAACGAAGTAAATTATAATTGGAGAATAATCATCGGCATTAAAGCCAAATAGTCATTTATTATGGTACATCAATAGAATTCTAATATCTATCATTACTGTTTGAAATTGTTGTACACTGCTTGTGTACTGCTTGGAAAAAAAAAATTGATGAAAATATCAATTTTGTGACGTATTTTTCAGTCAATTAACGAAAAACAAGTGAGCAACAAAAAGTATATACAGATATATTATAGTATAGGGATCGTAGTTTTTTTTTTCTTAAGATTTCAGACCAATACGAATTTATTCATTTCCATGCAAAGAAATGTACGAGAGAATTCGCACTCTGCATTTTGAATGGCAGTTGGTTGGTTCATGATTGATGATAATTCGAGTTATGATCGAACTCGAAACAGACAACACTCCGGAAGTTTGACATCCTCCCGTTAGCCGGACATTTTTTATTTCCCCCTCCTCTGGTTATCTGTCAAATCATTATTGCGACGCTGTATGACAACTGTCCCACGTTACGGAGTTGTGAATGAACGTTTCGAGTGTAAAAACGACGAAAAAATGACTTATTTTACGAACAATAAATGGGGAAAAAATCAATACCAAAATTTAAGTGACGCCCGCTCTAATTATGGTAGGCTTTTAAACGCGTAAATCTTACTGACTATTCAAAATAATTATTAGATCATATATCGAATATTGTATAGATGATAATAAATCTGACAGCCCTGAATTTTCTATTATTTATTATTCCCGACAAAATAATTTCTACCGATCTAAATTTTATTTCAAACAGCTTATGGGAAATTTCAAACTAATATGTAATATCAACCGCTTATATTCCGCGAGATTTTTGTCGTCTAACAAGAATTCTCCGTTCAAACTCTTTAATGTAATATTTTCCAGATGCAAAGGCCGGCTATACGATCAGTATAATAGTCCTGGGGGCATGTTTTGCTTCCTTTATTCTATTCTTATGTATCATGGGCCATAGAGACATGAGAAATAGGACTCTCATTATTCTCGATGCCCCACAATCATTGCTAACTAAAACATCTGAAAGATTTCTATCTTATGGACTTGACTCGTCCTTATTAAGAGACATGAAAAGCTTGCCAATAAATGACAAAAGATTTCTGACATTGGCACGTCATCTAAGTCCAGCCTACGTGAGAGTGGGCGGTACTTCTGCCGACTGCTTATTATTCAATCAGGTCTTTTGAAAAACCTATTTGAAATGATGCTATAACAGTGATCATGTGTATGTTGATCGAAAGTAAAGCCACATATTTCAAAAATCGACTATATTCCATTTTAATCACAGTTCTTTCATTCCAAATATTTGGATCAAACATACATATGCTCCCCGTTATTCATACATTGAGTGTGTTAATTTATGAATTATGATTCTATGAATGAAACATGGAATTCAATGCCTCATTTCATTTTAGACATTGCATCAATCGGACAAAATTTTCAACCCTCTCAATGGAGAAGATATCTCAAACTTTACAATAACTGATAGAGATTTTTTAGCTCTGAGTGATTTTGCTCAACAAACCGGTGCTAGAATGATTTTTGACCTGAATGTTCTGCTCAGAAATTCAGACGGCAATTGGGACTACACAGATGCTAAGAAAATAATTTCTCTCGCCAAGGGACACAATCTGGAATTAGATTGGCAGTTGGGAAACGGTTGTTTGAATATAAATGCAATTTAAATAATTCCGCCGGCTAGATTTTCAACTATATTATTACTTCTAATCATATTTGATTCTCCGTTTCAGAACCCAACTCATTTCGGCATGTTTTTAACAGAACAGTCACAGCCACACAATTAGCATTAGATTACATTACCCTCAGAAATATTCTAGACACATCAGGGTATGAATCGAGTAATCTGATCGGTCCAGAAGTCAATCATATAGGGGAAGTTAATCACAAAGGCGAACAATACGCCGCAGAATTTTTGCTGAATTCTGACAACAGTGTGACTTACGCCTCCTGGCATCAGTATTATTTGAACGGGCGCGAAGCAACAGTTGAAGATTTCGTCAATATGACTGTCTTCAATTATTTACCTCCGCAAATTACGTCAGTGGCAAATGTTATAAACGCTATTGGAAAGGACGTTTACATGTGGATTTGTATGTGACAATACCAATTTCAGAGACATACACAAACAAATAACTTTGAAAATTTCAACAATTTTCTCATTTTTATCTACAGCTGAAACAAGCACAGCTTACGGAGGTGGTGCTCCAGAATTATCGGACAGATTTGTAGCGGGATTTTTATGGCTGGACAAGCTAGGGTACAGCGCTAGTGTCGGAGTCGATGTCGTAACAAGGCAATCATTTTTTGGGGGAAATTACGCCCTCGTATCACCCGACTTAACTCCTAATCCAGACTGGTGGATCAGCGTTGCTTACAAGCAGTTGGTTTCTAACAAAGTATTGCGGCTAGTAACACCCAATAATTTCGGGCTACTTAGACTGTACGCACATTGCACTCCAGAAAGTGCTTTACCGAATAGAGTACCCGCTGTTACAATATACGGAGTAAACCTGGATAAAGAACCTGCCCGGATTATTGTACAGAGCTTCTTCAATCCAGTGTTGACTGAAAACAAAAATATATATTTATACGCCTTCACTGCAGATCATTTGCAATCAAGGTAATCCCCAAATCCAGAATTACGCTGTTAGTAATTCTTTCTGCAAATTGAATACTGAAATGATGAACCTATCGTTCTTGCAAAATCTAAATTGATCTTCAAACAATTTTCAGCTCGATAAAACTTAATGGAAGAACGTTAATACTGGAAGATAATGGTGAAGTGCCACCATTTGTGCCAATAATCCTTGATCGTCATCAAACGATTATTATTCCTGCTTACTCTATGGTTTTTATCGTTTTCGATAGCGTCAATATACCTGCTTGTACGGATTGAACAACAGGCATGATATTATCCATGAAATAATCCTTATATATTTACACTTTTTATATTTTATATAAACTCTTCAATTTTGTGATAATGAAATACCATTGATATTTAAGGGTCTAAGCTGTCAATTTATTGATTTATATTATACAATTAAAACTATGCATATACAATATACATTGGGGCATTTGTCTGCATAAGTAATAGCGTAAAGTATAAATCTAGACACGAGAATGGAATGAGTAATTAATAAAATACATGACCCAGGCAGTTGTTGAATACATTTTAAATCATGTCTCTGAATTGATTATATAGTAAATAACTTTATACATATTTTCGTAACAGCTGGATTTAACTAGCGACTAAATGACCACAATGTCGCACTTTTATACATTTATTTCTTATATCACGACTAAAGACTGTCATTGAAACTATGAATAAATTGTGTTGTGATATTATACAAGACAGCGAAATGAAATAACTTAATTACCACTATTTATGTTTTATCAACCGGTGGAACGAAGTTCTCTATTAAATCTAAGAACCGCCACCACGCTTAACTTACAACATCCTAACAAATCTCAAACAATAAGTAAGGAAACTACGGAGATGACACAGTGTCAAAAGCACCGATTCTTGAGTTATCATATGTTGAAAAATGAAATTTTTACCACACATTTAATAGTAAGATGTTAAACATCATCTCTACAACATTCCTTACTCAAAGATTTCCACAATTTTGACTCAAATTAATCTCCGAAATGCGTTTATATTTACATTTTATAAAATACTAGATAATATTATTTTACTCTGAGACCGCAATAGTGATAGTTTTACCCTTAGGGTCATCAAAACGATCCATTGTACGGATATCCATGATCATAGTCACTGCCCATATCATAATAAGAGCCAGAATGGCTGTGACAAAAATACCGCTCAATATTGGTAGAGTGGTAAAACCAATGCAATCATATCCGTCGCTGAAGTAAGCCACTCCAGATGTAGCATTTATTTTCGGATCAATTTCTACTTGGAGAACGGTAAGTTTCAAGAGAGTTGTATCGTTATTGTAGAATATCAAGTCTTTGGTACAGTGGTACGAGAAATTAAAGGGAAAGAAGACTGTAGTATTACTGGTCAATGTTATCGAAGTGGAACCAGACTCGTACTCAATGGTTTCGAAGTACCAATATTTCGACGTTTTTTCACTGAATTGTAATCGCAGAGTTACCAATTCCGTCACATTGTCTGGGGAAAAAATCATGTCCAAACGAACACTGTTACTCGAATTAGAATAAGACGACACGTTCGTTGGTTCACCTAGGGCAAAATAGGACCCATCACTTCCAATCTGAAAAAACAATGACACAGTTAACATCGATGTATCATAAGAATCGAAGAGAAACTACTTTTATAACTCTTGGAATTCTTGCAACAGAAAAGTTATAGGAAATTCTTATGGCAACATGGTTTCTTGTACGGAATATCTGGATCTGAAATATGTAGATAAAAATATGATACATGATTCTTACCTTGAGATGAATACCATCGCCAGAGTAGAGCAGGACTCTATCTGCCTGAACAATAACTTGAGAGTCAGCTCGAGGTGTTACTGCTCTACGAGTCCGTTCAGATCGGCTATAGCCACAAGACGATCCGGTAATGGCAGCAATTAATTTCGGAGATTTTTTATGGAGATGTGTGAACGATTCAGAAACATCGGCAAAATCGTAGAATGGAACAATGAAGAGCTGACCGTCAGTAATGGTGTCGGGTTTTTCCGTCTTGGAAATGTTGTGGGATTTTAAATCCTCGAATACAGGTAGGGGGGATTCAACGGCCGGATAATACATCTTGCATTTATTATCAAGTTGGAATTTTGCCTGGCTGAGATCTTCAACGCAAAGATTATCTTTGACATAGACTACCATCGGGGATACGCCCACTAAGTTCGTAAGTTCCTCGGAGAATTCGTTCTGCGACTTTATCCGCAAGGCATCGACAGATTCTGGCGAATCAAATGTACCACCTAGTAATACAACGGGGACAATGTCTGCGGATATTATCGCGGATATTTGAGAGAATATAACTGCGAGCCCGAAGGCAAGAATTAAACGCGACCCCGACATCTCTACACACCGATACTGGATGGAGTTTAGAGCAGACACGGAAACTAGCAGAAGGCAAAACCGCCTGACGCTGTCATATGACGAGTCACGTGATTGCCGTAGAGCGCATCCGCCGCGCGAAATCCGAGGATTCTCAGCCTAGCGGGAATTTCAAAATTACTTACATGCGAGAATAACATGTCAACGATACGACGCATCGACTATAATAAATGAAATATTTTTAACACTTCATTGCTATACGAAAATCTGTATCTACTTATGATCAATCGAGAAATAGCTACAAAGAATCTGAATGAACGTAGGAAAGGGATGTCTTTCTGATGATAATCTTCATCACAGACGAGATGAACCGAATAACTTTTCTTCTCGCTGAAACCGTTTTTATATTCTGTCAATTTCATAAATTTCTGATAGTAAGGACGGAAGGAAAACCTGAAATCTGTTCTAGAAGTAAGTAAGGTCGAGAAATGTTAGCAAAATTCCAGAAACTTGAAAGTAGCTCCAAACACCGAAACGCCTTGCCATATGCAACCCGCATGCCATTTCTCTAGTTTCAAAATTGAGATTGCGAGTAATAAGGCGTGTGATTCCAAGGAATTCCCAGATATAACTGATTATCAATCACTACGTTATTTTCTACTTCCATCATTCTCGCGACTTTTTATTTCACATATCAAATTAGCGGACGCTGCAACGATAATAAAACATGAGTATACTGACTGATCTGGTATACGTTTGTCTCTTACAAGCGAACGAAAAATTTCAAACATTTCAGAGGATCTGGACAACGAGAACGACTCTGTTTTATTACAGTGTTTGAGCGAACATTAATAATAAATGGGTAAGGATGAACTGAAGAAAATAAAGTGGGTTGTAAAGAATGGGAATGGATTGATGATGCTACTTAGCAATTTATATTTGTTCAAAAATTGGATTGGGTATCGGAGATATCAATTGCAACGTAATCTCCTTATAAATTCGTTCCAGTGAATTGAAGCTGCGAACCCGACCAATTCAAAACGAAATTTTATATCATACGCTATCTCATGCGGGTTTATGTGGGTGGTACCTTTATATCTTTGGTAGTACTACATATAAACCATTCAGAAGTAAACTGCTGTGCGAAGCGTACACGAGAGAGCATATGGTGGAAAATGTCGCTTCACTATACGGTTCAGTTCTGAATTGTGCGTAATATTGGCTTTTATTCGTCTCGTCCCAGCAAATTATTCTAGTATACGTATATTCGTTCCTAATTCGGAATTGGAGGGAATTTAGCAAATGAAGGTGGTTCGATGTGATTGATATACCTATCTCGATTTTTTATCAATTGGAGTTATTCGAGGACCGGATTTCATGTCTTATCGATCCATTTCAATCCATTTCAGTTTTCTGGAATATGAATGCAGTCTAGTTATTGATACATAAGTATAAGCGATTGTTACGTAAATCATACGTGTAACTTCTGCCCCAGAATTGGCAGCAATTATCATTATATTTTTTACCCTATCTTTTCTTCATCTACGGGGATACGTGAGACGCTTAACGTTTTAACTTATATTTGCAAATCGAGATCGAACTGTGAAGTTGTATATAACTTTTGTAGAGACTGTGTCAATATCTATAGGGTTCAGTCAGGTCTCAACTGTAAAAAACACAAACAATACGTGACCGTCTTTCGAATACGGCAATAGATCTTCATCTAAATTCAAAGCACCGTTTCAAATAGCGTTGGAGTTTAATCCTAAGATGTCGAAAGGGATGAAATATATTTTCTATATTGATCCGAGTGAAATTAAAATAAGGAAAATATGCAAATTTCAAGCTAGAGTTGATGAACTTTTGTAATATTTTTTGAGATCCTGTCTTTTCTCTCTGTTTATAAAAGTTATTGTATTTCTTATCAGTATCGTGAATCCAATAAAATTAACAACAACATGAGTAGTAACGCCAAAAATGATGACGAATTATATATTTGGATGATTTAAAAAAATTCCTAAGAAAATTTAGTGGAGTTAAATCCCACCGACCTGTAGAGCTCGTTTTTTGTCAAGTGGTCTATAATGTCGTTCAAACTTGGTGTGTGGATCTAGTATTTTTCTGAAATTAACTAGACCTTGCAAAAGCTTTGCAAAGATTGGTTTTAGATTCTCACTCAGGTCCGAGACTTAAAAAATTAATTTGTCGCAAGTTTTCAATATTCGAACAGTCCAAAATCATATTAAGTGACCCAACTATATCGGTCCATATATTAGCAGAGGCAGGGTATGAAAATGGAATCAACGAAAATTTTTGAACAGTTTTATGAACTACCATGAGTTCGGCTGTAATTTATTCCGTAGGAAATTTCCAATCTTTTGATTGCGATTCTGTAACTTTTGCGCTCATTTATCACACGTGCTAGTTCTTTCCCCCGATACTTTTATCACATGCCGTAACGACACTCTCACAGGCCGCGCTAAGTGTACTGATCGCGTGCTATCTAAACGAATTTTCAGCGTCTGCCGTTAACGAGACTCTATCATATATTCCTTATTTTTTATCGAATATGTATACTATGAAAATGTTATAATTTCTTATTAATTTAATGTTTTAACTACTGCTGTAGTTACTGCTAGGAGCCCCTGGCTTCTAGCTACTAGGAACCCCAGGCTGTGCGCTAAGTTAGCGCGAAAGTTACAGAATCGCACCCCAGACCGTGATTCTTGGATAAAAACAAGTTTTACTATAGTGCAATTATGATGTTGCTGATATCGATACTGATCGAAATTCGGTATCGACTGTCCTGTTGACACAATGGCGTTTTTCAATCTTTTAAACAGTACATATTATTTTGTTACTTCGAGGAGCAATTTTTTTACTCGATATTAATCACATGATTTCTATAATAAATATATTTCTAAAAAAACCGCAATGCGTATAATATGAACGTAATTTTATTCCGTTCATCAGACTCACGAACTATCCGAAAAGTTACGAGTGAAAGTTCTGATTGAAAGTTCCGTCTTTGCAAATAGGATGATCCGAAACTCAGGAGAACCAGTTAGTTGCTCAATCTTATAACGAACCTATTGCCAAGTTATCGCTACGAGACTTACAAGTTAATTCTTTTCAGCATTGTTTTAGTAAAAAATAAACGTCTTCTGCTGGAACCTGATAAATAATATTGGCTTTCATTGAATCGCTAATCAATACATTCTATATAAAGAACTAGCGCATGTAATACATTATAAATATCCAACGTCGTGATGGTTTTAGGGTATATTTAATTTTTCTCAATTTTAGACAAGTGTCGCGAATTGGTATAAAATCAAAAATTTCATTGTACCTAACATAACGAAAGGAATCAAAAATCCCTTCTGCATTTTCTCCCTTACCTATTGCATGTCAAAATAACTTTTCTTATTCGCCAAGCAGCCATAACACGAAGTCGTCCTTTAACATTTGCGGTCACGTACTATCAAATGAATATTTAATTCATATGAGGGGTTGACCACTTTATGAATTGGACGTGACTGCATCACTTCAAAAGATGTCTTGAATTCAAAGGATCTCAAAGGAGTGCAAATGACTTGACACGAGTTCTCACCTAAATGGATGTGTAGAGTGTTCCCCTCGATTTCATTCAACAAAATATTATCTTTAATCGAAGAACTCACTCCATAAGCAAAAATGTTAGATAACGTCAATAACTTTTAGCTTCACATTGACTAAATTTCTCAACATATCCCATAGATTCAACGAAAATTTCCTATCAATATACTGCGACGATGAAACTCGCAAAAATATCCAATGATTAATGAACATTGCAAGGGCTTGCAATTTCACTTTTCAATACCACCCGAAGGAAGCAAAAAAAAGATACCTGATTTCTGATTGTAGAGTCTCACAATAAAGTTTATAGATAAAATATCATTTCCTTCCCTGAATACGGATAAGATTCCCTCTATTATATGCGTATATAGTTGATGAAAGAGACAAAGTATTTGCATCAGCTCCGGCTCATCGAATCAATATTGGCACATGAACTATATCCAATGAGCTTCTTCAGCTTTGGCAAACTAACTCGACATACATACTCCCATACGTATTTCGTTCGTTTTATAAAACGTTTCTGATGAAGTACGAGACAAAAGGAAGAATGAACTGCGTGAAAGTAAAAACTCTGAATGCAGTTCAGCTTAATATAAAATCTCGGCTGCTTCCACCAGATTTTACAGGAGACAGATACGACGGACTGTAGTTGCATGGAGTTGTATAGTAGAAACAACAAGTATCATCAAGCTGCGAGGCCTTCAACCCTTCGCAGCCATCAAAGTCATCCTCGTGTCAATACCAATACCTGTGCAAGATGTCGCAAAAGAAGACCAGGGAATCCTAAACATCCACAGCATTGTCCGTCCTGTCTTTGTCCACCCGATGTCGTTAGATCCTCTTCAGGTAAATTAAGGTAAATGCTGGGTCGCCACGGTAGATTTCAATTAGAAGAATGAAATGAAGCTACGTCCAGGCAGATTCTACTAATGTCAGTTTAATGCCACTCACGATACTACAAGCAATAAAGTACGACTTATTTTTGGAACAGCAGTTAGTATTGCAATAGTAAAATATAAAAAATCTATAGGGGGACGGAAAATATGGAAGACGTCTTGGCTAGGTTCGAAGAAATTACACGTGACCCACGAGATCCTGGACCATCTCCTACGTCGAAGATGAGGCAGGGGGTAGTCCACGGTAAGAATTTACCGACCAGAAGCAATGCGAAGAAATCAAGCAGCTTGAGTCGTCAGCACCGGAGAAACGAAGATGATCAGATGCTGAACGCTCTTTATCAAGATTTGATGAGCTCAGGTTTAGCAACTGAGGAGACACAGGGTTGCGGAAGATATCAGGCACCGATCAAAAGCGTTCGAAAAAAGTCCAATCTTCATACGGAACATATTCCTCCACCTCCTGATAACCAGGAAGCTGTAGATCTTGACAGTGACGCTGTGCTCCGATATTTTCGTGACTACAAAAACCTGAAGGGGCCTGCGTCGAATATTTTACTACCAAAAGAAGATACCGTTCAACAACAACGCGGTGATGCGAGACAAGAAGGTGTCAATTTTGCGCCGCAGGCACAGAATGACATAGACGAAGATGAGCAGCGAAGACAATTCGATAGGGACAAGCGAGAACTGAACGAACTTGGTCAAGAGGTTCGTGAGTTTGAGATGAAAAAAGGCAGGGATTCCCGTGAAGGTGATCGACGGTGGGAAAAGCATCAGAAAACACGACAAGATGACAAAGGGGATCAGCTTAAACGTAAGGTGAGTTTTCTGCCGAGCAAACTTCCAGTGCCAATGTGCGGTAATCAAAGTAATCGGAGCGGAAGTCCTCCCGCAGATCATATTGACAAGTGTAATATAAATGGTAAGATTGAAGCTAGGATCAGCTACCATTCAACGTCGATTCCTGATCATAACGGGGACGAAGATTATCACGAAAATCTACAACAGTTCAATTACTCCAAGGAATCTAGAGACTCGTTGTCACAGGACCTGAAGGATATTCCATACTGCGATGTACCATACAGATGTCCATCAGCTCCAATGTCACATCCAAGCCAGACAGAGGAACAGAACGTGACTGCTGTCCCAGGGATTCATGGAGAACAAGAACAATGCGATCAACTACCCCCCGGAGGCCCGTCTAAGAAATACGTCTACGCCGGTAGTGATTTGGATTTACACGCTAGCAAGAGCTACATCGTCGATCTGATTGACAGAGCTCTGAGCAGAGAACTTGGTACTGTGCCGGAGCAGAGAAAGGTACCTTTCGCCATCTCAATCCCGATGTCTTGTAACCCCATCAGCCCGATTTCTATTCTTTGGACTTTTTTCTTCGACTTTGTGTTGAGCCAACGGGGTACAATTTACGAAAATTAAATCGATCGCGGGTCTAGTGTCACCCGCGTTACTTCTACAATTTATCCAAGAGGTACACCGTCTTTAAAGTATGAAATAAAGAGGTACTTCTTTTTAGAATCTTGCAGGATTAGCCTGGCAGATAATTTTTTTCGGCCCAAGTTTAGTGGTCACTTTCATCTACAGTTGAAAAAAAGTTGAAATGGCTTTAAAACTTATAGAGTTTATACCCACACCAGGCAGAACGATGATCTAAAAAAAACCATAAAGAAATATGAGCATCTTTGTTCGGCGTACCACGAATATCGCTAAAAGACGAAAATTATACAAGGGGGAATATTTTATGCATCAAGTTTCGATTTGCTACTCGCTTGATCAAGGAAAAAATGATTAATTTACTCCTGAAGCTCGTGGTAGGCTGGATAAAGATATAGGGGTGAGAAATATGCTGTATAAATTTCAAATCGATCCGGAACTCGGTTCTTGAGTTATGATGAAACGGTGTGAAAACATTTATTCGTGGGAAATTAACTGGTGAAGTTTAAAGAAGGTATAATTGCAATTTTTCGTTTAATATAATGCAGAAATGCGATAATATAAAGGCGACAAGTCTCGCAAGTCTTTTTATACATGTCCCGCAAGCTTTCTTGAAAAAAAAACTTTCTCCTAAAAACTTTGAAGATGGAGTACTTTCCCAATGTTTCTTATATCATATTTTCTTCCTTCTTTTTGATCAGATTGAAAAAATGGCACATCCGAGTCAATCGCAGAAAGAAATTTGCGTCGAAATCGCCCGCGTTCTTCAAGGCGATTGCTCTCCAACGTACACGAAGAACTGCAACGCTCGGAAAGAATCCCCTGATTATGTAAGGCATTTGAAGGTGCTGCGGTGGGATTACCTGAACCATATTCAAGATGAGCTTAAGAAACTCCAAGACCTGGAAAGAATCCTGGACACGTATTCCCCCAGACAATCACTGCCCATTTTGCAGTCCAAAGCTTCCTCAACGGAACAGAAAAATAACCATCAGTCTATAATTCTCTAACTTTTATATATTTTATAAATTTTCTATATAATAAAATGTACTTTTTTATCCATCTGACCGGAGTTATATTTATACTGACACACAGCTCTCTGCTCACCGGAGCCAACTAACTAGACGTGATAATTCATCGTATTTACACTCGGTTAGATGAGTTGAAATTTTCTAGCGGAATAGCTTTCGGTGATTACATTGCATCCTGAAAAGAAGTACACGAAATACTTTATGGTCTTATATTTCGAGCGATAGTTTCTTCCGAGTATTGCGAAACTGAAAACCGTTTGGTACATAAGTACAGAAAAAAGGATTCAGCTTTCATCCACAGTGCAGTATTATCGAAAATTTTTGGAATAGCACACGATATCGCAACTGCAGTGTAACGTGGGTTTTGTATAATGCTACTAGGAGGACCACTGGGGTAGTTTCTACCTTTCTGGGGATGTTCAGTCGGCGCGTGACTGCCACCGCGAGAGGACGTGCCTGTACTCAATCGATTATTCCCCCAATCCAAAAGTCTTCTGCATAAGCTTACAGTTTTTGGAAATCGAAATAATTCTAAATGAGAAAAATCGTTCTAACCGTAAGTTCGTCTGTTACGTTTACAACATAAGTGCAACAGACGGTGAAGCCGTTCAGCTGGTTCAATTCAGTTTACTTTTCATTTTTGTCTATTATTATTTCTCACGACTGAAGATCTTCACACAACTTTTTATAAATAGAAAAAGATGCGAAAGGACAAGTGGCGTAAGTCCACAATCGTAAAAAAAATAATTTAGAGCTTAGGGGAGACTGGAGAAAAATGGGGTACTCAACGGAAACGCAATTATAACAATCTCAACGTTCTTTCTATCGCGTTTTGCTTTCAATCAAAACTGATACCAATCTTACGTTTCATTATTCCAAATTGAGCCTATTAATCGAGAAATTATCTTCATCCAGTTCTTCAATTCTTCAGAATAATTCCGAAATAGCATTTTCTCACCTTCTGAAGATTAAAAAAAAAAAAAAAAAAACGGATAAAGGGAGTTCTGGGTTTATTAGGCTCATTTATATTGGTAAATTACTTCATATCGAAGCCTAATTTCAAATTGACATAAATTGAAGCATATTTTCACCGATTTTTCTTATCAAATTTTGTATTCTTGTTACCCCTGTCTCCCCTGCATATGTATAGTTGCTAGAAAGTAATTAGACTATTTAGAATCGAGCTTATCTCAAAATAATTTCAGAGACGTGACAGTTTAATTCTCTGAATAATTCATGTGTTTTTTGATGTTGTCTTATATTAATAACTAAACGCGATACCGTGCGAGATTCTAATCGTTAGTCCTAAAAGTTATTAGAATTTCAGCCGAATCTATTTACATCAAGGGGAAAATTTCTAGCATAATTTACCGCTGCCAAAAGTATCTTTTATCTCTTGTTTACCACAGACTATTCAACTCGAAAAGTCAAACGTTAGTAGCCCCGGGGTGGACGGAATTTATCGGCAATAGCTTGGATCACATTCCTATGGCATACCGATACCGCTTTCACTACACGGTCGAAGATTCCGGAAATTCAAAGTACCAGAAATACCGCAATGGTTTAGGCAAAAAAATAGTCGATTTATTGTCACCCTCGAGTAAAGTGCTGCACAGTATCAGAGGCAGAAGTCCCTTCGGCGGTTGACACTATATCAAAATCTGTGTAAATACATTAGGTCACAATCATATCCAATGAATAGTTGACCCAATGGGATTTACCATGGTGAAATGAGCGTCATTTATCATGAGCGTCTGCTGGACCACAAGACGCCATAATATTGCTACATCTCGAGAACCGCTTGTTCAATTCGGAACTCCCATTGTTCAGTAAATGGGTACGGGACAGTAATTTGCCAAGTTGTGTATACGTATACCTATGTGGACATAAATTATTGGTAATGGATTCAGATATCCTCCGGGAGGTAGAGGTACCATGAAGGTACTACCTATAACATCGACGATATTCAATAAATAATACATATCGCGGTATGACTACTTTATGCCATAACTACACCTAGTCCTCGTTGGGAAAATTATTTTTCATATCCTACACTGCGCTACGACACCCCATTGTGCAAACCACAGATAATCCGCCACTGGATCTCAGTATATGTATGAATTGAGCTTCTCATTGACTAACAAGCAATTATAAACTACTAAGAATGCTACCGGTGCTGCAGCGGGTCAAGATCCTCTCAAAATATCCAAGTACACCCAATTTCTACTATACAGGTACGTAAAGCTATCTGCGGGTTTATTCATGAGCTCATTTCGCTGTGATATTCAACTTTTAAATAATCGATTCTGCATCTCAAAAATGATGAATGACAATCGCACTACCACCCTGCAGCTTATGGTTGAATTATTAGCTGGTTCAATTTGACCCTGACTAACAGCGTCGTGGCTTACACATATCAATAACCCCTATTATTTCCCTTGTGATAATTCGATACTGATTGATCTTTCTTGATGTAATAGTGTAAAATTATATATATATAAAATTATGGGATAAGAACTGACGTTGTTGGTGCATATCCTCTATGTACCGGAATTATGGGTAAACTTTGTGTCAGTAACGCTGATAAATGAAGACATTCAAGGTGTGCCGAGACTTGACGGATAAAAGATCGTAGATTTTATGGTTACAGCCACGCGTCAGCTTCCGGAATATTTTCATAAATAGTTCAATATATTCTAAATATATGACGAAAACCCATCGAATCCAGATTTCAGATTCAATTGCTGAAAAAAATCTATTCGAGATTATTTCAGAGTATGAAGGTCTCTGTATGGACTTGTAAGAAAAACTCTAGTGGCATTTGTCATCCTTCCGCATGGATAAATGTTCCCGAATTCTATTTCGAGATGCTGAGTGAACTTTTGAACATTTTACATATTCATAATGATACTTTTGACTTTTGCACACATTTTTGCATGAAAAAGACATTTTTTCTTGGGACATAGGAAACGGCTTCGCGGCGTTGATGTCTAAGTCGATCAATAAATAACAATAAATATAGTTACGGTGTAAACGAATTATATCACCCGTAAGCATTCACGGCTTGAGAAGGTGTGAGCAGTTGGGTCAATATTCTCTGAGTGTAAAAGCACCGCGTGCTCTTATAGGATTGGGAATGAATGACCAAATTAATGTATCGCATGCTGTAGATTGCTCCCATTCCATTTCCATTTCGGAAATCTACCTATCCACTATAACGTGCGATGAAGTGTTTGCTGCGGTCCATCCCAGAAGCGATCCCACAATATATAAAAAGGACCATTCGACATGAATCCACTGGATTTGGGCTCCCGCCATTCAATTTCCTTTAACTATAACTTCCTACGAACTTCTTGGGCTGCAAGCTTGCAAAAATTGGGCAAGATCTTGTCGCAAGACAAAGCGCGAGGTCATGGAATTGGTATAATAAACGACCCAACGCTTATCACGTCGGCAGCCTAATTTCTTTTCCAGATTTTATTTTTCGTCCTTTTCTTCTGAATAACGACACGTCCTAATTACAAATAACGATTAAATCAATTCTAGACATTAGTTAGTCAGTTTAATCAAGAATCCTCTTTATCGAAAGCTATATCGGCCACGTAGAATTCTACGTTTGAAATAGCGGAGAAGTGGGCCAATTGTGCCTCTCGGTACAGAGGTACTGCAAATTTATAAAATTGTTCTCGTTTCCTCTTTGACAGATGATTTTCCCGTCTTATTCTGAGTGAAATGTTTCTCTGTGTAGTTCGCCCTCTATGCAACAAAGATAATATCACCGATATACCATCGGCTTAGTGAATTCCGGATCGCGGCTATCCTGACTGCGGCTATCTTGCTCACCCGACTGTATTGTATCTGTGGCTTTGGGATGAGATGACAAAAGTCACATTGTATCGTGTAACTTTCAAGTGAACAGCGAATCGTGAGCTACTGGTATAAAATGATGCAAAAAAAAAACGGACCCGATTTATAGACCGTCTTATTAGCCCATTTTCCATTTCTACTGCGAAAGTTTAGTCTCACAATTTTCCAAAGCATCTGATTTACAATCAGATTGGCTTAGAGATAAGAGATGAAGCAGCACTCTGGGGTGGCTGGTGCAGGCTCATCGCGGCAACCGCTATTGAACATATGCAGTTACACACACAACTTTGAATTATCAACACCAGTTGCTGAAAGTTCACTTAATATAAATGGACCAGCATCTTCTTCACACAAAAGTACTGCTAACTCCTAGAATTTGCACATGCGGAGCAAAGTTTCGAACCTATATAGGCTCAAAAACAGATTAACACTGATTGTTATATGAATCCCGGTACAATTTTGGGGTATGAATGTATGATGACTTCGTATACTAAATTCCGTTTAACACCACCGTGTATCTTATAGTGTCAGAACTTTGTGTTGAAATTTATATAGCAATGGCTGCAAAGCTAAAACTTTGATCCGTATCTGAAAAAACGATCCAATTTTTGCTATATTGCTAGCTTATACCTATCTACTACGTATATGTTTCCAATTCCACTTCTGTACTCGACCCCTTCAGATGTCAACTACAACCAGTGTGCTCTCTGGCGTTCAAAGGGTTTGGTCTGTTACATCCAACTTTAATATAGAAGAAATTTAACCACCACATTGTGGGTGCGAGAAATACCACTACGTGTTGGTATTCCTATGCGTGTTCCGTTATCTTGCTCGGATAGTGAACAGCTCAATGGAGATTACCTCAAAGAATGAGAAAAGAAAATAAAAAGAAGTGTAAGATGAAAAAGTAAAAGCAGAACGTGACGTACAAACCGAAGCGGTTCTCTGATTCAGACCCATACCCAGTCGTATCGACTCGAGCAAAGTGATGGAATAAAATGATCCTTGGGAGGGAGGATTTCCCTCCGTGGACGCAAACACACTCTGCTTTGAATTCTTTCGTGTGCATAAGCATATATATTTACACACACACATACATGCGAGGCTCGATTTCTGCTGCTCTAGTGGTTCTTGGCGTCATTTATAGGAAATTCATTGCAAGTAATAGCAAGGCAGATTCTAAGGAAGGTAGTATCACTACGTTTGATAAAGATATTCAACGATGGACTAGATTTTTATACGATTCTCATACATTAGCGTCACACGTCAGTAAGAAAAATGATCTGTTTGAACATGAACGTAGAAAATGTACCCGTGACTCGAATGAGGATGGGTTTATATTCAAATAAATCATTCTTCTTGGTGTGTTGCAGGTATTCGACGGTCAGAGAATTTCACGTACACTGATACAGTTGTAGCATACCACATGAGTAATGAGTTCAATATTATGAACCAAGTACCCTGCACCTACTACTTGAAATAATACGTTTGCCATTTCCGTGGGTGCTAATTGCCGTTAAAAAAAAATTTCACAACAGTTTTCTCGGATTTTGTAGGTAATTAATTTTGCCCCATATTTCTTCACGGGTATCATTGTATATACCCTCTCATTATCTCCATACTGTGATACATCGCTGCTGGGTGACTATTACGTTAATGCCTTCCCTTTGTATGTAGCTGAAGAAAATTATGGCACTATAATTAATTCACCCTCTTATTCTATTTACCGACGAAAGCCTTAACGTTGTGTACCCGATACCTCTACCAAGTACCAATTTTCATTCAGTCTCCCTATTCTTCCGTTCATTTTATGCTTTTCACTACAAAGACCCACGTAGAATGATAAAAATTGGAATTAAGCGTTTTTCAACAAACCAATTCCTGTATATCTTCCTAGTTCCTTGATACGGAGGAAGATAAACTTATGCAAATCCATGGCGAGACTGCGTATACATAATACATATGCGTATACGCTTGTTCAACAAACATACGGACATATGGACTGCAATTTTCTCGTGCTTTATAGAGCTTGGGTTAAAAATCTGCATAGTTTGGAAGCTGAATATCATCCTTGTGCAATTCTTCGGAGAAAATGTTGGCACAGATATGTTCTACAATGGTAAAGCCAGAGGGCTGACCCATGTCTCTTTGCTCGAATATATACGTATTTTTCTTTGTTCTCATGGGAACCGTGAAACTCATACAGGGTAAGCAATGTGTTGCAATTACCCCCTGCTACTTCTTTTTCCTGCCCTGTCACAATCTCTTCTTTAGCCCCAGGCAAGGTACTCCATTTCCTACCGAACCCAACTAACCCAACAGTGATTTTTAGCCATCGAACGCTGCTGTAGCAATATGTTTGCTATATCATGAACCACACGTAGACTATACTGACAATCATGAGTCTTCATGCTGTAATTACGACAAAGAAAGGGGTTTGCGATTTATGGGAATGAAAAACCGATGTGACCTGAAAGAATTTTCCAACGATATAGTCGTAGCACATTAGTTCACTAATATTTTCGATCACAATAATGGCACAGTCAAGATTTGTGAGCAATTGCCTCTCTTGCCTCTGGTATAATATACAGTCGAAGTAAAAGCCGTTATCTTAAGCCCTGGAACAAACTGCTGGTTTTGATCTGACATTCTCTGGTCTCTCATTGTTTCAAAGAACGAATCTCTGTTGTGCGAAAATACGAGCATTTACAGATGTGTTATAAATTTTCATTCTGGAAAAGCGAAAGATAAGCATAAAATGTTTATGAAATTTATTTGAGATAAGAAGAATTGTGTGATCCAGCAGCGGCTTATCCTAGTCCTTGTATAGTATACGAAAAATCCTTTTACTTTGGCTGCATTTATTTATGGAAGGTGATAGATCAAAAATACTGACTTTCACCTGATTATACTTCAAAAGAGTGTTGAGATAGAACTGGGCCGTTGAGAAATTCTTCCGCGACACAACGGCCGTCCTTCAAAAAATACACCCTTAAGGTGTTCAGGGATCCCTCATTCCAGGACAAAATACACAGAGATAAAGGACATCTTTTTTTATAATGACAGCTGTAATTTATAACGTGCCACGAATTTTTGACTTTTACACTCTCCGCGGTAACCTTGTACCCCAGAGAAACCAACACCCTGGGAAGACAACCATCTGCTATGATTCAGTTGTCCAAATTTGTAATTATACTGCGAAATAAGTGTTTCCCTACCGATTGAACCGTTTCGATTGATTGCGTGCAAATAAGTAATGGCATTTATCGGATTTAAACCCAAAACTCTTCTCCCTTTTACAATGTTCGGGTGAATCCTATTTTTCTGAGACCACCCACGTCCTGTCCTGTCCCAGCTTATTTTATGTTTACTTTATATTGCCGGGCTCGAAAAAGCGCTTACGTAGATTATGGAAGAGCAGTGATTTCGAAAAGATATTTTATACGCCCCGATGCGGGAATTGTCGTGAAAGTTATGGACTTCGTTCCATTAATTTTTGTGGAATACGTATATCCGTTAGCTTTTCTTTCTTTTCTTATCTGAATTTGCGTTCAAAAGACGTACCTCATCTTTGGCTTGTTATATAAAAGGAGCAAAGGACAGTTACAGCCTTTTCGAAACGTCGCGTCGTTCTCAAATTTACATCTTGAGCAGTTCCCGTGTGTATCTGCTTACATAGCATATACATACATAAATATAGGGCTGATTTATTTCAGTACAGAGACAGTATAAAGAAATTCAGCTCTTCGACTGAAGAAAATTTACAAAACTTGACAATTTTATCATGCTTCTTCGACACGGGACGGATTAACTTTTGGGCTGATCAATGTTGAGGCGGTGAAAACCCGCGGGTTTGTATAGTGTCCCAGTATTCCACGTCAGATTTTTCTTCGCGATTTTATTTCGGCGTGTCGAATAAGAAAAAACCGAAATTACACCCCTTTGCGATTCTTGTGGCGATTGATTAGGCACTTTACATATATACGTATAAAATGCGTCCGCGTGCCATCGATCGATCCCATCAGAGATTTTCTGTGCAAAGATGTAAGTCTACAGATATAGAAAGACTTTTGGTCTCTTTAAAAATTGAGGTGAAAAAAGATACATCTTACCATCGTCTCATTAACCAGAATAAAGAGATAGCTAAACGACCGTCACGAAAAATAAAAAGAAACGTAAAGAATAGAGACTTTAATAACTACATGGCGCAAACTGCAAGAAACTTTCCGACTGTTTTGTGAGCTCATGTTTTGTAACTTCTTTGTAGAAAATACCTACACTAACATCAATCTGCAGTAGAGAGTAAATGGCGACATGATGGAAAAGGCACTTAATTCTTTACTGTACTGGACGTCAAGTCAGATCCAACAAGGTGGGATAAAGTACCACTTGTATTATTAAATTGTGAGATATCGGGTATTACTTCAAAGGCACTCGGATTGAATATGGCGTATTCAATGGACCCTTTCATTTATTATTGCAGTACCAAGGTCTGAAGTGGTGTATAAAAAACAGAAATCTGTACGTCATATGGTGATTGTATAGAGCAGTCGGACTTTCGTCTTGATCATGTTTTCTGATCGATGATAAAATCAATCAAAACGTGGCATTCGAACGAGATGAATTTTTATTGAATTATTTCCATAAATCTTAAAGCTAACGTTTTCGTTTACATACATAAGTATATGACCTAAGCTCAATTTATTCTCCTTCAGCATTAACGCACCGTTAAATACGATCAATCACACCAAACTACCTCCAAATTTGATCATAATGCGATTGAGCATCTTTAACGCTGCATTAATGCCATGATATGGGATTATATTTTGAACGCATTCTGAGGTACTCGGTATATTATTCCGAAGAAAGACCGAATGGAATGACTGTGTAAAGATTTATTCACATCCTCGTATACCACCTTATGTATTTGCTATACGTATTCTTCCTCTCGCCGTTAAAATAAAATAGGTAGGTATACTTGAGTGTTTCCGTCAGAAAAATTTTCCGTCTCTTCCTATACAATTAGCTTCGGTCTTCTTCATGCCACCACATTTCTCAGCCCTCCAAGTAATCTGTAATAAAAGAGTAAGTCAAACCGCTTTATATCGTGACTGTAATTAATGTTATTTAGGGAATGAAAAGTTGTCTCGCTCATAGAGCTCGGAGTATCCAACTGGGGGACTAATTTGTTTCAGAAGTCATCGATGAGGTAAAATATTGCGCAGCTAACGATCGGGCTTTTCGTCATTAATTCAAGATTCATGTGGATTTCAAACGTTTAGAAGTTAGAACAGAGAGACGAGTTACACTTCCGTTACGAGTTCGGGCTTAGCTCTACAACGTCGTAATTTCGGAGTTCTGCCCAATCCGAGATAAGCAGTTATACGAGCCATGTAGAAAAAACTTAAGCCGCTATTTGCCTTGGCTCATGTGAGTGGGCGTGCACATGGGCATATAGGTATACATATATAGTTATACGTTTGCAAATATGTGTGCATATTTATATGCCATATATATATATACTTTTTCACAAACGCTTTCATACCACCGGCTTTAAAAATACTGCGGCCATAAATAAAGGAGCCTATTTTCGGTGGAATGGAAGACAATTTACAGACCCATGACAAGTCTTCTTTCAAAGGTCTTTCCCTTTAATAATAAGAAAATATCGATTTTTGGGGTCTAGAGATATATTATACCTAGCTTACATCCAGCATCCAGCCTTTCGTCCCACTTCACACGTGTGAACAGGGCTGAATGAAATACGTTCTAAAATGCATTGAAAATGGAAAATAGAACACATGTGCTATCAAGAATATATCCGAATTAAAGAATGGAAATCGCATTCTTGATTCCATTCGAAATGTGAAATGCAGAAGAGAAATTCCACCCAATACTATCATCTTAGATTTGGCCAGATGGAATTGATCACTTCACTCATATATATATTTGACCGTAAATACCAAACGACTATTTCCCCTCCTTGAATTATCAATTTTAAAAATGTTTTACCGCCTCTGGAAGATGTTTTTGAACATCTTCCAAAATCTATACGTATTTATCTGCGTGTGTGCGCGCGAATTTGATATTCACGATTCGGGCTGATAATTCACACGGTCGATGCGGACGAAGTTTTCACATAGAATCGTATACTCCGCGATGATATGGAAAATAGCTTTCGGGAACTAGACCATTTCTGGTTCTGAAATAGTGGACATGTGAATTGAGAGAAAATTCGCAACTTTTTTTATGATAACTCAAGAAACTTTGAAATGCAACTCGCTGTATGAGAATATCATCTTTCAACTGATGCAGACAATGATGAAATTGTAACGTATTTCAGAAATGGTTCCGAAATTTCTAGCGAGATCTCGCCGTCCCCGAAGGGACTGCAAGCTTTGCTGTTCTATATTTTTCGTCGAGGTACACAAAATGCTTTCACCAAAATATATGTCCCCATACGGCCATCTATAAGGAAAAAATTTCTTGCCCACTTTCGTTGTTTAGCGAGCGAGAAATTTTCTCATAAACGTGAATTATTAAATGTACAATCGCAGAGGTTCCTTCTAAAATATCGCTTAGGGAAATTTTGGAATGTGGAAAAAAAGAAAAAAAAATCATCTGACAAACGAGTGAATGCACTGATTTTAAATACATGATAGAAATAGTTTTTAAAATCCTACTCTCAATGGAAAATGCGAAATACATTTATCCATCTAAAACTCATGTTCCGAATGGAGCCATTTAACAGATTATCTAGCCGCCTGCATGTGGGCTTAATCCACGCCGGGGTATCCTGCGAAACATGCCCCTGGGTCCTGCGGTTACAATAACGAACGAAAATGGTGCTTCAAGAGTACAAGCAACATATACCAACCTACTACAGCTAGGAGGTTCAATTTCACATATTAAAATCTCCCCATTCGTTAGACCTGGGAGACGGGAGACCTTATAGCTTCCTCGACACATAGGTACATGACTTCTGAACTAGATGCTTTCAACCCTATGTATATAGGTCTCTCTAGCTTTTAATACCTTAATACGTGGGGTCTGACAACGGTCGACCTAAACTACTCCGAAGACATGTGGTTAGAAGAGGGTGGTACCAGGTTGGCTGGTTCAGGGACATCCAAGAGACACCTATACAGCAAAATCAGTTTGCTAGATTCCGTATGACGCTGCGTCGCTGTCCAATTTCCGGGCGTCCATCATCAGATTTATAACCATCTCACACGTGACCGTCTTGCCTGGTACAGAGCCGCAGAAGGGCCATGTCGATAATTTTAATCTTCATGATAATTTCAGTATCATTTTAAATTTCCCACGAAATATGGGTGAAATTAAGGTCGGCGTAGGTATACGGATTACGGATACGTAATGCATACTACACGTGAAAGTGAACAAATTTTAACACTGTTCATGTACTTCATGTTCAAAAACCGACAAATTGTACTGCATATTGCCCACTATCCTCGTCGCTACATATGGACCTTTGGTAATCACATTTTCCGGCTTGTACCAGTCGAGGTGTAACGAGTAATTACTCGGATAGCTCTGCAGGGTAGTCAATTTTTCTGAAATTAACAAGGTTCGGGGAGTGAAGTGAAGATGTGGATCCGTGGATCGTACTTTACGTAAATTATCGTAAATTACTTTTCCACTGAGGCCAGCAGTTAATCGGGTTATCGGCTCATAATAATCGTAAAGGTTGTGCCATTTGTTAGGAGGGAAGAATTTCCCAACAGCATAATATCGGATAGTCTCTAATGGTCGCGATCTCGCCGCATCGACGAACCGAGAGTGAAATTCTAGGGAACGAATACCGGCTTAAAATTTTATTGGGAAACCTATAACTGACAGGCGGTGCGTGGAATTTTCTTCGGCAAGGAAAATCCAAACGAATCCAATAGAAATCGAGGATCAAGTTATAGAGTGAAATATTCGACTTATTTTCGAACGTGCTCCATGAAAATTTCTTTGGTGATCCAAAAAAATCTCCACGACTTTTGCTTCAGCTCTCTGCTCTACTTAGTTGCTACATCGAAAATATCGAATCATCCTTCGCGCGTTATACTTGAAAAAATCTTAAATTTGGTGCGAACGTAAAAGTTTGTCTTCAAAATGATATCAACACTATATGCGATTCGCAGTCTGCTGATGTATAATTTAAATTAGACTTGCAGTACTCTTTCCATGTCATGACGAGCACAATCACCTTCGTTCCTTTCCAGGGACTGCATCAGCAAGGGGCCGACAACGACGTAGACAGGCGTGTCGTCCCCTGAGAATTTTGCTATGGAGATATCATCGCACTGTATTTCTTTTTTTTCATTAACTATTCCGCAAGTAAAATGCAATCATTGTTTCAACACCCTGGCAGGCGATGCATAGCAACGTAATTCACGAATTAAAGGAGAGACATAATGGAGAATCCGGATTAAGTCTGGATTCAAGCCTCCGTTCAATAAAGGCGTTAGCATGAAGATGTACGGGCTTAGCGGCTTACCCTACGCATCTGCGTACCCATACATTCTAAGCATATGGTATCTGGCTTGTAGAGTAATATTTGATGGTATGGTATGTTTCGGTAATACCTGCGCGTAGGCATTTCCTGATGAGAAATTTGACGCTTTACTTTAGTGCTGGTTTAGATGGAAATATTTTTCCACCCATAACGTTTCCACTTTATCTTGACTGATCATCAGACACAGCGGCTTCCCTGTTTAGCGAAAAATCCAGGTATTACGAAACTGACTGACAAAATTGCAGCTTTTCATTGGGAGAACAAGACGCGACTGTTTCTTGAGTTTGATTTATAAGTGACGAGAAACACAACGTATCTGTCACCAAAATTTCCAGCTGAGACCTAAAGCCGGGATTACGATGAACTTAACGTAACGTAACTTACACAACGGAACGTACCTCTAGTTCTAAAACATCAATCACGACCACCGTTTTTTTCAAAACGCCCGCGCGCTCGCTAACTTTCAAAACTACGTACGTTCCGTTGTGTAAGTCACGTTGAGTTAAGTTCATCGTAATCCCGGCTTAAATCAGACGAGGAATGCCTGGATAGTGATTGCAAGACAAATAAAAAAATCGAGCCTCCATAATTCAGAGAGTGCTCCGCATGCTGATGATACGAAAAAAGGAAAAAACCTTCATCCAGCATATTTCGGTAAAAGAAAATTATTTTTCCTTGATTGAAAAAATATTTTCCTCGTGTTTTGCGGCCCAAAAGTATTCGCATTATATTCTAGGGAAGTTTTCCGCCGCGTTATAGGTGTATTCTAAATCTCTATTCCGAAGTATAACATCGAAAGTTGGAACGAACTGTGTACTAGAATCTATTGATCATTAACTCAATTCATCTTCAGGCATTGTTGTTTGAATTTGTTACAATAATTACGCGTTTTATACCATGAAACCAAACTTTAAATTTTTTGTTTGGGTACAGTTTGGACAAGCGTGATACATCGGAAGTTTTACGAGCTCCTGAGTGCCTCCTTAAAGTCCGCGATCGACACGCAAGTAGATTAATGATGGGATCAATCCGTCTAGGTCCGCAGATGCGCAGCTCCCATTAATGTCTTATCGGTAGTGCTAATGCTGTAAGTCGGTAATATTCTATAGTGTGCTTTTAAAATTAACGTAAATCGGGCAGAAACACCTTGGCGATCAAATCCCCAGAGAGATTTCGAGAATTCTACATCCGTTGTCACCGCGTCATGTACGACATACTATTCTATCTCTTCTGTGTGGGTGCGTCGTAAATCCCATGCGTATGTACTACATATACGTACATATAATTATCACGATCAGTTATAGAATTGTGGGCGCGAACGACCATCGGCTTCGAATTTGGAACCGTATAGTATTGTCAAATGCCAACGAGGTATAGAAATGAAAATCTAATGGAATATTATCTGCCCTGATGGATATTTCACCGAAGAATCAGTACATCCCGGAAGAATTTTTAAACAAATAAGATTTGTGACGGTGGTTCAGTAGTCGTTCAAAGTAGAGAAACCATTTTTTCAAATTGTGAAATAAAATCGAATAGCGATAATATAATGGCAATTTTTTTTTTTTTTTTTACAGCATGTTTTCACGTATATGTAAATTTTACTTATTTCGAATTAGTCATTAAAAAATAGTTAAAATGGATGGTGCAATTTATAAAACCGTCACATTCAAGATTACAGAAGTTTGAACTCAGATGAAAAATAATTACTCCTTTAAAGTTTTTGAAACAGTTTTGCTCGCCTACGTAGGGAGGCAGTTGTGGAAATCGATACATTTTACAATTTTTTAATATCTGATGCAGAAACTAAATGCTATTGGTCGCATAGTTATCATAAATGTTTATTGATGGTGTTCATGGCCCATATGTGCTCCGAAATACGACATAGTCCAAGATGCTGCATTTCCTTTACCCAGAGGGACGAAATCTTTATTTTTCCATAATATAGGGGGAGAAATTAAGCATATTGTTCTAATTGGATTTATTACATGCAGTCCAGGAAGTATGACGTCCGATAATGAGACACAAGCAGGTCCTTCAGTTTGCAAAAGAGTTTGAAAATCCAATAATTGAGTAGCTGAATAAATACCGATGGTGATTTTCTGATTGGAATTGCACCTATGCATGAAAAGTCGGATTCTACCGTTTCCGATTAATGCAATATATAGCCCGTTTCGCTACGAATAATATCCACGCATACATACCCTAAGAGAAAAATCTCGGTATAGGATCAAGCAAATTTTCGGTCACGAGCTGTCAAATGAATATTTCATACATCCTGAAAGGCAGGATTAAGGTTTTTGATGGAGTTATAGCCCCAGGTCCTGCATTTTAAACGTCAATCAAATTTTTAATAATTTTCATCTTCATTTTTGTATCGTTGAAGAATTGAGGTAAAAATTGCAAATAAATTTAATATACGTGTGAAGCTTACTTGCAAGCATTGCGGATGGCAACAATAGTTTACGATTTCACAGTGGCTGGATATTTTTCTGGCAATCATCGAATGCCCGTTTAGTTGATTCAGCAAAATTTTCACCGAATGTAATTTTTACCCCCAATCCATGAAATGATGATAAATTTTTTTTTGTCCATCGAAGCAGTCTTAGTATATGATAGCAATATATTATTTATACCTTATTGGTACAACAGGAAATTAAATTTTGAACAAAGTTTCGTTTAATAAGTTGTTTTTTTTTACCCGTTCAAAAAAAAAAAAGAAATTATATAGAAGAATGACCTAGGCCCGTAAAAAATGTAATATCTGCGGTCAAATTCTTAAATCTGAGATGATACATAAGACGTATTATGTATAGGCATATATGGGGTATGCCATGCCAAACCTCTGCGTGAGTGTGAAACGTAAAATACGTATTTCTTACGGTCAATGATACGGGATAAATACTTTCACTGTATAATCTAAGGTCACCAAGATAAGAAGAAAAAGCTCAATGGAGAATATAAATTTTTCAATTTTTTTCATAACAATTTCCTGTATATAAATCTCCCGATAACTGAGCTCCAGAACATTTTTTTTACAGCTCCGACTGGGGCTTGTTCGAAGCACAAAGAACTGCGGTTCGAGATTCTGTGGGCGATTTTCTTTCTCCAGAGCTGCAAAAACGATCTAAAATTTTCCCATGTTTTTTTCAATCAAAAACAATTCTACATTTCGAGTTCTTTAAACCTTGGGTTAACGTTATCCGATCGGACTGTGATAAAAATTTTTTCCGTCAAATGTCTAGAATGAATTTAGGGTGTGAGACACGAGAGAATTGCAACTTTTGTAAAATAAGGATCACTCTAAGGCACATTTTCCGTACTATGATTAGTCGACTGTCATCAGTGAGTTCGAATCGCACCTTAAAAAAAGATTTTATATTTAAAAAATTCAAAGTCCTTATGTCGTTTTGAATATTGGTTTGAGAGACTTTATTCATTGGACTTTTCTTGTGGAGAATTAAATTTCCTACAAAAATGTCGTGAAGTTTTATTCTCTAAGTCCAACCGTTCATTAGCTCACAGCGAAGAGAGAAGAATTATGCATAAAAATGAAATCTGAAGGCTCATACAGGTGCAGCGGTTGAAACCACAGCCAAACTACCCAGAGCACTTTTGAAGAACACTGAATTCTCTGTAAAATGAGTCTTGGATCAGAACAATACATTGAGATACAGCTGAGTTGTGCGCGGTTGAAGAAAGAGTCGTAATATTCATATACTATATGCTTTTACCATAGGAAAAGTTGAAAAGTAGAGCGCGAGTACTTGAAATTGGAATAAAGAGCTAATAATTGGACAGAATTTCTTTTTCAATGTGTACAACAAGATTTTCGAGTGAGAGTTGAAGAATAAAAAATAGTCATTCGAAAAAAATACCCTAATACATATACCTATGTCGAAAAGTAATTCTAAAACAAAGGATGAAAACAACCTACACAATGTGTAGTGTCTATTCGTGTAGATGATGTGTATAGATTTACACGTATGCAAATTTATCTGCTCCTGCATTAAACAGCGGATCAAAATTGCCCGCATTTTTCTTTTGTCGTTTCTTTTTTTTTTCTTTTTTTTTTTATGTTTCATTTATCGTTACGTAACGTGGTGAATAATTTTTCGACATGTTGTTACCGTAACTCGAAAAATATATTTGGTATAATATTTGATAATATTTAGAAACCGAATGAATAATTTTCACGAGTGATTCTCTACGGTAAATTTATCATCGATCACCACGAACCTGTGATTCTTTATTGGTAATTACAGTAACTTGACTCAAGTCTGAAACACTTTATTGGCAGTTTGAAATATCGGATAATAAAATACGTGGAGTATCAAAACTGAAGAAAAGAGAGTCTATTAGTGTTTTTATAGCAAAAAATTCTTGATTGCAATGTCGATACATCTGGAAATTTATTAATTATCATAATAATTCGGTTGAATTTTTGTGTAAAATATTCTAAAAAAATTTACCCTAAACTATCTTCTCACAATATTATATGTAGATGTATAATCCATATTTATAATATGAAAGAACACGATCTAACTGGAGATAGAAATAGGATGTTCTCTCCAATCGATAATAAGAAAGAAGAGGAAGAGGACCTTCTATATTAGCTATGAAATGTTCTACAGAAATTGCAGGGGCTTAAAGAGATCATCTTATATTAGGGGTATTATATACGTGTACTAGGGGTGTGCGGGTATCCGATTTACTCGGGTACTCGGTGCTCGGGTCGGGTAGGGTACTCGTCGAGTCGAGATTTTTTTGTTACCCGATATAATCGGGTACTCGAATGTTTTTGGCAACTCGAATTTCTTCGCGTACTCACATGTTTACCGGCACTTAGTTCGAGTACCCGTCAGGTTTTAGAAGAATGTCTCCATGCATCCATATGTCATTGGGTAATTCTAATTTAGTTGAGTATTGGCTATGACCTCCAATTTCAATTTCTATATCTAATCTACTGATTTAGGCAGTACGGTTAGTAGTTAGCAATAAGGACTAAGATGCGGAATGTCTTTCGAAAATCTATGGAGACATTTTTCTAAAACCCGACGAGTATCCGAGCTGAGTGTCGGTAAAAAAAAAAGCATTTGAGTTCCCGAAGGAGTTCGAGTATTCGGGCTGATTCAAGTACCCGAAAATCTCGGGTACTCGACCCGACAAAAATAAAAATTACTCGACTGGACCCGACCCGAAAAAAAGGTCTACTCGCACACCCCTGGTATATACATATATTTACGTAATACGGATGTAGTCGTAACAAACTTACGTATGTAATAGGAGGCTCTTTTAGATTTAAACTTTGTCAACACCAGTAGGTGTAATGGGAGTAATTTCACCTGGGAGTATTATCAGTAGAAAATTCAAACCAAAGTTTCGTCGTAATCCCCCTCGTTTTCGGGTAAAATGGCCCAGAAAACAGCAATAGGGTATAATGTGTTTATATTTTATACGCTGCAGAGGCAATCTGGAGAGTAAAGATATAGATAAATTACGGGACAGTTTATAAGGATGACCCTATATAATACAGAAGACGCAAACATGCTCGGTGAATTGAGGATAAGAGCTGCTCGGATGAACTTGGCATTTCCATTTTGCCCCGCTTTAAATGATATGTTCATTTAGCCCTAGTCACTTGTTACTGCTGATAACGGTTTTTTGTGACTGCGGAAACTTCTGAAAATTAAGGCACGTGAAGAACGACACCGAGACATTCCTACATAAATGCTTAGTGACTCTTATGAAAGCTCGACGTGTAAAGTGAAGTTAATTTTTCGTTATGCACGTAACCGCATCACAATGCTATTCTCGACTTGAGAATTTTCCGCTATCGCGATTCTGGCTATGCCACAGTAGCCTTTTCCGGTGGAAGTCGACGCTTTTTCTTCCTCGGGAAATAATAGTCATTACAACTTTGTGAAAAATCAGTATTCAACGTTAGTGCGTTGTCTGTAACTCGCCTTTTCGCTTGTGTTCCAGTGTTTGATGTTCGCGAATATTTGAGACGAATTTTACATCCGGTTATAATCATCAACCGGAATATTAAAAGCAAGAATGTCCTCAACAGGGTTAATACCCAGCAGCATCCCTGGTACTTCAGTCGTGCACGAAAACCAAAAAAATGTCGTTACAGTTGCAAAAACGGTGAAGTAAGACTTTTGGTCTACAAGGAACAATAATCGCTTTGATAGCCACGTTCTTCTACCATTGTTGGCACAATAGTTACATGCGATTGTGGTAAATTTCAACCCGCAATAAGAACTTCTTTATGAAACTTTTTCTTTCTCTGTGATAATCTCAACATTTGTTCATTTAGAGTAGAACCAGATGTTCGTTAGGCTTCTTCCTCTGACGATGAGTTGCAGCACAAACGACTACTCCAGCTGTTAAATCTGACGTGAAAAAAAGGGACTCACACGTATAATGCACGATATCATATGCGGATGTAGAATTATATGCATTATCCCATGCAGAAAAATAATTGCCAATGCTATCGTTGTGCAGATGTGAAGTTTCTGTCATCGAACGTAACTGTTTGTGTTATCTCAGCTTATAACAATCCCTGTTTTCCAGCTCGTACTACAAATACGATATGAATACCACCAGAAGAGAATTCGAATATTGGCTGAGGGTTTATGCTTGCGGCGAATGTGGAAACAGACGGGTGAATCGGTGAAGTAAATAAGCGCATTGGTTGCTATAGGATTTGACGGTGTATTAGACGTTAAGATTTAACTCCGACTTGTTGACAAAAATTCGCCCTGGATTCGCAATGCTAGTTCGTTATCTATCTATGTAGGACCGCGTGAAACGAGATAAAGCGAAGAGGAAATTCTGCTCGTAATCAAGCTGACCTTTTTGAGAATTATTGGTAAAATTCTTTATTTTTTTGCGAAGTCATGATTCTGCACACCAAGGAGTTAGGAATCGCTATCGTTTGCGGTTTATCTTATTCGTGGTTGCATATGCCTGTTCAATGTTGCGATCCGTCCTATCTTTACTTTAATGCCTATAGAAGCCGAGGATTCCGAATGAAACGATTTTTTTATCCGTTTTTTTTTTGCCGCCAGATATCGAAAACGTCAAATACTTATCTAGTCGGTGCAATGCAGCGATGAAAAAAAAGAGGACAACTATTTGTTGGGAAGCGTAGGACAAGTTCAATCTGTAAATGGCTCGAAACATCGATTCAAACCGTAACCTAGTTTTATCTGGGATGCGAAATAGTACGCGCGAATAGACATCCAGAACTTTTGTTTCCAGAACCAACGTTCAGAATCTATAATCTGGCTACGGATTGTCATCGTGATAAAGTATTTGAAATTCAATCGTAGCAAATGACGAGCTCACTCACGCGATCAGTTCAAAGACCATTGTTCTGACAACTTCTCCTTCTATTAATACATCCATGCACGTAAAGATATGAGGAACTCAAAGGTATGAAATAATCGCTAATGACGTTATTCCTTTGATTATTGTAGAAAATTCAAGAACCCTGATCAGACTTCTACACTTACAAGACTCTTAACGTTTGACTCACAATCAAACAAATCTAGTGAATAGCCGATGAACATCTGATGACAGCGATGGAGGGTACAGCAACAAATCCAAACCTGACAACGTATGATTGGAATTATTCGAATCCAACAAACGACCAAAATTTAGGAGTGCAATATACGCCCACCTGGACCGATTTACTTCAAGCAGCTGTCTTTTCCGTCCTGATTGTTGTCACCATTGTAAGCAGCTGATTAAAGTTAAACCAGAATTGAAATGGCCATTTTGCAAAGAGCGGGCGTAATCATTTCATTGTCTCAAGCTGAAAGCTTGATGACTACCTCTTTAAAGATTGTAAGAAACCGTGACATGTCGCTGCACCCTTCGTCAAGAATGGATTTCTAAAACCGACCCTCTATCATTTGTATGCGAAGTGCGAAATCCTCTGCAAAACGACCATTATTCGCCTTTGCAATGCCGTGCTTTCACGAAATGATTTTCATCTCTTGCCTTTCTAGGTGGGGAATACTCTAGTTATAGCTGCTGTAATCACGACGAGGCGTCTCAGGTCGGTTACAAACTGTTTTGTATCCAGCTTGGCCGCCGCTGATCTTTTAGTTGGATTGGCTGTGATGCCACCAGCCATATTGCTACAGGTATACTAGTTCAGATACCTAACTTTACTCCTGACAATTAAATAAGTAATTCATTATAAATAATTGGAATAATTACCTTAAAGACAGTTTCACGGGACTTTGAAACATTACGTCAATTAAAAGTTGCCCCCGGAAGAAAAGCTTGCCCGGTGTAGTACTTGTCTCTAAGAAGTTTCTGGCATTTGCTTATACTTATCCTTTACGTTGGATAATATTCACCCCAGCAGAAATAATTTACACTTTTAACTCAATCACGAAAATTTTCGTCAAAGTTTAAGTTCTTGCAGCCATATTACCAAGAGAAGATTATTATAAAGGCTTGCTAATTGAAAATTGAAAATTGAAACCGTTTTTTTTTTTTTATATCGCAGCGCCTAAATTCATATGTCACAGCAACATAAATATATTCCACCCTCAGGGGTAAAATGCTGTCAATTTACTAAAAGCTACTATCACAATTCAGTAGAATTACCAGTCAATTTTAGTCCAGTCTAGGATTGGCAAAAATCCAACTTTCCTTAAATATAAATTTGCCTATCATGCATATCCAACCGTTCAAACAGTGTAGATCCACGTAGGTATATATTATAGCAAAAGTGCATGTGACCACATTTCGAAAGAACGGACGAAAGAACCCTGTTGAATAAAAACGTGATAGAGCTAATTTTGTCTCGATGCGAGATCTGTTCTATTCTCATCAGTCCCGATAAGAAGTACCCATACCTATTACAATATAATCGATGCCAATACTTGATGATCACTTGGTTCTCATTATCGGCTACGGTAACCAGGCGATTAAAGTCCATTTTCATTTATCACTATAATTTATGATCCCGTAATAAAATTATAGGAAACGGACTTCGCTCGTAAAATTCTATATATATGTGTGTAGAATATGTACCTATAATTGCGTACAGAAACGAAGAGATCCTATCCGTTTCGATACGACTTTCTGTACCGTTGCTATTCGCCTCTATCAGTACGTCTATCCGTATTTTAACAAGGGTTTCTCTTTTGAATATATAATTTCAATCTAAGGGTTGAATGGAACGGGAGCCTGATATTGCAGCGGACTATGGCCAAAATGTTTCACCAAGTATAAGCTGATGTTCGGAAAAAAACGGCCTGAATCGACACAGACCCTTGTTCCATTCATCCCTTCGATTAATGGTTACCCCCAATATAGTTACAGTAACTCCTGACGGCCATTATCGAACTACAATACTACAACTCCATTGAAACAAACGTTTTGCGATTCGATGAGTCAATACAACTGAAGATTTCGTACAGTTAACTGCTAGCCAATATAGTTTTTCATTTCAATATATACTGGCGAAAAAATGTTTCTGGGAAATTGAACATCGGATTCGCTAATAGCTATTGTTCTTCTTTCCGGAAGAAGGTTTTTTTGGAAATGTATGTCGACCCCATCATATTTTCTGAATCGAGACTAAAGAACTGAAGAAGTTGATGTGCCTGGTGTCTCACGTCTACAAGAGGGTCTGGTTGAAACGTGATGCGAAATTTACTTTTTAGAACCCTCTCATCAATTATACTGACCACTCAGCTACGTGCTGAAATTGAAACTGTTAATTAGATATACATAACGCGTTTACGGTTATCCCAATACACAAGAAATTGTTTAGGACTACACTCGTGGACGAAACTGATATATTCGGTGGCGAGGGCTTGTTGGAGTGAGAAATTTTCGGAACACGTATACACGTTGTAATTATATTATACCTATACTTATTGTTAAATCATCACGGAAAGCGATATGCAAACTGGTCACGAGTGGATGAATAATTGGATTGCTCTACACCTATCGATGATATATGACCGAAATTATTATGCAGTCGGGCCTAGGCTACGAGAGTACTGCAGTTATATGATTCAATGTGCGCCCTGAAGTCCTGTGAAATATCTTTAATCATGAATAAATAATGAAAACGCCTACAGTTTTGTGTCTTTTGCCCTAGATTTTCTTTAGGAAGGCAGTTTTTAGGCTTTATCATATTACATGAGCGAAATTACAATCTCATGATTCAGGGGGTTCCAGCACGGGACAAACTGGCGACTCTTTGTGGTTTAGATTGTTATCTTGTTATATTCTTTTCACAATTTTCCAGCTCAACGGGGGGTCCTGGGAATTAGGAGAAATTCTCTGCGATTCATGGGTCTCGCTAGATGTTCTTCTCTGCACTGCAAGCATTCTATCCTTGTGCGCCATATCGATCGACAGGTAAAACAAGACTGCCAGGCTATATTTCTTGAAGCATTAAAATACGTGATGCGAGAGATGAAGACAAGGTGATCGAATATAGTATGTATCAGCTGTTCAATTTTCAAGGTACCTCGCCGTCACGCAGCCACTGGTATACAGCAGGCGTCGTAGAAGCAAGAGGCTTGCTGGCTCCATGATAATCGTCGTCTGGATTTTAGCTGGTGCTATAGCGAGTCTTCCAATGCTCGGCTGCTTCCCAAATGCCCAGAATATCGATACCAAAGTTTGCTCCTACAACATGGACACCTCATACGTAATATTCTCGGCGATGGGCTCATTCTTTCTTCCAATGCTAGTCATGCTTTACGTATACGCTAGAATATCCTGTGTCATAGCCAGGAGGCACAAAAACCTCGAGACTAATAATTCGGAACCCTTGAATCGACGAACTATTACCCAGGTAGAAGAATTTCAATAATTATACGATAAGTATCGTACTCCGTGTACCGAATAAACTCTGGTCTATTACGTTTGTGTCTGACTTCACACTTATCTCTAATCATGCAGAGAGAACGTTCAAGAAGCATTAGATCCAAGAGATCAGGGAGTTCCGCTGCTCTTGAGAGAGGAAGCAGCCCTTGTGATCAAATCGCAGATGACGCGGAAGCAGGGAATTCCAGTAAAAAGGTGGGATTCAGGAGCCATCAGCAGAGCTGTATCAACAGGGTGGCTAGAGAGACAAAAACTGCGGGTACCTTGGCGGTTGTTGTGGGTGGATTTGTCGCCTGCTGGCTTCCGTTTTTCATTCTTTACCTGGCAACTCCATTCATGCCAAAAAGCCCGCCAAGCAGCCTTATGCCGGCGCTTACCTGGCTAGGTATGTACAAAACTACGTCTTTATCTTGGTGCACATTTTTCCCTAAAAATTTTTTTCACACATCCTGAAATTGAAATTCAGAATATTTCCGACAGCGCGTAGTATTATAAATTTTCACGACTCACTCTGAAAAGTCACGATTCGCGGACTTGGGGAGTTTCAAAGCGTAATATTGATTTCCTCCGGAAACCTAAAATTTTTGCTAGTCTTCTCCTATCAACTTCTAATATACGGACTTTCAATCTTTCTCCAAGTTTCAAGCGGAGAAAAATTTACACCCCTGTTCTGATTCGTCTTTGGGCTGACTATAGCGTCTCGTGTTTCACAGCAATATTCGTGAAGAAAATTCTTGTCCGACAAAAACTGTGTGCACAATTTTAGTTCGATGGTGGAATATTTTTTAATCCATCTGAATTAGTTTTCCTTCCCCTTATTTCTGTAAAATTCTAGGCAAATCTGAAAAACTGTGTAACTTTCAACGTATCCAAAAAAGCGCTGATAAACATGCGATGCAAACTATTTCAGAGAATTTCAACGTTTTCGCTGTATCTAATTCTATTTTTTCCCGATCGATTGCAAAATTCTCAATAGAATCTAGAGGTAACTAGTTATGCGTGAAAATAGTTGAGAAGCATCGGTATAATATTCCAGATAATAGAAGAAACTAGACAAACGAAAATTTCGAATTTTCCTTTCTGCAAAAAAAAAAAGAAAATAGATATCGGAGATTTTCCACCACGGAGGGTGAACGTATGACACAAGGAACAGAAGCACCTAAATTATCCATACCTAGCTTTACTACCGCAGCCTTGGATTTTGCCTTATATAGATTTTCAATATCGGTGCCACCAATAAATTCCAAATGTTCGTCGCTATCGCGTAATGAGTTTTTGTCGACCCTCTGTGATAAACGTACATCAATGTGTGTATGCGTTGCCTCCAATGTGGACACGTACTATATAGATGCACAATCAATTTTGACATTATTACAAATGTTTTTTTTTTTTTTTTTCGGGCCACCACGTCTTTATCTCAACCCTCTTATACTTCTCTATATAAGAAGATTATACCGTCAAAGTATACGTCGATGCGGGCTTATCCCTAACGCCATATACGATCAATCTTTATAGCGACACTATAGTATAGCTATACAATTTTCGATTTGAGACACACACACTGTATACGAACGCAAAAATAATTTTGACTTCACTACAAATTTTTTTTCTTTTATAAAGTTTTTACTCTCAACCCTTCTATGCTTCTCTGAAATGATTATATTGTCGAAGTAGTGGATTTATCGCTAATGTGACATACGATCAATCTTTGCGCGGCGAATAGAATCAAAGAACTCATGCGAGTTCATTCTATTTATTTCTGTTATCAGGATGGATTAACTCGGCTATAAACCCATTCATCTATGCCTTCTACTCTGCGGACTTCAGACTTGCATTCTGGCGTTTGACGTGCCGGGAATGTTGCAGAGCACGAGGTGTGCCCATGGTGCAGGGACAAATCCTGCCGATTGCTGCCAGTACAAGACACGAAGCTTCCAGAACATAGAATCTAAAGCGAAGCCTTGATGAACAAAATTGCAGGGGTCGATGGTTTCCAGAATCAAATTGAATGCGATTTCGGCACCTCAGATTTTTCATGGAGATACGACAACACATTGCTACGAGGGCAGAAGACGCTGACAGCAATAATTCAGCCGTCATTAGTCGCGAGGGGAATGACAAAAATTTGTTCTAATGAAGCTTTGTCCATTCGCATTTTATTGTGTTTTAACTGAAATTAACGCGGGCAAAGAAAAGTATCCAGTGGTCATTTAGATCACTTAGATTAGCTAATATTTATAATCTACAGGCAGAGTGGATTTTCAGACCCTCCATCGTTCACGTCTGCGTTGTAAAATTTCGAACATTTTTTCTACAAACTTTATTCCTTCGGTCTAACTTCATCTCATCTTGGTTTCAACTTGAAAAAATACGCGCATGTAACGATATATGATAGGATGAGTGAAAAGTATAATGAGATACCTTATTGTAAACGAGTAGGTATATACATTATACCTACCTATACGTGGTCTCAAATACACGCAGGAATTGATATATCAATGCAGTAATCATAGATTTATATACCGTAGGTTTCTTGCCATAAATTATACGGTGCAATTTGAAAAATCGATGTGTATATAAACACATTACTGTGCTATGTAAATACATGTATGAATCTTGCCAAAATACGCAATATCACGATATACGTTTAATTGGGCAAAACTTAACGCCTACCTATATCAAAAAAATATATACTCAGGGCTTAGAACCAAAAGGTCGTAACCCACTGTTTTTCGGCTTTTGATGACCTTACTTACTGCCATAAGGACGTATCCGCAACTTTAACACGGAAGTTCCTTAAGAAAAAAATTAGCCAGCCTACGACCAGAAGGACGTAAGCCCGCTACAATACTGCCAGAAAGGCGCAACCCGCAAAAATAAAAAAAGTGGGTTACGCTCTTCTGGCAGATCACTGATCATTTTTTTCCAGATTTAAATTGCCTTCTCGCACTGCCAGAAGGTCGTAACCATCTTTTTTTTTATTTTTCATGGCTTACGCCTTTCTGGCAGATAACCCGTAAAATTTTTTAGAATTTCGATCGCCTCCTTACTGCCAGAAGGACGTAATCCACGAAAAATGAAAAAAGGGGTTACGACCTTCTGGCTGTAAGAAGGCGATTCAAATCCGGAAAAAATGATCAGTGATCTGCCAGAAGAGCGTAACCTACTTTTTTTTTATTTTTGCGGATTGCGCCTTTCTGGCAGTATTGTAGTGGGCTTACATCTTCCTGGCCGTAGGCTGTCTAATTTTTCTCTTATGGAACTTCCGTATTAAAGTTGGGGGTACGTCCTTATGGCAGTATACTCCGTTTTTTGTGGGTTACACACTTTTGGTCCTAAACCCTCGATATATACTATATCTAGGTATAGTATACATAACGAATTATGTGTTACGAGCACCTATATACCGGGAATATTTGTGGAAACGCTTCATAGGGAAGTGAAAACGCCTGCATACAGGCAACTCAATCGTCAGCCATTAGGTTTTGTTTCGCATATTGCGTGCCCATTGGCTATGTGGCAACAAAACCTAATCGCTGATGTTTGAGTTGCCTGTATGCAGGCGTCCTATGAAGCGTTTCCACGAATACTCTCGGTATGTAGTATAAGTAAGCGAAATACTTGTAACTATGTTTAATATTCATTGCCTCACTCGAACCACCGGCATACAGCGTACTCGTGATCAGAAAACCGCAAGTCTTGTGCCTCTCTGTGTGTACATCTAAGAGTGAAAAGGTTACGTTTATAAATCATCAAATACATCCCAACATATTCATTGCAATATTCCTCTTGTAGTATAATCATAACGCTCACGCAATACCAGTCGATTCCTCGTTTACATCGCAGTGATTTGGGTAGCGGACCGTCAGAGCACAGAGTTGTATATCTATATTAGACTGTGTAAAAAAAAAACGACATCACCTTTTTATTCGGGCCCTTTTCAAAAAAGTTAGTGCTCAATATAAAAAAAATTATCCCCAGAGCTCAGCTGTGTAGCTTGAACACAGAATTAGCGCATTTGAAAATAAGATTTCCCATGTACATATTTCAAATGGCAAAATTTGTTTATTTTAGTTTCATTTGTATGACTTTTTCCATTTCACTGATAAAGATAAAGTGAATACACGATTTTGTAAATAAAAAAATTTCTTCGAAAATTGAAAAAAAAAATAATTCAAATTAATTTGTCGAAAAGTGAGTAGTAATCAAATATACATATGACTTTTAAGCCACTGTAAGTTGCTAACGGTTCAATTGAACAACTTGGGCCAGAGTACCATTTTTGTAGATCATGAAATTCTCTAGCAAACTGTATATCTTTTTCATTCTTATCAGTTGAATAAAGAAAGTTATACAGATAAAACTAAGATAAACAAATTTGCCATTTGAAATACATATGGTAAATCTTATTATCAAATCCGCTAATTCTGTGTTCAAGTTACATGAGCTTTGGGGAAAATTTTTTTAATATTGAGCACTAACTATTTTCAAAAGGGCCGGGACAAAGAGAAGATGTCGTTTTTTTTTCCACAGTCTAATCTATATATATATATCATATAGATATACAACTGGCGAGGAATCACCCGGTACAATATTCAAACTAAGCCACGCATTCTGTAGCCAGCTGAGTCGACCGCGATTTCGAAACCGTCGGAGCATTTTCAAATTCAAATGAACCGTGGCCTGAAATTCGAGGGATTGTGTATCTAAGTAGTCATTAATTTTGTTCATCATATAGAGTGACAATGCTGAATCATCATTGCCCGAATCCATTTCATTATCTCTTCTGGTGCATCGAACGCGGCTATTGAGTGATGAATACTAATTCCTATTGAAAGAATTAAGAACAGTTGTCCATTCTTCGGTCAGGAATATACAGTCAAAAATACCACAGACTTGGAACTGCATACGTTACTGATTTTACTGCTAAAACTTCCCGAATCGCGGCATAGCCTGTTAGTGAAACAAATCGCTTGCTTCAGAAACTATACCACTACTTGAAATTTCACAATCTATTCATGTATCATCATTACATCAAATTTTGTGACATAATTGGTATATAGAATGATTTTTTTTTTTTTGTATCATTAGAAAGTTAGTGGACGACTACGTGTAGTGTAGTGAGGTAACATAGCATAATAAGTTCTTCGGATGCAAAATCGTTATCAATACATAATCAGTAATATAAAGGTGAAGTTCTGAATGGTTATATGTATAGGTGACGAGATTATTTGATGGTTTCCAATAAATTGAAGACCTCAAATTTGGCATGCGGCTTATCCTTTAGGTCAATTAAGCAACTAATTTAACTTGAAGAAAAAAAAAAATTTATAAATTGTCTAAAATGTTGATATAGGGGAAGGTTGGGCAAAGCCGACAGTGGGGGCAAAACCGGCCACCAAAACAAAAATGACCGAATGGTATTTTCGAATTAAGGCGAGGAAAACAAAACGCCATACCGAGTGTCTCCGCCGAAAGCCATAAGAATTTTAGAGGGAGGGGCAAAACTGGCCACTGGAAAAAAAAGGTAATCGAATTTTCGCGATGAGGCGAGTAAGAAAAAGCTGTATCCAACGTATCTCTGCTGAAAACTATAAAATACCGAGAAATGAGAAGAAGCCGGCCACTAAAAAAGAAAATTATACGAATACAATTCAATGTAACAGAGAATAGAAAAATCAAATGATTAAAAGAAAAAATAGAAAAGTTTTAGAGTCTAGATGTGTGACGCCCTCTCTAATTTCGTCGGGTTTTCTCATTTCTAGAAAACTGTATAAATATTTGTACCTTTGATAACATTTTTAAAGAATGATTTTTCTATTCTCTGTTACATATTGAATGTGTATTCGTGTAATTTTATTTTGAGTGGCTGGTTTTCCCCCATTTCCTGGTATTTTATCGTTTTCAGTAGAGATAAGTTAGATACAGCATTTTGTTACTCGCCTCATCGCGAAAATACGATTTAGCCTTTATTTTTCGGTGGCCGGTTTTGCCCCACCCTCAAAAATTTTTATCGCTTTCAGCAGAGACACTCGATATGGCGTTTTGTTTTCCTCGCCTTAATTCGATAATACCATTCGGTCATTTTTGTTTTGGTGACCGGTTTTGCCCCCACTGCTGTCTTTGCCCCGTCTTCCCCTATTCTCTAAAATGTTTGAGATAGTCGACTTCTTTTAAGAACTTTATATATGTAAAAAAATAAAATAAAATTTGAAAAAATAATTGTGATAATAATAGAATTGAAACTAGAATAATGTTTACGTTAGGATTTAGTTTTAATTGTTATATAATTTTGAAAAATTATTTCGTTGTTTTCATTTTTTCTTCTTTTGAAATTTTTCAGAATGTCAGTCGCCAGTCCTTCGAAAGAACGATGTACCGGAAGAATCACCCGGTATACTTCCGGCAAACTGAAATGAATCGGATAAAAATAAGACCGATCTATTTTGCGAAATTTCTTGAAAATTTAGATTTCTCGTAATATATTTTGAATTTATTTCAGCTTATTATACCCCAGAAAATTAATACTTATGGATAATCTTCTAATAATTTGAATTTTCCTAAAATAGTAATGACTCAATCACAAATCGATGCATTTTTCAACATTGAATCTTTATCGTGCGCTTGAGGTGCTTTCCTACGCAATTCCACCAGACCTGGGTTGCGATTCTGTACTTCTCCGCTAACTACTGGCTAACTCCGCTAACTCAGCAGAGACCGTTGGTTGGCTGAGGAACGTCCAATCGGAGATCGTTTCGGATCGGTGGTCGTACGGTGGCGCTGTGGGCTTTGCCCGGCCGCTAGTCGTAACAAACGCGAGGCCCCAGTTACACTTGATTTACATGCATGTCACAAGTGTACCATAAGGATAAACCGAGGAGATGAAAAGAAAGAGAGAGAACGAATAAATGAATCAAAATATCGGACTGCATTTATTTATTGATTCATTCGTTCTCTTTCTTTCTTGTCATCTCCTAGGTTTATCTTTGTGGTACATATGCATATATATCAAGAGTAAGTGGGCCTCGCGTTTATTGCGACTAACGGCCGGGCCAAGCCCGCAGCGCCACCGTACGACTGTACTGACCGATCCGAAACGATTTGCGATTGGACGCTGCTCAGCCAACCAACGGTCTTCGCTGAGTTAGCGGAGCTAGCGGAGTTAGCAGAGAAGTACAGAATCGCAACCCTGAAAACATTGGGAAAAAAGGTGTTATTAAATGGAATATCTCTTCCTGGGCACCGAAATCAAAGAAACAAAATACGTCGCGCAATTATATGTGCGACTCCGAACACGTAGGGCCCGAAAAAGGTTTTTTTTTAAAACGGTTTTGAAACGTGTTACATAAATATCTTCTCTATTTTTGCGTAAAAAAAAACATGTTGTCGTTTTGATATGGTTACTTAATTATCATCATCATTTCTGCGTTCATCATCGATAGCACTGATCTATTTTTCCCCAAGCTTCAATCTGTTCAAGTTAATATCAATCTCGACAGTAGATAAAGTTGTTCCCCTTGTTATTATTTACAGAAGGTCACATCGCCCAGTACGTATCAACGCCTGACCAACGGCAACGTCTTGTACAAACCAACAATGCGTTAGTGCGTTGGTTAGTGCGATTAACGCAGTTAGAATCAAATTCGTATTTACCGGGTGATTCCTCGCTTACATCTCAGTGATTTGGTTAATCACCTGGTACGCCAAGCGTGTTTGATTCTGACCGGTATGAAGTTGGCCCCACAGTCTTCTGTCTCTTTTATTCTCTATGTAACCAGGAAGGATAGAAGGAGACAGAATACTGTGGTGCCAACTTCATACCGGTCAGAATCAAACACGCTAAGCGTACATATGTATGTAAACAGCTACATATCTAACTAATGACTAATGTAATAAAAACACGATTATAAATTATTCCAACAAGCTTATAATGTCGTCATACATTTGAAAGATGCCTGCAGGCGAGGTTCTAGGCGTATTTAAGTAATTTACAGATTCAAATCCTACCATATTGTCGCGCTTTAGAGATAAGTGTCATGCGCGTTGTACGATTTCCGGTTATAATTATCGAGTCCCTCACGTGCTACGCCTATGGGTGCGTAGCATCCTGTTTCGGGGGGACAGTTGTTAGATGTTACGATAAAATAATAACATTTAGTTCGCACCTTTTATTTAGCTTAAGTTGCAATGTAACTAGTGTATATAAATGTGTCAAGTGTATATTTAAAATGACTTCAATCTGGAGGAGAGCAAAGGATCAGCAGGGTATTGGTAGGTATTAAACTCTACATTTATTTATATATAAAATCCCTGTTTGCTGTAGTAAGATATATAATACAGGCTCCCACATCCTGGGAGGTGCCCCATAAGCCTAGATAATTACAACTTTACAACCTACACCATATAATAAAAGAGGTCAACTTTCATTAGTGTAGAAAACCTTCCCACTACGATCTTAAAGTTGTCTCATTACTTCATGGAAGTATAATTCGTTCGTCATTTGATTGATTATGAAACTTTCATACAATCAGATTCCTATACTTAAGATTTATCATTTACCCAAAGGCAACAGCGGCGCGAGGCGGGGCGTAGGGAAATAGGGGGGATGGAAGGGGGACTAGACTAATTGATATTAATCTCTGTGGTATATACTTATATTACATACCTTCCTCTAACAAATTGTATAATAAATGATAATACTTGTATATATTTATTATTTTATCATTTATACAATATTTATTATTTCAATCACGTATTATATTGATGGTGAATATATACCTATGTGACTCACATAACTATGTGCTATAGTACAATGATTCATTATTGTCACCTTGCTGCACTTGTTGCATGTACACATTCTATCACACACAGTTTCATTATTAAAAGATTATAGAATAAGACTTATCTTACATTATCAGCTCAATGATATACAAATGCTTTTTAGATTAGTCTATTCTATGCTATACACACATTCTCATGAACTGAAAATCCATCGATAATAACATAACATTGGGCATCAATTCTCATGAATAAATAATTGAACCAATTTAGCAACCTATTTCTATCACTCAATCAATGCCTTAGGCTAAAATTCATGATTTTTTTTCTACAAGATTATGATGTCCTAAGCTGATGAATAAACTATCAAATTTATCGCATCTTACTTCACAGCTATCCATAATTTCGACCAAGATGGACCGCACCGGCTGCGGCTGACGGTTGGTGAGGTTGTACAGTTGTTAGAAGAGTGTGACGAGTGGTATTATGGCTGTAGTAAACACAAAGGTACCAGTGGAATATTCCCAAAGTCATATGTTCACATCTTGAATTTATCGACTAACACGGAAGCTCTTACGCATGAAATAACCAGTGTACTTAGAGAGTGGGGACACCATTGGAAGCATCTATATATCGTTAGTATTATGTTTATTTAATAAGTAGACTAAAGTTGATAACGATTTTTGCTAAATATATGATAAAGTAGAAAATTCAACTACTTGGATATAATTTTAATTTTGTTTTTTAATTTTTTTGATATATAGACACACTCGCCGCATTTTACAACTATACAACAACAAATAGTTGAACTGATAGGATACAGGAGTAAAATTCTTAGTGCCACTCTAACTGTAGATGAATTAAAAGATATGAAGAGATTAGCGACTGCTAAGATAGATACAGGCAATCAGCTCTTAGGCCTGGATATGGTGGTTCGTGATGAACATGGAAACGTATTGAATCCAGAACAAACAAGTACCATCCAGCTTTACTATCACCATGAAACCGCTGCAGAAAGAATAAGAAAAGCAACTACAAGTCTTAAAAAAAAGCCATTAAAACCTCAGTCGCCTGTATATTCTCATATATTTTTTGTCAGCGTAAGAAACTTCGTCTGTAAAATGGCAGAGGATGTGGAATTACTGCTTACGTTATACGACAGTAAAGATATGAAAGCAATTACAGAAAATTACGTAGTTTGTTGGAGCCGTGAAGGACTCGCGCGAGATATCGATCAGCTGCATAATCTTAGAGTACTTTTTACTGACCTAGGATCTCGCGATTTATCAAGAGAGAAGGTTTACCTTGTTTGTTATGCCGTTCGGGTTGGAAGTATGGAAGCCAAAGAAATAGATCGGAGATCAAGTATTTTACAAAATAGCCAGAAGCAAAAAAGCACGGATAACATGCGCCGCCCTTTCGGCGTCGCAGCAATGGATATTACTTTATTTATTACTGGAAAATTAGACGGCGATGTTGAAACTCATCATTTCATTCCATTCTTGCAGTAAGCAAATAATCATATCTTCAATTATATTGATAATTAACGTGTTTATAATTTATCGATCTATCTACCATGTACTTATTCATTTTTTACCATAATTTAGTTTACACGCACTCATAAGAGATAGGAATGTTTTGTTGGTTTCATTTTGTTTGGATCCAGATGCTGTGAGAAAGAAAGTCTGGATGGAACGTTGCGCAGAATTCTTGCACAGAAAGAAGCAAGCAGCCAGAAAGGTGGAGGTGGTAATAGCAATGCTGCTGGAGGTCAGGGCCTTTGGGCTAGCGTTAAACTTCTACGAGGTGACACTAAGCAGGTGAGTTAATTCACGATAAGGTAAATAATTTAAGAAATAGTTATAAAACAAAAATAACTGAATATCATGGCAATATTCTGCATCGTTAAACCTACTCTATGCGCAATAACAAAATCAAGTAACAATTCTTACCTTTAAATCTATTCATCCTGCTTTAACGCCTATTTTTCCTTGTATATACTTACTGTTCAATATACTCTTCCTGAATTTCATGTTAAAACACAATTCTTTATGTCATAATTCTACCAGTAAGTTAAACTCTCTCATCTCTCAGACTGTTCCAGATTTTATAATCAACTGCTATTTTTCCCTAAACTCTTCTTTAATCACCCAAACTCTGTAATGCATTTCTTTCAACTTCTTCAACAATTCATGGATTTGACAAATCTTTACCAACAATTTGTCATTGTTGAATCACATTGTATGTAGTCAAAACGTGTGAGAGACCCAATGTGTTTGAGAAAGAGAAAAACAGACAAGGTACAACACAGATATAGAGAACTCCAATGCTGCAAATCTTCTGTTCTCCCGATTTCGTAAAATTAAAAAAAACAAATTGTGTCTTTCACTGATAGATGAAAGAATCTACAGAAAACCGCGGTTTCTTCGTTCGAGTAGTACGAAACGACAAAAAATCAAGATTAAAACTAAAAGGGGTAAGGATTGGACACTGGTTGAAATTGCATCAAATACGCCATATACATTATATGTTAGATTCTGACTTCAATGAATAAATGTTTCAGTATCTTAATATCTACTAATAGATATAATTTAGTAAATACGAAAATTTTACAATACTTGTACCTGTGATATAGAGCAATTTTAATTTTCTTTGCATGGTACAAGGTTTTCTACAAACACTCCTGCAAAAGTTTGCTACTCGAAAAGAAAAAAGTACGCTATTCCCAACCTAACTCTGCTCTTCTCTGAATATGAAAACCCGCGGTTCGAAAGCCTATACTACTCCATAACGTGAAAATAATTTCAGGTACGTGAAGAAAACCCACATTTGGTACTTGGAAATGTGGCGATTGCTCGTAAAATGGGATTTCCAGAGGTCATATTGCCCGGCGATGTGAGGAACGATTTATACCTCACTTTGAACTCTGGTGAATTCAGCAAAGGATCTAAATCCACTGACAAAAATGTCGAAGTAACGGTCAGTGAACAAAATCTATCTATATAATCAAACGAGATCAAAATTGTTCCAACTGATTGAAATTCAGTAACATTTTCGGTAATGATTTATTAATCTTTCGGTTTTCTTGCGACAGGTAAAAGTCTGCAACGAACGAGGAGTATCCATACCAGGTGTTATGACATTGGGTGGAGGAGCACCGCCGATAGACGAGTATCATAGCGTGATCTACTACCACGAAGACAAGCCAAAGTGGTTTGAGACCTTCAAAGTAGCAGTGCCAATAGATGAATTCAGACAAGCTCACCTAAAGTTCACATTCAAACATCGTAGTTCAAACGAAGCAAAAGACAAGTCAGAGAAGCCTTTTGCTCTGAGCTATGTTAAACTGATGCAACGCAATGGCACAACTCTACAAGATACTAAGCACGAGTTGTTGGTTTACAAATTGGACCACAAAAAGTACGAAGAAACAGATATATCATATTTGAAATTGCCATCGACCCAGGGAGAGTTGGTAAGAAGAAATTACTTGCGCATAAAACTATTTCATGTTACAATTGAACGAGTTATTCATTTATTTTTTATTACCAGGAAGAACTGAATGCCGAAAAGAAGCCAACGCTCGGACCCTTCAGTCTGAGTTCAAAGGACAACTTTTCCATCGCAACAAACGTTTGTTCAACAAAATTGACACAGAATGTTGATTTACTGGGGTTACTGAATTGGGCATCGCGGCGTACAGACTTGAAGGAGTCTCTAATTGCTTTGATGAAAGTTGACGGAGAAGAAGTAGTTAAATTCTTACAGGTACCTTAATACCATAACGATTTTCATAATTTATATGGAATAGGGTGGCGCAAAAAAACCGACTATTTTTTTTTTTTGAGTCTCGAGTGAAAAAATGTTAGTTTTTGATGTTTTAAGAGGCCTCTCCAAAGGACAGCTCAAAAAAAATTTTTTTAGAGGTCGCTCCAAATTTTTTTAAATTTCAAAAATCGTCAAAAATCGATTTTTTTTTTTTTTTTTAATTTTTTTTCTCGGTACGGTATAATTTTACAGACAAAAAAAAAAAAAAGTTTCTGAAAGTTTCAGTTCAAAATTCAAATTTTAAAAGGTTGCTCATAATTTTTTTTAATTTATCAGTGCATTACTTTAGATTTTTTTCGAGCGACCTTTTAATATTCAAATTAAAATTCTATACATTTTATCTTTCTTATTTAGTGCAATAATCGATAGAAATACACCACGAGATGAACTAAAAGTCAAGCACAATATAGAAAACATAATTTTTTTTAATTCAATAATTTTATTTAATCAACTATAAAATTTTAACAATATTTCAATGAACTTTGTTATTAATTCTGAAACTAAATTTTAAATTATAACAGATTTCAACTTTAGGTAAATTAATATCATATATTATTTATATTATTTATATCGTTAATTATTGAAATTATTTAATATCATATTATTTATTTAAAGTTCGTATTAAATTCATTTTACTTGCATTGGGATATAACTTACGATTTTAAAAATTATGATTTCTATACTGTCGTTGATTTTTAGTTGATCTCGTGGTGTATTTTTATCGATTATTATACTAAATAAAAAAAAAAAATGAATGGAATTTTAATGTGAATATTAAAAGGTCGCTCGAAAAAATCTAAAGTAATGCACTGATAAATTAAAAAAAATTATGAGCAACCTTTTAAAATTTGAATTTTGAACTGAAACTTTCAGAAACTTTTTTTTTTTTTGTCTGTAAAATTATACCGTACCGAGAAAAAAAATTTAAAAAAAAAAAAAATCGATTTTTGACGATTTTTGAAATTTAAAAAAATTTGGAGCGACCTCTAAAAAAATTTTTTTTGAGCTGTCCTTTGGAGAGGCCTCTTAAAACATCAAAAACTAACATTTTTTCTCTCGAGACTCAAAAAAAAAAAATAGTCGGTTTTTTTGCGCCACCCTAATATGGAACGTTCTAAAGACGGTCCTAAAACCCCTATTATACTTTCAGGACGTCTTAGATGCTCTCTTTAACATATTGATGAGTAATTCGGAGAGCGATATGTACGACGACATGGTGTTCGGATGTTTACTGTACATAATTGGCCTAGTATCCGATAGAAAGTATCAACACTTCCAGCCAGTACTCGATTTATACATATCAGAAAGTTTCTCAGCTACTTTAGCTTACAAAAAGCTAATCACTGTATTACGCAAGCGTATAGACAGCGCAAGCACTAATGATGTTCAAGAGCGAGATTTGTTGCTTAAAACTATGAAAAGCCTACAATACTGTATGCGATTTGTCGTAGAATCACGACTCCTATTCGCAGAGTGAGTATCAGCATATAATACCTACGGGCTTTTATCACGCAATATAAATTAGTATTAGAATTTCTGATGAATTTAAACTTCCAAGATTACAAGCCTGTTTAACTCACAATTATAATTATAAAAAATATTTGACGAGGGCAAGTTTTTAAAAAGAATTTACCATTTTAACAAAGGCTGGATCAAGACGAAGAAGAATTTTCCCAAACACTGACGGAGCTGCTTAAATCTATAGTCGATTTAATGAGTCATGAAACTGATGGAACTCTCTTGGTCCAAGGTGCTTGTTTAAAGTATTTGCCAACTACGATTCCGCACGTGCTTCGAGTTTACAGCAGAAAGCAACTGAGTATTATACTAACTGACCTGTTAGTTACCCTGCCACCGGGCAGATTGACTAAACAAAAAATGATGACTGTGAATGACATAGTTCATAGCCCGTTGTTTTTGAGTCCTGATTGCAGGGCTATTCTTCTACCAACTATCACAATATTGGTCAGGCATCTCCTCGAAGCTAAAGAAGAGGTGAGATACTATGAAATAAACCTTTACGATAATGAATATCTAGCTTGTCTATAATAATAAAGACAATTTTGAAAATGGATCGCTCGAGGAAAAAATGTATGTTATTGAAGTATAATACGTGCAATTTCTATTCTCGAACCTATATTCATAATGTGTCGTTTGATAAACACAATAACTTAGCTTTGTGCAAACCTAATGCACACTTGATACTCAAATTCGTTTTTCCAAATATAACTTTGAAATGGTAATATGCATTGTGTGTATCATTAAATTATAATCATTTTATGTGCTTGCCGTGCAGCCTGACACCCTTTCGCCACGCACCTGTCTATGATATCTTCTATCCAAACACTCGTCTCCTCTATTCTTCTACTAAACCTCTACAATCTTCGATCTTTATCATATTTATCAACATTTATTAACTTGTTCATATCAGCATGTGCTCAAGGTGGAGGTTTGTCTTATTCTCTTGTGCCTTTACTTGTGTTATCATTCATAGTCTCAATAGTTGTTTTATTTTTTTTTCTTAGATTCTATCGTTTCTATAGCATGACATTAATTGATCAGATAAAAGCATCCCAATCAGTATGGAAAAATTTGTTTTTTAAAAGGAAAATTGAAACTAATTTATTTATTGTTACTGGTATCTGCTGTCGAGTTTCGACTAACATAGGGTTGTTTTATTTCTGTGTTCGGTTTGGTTTTGGTTATTGGCGTGTAAAGGGACTGTCAGGCACGCCGGGAAAGAGCGTGGCGAAGGTAGCCAGGCTGCTCGGCGAGAATCGACATCGACTCAACCAGCACCGTGGCTATTCGGAAGAGGTAATTTATGATGTACAGTTGAGGGTGAAATTGGAAAGGATAAAACACGTTGTTATCTGCTCATGCAATGTGCTTGGGAATGTGTTATCTTCCATTTTAGTGAAACTGAATCGTATGATCTCTCACTTAGTACTATAGAGTATGGAAACAGAGATGTTTTATTCAAAATTACTCGAGTATCCACCCCCTGAGTACAATGAAAAATCTTTTCGGTACTTTTCAAGTACTAAAACACATAGGGGATACAAATATGGATGATTTTACAGGTGGAATTGTGTGTTAAGATTTTATCTGACATTCTCGAGTTGACATTTAGGAGTGATATAGGCTCAACGGTCTCTGATGTTAAAGAAATAATGTTGACTGCATTGAGAACTGTCATTCAAACGGTCATTTCAATGGACAGAGAAAATCCTCTTGTCGGAAACTTAGTATCCGTAATGCTGGCTATTTTCAGGTAGCGTTAGATTTTTAGACAGACCTAATTATCATCCTAAAATATTATAATACAAATTCATGTACCACGAATAATTGTAACAATTATTCTTTACAGGCAAATGACCGATCATCACTATGACATTTACATCAATCACTTTGGCACGTCTATCGATCTGCTCGATTTTCTGATGGAGATTTTACTGGTATTCAAAGATCTTGTATCAAAAAGTGTATTTCCTAGCGATTGGTGCGAGATGATCATGCTTCAGAACAGCGTCATTCTTAAATCGTTGCGCTCATTTTCAAGAACAATCAGAGACTATTTCTTTAAAGAGTTTGAGCAGCAAGCTTGGTCCAATTTCTTTCATTGTGCAATTGCATTTCTTACTCAACCGTCGCTTCAGCTGGACACATTCAGCCCAACTAAACGAAATCGGCTAGTTTCACGATACAACGACATGCGCAGGTATTTTTCATATCAGTTATCGCATATCGACAAAATTTTAACCACTTCTGGTTCGAAAGATGATAATGTTTTCAAATAATATTACAGAGAAACAGCATTTGAAATTCGCTCCATGTGGTTCAACCTTGGCCAACACAAGATATCGTTTGTTCCGTCACTAGTTGGCGCTATATTAGAAATGACATTAATTCCTGAATCTGAACTACGGAGGGCAACTATTCCGATATTTTTCGATATGATGCAGTGCGAGTTTTACAGTTCCCGAATCAGCGAAGGATATGGAGATACAAAACGTGATCCTGGACATATAAAAGCTAATTTCGTCGGATATGAAGATGAAATGATTGCTAAGTTGGACATTTTGGTGGGTATCATTCAAACTCAGTACTGAAAATACAAGAGGCTCTTTCCCGAGCTAAAGAAGTTTCTTTCAATTGCATGAGAAATTATACAGCTCATATTGTCCAACTGAATGGGGTATGAAAACGATCACACAACACTGCCGATACTCAATGTTATGCCAATATCATTATACAGGTAGAAGGGGGTAGAGGAGACGAGCAATTTCGAGTACTCTGGGTCCAAGTGATGAGTGGTCTTTGTGAAGGTCATTCAACGATGCGTGAAATGGGTTTACGATTCGTGGATATTGTCGCCAGATTGATGGAAAGGCTCTTGCAATACAGAGACATAATTCATGCAGAATCCCAAGAACATCGTATGCTTTGTACAGTCAACTTGTTAGAATTTTACTCAGAGATTAATCGAAAGGAAATGTATATCAGGTGCGTTTAGTCTTATACTCAAAATTCGCCTAAGAACTCTAAAAATCAAAAATTTCCAAAATTCATAAAAATTTGATTATGAATCTAAGATATCTAATAACGCTTAATGATTACGCTAGTAGCAGATCATAAGTACTCTTAATAAATATTAAAGCTTTAATACAAATGTTAAATGGTCTGTTTTTTTCATATGAATCATTACTAGGTACGTGAATAAGCTTTGCGAATTACATTTGGAGTGTGACAACTATACAGAGGCTGCATATTCACTGAAACTACACAGTCAGCTACTGGCATGGAGTGATCAGCCATTACCACCTTTACTGCGTTCGCATAGGTGAGAAATGTTCGTGACAATTTACAAGCTTACATCTTTACTTTTATTCATCAGTTTTTAAAAATACATCAGATATCCGAGCTGCCAGACACATAGGGAGTTGAAAGAAGCTCTCTATTCGGACATAGTCGAATATTTCGACAAGGGAAAGATGTGGGAATGCGCTCTTGGTGCTTGCAAAGAATTGGCTACACAATTCGAGGAAGAGACATTCGACTATTCACAAATGTCTATACTACTCAGAAGAATGGCAAAGTTTTATGACTCTATTGTAAAACAGCATAGGCCTGAACCCGAATACTTCAGAGTAGCTTATTACGGTCGCGGTCATCCCCCATTTTTACAAAACAAGGTATAGAATCACAACCTGTTGTGTCCCATGTAGAAGAATTCATTCCCTTGATCAAGCTTAGATATTCTTTTAATCTAACGTTGTATAAGGATCTGTGTTTGGCGCAAAGAAAAACGTATTCTTTTATCAGCAAATAATATTTCTTTTAAGGTATTTATATACCGTGGCAAAGAATATGAAAGACTGAGTGAATTTTGTACAAGAACTTTGAACCAATTACCCAACGCTGAACAAATGAACAAATTGTCACCACCTGGAGATGACATATTGGAATCAGCTAGTCAATATGTTCAGATTAATAAAGTTGATCCATTAATGGATGAAAGGAGGAATCGTATGAGTGGGAAACCAGTAACTGCTGAAGCAGTTCTCAGGTACATTACTAACTGTTTTACAGCTACGATTTTCCAACGAATTGTTACAAAGCATTGAAATAAATTGAAAATTTCATTAGACATCATCGCGTGAACGACGTTCAACGGTTTCGATTCTCAAGACCAGCTCCAAGAAGAGACTCTACCTTAACAACCTCGTCAATGACATCAGAAAAAGATGGTAAAGACAAGGAGACGGGCAGTAATGCAAACAATGAGTTTGCTTCCTTGTGGCTGGAAAGAACAGTGCTAGTTACAAGCTATCCGCTACCAGGAATATTACGATGGTTTCCGGTAACTTCGAGTGAAACATATCTTGTTAGCCCACTGCGAAACGCTATCGAGACAATGGAAGCTACAAACAATGCGCTTAGAGACCTTGTTATTGCACACAGGTTTGTAGATTGCATATAATTTGCGAGTAATGGTATAAAATAACTAAGACAATATCACAAAACTGACTTTGAGCGTAATCGATGAAGTTGAATCAAGGTAAAACTTCTCTAACAGTTTGTCATCCTAAAATGATCTACGGTATTTACAGAGCGGACAATAGCCTGCCTTTGAACCCTCTAAGTTTAAAACTAAATGGAGTATTAGATCCAGCAGTAATGGGCGGTGTAGACAACTACGAGAAGGCTTTTCTCAATCCTGAATACAGAAATCGTCATCCTGAAGAAAGCTCCGATTTATTAAAGCTAGAAGGTCTTATAGCCGAACAAATACCTCTACTTGGTATAGGTGTGCAACTTCACAAGCTACGGGCACCGCCCGAACTCGCACCCTTCCATCAGAGACTAGAGCAGTGTTATGCATCCATGCGCGTCCATGTCGAAGATAAATACGGAAAAAGAGTGAGTTGATAAATTGAAACTATTTAGTTGTGTGGAATGGATTGAGGTGAGGAATAATATAAATATTTGAGTGTTAGAATTCTAATCGTATGAATTGTGTTCTATAAAAATGTTCATATTTAGACCTGTGATCTTCAAATTGAGAGCATGACCCAGCCAGTAACAATGCGAAGACAACAAATAACCAGAGGTGATAATCATCGACTCTCGGAAGCAAGTGTTGTCAGTAACGAGTGAGTTTGAGAGATAATTTTTGAATATACCTATTAATGTTGTTGAATTTTATGTTAACTCCATACCCCAATGTGTTATTGACTAACGGGACGTGGGCTATCTACTAATTGTACAAGCAAATATACATATCATGTCATAAAAACATTCCATTGAAACACCTTTCACATTGAAATCATTAGTCAGAAAATGAATTTAGAGCTTACGTCCTATTCAGATAATATGAGATTTCATCAGATAATGATAGCCACCCTTGTCATGATACCCTTTTATAATTTAGTTGTGGGACTCGATCCAGAGTATCTTCCCTTACGAAATCACAAGTTCCAACACTCAAGTCATTTGCATCGTTCAATTTTAACAACAGCTCACCAAACTCTGGTTCTACAAACATCAGTCTAACAAGGTAAAATCCATCAACAATATAACATCTGCAAATTTGACTATCAGGAAAAAAACTAGAAGAACATTATTATTATCATTATTCGAGCATGTGATAACTCAGAGATTTTTTCCTGAAGTCCAGCATGCTGAATATATTGTTAAATAACACCACATATGTCTATGTAGCTTCACAGCTTTAAACTAACTAACAACAACTTAACAATGGGATTGGCATAAACTCAGCTGTATTGGATGAAATCTGGTTGCAGGAGTGTTGCTGCAGGTCCAGATAAGATCTCAAACAACGTGCTCCTATCCTTCCTTCGTACATAATCCCATTATATTAATAGCCATTTTCGTTCTTCTATGCAGCATGACGTTAATAATTATTTAATTGACAGCCTATGTACCATGAAACTCGAGTCGTTTTGGCGTTTTATAATTGAGTCGATATCGAGAATTTTTTCAACACAATAGACAGTAGAAATATTTCATTATAATCCATATTGAAAGCTTGCGATAACGATATTACTGCTCAACGGTATAAATCAACATTATATTATTATTACGGCAGAACAGCATATTTATCAGAGAAACTTTCTCTGCGGAGTTCAACTTTCACGACTATTGCTTAGTTGTAAATGAATGATTGTGTAAATCGGTTGATGCCTCAAGGGACAATAATATTATTTGCTCATTTAGCACAATCTTTAATTAGACTGAATAATTGTTAAATAAATGCAAAGACTTGGAGGAGACTAAACTAAAATATACATTTGGATATTGACGCCTTTTTCTACTGCGTAACTTTTCTAGATTTTCTGATTTTCAATCCCTGCCATTCCTTCCATTTGTATTCCAAATATCCTATTATGTTACGTTATTGAGTTATTCTCATTGAATCATGTTTTAATATACAGCCTATAATACCTTTCTGACCAAAAACAGAGCCTTGTACCTCAACTAAGCCGATTGGTAAATAATAACTTAATTGCATGAGACTAATTCTGAAGTGAGTATAAATTTACATGTTGACCTGAAAACTCAGACTGACTTTTCGCTAAAAAACTCTAACATTCCAATTCTTACGATTAGCAAAAAAGGCTACGTCATTCCGAATCTTATATTGCAAAGAGTCTGTAAAACCACCATTTGGTGAAACCTTCTTCCGAATAATAAAATCATTGATAATTGTAGATCTTAGAATAATATCCAATTAATTCTATTCAAACAACGTGTAAAAAAGATCCTAGCAAAATTTAGTTCAGTAGTAATCATGCCAAATCATTCTGTCGAAGATTTACCACCAGTAATTCAATTGTGCTTCTGCTTCACAGGAACAGTTCGATTCGTTCTAACATCTTGTCCACCGCTTCGCTTAAGGCCTTAGCTAATTCAAGCCCTGGAACCAACAAGAAGAAAGATTCGAAGCGAAGAAGTGCTCGCAAGAGTGATTCGGCAGTTGTCCATAAGAGCGAACAGCCAACGAGTCAATGGTATACATCGTCGGATATTGCGCAAACAGTACCACTCAGTCTCACTACTTCTGTCTCTCATACTCCTGTGACAACGGTTTTTGAACTCAGACAAGAGGTGAGATGATGTAGTTTTTTTCACATACAGAAGACCATGCAAATATACACTTATATTCTTTATTGAAAGCAACACCTCCTGACTTGGCATAGTTTATTTTCATTGAAACTAATTCTTGATGAAAATTGGCAAAAATCTGTATAGTTCGATCCATATTACAGCTAACACCAAAACGACCGCTGAGATCTGAGGTTGAAAAAGAACGTAGAATGAGTAATCGCTGGTCCGGCCAGTCTCATCAATATCTAAGAAATGCCAGCAACGGATTAGATCCCAGTGGCTTAGGTAGAGGTAATAGAGACAGCGTGGGAACCACGGATAGTACCGCATCAGAAGACGATCCTCCACCACCACTTCCGATAAAAACACGCGAGGCTGATTATTGTAATCTTCCTGACGATACAATCCCACGTAAATCAGAAATTATAACGGATTTCAATCGGCCAATAAGCCAGAGAATTAGAAGTAAGCCACCCGCACCTCCAGAACCAGTTATTAATCAATCAACACCTCCGACTCCTCCGCCTAAACCTAAACGACCTACAAATACTGTAAAGAGAGTCATACTTTCAACGATTCATACAGAAATCTGTGCCGATGATTCGTCTACTGCGTGACAATGGTGTGACTAAAGATTTTGACGCTTTCAGATCTTCTATTTAGCATTCCATAATTTAATGTGAATTTAATGATGCTTCTACGTTTTCAAATCACAGCCCAATATTGGGACATGTATAGACTGAAAGGGTTGATAATAATTTAGCATATTTGCCGAGCAGTTACCATTTCATTATCATACCAAAGATATCGCGAATATATTATAGAATTATTTAACTAATTCAATCGAACTAATCTATTGATAATGAATCAGTTCTCTTTCGTAAAACAAAACTTTATTTAGTTAGACACATAGTTTATGAAAATAAGGGATTTAACTACTAGTCCGTAACTTACAAGTATAAATGTTGAATAACCAAAATTTTATTACTATACATATATATATATATATAGATAGAAAACTAGAGAGGGAGGAAGGGAAAGAGCGAGAGGGAGAGTTTTTAAAAACACACCAAGCATAAAAAGTAAGATATAAACAGACAAGGATAGTGCCATTTTATTTTTTTAAGCTTAATGTAATTATGAAATATGACTTAGGGACCAACCAATTAGTATTGTATCGACTAAGTATCACTCAAAACTTTTATACCGAAGTTGGAGCCATCTCTTCACTGTTACACATCGTCATTTTATACGTACATAATATATCGTGGTAAATGAAGATTAATCATATCAATATTTATTCATATCGCTCCTTATTCGACAAATGAACAAATAGCTACTATCAACAAAAGATTCCGCATTGTTTCAAACATGTTTGACCAGTTAAATTATATTACCCTTGTTCATTATATTTATTTTATTTTTCAATCACTTTACTTATACGTATAACAAGTTGGAAATGAAATTTTGACAATTAGCATGACTGTATATGAAATTAATGGAATAAGAACTTATATGTTTAAAAATTCCTGTTATATTATTATCACCTTTTTATATTTGTCCATAATGCTCAAGTGTTCAAATGATATAGGTATACCTATAATTATGTAATAAATTACAGTATTGATGTACATAACAAGAATAGATAGATTATTCGATTTTATACTAGTATAGTACTAGACATTTATTAGTTATTATTTCTTGCGTTATTGCTAATCGATCGGAGTGATCAATATGTTAAAATTTCATTATAATTATTTGGATTTCCAGTCTGGCAAATCCTATACCAATTTGGGTCACGTTGCAGGCTCGATGCATTACGACGATAAAATGAGGCTTGAATAATTTGACGTTTTCCTATTTTTGTCGGTGGTACAGGTGGGAAATCTTTTAAACGCCAGCCATAAACCCAATTGCTTCCATAAAGGTAGTAATAGCGGTCTTCTAGCATTTTGTTATATCTGAAAATTGATAAATAATTACGACAAAGGAGGCTGTTAAAAATACTAAAGATCCCATGTATCCTCTTTATAAGTAAATCATGGATATTAAGGTTTCCCGATTCGACCTGTTCTAAAAACATTGGGCTGAGCGGTGCTATTAAACGGAATATCTCTAACCGGGCACCGAAAACGGGGAAAAAGAATCTGTAGCGCAATTCTATTGGCGATTTCGAATACGTAGGTCCCAAAACATGTTCGTTTCACGCTAAAATAGAGAAATGGCGTGAGGAATAAAGTTTTCTTAGAGATATTCTCTTTAATAGCACGCGTTCAGCCCAATGTTTTTAGAACAGGTCGAATTGGGTAGGGAACCACTTAAGCAGATCAATCCGAAGCATTTATACGCTTACCTTTCCCGGAGATAGGTCTTTCTTGCTTCATGACTTGATTCACCTTTCTCATACAACAATTTCAATACATGAGGCTCTACAGGACTCATGTAATCTAAATTCAAGGTACCGTCAATAACGGGTCGCCAGTTGGGGAGTTTGGAAGAGTCTTGTTTCTGTATCAGTGAACAATTCGCGATTAATACCAGAAATAAAATGATTTTTTAATTCATTGTAATGGAACATGGCAAGAAGGCAGAATAGCTACTTCTTTGTGTTCAGCTGCGCGGCGCTTACGACGCTTTTCCTCCTGTTCAGCCACTTGAGCCTTAGCCTTACTGACCAACTTTTCACTGCCTAAATTATCGATCAGTCTCTGTTGATTTTTTCTAAACCAATTGATCCTCCGTGAATTCTCTGTGTTAATAGCTTCGGTGAACAACAACTGACACCGCGTGTCACATGCACCTGATTTTTTAGCCATGATTTATTATACTTAAATAGAATGTAAATATTTTTCGAAAAATTTTACTGTCAAGTTAGGGAAAAACTAGACAAAATTGTGTAAACGTAGCAGTTTATCATTCAAAATTATGAACATTGATCATATGACTCGGATCTTAATTCATAATAGATTCGTTCTACACAAATCGGGCTGCACTGGACTGCACCGAACCAATCGCCTTGAAGCTTAGACTAGTATTCACCAATCGAAACCTCCTAGAGTAGTCCAGTGCAGCCCAATTTGTGTAAAACTAACGAATCTATAGCTTTATTCGATTATAATACTATATGGGGCGTTCCAGTTATAGCTTTGCGATTAATTCAAAAAAATTGAATTCAGGATCACTCAGATGTTCTAAAATATTTGTCTATAATAAACGTGGAATCTAATCATGTAGAGTTCCGTCAGATCAGCACGCCTTATTACATCGGTGAGTCTAGGAATTTATTGCTGCAGAATCAATACATCATTACTTATCGCGAGGTTTTTGTACAATATGTCATTGTCAAGATTTTCATTATACTCGATCATGCACATCATGCATCAAGGGTCACTCAAAGAGTATACTCTTTGGGGTCACTGACCGCACGACAGATACCCGTATTGTAGGTCAATGCTCTTTTCCCAGTTAGTCGCGCCAAAGGGGTGCTAAATGGTATCGCCATCTCACCGTCGAATTCACGTACTACTTAACTTAAATTCTAAAATTCGAATGACACTATAAGATAGTGGCCAAGCTGGGCCAAGCAAGGGATACCAAAGGTCTTTAGAACGAACGAAAACGAAAATGGCACTATCTGTCGTTGTTTTATCCGCAATTCCACAACTGCTGGATCATCTGCGAAGGCGAACGCCCCATGTGATATTCCACGCTGTTACTCCAGGTACGATTTTATCTCGAATTACTCGTCACGAGATGCATAAGGTGCGCCTAAAGTGTAGCAATACATCCTGAATCACATACGATCTTCCAGCAGCGATCACACACGCCGCTATTTGCAGGGTCAAAAGAGGCGGTCTCAAAACTTCGAGAGACCGAAATCGTTCTGGCTGATCCTAACCTGTTAATTTTTCATCTCGACCATTTACAGTCGGTTAAATGGGTCCAGGCTACCTGGGCTGGGCTGGATAAGCTCATACCACATTTGAAGGGCCGAGAGGTCCCGTACCAAATATCCAGATACTCTGACGCGAGTTTCGGGCTTGCAATTTCCGAGTACACAATCGCGAGCATCGTTAATCACGAACGCAACCAGCGTGGCCAATATGAGAACCAGAGAATGAGGACATGGTCTGTAGATGGAAGAATCTCACAGCACAGACTCATCTCTGATCTAACAATTGGAATTCTAGGAATTGGGACAATAGGGAACCACGGTAGATTGAAGAAAACTCCTAAGATCTAGAAAAATCTTTTTTCATATTTCTCGCCATCAATTAATCAACAAACAATTAATGGATTGTAATTTTCCTGCAGTGGCCCGAATCCTGAATGTAATTGGCGCCACAGTTTGGGGTCTTTCCCGTTCTTTGCCTAAGGAAAAGCCAGCCTACTTGGATGAGCAGGTTCTGACAAAAGATCTGCCTAAAATTCTTCGGCAATGTGATTACATCGTCAATGTATTGCCATCCACAGAGGAAACGAGGGGTCTTTTGAATGGAGATGTTCTCAAAAACTGTGAAGAGAAAAAGTCTGTTTTTATCAATGTTGGGCGAGGCGATGTTATCCAAGAAACAGATTTGATACGAGCTCTCCAAGAGGGGTGGATATCAGCAGCTATATTAGACGTCTTTAAGGAAGAGCCGTTGCCGGAAACTAGCAAACTCTGGGCACTGCCTCAGGTGAGAGAATCCGTCTTTGATTCATCCTAAGATGTTGAGGCAAAACATCAGTGGTTTTGGATATGTTAATAATCTTATATGATTCAGGTTACCATATCTCCTCACATTTCTGGAGTAACACGATCCAAAGACGTTGCGAAAGCCTTTCTCGCAAACTACGCAAAGTATTTGAAAGGGGAAGACATTCCAAATACTTTTGAAGCAAACAGAGGATATTAATTAGGCCTCGATTTTTATACGCCCTAACATTCGAGCGGACCATATTTTTCAAAATAATCCTACTTCCGACATGGATTTTTTAAATATTTTTACAATTAGATAGTGTTGAATGAAAATAAAATATATTCCAGTTGCCTCACTGTTGTTTCATACAAGTATTTCGTACGCCATCTAGTAGGAGATGTGTAAAGTATCGATATGAGTGCCCAAGATGCTACCAACCGGGGGCAATCCTATCACGTGATGTGAAAACAGTCAAATCTGAACAAAGTTAAACGATATTTATTGTTCAGTATAAAAATTTTGCAATTCGCATTGCAGTCATCGCTGTGATACAAATCTTCGCAAAGAATGCAGGGGCTTGATTCCATAACTTTTATCACTGCTATCATTGCTGGTAGATATCAGTGCTCCGTGCAATGAGTACTTAATTCAATTATAAAATAAATAATTATTAATGTACTGGTAATTATTTAATAAAATAAAACTCGTACGACATTAAGTACTCGTCGCACGGAGCACTCTCATGATATCTATCGACAGTGATAGCAGTGATAAAAGTTATCGAATCGAGCTCCTGCTGGCAATAAACTTGCTTTAAAAATCGTGTTACCGGGGTGAATAGTTAGTCGTAATACGTCGGCTAACTCTCGCGTATAGTTGATGATGGGTGTCGCCATCTAGTGATGTCATACATAAGTTATGTAAACGTGCATAAAAGCGATGGATATATAAACACAAACGCAAGAACGTTCCGTCTTACGACATTTGAGTCGTCACTTGTATTTCAATAAATGTGGTTATGAAGTGTACCATCCAAGCTAGCAAGGAGTAAATTGATAAATAGATTATGTTTACCTGAGCCTAGACTTGTTTATACGTTGTATAATGGAAGTGAGTCTTGGCAGCACGCTTTTGGCCGGAGATCCGCGTTTGGTCGATCATATTGTTGGAGAAGTTAAATCACAAGGAATTTTCGATCAATTTCGTAAAGAATGCATCGCGGACGTTGATACAAAGGTTTGTGTGTTTACAATTGTTTCTAATGTCTTAATATCATTTCATCTACGAGAAAATATAAAACGTTTTACCGAATCGCTCAAGGTCAATATAAAAAATCATAAGCGACCTAAAGAAATCTGTTCTCACAAAAACTATCGATATTTCTTGCAAACTCTTATAACTACTCATTTACCAAATATAAAACAACCTAGTTCTATGCGGACTTAATACAGCTTTGGCCCGTTATGATTTAGGCAAGATCTTGGCTGTGTGCTAATCATTTAATATATTATATATAGCGACAAACCGATTATTTTGACTGACATAACATTTATCTATTCATTTATAACATTGTTATTCTTTTAGAAATTAGAATCTAACAGTAAAGTACGAATAATGTTTTATGCTGAAATTTTTTACAGCCAGCGTATCAAAACTTACGTACTCGAGTCGAGAGTTCGGTGAACACGTTTCTTTGCAAGCAAATATGGAAGCCAGATATGAACAAAAATCAATTGCGAGAAAATTTGCGCAAACAAATACACGATGCTGCTTATTTAGACGCAGGAGTGGAGCGTATCGTTGATCAAGTTGTAAATCCCAAAGTCTATTCGGTATTTATGCCACAAATTGAAGACGTTGTCTATAAATTTCTTGGTATCGAAAGACCTAAGGATCGAGAAAGAAACGGAACCAAAAGCCTTAAAGATTTGTTACCTAGAGATTTAGATCCTGTTTCACCAGAGTCTGATAAAAACAGCTTAAAGGATGTCTCGCTAGAGTCTGTTGATGCTAATATGGCTGCGACTGGCGGAGAAGCTGATCATTTGTTACCAAAAGATATGAATAAGGTTGAAACAAACTTACAGAGTGATGAAAATGTCAACGATAAACTCATTTGCGATACTAACTCACCGAACAAACTATCAGAAAATTCAGAAAGTCAATTGGAATCTAATCTGAAGAATTCAATTAAAAATTTGTCTGCTTCAAATTTGAATATTTCAACAAAATCGGACAAAAAAACTGAGGAAGAAGAGGAAGATAGCCCTGTGTTCGAGCCAATTGATATAATGAATTTCAATGAGTCTAACGACTCGCATTTATCAGGTATCTCAGAATTGACCAGTCACAGGTCAAGGAGTCCTGATTTCTCGAATGATTTCTCTAGAGACAATTTAGACTTCAGCAATCATGATTCACAGCTGAGTAAAGTTTCGTCCGATTCTCGATTGTCGATTGTCACTGATTTCGGTTTGTCAAATCATGGATCTACACCGATGCCCGACACCTTTAAGGAAGATAGTAATAAAGGAAAGCCTGTTGAATCTTTGGAACCCAGGTGTAATAAAGATAATTTCAAAGAAATAAGAGATATTGAAACCAATAAACTTACCATCAAAGAGACAAAGAATTCCTTTGACGGTGTCAGGAGTAAAGAAAATCCCCAAGAAGCAAAAGATTCGAAAGATTCAAAAAGCACTAAAGGTACTCCAGACTCCACTGATAGTGGAGTAAAGGACAAAAATGATTCTAAGGATCCGAAAGATAAATGTAAAGACAATGATGCGGTAAAAACAAAGTCTAACAAGGAAAAGAGTGATCCCAAAGAATCCAAGACTCATAAAGAGCGAGAAAAGGATCATAAAAAGAGGCAGAGCTCACATAGCAGTTCAAAGCATGATAAAAGTGATAAATATCAGAAAGATAAATACAAGGAAAAGTCTGAGAAATGTCGCGAGAGTACTGAGAAATGCAAAGACCATTTGGAGAAATCTAAAGAGAGTGAGAGGCCGAAAGAAGACAAGAAGGATGCAGATAGAAAAGAAAGTGCTACAAAGGACTTGAAGGATATTTATAAAGAGAAAATTCGAGAGTTGAGAGAAAAAAAAGAGCTGACTGAAAAAGAAAAACTGACTAAAGACCCAAAAGATTCTAAATCTACGAAGGAATCAAGAGACAAAAAAGATTCATCGAGAGATCGTAGGGATTCAAAGAGTTCTTCTTCGAAAAGTTCTAGTCGTCATGACGATAAGTCGAATAAAAATGATGAAAAATCGGTTTCTAAAAATGATAGCAAATCTTCCAGCAAGGCAGTGGACTTGAAAGAATCTAGGAGTGAGTCAAAGGATAAAGGAAAGCGTGATGACAAACGGCAATCAAAGGATAGCAAAGAAAGCCGAAGTAAAAGCCACGGAAATTCGAAAAGTGATCCGATGGATAAAAGCGAAAAGTATGAGAACAAAAGAGACGTTAAGAATGATGTTAAATCGGAATCTCAAAGATCGGAAGCGAAAAAGGATTCAAAAACAGAATCTCAGAATAAAGAATATGAGAGAGCTGAGAAACTGGATGCAAAGAAAGACTCTAAGACTGATTCCCATAATAAGGACAGAAAACGAAAGGACGATAAGAAAACTAAAATGAAAGACGACCATTCTAGTTTAAGGAAAAATCCAAATGATCGACGCTCTACAGACAGAGACGGCTCGAATGGTTCAAACAGTAAAAACTCACAAAAAAGTAGCTCTAGTTCCATTGCGAATTCAAGTAAAACAAGCTCCACCAGTTTAACTAAGGAATCAAGCGGGACTAGTAACTCTAGTAGCGAAACATCTGATAATGTAGATGTTTCACCTTCTGATGGAGTAAAATTACCAATCGAATCGATCCACAAGGATGGGGAAGACTCGAACAAAGTCAGACCTTTCACAATAAAAGTAACGAATGAAAAGGAAAGCGAAGCTGATTACTATATCGAATCTGACTTGACACCCAAAAGAGTAGATTTAGGGCAGGCGGAATTGAGTTTGCCATTGAAAAAACGTCCGCTACAAGCGAATGCCGCTGCTCCGAATCCGAATGACTTCAAAGTAAAGAAACCCAAATTTGCAAAGAACTTTCAAGAAGCTAAAAAACTGATGAAGATTAGAAAAAAGTTGGAAAAACAAAGATTAAAAGAATACGAAGCAGCTAAAGAGAAATTTCAAATGGCTAATGATTCTAACAAGCCGGAACCACAGGCGGCACAAACTGTTAAAGATAAGAATAGTCCAATACTTCCGGACGATGAAAGAGTTCAAATCATAGAAGTTACTGATGACGAGTATGAAGAACCATACCCAGATCTTTCAATGAAAGAAATAAATATTAGCCTAGAACGACAGTCTCTAACTAGTCTAGAAAACCCACTAGTTTTTAATCCAGAAGAGAAACTGCAAAATATTGCTGAAAGACAATCCAACTTATCAGCGATGGAAAAATCTATAAGACAGTCCCTACAGGATATGATTTCTGATAAAAAATTAGTAGAGTCAGGAACTCCGACTGAAGATGCTAATGATTCAGCAGCATCTGTGAAGACTTTTCAGAGCAAAGCATGCATGCAGAAAAATAATGAGAAACTGTTTATGACCGATAATCATCCTGAGAAATATAATTCTATAGAAAATAATGAAGCAGATAAATTAGACAAATCCACTATCTGCAAAGAAAAAAGCAAAGTCCGTCATCTAAACTCGACAATCTTTAGCAGACCAATAATATCTCCATGCGGTAATAAGAGTGAAACTTTAGCATCGGAATCAGATGACAATTGTAACTGTCTATATTTCGAAGCTGATAATGAGAGGGCTATAAAATTCTCCAAATTTGTCCAAACATTGGAGTTAGAGGTACTCGAAAATGAAACATGTCCACAAAGTTCAACCGAGTCCCTTGAAAGAATATTGGAAAGTCTCGGAGGTCAGATAGTTTGGGCGTTACCTAAAACCATGGCTCCACCTATGTCGAAACGCAAACACTCGACGAGTCCTCTGATGGATATTTTATTGAATAGTACAAATAACAACAACAATCGTCACAAGATGAAAGAATCTACGCCAGAGGAAGAGTCGAATATAATAAAAAGGAAAAAGCTGGGTCGTCCTAAGAAACAACGAGCGGTAGCCAATGTCTGCGGAATCCAGAATCTCCCCAACGGAGAGAATTTCGTCATGCCGTTAAGCCCAGAGAGTGACGTATCGGCCAGCAGTGACAAGAACTCGCTACTTCTTCCAAAAGAAGACAAAAGGTAATAATTTATCATCTATGAAGTCATTTGGGAGAAAATATGGATACCATTTAATATGCTACGTATGTTTATCGCTAAAATCTTTTCAAAAATATATTTAGCTCAGAAAAACAAGACTTGAAAATGTATATGTGAAAGAAAAAGAAAAAAACAATAGTATATTTTGCTTGCCGTAGCTATTTGATAAAAGTTAAATGTTATTTGTTCCCAACATTCTTTATATACCTATACATAAAAAAAAGATGTGAAGAAAATTTAACTGGCTAAGTAATTGAAAAGAACTTACTTTGATTGGATGATTGCAGCCGGCAGAGAAGCAGTCAGCGTTACTCAAGCGATGACCTTTATAAGCCCAGGCCTTTTTTCTCCAGTTCTTCCAGGCGAAGTAGAAGGTCTAATCAAGCATAGCAGTCTGACAAAGCACACAGTGTTGGATGTTGGCATTACGTAAGACTCTAGGGAAGAATACTAAGCTTATTTCTGAGAACGACTGAATAATTCTTCACTAATGTGCTTTCCTTTGGCTTATTGCAAAATTTCTTTTCATCAACAAAACTTCAACATTTTAAGATGAAATTCTTCACAACTGAACCATGTTCTTTATTTCTGTCTCCAATATCCGTATCATATTCAATTTGATGTTTGAACCATTCTTGTATATTGCTGTACTTCTATCTAACTAGTTCTTCATTCTCGCCATAACATGACGTATTCTTTCCTATTTTTTATCCATAAGTACAGATGAGACCAGTCTTGCTAGGGCTGGGAGGTATTTTAGATAGATATATTCCAAATATTGTATATTATAAGTTCTTGAGGCATTCGAAAGTACTGCAGAATTTACGCTAGGCGTTTACTTATCGATTTTATCTATGATTGAAGAACGAATTTGTATTCTATTTCGTATTTCGAAATGTACTTTCGAAATCCCATTGCGTATTTTTTTTTGTATTCAAATATACTTTCCCGGACGTATTTTGTATGAAATACGTCCAAGACAGTGTATTTTGTATTCCACATTTAAATACGAATCGGAATGTATTTTTTACCCAGCCCTGGGTATTGTTGTTAAAATTAGTAAATAAATATTAATGGTGATTTCGATTGTCGATGTCGATGTCGATTTAGTGACTCATTAAGATAAAGCCGCTGAAATCCATACAGGAAAAACGTCATTGATGCCGGTTTTTGTGTCATTAATTAGATTTGAGAGAAAACAAACAAAAGTTATACAATTAGTTTTACAGAATCCAGTTGAAGTACAGTTTTTGTTCACTCTTTTGTACAATGCTCGGCTTCACTTCAGAAATCAGGCTTTCTAGTGAATGAGATTACCTTTTTCCCTTTTGTAAATTGAATATCAATGACTTTTCATTAAAAAATCCTGATAGATTAGATGGAAATGAGTTAATCCTAACTTATAATATCAATTTTGAGATCTATTCGTGAAGGTAACTAAAATATAAAAATAAAAACAACCAACTTGCATCTTTATATTTCATACTACACTCATAATTTTGTTATCATCTCATGATGGAATATTACGATTCTAAGGGTCCGTATAATCATTTAGAATTCTCTTTGGAAAGAAATTTGTTAATATTTTTAGCTAAATGTGACAAATTTGATGTTGCTATACTAAAGGCCTTTTTTTTTGTAAATAGCTAATGTATTTAGTCCAACATTGTATGTACATATAAATAGTTGTAAATGAAGAAACTATTATTACGAATATTTCTTGTATATTCGAGAATTCGATTAAAACTTTGGCACTGAATTTACTAATATTAGAAGCTTCGTGAATTCCATATAATTATTTGCAATAATTGTAACAGTGCTCTTCTAAGTTATGTTATATTACATTATACCCGTGTATTTTCACTTTTCAAATTTCATTGCCGAACAACATTATCTCAGCTATGATAAAATTAATAAATAATTAAAGTCTGATGAAGTATGGTGGTCGATTCTTGCCAAAACTTATATTGTGAGACTGTGAAATAGAAAATACAATGATCACAAGATACGGTATTTGATCATTTCCCAATTGCAGACGAATCTAAGAGTTACCGTTTAACAACGTATTTATAATGAATAAAAATTTTGTCGTAGAATAGAACAATAGTTTCTTATTTCTATTCAAATTGCTTTTGGAAAGACAGTGTTAAGCAATATCTTCGAAAAAAATAGCCAGCTATAAATCATATTCGGACATGAATTATGAGTTTCAAAATACGTAATATACGCTCAATGGGTTATTTATTTTTTTTATTAAATTTGCATATAATGTTTAGCAAGATGCAGACCTGTAATAATTTTTATCTTAGTAATCTGTGCCAAGCTGATTGTAAAATATCACTATACTTATTGATGTCGAATAACTGTAAAAGATACGCTTAAAATCATGAATACATATTGATTTTATTACATTAATGGTTTCTTTGGAAAACCCGTTTACAAAAACTGTATTAAAAATCTTGAATACAAAGAACAAGTATATTCGCAAAAATTGATGTTGGGCTGGTTCCATGCATAACGAACATAGATAATAATCATTATAATAGTAATGCTAGTAACCTTTCGCCACTTTTTTTTATATAATTTAAAGTCACCATGACAAATTACTTTCGGTTATAGTGACGATAGGAAATCTACATATTTCGCTATCCAATAACTATAAAATCACAGACTAAACAAATATCCAGTTGAGTTAAAATGTGCTATTTCCTGTCTTGCCCAACAATAATGACATACCAATTAAACCACATGGTATTTCGTATTGTCTAGGCGTGAAAAACAGGAAGTGGTAAAAATTCTATCTTCAATAATAAAATGTATAACAAATAAAGGTGCTTCATAGTTATTTAAAAAGGAACTTTGCGATTGCCAATATATTCAATGATAATGAATAGCGTTTTAAATTAAAAAAAAAAAAACTTATTTTTCGTAACGCCAATATCTATGTTTATGAATTTATATATGTATACTTGTATAATATGTAAATTGGCACGTAAAATCAGTCATCAAATACATTGACCTCCTGAATTTTTTTTTTTTAATTCTTTTTCATTTTAAGAGAGAAATCTGTGCCCTCGATCTTGAAATTGTTTTTTGAACTTATTTTTTTATAATAGTTAGCATTGTCAATTGTTAGCATTACTATCAATTTATTGCCTTGCTTCAACATGGGGAATAAAAGTTGACAAAAAAAAATAAAGACAAATAAAAGGTAAGTTATGTTTTCTCTTGTGACTGAGAAGTCCATTCTGATATATTATGCAGAACACGAGGTCCGAGAAGAGAGTTTTCATAAATCTTTGAGGAATTGAAATTTTTGAAACGAAATTACAGCTGCTTGGCTCATTCCTAATTGAATAGGGACTTCAAAGGTAGAGAAGCGAGTTTTCCTTAACTTTTTCTCGATTTTATTTTAATGATGAAATTAAATCGGTATTCATTTTAAATTTCAATTGTACCAGAAGTATACCGGTCTATACCGTATATATGACCTTGCTCGGGCCGTAACTAAGAATCGATATACATGTATATGAGTATAAATACGACGTATGATTGTCACAAGTACGTAGAGTTAACAGCGTCCTGCGCGACGCATTTATTCACGTGAATCGTTGTGAATATAAATATAATAATAATTTGCTCTCTGTAATCAGTACATCTGAACCGGGAGGATATTTCTGCGATAATAATTATGCAACGTGATCTCTATATGACGTGGCGTAATTTTAAGCAATCGGCTAAACAGTATTTTCTCTCGAAGGTCGCCAGGTATACCTATAATTATGATTCAAGCATCGTTTACTGCGCTGCGTGTGCGTATTCAAAGGATGTATCCAGATAAACAGGCTCCCGAGAAATGCCAAGTGGGGAATCACCTATGGGAAAAACAGTCACAGTACAGTCTATAAATAGAATAAGTTGTTATATCAATTGATAAACGTCACTATTTCATATACAATGTGTATATAAATCTTTGCATTGTTCGATACTAGTTATGATCCATATTTCAATGCGCATTGAAATTTGAAGAAAAACATTGATCTACTATTTACGTCAGAGGCGTATTTAACCGCAAGGCCTAACTTTCTTTTGGTTTGCCAACCTGCCGTCCTCTCCCAACCACGTGGTGCTTATGCATAGTTCGCATGCGCTGAACAGCGACGCAGTCTAACCTAGGTAACTTGTGATTGTAATTTTGAAATGCGGTTATCTTAATGAAATGCGAAAAGGTCAAGGTATCTGGGTATTTGAAGAGGTTTGATTCAATGTTAATTAGCCATTGTAACCCCATCGAGGCTGCGTCATTTGTTAACTCGCTCGTAATCTAACGATTCACAACGACAAGGTGGGGATAGCTTGTCCGCGGAAGAGGCTACATCCTTTTTTCACTATATCCATCTCATTTCCACACGACTAACGTAAGCGGCCGCATGCTGCATTTGCGGAGGCCGAATTCATTTTAATATATATATTACATTATTCTTATACATCAAAAGTAAGAAAATTCCATTCGTTGACTAATAAAGAATAAAGAGCTGTGCTCTTCTTAGGTGTAGTGTCGAAAATCAACGGGCGGCAGGGGGGGCGAGTGGTTTTTTTTTTAAGAACCAAGGACTCAAGTTAACCATACCGCTTTTGGGACTGTATTTTCAGACTAACGTTTGTGGGTGAAAAATGAATATCGATGATTACGAGAGCTTACCAACGGGTTCAGTGGTCGTCCACATGACAGCGGGTGCCATTGCCGGCGTTATGGAGCATTGCATAATGTATCCCTTGGACAGTGTCAAGGTAGGTAATTCAAAACCACCGTTCTTTCCTACACAGCTACAGAGCCTATTACATATTATTAGATTTCGTCATCGAAATCTCATAACTCGTGTGTTCCCAATTCCAATATTTTCACGTGTCCATCTATAATCCACTCTCTCTATGTTAAAAACGGAGCATTACTTCAATGGGTATTCTTGAAGCGAACCATCTGTCTCTTGATTCGCATACTTATTACTGCCCTATACGAAAACCAAATCATTTCATCAACCAGGCAATTAATTAAAGTAGCCATTCAGTCGTTTGACTGTTACTCCTCTAATGAAAGTTGTCATTCAGTTTTCCTTCCACCATGTACGTCTCAGCGTTTTTCTGCAAAAATAAACATATTTCAATTTCTGGGTATATCAGTATATTCATTCTTCAATTTTTAATTACACATTAATACTTACTTAGTTCTGTTCTTGATTTTTATCAAGAAGTATATATATATATATATATGTATGTATGTATTTATTATAATTACTATACCTAACCCTGTCTACAATTCTAGGGATATGATAACCATATACCTCTGAAATAGTATATATTTAGTTACCTTGGTATCTAGCCTACAATTCTAGACTCCAGGAAAACCGGAATACACTCTTACTTGTGCTCATAAATCTGTATCTCTATAACAACTAGGCACATTGATTATCTAATTGAACTGATAAGTTGCGCCATCGGGTAGTAAATAAAGGATTTAACAAACCAGAGAAACAGATAACGAAATTTAGTTCCTAATTTATCTCCTCCTACCAAATCAAGGGGTACCCCTTCTCTCTTGTTTCTTCGAACGCTACTCTATCCCTTTCTCACTTCAATATTGTTCTGACTATGTTAATGCCTATACATTGTATGCAATTAATGTGTTAGGTTCAAATTCAATTGTTAGTTAGTCATTGGGTATTACATTAAAATGTTCATAAGCTTCCGGAGTTTATCGTCATTATTGTTTAGATGTAATATTCTATTTTTTAACCAGCTCTTGATGCACGCTAGCTAGTGTGTTACATAACAGGCCGTCTCACACGGTTCCATCTATTTCTGTACTTTTTTCTTTTCATTCAGTAATCAAATAATGTCTCAACTATTTTTTATTGTACATTACTTACCGCCAAATATATTTCCAACGATATTTTATTGCACTTTATTATCTTGGAATGAAAAATTTACAAAGAAAACAAGAGCATCATGCCATTTATCAAACGTGTAGAAAGTATGATAAGAGGCGACTGCAAAACAACCGATTACAAACTGCTGTTTCTGCCACGATGTACCTTGATGTCTCCTGTGAATTATTTAAATACGACAGGAGTTATGACCTCTTTAGTTATTTATTCTCATTTTGCAATTCAAATGTTAGAGTTCTAAACTACTTATTGAAAATGAGAGTCATTCGTTACATGACAATTGAATTTGTAGTCTATTTGAAGGATATAAAGAAACTTCCATACACCTTCTTTCAGTTTAACTTGGTATGTATTCAAAATATGTCATTTTTTTTGTTTTATTCTATAATCTTACCGTCGGCAATTCATTATCCATAAAAAATTTCATTCCAATGTTATGACGTATGGCTTTGATGTACTTACCCTGTTTACTTGACTTTGTCTGAGCATTTGATCATACCAGTTATATTATTTGTTTGTGCATGATACCCAGAAGTTATATGATCTAAATTGTAATCTTTTAATTGAAACACTTGTAGCAAACACACCGGCTATTTGGGAATGCTAGCAGATTCAATTGGAAGCTGTATATTCTGTGTATCATGCTACGCAGAACTGGAATCATTCTTATCACAACGATGGACCATACACTTACTCAATTCTCTATCCCATTATTTCCATTATCACGCAGTAAAAACCATATGAAATAAGATTAAAGATTAGGAATTCAATCATCTTACGCAATTCTTCATCTTCAATAGACAAGAATGCAAGCTTTGACGCCAGGCCCAGGCGGAGGTGGTGGGGTAGGTGCAGTTCTTAGCAGAATGGTAAGACAAGAGGGTCTTCTCAGACCGATCCGAGGCATGGGAGCAGTCGTTGTAGGAGCAGGACCTGCACATGCTCTATATTTTTCCTGTTACGAATGGTTGAAAGATCATATGATAGGACCACGATCTCCTCCGCAAGTTAATCATCTTGTTTACGGAGTTGCAGGATGTGTGGCAACGGTTCTTCATGACGGAGTCATGAATCCAGCAGAAGGTAAATTAGCTATGTCAATGAACCACAATAAGAACCTTGGAAATGACTCGAATAATGCCTTTCACCAATTTAATTGATTTCCTTCAACTTCTAGCAAATAAAACAATAATTTACATATTTCTCAAAGTTAGTAATAATAAACTTGTTTTACTTCGCAGTGGTGAAACAACGACTTCAAATGTACAATTCACCCCATAGAAGCGTACTGGGATGCCTAAGACACGTATATAAAACTGAGGGCGTTGGAGCTTTTTATCGAAGCTATACAACCCAGCTTGCAATGAATGTACCTTTCCAGAGCATTCACTTTATCGCTTACGAATTTGGACAGTCTTTAACTAACCCGGACCACACCTATAATCCTGCTGCGCACATGATATCTGGTATGTAAATATTTATTCATAGCATAGCCGGAATAAGTGTGGTTTCCCAAACGACAGACAGTTATTCTGAAAATTGATCTAATTGATTACACCGTTTCATAAAAGCCATTTTCTCTGACCTCAGGTGCCATGGCTGGGGCTGTTGCAGCCGCAGCTACCACACCTCTTGATGTATGTAAGACATTATTAAATACGCAACAAGGTAGTGCTCAAGTTGAGGGAATGCGAGATGCAATCAGAACAGTTTACAAGTTTGGAGGGCTACAAGGTTACTTCAGGGGTCTCAATGCTCGTGTACTTTATCAAATGCCAGCAACAGCTATCTGCTGGTCGACGTAAGAAAGTTTTCTTTACTATTACCTGATCATAAAGTATGACATTCGCAGTTAGATTGAAGTTGTATCATTCAGGAGAGAAGAATTATACAATTCACTTTCTTAATCGAGATAAACAGAATCACGTGTTCGGATTTTACGTTATCTTTTTTCATGATATACACACGGTCTTTAGTAATTGAAAAATTGCATTATATTTACACAAAACTAAGTACTAAATTGAAATGATACCGTAACTATGAAGAAAAAGGTGTTTGAATTTGAAAGCAAATCATGATGTTGAAAGAGTTGAAAGCAACATGAATAAATCGGAAGACACAGGATGATCAGGAACAGGCAACACGAAACAAGAAACAATATTTCATTTACAAAACTATGAGAAATAGATCGTTCCAATATTTTCACCATTAATGTCTCCTTTTTTCATTTCTTGATCGTTTAAACGAAACAGTACTGGTGCTGATTCAATGCCATTTTCGAACGTGTGCAAATGATACATCCTCATTCGGTATATCTCCAAATTCACGACAGAAAAGTAAATAAAACTTATCAGCCAACACCATTATCTCTTCTGAAACACGTAATTGTATCAGATACACACATGCGGGTGTATACCTATCACGTTTTTTCCATCAAAGCCGGAGTTATGTTATCTTGTAGCGATAAATTTGTTCCATATCTTGAGTATTTATTATATCATCAGTGGGAAGGTGAGTTGTTCGCCAGAGTTCGTTTCGTATTAAACAAAATAAGAAAAAAAAAACAAATTTCTATTTACTGAGTCATTGTGATGAATGATGAATTTGCTAAATATTTTTAATATAATTATATTAAATAGTCAAACTCATGCCCGTAAGTATTTATTTATTACACTTTGGTGTGCCCTTGAAATGTCAAGTATGTTAGTATCAACATTTTTGACTTATGTTTTTACACAGATTTACGTTTATTCATGTGCTAATGTTAGTCAATTGCAATTCTAGCATTTAATAATTGTCTTTACAGGAAACACGGCGGATTTCCAACAATTATTGCTCCGTGTATCAATACGATATAACACTATTTTTTTGTGTTATACAGTAATTATAACACCGAACAAAGATTAGAAATGAATGAAATTAAAATGAGTTACACAGATAATAATTGATGTTCATCAAACTCTATGATACATACATAGAGAGCGATTCTGTGGAAAGTAACGCGTCTAGAAGGTAGGCAAACTGGAAATGCCTGTATTGAGCAGATCAAACATCGACGATTGGATTTTATTCATTACGTGAGAAATAAAATCCAATCGTCGATATTTGAACTGCACAATTCAGGCGTTTTGCGGTTGCCTACCTTTTAGGCGCCTTACTTTCCACAGGATCGCTCTGTATATACGATGATCTAAAGAGTAGTGCATGATCATGAAATAACTTGTTTGAGAATTGTATGAAACTTGCAGGTATGAGTTTTTCAAGTATGTGTTACACGGCAGACAGGATGACATCCATAGTCTGCACAGCGAAACGGAAGTTGCAGAAAGTCAGTCTCAATCACACGGCGCTACTACGAGGCCCAGTAGCTTTCAAGGAGCCAGTGTGTATTTCAATAATAAATCTCCTGGCCCAGTTTTGTTAGATGTGACTAGGAGTTAGGCGTCTCTCCATTTATAATGCCCGTTGAAATTGGAACTTTGTCAACAAAATTTAACTGCTGACTTTACACATTTCGAGAGTTTATTATTATCGATTTTAGAACGATATTTTGTTATCCCGACTGTTAATACGATATTATGTATGTATAATGCGGAGTAAAAGAAGAGAATTGTTCGAAAACGAGACCGAGTCGAGTGCAGGCCACAGGTTCGACGAATGGAAATCTGTTTTCCACTTAGTATCGGCATGACTTTGGGGAGCACTTTTTATCACATTACCTATTTTCTAGAATTGGACTCGTTAAATGCCAGACTAATTAAAATAAGTGATATTTTTAACTAATTAGAATTGTTTCTAGAAACTGTAGCTATTTAAAAGCTTGCAATCGCTTGAGAGATTGGTAAAAAATTATTGGGCCACGTTCACATCAAACAATTTATGACTTATAATAAAATAAAACGAACTATTAAACACTTCAGACATGTTTGTTGCCTGCACCGGGTGCATTCAACTATGTTACAATACTATATTCTTGATTCTTGTGTTACACACAAAAAAAAAAACTCACGAATATTTGGTATGAATGCAGCCTTATGTTGTACCCAGGAAAAATCTATTCCAGTTTACAGTGCATTTAGAATGGCTACGCTATCAATGAAATAACGACTGATGAAACAATACCCATTTTTGCTTTGGTTTTGTCATACACTTGTGGAGAACTACACTTCTTCTTATGGTACCGAAACGTTTTCTGTTCTTTTTTTTTTTCAATATTAATTTATTCATGCGTCGCATTTAGATACAAAAAACAGAAAGTCTTAATCATTAAAATATACCACGGTTGTTAAATGCGCGTATCAAGGTATCTATACGCTGTTAACATATGTAATCAATTTCAAATGAACTCGGGTGATACGTATATTGATTATTTAATTCTTGTAAATATTTAAAACTATTTGTTGTACAGTATTATAATGTAAATTTTGTAAATGTTAGAAATATAAATAACTTAATTGCCTAATCATGGAATATTTGTAAGGTACACTGGCTCGACTGGACAGTATACATTCATTTCCTTCGGAGGTGTTATAATTTATGTCATACTGCATTTCAATACTGTACTAGATTCTTCCTGCTGTACAGTACTAATCCACTCGTCAAATTTGGGATTAGGACATAGGAATGTTGAAAGCAAAAAAAAAGATAAAAAACTACGCAAGAGATTATAAATTATGTGACAAAAAATGTCAACAACAATAAATAGAAATGACTGGTAAATACCGGGTATTAATGGCTGTTTTCCAATTTGTGAGAGCGAAACGTTGTTATTATACATTTTATCAATCACATAATATCCCAGCACAGCAGTCAATTATTGTATTATTCAGATTCGAAATATATAATTTTCAATGAGTTGATACTTCCCTGTCTTAAAGGGGAGGAATGCAAACAGAAGTGCAGTCTTTATCGACATCATGAGAAATTAAAAAAAAAGTAATTATGATAATTATTTCGGTAAATAATGTCAGCTCCGCTAGTCAACTACATCGTATGAAATAATGGCATTCACCACATATTTTTGATTGTATTATTTTCTTCATATCTTATTTAGATAGAAAAAGTGAACTTTAGTTACCTTGCATTTGGAATACAGCCTTGAAAGAAACTGTACAATAAGATTAGATTAGGAAATCAATGCTGGTGGGGAGCATGCAATAACCATTAATAAGTAAATAGACTTAGCAATTAGCCTAATGAGCATTGGATTTCTTTTCATCACTAACATAGATCTAATGCATCTGAAAATCAGGCATCATCGTTCAATTTTCATTATTTAGTCATTATATCTTGGTATAATTGAGTCAGACTCCTGAAAACCACGCGTCAAATTCACTTGCCGCCAAAGAAATGAGGTATATCGTATAGAAACTTGATACGTATACATGCTGTACAATTCTCTTAGTCATTTCACTTCTGCATACATCCGACGATTGCTCAGTTTATCTCACGGATTATCATGGAATTGAATCTCTATTAATTTTGGTATCTAACATGTTTGCGATATTACAACAAAACTGATTCAATGTGTGTACTTGTATGATAGTTTTGATCAAAATATCACAAAAAAAACAAATAATATCAGCTGTGGAAATTCAAAGACTTGTCTTCAAAGATACATCTGGTAATATTGTAATGATGTAATCTATGATGCATATGCTGTACAGATGCAGTTCTCAGGAATCTTGGTCATTAACTTTCCTTCTTCAAAAGATTTTACACAATATTGCTTCCTGTGGCTGTGATAACTGAGTCAAACACAATTGATGTTGACTTTAAGAGGGAGTAATATCATGTGCAAGCTCGCACGCTCACGCCATACTTATTTTACTGTTAGCAGCAGCAAGTAAATAATAAATAGCGGTTAAAGTCATTCATTTATTTTTTTTCCTTCCTTTTTTTCTTTTACATCCAATCAATATTATTAATTCCAATGTAAACTTATGCAATTGTGAGGTCAATTTTTTGCCTAAGTGATACATGTACCACGTTAAAATCAGTGGTTAATGTCCATTCTACTTATCATGTAAATAGAGGCATGCTCCCACTGATACTATACCTATTACAAAGAGAGAACAAAACGATAATGTTCTAGGATAATAAGCAACATTGATTCACGGAGAAGATAAATAGAGCAAAGTGCTGAGTGTAATAATAATGTAAATATTTAATATTATACATATTAAAAGAATGACACAGGAGAATTACATTTTATGACCTCTTCCTCTTTTCCTTTACCATTCCTAGAAGTAATAAGCTAGCGATTCAGAAATAACAGCTTGCCGATTCAATATCTATATGAGATAACGAGATAACTAGCTTTATAAGAATATGTGTTTTGTCAGTATGTGTGTACAGTCCTCTGAATGCCTATATACCGTGGCAGCGATTACTTTCATTTTATCGATTAAACTATGTTCTTTAATTCTTGAGTTATCTATAGGTATATTGACATGTAATTATAATTCATGAAATGTTGGAGTGGGTTTCAAATGATTACAATCATTAACTGCTATGTGTTTACCTGTATACATTTCGTTAGATATCAGAATGATTTGTAAACAGTGATTGATGGTAGATTGTGTTGTAAGTTGAAGACAAGAAACATGATTAGCCATGAGCTGAGATTTGCATTTGCGAAGGAACTACCATATGGGGAATTCGGGCGTATTTTTATTATCGTTTTTTCTTCAAAACAGGAAAAGGTCTATGAAAAAGAAGACTGTGAATTTCAGTTCTGAATTGTGAACTTTCCAAAAGATACAAGCTTATGGAAATTCGAACGACATTTTGTTTCAAACTTATCGAATATTTGCTGCTAATGAACCTGGAATTTGATGATGCAACGTTTCGGACAAGAAAAACTACTTTCATGTTTAGTCTGAGCAGAGATGAAATTAAAGATTTTACAAATTTCTTCATAAGGTTTTGCTATTCAAGGTATTCATACAATTTGTTTCATTCTAGCAATCGTTCGTCCCCAGTCCGACAAACAACTCCCAGATCGAGACTTATAACTTCCTGCAAGACGCCTCCTCGCTTCATACGTTCTCCTGATAGTAAGACAAGTTTGGACTTAAAATTTGAATTATTCAGAGTTAAAAAAATGTTCACTCAAAAATCCTCAGGTATCAGGAGAAGATGTGACCCGAGGAGGTCTGCTGAAATTATTGGCTGAAAAAGGCAACAGCGTGCATGTGAGCAGGCAGCCGCTAATGCAAAGTACCTATATGTTTACATTACTTAGTTATCAAAAAATCAGCTTAGTAGCTGAAAATTTATTTATAATTTTTCGTGCTGTTTTACATATTTCACATTGAATTCTGAAATGAAGAGTCGCAAGGAGGGAAAAGTGGAAAATAACGAAACAATAGATTTTTGGTATTTATTGGGATTTATTTTCGTAGTGTTATTTATTGCCAAGGTTGTCTTGTAAGTTCTTGTCTCCTATTTGCTTCCTGACATACAGTAAGCAATTTTGGAGTATTCGATCTACGGCAGTCGTACTTGGTTCACGTAACCCTCGTAGCCTCATCCGATCCCTTGGACGCCAATGAGGTTACTGACCCCACGGCAGGTGCCCGCACCCTAGGTCAGTATTCCTGTAATTGCCTAGCTGGCGGCAGTAACGAAGTGCCAAGTAGTCTTGCCATCTTGCGGTCAGATTGACAAACTACTTTTGCCACTGAATAGATGCGCTTCATCGTAAGCAAACCCGCATATCGTCTTGCTTAATAAGTTGCATAGAACGAGGCGTACCTATGTTTGCGGTGGAAGTAGTTCTACTGATTGACCGCGAGATGGCGGTACCATTTGTTAACCTGTTGGCTGAGCAGCACTAACGAAGGATAGTCCCCGAAGGATATCCCCAGTCGTGGGTTCAGTGTCCTTTGTGGCGTTGTGGGGATTGGATGGAGTGTAATACTATGTTGATGTTATACGACTGTGACAGGTATCTCATAGATGTACTTCGAGCGCAGAAAAGTTGTCGGAAAATAGAAAATGTATGCATACCTACTCAGTACTCATTAACCAATATCGGATAACAGTGATATCGTTACGCGGGCAAAACGAGCTTTATATTTGTGGCTCCCGGTCTAGTAGCCGTAGGAAATGAATGAGATCTTATTTATAAAAATATGAATTAACGGCTGCTACGTCAATCAACATTATTATAAAAAACAATCTGGTTCTATTCTTCTACTAGCTGACACATGTTAGGAAGATATAATATATTTGATTTATCAAACATTTTTCAAATCACTTTATTACTCTCAGCGCTTCACAATATTATTTTATTGTTACGAATCCTTTCCGTAACAATATTATAATACTCGTCCTTCAGTGACAACTGAATAAACTTCCATCAGAGTCCAAACATCTCCATCCACTAAGCGTATTGTCGAAATACGAATGTGGTTCCTCCGTTCATGTACGCCTAAAAATGAATGAGGAGACGTGATTGATTGCAATATGTGCATATTTATTTTTAAGAAATAATTACAAAATAAATATAACTCTGCCAATGACTAATATTGTATCGATCTTATAGTAATAAATTCTCAGTATACTGACAATTGCTTCATTATTTTCCACCTTCCTCTCACTGCAATTTTTTTTAGAATCCAACAAACAAGATGTGAAACAGCATCAAGAAAAAAAAGAAAGTTTTCAATAAATTTTTAGCTAGCCAGCTGATTTTTTACAAACTCTATATAACGTAAGCCTATAGAAATAGCGACGTGCATGAAGCCACGTTTGGACTAGCGTATGGCTGCATGCAGGTACGCTGTCGCTTTCTCTTCCAAAATTTTCAGCACACTTCTTGGGGTCACATGTTCGCCTGATACCCGGTCTATTTTCAACTTAAAATTCTTCCAACTCTGATTAATTCAAGTTCTAAGTCGAAAAATGCTCCTGGTATCAGGAGAACATCCGACTCGAGGAGGTGTTCTGAAATTTTTGGTGGGGGTAAGGAATGCCTATCGATACAGGCATGCATACGCTGCTTCATGCACGTCGCTATATAGCTTATCTATACTAGCATTTTTAAGAGTTGGAATAATTTTAAGTCGAAAAATGCTCCTGGTCTCAGGAGAACATCCGACCCGAGGAGGTGTTCTGAAATTGTTGGTGGCGGTAAGGAGTGCCTATCGATACAGGCATGCATACGCTGCTTCATGCACGTCGCTTTATAGCTTATTTATACTAGCATTTTTAAGAGTTGGAATAATTTTAAGTCGAAAAATGCTCCTGGTATCAGGAGAACATCCGACCCGAGGAGGTGTTCTGAAATTGTTGGTGGCGGTAAGGAGTGCCTATCGATACAGGCATGCATACGCTGCTTCATGCACGTCGCTTTATAGCTTATTTATACTAGCATTTTTAAGAGTTGGAATAATTTTAAGTCGAAAAATGCTCCTGGTATCAGGAGAACATCCGACCCGAGGAGGTGTTCTGAAATTGTTGGTGGCGGTAAGGAGTGCCTATCGATACAGGCATGCATACGCTGCTTCATGCACGTCGCTTTATAGCTTATTTATACTAGCATTTTTAAGAGTTAGAATAATTTTAAGTCGAAAAATGCTCCTGGTATCAGGACAACATCCGACCCGAGGAGGTGTTCTGAAATTGTTGGTGGCGGTAAGGAGTGCCTATCGATACAGGCATGCATACGCTGCTTTATGCACGTCGCTATATAGCTTATCTATACTAGCATTTTTAAGAGTTAGAATAATTTTAAGTCGAAAAATGCTCCTGGTATCAGGAGAACATCCGACCCGAGGAGGTGTTCTGAAATTGTTGGTGGCGGTAAGGAGTGCCTATCGATACAGGCATGCATACGCTGCTTCATGCACGTCGCTATATAGCTTATCTATACTAGCATTTTTAAGAGTTAGAATAATTTTGAGTCGAAAAATGCTCCTGGTATCAGGAGAACATCCGACCCGAGGAGGTGTTCTGAAATTGTTGGTGGCGGTAAGGAGTGCCTATCGATACAGGCATGCATACGCTGCTTCACGCACGTCGCTATATAGCTTATCTATACTAGCATTTTTAAGAGTTAGAATAATTTTAAGTCGAAAAATGCTCCTGGTATCAGGAGAACATCCGACCCGAGGAGGTGTTCTGAAATTGTTGGTGGCGGTAAGGAGTGCCTATCGATACAGGCATGCATACGCTGCTTCATGCACGTCGCTATATAGCTTATCTATACTAGCATTTTTAAGAGTTAGAATAATTTTAAGTCGAAAAATGCTCCTGGTATCAGGAGAACATCCGACCCGAGGAGGTGTTCTGAAATTGTTGGTGGCGGTAAGGAGTGCCTATCGATACAGGCATGCATACGCTGCTTCATGCACGTCGCTATATAGCTTATCTATACTAGCATTTTTAAGAGTTAGAATAATTTTAAGTCGAAAAATGCTCCTGGTATCAGGAGAACATCCGACCCGAGGAGGTGTTCTGAAATTGTTGGTGGCGGTAAGGAGTGCCTATCGATACAGGCATGCATACGCTGCTTCATGCACGTCGCTTTATAGCTTATTTATACTAGCATTTTTAAGAGTTAGAATAATTTTAAGTCGAAAAATGCTCCTGGTATCAGGAGAACATCCGACCCGAGGAGGTGTTCTGAAATTGTTGGTGGCGGTAAGGAGTGCCTATCGATACAGGCATGCATACGCTGCTTCATGCACGTCGCTATATAGCTTATCTATACTAGCATTTTTAAGAGTTAGAATAATTTTAAGTCGAAAAATGCTCCTGGTATCAGGAGAACATCCGACCCGAGGAGGTGTTCTGAAATTGTTGGTGGCGGTAAGGAGTGCCTATCGATACAGGCATGCATACGCTGCTTCATGCACGTCGCTTTATAGCTTATTTATACTAGCATTTTTAAGAGTTAGAATAATTTTAAGTCGAAAAATGCTCCTGGTATCAGGAGAACATCCGACCCGAGGAGGTGTTCTGAAATTGTTGGTGGCGGTAAGGAGTGCCTATCGATACAGGCATGCATACGCTGCTTCATGCACGTCGCTTTATAGCTTATTTATACTAGCATTTTTAAGATTTAGAATAATTTTAAGTCGAAAAATGCTCCTGGTATCAGGAGAACATCCGACCCGAGGAGGTGTTCTGAAATTGTTGGTGGCGGTAAGGAGTGCCTATCGATACAGGCATGCATACGCTGCTTCATGCACGTCGCTATATAGCTTATCTATACTAGCATTTTTAAGAGTTAGAATAATTTTGAGTCGAAAAATGCTCCTGGTATCAGGAGAACATCCGACCCGAGGAGGTGTTCTGAAATTGTTGGTGGCGGTAAGGAGTGCCTATCGATACAGGCATGCATACGCTGCTTCATGCACGTCGCTATATAGCTTATCTATACTAGCATTTTTAAGAGTTAGAATAATTTTAAGTCGAAAAATGCTCCTGGTATCAGGAGAACATCCGACCCGAGGAGGTGTTCTGAAATTGTTGGTGGCGGTAAGGAGTGCCTATCGATACAGGCATGCATACGCTGCTTCATGCACGTCGCTTTATAGCTTATTTATACTAGCATTTTTAAGAGTTAGAATAATTTTAAGTCGAAAAATGCTCCTGGTATCAGGAGAACATCCGACCCGAGGAGGTGTTCTGAAATTGTTGGTGGCGGTAAGGAGTGCCTATCGATACAGGCATGCATACGCTGCTTCATGCACGTCGCTTTATAGCTTATTTATACTAGCATTTTTAAGAGTTAGAATAATTTTAAGTCGAAAAATGCTCCTGGTATCAGGAGAACATCCGACCCGAGGAGGTGTTCTGAAATTGTTGGTGGCGGTAAGGAGTGCCTATCGATACAGGCATGCATACGCTGCTTCATGCACGTCGCTTTATAGCTTATTTATACTAGCATTTTTAAGAGTTAGAATAATTTTAAGTCGAAAAATGCTCCTGGTATCAGGAGAACATCCGACCCGAGGAGGTGTTCTGAAATTGTTGGTGGCGGTAAGGAGTGCCTATCGATACAGGCATGCATACGCTGCTTCATGCACGTCGCTATATAGCTTATCTATACTAGCATTTTTAAGAGTTAGAATAATTTTAAGTCGAAAAATGCTCCTGGTATCAGGAGAACATCCGACCCGAGGAGGTGTTCTGAAATTGTTGGTGGCGGTAAGGAGTGCCTATCGATACAGGCATGCATACGCTGCTTCATGCACGTCGCTATATAGCTTATCTATACTAGCATTTTTAAGAGTTAGAATAATTTTAAGTCGAAAAATGCTCCTGGTATCAGGAGAACATCCGACCCGAGGAGGTGTTCTGAAATTGTTGGTGGCGGTAAGGAGTGCCTATCGATACAGGCATGCATACGCTGCTTCATGCACGTCGCTTTATAGCTTATTTATACTAGCATTTTTAGGAGTTAGGATAATTTTAAGTCGAAAAATGCTCCTGGTATCAGGGGAACATCTGACCCGAGGAGGTGTTCTGAAATTTTTGGTGGGGATAAGGAGTGCTCATCGATACAGGCATGCATACGCTGCTTCATGCACGTCGCTATATAGCTTATCTATACTAGCATTTTCAAGAGTTAGAATAATTTTAAGTAGAAAATTGCGCCTGGTATCAGGAGATCATTTGAGCCGAGGAGGCTGCTTTACGGTATATGCTTACGTTATTTAGAGTTTTCAAAAAAATCAGCTTGGTAGCTGAAAATGCATTCATAATTTTTGTTTTTTTGTTTTTTTCAAATCTTACTTATTTGATTCTGAAATAAGGAATCAGAGAGAAGGGAAAGTGGAAAATAACGAAGCAATTAGTTATTGGTATAGCTGGGAATTTATTGCTATAGTATCAATACAATTGTTCAAGTTATGTCTATTTTGTAATTGTTTCTTAAAAATAAATATGCACACATCGTAGTCGATCGAGTCTCTTCATTTGCTTCCTGGCATACATAAACAACATTCGTATTACAACACAGACCGAATCTTTGGTGGACAGAGATGTTTGGACTCTGACGGAAGTTCATACAGCTGTAACAGAAGAACGATCGTGTTATAATATCACTATTATTCATTAAATTACCTAATAATTGTACAGGTAGAATCTTTATTCGTTAATGAGTAGGTATACATACTGTGTTTACTTTGCGACAACTTCTCTGCGCTCGAATGTTTCTATTTATCCTCCAGTTATCCGGTAAAACCGATGTACCAACTCGAAATATTTCTATTTAGATGCCTGTCACCAATCGCGTCTCATTTACGCAACCCTCATCCGACGCCTTCGACGCCACTAGTGGCCACTAAGGCCACTGATCCCACGACAGGTGCGCCTATCCTAGGTCAGTGCCGCTCCTCGCACGGTCGGCAGTGCCGACGAAGTGACAGATGGTATTGCCATCTATGATAGAAATAAAATTACAAGCGCATGCAAGTTACATATAATAAGGCGTTTCGATCTTTGCGGCAAATATACCGGGTGATTCCTCTCTTACATCGCAGTGATTTGGGTAGCGGACCGTCAGAGCACAGAGTTTTATATCTATATATACCATATACCAAGAGGTTTCCGCGAAAGATCGCAGTCAGTCACAGCCAACTCGACACTACCCAAGTTTTTCGTCTGTTTCTCGCAAATTGTTGTTTTGGAAAAATAGGGAACTGTTCAGACCCGCATTCCTTCAATGACGTCGCACATGTATTCATGTTCAGCATTGGACTATGGTAGAATTACTTACAATTCATCGTATTCATCATATTGTAGATTGTAGATTCTAAGTACGTTTTAGGTGGTTGTATTTTGGGAATAACACTTGTTTAATAAACATATTCACTTTATACAATATATTAAATCATTTATCCATGACATATACATTGATTCTCTACAGAACTAATTAACTTGGGAAATCGTTTGTTCAAACTCACTTTCAGGATAATACAATTGACTTACGATACATTCGGCTCATCTGCACTTGGAAAACATTGATGTCAAATATGGTATACATATTGTAGCAATATATTTTTCGGGAAGTAAAATGAACACACTATCGTAAATTATAAGAACTGAAAACTATATTATATAGTTAAGATTCGAAACAATACCAGTGTAACATATGATTGTTGCCGGAATTTACTATTGATTCATCAATTGATGTATGAATTACTCAAGATCAAACTGATATTCCAATGATCATATCACTTGAGTAATACAAACTAAACACTTAGATTATAACATAAATGAGGTGTAAACTATGCTAGACTGTACTTTAGAAGTATCTTTAACATGAGAACTGAGAAAATTAAGATAATAATAAATATTAAACTCTGGTAAGCCAAGTAAATGGAGCCATTTCAACCTTTAGCAAACCACATAATAATGTTCTACTCTGATGCATTAAATGCTAATGATAAAACATTCGCCAAATAGACATAAGAGATCGTATAGCCCCCACATGGTTCATATTATGCGGTTGTCAGACAATATCGATTAACTCACAGTATTTTTCATCCTGTATTTAGTTTCAGATTTTCCATGGTTGAGACGCCTATAACTTGTTGCTTGTATTTTTCTTTTCATGCATTTATCGTAAAAATGAATTTTTACATCCCAAATAGTTAGAAAATATTATGAATCTAAAATTTCGTCACTTTATTTGTCTGTCTATGGGTTGAGATCAACTCTACTACCTTTTATGGTGATCAACTTATAATCCTGAATAGTAATAGCGCAGATAAAATGATATCAATAATTAATCAGGAGAAGAATAGATCCGATTAAGTAGTTTGGCTACTATTTACTCACTCATGGCACATTTGCCTTACCATTTTCGAACATTTAATCAAATGAAAGCAATAATTTTCCAAGTTCTATCGTTTACGAGTCATGTTTTATTATCCTTGACGTTGGAGCGTCTTGTCATGGCTAACAGGGATATTATCGTTTCAGGGATATCTAAGTCATATGGATGACAAATGCTGACGAATACCAAAATAGTAGCTTCACATTTTGCTGTCTAGATATATAGTATATACCCATAATCCGTTGATTATGTATCAAATTAATACATGACAACATACATAATGATTAACATAAAAGAACAATCTTATAATAACAGTACATTGTTCAATGGTCTAAATTAGAATCTGACAAAAGAAGTTTTAGCTGCCTTCAATATAAAGTTTATTACGAAGCTAAAAACAAGAATCAGACCCAACATGCCTATTTTTCATAACTAAGTGAAAAACAGTGTTAATCTACCGCGTTAATTTCGTATTGAAGTGTTGACCCATAATCTAGTCGGAGCTATTATACAAATTGTTATGTACACCTTACAGATAATACTGGGTTCAGTCCTTCAAATAATTTTATTAGTTACTCTATGTATAGTCTATATAACCATGTAGCAGTTGAAGATATATACAAATTTAATTATAACATTCTCTCATACTTAGTTATTTTTTTATTTTTATTTATTTTTCTTCTTATGAGCTGAATAATTATTGTAAATAAAGAAAAAAAAGATGACTTTAATTCATGCTAATATCAATAATTGAATCAATCCTTGCATTTTTTTTGTTATATCTCGTTATAACACTGCAATCTCACTTTTATCTACAAATATCACAAACGTGTTTCAGTTATTTTGCCAGCGAACCGAAAGAAAAAAAGGAAATTTTTAGTCCACCTCTAATAGAATGAAATGATATGATAAACCATTCTCGCAGTAAAAAATAATTACATCTTGTACCATTCTATGGATATGAAGCAGAAGTGGACAGGTAGTTTGATAATTAATTATTTACCAGCTGTAATTTGATGATAAATTATCAGTTCAACGTACTGTTTTAATTGAACCTAATTAATTATTAACCAGGCAACGTCTCGAGCATATGCATAATAAGCACTTTAATTAATTACTGATTTACTGGTAATTGTAAAAATGACTTCGACTTTTGAATTTTTGATAAATTCAAACTTTTATATCCAATGATTTTAATCAATCAAAATACAAATGATAGTTTTGGCAATAAAGCCTTGGCCCGTATCTGAAATAAAGATAATTTAACGCATATTGACATCCAGCTTCAAGCATTGCAGCAATTTCAAATTAACATTTTACCGGCTTAGTAGAGTATTATTGTATACAAAAGAAGAAACCGAATTATGAAGTTACAGGAATAAACTTTGCCCAGTCAATTTGATACTTACGAAAATTTACGACTTTTAACAATAGGTACAAAAATAAACTGATTTACTAATCAGGTGAACAGAATATCTACCGTACTTATGTATATAACGATATTAATTTATGGTGAATCATGTCACATAGTTATCCGAAAGATAGGCTTAAATACAAGTCATTTATCCTAATATTTATAACAGTAAATTCATGAAAATTGATTCTATTTTCAAATTTTTTCTGTAATTTAATGTAATGTACTAAAATGTCGTAAAACATTTATAATATAGTAATACGACATTTGAGAAGAATAAGATTGATAATAATTAATTGAGACCTTTCATAATATGATACAAACAAGCTTTCATTATTTATAGAGATACTATCAGTATTCAATATGAATCAAATTTGTCATTCTATAAGCAACACGTTATTCTTTTTAGCTCTGAATCAAATTATTTGTGCCTTATTTCAATCTTGGACAAATGGAAATGATATACCTAATAAACCGGGGATCTTTAACTTTTGTATTAAATAAAACCACTTTTCCATATGTACTCGTTATAATATATATAAATACTTTACAAAATTAACTTTCCATTATTTGAAGCACGAATTTGTGCAACCTGATCAGGTGTCAAAATGAGTTTACTCCCATTGGGTAATGACAGAGCGTAATGGCTTCCAGTTTCATTGACTACAACTACTAGCTGGGTATTTGGATTTTGAAATGCTTGAGACTGAGTTTTCACTGGAGTAATAGAAATACCACCCTGCGACATTCGCTGCATAATTTGAGGTGGTAGAATACTGTTACCAGGTGAAACAGTGACATGCGATGTGACAACTGGTTTCTGTGTATTTTGTATGTCAACAGTTTCTTGAGAAGGAACGCTAGTCACTGAAGCTGGTTTTGCATGCTTTGTACTTTCCGTGATAATCATTTCAATCTCATCATCGCTGTCACTTAAAACAATCAAAGATGTGGTATTCTTATTCACATTCGCATTTGCCTTTGCATTTGCATTTGTGCCCGTATTTTGCACTCTGCACGATTTTTTTTTATTTTGTGCTGGTCTAGGATTAGCCTGCTGTGGGGCCAAGGCCCTCGGTGCCAAGTTCCTAGATTTAGCTCTATTATTCCTTCCAAGATTACCCTTGAGAGGAACACTGCTTCGAATCACTGCTCCGTGTGGAAAAGGAGTCCCATTGCCAACAAAGGGGGGTCTACTTCGAATATTGAGTTGATTAGGCATTCTGATATTCTGGGTTGGAATAAACTGGGGTCTCACACCTTGGTTGACAATGAAACCTCTAGGTCCAGCTGGGTGAACAGGTGGAGGATGCACCACATAGCCCGGCATTGGCATATAATTATGTGTAACAGCATGCTGCAATAATTGCTGACGTGCTTGGGGGGCAATTATGGGTTGTGGAGTTTGTTGTAACGTTTGTGTAGCTAGAAAATTAGCTTGTTGAGGTGCCTGGACAATATAATTTTGTCCTGCTTGTACATAGTAGCCTTGCTGTACTTGAGGAACAATACTAGGCATTATGGTACTCTGTTGTACAATACTAGGTACAGATGTGCTTTGAGGCATTAAGTAATAATTAGTCATTGGACCTTGTTCAGTTTTAACAACCACATACCCTGCCGGTTGAACATTAACATTATAGTTATTAAGGTTTTGGGATTGATCATTGTTTGGCAATGTGACTTCATCTTTTATATCTATTTCCGAATGCACACTCTCAATCTTACAGATAGGAGTTGAAGGCACTGCTTGACTACATTGTACATCACTTACCGCCTTGACATTCATTGTTTGATTACTTAAATTACTAGAAGTATGCTTTGGGTCTTCGCCATTGGAATCTATGCGATTTTCCGCCTGATCGACGCTTTTTTTACCCAATGTATCTTTGGTTGGTGAGACATTAGGTTCTGCCACTTCGCCGCTGATGTGTTGCAGTTTTTGTTGAAGCGATTTCAATTTTCGAGCTACTGAAACATAAACCCTCATATAATATTCAAAAACATCAAAAGCAGCTCTCTGGTTTCAAAACTACCATTATATCCGCCTGATCTAAAGTTTCTAATGAATCACTCACCCGGACGTCTATTTTTCCTCTTGCGAGCGCACGGTAGAATCCAATCTTGGTCCGAGTCCTCTGACTGCCATGTCTCAGCCTGTCCGCTCGTCGATGCGCTGTGTGCAGTTGGTGGGTTTGGCGATGTGCAGGGGGGCGCATACTTTGTCTCAATGTCGGGCCACCCTTCCAACTCGTCCTCCTCGATGTCGTCATCAGAAGTGAAGACCTGTTCCATATATGAGGATACACCGCGAGCCCGCAACACTCGTCTACTGCTAAGGTCTGCCTCTGTAAAATTGGCAATTTTCTATGAAATCAAACTTAGAAATGTGGACCGGATATTTTCAGCCAAAGTTCTCCCGGTTCAATGAGCTTCCAAAATTCTAAGAATATACCTTCTTCACTTTCGTCTCTAGTTTCTTCGTTTCTCCGACTCTTCTCTTGAGTTTGTTGGTGCTCTTGTTGTTTACTGGTTGTTTCCTGCGTTTCACCCCGGTTACCACCTGCTCCTTGTTGTTTTGCATTGTCTTCTTGAAGTTCCTGATACTGATCTGTGTGTTCTCGTTTTTGATCATCAGGGAGTTGGGGGTGATGGTCAGTGCCAAGTGAGGGTAAGGTAAGCTGCGATAACGGCGATATCGATGCATCGCCGGTGGGTTGCAGTGGGGGGCAGCCCTGTGACCCAATAACCCACCAATTAGACCCAAGGCCAAGGCTACCTTCACTCGACCAGTCCTGATCCTCCACAACGCTACAACACACAGTAGCTGCTGTGCCATACACACTCGACAACAACAACAACGACGAAGGAGGCCAAGAAGTATATAGTCATAATAGAACAGCCCTAGGACAATGTCCAGCTATTCTTATCATCATACTGACATCATTGAGTTATTGCATTTGTATATAGAGGTTGATCCGGAAAATGAATGTGAAAATTGCTATGCTTAATGTAATTTGATTCGGTGCTGTGAAATCTATGAATATGATAGTATATTACGAACTATACTGAAAATATGGAAAATTACATATAAAAAGTCATCAGCAGACACTCTAAGATCATACGAGCACATGCTGTTAGGAAGAAATCATGAATTAAAGAATACAAGAAAATAGGTCATACCATTTTCAATATCAAGGTAATTACATATTGATCTCCGTGCAATTAGACGAAGCTGTAACCTAAAACAATTCAAGAACTACCACATATGACTATATAATAATGATAGATTAGTTAGACGATTAGATTTTGAATTCACTTGAGTGGCCTATTCCAAATGGATCTCAGCCATATATCTAAATTTCCAATAATGAAACGGTGAGAAATCTATGCACCCAGTCATAGATGCAATGTATACTGTACGATATCCTATCTCATAAATGACGAGCTACTATCTATCAGTTCCTTCTCCATATAAAATGAATCACTTGGCGTTACAGAAAACTCTAAATGTGAAATCAATTCGATAGAAACCATATTCAGGCATATTTGGTATGTCTAGTAGTAAATTTGTAAACATATAAAACATAGTGGTGGGAGTGGTGCACAGAGAGATTGCTAAGAAACAATTTATATAACATGCAAACAACATCCTACATTATATGAGTTAATAACATAAACTATGATGGTAAGCTCTACTCACACCGCACATTTTCGATTTATATACAATATGCTAGGAATTCAATAGATACATACAAACATACGATAAGGAACAGGGTATTATTTGTTCGATCCAACAAATCTCCTGTTTCAAGTTCGAGATTGAAACTTTTCAAATTTATGACCCAGAGGAAAAAATGTCTGAGGTCATATCCCTAGCTCACTTAACTTTGCAGAAGAAATTAATCGTTTGAAAAAAGGCCAGAGGAGATTTGAGATTTCGATTTCAAAATGCTAATACTAAGATATTTCTAGAATTTCTTTTCATACAGATAGGTTTGAAGGGTGAGAGGTCAGAAGTGATCTATTCATTCTGTTTTCAAACACCCTGATATAGTGGTATGATTTCCGCTAATCCAGAGTCCACAGCACAAATAAATTACATCGATTCCATAAATTACTCGGAATGAAAAATTGTCTAGTTAGAAGCACATGTGAATTCTTAATAAAAAGATTTGGTAGCTCTTCGGGTGTACTCAGAAAGAATTTGTAAAGTCATGAACAACGAACTGAGTAATCTATTGTCTCTGTTTAACTTGACTATTTCATAATTCAATTATTTGCTCCATTATTGTTAGGACGAAGATGAATAAATCAATGCATACCCTTCTTTGAAGTTTGTCCATTCCTTGTGTAATTTAGCTCGTGCCTTTTTTGTAGCATCTGTTAAAGATGATTCTTTTTTTTCTAATGTGTCGAGTAGGCCATGAATTTTCTTTACTAATCTGATTTCACATTGAGGTCTTGGATTGTTCTGCAAATGAAACAATATGTATTTATAGTTGTGGTCTAATCGCAGTATCCCTAGTTCTTAATTCATTAGTTATCATATTTCCTGAATAATTGAGAAGAATTCAATCCTCACCCATTCGGAACTATCTTTGACATCATTGGCCCCATTTGATGAAATATTAGCCAAAACAACTTCTTTGAGTACTTCAATGCTATCGGCAACTAGTTCGAATGAGGAAACACCAAGGTCGTCAAGCATGTCATAAAAATTCTCCCCTTTTACTTCGTCGATATCTTCTTTCTTTATTTTCTTTGGCTTTCTCAAGTTGTACTTTTCCCAGACAGGTATATTGCAATGACGAATAGTTGTTGAATTATCTTTGTTTTCTTTCAATAATCTATCTTTAAGCTCGCTCAATGTAGGCTCTTGGTCGCTGCTGCATTCAGATTTATTATCATCAGACAAATACACTCTCTTATAAGTAGATCTTACATTTCTACGTGGTCGGTTGTACGACCTTCTCTCCACTGCTTCATTAGACTTGTTATTTACTTTCGACTTCATAGCGCTTCTAGTTCCATAATTTCTATCGACAATTTCCTTTGAAGAACCATTCCCTTGTACATCAGGCTTGTCTTCTTCCGGTTCTTCTATGACATCGCTAGTTTCATCTACAGGTAACGTTTCACTGGCTGAATCTTGATTAGAATCTCCATCAATGGTTTTCAAATCCTCTATCTTACCGTCTTTCAATTTTGTTTCGATTAATTTCTGATCGTCAGACTTAGATATGGACAATATTTTATATATTTTTACATCATTTGTCTCCTTTTTAACGCCATTGCTGACTGTTTCTTCACCCATTATAGGACTGGTTATGTCTGTTATATTTTTAGATGCATCGGTAGTCGACCCATCAATTGACATTATGTCATTGAGTTTCTCATCATCTGTCTTTGAACTGTTGGACAATTCATCCATTTGTGATACAACGGTATCTTCAAGTTCTTTCAACGATGTTTTTACCGAATGCCTACAATTTATCGGTGTATCATCGCAAGTCTTTGCAACACTAGGCGTATTATTTGACTTAAAAACAAAGGACTTCAAAATGCTCGATTGACTATCGCTCTCATCGACGACAAGTCCACTAGTATCATTCTCTGGTGTTCCTTTCAAATTTTTATCAATTTTTTCTGTACTATTTATGGTAATTTCAGTTGTCTCTCTACATTGCATATCACCATTGTCAAGTACAGTGTCTTTAGTAATCAGATCTTCTACGACGGTGTTTTTATTCTTTGCAAAATCCTGGAATTCCTTTCTGAACGGCATTTCGTCGTTAGATTTGGTATCATTGGAAGTGTTCGTATCATAGCCACTGGATTTAGCATGGCTAGACTTTGTCTGATTTGAGATAAGACTTTCTTCAGAATTTTTTGAAGAACTTCTAGAACGTTTTGAGCGCTCACTTCCCAAATCGCTGTGATTATTATTACTACATATGCTCATTGTGCTTAAATTTGTATCTTCACTGCCCAAAGACTCGGTTGCACCTTCGCCAGTATATTTGCAGCTTGAGATTTCTTCTTGTCTTTTTACACGCTTTTTAATTCGAGGTGGCAATGAACCATTCCTCCATCTACACTTCCTTCTTCTGCTTCTACTAGATTTCAATATCCCAACTTTCTTAGTATCTGTTTTGATTTCAGATTTCATGTCAACTTTCACCTTAGGAGGCTGAAATAATATTTCATCTTTTAGATAGGTAAAAAATTGTAAGTATCACCCGAGACTTTTTTGGTAGAACGAATGAACTTCTTCTACTATTAAAATCAAATCATCAAAATTATTTCAAAGTGATGATTAAAAATTAAACTTTACCTTGACAGTTGAGAGAATTTTATTGTCTAGGCAATGCCTGTATACGCGAACGTCGTTCTCCATGATTTGTGGAAAATAAATATATCTAACACCATATCTATCGGTTCCCAAAAGAGTTTCAGACGGTTCATCTGTTAACTGTTTCGCTATTTCTTCTTGAACAGTTTTTCTGGCATGCTAATTCGGGAATAAGAAAATAGAGTTTAGTTCATTGAGATAAAATATCGTCTAGTCTGAATAGTTCATACGAAACAATGATGATTACTGACCATCATAGCGTCGCAGACTGTTTTCAGCAGCCATACCCTTTGTCTGAATGTTAATTCTTCAAAGTCTTTCCCTTCGATTAAAGAAATATCAGGAAATATTCTCCAAAATGTTGGTTCAACTCCCGTAGCCTCTAGAACCTGATATAAAGATGAAGATTTAGTAGAAGTAAGATATAAATTATGGTCAGTTTCCCAATGAAGGAAATATATGATAATTGTGACAAAAACCTTGACTGTGTCCTCGTGTTTGCTGTGGTATATCTTAAACCAATTTTTAATCTTGTGCATTAATATATTGGTCCAGTATTCGTATGGCATCGGTGGTATTCTGCGTAATTTTGTTTTCAACATTGGGGAGCTAGAAGAAGTGAAAACTTTTTTGAATGATTGGATTCGGAACGATCCTTTCCGATAAAATTTTCGTCACAAATTGATATCTTGAAATATGTCCGAGATAGACAAACAGGACAGATGCAGATCCTGAGATAATGCATTGAAGTGTAATGAAGCTTTATTTGAAGGAAAAACGTCATCTGTCTCTTTGCAAACCATCTACTATTAATCCAAAGCATATCTCTCTGTCTATTACAGTTTTTCAGATATCGTATATACCTCACTCTGTATATTTAGCTACTAGAAGCGTTACCATTTGGTTACTATAAAATCTGAAGGATCTGTTCAATTTTCAGTATAATTTTCTGACGATGAAGTACTCGATAAACAAAAATTATGATAAATATATAATTTAGGCACTCAGAGTAAGAATAAATAATAATGTAGACCATACCTAAGTAGACAAGTCATAATATGAGCCAACTGCTTCGAGGCTCGTGGCATTAACAGCATTCTTTCCATTTCATACATTGACAAGGGACCAATATTCAATGCTTCTTTTGTCAGATGTAGAAAGTGGTAAATTTGCGGTATCTATAAGGGGCAATTTATCATTCTCAGTCATACCTAAGGTACAATGCTCTCTTATGCTCATAAGTAAAATAGTATCTAACATAAAATAGGTAACAGACTCAGGGTGACCTTTCGATTTCGGAAAGCCCTATTTCTGTGTTGGTCACCTCTGAGCTAAGAAAACTGATCAGTTACTAAATAAATTACGACACTGACCTCCCACATTGTCTTCATTTCATTCTGCAATTCGTCAGACATGATGTGTTCCTTTTCCCAATCAACCATAGCAATGTCCTCGCTATCCAACTTCCGTTTCCTTCCTTTCTTAGCCATCTTTCTTGCCGCTCAATGAAACGGTTACCTGCAAGCAGTAAATAAAAAAAAAGTACATCATTATTTGTCGGATACTAATCTATGAGCCATTGTCTCACTCGTCCCTTTTCACATAACAGTTTATTTATTTTATACGAATTGTTGAGCGAATCTAAAGGTAATTATACATTTCATATCGAATGGCTGTTGGTTTGATAAAAATGCAATTTATAAGACGTGGGAGAATATAGCTAAGGTTTTGGAAATTGTATAAATCATAACTTCGAATTTCTTAGGAAGAATGGGTAGTACTGATTTATGCTAAAATTCGTATTTATGGTTGTTTAACATTTGTTTTATCTCGTATGTTAATGGTATTCAAGGAGTTAGAATTTCGTGTCAAATTATGATCATCAAAGTGCATAATTTACTATGATATTTACAATGGGTAAAGTTTGTGCGAAACTTTATATCTTAAAAATTAATAACTTCGTGACTAATAACGTTAGAACCGAAGATTATTTTTGTTATTATGGGTTTTACGGAAAGTGTCGCAAATTTAATACAGGAGGTACAGCGAACTTCATACATACAAGTAAATTTTTCAATAATACTTTAGATTGAATTTTTCATTGCTTCAGACGCTCATAAAAATTTAAAAGCAGCAACTCACATAAATTTTAAAGTGTCTCAGCTACAGCTTGTGATTTTATGTTAGAAGAAAGAAAGTTAGAAGAAATCGCAATCACAAAACTCTCTAAAATTATATTTCGCACGAATTAAAAAATCTTTAAACAGTATAGGTGTGGCTCGTTTGTCATGTTCTTGAGGTAAAATAAGAGCATTCTGCGCTGAGCATCTAAGCTCAAATCTTGTGACTAAATGTATTGAAAAATTTCTGATGATCACTCCCAAAGAATTTTGAAGGCAAAATAAGTTCAAACTCAAGACGTAAAACGTTTTGGTTACTCTACACGTAGTAATTCGATTTTTTCAAGTATACCTGAATCCACCTGCTCTCTCTCTCTCTCGCTCTCTACCGCGACCTTTAATTAATTAATCATTGCGATCAGAAGGTTCAATGCGGCAAGGTCGACGTATACACAAGACGACACATCCATGAGTACAAGGGTAGGGAATAAGAAAGGACACCATCTCGATAAGAAAAACGTGAATGTTTGTCAAGCAATTAGAAAAACGCGACGTAACCAAACGACCCATGCAATATACGTAGGGGAAGGTAGGGCAAAACGGACCAGGAGGGAAAAACAGACCACAGGGCAAAACGGACTGAGAGGGCCAAACGGACCACATGAAAAATTCCTTTTGAATTATTATAAAAAATTGAATGAAGAATCTTGAAGGTAACCCTCGAACGTAGTAATTTTTTGAGGAAGGTCTCAGTCAATCAAGTCCAGTCAATTTTTCTTTTTTAGTCATTTGCGATTACTTGACTGAGTCTGACCTGACTTGATTGACTGAGACCTTCTTCAAAAAATCGTCAAGTTCGAGGGTTACCTTCACGATGAATCATTCAATTTTTTATAATAATTCAAAAGGAATTTCTCGTGTGGTTCGTTTCGCCCCACCCTCCCCTATATATACATAGACAGGCACCTGTACCTATGCCTATCAGCAGGATAATAAAGAAATATATACCGTGCGATTGAAATATAATAATTTTTAATACAGAACGTTAGCGAAAGACATTTTTTCATTCCTGTACGCGTTTTATGAACAGGTAATACAAGGTAGTCGGTCACGAATCGATCATAATCGAGTAAAATTTTGTATTACGGATTGATTTTTGGATCTTAGATTTTCGATTTTGGATTCACTATCCGCGTAACTTCGTGACACCCGGTTAGTGCAGCAGAATATATTTTCACATCTACCTAGGTATATACATCTACTCTGTGTATTCATAAGAGTGTTGATAATTGACTTCTTGTCATTCAGATTGGCAACTTTAGATAATGAATTGTTATTCATTATCAGTCTAGATGGATAACTAATAGAGTTATAAATATAGGTATGTATACTCCGCAAACTCAATGGTAAAGAAAGTTAAAACAAATGACTTATCGTTAACGAAAATAATTTCTTTGTAGTCATAACGATTAATTAATGACAGCAATTATTCATAACTTATAAATACATAATATAACTCAATAATATACAAGATGCAAATAAGTGTCGCAGAATTGACGGACGAGATTAGTCGTAGAAGATTTGTTTCAGGTACTTCATATCCAGAATGTAATTTTTTTTCATTTTAATGACGATATGAGGTAGACCGTGGATTTTTGGCCATCCTGTTCTTCAATAATGTTTTTCATTTTTTATTTTTTCATTTCCATTCAGTCAGAACTTTTATTAAAAACTCTAGCAAACTATGAGAGGAAACATGTGTAAAAAAAAAAAAATCATCTCGTTTTTTTCAATCGAGTGCGAGCTTCAGATATATATAGGTATATGTGAAGCTGATGTAACATACGTATGCAAATGATGAAAAACGTAACCACAATACCTATGTGTAAACGGTAAACCATATTAATAAGTATAGTTGAAAATTTTTCGACTTTAACGCAGAAAGATTGTTGTCAGTGTGAACATCCAGCACACGAAAACAAACGTAAGGTCACGTAAAACGTTCGATGAAAGCAAATGATTAAAGATAATAGACAGTCATGTCTGAATTAAATAACCTTGAACGGCAGTATTATATAATATAACTATATCCAGGTTATTTTACGCAGCGATCTGTGGATAAGATGAAATTAATGGTCAAAGATAAGTAACTCGTTAGCCAATAAAGGTCACAGCGAATTATCTCAAGGTGTGCAATGCACTTACGTATCAAAAATTGTCTTCACTTTCTTGGGCGAGGTTTTTTTTTTATTCATTTCTGCATCAATACCCGATCAGTTTTATTGAATTTTGAACATGAAAAGTAATTGCTATAACGGGGATGATGGTGATATCGACCAAAACTAGTCGGAATTTTAATCATCCTAAACTCAAACTTTTCAGCCAAGTATATAGTAAGTATGTCAACTTTAAACCAGCGCAAATCTAAGGCCTTTTTACTGCTGATCGTAAAATACTTTCTACACCAGCGTAGAGAGCAGATAGATGGGCACGTCTAATTACTTTCCAAAGTCGTTGTTTGATCATTTTTCTAATATCTTCGTCGGTAATTATTATTCTGTAAACACAATTCGAAAAATCTGTAGCCTATCGTCTTACCCTTTAGTACCAAACGAAAAAAGACTGATTTCTGTTCGAAAAAATATGAAAAAATCCAGGAGATCGAAAGTAATTAGGAAAAGTATTCAGCTAATTACTTTCAATGTTCTGGTTTTTTTTTCATCCTTTTTCGAACCAAAATCAGTTTTCTTTTCGTTTGGTACTAAAGGGTAGGACAATCGGCTAGAGATTTATCGAAATGTGATTGCAGAATAATGAATACTGACGAAGATATGAGGAAAATAATCTTTGAACAAGTAGACGGTGCATAAAAGTTCTGTTTTCAACGTTCGATCAAATTTTAATGGAGAAAATTTTGTGTTATCAAAAATGTTAGACAAGATATAAAATTGTTTTCGAAATTTCAAAGTTTTTTAGTCGATTTTTATTCGAATACAATATCGCTTTTCTTTTCGTTGCTATTACGAATGTGAAATACGACAAGTATAAAGAGGTGAGCGTGGAAAGACACGAGAAAAATGTCAATTAACATCCGGATGCGCGAGTCCCTTGGATCAATTACTGAAGACACTATGGGGTGGTAAACAGATCAGAGAGTATTTTAGAGTGAGTCTGATAATGAGGTGCATCTAAGACAGTGACGTTAAGCCAAGGCTGCGTCGTAATATTGCACCGGTGCTTATAGATGTTTAAAAAAGATACTGCAGAATTACAGAGTGCGTATTAGTGCAGTGAATCGATCTCGTTAGCAAATATTGCTTGTAGGTCGCGTCAACTCCCAAGATATAACAAGAGATAGGTAATAATTATTAAATATTTACATCGATTTTTCCCACGAAAGCCTTTTCTTAATAGATTGAACTAATTGCTATTATGACCCTTCTGTAACTTCATCTTTCGTCGATGCACCGAATACCGAAGACTATATTATATCGTAATATCTATCTCCTGATGATAATTTCATAATCTTTCAATAAACTCAGCTCGCAGGAAATACTTCGAATTATAGGTTTCCCATCGCACATACTTATTGGATTCTGGATCTCGACTGACCACATGAGAAATATCACGTCGAGTCTATACGGTGTCGATGTATTTGTACATCTTTGCAATCTGTATATCATTTGTATACATCACTGCAGTCTGTATATCATTTTTATAGATCGTAGTCTAACGACATAGGTTCCTTGTAGCACTAAGTCACGCATATCTGCGTGTACCGTTGTCAAATGATGTCCATTTAGATATACGATTCTCTTGTTCTATTTATGCGACCAGCGTACGAAGCCTTATCACTTGCCACCTATTAACACATTTACAAGCAAAATTCTGCGGAGAAATGTAAGGGTATTAAAATGGCAAATGAGAACATTACTTAAAACATAAAAAGACATGGAGTAATCCTTATCATCGACACGTCACCGAACGAACCTCAAATAAAAGCTGTATTAAAGAGGTACTAGCTAAGAAGAAAAAAATATGCAGAAAAAATGTCATATCGGTGGTATCTTTTTTTTTTTTTTTTTTTAATTGTTTAGTCGATTTCAATTAAACACCATACAGGTCATGGCTAAATGTACATCAGTGGGCCGCACCATCTACCTCAATGATTTACGCACTCAATCCTTTGCTAAATTAAAGTAATTGAAGTTCTCATGGAACAAGTGAATTAGTGGACGTTGGAAATCGTTAATCAATCACTCGAAAGTATAGACACTAATTTGGGGGTATTGCGGTAGGAACGAAGATTAGCCAAAATAAGAGTCCCAAAAAAAAAAAAAAAAATGTTCCGCGAATGTAATATATCATCACAGTTTTTATTGACCTATTTCTCCGGGTTATGCGGCGATATTTCATTCGATAAATTAATCATTTGGTGATCGAGCTGCCCGAAATCATACTGATAATTAAGACCAAGCGCGCCAGAATGAAATTTGAGGAAAGGAAAAGTCATATGTTATGTGCGTTTCCGTAACTTTTTTTTCACAAAGAATTGAACAATTAAAAAGAACAAAAAATCTGCAAGGTACCATGTGAGTTTTTTATTTTTTATTTTTAGCAGAGGGTATGTTCTCCCTAAATTTAAAAAAAACAACATCATCTCCCTTCACGTGTGTATGGAGATAAAATGATTCTGACATACCTGAATTTAACGATCATGCGATCTAAAAGTAGCCACACTTTCGGGTTAGTAAATTATGTCTTAAATGGCGTTTATAGTCTTCCGTCTGTTCGTAGGCCTTTCCATTTTTATACTAATTATAAAAACTATAAAATTACCCCAAGCTTTCGTTTCCCGCTACACACGAATGCGAATGGTCAGAAAAAGTATCCTCATGGAGGGCGCGAGGAGGTAGAGTCAAAGGGGCGGAGTTGAAACAAAAGCATCGCGCCCTATATACCCAAGCAGACGTCGAAAGGTAACAGTCAGGTGCGAACCATCGAAACACCAGCTTTGAGCTGTGGTTAATTAAAGAAATGAAAAAAGTTGCGGTTCACGATTAAAAACCGTATCCGATAGATTTATTATAACTGTATAACTTTCCGCGAATCGTAGAGTAAGATTATACCGTCTAATTCGCCATGGGAATTTATCATGGGTGATAAAAGCTGTATGGATCTATCTTTGATGATCGGAAATTTTAAATCGCAACGATTTCTTTATTCAGGAATAGAAAAAATTATATGAAATTTAGGCTGTGGAGGCAACGTTTATTTTAATTTATTTAGAACATATCTGTTCCGGAGCTTAGTGAGACCGTGCGGTGATATTAAGATCGAAAAAATATATATGAAAGTATACTCAGTACGGTATTAAAGAATGCTTTCCAAATGGATAACTTAGAACCTCCACCGTACAGATCAAAGGATAGCACACCTCAGATTTTGGACATTCGAAATCATCTTCAGACTCTCCTCGACGCTCGGGTACCTTTCGAAAGAGATTTGGCCTCAGGGCCAAGGCGAAGGGCTTCACTCCATGAGCAAGAGGTCGGAGGCTTTAATGATATGAGGAATAAATCGTACTTGAACGAAACGCAACAATTACGAAGCACCATTGATATAGAAACACGTCATAACGAGGAAACGGGGACATCGAGAGACGTTGATAACTATAAAACTACGGATCCAATTACCTTGAAATACTTGGCTACACACAACCCTTACATCCCGTTTTCAATCAACACAGTTCATCTGCAAAATCCTTATAAACAATCGCAAACACTGGAGGGATACGCGCCGAAGAAGGCTGGACTAAAGGTACGCACTGAATAATAGGACTGCACGGTATTCAGAATTTGATACCGATTTGATATTGGACAACAAACCCGACTGACCTGCAACGAAATACTGATAGAAACCGAGAGTTTTTTCATTTTCCAGTTTGCCAGTTCCATTCGTAGTTCCATTTCGGTAATATACTGCACCGAGTTTTCGTTTTCGATGTTCAATCCTATACTACTGATCTCTCAAGATCTTGGTATCAGTATTCACGGTCAATTTCAGTGCCAAAAAAAAAAAAACTTTAGGAGAAAAGGATATCGAGATTTTGCACACCTTTACTAAATACTGATTCGTAGATGAGTCTGACTTTGCGCTTCTAAAAATGGTATAAATGTATCCAGCTCGTTGTGCAGGGTTATATTAACTGATATTTAATCAGGGCATGTATCGTGCAAGAGAATCCAACGTGAGACCTAGACGCAACAATTTCGCTGCAAGACGAAAGGACGAAAACGTACCAGCGGCTGTCGACATTAATTACGCCAAGGACAAGGGTAAAACCGAAAGGTATAAGTTATCTAGAAGTTGTAAGTATGATTAGAATTATCGGTGAGGATTATCAAGTGTCTTCTAAGGTCATCAGACATGGTATCGAACCGTTTGAAGTGGGGAAATAAAAGCCTCTTTTTTTTCTTCCGGGTTTTTTTCATTTATATTCTTGGAAAATTATTGCCATGATGAATGCCTACAGTTATTGACTTCCCAGCAGATAACAATTCAGAAAATGCCATTTTTTCCAACACTAATTTCATCGGATGAACTTTTTGACTTTTCCTCACTGGGTGCTGACAATAACTGTATTCAGAGTGGATACTCAATTTCGATTCCACACACCCCTCGCTCCTTTCATCTCACTGTGTTATGGAATGAAAACGGAGCACATCCTATAATGTATTTGAAAATCCATAAACTTTGCGGAATATCGTTTTTCGATGTCAAATCTAACATGAAAATGAAGCAGTTGAGTTATCGAAGTGAAGAGAAGAGAAGAGAAGAGTTTGGACAAAAGGATACAAAAATTCTGAATTTAGAAGATAAAAAATGAAATATTACAAAAACGTTTACAAACATTAATCCCAACCCATTAAAATTCTCTATCCTAAATACTGCAAACAGTAATTATTTATTCTATGATACATTTGTTTAAAGAAACATCCTCGAATTAATTGTGATTATAGGCAAAGGAAAAAAAATATAGTCTGCTTGCGGGGGTATAGGAGAATCATTGTGGTCTGTTTTTGTTAGCATATTTAAACAATGTGTACATTAACCCCCGGAAAGCATTACACTACCGTCTTTTTAGTTCTATGAACTAAAAATAACTCTCATATAGCTCTCATCGAGGCATTTTTTTTTTTTATGAAATTGGGGATGCTCTCGATTTATTTCAGATTTCAAAAATTTTAGAGGTATTGATTTTCAATTCCAACTGCTTTTCCAACTATGATATGAAATGCAACAAAACTTCTTCACTTATGTACTTAGATACGATAGACTTCAGCACAAAAGAAATGTCGATATTTCTGAAATTCTCTTGCGAATTGCTGCACTCTTATTTTCCTGGAGAATAGTAGCCATACACGACCCATATGTGTATTGGAATAGTATATAAAAATTTAGATTAGCGTGAAATTGATAAAACAGTGTTCAAGTTTGGTGTTATTTTTTATCAGAAGGCGATCCCATAGTGATGAATGTCATCTTTGCTTGAAGAAGAATCAAGTTGGTCTTACTGCTCAGCAGTACTGTTTGACTAGCACTTTGCATGGGCTGAGATACGTGGGAGACGCGAGTCTATCGATTCTCGAGAGGTATCGTAGATCGTCTCCAGCCTCTGGGTATATTCTTGAGCTTTTTTTCGATGAAATTTTTCCTTTCTAGACTTTTCTGGATAGTTTCATTCATCACGGCTTTTTTAACCTCGGGTTATTACATATGGAATCTATTTCAAAAATGGACAGACTCACCGATGATCATATCTCTGAATCCAGAACCAATGTCGCTGGTCGACATACCGTTTCCATCTATAACCGTTTGTAACATGAATAACGCGAAAAAAACCGAAGCTGATCGCATCAATCAAGGGTAATTGAAGAGAAATAATTAGTTTATGATTCGACTAGGCAGAATATTGTGCTAGAGTGCGACGAAGTCAATTCATGTTTTAGACGAGAGAATTTGGAGAAACTTCTATTGAATGATATCTGCAATTTTGAAAACGGGAGTTCGACTAGCGACCTAGACTCAGAATCTGGCAAATGGAGCAATGTGCAACGTTTTATGATCAACGTAAGCAATAGGCTAGTCAATTGCGGCATGAACATTGACACAGCAGAGAATTACGTATGAAAATATTAATTCATTCATCAGGTAACACAGCCATGCACCGATATGATACATCTGTGCCGATGGCACGAGAATACCACGGACTGCGAGAAGATCTTCAATCCAACTTTAACCGACGAAGGAATTTGCTGCAATTTCAATTCTGTTCATAGAAAATACCTGTTTTTCAAACCGTAAGTGCAGATCCGACAATCCTTTACTTTGATTAATCGTTTTGAGCAGAATACAATCTCGCGCTGATCTCACGACTGCATGATGCTCGGTATTGGTTCAATTGATTGATTCTAGCCGCGACATGTCGGACCTGAACGTCACTTTCCCATTCACGAGTGTCGATTGGACTCCAGAGAAAGGATACGAGCCAAAAACACCGGTGGATTCCATACCCTGGAGACCATACGGCGCTGGAAGGCACCTCGGTCTTACATTGGTTCTAGACGCTGAAGTCTACGAGTACTATTGCTCATCGACAGCCAGCGTTGGTTTCAAGGAAAGTATCTACATATGCAAGCCCGAAAATTTCAGTGTGCATAATCCATTCCAAATTACACATTGCCATCTTTAGGGAAACATGTTCTCGAAGTCAGAGGTCAGAGAAAAGAGAGAAATTGTCCGTTAGGTTCATTGTCGCGAAGTTATTGCGACTTTCGAACCATATGGGCAATATTGCTTTGCCGGATTGAAAAAAGATCGACTATTTTTCGTTTTTTGAACTCATACATACATCAAAGAATTATGAGCCGCCTAAGTAATCGTTGATTTGGATTTTTTTTTAAAGAAACTATAGAAATCTCCTCAACCTGATAATTGCGGGCAATTAGAATTCTGTTTCTATGTAATAATCAATGATAACGGAGCGCGCTAATTTTGACCATAGATGCTTTTACACAACCCAGTGGAAACGCCAAAGATTGCAGATTTTGCTTTCGCTATAACGCCCGGCGAAGAGACACGAATCGTGATACGACCTACCATTAGTTCTGCAAGTAGATCTATAATCAGATTACCGAGAAATAAGCGAAGGTGTTTCTTCACCTCTGAGAGATCATTAAAGTTCTACAGGACATACACGCAACGGAATTGCATCCTCGAATGCGAGGCAAATTTTACACAAGACATTTGCCACTGCGTTCAACATTACATGCCAAGTGAGTTCAAAAGATACAAAGAGAGGAAAAAAAAAAAGAAAGACTAAAACATTCCTAAAACAATTTTTCATGCATCTATCAATTAGAATCGGCGAACACTAAGATTTGCGGTAAAAAAGATGAAAAATGTGCTAACGAGGCCCGACTTGCCATGGAATTAAAACTGTACGATGAAGAAAATACTACAAGTTTGTTCAATATGAGCCAGACGTGAGTTTCATTCAGTGTAAATTGTATGAAGTAGGTGAAGAAGTTCATTTGGGTTGCGATTTGAATTGAATTCGAATCTCTGAATATTAGACTGTGTCAAAAAAAAAAAAACGACATCTTCTTTTTGTCTCCGCCCTTTCGAAAATAGTTAGTGCTCAATATAAAAAAATTGTCCCAAAAGCTCAGCTATGTAGCTTGAACACAGAATTAGCGCATTTGAAAATAATATTTCCCATGTATTCCAAATGGCAAAATTTGTTTATCTTAGTTTTATCTGTATAACTTTCTTTATTCAACTAATAAGAATGAAAAAGATGTACAGTTTGTTAGAGAATTTCATGATCTACCAAAATGGTACTTTGGCCCAAGTTGCTCAATTGAACCGTTAACAAGTTACAGTGGTTTAAAAGTCATATGTATATTTGATTACTACTTACTTTTCGACAAATTAATTTAAATTATTTGTTTTATAAATTTTCGAAGAAATTTTTTTCTTTACAAAAATGTGTATTTACTCTATTTTTATCGGTGGAATGAAAACAGTTATACGGATGAAACTAAAATAAACAAATTTTGCCATTTGAAATACATGGGAAATATTATTTTCAAATGCGCTAATTCTGTGTTCAAGCTACACAGCTGAGCTTTGGGGACAATTTTTTTTATATTGAGCACTAACGTTTTCGAAAAGGCCCGAATAAAAAGTTGATGTCGTTTTATTTTTGACACAGTCTAATAGATATAGATATACAACAGTAAATCATTTGCAAAGTAATTGCATAGAGTCTGATAACTTAAGAACGATCAGATTCAGCGTGTATAGTTTTGACAGTGAGTTAGTATCAAGCCGATCAATAATCAAACAAATAATGTCGAACGCAGGAGTGGCTGTAATTGTCGTCCAGGTTGTTTCGAGATCAGTTACAATTCTGAACTCTCACAAAGCAAATTGGTTTCTACTTTTGATGTGAATTCGGAATACGTTAAGAAAAATAGCGGATACTTCGTGTAAGTATATACGTTCGTTTGTCATTTTAGTGTTCATGCAAGAGAATGATGCCGTTGCGTGTTCTATCTCGTGAATCATTCATTGAATGACACAATAATTATAAAATGTTTAATTTCACATGCTGTTCTATGGCCCTTTTGCACTCTATGCTTTTATCGCGCGCATGCAAGACACAATAAATTTATCACACTGACACAGAGCACGTTTTTCATAATTATTCACCTAATAGAATAATTATCATAAATGAATCTGCCCGCGATGCTGAAGTATATTTTTTCACATTGAATAATCAATAATTTAGATGCACTGTACGGTTTGTGATTAAACACGATTACCTTTATCTATCCGGTAAACGCGAGGCGAGTAATAAAGCAATTTTTATAAACATTTTTATTTCAATCGTTCTTCTACCTTACAGAGAAAACATTGCAGTAGTTCACCTGTACTTTGTGGACTCGCAGTTTACGGTTTATGTCAAAAACGAATTGTTCGGATTCACCGAACTATTGTGTGAGTATTTTACTCCTTTATAAGCTAATCTGATACCCCAAGGAACAATTTATGCGACTTTAGTATTTCGCAAAGTAATTTTTTATGAAACGCTGCACTTGCAGCGTAATGTGAGCATAAAGTGTCTGGCTTATCCTGTAGGTACTGTGATAAAATACCACGTGTACGGGTAAAAAAAATAAAGACACGGAGTTCCTATCCTAACGACCAAAATGAGTGAAAAACGATGATAGAAATCAAATTGATCAAATCCGAATACGAAAAGAATTAATTTACCTTTCAGCCAACACTGGAGGCTTACTCGGGCTTTTTATGGGCTTCAGTTTCTTGTCACTGGTGGAGATAATCTACTTCGTAACTTTGAGACTCTGGTGCCGTATTCATAGACAAAATAGATCGCCCACGCACACCCTTTTGAAAGTAGTACCTGCGGCTCATCAAAACGCAACTGTCTATCCATTTGCTCAATAGAATGGATGAGTACGTAACTTAATATAAAAATGATATATAGGTGGTGTAAGTGTCAGAAATATTCAATCACAAATATTGATGTTATTGCTGGGCGCACTTTTTCAATTGGAAATTATAATGCTTATGATTTTCTGAATACCGAAATTAATTCGATGGAATATTTTATTCATTGAATACAATTTGCATAGATTTATTGAAAAATTGTCATAAACGGCGATATGATTGAATTTGAATTATATTTTCTGCATCAACTATTCGTTTAGAAGTTTTTAGACACGTCGATTTGATTTAATTGCATTGAAGACTAGAGGAACTAAAGAAAATAGTTGAGTTTATAATTTTTATGACCTGAAAGAAGGAGTGTAGAAACTGAGTTTCGGCTTGAGCATTTTTTCGAACTTAGTTAACGGCTACAGCTACACAAAGTATTTCATTCTAGCCCAGGGTCGATATGATTACCTGCTTATGATAATCGGCCTTCAGAAAGTGATGCCCCATGTCAATATCATATTAGCGAAGTTAATTGAATATTAGAAACGATATAGAAGCATGCCAGCTGGATCAGAATTCAATTAGACCCCCGGTACTTGCGGCTCTTTAATTTTTTAATAAGAAATGTACAGAAATACTAAAAAAAAAAGGAGAGATTCCTATGTATAAATTAAAAATTTGACCCCTTTATCGTATCTGGGTATATGCATTCAGTGACAAAATTCAATTCCATATAACGAACGGTATTTCGGACTATAAGAAAATGATACGTCTATTCTACCTTTACATACCAGTGATATAAAAAATGATACGAATAATTAAATGACATCGGGAAAACCATACTGCGCCGTATTGGAAGATATTTAATCCCGGACTACTGTACATGAAAAGGTCGATATATTGATACTCAAGCATTTTTTTTTTTTTATGTACAGGCCTTTCTACTACGTTCTAATCGATTTTTTTTTTTTTATACAGAAGTCTCTGATTCCCTGGGGTTTTCTAAGTTTGAACAAATAAATCCATTTCTTTGCAACCACTAAAATTACCTATACTTCAAGTTGAAACGACTGTTGCTTCATTTTACTGTATACGACCGAAAGTGTTGAACGAAGGGAAGTTCTAAGGGACCGAATAATCAATGCATACGCCAAAAAAAGAGAAGAAAAAAAAAGAACAATTAATAAACTATCTGTTTGCTGCGAGTTTATTCATTTATTTATCATATACGCACTCCTAATTAATTGCTCAATTGATTTACCGTTCCCAATTCTTCAACGTAGGAAGACCTGCACATCACGATTATTACAAAATGATATTAATTGCAATAACAGAAAATATTATAAGCGTTTAACACGGTATGTTCATAGTTTATAAATTTAATATTATTCACTTATACATCGCGATAAATACATCATGCATATTATACGTTAGAGTTTTATCTAGTTAAGGGTAATCGATGTCTAGTAGGTATGGCCTCAGTCTAAGTAGTAAATTAACGTTTAGTTTTAAATTACCATATTGATATACTTATACTTGCATTATAATTCAATCAATATTTGGCTATAGCATGAAATTATATAAACAAATTTACCCTCTGAACAGCGAGATTTAAATGGAAAATTAAATGACAATGATATACATGTATATATATATATATATATATATACATATGTATGTATCATCACCATACCGGTGATTTTAATAATAAATACCTACCCATGTGTTATAAAGCATGTCTAGCCACATGTCTGACAATCTTTATAACTTCGACATTCCCCTCTCCCCCCCGTCCTGTGCATCGCGTTCGCGAAGTAAGCGCACATCTTTTAATACGCAACTCAACTGCGAAATCATGTTATTTAAATACATAATTATTTGTCAAACTCATAAATAATAATGCACCTTTATGAATAGTTTCTATTGATAAACAGCGATTACGTTTCATCTGAGATTTAAATAATTAGCTAATGTGGTTGAAATATCGAGGAAAACAGAAAGTGTAATCTAACTTTGGAAAGGAATAGATTTTTTTTTTTTTGTCAAAAATTGATATCTACAATTGTTTACACGAAAGATTAACAACAATATTGACACAACGATAAAAACTATAGTTGAAATGAATTCGTTGAAACTGTCGCGTAATATTAGTTATTTAATTCATATATTCAGTATTGCAATCACGCTGGTTATATTCGGATATAATACTTCAGATTAGGATTAGGGTACACTGATTTTGCGCAATTATTATTGTCATTAAGCTATTAGGGCCGAAAGAAATGATTATACAAGGTTTTGCAGACGTTTATAGCATCGAAAGATTTTAGAAAACAACCTGTGCCCGTTCCGTTTGCTTACAGTCTTGACCCGGAGATGATTCAGGTATATTTTAGAACTGACATCAGTTCGGAGATCTTGTCGAAGCTAAATTATGCGTCGTGATGTAATAATGACAGCGTGTAGCAATCAGTAAACGCGTAAGATACAATAAAATATATTTCCATGGTGGGTATACACACCGAGACATACGTCGAAGTGTATCGCTACGTTTTATAAAGTATGAAATATCATGTATAACTTACCGAATAGTCGATGTATATTCTGTGAAATTGAAGCACGCAATTTAGGGTACGTTTTTATCCATTTTTAGGCACATTTTACACCTATTTAATAACTTTATACTGCATAAATCGCAAAGCGAACTCACTACGTAGACAGCTCACATTTTCATCGACGCCATGACAGCTATTGCTTATCGAAAAAACAAGGGTGCGGTTGCGTTCACTTCAACAACGTCGCTACACCCGACTCGAGTAAAGTTCCAACGAAATGCGTGCAGGGAAACGCGGCCATAAACAATGAGATGAAAGGATGTATCATAATGGCTGCGCCATCTAACAATCAACCCAAGTACTACGTAGACCGAAGGAAAGGGTCCATAGGCGAATAAAGAAAAGAAAGAGATTCTTTTATGTTGTTCTATCCGCCTGTGGGACATGTATACAAAAACTTTGTTAAATAAAAACGATTATGTTCCTTGCGCCTTGTGCTATATGACTACGCCATATTATTATTTTTTTTTGATTAAAAGCCTCTTTTTGTCCAGCATTTACAGGATTTAAAAATGTCCTAGGTTTCATATTTCTAAAAAGATTAGATGACTATCCCTTAGCCAATAAAATATGTTATTATAAATGCTATATATAATAATGAAAAGTCAAGCAAATTTTAAAAATTGAGAGTGCTTCGAAAGCATCTTTATTAACTAAGATCTTCTGATATAACATGCTATTCGATTATCCATAATTCAATATTATTAACTAGGTATTAGTATAATACATATACATTCAGATTTTCAATATTATCATTGTGGGCAGGGTTATCCTAACATTTATGCTTACGACTTTTCATATAAAATCCTATATGATATAATATGTGTACGTACAATTACCTAGTCGAGACATAAATGACATAGTGGGACATAAAATTATGTCAAAATTCATATTCTTTTTCTTCTTTATTTACTTCTCAATTCAGCTCAAAATTATTACCTAGAATCAAAGATTTCTATTGCAACAATGTTGTGTGACTTGATCTTTTTTTTTTTCTTTCTTTCTCTCTTTTCTCTTTCTGTTCAATTTTCTATGCCATTTATGAAGTTATAATTATAAGATAATCCTTTTTTTTCGTTTTTTTTTCTGTTTTATTTATTTTCATTTTATCTTCACTAATCACATTTTTGTTCATTGCCTAATTCTTGAAGAAAGCTACCATTCCATTTGGTAATAATTTTTTTTAACAAATTGACAATTTTTTGCGTTTAGTTATCAATAATTATTTCTTTACGTATATCATTCGGTCTAAATCAGAAGGAGATATTCATTTAGATACCTATTTTGATCCTTTCAATTATCATCTGATTTCTATATGACGGAAAAATATAAAATAATCAATGAAATACGAAATTTAATCATGATTATACAATTAATATAATATGTATATCTAATATGGGTAGGTCAGGATACAGAAAACATGGGAAGACTCTACCTTATTATATCTCGATTTAACTGAAAGCTCCAATTTTTGTTGTGCACAAAATAACAATACTGGAGGGCTGCACGATCTGTGCGTTTTCATTTTATAAAACGCGATATAGAAAAGCAAAATAAGCAGCGAATTTCCTCACATAATTAATGAAATGAAGCACAGCTTGTCTGCATTTAAGATTTCAAGACTTTGTAAAACGAAATACCTATATACATATACGTATACTCTGTGACTTAATTAAAAATATCTTTGTAATTAATTATAAACTTGAATAAAACCTCAGATATTTCCTTATTTCCAAGCAAATTCTTCACCAACAAACTAGTCTGTAATATTTCTAATTATTCGTTTTTTTTTTGCTAATGGTCCTAACGTATATACTACAAATTTTTATTATATAAGATTTTTGTATCCAAGAGGCGTGGTGGGGTGAAATGTTATATTCTGGAGAAACTTTGGAAAAAAAATAATAAAAAATAAAAAATAATGGTACAAGTAGATGAATTTTGGAAATCAGACATCGATACAATAATCTTTCGAGCACCAGCCATCAATTCATTTACTTGTAACGTGAAAATAAGATACTTTCAACGTTCAGAGAGATGAAATATGTAGAAGTATAATTCAGATCAATAGTAACGGCAAAGTTATTACTCTGTGGCTCTTGGATGATTTCTGTATCATACATAATGGAAAAGATTTTTATCATATTTACAATTACTTTATTCTTTAAGCACGGACCTCAACCTGAATGGAAAACAATCTGTCTTCAATAAGCCCTGACCTACCAATTAATATCTCTGAAAAATTTTCTGCTTTGATGTGCCAATATAAATACATATATAGTATCATAGAAAAAAAAAGGAAAAAAAATAATAATAATAGGTAATAATAATAATTGAGAAAAGTATCTAGTCTAACCCAAAATACTGCAGCAGGCATTATGACCACATAAAGTAAAGTTATTGTAATAATATTTAATTTACAAATTATTATCAGTAAATCGAAATATAACATTTACCTGTCCTATACATATAAATATAATATATATACGGGGTATGTGAAATATTACACAGAGTTGGTTTCTAGTCCTTCTAGAAAAAGATACAATGAACGCAAATTTCACTGTGATTATTTAGATTTCTGGCAAACAATATAAGGTGATGACGAAATGATGTCAATATTGATTGAAGATAATGTAGAAAAGACATCTACGATCGATTATAAAATAAGTAAATATAAATCTGCCTGTATTTATGGATTAAAGAAATTAAAAACGATTGAGATTTAATTGAAAGCGATATTATACGAGCGATACGAACAATAATATCACTGAATGAAGTATATACGTGTATCTGAAAAGACAAAAAAAATAGTGATTTTATGCCAACTCTGTAATAAATCTGATGGGTAAGATCTGTAGAAAACGGTATCACCTGGCATGGAGCTGATAATATTGATACAGACTATTAAAGTTGTGATGAATATGCGATAGATGTAGTCATATTTGCACAAACGACAAACTCGTTTTTCATCCATTCAATGTTTCGGCCATACATTTTCAATATGTATATGCATTGATTCGTGTAGTGATATTAAAAACTACATAAGATATCATTGCGTTGTTAGTTTGATGATCGTTAAACTCTATGATTCTGACAATAGTAAGCGAATGTTCGTGTGTCGAGTCATAGTACATTGCCATACCTATAACAATTGTGAATATAAAAATCAATGTATAGCTAACTTATCAAACTATTATTACAAACTATATTCTATATTTTAGTAATCCATATTCAAAGAGCTCCATTTTAGGATTACAAAACAGAAAACAAACTGTTATATTAATTAAACTGATAATATTACCAATATTGCAGTTGTTTTTTTTTTTCGATTTTTTTTTCCCTTTTTCAATAATTTTATACATTTTCTTCTCATGATACTGTTTTCTCATTGCATATTACACCCTAACTGCCATTCGCCACTACACTTTAATTACAGCTTAATTAAACAGAGAAGCCCCACCTAGTTACGTCACAAGACAAGACAATTTTTTTTTTTCTTTCCAAATACCTAAGTCACGTATTCTGGTATTAAATTGGTCAAATATTGACAACCGTTGGTTCAGGTTGTTCCAGAATAGTTATCAGAGTATGAGAGTCTGTGCTCTGGATTCAAACAAGAAAGACATAAGTTTTTAGGTAGCCAGTAGCGTTAAATACTTCCACATTACTTTAATACTGTAATCATAGTTTCAGCGATTTCAGACATAATTTATGGATTGAAAGATGTTGTTATTGACTACTTTAATTGCATTAGAAACTTATAGAAGCGAAATATTTGTCTAATCAAAATGTAATCAAGGAACGAATCGGTATTTAAGTCTTTTTATTTGGCAGTGGCATTTGTATATTCCTAATTTGTTAATTCTAAATTTTTTTTCAAAGCACAGCCCATCTTGAACTTGATCTTGTTAACGTATTTAGAGAAGCTACTGTGTAAAATTAACTGAAAAAAAAAAAGGAAAAAAAAAATGTAGCGCGATCGTAAACGGCAACTTAGCGATAACTTTACATTGCTTGCACACAGGGCAATGGTTAAAAAATCACTTGATCACAACTAGTTTAGTTGCAAACCCTATGATTAGTATTCTTAATAATATTATTTATAATAGTTAACATTACATTTTCATCAAATACATCAGTTGGAAGCCCCGTGGATGACATTTGACGTACTTTTAAATTGATTACAAAGAAACCTAAGCAGGTGACAAAGTTTTGATAAAAACTATCAGTTCTACAAATTCTTTGACACAACGTTAATAATTAAAGAGCAATAACAGCATGAAGGGGTATATACTCAGTGTTTAAACTGTTCGAAAGTCACTCTTCTATTCCAAGATGATGAAAATTTCCAATTTTTACACAAATTGAAAACTGTTTTGACTTATAACGAGAATACTCTTCCAATATACTATATAATCTCTCGGATTAAATAATAAATAAAAGATCAATTTGTTACGATTTGTAAAGTAGCAGATCAACCTCTTATACCAGTTGTCAAACTTTCATTCTCATCCCACTGCTAATTATTAATCATTAATTATTAATTACTCAATATCGTCAAAGCCTTCCGTCTTCAAAATAATGTCACACAAATCCGCAGTCTGTAGACTAACATCTACCACCTCGTCTTCTGTTTTCATCACTGGAAAAGAATAATCGATAAACTTCACTTTATAATTAAAGATTGTTATTCGAATCATTTTGGCTCTGGGAAGGCCACCTGACATTTGTAAACTTCGTCCAGCATAACGGCCTGACCTTGGCTTTGACCTTGACCTGGACCTGGACCTTGGCTAACGGTCACTGGAGTAGCTGAATTAACAACGACTACTTGTTGGGACTGTTGTCCTTGTTGCTGAGCCTGTTGCTGTTGTTGTTGCTGCTGTTGCTGTTGTTGCTGCTGTTGCTGTTGCTGCTGCTGCTGTTGTTGTTGCTGTTGCTGTTGTTGATTGCTAGTGTTAGCCTGTTGACCGCTATTTGCATTGTTACTATTTTGATTCCTTGCCGTTTGACCATATTTTTCGTGGATTGCACGATGACGTTTCAATGCAAAACGATCTGAGAAACCGATCTCACAAATGTCGCATCTGTTTATATAAATGAGAAAATATATATATTTCGTCATTATTTGCGCAAAAAATCTTTAATAAAAAATATTTACCTGTGTGGTTTTTCGCCTGTATGAACTTTGGCGTGGTTTTTCAGATGCGTTGCTTGGTTGAATGCTGAGCCGCAAATATTACATCGGTATGGTTTTTCACCGGTATGAATCCTCCTGTGATTCCAAAGAGTTGAATGCCTGGCGAATGTCTTCTCACAAACTTCACACTGATAGGGTCGTTCACCGGAATGAATTCGTTCGTGATTTTTTAAATGCGGACTTTGAGAGAATTGCATCCCGCAAACACTACACTTGAATGGTTTTTCCCCAGTATGAACACGACCATGATTCTTCAGATAGGCCGCTGAAGAAAATTTAAAAACATGTTAATAACGAATGATACTCAGTTTTTTGATATCTATAAAAATGCAACTAGCGAACTTATTTCAGAAGTAAAGAATAAATGCGATTGAAGGAACAGTTGAACACGATGCAGTTAAATTTACTTCAAGGTTTAAAATAAAAAAATTGGAATATAGTAATGAATGAAAAAAATCCACATTGTAGTCCATGTGAAGATTCTTGCATGTAGAAAAATATGAAATTGTTAGTAGTGTCCGGTATAATGATCCTTACCTTTTGCAAATGCCAAACCACAGACTTCACATTTGAATGGTTTGTCACCAGAATGAAGTCGCTTATGAGACCATAGAGATGAATATCGTGAAAACGTTCCGTCGCATACGTTACAATGGAACGGTTTTTCAGGCTGGTTCTGACTGTTTTGCTTTCCACCTGTAATACAAAGTCAAGAATTGCATCAGCATTCCGCAAGGGCCAGTTCTACAAATGGTGCGCTTGAAGCTGACTTGTGAGATGTCAAAAAACGACATTTATGATATGTCATGATGATAAAGCTAGTTCACCAAATGATTTTTCCTGGATAAAGGATTCAAGTTTCTTTTGTGAAACTATAATGCAGATGTTCATTCAAAAAATTTAAGAGGTTTCATATCAAGACTTTGAAAAAAAAAATCACAAAAATACAGCTGAAACATCATCCTGTTGTTTCAACTTTTCAGCAGGTCTAGTTCAGCGATCTTTTACTCTTCTACTCGCAAACTGTTTTTTTTTTTCTTTCTTTTACATAAAATTTACGTCATGGTATACTTTGCAAGAAAAAGAACTACTGCATGTATTTTTCACCTTTGTTCTCGCTACTGAATTTCTTTGCATGAATCATACGATGTAATTTACACATACGTATAAAATATTTTCGTAATAACTGTGAGAATATCGATCAGAAACCTCTTAATGCCATTTGTATACAAAGATCTTTTTTTTAAATGAAAAATTATTAAGGAACTCATGATAAATAGTTGGTGAAATTTGTATTTCTTTCTTTTTTCTAAATATCTTTCTTGCGCTTAGTGAACAACAATGAAAATGACCACGCTGCACGCATCAAACAATTTTATAAAACTGTCCCTTAGGGGAGATTTTGTTCTGTTTAAACATCCTTAATTTTAGATGCTGGCAGTTCTACCCCAAAAACACAAACTGACTTAAGACATAACGACAACGTCAACACATTTTTAGCTGATCACATTTTGAAAGAGAAAAATATCAACTAACTACGAACAGAGCATGCAGAATAAAACAGATTAGATATGATACTAGAGTATTATTACCATTTCGATTGATCATGGGTAGAAAAAAATGTGCTAAATGTATATCAAAGGTTTCATACTATTCAAACTCAGTGTTAAAATAAAAGCCTGAGTATCTGCTGCATCATTTACTAATATATTTGTAAATTTATTCGTTGCTTACCAAGGAGCTGACGGTCAACGAGTCATTTAATTGTGAAGCCATAATGAAGTTTGGATTCAAAGTATAAGATTATTTTTAAAAAGTGGTTGTGAGATGAGAATAAATACACAAACACATGTGTATTTTATGCGTTTACGATGTCGTGAATGCACACTAATTGAATATTCCAAATAGAAAGTGGCGCTGTTTGAAAAACTAACATGATAGACTGATAATAAAGACGTGGCAATGCATGTGGGAAAAAAGCGCCCGTTCTGTTTGCAATACCATGTAATTAGTGAAATGTTTATTTTTTTCTACACAGTAGTGAAATGAGGGACGAAAGATAAAACTAAGTAAAACCCCAATAATAATGCAGAGGCTTTCTGATATGAATAAAAGAATAAAACTAATAATAGGGTTCGACAAGACTCTTAGAACTGTCACCACCTAAAAGTAACGGGATGTATGTTAAAATGTGATTGAAACAACTTTTCCATTTCAATCCCACTTACTTCCAATGGTGACTCGACCTGTCGCCTTGCAGCCACCACACTTGGCGAGCGAACTGATTCCGGTATCTAGTTTATCCTCGTCTTTGCCTAACATACACCACCACAATGCGCAACCATGATAATAATGATAATAATGAAATGAAAATGAAAAGAAAATTTCGGGAGATTCTTACAAAATGTTACCAATACTATGAGGAGATCTTGAAAAAGAAAGATCCAAGAATTATGTTCAAGCCAAGATAGTACTGTAATAATTATTTACTTTAATAATTTGAATGATTTCAAAGATTTGACATTAACACAGATTATTATTGAGTTTCATTATGCATATCGAGATTTTTTAGGTGTTTGATAAAGTTAGTCCTAAATGCTGGGCAGATAGCGTAACAATAATCATCCCGATTCATGATTCATGAAACGTTATTTGTTACTCTGATAAAAAGAATGTGTAATATATAATAGATGTTGTTGCATTGCATTGCATGTAAGCATGTAGTGGTAACATATTTCAATTCACCCTGAACACAAATAAAGAATATTTAACTCACCGATGAAAATAAGGCCAGTCCCATTGCACTTGTGGCATTTAGTTACACTGGTCACACCGCGCCGCTTCACAGGGTGGTGACCTGGTTTGATTGCTGTGGGCAGGAAACAAAAAAAAAAAATAATAAAATATATCGTTATTTCCCTTCCAATGATTACCTCTTTCAATTCATATCAAATTTCTTCAAAACACTCGTTACGTTGTGAAGAAATCTCTTATGGACTCAGAGTTTTCACAGCTGAGTTCTAGCATCTTGAGATATGATTCAAAATCATTTGAAATTTTACCGACTTTGCTTCACATAGATTGATCGTACAGAAGACAGACTAAAATCTAAAATAATTTCGAATGATAATCAGCTGTAAAAAAACTAAATCAATAAGATATTTCTTCGAAGTGTACGAAAGATTGATGAAATAAAATTGTTTCCAATGTAAAGATTTGATGAAGCAATTTTTTGCAATAGAATGAAACTTACTTTTCTTCACTTTAGTAGGATTATGTTCGCAAGGTTCATCGCTACCACAATCCTCGCAAAATTGTAGCTTAGGTTTTTGATGCATATTCGTTTTATGGCTTTTCAATTCACCCGGCAGAACATAACATGCTCCGCATACGTCACATACATAAGGTCGATCCTGCGTACTTGCGACGGTGACTGTGGTCGGCGCTTGAACAACTTGTTGCGGTTGTTGCTGAACGTTGCTTGGAGTAGTGTTGTGAATTCTTTTATGATGATTTAGCAAAGACATATGACCAAAAACAAGTCCACAAATGTCACATTTGAAAGTAGCGTTTGTTCCCGCTGCAGCTATACTCATTTGATTCAATAATGTATTATAAGCAACGGGTTGTACATCAAACCGATAACATCCTTTGTCGTCACTTGTTATCGCGCCAATAGTGCTAACGGCATTAGTTTGAACTTTTTGAAGCATGTTCACGTTGTAGTAAAATGGAAATTCCGCCGTCGCTGACGGCTGAGATTTGTCTTCTTTTTTCTCCGCTCCTGTGACGTACATTTGCTGTGATTGTTGTTGCTGCTGAGATTGCTGACCTTGTGGAGCTTGCTGTTGCTGGATTTGTTGTGGGTCAAACATCGTAGCTTGCTATATTTCAGAGAAGAACAAAACAAATCTTATTTTGTTTGCTAGATGAAATATTTTTCAATATTTTCAAAACCTTTGACATTTCTCACAGCAAATATAAATCCAACTATAATTTCTAATCTTTAGAATGAGAACGTGACGTCTGTTAATTACCTGCCGCTGATCGCTGTAGCTGGAATTGCTCTGCTCTGTTTGTGTGAAGCTATTCGTTTGTTCTGTCTGCGTAAACATAGAACACTTGACCGGTTGTCTTATTTGCTGATTTTGTTGGTTTGGAATTTTAATCAGACTCTGTTGATACCTGTGTTGCTGCTGTTGTAAATGACGCTGTTCTTCGGACGACTCTATGCTGAGTGGGTCTTCTTTAATCACGTGCTGCACAATAATTCCAGTTATATTATTAAAATTCAATCCTGATGCTTTCTCCGAGTATAAACTTAAAGAATAAGAAAAACAACATGATGAAACCAATAACAAATAAGGCATCAAACATTTCATGAACAATCTTCATTTATGAGCAGTTGAACTTAAACAAGGCAACAACAAAACGGTTCCTAAAATACAGTAGGAAATAGGTTCTTTGTACAGAACTGTATATAAATGATGATAGTTACAGTTATGGGTAAGAATAGAAACATGGTTTCTCTCGATTTGATTTATAAGACACTATGCACAGCGCTAGTCACAGTCATATGATTCATACAGAGAAGAACATCTTCCAAGTTTTTACCCAAAACATGAACATTACTGTGTCTGGGAGTAAAAAAAACGCTGAATATCAGAATAAGGGAGTTCAGATTAAAACAGAAAATCTCAATTTCTATTCTACACCAAAACCCGAGATTAAACTTGCACGCGCATTATATCACATAGTATCTTAATCTTACGCCATGTGTTATGGCCAAGAATGTACTCTGTGACGTCAAGCCGGTTGGGTTTAGTTAACATTTGAACGTAAGATGAGATAGTTTTATTTTAATAACTTGATTTAATATTGATATCTCTGCATCGTTTTATTGCATCGAATAGACAGGGCATCCAGCAAGAGTAAGATGTAAAAAGTTAGGAGGATATTTCTATAAAGCTCATTTATTCAGGATAGTTTTTATCGAATGCTTTCCAAATACAGATATAAAATAAAGACGACAGTTTAATAATTGAACAAAAAAACATTGCTTACAGTACTTGGTTTAGAATAGCTTCAAGTTAAGAACCAAGTTGTGTAGAGATGCAAAATGAACTGATAGCGCAACTTGTAAGAAAAAAAAACTAAAAATTCTTTCTAAAATTGATAAGATATTAGAAAAACATTTACAGAGCACAAGTAACTAACGTACTACTAGTTCAAGGAGTGAGTCATGAAGTTTTGGATATTTTCAGGACCTTCCAGAACTTCCAGGATCGCTGGACACCCTGTAAACAGCATTTTTTTTCACTAATATGTACATCGATATTAGAAAAAAATGTAAAAAATTTGCTATCAAGTTGTACATGGCAACAGGCAAATATTATGCCGTAATAAAATAATATTAATAAAAAGAACATTCAATTGTTATTAAAATATATTACTGCAATGAAAAAAGGAACACAAGCAAAACATCGATCACATGGAATGAAAAGACACAAATTTTCTAATATTTCAAATTCCATTGCAAAATAAAGCAAAATTTTTTCTTTATTTTCTCCTGTTCAAGTTTCTAGTCGAGGTAACAACATCGTTACTCAATGGTTCTACTCGCCGAATTGTTATACACGTGTTATTACTATTGATATCGCGAGAAAGGAACGGCTAAACTATCACTAATGTCTCTCAATCATTTTGGAACCACATTCTTTCAGTATTGAGTTTAGCAGTGGACGTGATCACTAAGAAGACAACCTATATTGACCAGTTACATACCTGCTCTATCTGATCAGGCCGTGATGAGCTTAACCACACGACGTTGCTACCATTTGATTCCAGGGCCATTGAGGTGCCGCTTTTGACCCTATACATTTGTCAAGAACAACTCGGTAAACTATAACGATTTTAAAAAACAAAATTTTCAAAGTAATTCTCAATGAATTTCTCTTTTTAATTATAATGACGTTGTACGGGTCTAGCGGACGATAGTTATAATCGTAAGGTCGTTGATCCAAGACTTAAGTTACGTAAATTTATACTCAAATAATCTAAGAGTCAATAATAAGCGATCATTTTTATAGAATTCTATTGCCAAGGGAGAGAATTATTAAAAAAGAAGGAAAAAAAAAAACTATATTATTAGTCGTTTAAAATGAATAGTCTAAATACTGCCGATTCTAAATTCTCTCTGATGATAATGATATGCCTTGCGAATATTGCTTAAATTTTTTTTTCAGTTTTTTTTCAAATTCAACCTGCTTCAAAATATCATTTATAAATTGTTCTAAGTATAGAGAGGATTTTTAACCTCTACACTTTATCATTTTTTATAGACACAAATCCAAAGCCGATGTGTGTGTATATTCTTTATGTAGAACGCAACGATTTAAACGGTTTAAAATTGATGGATGAATTTTGTTAATTCTATACTTATGTGTGAAATAATAGTATAAAGAAATTTTGAATAATGATTTGAAAAATAATTTTATTCTTTTTAGAAAAAAAAAAAACATATCATGTATGTTTCGCGATTTTCGGAATGCTGTGGCGCGGCGGTAACTTGGAAACGTGAACGAGAGAAAAGTATGAATAATTATTTTGCATTAGAATATGAAAGATTGGATGATTAAAAACGATAGAAACTTGTAATGAATTAAGAAAAAGAATAGGAAGAAAAAAAAATGTGAGTGAAAATAAAATAAAAATAAAAAAAAAAAAAAAATTAAAAATGTTTTGCTAAGCCAATTGAAGTTTTAAATGTAACATTTTTTATAAATATACTTACGCGTGATATTTTATACGGCTACTCCGATATGGTTGATGATTTTTTTAGTCCCTGTGCATAATCTATGTGCCATTACGCTCGTTGTTGTTATTTTTTTTTTTAAATTTTACAATAAACGAAATGCACCTGCTGGCCAGTTAACAAAAGGCTGCAGGCCAACGGCCAACTAGCGTCAAGGTGGGCAGCATCCCAAATTCCCAACCAGAGATCGAGCATGAAATTGACCACGAAATATTTCAAAGCGAGTCTTTATGCCCCTAAATTATCTTTCCGCGCATTGTTTAGAACGGAGTATGTAAAAAATGTGTTTCTGGCGGCAGTTGATGAACCTTTGGCTATCACGCTGGAGTCAGGCACTTGTCAAAGAGCGTTTGGATCCGGCCGACGTCTCTGATCCCAAGCGAGCGTTGGCTTCGGGTTTTACGGTCTTTTAACAGCATATAATCGGGATAAATTGCACTTAAATCGACACTTTCGCGGCCGTACGATTATTGTTTCAGCAACTATTACAGGCTATATTGATTTATCGCACGTTTACGCGTACACGGGACCACCAAAGACCGTCAACAAACTCACTGGCAGCCATTACGTTCGACAAGGATAACAATGGGCGGCCGGGCACGCGATTCTCGACCCCTTCACTTCACTTCACTTCACCGCGTTTCAGCGCTATCCGTGGACGTAGCACCATCCAAGGTCACTCACGCCGCGCGGCGTCACCCGATCTCAACGCCACCTGACAACAAATACTCGCTCCAACTCGTATCCCCGGCGGGGACGGATGCCCGCCATATTTGAAACATTTTTAACCCGCGTGGTTGAGTTACCCAGCAACTTTATTATTTTTCAATTGTGGCTCATCTCATAGAGATATACATTTTCATAAAATTCCAAATATATTGATGATACGATGTTTAGATTGTTGTTTTTGTAAATTTACATATCCTCTCAAACAGTGGCTGCGAATGAATTGTGCACGTAAAATGTTATATTTGAAATAATAGCACATTTCAAATGGAGAATTGAACATCTAAGTGCGCTCGAAATACTATCGAGCTGCGTATTCCACAGTCGTAGTACCTCGTTTACACAATTCCTATACAACGAACTCTTTGACGTCACGAGGGCCACTGACATCACGTCAGGTACCCTCAACCTAGGTCAGTGCTGGTCCTTGTTTGACTAGTTGCGCCAATGGGGTGCGGATTGGTATTGCCATCTCGTAGTTGACTCAACGAACTAGGTTCGACAAAAACGTCTTATGATATGCAATCTCAAGATCAAAATCACACGGATGGCATGTGAGTTGTATGTCAAAGGCGTAAAAGCGTTCGTTGTAAAAATAGTTCGTCAATTCAACTGCGAGATGGCAACATCATTTGGTACCCCGCTGGCGCGAGGAGCCAGGCAAGCAGCTCTGACCTAGGATACGGGCGCCTGTCGTGGAGTCAATGACCCTTGTAGCGTCAGAGGGTTTGTATGGGGGCTGAGTTCATGGGTCAGACGACCGTCATGATGTAAATGCCCGCAACTTGCTAGCCTGCATGTCTACGACATTAAACAATTGTATTGATGCTGCGGCAATAAATTTCCAGATACACCGATATTCAAATGCTCAGTTATTCTCCTCTTTTTTCTTCCCTTGACTCTTTGTTTCAGATATAAAGATGAATTTTTTCAACAAATCATTAGCTTTGTAGTGGCTCTGATTTTGGAGTCCTCGGCGCTGGGTTAGGTCAGTAATGTATTAAAACATTGATGAATTCAGAGATGGTCCAGAATGCCCCATGATTATAGATCCTATACACGTAGGCGAATATCGCGGTTATAAAGTGAGAGAGATAGTAATGGTTATAAGAATTAAATATGTATTTCACAAATAATAAAGGCATAATCCTTTGATAGGAATACATAGTACATAAAATGCAGCTCAACGTTCCGCATAGTAGAAAATATAGTATAACGTAATAAAGTACCGCGAGGGCAATACAATAATAAGAATCAAACACACTATGGGTATACATACATAATAATATTAATAATAATAATCGGTAATAAAATACTTAGAAAACATAATATATAATTAATACAAAACGATTAGGTTGACTTAGACAAATAAGGAGAATATAGGACGTTAATCAGAGAGTGAATAGGCGGAGGTCTGGAATTAAGACAGTGCATCACACATGTGTGATTATGGTAGCACTAATAGTTAAGTTGAACTTTAATTAAACGGGGTCGTATTGCCATACACAGACTCTAGGTGTTTATACAGATACATCGTCCGGTATTTCATGCCGCGATCATATAGTAAGAAAGTTTAAAAGATATGAAGATTTTGTTTAATAATCTAAAATAATTTAAAATATTTGCGATCTTATTTCTGCATTCGTAAGTGATTGCGTTATTTTATTTTTTTTTCCTTCTATCGAGAATATTGTATGATTGACAAAAAAAAAAAGATTATGCGTCATTTATATATATAAACAATTCATATTCATTATTGTACAAATTTTATTTGTTTCATTTCACTGCCTGGGAGCGGCAAGAATTGAGGAATATTAACCGACTCATTTTAACCGTCTAATTTTGATGCCAAAGCGGCCGCCGCAATTAGATCGAAATGTACTATTTGAGCTCACCATTTCGAACAATGTGTTTAATTTGATTTTCAATTATTGTTAGATAGATTAATATACTATATATAACGTGTATCTTCGACACTCTAATATCTAGATATTAAATATAATTTACAATTGGTTTATGTCAACTTTTGAATATTATAATATGTAAAGTCTAGCATAATAAGAAACATTCATTTCCAACGAAATATATTTTCTCAAACGATACCACTATAGCGTCGTCATATAAGTACTGCAATTTATCAAGTCCACCTTTTTCTCAAGCATATCTGGAATTAATAATTATGTAGTCTCTAGATTACGCTGTATTTTTTTTCTTTTCTTTTTGTTTTCTCGTTTTATATATCTACTTGATGATATCGAGACGATGGACATTTGTTTCTATATACCCATAATTCAATAACGGAATGAACACTGAACATGCCAATTTCTCAACAAACAAAAAACCTCCCCATATTTATATGTATGAATAAATCGTTTGAAAATACTGCACAACCATTGATAGAATTTCATTATAGTCAAATGGAATGATACTGAATTAGGACGATTTAGGATGATTTAACTGATATAGATGAAACTGATGCAAGACTCTGACAATAAGAAACTATAACTGTTTTAATTAATACACGTACATTTTAAGCAATCAAAGATCACCGTTTGAAACGGCAATTTGGGTCGGTGTGTTAGACGTTATTGGCATAGCAGGTGATCCGGCGTTAGATGAAGCCCACTTGTTTTTGTGTGGATTTATTCCAAAACCTTCGTCGTAGTTTCCTCTTGTGATGAATAGTTGCTTGAAATGTGGTATGCAGTAGAGTTTCCCATTATTCAACGTGAACGTATCCATTCTGTTGCATACAATTTACATTTCTAATTAATTATCAATTCAGTATAGATATGATAAACTTCTAAAACCAACTAATCGACTATGAAAAAACCGTTATTCCTGTTCGTTTTCAGGCTTTTGTCTATAATTTGATCTACTGAAATTATTACATATGTATAATTCGAGTTTACCTGAGAATGCAATTGCACTGAAGACATCGGAAGCACTGCTTGTGAAAGATCTTGTTATTTGTCTCGACTTTCTCCAATGGGTAAACCTTCTTTTCACAGCTCTCGCATACCTCTGCGCAAGTCGTTTGGATTTCCTAATACAGAGAAGACAAAGATGTAATAAATAGTTTGAAAAAAATGTATGTTTTCTTACTTATAAAACAGAGTCAATCTATACGTATATAAAAAGAATGCTCACCTATTTCGTTTCATAACTATAAGTTCTATGATTGCGCTGTGTAATTAACAACCGTAAAATGGTATATGATTGGGTTAAAGTTTCTATATCAAGGATTGAACGTTTGTTGAAATAAAGGTTTTGCTTTCGATAGTTTGGCTACTATAGTAGATCTGCGTATATCTTGTTTACCAATGATGATTATTATTATTAATATTGTATTATAACCATTATGACATAATAAACAATACACGTAAATAATCGAAATGTTAAACTAATGAAAATTATATACGATAAAGTAACATAAAATGCAACAAATACCTATGAAATATATATAGTATGTATATGATAAAGTTTTTGTTGCTATTAAATTCTTTTTTTTTTACTTTTTCTTTCTATCTTTTTTCCTCTTCACGAATCAACAACAAATTACAATAAAATAATTTAACTTCTAATATGAAACCTATATAATTATATTGTATAACTAATTATAACAAATGAATATTTTCTTACGATTGCCTAGTTAACTGTTGGCCCAGTTTTACGTTTGATTAAAATACATTCAATAAATTATATTGCAGACAATTTAATTGATGTTAGCTTCCTTCTAGGCAATCGTTACTTTGATTTTTTCAATTATAATATCTACCACACAGCACCTTAGCTATAGAAAGATTAATATGTAATGCCACAATGTAAATTTCTTTTTTCTTCACAAGATTTAATTATATAGAATTACAATACACAGTTATACACACACGGATGTACTATACATACGCAATTTTACACTTACGAGTATAATATACGTATGTGTGTATACTGTATATGGATGAAATTTGTTACAGGACCAATAACGTAGTCTTAATCTATATATTCATAATGATATTGATTGATAAAATTTTCACGATTGCAAGTTAAAGGCCTATTATACAGAGCAGTGAATTAATACGTGTTACTAGTTTGCGATTGTAAAAATTTTAACACGCCATTAACTCTGGTACATATATTATATAAGAGTTTATTCTTATTGGCTGAGTATAGCATGGCCCTACAATTAGTATTACAATTTTTGTCTGTGATACCTTGATTTTGACAATGACAATAAATAATTGTGCTACCAAAGTATTATGCATAAACTACAAACTGCCACTTACATATTTGAAAATATTACGAGACAAACTATAGTGTAAAAGACAATTTGAGCTTTCTATTAAAACGTATAACTCGGTATTTTCATAGCACAATTAATTATGCCTTTTTAGTCATAGCAGTCACATCTGCATCAAGTTCCTCAGATGTATACGTGACATTATAATATAACTTTATGGATTTTCATTTATTATAATATATGTATATATTCATTATCCACCTACAATTAGAGGTTCCAATCTTGTGGAAACGTTTAAATATAAATTGATTAGGTATTTCTTATTATGCGTTTCATACAAAATATCAAAAGTTTATGTAAAGCTGTAAAAAAATTCCCAGTTTCTAAAATATTAATGAGCGCAGAGTACTACATTTTCATTCATCAGCCTCCACGCTTTGTAAATGAGTTTATCTTTACTTAGTTATTTGTTTTTTTTTTTGTTTTTCTTCATCTTATTTCTTTTTTTTTTCTTTAGGAAGCATCTTCAAATCAGTCCATTAATTTTTTTTTTGTTTTTTCTTCGGCGAACCAAATAATCCTCACAATTCCAAAGCATAATTATATTTTGTCTCTTGGCACTATATTCTGAAGAATGCTATAAACATTAGAACGTTAATTTAATTTTTTGAAATCATACACGTACTAAAAGCCTACCAGTATAAACCTACTTGTTACACAAATAAGGCAAAAAAGGCAAATAATTAATAATAAAAACAAAGTGGTGATAAGATTGATTGAAATAAATTTTCCATCATTTGTGAGAGCCTCTCTCTAAAGTCTGAACTTTAGTTCGTCGTTATTTTTTATCTATAAAAATGATTGTATTAGTGATTGCAGGCATTCGATCAAGTATCATTACAATTCTAGGTAGAAGATAAATTGGCATATATTATGATTCAATTGACGAATAAAATTATTTTCTTTGATATTGGTCGTCTTACTTATTCAAAAGCTCTATAATATTTGTTATTGCCGTAATGAATAGATTATTAATGTACCTCGTATTTTGTATTTCTCACAATATGATTATCCAAAGTACTTTAGGCCCTCAACAATAATAAGATGATTTATTATTAGAACGACAACTAACCCAGCTAACGATAACTTAATATTAAAACGATATTTGAATCATAATTAACATAATTATCCTTCTAAGAATTGAGGTCTTTGCTTCTTCGTAATTCTTCTTTGGCAAATCCGTTGGGCATCTTTCTCAGTCTTGATGTTTTACTGTGTGGAAATTGCATAGAATTTTAATTGTGATTATTTTTGTATACACAATTATTATTCAAAATAGAGAAATTAAAATTTCAACATTCCATTCCAACACATATAAGTGCAATCAAAATGCAAAATATATAAATAAAGCCAAAAATAATCACATATTTCATGCCAAACCACAAAAAATAAAAAGAAAAAAATACAACAGCAGTTATTTATTATATTAGAAAGCAAATGTATCAAATTAAGTTCAACATTAATACTAAAATCGACTGACGATTGATAGCTATAAAACGTTTCTAAAATTTGAAAAAAATATGTTAAGAAAATTCTCATTATTTCTCATCATCTTTAATGACTAAAATTTAATTTAATACAATTGCGTTTGTGACAAATACAATTAACAACGGGCCGCATTATCGGCATACATAAATCAAATCATTCCTCAACAATTAATATAAGCAAAGAATTATCTAATTAATACATGTGTAGTTGTCTATAAAGACTAGTTTTAAGACAATATAACAGAAAACAAACAAAAAAAAATAACACTCTTCAAACTTAATAAACTGTAGTCAAACAACCAAAAGCAAAATAAGTCTTGGCATTCTCTTTACGTACGTACAATTAAACCAACAGTATGTGTTGAAACGAAAATTAAAAAAAAAAAAAAAATGCGAAACTCAGAATAGCTATGGACTTAAAACATGAACAAAAAATGGGGAATAATGTATAAAATGATCAAAAACGTGGGTATACCAGTTTTTATTATTTTTTTGGTTTTACGGAATAAGGCATGCACCAGGTAATAATATATTATTCAAGGTTAATCCATGAAATTGAACAAGTAATAATTATATAAATTTAAAATTATATGGGAAGAAGGCATCTATGTGTATATTAGGGTGGTCCTTAATTCGGTGATTTTTGAATTATGTATATAAAATGTAGTAAAAACTGTAGGTTTCTATCTCAATTCTAAGTACCACCCCAAAGCCTTTGAATTTTCCCATTTTAATAAAACATGACTTGTGACATTACGCGGTTAATTTTTTTTCCTCCTATTGCAGTATAGCTGCGAAAAATCTGAAACTTAGTACACTCCTTACTTGTAGTAGTAGGTATTGCATGAAAATTCGACAGATTTTCAACGCTATAATTTTCGAAGCTAAAGTGTACCAAAAACAAATTTCTTATATGAAAATCGTGATGAATAAAATGTCGTTGTTAAAAATCTGAAAATTTTACACGGACACCTACTACCATAGGTAAGAAGTGTGCGGAGTTTCAGATTCAGAGGAGCGATAATGCGATAAATCAAAAATAATTCGGAAGTACCAAAAATCGTGTTATTCAAACGGGAAAGTACAAAGGCTCTGGGGCAGTACTTAGAATCGAGATAGGAACTTGAATTTTTGGCCAATTTTTTTTTTTATATATTTGGAGACGTCGTGCCTCATGAGAGAATTGAAATTCATAATGATTAAATTATAGGGACCACCATAATGTACATACGCATCTAAGATGCGTATTGTACGCGAAATAAATCGAACAGAACTTTTAGGCAGAAGCTGATATCTCGATGATATATTGAATTGAATTTATACCTAGTTCCTCTAAGCATAAGGAATTGAATGAAATCAGTTATTAATAAAGTTAGAAATTGATTATCCCGTCTCTGCAAGTCAGCTAGCGAAACACAATATGTAATCGTTTGTAGTATAAATAGTTTCATGAGCAAGAGAAACTCTGTTTATTATATTTGGACCCGAGACTGGATGTGATACATGGTGAATAAATCTTCACGATTGTAAAATGTGAAAGAAAATAGTCACGATCAAAATCTTGTTCATTTTTTCACGGGATACTCACCACGAATCTGTTGACCTTGACCTTTGCCGTACGGGGTGCTTCGGAGGGTTGGGAACCAAGAGATTCAAAACGGGCTCTGAGACTGCTGGCAGATTCTATGCTTGACTGATCTCCAGCTCCTTGGGCAATTTCCATCTCAGCTACGTTATGGTTGGTCACTTTATCGTCGGTAGTTTCCCAGTGTTCAAACTTTGCACGTAGCGTCTTTGCACGAGCGGCAGTCTGAGCTTGCTTAAGGAATTCGTCTTCGACCTGGAATTAACACATCAATTAAAAATAACGTCTAATCATTGAATCGTCTCCCAATTACAAAATTTGCTAAAATTATTATCGTTAGTCAAACAAAACGACGAGATAAAATTGACGTGTTCTTCATGACTTCGTACGTTGGAATTATTTGGCCATGTCTGTAAATAGATTTTTAAAAAAATTCTAAAATTTCAACTAATTTGCTAGAAAAAGAAAAAAAAAAAAAAAAAGAAGTTCCGGAAGAGTTGAATTAAATGATAAAAATCGCATATAGAGAAGACGAAGACCTAAATTATATCACTGAAGTAACTAAAATGATTGATAGTTAAATTTGCATCAGTAAAAATAGTTGAAAATGGGTTTGAAGAAACTGACTTTGTCTGATGCCCGGACGTAGTTGGGATCACGTTCGTCGCCGCTTTCGCCAGCCTCTGACTCTTCGCCTTCTTCGTCCTCTTCCTCCTCAGATTCTGAGGCTGTTGGTTTAGCGAATTTGTCCTCTGGAGGTGGAGTGAAACGTTTCAAGGGTTTTGGTCCATCGGGGAGATCTTCCTTGGAAGCATTTTCTTCCATTTGTCGGAAAATGGACAGCATCTTTCTGGCCGTATCGGTATGAACCACTTCATCAACTCTGTCGTCAGCTCGCACGACTTCGGGGTCACGATAGATTTCACGTTCCGGGGACTCCATCTGTTCAATCGTTATATTTTATAGCTCGAATTCGCAGGCTTGTTAACGAGTTCCACCAATTAAAAAGAAACATGAAAACAGGATTTGCGGAAGTCAAAGCTAACGTGAATTTCGTCTCGTTTTATCCGAGCAAAAACTCCGTAGGAATATTTTAAGACGAATTGGACATGGAGTCTAACGACTCTTTCTAATTTTGTCCACCTTGGGACCTTTTTTTCCGTGTTCAATTCGAGCCTGATAATATTGAAGAGTGGCGAGTTATAAAATGGGGATACGCATAGATGATAGATAGGTGCTTAGATCTCTGAAGAGTTTAATCGGCGGGCAACGTCCGAGGATATATTTTAAGTAGGTAATATAGAATGCGGGAACTGACTAGGTCAACTACGTGGAAGACGTGATCTCGGTCGTGAAGTACCTACACATTGAGCACGAAGGCTGAATAACGTGATTGCGATACAGGTTTTCATCAACTAAAATGAGAGAAGTTGAGCTTTTTCACCAGTCTCTTTAATCCGTCAGATCGCAAAGCTGGAAGTAGTTAGTGGCGCATTGTAGTTGAACTGAATATTGTCAAGATATTTCATTCACGATTTGTGAAACGTTGTTAAACGGTCCCGAGTAAAAAGCAGGCCTACGACGAACGATAAGAAAATTAAGTGAGGAGAATAATCTTGTTCAATTTTCATAGAAACGGGATTGAGATCGACGTTTTCGATCCACAACTCCAAAGACCAGACCCACATGCATCGTTATGGGTATACCTCTGTAAAACTGCATTCAACAGGAGTCTGTCTCTCATGGAACAGTAAGCATTAGAAAGCACGCGGACAATGAGACGAGGCATGCTTACGATCGGGATTAAATTAATACGAAGTCATTTTTATTCGCGTTCTAAATCCATAAGATTAACGTACTTTTGTCAATGTTTTTTTTCTTTCCTTTCCTCTCGTCAACCATAAACGTTAATGATTAATTACTATTCCAACGCAATAGCTTCTAGTCTGGTAATAAGAGAAGCTAGAAAATTTATGTTATTTCGAAACAATACTGGTTTCAGTTACAGAATTAAATTGCCCGCAGTATATCTGTATATTTTCATTGTTCTACAATGCATTTACATTTGTATATATATATGTGGGTGGATCAAGTAACGAAGGATATAGCCATACAGTTAATAGTAACAATTAATGAGTTCAGCGAGCGTATACAAACTTAGACGGTGTTGTCTGAGCTGTAGAAATGACAAGACTAGGTACTGATTGATCCTCGGATAATAAAATTGCGGTAAATTAACTGGACTAACTTGACACGCTATTTTCCGCAAATAAAACATCAAACGATGTAACACACACAATTTTATTTCCATTAAAATTATCCGATATTATCATAGTTTTAGAATTTCAAATTTTTAATAACTAAACTCGAAACGCTGAACGCGGTGTATCGCAACGAATAAAAGGATTCCGAAAAATGATCTCACACTTCAAACTTCCTCAAACTATACCCCAACCAACCGACGATATTCTCTTCTCTTGCCGTATGTCGCTGTCCACCTGTTCAGGTAGCGAGGCTACAGCCGGACGTGTTTGCGTATACGAATGTGTGTGTAACTTATGAGACATTAGTATACGTGAGTCCGTACACAGACAGCTAGTCGTCAAGCAGACGCCGGTTGACATCTATAAACCGCGTTTACCGTAGTAGCATTTGAATACGAATTTCATCAATTCACCAAAAAAGTTAGAAGCCCTTATGGTGTGAATTTAGTCTTTAATTTCCTACCAATATTAACGTACATTGATAATTTTCGCTATTTTAATGCCTCTGTAATTATTTAGTATAATTTTTATAACACGCTGCTGCACTGCAGTCACGCGATATGAGGTTCATTTAAAAAATTAATCAATATTCGTTAACGATTTTAGATTTGGCCTAAATATTCAACATCTACGTGTATAATGATCCCTTGATCGAGAATTTCCGTACTAAACATAAGTTGGAAGAAAAAAAGAAAGAAACAAATGTTGTCAAAAAAATCGTTTTGTATGTCGCGGAATAATAAAGAAAAATTGAATTTTCTTACCGCAAATGAAGTATTCTGTGGTCTTTTTGTATTCTTTTCAAAAGAGTCTAGACTTGAAACAACGATACCTTAACGCTTGGTTCTCGGCGTTGTTAGCTTCGGCGTCGTTGAATAAGTTATAATGATCAACACGGTTGAAATAAGAAACGTTGCACACGGCACCGCGTTAACTGAGGCAGTGAGTGCAGGTCGCACTCGGGAAGCGGCAGGAAGCTTCAAAGCTAGTATTCTCCTGACTCCTCACTCCTAGTGGGCTTGGGAAAGCAATGAGTGGCTCCTCGAGCGGAGGATGTAAGAATTATAACGGTACGCGGCGGTCTGGCACTCCGGGGTTCAAGGACAGTCAAGAAACTACGGCTACAGCCACCCAGAGTCCTTTTGCCCGTAGGCTATAGTCGATCGTATTTTGTTTGCCTTAGGGGCAGGTTAGGGACGGCGGGAACTATTTCAATGAACATTAGTAGCCTCGTTGGACACTTTTCAACGCCGAGGGTTGAGGAAACTCAGATTTCATAAATTCGAATTCACTGAATAGACCGAGGACCGATGATCGCGTTATAATTCCATGAAATAAAAAGCCAAATGACTGGGCATTGGGAAAAAGAGGCTTCCACTGAACCGGAAATAATTTAATTTGAAACCAAACTATAAAAATTAGCTCAACCGTAACGGTACGATTCTTGATACGAGTACAGGTACAACGTACCGATCAGAAGAACGAATAGTACGACATAGTTTAAAGAGATGTGCGGCATGAGGTGGAGAATAAACTTAGCGATAAGCTCTCATGTGCTATCTGAAGATTTGTCCGTTGTAATTACGCGAGTTACGACTGCGTATTGAATATTACGGTTATCTCATGATTGCCTGTTAAAATCCTTCAGCTACCTCTAGTAAATAAATAATAACGTGTATATCTTCCGCGCAGTTATTATAGGTATAGATGCGTTCCTTTCCGCGCTGGCTAGTTTCGTGTACGACAATTGTTGAGACAATAATTATCGGTTAATTATTTGATAAGGATAATAAACAACATAGAAAACATCAAACGTTAAGCTTAAAACTGAAATTAGTAGATAGCTCAAGGCGTCATCAGAGTTAGGGAAATTTGCCAACAGGATGAAAAACTATCGTTTGCAGGGACGGATGTTCACACCATAATACCAATCGAACCTTGACTTGTCCATCACGTGGCGGAGTGATTCTGAACTGTCTTCGCTGTTTCTCGGGTGCTTTGTAAGCCTCAAAGAACTTGAATTTGTTCGATATATCAGAGGTCTGGGCTCGCACCTCTTCGGCGGTATCTGTGCTGCGGATCACATCGTCGGATACTTGACGTCCCACGAAAGCCTGCGATCATCATTGCCCCATAGACACCACATTTTATAATATAACATAACAGCGGCGAATAGACGGTCGAAAAAAACCCCGAAGAATATTTTTTCTTTCAATTTTATAACAAGGTGTTACAAAAGTTGAAAGTTTTGTAAAAACGAAAGTAAAAAAAAAAAAATTACAGTCTTATGCTACATAGAATATAGAGACAAGAGGATGAAGTGATTGATCCGTGTGGTTCGCCATATAAAACCGCGCGAAGACCGTCGCCCCATATAAATGTTAACGAAATGATAAAAGTTGGTATCATCATACCCAGCATGTAATAAAATATCCAATGAGCTATTTTTTTCAACGTTCAAAGCCTCGGCTAGAATCTTGAAGTAGAGACTGTTCGGACTTTTGCACGAGCATAGCGACGCGTGTCCAATTAGGGAATTTTAATTACCTCCACACTCGCCTCTCCTCAAGTCTGATTGTGATTCGTGACTATGAGCTGGAGTTTATGGATGTACATAAATACGTGTACTAATTTGATCAACTAATTGTAAGAAACTAAATACACGAGAATCACCCACGGCATAATTAACTTCCAAAAAACAATTGATACGTCTTAATTTCTTTTACCAAACATCGTAGGATGTTAAATGTTGACTTACGTCACTCACAATTCACGAATATAGATAAAAGAGCAAATTTCCTCTATGAGCACCGCAAAGTTCATTAGATTCTTGCATTGTGGCATGGGGTTGCTGCAGGAGTAACGACATATATAATTACGTCTTGCATTATAATCATGTAAGTCTTTCGGCTTGAAAATGAATTTCGTATAGGTACTTGGTTTAAATCGAGTCCGCAATGGACTTAAAAATCCCAGTATTTCCCGATCAGACGAGGTATATTCGCAGTGCGGATACAACTGATTACCGTCGTCGGCTTACTCATGGCGTTTAATTAGAAAATTGAGCACATTGAACTGCATGCAATTCAATAGCCGACAAGTAGCCGAAGACAAAGTTCCAGGAACAACACCTGAGTCACACGACTCGGAAAATAAAAGATCGTTGTTTTCGGGTCTCAATATCATACAAATTAAAATACAAGGACCTCTTTTCTCTACCCCAATTATAATCCTTGTCATTAGACGAGGAATTAGAAACCCCATAAATATCTAGCAAAATATCAGTCGTATACTCACGTCTCGGGCACGTCTGGTTGATTCGGCTGGTGTTTTTGGTGTTACTGGTGTGACAGGCCTCGCGGTCTTTGCAGCCGTTGCATCAAGTTCTAGGAAAAGACTGCGAGACTTCTTGCTGATGCCTGAATAATCATGAGCGAAAAATCGAGTTGATTGAAAAGTTACGACTGAACGGCGATAACGCATGAGGTCGTTCCGCGAGTACTAGATGTAAGAGTTACGAAGACATATTCGCGATTATAATTGTAAACCGCGATAGTAACTTATCGGCTTTCGAATAACAACTTCGGAGAACGTATAGCAACGCGGAAAAATAACAACTACGTCCCCGTCAAATGCCGCTAAGTTCGTAAAAAAAAAAAACCATCCGATTCTTATCATTGGAAAAACATCGGAGAAACATGAGCGAAAAACTTTGAGTTTCGGGGAAACAATCGAAATCGAATCGACCATTGAATTCCTAAAAACTTTACGTTGTGCTATTCCGGATGTGTTTATGCACTTACCAGCGGCGATGACCTCCTCATCGGCACGATCCTGGTGCTTGAACTTGTCCTCAGGATTCTCGTCTTCGTTTGCAGCAATTGGTTCACCGCGTTCAAACCGCTCCTTGATTGACCGTGCGTGGGCGGATTGTTGAATCTCTTGAATTTCTTCGGCAGCGTTAATCTTCGTCACACGTTCGCTCTCGGCTACAGCCTGCTGGTACATCTCCTTCATCTTGCCCTGTTTCCCCTTTATCCCAAACGATTGTTACAAAAATAGCGATGAACCGCATAGATGGATGGAACGATTTCCGGCAAATTTTTACCGGCTTGCAAAAAGCGAGACAATTGATCGGTTCAGTTTCCCTAAATAGTCAACTGACGATCGTCTGTTGTAATCTCGTAATGTTCAATCAAAAGTGGGTCAGATCACGGTAGATTTTTCTCATTACAAGCAATTACAGTAAGCAACTACGGAGGAGCGTGTTCTTTTTTTTTTTTTTTTTTTTTCAGTAAACTAAAGATCTATTCGAAATTATCGAGATAATTGAGTGAGTCACGACTCTTATGACCATTCGGTAATTTGGGTTAGAGAAATTGATTGAATAGATTGGAATTGAATTCAACTTTTTGTATACATCTTATTCGCTATTACATCGATACTTGGCATGACAGATGTCGCGCGAAATTTCTCTAAAGATTTCTAATTTTAACGATTCGTGATGTCTTGCATTAGCATGCTGCATGTCTCTGGGATATCGGAGTTTATAGCCGATTGAATGTCGCTTGCGCGATTACAATTATTACTTTACTCATAATTAGTAATACGCCATATGTATTAATAGGCATATTTGCGGAAGTAGGAGTTGCGCAAAATTTCATTCAAACTATGCAAATATGCGATTAGGAATATTTTCAATTTACCATGAATAGGCGAGAACGAATCCCCGCGATTTCCTCTTTACGAGCCTCTCGTTGAGACTCTCTTCGCCCCTGCTGGCTTGTTGATTCCCAACGATTTTTCATGTCATCCATTTTTGAAAAACTCATCGGACGTTCTCGGGTCGAACGTTTTGCTTTTATTATTTCTGTGTCGACTTCTGTTGGCCATAAGAAAAAAAAACTACGAGTCAAGCTCAATTTGTTATTTCATTGTGATTACTACTCGCGTGGAAAATCTGCACTGAATTAAGGGCGTGCATGTACCCTGAAAATAATTTCGTAAGTACAGGGCTTTACGTACGCCCATATAGGTAACGTAATTGAATTTATCAATTGAAATGCGATAAAAATTTGTCCCAAGTTCACACACTTCGTATTCGAATAAGATCATGTCTTGGCTACACATTGTATAATTGTTTTGCATGTATTTTCGAAAAATCATTGAAGCACTTGTCGATCACAACGTCCTACTGTCAAAATCTTTTGTTGCAGTGTTCCTTTAGAAGCGATGAACCGATACCCGATCGTCACGTCGATAAAGATTAAAATTATGGGTGGCAGATGGATAAGAATGAGTAAAGAGGTAATTTAGTCGAAAGTGAAACGCGCTATAACGCAAAGAACAAAACTGGAAATACTAAACGTTTTTTTTTCTTCTCAAATCTCTGAGGAATATTTGAAGATGTATTCAACGACTTACCATCAGTCTCTTCCTCCTCCTCTTCACTCTCACTAGATTCCTCGTAGGGTATACCATTAAGGGATTCGTCGGCTACTCCAATGTCCATTCCCTTGGCTTGGAACCTTTTCAAAGTAACAAAAACGGTGCTTGTAAAAATGGACATTGTGGGTACAACGCGAATTCTCGCGAAAGTGTGTCACATTCAAAGTAAGCAGACTTGATATGATGCTGATGTGAGTGTTATACGACGACTTTCAAAATGCTGACCATTAAATATTTCCCAGACTCGGCCAGATCCCACATACGAAGAAGAGAGATTTGTTCAATTCAAAATGTCATACTAACATGTAACTTATGTAATCGCTAAATTTCAATTAGACGGAGACATATGCCTTACGTAAAACCAACAGTTATTGATAGAGGCTTTAGTTTCAGTCTATTTTCTTTGCTCAATCACCACGAAGAAGTTTACTCGAGTTTTATAAAGATTGATAGATTGTCATCGCCTGTACAGAATTGGTTAAAGAAAGACCATTTTTTTCGTACCATGTTACACATTCGACTTTATAAATGACTGCGAAATAATAAAATAGGAAGAAAGCTGCATGAGATTATGGAGCACGAATTTATAAGACAATTTCTTGTTATATTAGTGCAGATGGCTGGATTCTCTATGGCAATCATGAATTGTTATTTTCCAGTCCATTTTTCACTTAAGGGTCCGGAAATCTCAAACTATGAAGAAATTCTTGAATATTAAATTTTGCGAGCTTTTTTGAAGAGACACCTCCCTTTTAGGTCAACAGAGTGATGCATTGACATGCTTCGAATGGGTACATGCCTACTTGCATACGACTAATAAAGACTTCGGAGCGACATTGGAGAGTTGAAAAAAATGACTGAAGTATGTATGTGTATCAACTGGACCAGGTAATTAGATTAATTATTAACTCACTTGGCAAGTTTGCTGAGGATACTTGGGGATCGTTTGACAGCAACCTGTGATGGAGATCGCTCTATATCGTTAGTCTCTGTGCCAGTCTTTTCAAAGACTTGGAAACGAGACTTGACATTAAGGGCTGAAAGTTCTTCCAGTCCCAAGTCTGGTTTATCAGATGCTGAAAGTTCAACAAAATGTAATAAAATAAAAGAAAATAAAAACTATACGATTGCTGTATCTGATAAAGATCTCGCTGCACATATAAAGCCGCCTAATATTAATGTTATGCTAAAAATCTTCACGGCATGACATTCGGTTAATAATATCCACTGAAAATGTAAACGGGCGACGTCAGTTTTTGCATTAGGATTAATAACAGGAGTAAAATCCTAAAAATTCATCCAAAAAGCATCACACGAACTAACCCGGCCTTTGGGGGATAAGGTTTTTCAATTTTCACAACCGTATGGTTACGAGTGAATTCTAAAATTGGCACTGGGGATATTGAGGGCATTCTATTCGGGCCAGTTTCTCAGTAATAGTTTGAAGTTTTTAGGCCAAAGGTTCATCGGCACGATATACGTATAGTGTTGTAAACACAGATCTTGACAGCCAGTTGGCATATTTTCGTGGTTAATTTTACGTCAATGAATATCTACAGAACATTAACTACGGAATTCATTACACGGAAATAGTTGCAATAAATTTTAAGTTGGAAACAGCTTTAACAGACTTGGCAATTGGCAATATCAATGCATTATTAAGGCGTTATTCAAGGGGTAGATATACGACAATACTTTAGATTCATTGTCATTAGCGATTCGTTAGTACATTGCAAAACGATTACTAAAAAAAAAAAACAGGAGCTGAGAGTCGAGCCAGGAAATTTTTCAGCTCTTTCTTCTTTTCTTCTTTCAGAAATTAAGAACTCAAACGAAGTTCAAAAAGCCACCAGAGAGATAGACTCAGAAGTCTTTAGTTTGGAGGAAAAGTATCATTCACCCTTTGATAAAAAGTAGTTTGGTATAAATTTTGGAGTTATTTATTTATTAGCTGGTTTTCTTATCTTTTTTTTTTTTTCTTTTGAACCGAGCTCTCAGCTAAACACTGGGGATTACAGACACAAACACTTTGCTTTTCAAATACCGACGATGCAAGGCTTGGTTTAGTTTTAGTTTTTTTTCCTTTTTTCTCTTTTCTATATCTTTTTTTTTTTTTTGATTTACCTCTGACCACGTCTGGTGGCAATTCTTTCGGCTGGTTCTCTCGAATTATCATCTCTGGCTTGCGTGGACGCACTATAGGAAATTCGTGAAATAAAGTACTCTACGATTGCGGAAATTTCATTCAATAGCTAATCGCGCATACGTGTGAATCTCTTTTTTTTTCTACTTCTATAATCGCATCAGTCTATCATTAACCGTTGATAAGTTATTGAAAAAATACGATGATCATTACACGGAGAATTTGGTCATCAACATTTTTTTTTTCGTTCTCTTTTCAATGAACATATTCACAAACACATATGTTTTCATTCTTATGGTACGATTTTTTGATAAATTTTAACGACTCTGTTCAGCCAACTATGGACACACCATTAATTGTTGTTTAAAAAAGTGTCCAGCTTTGATACGGTGGTCAAGTTATATCGTCCTTGCTGATAACAGCAACAATATTATCATTTATTACCAATAATAAACAACGACCGAACTAGTAACTAATAAAATTGATAAAAACTTACTGGGCTGGTCAGATTCTTCGACGGGTTTTGGCTGGAAGAGTTCTTTGAAGTGGGCCTTGCAGTACAGAGTAGCTTCATGACTTTGGTAATTATCAACACTCAATTGTTTGCTGCATTGATTGCACCGGAAACAATTCTTGTGCCAAATCAAACCCTCAGCTTTAGTCTGTTCCATTTGAAATACCACTTTGCCACAACTACGACAGTTCGGATTTGGCTCTCCATTTTGACCCACCTAATCCCATAGGCAATAATTAGAGACTCGATTGCTTATCCGGTTCGGTATTTGTTTGCCCGAAACAATTGGCTATGTATTTTTTTTTTTTTTTTTTTTAAAGCAGAAGCGTTGGAAATTTTTTTAAAATTCACAAATTTCAATTTATATCAAAGCAAAGGTCATAATTCATCAGGAAGTAAGTCGATTTTGTATTACGCTGTTAACTAACTTACAGAGTTAAATTGTTGTTGAACTTTTCCTGTGTCAACCGAGCGTACATGGAGGACAGGTTTCTTGCTTAAAGCATCAAATTTGTTGAAGCTTGATTTCTACGAACACATTAATAAATGGTTATTAATTTTCTGCCACAATTAGCGCAGCTTTTTAAACATTGCGCTTGTTGTTATTATTCCTTATTTTTTTTTTGTGGCAGGGGATCAGCGGTGCGCTCGATAGCATGGGAATTCATTTTGCTATAGCTATGCTATGGATTTTTTTTATGCCAAAGATAAAAAAGTATGAAAAAATGGAAAAGAGTATAAAGATGAAAAATGTTTTTTCTTTACACCTGCTCGCAAAATGCCCCTTTGCGACCTCTTGGGCGGGCGCAAAACAGGACTTTTTGGCCCTCGGGCGCAAAATCATGTTTTGCGCCCGCTCACTCAGTCTGAAAAGAAGCATTTCTACAGAGCAGGTGTTAAGAAAAATATCGTGTGCATCACGGGCGCAAGGCTATTTTGGCGAGTGTGCATGCAGCAGACTCGCCTTCGGCTCGTGCCGCATATTGCACGCTCGCAATATAGCTCTTTGCGCCCTTGATACACAATGTACTATTTCGCACGTTGTAGAAGCGTGGGAAAAATTACCTGAAATTAAATTTAAAGCTAGCCTCAAGCGAGGCTCGAAATTTTGTCTCTCTAGTCCATCGAGGAGACGAAATTTAAACTTCGAGTCTCTCTTGGTGACCGAAACTTAATCTAATCAGTTTTAAACAGCCTAAATAATCAACCGATATACCGGAACCGATCTTCGATCGAGTCTTTCTCTCGAGGGTAAATCTTACCTGCTGTTTGAGGAGTGGCCTAGGAATTTGAACGCAGGAATCCTTCTGTACCTCACTGTTGCTGATTCTTAAATTAGCCAAACTACAGTAGCACGCTCTCTGTCCCGTCCATAGGAGAATTCAGTTTTATTTAAGTCGCATGCACAATCATAGAAAGAAAAACAGCACGTTTCGAGGGTTAGTCAAAAATATTCTAAGCTCATGGATCGCACAAAGTTTTGGTACAGCGACACAGTGATTGCAGCTAAAACACCAAATGGGTTGCCAACAATCTCCGATATGTTTAATAAATTATTTAAATTTAATTTAACCACTGCATCGCCCTGGGCGTACATATACCAATTTGATACTTCAGTCTTTGTCTGTACCAGAAAAGTCGTGAAGATAAATTTCTCGAGAGTTTATTACAAGTTTCAAACAAATAGTCAATTTCAAAATTCACGTTTTTATCCCGAGCTCCCGCTGCGAAAATCTCTAAAATGACGTCAAATAATGAATTTCTAAACCTGACCGGATTTTTGAGATTTAAAATTCCAAATTCAAAACGGCGGAATTAAATCTGAATATTTAAATCATTCAAATATTCGATACATTAGTCGCATAAATTTTTTGGATTTGGAATTTTGAATCTCAAATTCGGAATTAGTAACTCAAAAACCCCCGAGCACCCAGACAGACTTTCGCGTTACTTGATCCGGTCAATTTATACGAAAATTAGTAACACGATGCAAAGTTTTTCGCATAGAACAAATGCAAAGCTCAAGGCATCACTCAGACTTCAATGACAGCGTTAATTTTTTTTTTTAGGTTGATTATTTCACGTAATTGCAGAGATTTTTGTGGCGAGGGTATACATATACCTATACATGGATATAGACACTGAATAACGACTTTTCCGACAGTCAAAGATACCGCACGGTTTGTATACCCGCGAGTTTTCTGTATCTTTTCTTTTTTTTTTTTTTTTTTTCAAAAAGGTACTTACAAGCGCTTTGACGGATACACCGCTGAAGATAGTCGCATCTTTGGCAAGTTCCTTACGATCCTGCTCAAACAGTCTCAAGTCACCCATGGACTTTGCTTTCTACAATAAGTAGGTATACGCCCCGAGGTAGCAACCAAAGTAAGATTAGTTCGTTGTTGAAAGATAGGTATAACAACACGGTTAATAGAAGATTTTTCTTTTTTTTTTTTTTTAATAATCATAAAAGCTAATATTCGTTTATACGTGAGTCAAAATTAGTATGAATTAGTAACTTTTAATTACTATACATAAAAAAGAGAAAAAAGGAAATAGAAGGTTAGCATCATGAGGCTCTTTCTCACTGAATTTTTCTCGAACGTGTCAATTGCTTAAAAAAAAAAAGAAGAAAAAGAGAAAAAAAAAAAACTGAATAACTTAGTGGAAGCGATTTTTTAGTCGTATTCTCACCGTATGAAACCCTGTGTGATCATTAGACATAAGACTTTCTTTGGCCGTTGTAATGACGGATTGCATCGAACCATTTGGAACGCTGTGACGTGTTTGATAAAAACGTCGTCCTTCCAGCGTCGTTATGGCTCTTCGCTGCTCGTCAATCGTGTTAATTGCGGACAAGGACGATCGGTTGTTGGTTTGTTTGTTTTTTGTTTGTTATTTGTTCATTCATTTAATTGTTTGTTTAGTTATTTAGTCAGGTTTGATTTTTATTTTATCACGGGATGTTGACGGATGCAGGATGCGAACATGCAAAAATAAAATTAAAGGTACATGCATAACGGTTTTATTAAAGGTATTAATATCATTTAATGTACCTACTTTGCATCAATCTCCTTCTCAATTGTATAGCTTCGATGGTTTTCATTCTTATACACATTATTACTTTATCAATAAATTAAAAATATACAGGCTGTACCGCGTCCTCCTTAGGATCCTCGCAAAGCTGATATTTATATTGAAAAGCGATGATGATCATTCACTGAATTGCTTCATCACTGCAATCGACTGTATTCTGATATTCTTGCGAGTTGTGAAATTCCAAGTCGAATGATAACGATGATCAAAGCTTTTCGTTTCAAATGGGACAAAAAATGATAAAAAAAGAAAAAAAATTTATTGTAAAGCTTGAAACGAGCTGATGAAATATCTGCTAGATTTATGATCGACGACTCGTGGAAAATTTAAGCGATTTTGATATGCTAAGAAAATGATTAATTCTGATTTGTGAAAATGTAATTTTTTGTTAAAAATTTTCATATACAAACCTCTTCGCTCTCTGGCATGTCGTGATCCTCTTGTCCGAATACATCCACTTCGGTATCACTCATGTTCGACAGGTCACCAAAGCTTCGGCACTGTTAGTAACAAAAACACAGCGTACAAACAGATGTTATTATTATTATTTATTAATACAGCGAATAAGCTCAAATTATTGAAATTTTTTATTTTATATTTTTCAAACATTTCATAAGTTGTTATATAGTTAAATTTTGTTAAGTCAGCATTAATTAAACTGTAGCGTATAAAAGTTAACGAATTACGTGAACGTCATGATTTCGAAAAGAATTAATAGAATAAAAAGGTAATTTCTCGAACACCATAAGATCAGTAACGTTTACTAAATTTGCTATAGATCTAGTATTATAGCCAAAAACGATACGAAAATAAAATTTTTTAATTTGTTCTGGCTATAGTGGAAAGCTCGAATTTTTCACTATCCCAGTATCACTGAAATGTGCAAGTTTCAAGTCTGAATAATTTGCAACATCATAAAAGCGCATATACTTATTCCGGACACGTGATAACACGGGAATTTTAATGAGGCATAAATGACTAATAACTAAGAATAGTCATTGGTCATTTCCACCAATATCAAACCATGTATCTACTACACAGTACTCGTAAATTGAAGTGGGGCAAGGTATTTTTTGTGGATTTTTGCGAAAATTGAACCGATTTCGAAAAATCAAGAAATCAGATTCTAGGAAATTTAATAATCTTTCGAATAAGACTAGTTTTATCCCGATCGATTGAGAATTGGCCCATTGCCAGAGGACTTTGTAAATTGGTGATAATCGGGCTTTCGCGAACGACCCGTAAAATTATGGTGGATGTTATCGTACCCCTTGGTACCTCATACCAATTGAAAGGGCATCTCTTGACGTGCAAGAAACACCCCCTATGTGCCGCAGTCGCATAACTCGTTGAGGAGTTATGCGTCGACGAAGTTAGAATCGTTTATCGGCGATAACTCTGGAACGCCTCGCTCGATGTCACTGAAATTTGTTGTGGAGTCGTATTTTCAACAACGTCCCGCTGTTGATGGGGGTCATTCCCGATATTGAATGACCACGCACTTTAATCGTTGAAACTTCCCCTTCAACAATCACTAACTTTGAGCCCTTAATTCAAAGTCTTTCGGTGCGAAAAATCTCGATACACGAATCCTCGCGCTCAGGAAGTACCCGGATCTCGTCTGCGGAGAAAATTATCGCGATAACACTAAGGTGAGATCTGATGGCGTAATAAAATACGACTCCACAACAAATTTCAGTGGAATCGAGCGAGGCGTTCCAGAATTATCGCCGATAAACAATTCTAACTTCGTGGACGCATAACTCCTCAACGAGTTATCCGACTGCGGCACATAGAGGGGTGTTTTTTGCACGTCAAGAGATGCCCTTTCAATTGGTATGAGGTACCAAGGGGTACGATAACATCCACTATTATTTTACGGATCGTTCGCGAAACCCCGATTATCACCAATTTACGAAGTCCTCTGGCAATCGGCCAATCCTCAATCGATCGGGATAAAACTAGTCTCATTCGAAAGATTATTAAATTTCCTAGAATGTGATTTTTTGATTTTTCGAAATCGGTTCAATTATCGCAAAAATCCGCGAAAAATACCTTGTCCCACTTCAATTGACGAGTACTGTGTATGGTAAGTTGTTGTATATTATGGTCTGCCGCATAGACACACTTGTACAATTCGAGTCACAGTTTATTACATCTAGTACTCATGAGACATGTATATGCTGTATATATACATATACATATATATATATATATGTATATCATAGGCATACATATGTAGGTACGTACCAATTGCTTAATGGAGACTCCGGTGGCAATGATTTCCTTGCTGCTCTTCTCCTGTTCGCTTCTATTCGTCTCCGACACATAGCTCTGTGTCTGCATGCACAAACAAACAACACAAACGCAAATGATGAACAACGAGACGTGCAACTGAGGATGTGACATGCGTATATTTAAAGGATAGAGACGTACACATACTAACTCTACTCTAACTATTCGAGTAGCAAGACTGATTAATTGATACCAGGGACTAAGGGGTGTGCGGGTATCTAATGGAATTTAATTACGCTGTTTAAATACTCAATTAAAAATCCATCCGGCAGAGATAATGAACTTAGAAAAAAAAAAAAAAAAAATTGAAAATAAAAAAACTTCCATCATCATTGAAACGGGAATAAAATAAAACAAACTAGCTTGGGATCTGATTAGATTTGTACAATTCTTTTACTGTGAGATAAAAAAGAATGACAAATTAGAGCTTAACATCAAGGGATGTCAACCATCATCAGAAGGGTAAGAATATTGGATATCTGTTATAATAGTGCTCTGATTTCATACCTGCAGAATGCAAATATATGATATCTGAATTCGACGTGGCATATAAGGAGACTTCAAAGTCTTGACTGAAACTTAATCAGCTAATGTTCATACCAATATCAAAGCGAAAGCAAACATGCAAAAAAATTGTTCGGAATGAATGCAAATTGACGAGTTATTGCGGAAAATAATCTAAGTCACTGTTCCTGATGAGTCGAAGTTCTTTGAAAATGACTCAGTCTCCTTTATGCATCAAGCTATCAAACCTTGCGTTCACTTTCGTTATCCAAAAAGCATTTTGCGATTGTGAAATAATGTTTATAAAGAATAAGAAGGCAGTTTTGAAGATCGGTTTGATTTTTGATGTTAGGATCAAATCTCACCATTCGATAAGAAAATCGTGGCGCAATTTGTTATCATATTATCTGATAATGGCTCATAATAGTTGAGGAAGTCGAGAAGCACATTTGACAATAACCTACTACTAGACGTGGTGATCAATTTTTTTTTTTCATAATCCATTGTAGATTAGATCGCGATAATCAAGTTATAGAAATTGGTATGAAACGAAGTACCTGCGCACACCTACGTGGATATAAAAATGTTCAATCTGTTTTTTACTGCGTTAATGAAATCATGCAGTAATAATATAGCGATAAGAAACACATGTGACTGAAGAATTTGATAATTTTAGAATTAGTTATACCATAGTTACCGAAAACTTACCAAAGTTTTTACGTTGACATTTGACAGCTCGTCTTCACCGTTTGGTTCAGCCTTTTCGGGGTAAGTTGGACTGATTTTCGTACGCATGTTTGACTCGTCTATGTTACCGTTCTAAAAATACACACACACACACACTTGACATGCTAACTGTCACTCGATAATAATGAATAAAAAATGAAAATGAAAAGCGTGCAAGCGATTGAATAACAAAAACTTTAAATTCTACATGTCAATGATGTTGGTCCAATACTATAACTGGACGTCGAGTAAGTTGTGTGGCTCGAAGTTTGGAGTTTGGAATGACTATGGGCTGGCCAATCAGCTGGTTTGTGATTATGTTTAAACCAACAAGTTTCAAGCACGTAACTATGTAGGTGTAGGTATGTATACCTGGTACGCAGGCTTAAAATTCGTAGATAACTTACCACGGAAATGTTCTCCTTTTCAGGGTCACTTTTCTTGCTTTTCTTGGTCTTCTTGATTCGCGGTGTGAGGCCCGGCGAGGCATCACTGTTTGCAACACCCTCAATTTTCTTTTTTTTTGTCTTAGTAGTCTTCGCGCTCTTCGCCGAGGTCGTCGAACTTGTGACGACGGAAGTTGTTGTGATTACCTCCTCACGGTTCTCAATCTGCGAATTATTCAGTCACAAAGTAAGAAAGAAATTCAACATTTCTAACGAGTCAAAAACAAAAAAAAAAAAAAAACACCAATATATCGTCGTTGACATTGATACTTTGATTTTATCGATAATTTGATATTCTGTTATCAGTTATAAAATATCATCGGCAGTTTCGCCCATGACAAACCATACCACGTGATTTCCGACCGTCAATTCACCCGGCATCTTATACACTTGAATATTTTTGATAGTGAAATTATTTTTAAACCGTGATTTGTAAATCCCTGTAGTAAGAAAGAGATTGATTGATTGATTGATAATTAGGAGAGAGAGAGAGGAGAAGAAGACGAAGAAAAAAAAAAGAACTATAAGGAGATTCTTTGAGACCGAAATTTATTCGCGACGTTTAGTATTTTTGCACAGTTATTTTCCTCATAATTGGGTATGAATTAGTCATTCCATAAAAACTTTCTTGCTATTCTAACGGTGTTTAATACCTACGGTTTATTTTTTCTTTCATTTTCTTCTCTCGGTTTTACTCCGATTAAAATAGTATCCGTTAAGTGGCTATCTCTCAGTCTGAAGCTTAACTGTATAACCGTTTATTGTGATCGGAGCAAAAAGATTCATTGGAAACGATACCTTGGTAACGTTTCACTACTGAACAATCGACTGGTTGGACCGTTGTTCATTGTGAAATGAAATAAAATAAAATTTAATCTTTATCTGATATAGTGTGACTGTAACCGTACCCATTTCATCCATTCTACATGTATATACAAATTACAATGTACATACATATACACGGTGACGGATTCGATAAGTATATTTGCAGAGAAACGAACATTTGGGAGAAAATTTATTTCCTTTTTATGATCACGCCGTGTGTCGTAGGTCCTTGTTTCATTTCTGATGCAAAAATTTGGAAAATTTTTAAACGAAGAACACCGAAGGTTCTAAATTCCGAAAGCTCGAAATACACGCATGTATTCATTCAGTGTTTGATGACTCGGACTGTATCGATTGTATCGGAACTGGTAATCAAATTAATCGTCTTGAGATGTACTTTTTCGGAAAATAAGTTTCAAAATCCTATCAATTATTCATGACAACGAAGTCATCGATTAAATTAAATAAAGGGCGTTTTATCTACTTTCGGGGATCTGGATTTTCGGGATTTCAATTTCCTAAACCTCAACGTTCCTGGAACTTCGTCTATACCAAAAATTATATCGAAGATTCGTGAGAATTCATAACGATGAACGACACAAAAATTTTGTAACTAAATTAGGTACAGGTAGATATTGCCTAAAATCTCAGGCTGATAATACAGTGCAAACTAATTTCTAAAAACCTGATTCAATTCAAAAACAGAGAAATCGCCACACGATTTTTTTCAACAATAAAGGTACCTGGTGTCTAATCTACATCGTTGACCATATGCTCTGATCCGATTGAGTGATGTGTTTCTTAAAAATGATTCTCTGCCCATAAAAGCGTAAACGGGGATTGAGACATTCGAAATAGTCGATAAAAACGTATCACCCTATATAAAGTGAACGGTGTTTGTCGAAACTAGTTCAATGATGAACCCGTTCGGTCTCTTGCACCGCGATTTCGCATATAGATTTACATGAGTATACTGTGTTTATTATTACTCACCTATATATTGCTATCAGACGTCAATATGCGTGCTAAGATTAACAATAATTCGACGAACGAGATAAGTAAGTTAAAAAAAAAAAAAAAACCGCTGCACTTATTAAAAGCATGAATTCACACAATAAGCCATGATATAGAAATATACTTTACTTCGCCACCATCAAACGAGCAATTATAAGTAAATAATTTCACCATTGTTATACAAGTAAGGAATAATCGATAAACTTTTACCGGTATAAATTTAAATCGACAAACATACGGTCTACGATCCGGAATACCTCGATTCAAAAAAATGAGATCAGAGTTTTTGATGAAAATATGCGAAAAAAAAAAAACAAAAAATAAATAAAAATTGGTTTAAATTTGCGGTTGCTAAACACAACTCGAGTCAGACTGTTTCTACGGGGCAATTGAGCGCAACGTGTTACTGTTTGCTCTAACCTGGACCCGGTCTACACTATTACAGTATAAAGTCTGGAACTATGCGAGGCCCAAGAGCGTCAGCAATCTAGGTGGGGGCCGCAAATGACTTATAGGGGGATCCGTGTGTTCGTCGTCGTACCTCGTCACGGAGCGGCCAACCGATTAAAACCATGTACTGGGTATTAGCACGATTATCAATGCCGACTACTGGTTGGTCATTTCCGTTCTTTCAGAGGCTCTGATTGGTTGGAATGATCAGATAAGCTTTACAGACTCTGTGGAGAATCGTGGAGAGCGGAGAGCGGGGGACGGAGAGAACGCGACCGCGACGTGTCGGACGTTGGGAAGTGCAAGAGAGCGGAACCAGAACCAGTCCGGTGCTAAGAGAAGGCAAGATCGTTGAATGGTTGACATGGAAGGCCCTGGTTTTGATCCGGTTAACGGGGGCACGAAACCCCCACGCAATAACACCGTGTCTGGTCATTTTTTCCTTCATTTTTATCACCCAGCCAGGAAGGAGAACAGCCTTTTTCGAATTGTTCAAAAATGTTCGAGCCCTCTTGTGGCCATGAAATGATTTTTTTTTTCATGCTACGTAAGCAGTGTGTTGCCTTTTTCGAATTATATCTCAGCATTAGGTCAGTATACGGTAAGAAATGATTTTGAAAAGAGTAACCGTGTGAAATTTTCGAATCAATACTATCCCAAGAATTCGGGAAACTTACCACTGTCAAAAGCCCAGCTCGTTGAAGAAAACCTAATCTGACGAAAGGATTCTGTAAAGTCAATTTCATCTGCAATTGATGATGTATCTTCGTGAAATCAGTAATCGAAAAACGACGATATAAATCCCGAAACAAATTACTCGAGAGCTTGAGGAATGCTGACCGTTTTTTAACGGGGAATTTCAATCAAGGCATAAACATTCTCCACTGATTTTGAGCCCGTAATATCTCGAGTATAAAACTGACTGCAAGTATGGACTGCAGCGAGCGTCAACGGAGAAAGTAAGAAACGAATCAGACTAAAAGAGTTCAAAGCTCCTTACGTGGGAGTAGGTGACTCCATGCTATTTTTTTTATTCCTCATTATGAGCCATCCAACAGTCTCTCCCACAGTAATCAGTCGCCTTAAAATTACCTCAAAATTTTCTTTAAATCCCGAAAGAAACGATTTTTTTTTATGAGCGATATCTACCTAATTCATTGCATTTTTTTTATCATCAATTATCACGTTCTCCTTCACGTCAGAATTATATATCGAATCCGTAACTGTCGCGTCATAAAGTGCTGTCTAATAGATTCGCGTTAAAACTTTCGCGACGTTCAAATCAGCGTGAATTAAACTAATGTGTTTAGACAGACGAGACGCTATTGAATAGCTATGAAAACTGGGGATGAATCGAATACGAAAATCGGGTAATGATTGAAAAAAAAAAAAACGAAGCTATTGGTTCGGAATTAATCGCCGCCGTTAACATATTAAGCATTAATTTTTTGATGATAAAATTAACGTAAAGTAATTAATTATTATTAGTGACTTAAAAACAACAAAACTTACATGAAGATCACACTTGTTAGAGACATCGCTTATTTCGTCATCAGGAGTAGCTAAGGGAGCAAGCTGTTGAAGGTCAACTTGAGTCCAGTCGTCGCTAGGGTTAGTGATCGCGGAGTTAGATTCGTTGGAGATCATCTGATGAGCAAGACCATCCTCTTCGGTAGTCTGAATGATCGATGGGACGGTGGTGGCTTGTTCTACAGTTGTCCATGACTCGAAGTCCTGCCCTTGTCCAGGAGTTTCGACGAAACAATGATCGGCATATTTGCTCTGGGAGAAAACCCGGGGAGTTTCATTAGACGAAGTCGTCTTTTCTGTGGTCTGGATAATCTCTACTGTTGAAATAGTCTCCTCAGATTTTTCCACATGACAGGAATCCTCGCTTCTCGTCGATTCTGTCGTAATAAGATCAGAACCTTCTGTATTCTGCAATGTTGACTCTTCTTGGTAAACGTTCTCCCCTATTCTTTCAACATTTTCTCTTTCAATCTGCTGCAACGTTTCTTGCACGTCTAGTCTTTCGGAATTAATGAAATCACGGGTACTAGAGATATCGAAGGACAACGAATTTTCGAAATCGTCAATTCCCTCACTTTTTTTAGTCAGATTTTTTGACGTTGATGTTACCTCCTCAAGAACCTCTGCATCTTCTACCGCCTGGTTTTTTTCCTGCAGGGTTTCTTGCTCCGATGGAATCACATATGTAGGTTTTAATTCTGGTCCAGAGACTGTCGAGGATGCTGTCGTTATCAAAACAGGCTCAATGCTGGTTTGAACAATTTTGCACAAATCTTGATCCTCCGAGTCCAAAAGATTCGGTACTTCCTGACCAGAGTCTCCTAGAAAATCGGATTCCTCTGGCTTAACGGTTTCCTGAATGTCCGTCGATTGCTCAGCGAAATTCTTAGCTGATTTAGTCTCGAGAACGCAAAGATCGACCGGAAAATCAACTACGATCTCCTCCTGATTCTGAGAGACCAGGCCTTCAGCATCTGACCCGAGTATAACCGGGTCTTCGAACTGTTGCAGACTCTCGTCAAAGTTGTCTGAGAACTGACCAATCTGTATTGTATCTGTCGACGATTCAGGATTCGACCACGTATCCAAGAGTTCGGTAGTTTTTGAAGAAGTTTCAAAAATCTGATCACGCGAATCTTTGGATTCGGTTTGTTGTTCGGTGTGGCCAAAGCTGAGGAGACTGTGGTCCTCGCTTTTTTTTGATTCACTGTCTTCTGCCCCGAGAGAAATTCCTTCCGCAGATTGTGAGGTCGAATCAGTGGAACTAACCTTTCTCTCGGTCTGATCGAGGCGGACAAGGTCCATAGTAGATATTAATCTGGATGAATCCCCGTCCACATTATCCTGATGAATTTGATCATCGAGGATCTGCGAGGCCTGCCTTTCCCCCAAATTCCCACTCTCCGCCGAGTTCGTGACGTCCTTTTCAAAAATATCTTGTATCCCACCAGAATTTGACTGCCCACTGTTTTCGGTGATAATAGTTTGTTCCACGCCTCTGTCCGATTGGCCAAACTCCGTTTTCGCGCTTCCGTTGCGATCAGTGACTTTTTCGGGTTTGTTCGTATCATCCAATAAATCTGGAGAGCTAGAGTTCTGGACTGTAGATTTTGGATCCGACGCAGTGACGTGATGCCCGTTTTGGTGAACATATCGCTCTTCAGTAGCGTTGTAATGATTCATCTCCGCGATTATGAACTCGGAATTAACATCTTGGGGATTTGGACGTGGTTCCAATACGATTTTCGTGATCTCTGGATGCGAACGTGGAACTTCTGTCTCTTCGATGTACCCTATCACATCGAACTCCGCCTCGTCACCGTTGTCCATATCGCTGGTAGACGAGATCCTCAGGGCCAATTCGCTCTCTATCAATTCCTGGAGACTCTTGTCATCCACGTTTATGTCGTTTTTGGTATTGTTTGTCAAAAGCAAGTCGTCGTCAGACAGTGTGATTAGTTGGTTGTTACTGCAGGATGTTATGTTATCTAAGTCTATCAAACCGTTGTTAGATTGAACACTGCACGCTTCGCTGTTTTTCTTGCTACTTACAACGTTAATAGACTTCTTTGACGCCACCTCCGCCATTCTTGTACTTCTATCCCTCCAAGCCCCTCTTCAAAAATCTGCAACACAAAAACGACATCATTATAGCTAAAAATAAGAAACCAAGATGAAAACCCCGCAGCACTTTGAGCTTCGAAAGGCCTATGGGTACGTACGGCTATAACTTATCGATTTCACCTAGTACGAGGGAGATGGATGTCCAAAATATTTATTGATAAGGGCATTTTTTATCCGGTCATTCATCGACGTTATTTTATCATCATTCGAACAAAGATCAAAGTGATTGCCTCAAGGCTATCTAGCGGCCTACACCGCAAGTAACTCGCCTTGATCTCGAGTAGAATTACTGTAAAACAGAAAATCGTGTACCGGTAAAAGAAGAGAATTTAACGAGCGTGATAGTTAGTCTTCCTCAGCCACGCCAGAGGCATCATGAATTCGTTGTACCATTGGCAGTTGATTATTACCTGGAGAGTTTGATCTTTCTTTATTTTATTATATTTACCTGAAATTTTGTATTCTGAAAGACAGAACCCAAATTATCTGGAATATTGAACAGAGGTGTTCGAATTGTACCACAGTTTAAAGAACTGCAATATCCTTTCTCGAAGGATGTCTTTAAATATCTTCAGAGTTGAAATCCATGAAAAATCTCGCCCAGCCTGTACCCATATGGTATTTGATATGAAAATGTTATTCAGTGTAAGATTGCGAATGGAAAGGCTAATAAACTGAGGAATCGGGGCGTCAAGAAGTCAAGGAACGATCCGCAGATGCAAGAAAAGTAAGACGGAGTCGTCTAGACGGCTTATACCGTTTATGTGTGTTAGTATATCTTCCACGTGTCCACTAAGCTACTACTTCGAGTTCCCATATTCCCCCAAACTGCAAGCGAACAAGCGGCTATATCCTCGATGGTATACACCGAAATGCTCTTAGTTCCCTGGTTCTAAATTTCCTTTTACAATGTCAAATCTTGTACCCCTGTGACCCCAGTAAGTAAATCGTCGTATGACCAGTGCATAGGAAAATCGCGAGTTCGAAAAATGAGTAATAAACGGCATCACTCGTGAAGCATTTACACATACATGACGTAATTGTTTTTGAAAGCGTCACTTTGAAAGAGTAAATAACTGATAAAGTAAATAAGAAATTTGTGACAGAGACTTGAACACACGTTGTAATCTCGTGACTAGACCAGTCCTGAGTACATTTTGCGATTTGGTAGCTGTCGATATGCTCTAGTTTTTCATCAAGTCATGACTAAAGGTGGAATGTATTATCATAGGTTGTAGACGTGTGGTTATCTATATTTACAAACCATGGTAGCTGCGGCGTGAATAATACGGTATAGCTATCGGTCGAGAAGTCTGCTTTCAAACTTGAGATAGACAGCAAGACTTATTGTCGGAAAGATAACGGGGTTCAGAATTTTTACAACCTTGAATAATGAATTCGATCGACAAAGAACCGATTTCGTAGAATTAAGGTACCAAAGAGGAAGAAGAAGAAGAAGAAGAAGAAGAAGAAGAAGAAGAAGCTGGATTAAGACATCTTATGGTTGTATCGACAGTCGATCGAAGAACGTGATCTGTAACTTTATATTCTTTGATCTTAATCTGCGAATAAAAGTCTGCAATAAATTAAACTCCGACATGACGTTGATTGCCATCGTTTCTTTGTAATCAATTAATTATAACATGATTTTAACGGTAGCAGTCATTAGCTGGGGATAGTTTTCCAACTTCGAATCCAGTTTCGCGTCGTGTCATCTCCCACCGTATGATCAAGGTCCGGTTTGTTTGTGTTAGCCAACCTTAGCAGGGAGTCTTCTCGCTCTATGAGAGCTCAGCAGCTCATAAGAGAAATGAGATTGTGTGTACAGGCTCGTTTCTGAGTCACTGTCCGCCGCTCCTTAAGACTTACTAGCCACTGAACCCGCATACATATGTAGCTTTACGAGCAATTTTGTGCCGTTTTGAAATTAGAACCGTGAAGGTAAGCGACTATAGTCATCTATACCCATGTGTAGTCCTCCGTGATCAAGAGGTGCGTACATGGTATAGATATTGCATAGAATAATCGAGCTACGCGAGCTATAATTTGCTGATACGCAGAAGTTGCATATGTGACAACCGTTCCAAATAGTTTCTTTGTCTCTGCTTGTTAGTCCTGAAGAAGAAAAAGAAGCTAGCATCTAACCAGCATTAGGTCGTGAGCTTTTATACGAGCAAATTCATCTTCATGCTGAACGAACAATCAGATGACTTTCGAAACTAGTTGTGTCGTTGATTGTAGTTCCTGAACCACTGGCTTCTTGGGTTTGCACTTCATCAGGCAATGAGAAATAGGTCTGGGGTCAATCCATGCTTAATCCAGACGTACGTGAGACGAGATGGGATTGTTGAAAAATGTCCACAGCCAGTGTGACGATTGAAAACAAGAACCTGGTCTCAATCCTGACGATTCGTGGATCTGATGAAATTCTTGCGATCATCTCGAGCTGCTCCGAACGTAGGTAGTTCTCCATTAAATAAGGAGTGAGTGGAATTCAATTGGAACTGTAATGAAATGGCAGTGACACCTTTTCCGCAAAAGGTAGATAAAGCGACCCTCGATGTTACATTCTGAATAGCACCTAGAATCTAGATGCTTTATGTTCACCGTTCAATTGACAACGTGTACTCGTTATGTTCTCGGTTATAATTCGCCCTGGTTTAATATGACATAGATATTATTTCCATTTGACGTATAACGAAATCCATAAATATCTACAGCAACAAAACGAGCATCGATGTAATTTACTACTGTGCAGCTAGTAGAAAGATTCAGCTTCTTCTCTGACAGGAAAGATGACGAATTATTTTAGGAACAGGCATGTGATTCCCGGACTAAATTCAATGGAATTAGTTGTTTCAATGAATTGTCAGGCAATTAATCAGCAGATTTTACATTACCGAATGGGCCAGAAAATCTGATAGCAAGAACGTTTGTCGATGACTGACAAACCTATTATTGGAGAAAGCAAATCATGAACGAGTCTGCCATATGGATTAGAAGTGTAAATGAAACTCAGCGATGATAATCATAACAAAGAAATGAATGTCTTTGTCCAAATCGGTTGACAACTCATCGCTGAGGAACCTCGACACCCTGACGTCACCGTGTCCAGTCGTTGACACTTTCGCTTACAGACCGCGTGACTATTACCTCGTTACAGAAAATGTCGATGCGATGTTTACTGGCAAATAATCTTTGGTAAATTTTAAAGTTTTGTAGTCTGACTTCTGTTCAAGTATACACTGGCGTCTGGCTTCGCTTTCGAGTTTAGAAAACAATGGCCACATTATGTGCAGAGTGTGGTCTGCATTAACGGATTGCAGTTTTCAGTCTGGTATACTATACATAACCCAGCTCTCCTTGTTCTAACCATGCGATATTAATTTGCATAACTATGAGCCAGCGAAGTGCTCCTTGGCACGGAAAGATTCATCAATGATTCGTGAATTATTTCGTTACACCTAATAGAAAATAGTTATAGCTTATGTTAGAACAGTTGAACAAGAATAGCCAGCGATAAAAAATGGCATAAAAACGATTGTCCGATAACATGGGAATGATTGTTTTTTATTATTATGATTAGAATTGCTGCAGCACTGATTGTCAGAGATACATGCATCTTACTTATGCATCAAAGCCAGTGGTATGCTAAAGGCCACTGACTACATCAAACGCTCACGATTGGCCCCTTTCAGCCTTACTACTCAATATAATATAAAATAATACATATATATATAGATGCTATACATATAGACGAAAGATTTCTATACGCTTTCGTGATTATCCTTTAACCTGTCGACCAGTTATTCTCTGCTCACTTTGAACTCCGTATGGATATTATTATAATTCTCTCTTTGTCATATTAGCCTCGGATTCGAAATTTAATTAAACTCAATTACTGCTCAAGCGAAATGATCCAAGATCTTAATTGTTTCCTCGATTAGATTATCTCTTCCGAGCTCAATAACTTTTCGTAATAATTTTCGGAGCACAGATTTTGGGCGGGACTAAAATTCTGTATCTTTTTCTTTTTCTTTTATTTTTTTACGAAATTAAAATGAAGAAATGACTTTGATCCTGCTCTGCGATAAAATTCAAAATATTTCAAAATCTTAGGGTTTTTTTTCCTTTTCTTTTCTCTCTTTCTCATCGAATAAAAAGTTTCAGTAAACCACCTCAAAGCCCACATGATGCACAGTTATCAATGCAGTTGTAAAGAATTTGTAATAAAGTTGAGCTAAAGTATACACGCTACTCGTAAGACAACAAAGTTATTACTCATTAGCTACAGTTAGCCGTAACACGTGACGGCCATAAAACAGCATCTGAACAAACCTCGGGCGATATTATCACGACTCCCCATCACTCGATCATTTTTAGCTCATCAGGCCAGAGAAAGTTGCAACGTACACTAATAGTTATCGTGTCAGAATCAGTTTCTCCCTCACCGGAAATCAGCCGTTATTAAATGTTTATTTCGTCAATACGTAGATTCGATCGAGAAAATATGAAGCCGTACTTATGTGGGCATACAAACACACATATCGTACATTAGGGTGTGCCAAAACGAATACAAATTTTTTTTTTTTTTTCTCTTCACATTTTGGACCTCCCAGTAGGAAGGGGATACTCTGAGGTTTGAAATCCCAAAATCAAGACTGCGGAATCCAATCCAACTGTTCAAATCATCAAATCTTTTGGCACACCCCGATGTGCATCCATGAACTTATGGCTACCTATGGTGGCGTGTAGCACGCTGCTTCACGCTACCCATCTGCCCCAATAATATACAAGTTATATGAGTGGCTCTTCGTGATAAACCAGGGCTGGGTATAAGCGTATGTACGCTGTATAGTTATACCCGTATATACGGACGACTAAACTTATAGTTATTAGTGGGCATGTACTATCACAGAGGGCAAACTTGATGGCGCCAAGTCGCGGTCGTCGTCGTCGCATAGGGAGCGGAGCACTGAGGAGGAGCAGCTTTTATTTCATCTCTTGGTTTATTCTGCGTGGGGGCTGCCTTGGTAAACGTCATATATTTATATACAAGGTGTCGTGTCTGAGTAAGAATATACAAAATACGTTTGAAGTTATTCATTAGGCTGGTCCCTAATTTGATCATTTTCGAATTGCAATGCTTCCATGGTTCAGGACGTCTCCAAATATATACAAAAGAAATATCCTATCTCGATTTTAAGTCCGCCTCAAACCCTTCGATTTTTGCCATTTGAATAAAACACGATTTGAAATCGACATTTCGCGGTCGTTTTTTTTTTTTCTTCTTCCCATTGCAGTATAGCTCCGAAGAATCTAAAACTTCCCACACTCGTTACCTGTAGTAGTAGGTGTTCCATGAAAATTCGATAGATTTTCAACGACATCATTTTCTAAGCTACAACGGAAGTCAAAAAGAAAGAAGTCTTTGACTTCTTCCGCGAGTTCCCTGATCAGCCTTAATTAAAATCGAGTGTAAAAATCGACGAACTAAACGCAACGCTGAGGGAGTAAAGATATCGTAAGACAAAAAATTTCGTATTATTTAATGATCGGTATGTCAGAGTTGAGCATTATCCCACGTGTCCACCAATCGACCCAATAATAATTAATAATGATTATCTCGTTGAACCTCTATAGTCGTACAATTGCAGCTATAACAGGCAATAACTGCATCCGTTGCATTTGCAGCGGTTGGCGCCACCCCGCCGGGACATGCGTCTCAGTTTCCGGTTCCATTTGTTATCCATGAGTGAAGTTGAAGTTCCCTTGATGCTGGTAACTGGTAACGCGCGCGACGTGTGTACATACGTACGTACACGTACACGCATCGGTATGGTTAATGAGAAATCAGAGCAGTGTTAGTTTATCGCAATATAATAGAGTCGTTAGTTTAAAATATCGTCGTTTTTGTGACCAAAGGTTGTTTATAGCCCAAGTCAAGAATTCCGAGTTAAAAATCCATGTGCTGGGTGCTTAAGCCGGTCAGATTAAACCGAACTCTAAGATTCTACTTCAATCAAGCGATTCGAATGAGTCAGTGACACCGTGCTGCTGCTGCAGATGTATAAAGCGTATAGAGTGAGAAGAAAAAAACAAAAAAAAAAAAAAAAAACCAACCAACAATCTATTCATGCGCTAACAGTGAATGCGATATCGTCTCCGAGTACGTCTCATTCACACAATAAAATCAAGAACCATGATCGTCTGCGATGGATATATATTTATAGCCACACATGGACGCGGATATGCATACGTATAAACATGTGAATAAGTGCCACAGTCCCATAACGCTAATCATGTTATGATATTTGTAATAGAATCGCGTTTGATTTTCTCTAGAAAAATGAAATAATTTTCTTGGATATATTCTCACGCCATATATTCGAGCTTGTAATTTCTTAGTCGCGATTATAAAGCTCGGTGTTATACCAACGTGTACGTGCCTAGGCTGTGTAGTCTCCTGTCCAGACGTATTATATCAGGTATAAGTTTGAAACTCGTTATTCCTGTTTTCTCATTGAAAACTTGGGGCGAAAAAAACTTGCCAGTGTTTTCCTTGTTGTTAAATTTTTTCCGATTATTATTATTATTTTTTTACCACATATTTGTCAGTTTATTTGAAAACTTTTCTGACTTTGAATTATCGCATTTGATTTTGAGAGTATGATGAATTAAGAAATTCACCTGACGAATTTCTGGTTTCAGGTAAATCGGATAAAATTGTGTAATATACTCGCCTTTGATATGTAATGGGGACGCAATGAGGCCGAGAATTGCTCCTGGGAATTGCACTACAAAAAATAGATATCTTGGATTTACGATTATTCCTTTTCCTATGGCTGTTAAAAATGAGAAAAATCTTCGATAACGCAAGCCCAGAGTTTATGTAGGGTTCATTGAACGCAGCTGACTGCAGTTAGTGTTACACGGATGCACCTTAAAATAGCTGTTGAATTATCTGACAATCGGTTCAATTTATTTCTTCGGTAATAATTATAGTTAAAAAAAAAAAAACGATAAAAGAATTCACCAGTCTGTAAATTTTTGTCAAACTCTATGCGGAGTTATGAATCCGTTGATTTGCACTGTCGAAATTCTCGTTCATAAAGGCCTCGCCTTTTTTATTTTTTTTTTTCACAGATCGGATTAGGCAGGAGCAGATTCAAAAACCTGTTCAATTATTCTTTGAACTCACGGTTAGCTAATCCAAAAAATTTATCTGAAGTCTGAATACCCGGATGTGGGTTGCAAGATCATTGTATAATGAATCCCAAGTCAAATATATGACAATTTTTTCAATTAAAATTAAGGTCAATAAAATATGATTGATGATTCATACATCAGTTTCGATTTTATTTTTATTTTTATTTTTATTTTTATTTTTTTTCTGACGTAAAATTCTTATACGTTCCCGCTTTTACATATGGAGGAAAATTAGTATAGTGACGCTTACGACCTTCTGGAATTAGTCGACGTGATTATCTTCTGTTCAATTAGGTCCAGAAGTTACGACGTTCTGCTTTTACTCGGCCAGTTTTAAATTTCCACGTTTTTGAACAGATTTTGAAGTCTTTTCGTAAATACATGAGAAAAAAAATCGTACGGTTGTTTTATTCAGAAAAATGCCACACGGACGTATAAGGGCGCTTATACCTACGACCTTATGCCAATCGACACGCGATATGTAATATAGATATGTAATTTTCATTGCCGTTGTTCTAATTATCGCATTATAGTAGAAAATGACTTCTTATTATCTCCTTCAGTAAATACACTAGAGTAGGTATATGCAGAGAGATAGATAAACGGGCTGACTGATTACATACGAAGCAATTAATCCCCCGTATAAAGTGATGAAATATTTTATTAATGACGCAAAGGTCATTCATCCTTATTTACAACAGTCCCGAGTTAATAAAACCGATATCATTCTCTTTCTCTCACGTATTTCTATCTCAGCAGTACTCATCTCCTCTCGTCTCATCTCTTAACATATAATCCAGTCCAAGATGCACTAACGAATGCATCTAGTATGTTTCGAGCATCACGACGCAGAACCACTCAAGCTCAATCAAATGTAATTTAACAATTGGCGACGCAGACGCCCTTTGCGCGAACATCAATTTGTTTATTTATTATACTAAACGATTCAGAGCCGATGCATCTACGTTAACGGAGTATAACCCTAAACGAACAATTAAGAATTAAATTGCAGTGATAAAACGCACAGGTCCAACGCATAAACTCGTTCGGTTTTATCATCTCGGTAAATCTCTCTGAAATGATTCAGATTTTCGTATTTTTGCTCATTCAAATTTCTCCTTCTCTCATCACACGCCGATACAATATTTTGTTGAATATAAATAAGCAGGCATTTCTTTTTTTTTTTTTTTTTTTTTTTTTTTATTGCGAGAAATTGCGATGAGAGGCTCGTTCATCAAGTGACACACATTGGCCAACCGTTGACCTATTCGTGACCATGTCACTGGGCCGTGGGGTCTTCGGACTTATTTCTGCGGCTGGAGAAAGGTGATCGATTCTTTCGTTTTCTGCTTACCGACATCGACCCACCGACTTTAGCCCGACTTTCTTCCGGTCATGGAACATCGAGATGAAAGAATCGATGAAATTTGACGAATTTAACCAGAAGTTCACCGAAACTAATGAGAAAAAAAAAAGGAAAATTTAATAACCGGGCAAATGCATTTCGCCGAATATTTTAACGTCTAATGAGCTATGGAACTAATGAGCATAAAACTGTGTCGAATAATATCCCTTCAGGTTCTAGACCGACTCAGGAAGGAATTTTATGATATTTCAAACATCGCCCGAGATATTTCGAGCAATTATGCAAACAGTGATAAGATGTGTGAAAAGATAGAAAATCGTTGGCAAAATCGGCAGACCTGAGAACGAGGGTATACCGATATGATAGAATATCTTATCCGACCATCTTATAGATAATTAATTTCATAAATACCTACATATGTATGTATGTATATTTATGTATGTAGTACCATATTAAGGCTATATAAACCGTTGTTATACGATCCAAGCACCGGATCGACCGGATATGGCGCCTTCTATAGAGTCTAGAAAGGATATATCAGGACACGAAAGAGTTGGTTCGAAACTAAAATACATATATGAGGAATGACTATCCTGGAATATGAATGATGGAAATATTTTTATTACATCTACGATTGACTTTGGGGTTTTAGAACAAATGAAAACGACATTTTCGAAAACTTGACGTGGTTTTTGTAGGAGAATAAATAGTCATTTAATCGAGTGTCTATATATATCTTAGAGGAGGAGACGCGCCAATGACACCATTGAGTCATTAACTAGATCAACTGATGTACGCCAGAGGAAATGGTGAGGAAAAGAAAAAAGGAATCTAAGAGAAGCATCCTTGAACTAGGTTAAGTACAGGCTACGTTGAGCGAGGTAAGGTTCACGATTAACGATCATAAATGTTTATTCCCATGATGAATAATTTATACCATCATATATAAACGAAATAGTGTGAGCGTAGGTGGCCAGTGTTTAAAAAAAATAATAATTACCCCGTCAGATATCCTGGATGGTAGTAATTGAGTTCTCAGACTAATTTTTTGATAAATATCGAATAACCTTTTGAACACATTTCTCAGATTAGGATTTCACGATTCGTGATTAAACCCGAACCTCAATATTTCTAAAAATGATGAATAATAGTTCCTCATTATTTTTGAGGCGAGATTGGATAGACGAAATTACATTTTTCTAGGTGAAGGTTTTTCTACTCGCAGATTTCATGGTCATCTCGAAGATTTGTTTTCTTCTTTTCCTTACCTTTTCAACGAAATCGCATAATCTTTCTAGTCGGTTTAATAGACGACATTAAACTGAGTTCAACGAACTAGAAAACAAGGCCATTCCAATATGATAAAAGTCCCCGTATAAACATTTCGGAGATACTTGATACATGGGACATTGGGGTTGTCCTTAATTTGATCATTTTCGAATTTCAATGCTCCCATGGTCCAGAACGTCTCCAAATATATTCAAAAAAATGTAGCCAAAACACCAGGTTCCTATCTCAATTTCAAGTACTGCCCCAAAGCCTCTGAAGTTTCCCATTTAAGGTAATTCCCTACCCAATTCCACCTGATCTGAAAACATTGGGCTGAACGCGTGCAGAAGATGCTATTAAACGGAATATCTCTGCTTGGGCACCGAAATCAAAAAAATAGAATTCGTCGCGCAATTCTATGTGCGATTCCGAACACGTACAGCATAAAACATGTTCGATTTACGCTAAAATAGAGAAGAAATCCATGTAAAACGGTTTTCAAAACGTTAGCACCTTCTGCACGCGTTCCGCCCAATGTTTTCAGGTCAGATGGAATTGGGTAAGGAATCACCTTAAATGACACACGATTTTCAGTACTTCGGTGTTATTTTTGACTTCCTATCGCATTATCGCTTCTCCGAATCTGAAACTCCGCACACTTCTTACCTATAGTATAAGGTAGGTATCCGTGAAAAATGTACAGATTTTTCAACGACAAAATTTTATTCATTACAGTTTTGAGGTGAGAAATTTTTTTCTGTTCGCTGCAGCTTCGAAAATTATATCGTTGAAAATCTGTCGAATTAACACCGGAATGTGTTTTACATAAATTTGACACAGATTCACCATCGATCTATCCACGATTCTTGAATCCAGTCTGTGCAACATCGAGTTTCAATAACATTTTGCTTGCGTCGTTTGCCGAACTATGTATTATACATGGAAAGTGTATGCGAGACGTGAACAAGATTATTAAGTAGATACTACGTCAAATTAGTCATCAGGTAAAGGTATCTATCCTCAGATATATACAGTACTCGTCAATTGAAGTGGGGCGAGGTATTTTTCGCGGATTTTTGCGAACATTGAACCGATTTTGAAAAATCAAGAAATCACATCCTAGGAAATTTAATAATCTTTCGAATGAGACTAGTTTTATTCCGATCGATTGAGAATTGGCCGATTGCCAGAGGACTTCGTGAATTGGTGATAATCGGGGTTTCGCAAACGACCCGTAAAATGATAGTGGATGTTATTCTACCCCTTGGTACCTCATACCAATTGAAAGGGCATCTCTTGACGTACAAGAAACACCCCCTATGTGCGGCAGTCGGATAACTAGTTGAGGAGTTATGCGTCCACGAAGTTAGAATCGTTTATCGGCGATAACTCTGGAACGCCTCGCTCAATTCCACTGAAATTTGTTGCGGAGTCGTATTTTATTACACCATCGGACCTCACCTTAGTGTTATCGCGATAATTTTCCTCGCAGACGAGGTCCGGGTACTGCCTGAGCGCGAGGTTTCGTTTATCGACATTTTTCGCATTGAAAGACCTTGAATTAAGGGCTAGAAGTTAGTGATTGTTGAAGGGGAAGTTTCAACGATTAAGATGCGTGGTCATTCAATATCGGGAATGACTGCCATCAACAACGGGACGTTGTTGAAAATACGACTCCGCAACAAATTTCAGTGGAATTGAGCGAAGCGTTCCAGAGGTATCACCGTTAAACGATTCTAACTTCGTGGACGCATAACTCCTCAACGAGTTATCCGACTGCGGCACATAGGGGGTGTTTCTTGCACGTCAAGAGATGCCCTTTCAATTGGTATGAGGTACCAAGGGGTACGATAACATCCACTATTATTTTACGGATCGTTCGCGAAACCCCGATTATCACCAATTTACGAAGTCCTCTGGCAATCGGCCAATCCTCAATCGATCGGGATAAAACTAGTCTCATTCGAAAGTTTCTTAAATTTCCTAGAATGTGATTTTTTGATTTTTCGAAATTGGTTCAATTTTCGCGAAAATCCACAAAAAATACCTTGCCCCACTTCAATTGACGAGTATACTGTATATAATATGCAAAGAAATCCTTAAACTATGCAATTATCTTCGTGTTTGTTGGAAAACCCAGAATTTGAGAAAAATTCAAAGTATTTATACCATTTCTATGTCCTTTAGACACCCTAAACAAATCAAGCTAAGTACTCACAATGAAATACACCCCTATCATGATGTTCCTAAGTCTGCACGAACATATATCTATCTCCCTCATAAAGTCACCTTAGGGATCACGATATTACGAGGTAGTTTTAACGAAGTTCATCTGAAGCATGTTTCAAGCAACTTTTGTAGAGGAACATTTTTATCACATTATATGGCCTTTGAGTGGCTATAACCGAAAGTTTTCGTACACCGTATATAATGTCTAGATTCAAGGGGGCACCGTGTAGTAGCCGCATAAATAAATATGTATATACATACGGGTATATATTAAACGTCCATATATGCATATGTATGTATATGCACCTTTAGAAGAGGGAGCACAAGGCGCGAAGGCCACGAAAGTAGTCGCGGTTCGCATACTTTACAATTTACATTATGCTTCTTCTTCCTCAGGGGACTCTCATCCGTCTCTTTCGCGCCAATTTTTACTTGGTACTTCCCTCGCAACTGCATGAATGTATTTCTTTTTACATTTCGCCTTTTTCACTCAGGTATACGGCCAAAGGTCCTTGCAGCATTGGAGTTAAAGGTACGTTCACAACGAGCCATATATCAGGATATAAAAAAAGAAATTTCGAAGATAATGCTCGGCTAAAATTTTATCCCTAATCTCTAATTTTCAGAGTAATTTATCCGGAAAAATCTGGTAGAATTGTTCCTCGATTTAATGATTCCTCGATGAATTCTGATGAATTCAATCATCTCTCGTTGACTAACGAAATACTTGAACTTCATATCGTTAGTCAACGCCATTGCCGATTTATCAGCATTTTCTCGGCTCGGTTATCTCATGCAGTCGTTTTATACCGTCCAATTAAAATCTGGAGTACAGTCGACTGACTGTGTGCCTCACGATTTTCACTGTCGATTAGAAGACTCTCTCCGATCTGTTTCTAGGATGAAAGAAAAAAAAAAAAAAAATGGCAAAGATCTGTGAAGTAAGGTTCCGAGTTGGTAAGATCTATTAAAGATTGTTCGTTCGAGAAAAGCCTCGAAGCTATACGCTGCAGTCAGACGTTGCTAGTTATGAATCTGTATAATAAGTACAGTGCATATAATATATATAAATAAATAAACTACGAACGTTCCGTAGAACCTGAATTGATCTATAGACGTCCGATTCTCTCTTGGAGATAGAAAAGGATATCCGTGCTGTAAAATTTTTTGATTTATATACAGATTCAGAGGCCCATAATTATATCGCGAAAAACGTAACTGCAGTCAGCTGCAAGCAACGTACCTATACACCTACCTACCTGCTGCATTGGAGAAGATAAAATCATATTTTTCTCGTAACTCGATCTGCAGCGTTTTATGAGATTTAAAACACGACGCAGAGAGAGAGAGAGAGAGAGTAATTAAGCGGCGATAAAACGTCCCGATGTGTCACTATGGGCATAATAATAATTGCGGCAATAAGTTAGCCTCGCAGAATCCCGCGGGAACTGCGAAACGTTTCGATGTGTAAAACGAATGGTTATCATTTCCTGATGCCAAGAGGACGTCGTTTATTTCTGTGTTAGTTGTTTTAGGATCGTCCTGGCGAGGATTGGCATATCCTGCAGGTATTATATACCCGCGACTGGATCAATACCGAATTCGTTTGCGACGTGGATTTCGTCCCCGCTTGAACACGAGGGTGAAAGTCCCTGTGTCTGCCAATAGTCGGCGAGGACAAGCCAACCAACACCTTGGTAACGGGATATGACGTAAAAAATTCAAGTTCTCGTCAACGAGTTCAGAGAAAATAAAACTACGTTAAAATTCGGCAATAAGTGAAAAGATATTTGATTTGCAATTAAAAACCATGCAAACTTTATCGGAGTTTCCAAAAACTGGGATCTAATTAAATGATGCTGCTTTTAATTTCGAAAAAAAAAAAGAAAAAAGAATTTTTTATGAACTTTTATATGAATTTTTTCCCAACTCAATTACTCAGTTTCATTCAACGGGCTTTCAGCTTCTTCAAATTCTGTTCATATCTCAAGTAACCACCGAATTTTCTAATTATAATACTGATTGTAAGTCACACATGGATGGAGAGACCGGATCTCGGGCATTAGAAGTCGTGATTAAGGTAGTGATAAAAATTGGTTTTGAACACTTACGTTAGTTGATTGATTCTAGCAATAATATATTTCGACAGATCCTCTCCTGTAACAAATAAATGAAAATAGGTAAGAAATGTGTCCTTATATAGAACTCGACTGAAAAATGAGGTAAAAGACTCGAATTACCATCGCGACTTGCGACATTGGTGTATCAATTTTTTTTTCACCTATTCTTCGATTCCAGTGTTGGAGTTTGTAAATTGAGAGCAGATTCTCCTCGCTGGTAAGTTTCCTTTATAAATTTTATCCAGAGTAGGTACAGTAAGTCGTCTGTAGTACTTAAACCGGAAGCACTAGGGAGCATAACAGAGAAGCCATAAATCTGAACAGCCTTGTGCACACTCTTCCTTGAATACTTGAAAGGAAATCGGATAAATCACTCGCGTTATATCTTGTAGATATACGAAAGAGAGGGTTGGTTTGTTATTCGCATACGTTATTCGCCTTTCTTATTTCACGCCAATTTCTAGATTACAAATGATGATCAGTGGCTAAGACGTTCGAATCCCACAAGCTGAGATCAAACTAGAGATCACGATATAAGTAAGTCAGAGCAAAGGTGTAATTAATATGATGTAATAATTAATGTTAATTCTTTGGTATCAGACACTGCTATTTGTAGAAGCCTCGAAATTTAAAGGGTCTTATCGTAATCCAGTGATAAACTGTTATCAGCCGGAGGCACAACAAATCCATTGTTATCCAGCTACCGTTAGATCGAGATTATGAGAGAAGAGAAGTATAATTTTCACGTAACGCAATAATGAATGAAAGATAAGCTTTTTGGGACACTTTTTCGAAACGGTTTTAATCGCCCCGGAATTTGAGAGTTTTCACTTTTTCATTGCCTCTGAAGCCTGGCCTAATACGGCATGCTCATTACGTATGCAAAATCTAAGATTTGAGAGAAAAGAAAGTGACGGAATCCACTGATCCCGAGGTCATTAACCGCGTCCACTCGTTTCCAATGTATATGAATAGTCGGGGGTTTGGTAACGAAGATTTTAATTGACTCGCGGGTGTAGTTGACAATTGGTCTCTCTCCTTTGTGTTCCACTCTCTAGAGTGGCGTAAAATTTTAAATTATCATCAACGGATAGAATTAATGAGCTATTGACATAAGCTGTCTCTTTATCCCCACGTAATCACTCCAATTATCTATTCTTCTCGTAACTAATAGGAGCTGGTGCTTAAACCGATTCGCGGGACCTAAATATCTCACGAGTAACAAACATAGAACAGAACTGAAAATAGGAATACCTATATTTAGCTTAGTTAGCTCACTTACGCACATACTGATAGTATATATAAAGGTGCAGCTCATACAATGTACAAGCAGCATCCCTATGAGCTAGGGTGTCGTTTTTTCTTTCAAAACCATCTGCCTTTTCATTTTGCATCATTTTTTTTCTTCATTATAGGCAATGTTCAGAAATGAGTTAGTATTTTATCAGTTTCACGAACTTCACTCGGAAATAGTACTTTTCGATACTAGTGCGAAAGTGTTGATTCTCGGACGAGTGTGAAGACCATCACACGAGTCGAGAATCATCTTTCGCACATGTATCGAACTTCATTTTTCAACACAGCGCGCGTTAAGTTGAATTTTATGCACGCGAAGCGTGCGCAAAATCGGACTTTGCGCACGCCGTGTGGAAAAATATCTTCTTCGTTCAAAGAATCACATTATACTGAAAACAGTATCCTACTGCAGTTTCGCACTGCAATAGTTTGACGAAGTCAAAAGTCATTTTCGAACAATATTTGTCATTATTTTATCAATGCAATATCAATTTCGTAATGTTTTTTGCAATTTTACATCTCCGTATAGAATCAAACGATTCGTAAGTTTTCAAATTGAAAAATGAAAGACTTTTTTGCCGTTTTGGAATCAGATAATCGTAGGAGATAAAAAAATGGAATATCCTCAAATTTGACGAACAAACTGGCCTCGACGTCACAGAACGAAAGTATCAATTGTATTATGAAGAAGTTTGGTCTGTTTAAAAAATTTCTACAGCACATTTGTCACAGTTAAATACGGGCCCGTTTTTTGCGCAACTGTTTTTCAGTTTTTTCTGGTCTCGTGACCGAGTGTATATCTATGGGCCATTTATTTACGTCGTATAATTATTTCGCGAGTAAATCATCCCGGCGACGCTCAATCTCGCTTTTGAGATATGATACTTTGCGATGTACGTCTAATACCGTAAATTTTCTCGGGGCAATTCGACGTGAACGAACGAGCACAGGTGAGAAGGTTAGTTCCCCTCGGATATAGAGACCCGTAACGTTGAGACTGAGCTAACTTTAGCCTCTCGCATGTATTTGTATACAAAATACACACATGTACGCATAGCGAGGCCTAAATCATTGCGTGTTACGGTACAGAGCTAAAAGGGTCACTAACGGAGAAAAAAAAAAAAAAAAATTTAGCGGAAACTTTAAGCAATTTTCGTAGAAAATTACCGAAATTTGAAATTCCGCTTCACAATCATTTCCGATGTACCAACCAGTCTTATGATTCAAATTTGCCTCGTTGAAAAAATTTAAACGCCGGGTTGAAGTTCCGAATTCGATTTAGAGGTTTTAGAATTTCTTATTAAAATTCCGAAAATCCAAGAATTTTCATCTAATTCTCAGGATGTGAAGACGAAAGATAAGATAGTTCATTCTATTCGAGACCCTATTTACGGAAATCCATTTTATCTACTTTAATCGATAAATTCTATGTGATAAATAATTGATAGAATTTTGAAACATTTTTTTTCCGAAAAGTCCGTCTCAAGACGATTAATTTGACCGCTTATTGGTTTCGATATGATCGACACAACCCCAGTTATTAAACACTGAACAAAGACATGCGTGAATTTCAAATTTTTTAGATTTGGCTTTCCGGATTTTGAACCTCCGGTATTCTTAGTTTCAAAGATTTCGAAATCGGTTGTATGTAGACTTTCGGGGAAATATCCTTTTCAAAAACTGTGATATTAAATCTACGATATTAAAATTCGGAATTTTTACCGTACGGAACTTTGAAAATTCGGATATTCAACCTTAGCCCTATTTTGGCGGATTTTGAAATTTTCACTGAATTATGTGAAACTGAAATGACAGAAGTGTACACGAGTCTGCGACCGCGGGTACTTTATATCCGCCAACTATACCCACATGTGTACATTTTGCACGGGTCTACAAGCGCATGGGTAGAACCACAGGAGTGTGTCATTCTAAAAATAGGGGTTGAATCCCCCTTTTTTTTATATCTTTTATTTTCTCGTTCCCCATCTAGCTAGCTTGCTCCTTCTCTTTCTCTCGCATCAGACCAACGGCGAAAAGGTTGAATTAAAAAACCTCGAAGAATGTGCCAGCGGCGATCCAAGGAGGTGGGAAAGAGAAAGAGAAAGAAAAGAGGGAAGGAGAGAATCATCTATACATAACATTTATGCGGGTAATTCCCGCCCAACTAAACCTGCAGTTGGCGACACTCACCTCTTCAATTTTTTTTTTCTTTCTACAATTGAAATTTTTTTTTTTTTTTTTTCTTTTTTTTTCAGTTTTTGTTATCTGTAGTCAAGGTAGACGAACCCTGGAGAAAGCGAAGGGTTTTTTTGTAACGAATAAATCCGTTTTCTTATATTATCGCTGATTTATTCATCAATTTTTATCGTCCGTGGATAATCGAGGATTCAAATCGCGAAAGAATCGGCCCTAATCGTTCGCGATTGACGTCTCTAATTAATTTTATGCGAGTGAAATTAAAAATGGCGCGATTTATATCGACCGGACGAATAGTAAAATACAGATAATTTTCCCCTCGACTAAAGATGTCTTTACACCGCTCTTACGTCCGCGAATAATGTAATGTCTCTGTTCAATTCTCTCTTTGGAGGCCCAGTGGCCGGTAGCCGGTAGCCGGTGACCGGGGGGAGATGGAGGAATTCGCCGTCCCGGTTTCGATCGGTACATCAAGGGGGTCGCGTGCAAATCGGTTCCTCGCCGTTCCTGGCGGAGGCTGAGTCGAGCGAGCGTAAACGCGTCGAAAATAGAAGGGGAATGGTCGAGGAATGCGATCTTGGAAGCCCGTTCGCTGGGGGAAGACTAACTCGACCTAGGCGGGCACAGAGTGGATCGACGTCGGATAAAATGCGCGGGCGAGATCCATCTGTTCTTCCTTCATACATATACATATAAATATATATATATACATACCATATCACTCTATGTATTAGTGATATTCCTCTCTTTGCTACTTATAGGTATACCTACGTCGAGAATCGAGATCAATAATGCGATCTGTGTTACAACCTAGGCTGAGTTGAAGTAGGTATAAGGATTTCAAAGAACGACGTTTACATCGTGGACTCGGTTGGATTTGGATTAACGGGGAGCAGACGAAAAAAAGAAAAATCTGGGCAAAAAAAGAATTTTTTTTTTAATCATTTTTATTCATCCCTCGCTCTTCGTTCTTCAAAATACGAAAAAAGAGGTGAAGAAATTTTTTTCGAATCAATGAATCTCTCATCGTCAATTGCGGCAGTATTCTTTTTTGAAAAGTTCATCATCTGGGGTAATTATAGAGACATTTTTGCGGTGGTAGATGGGAGAAAAAAATATCGATTTATTTATGCACAAATTAATGTGAAAAAATAGACGAAATTTGGCAGTTTTTTGATATCATTTTTTTCAACGGAGCTTTTGGCATTTGGCAAGTTGAAATTGAAGGAGTATCTAATCGGTTCATTAAGGAGAACCGGGTGCGAGAAACTCGCTGTCCAGATGGCGTTTGAAAACCGTCCTTTTTTCTTTTTATTTTGTTTTATTTTTATTTTTTGGGTCAAACTGTGTATAACATCGAAGTTTATTAGATGTGGATTTCATCGTTTTTGTTATTATAATCTATGCTTATAATTATGTACCGATAGTAATCAAAGATCTTAACAAACTGGTATAGAAGAGTGCATACTAGATTGATGCACTTTTACTGCACTTAGAAAAAGAAAAAAAAAAAAAAAAAATAGGGTGGGGATTGGAGATGAGATAATTCTTCGCCGACCAAGTATAGCAATAATTTATTGCATGGAAAGTGGAAAGTTTCAATTGCGCTTATACCCATTTGTACAACGGTAGAAAATTAACATTTTTTCTAATGAAATTAGGAAGCTTCAAGCTTCAACTTTATTCATATTATTTATATTAGAAATTGACTTTCGAATGGCGATAATTGATGCTTGGATAAAAAGTAGAATGGATTAACTGCACTCTCTCTTTCACAAAGGATCGATGCATACGATATGAGAAAGAAAAAAATAAGAAAAAACAAAAGAAAATCACGATTGAAGTTAAATTAATTAAAAAAAAAAAAAAATCAATAATTAGTGAAAAAATGTCACAATTCGACGATTTTATTTCATATCGAAAGTATATATTGAAATTAGAATTTTATCGTGAGAGAAAATAGGGAGTGAAATTTTGAATGAAAATACTCCAATTTAATATTTCAATACGAGCTAGTACTTTGAACTTTGAACTATAACTTTGCACTGAGTAATGTGTGTCGTGTAGCTATAACTAAGGTGTATACTATATATTATACCTAGGGAGTATCACTTTTCGTGTCAACTATACAGAGAGGTGCAACAGCAGTAAGCCGTGTAGCTAGTAATCCAATTACAAAATATAAACATTAAACAACGCGTGCTTGTAATAATTCTACAGACACGCACCGAGCGCGCACCTTATATGCAACATATGTAATGCAATGAGAAAGAAAATTGTAATTTAGACTACGCGGAGTAAGTGATATGTAGGAGAGAAATGAGAAATATAAAACCGGATAGGAAAATTAGTCCTTTTTGGAACTCTGGAACGCTTCGCTCGATTCCACTGAAATTTCATGTGGAGTCGTATTTTATTACGCCATTAGATCTCACCTTAGTGTTATCGCGATAATTTTCCTCGCAGACGAGATCCGGGTACTTCCTGAGCGCGAGGTTTCGTTTATCGACATTTTTCGCATTGAAATACTTTGAATTAAGGGCTAGAAGTTATAGTGATTGTTGAAGGGGAAGTTTCAACGATTAAAATGCGTTGTCATTCAATATCGGGAATGAGCCTTATCAACAGCGGGACGTTGTTGAAAATACGACTCCGCAACAAATTTCAGTGGAATCGAGCGAAGCGTTCCAGAGTTATCGCCGATAAACGATTCTAACTTCGTGGACGCATAACTCCTCAACGAGTTATGCGACTGCGGCACATAGGGGGTGTTTCTTGCACGTCAAGAGATGCCCTTTCAATTGGTATGAGGTACCAAGGGGTACGATAACATCCACTATCATTTTACGGGTCGTTCGCGAAACCCCGATTATCACCAATTTACGAAGTCCTCTGGCAATCGGCCAATCCTCAATCGATCGGGATAAAACTAGTTTTATTCGAAAGATTATTAAATTTCCTAGAATGTGATTTTTTGATTTTTCGAAATCGGTTCAATTTTCGCAAAAATCCGCGAAAAATACCTCGCCCCACTTCGATTGACGAGTACTGTGTATTATATCGGCATCGAGCCTTTTTCTTCTAACCGGATGTGCAACAAAATAAAGATAAGTACATTACAATGATTTATAATAGTCTACAATTGCTGGTATTCTTGAGGCAATATTTCACGTAGGAGTCTTGGCACAGGTAATCGCGCATAGATCTCACTATACGAGAATGTTAAGCCAGATATAGACGCGGCCACGCGAAACGAACTTCCGGCCTCACCACAGGTGAAGAACACCTGTCTTATTCGACTTTCGCTATTCAAAATATCATGCAAATATATATTAGCCAAAAAGATGCAAGAAATCAAAAAAAAAAAAAAAATTCAACCAAGTTTCCGAAATGTTACGATCCAAAGCAAAAATTAACCGTTGAATTATTCTCAATTCTCAAAATATCTCCAACGAATTAGAAACGCTCCAATTTAGAGTTGTAAAAAAAAAAAAAAAAAAAAAAAAAAAATCGAGAGGAAAAAAAGGAAAAAAATGGATTAATTATTGTTTTCGGAAGAGTTATACCTCTTCCTAGTTTATTTTCGTTTTTTTTTTTTTTTTCGTTGAGATTTTTCCTAAGACGAATTGATTTGGATGATCTCTTCTAATTGTCAAAGCGTATCATATGGCAACGCGGTGTATAGAATGGATCAGATTATGAATTATATACCCAAGTAGAGTTTTCTTTGATGGAAGCCGTGCGTCGGGAATTGACCGTAACGCACGATGGCACACGATTATAAGTACGTGATGGTCAAGTAAATATAAATAGAGATATAAAAAATCTAGTATATAAGTAAATCTAAACAGTACCTACACAAGTATTCCATGGAGAGTTTATATAAGGTGGAGCCGTCTAGTTTATTAGCTGTGCGTTTGTGCGTGCAATGCAACCCGGTGACTACAGAGAGATAAGTTTCTTTTTTCTTTTTTTACTTCATCCTGAAGAGTTCACGGTTTGTTGACCATTACTAGATCTACATCGTGTTTAACTAATCGTAAAAGTTTCACAGACAGGGTGGTGAAGAAATTTTCATAATTTCACGACTTTTCTCCATTTTTCTATAATTGGACCAAAATTTATCCTATAGAATCGCGAATCCCACCAATTTTTTCTGCCCTCGAATGAATTTTCCGAGTGTAAGAACGCGAGAGATACTCAAGGATCTAAACTCATAAGTTCGAATTCTGTGAGAAATTGAGAAAAAAAAAAAAAACAAAAAAAAACAAAAAAAAACAGAAAGAAAATGAAAAAGTAATTAGAATTCGAGGATAAAATTCAATCGATTTATAGTCTCTTCTTCTACTTCGTTCTACTTTTTAATTTGAGATTCAAAAAATGTTGGTTTAGAGAAGAGAATCTTATGGATATTTAGAAAATTTATTCACCTCTATATCTACGCGGTTGGAAAGAAAAAAAAAAAAACGTGTTAATTTCAGCACATTTCACATTTCACATGTCTAATTGGGTATTATTTTCGTTATTATATGTTTTTGGGTGAAAAAATATTAGCTTTTCCGCAATTAAAGCGAATCATTTTATCAAGCTAATAATGAACACACGCATTCATTAAAAAAATAATAAACTAAGTTCAAAGTCAAATTCTAAGGGATTGAAATTCTAATCGACAGTGGGGCACCTTTTTTCGAACTAAAATTTAGAAAAACCTCTTAACTTTTCCAGCTTTTTCGCACGCCTAATGAAAAATTTATTAATTCTTCTTAATTTTCAAAAAAATTCGGCACCCTGATGGATCATTTACTTTCGGAGTATTTACGAGTGTGTTCTCAATACTTGTTACATGAAACGAGGGAATTATACAGCGAAGAATTTACGTGATTCACAAGAAGCTGTATTACCGTAACAGTTGAGTAGGTACTAAAGTTAAATCTGTATGTATGTGTGTGTGTGTATCTACATGTGGGAGTATTAAAATAATTTATGCACATAAATTGGTTCATTTGATTGAATAGATTAAAAACTCACAACATTTACGACCCAATCCGGTGGAATAAAAAAAGGTAAAAATCTATTAATAAATTGATGGGATCTTTCTACCGATCTACTAAAAATATACGTGATATATGTTCGTCATTCGGGAGACTATAATTACACAATTCGGACCTGTTGGCCAAGATTATCTAGAGCGAAGAACAGAGCTTGGTTAATATTGAAAAGCTCGATAATCCAGATAAGATAAGAGACAGGAATTGACTAAGCGAGTCGAAATTTCGGCTCATCTTGATGGACCAGTCCTATAACTCCGCGCCGAGATTCTTCGGAACGTTATTTTGGTTTTTAACTCGAAAACTACGCCATCGATTGATTCCAAAATTCGGTCAGATTGAAGCAGAGGCAAATCCTATCGATTGGAGAAAAGGGAGTAAAAATCCGTCGATCAAATCACGGGATAAAATTAATTGAAAAAAGGATATGTAGAAATTGGGTTTTTTCAATAACTCGAGAACTAGTGCACCGATGAAATAAAAAATTTAACGAGTTCTAACATACACGATACCGAATCGATTGATTTATCAAAAGTCAAAATCCGATCATTCGTTCTCGAGATATCGTCGGGTAAAGTAAAAAAATTACATTCCCACACGCTCAGCGATCGTCTGAAAAAAAATGTTCATTTTGGGGTGATTATGATAATTTCTAATTTTCTTTGACCCGCATTGCTTTCCGGTGAATTCCTAGGCTCCTGGCTTCAGATGATTTGCGATATAGTTAATAATGGTAAAAAGCAACTCATGGGTAGTTTTACCTGTACATATCGTGCGGTTGACCGTATGATGCCTCAAAAAGTTTGTTATAACGGTCCTAAGTGGTCACGAAGGGTACTAAAACTTAACGAATGTAAATTCCTGATGATTTTCTTCGTTTGAAATTTATTCTCCTTATCGTGATTCGTGTGAATATAAAGAGACTTGAAGAAGACCCAGGGAAGTTTAAACAGTGATTTAAAAATGTGGCTTCCACCCAGCTAGCTAGGTATACAATATACGTGTGGCTTCTCGACTCGGTGCGCATTGCAGGATCCGAGTAAGCCGCGTAAAAAGTAGAATTATAGGTAATATATATGAGATGAAAGGTGAAAGGTGAAAGGTGAACCGAAGAAACGACCAATCAATTGAATGCAAAAAAAAAATGAACAAAAAAATTTGATTCAAATTAGAAACTGAATGAAAACTAATGAAATTTAAGATTTTTTTGGGACGAAATTGGACCGCGTATTTTTGAGCCCACGTTGAATGTCGTTGGCGGAATGTTCGCGTCTTTCGACTACCTACCTACCTACTCAACTTCTTCTTCTTCTTCTTCGTCTTCTTCTTCCCTATAAATAACCTCGGCGATTCTCTCTGGTCCGGACCTCCTGCACCGGTGTTATAAGATTCTGAATCATCGAGTGATATTATTTCCGAGATCGCATATGCACCCTGTATGCGATTACCTCTAGGCTGACAAAATGGGAAAAAATATGGAAAAGGAAGTAAAGAATAAAAATAAAAGATGTGATAAATCTTGGGGGAGTTTTATGCGGTTGAAAATCGTGTGTATAGGTAATTGCAAGAAATGACATTACCTATCGTATAAAATAGGCGCGATACGGACACCGATACGAGTGGTGAGCTATGCGCTAATGTCGTCGACTTCCTATCGCATAGAGAGTGGAAAACGGGTCGTTGCCGTTTGAGTTAGATAGAGAAAAGAAAATAAAAGAAAATAATGGAAAGGGAAGAAGGAAAGAAGAGAAAAAAAAGGAAGATAGGAAAAAGGAAAAGGAGGCGAATTACCCTTTTTTCGTGCGCTTCCTTGCGCAGTTTCTCCACTTCTTGTTTGCTTAGCTAAGTTCTAACGCTAATTTACTATTTCCCTGTTCTATCTTTAGACCTCTAGTGCTCAACTCTGCTTCCACTGCGATGCTGTGATGTTAGGTATTCGTCGAGGATCTTATTCCGAGTATAAATTTCGGCGCGGTTAATTTCCGTCCTTCGTTGCTACTACTGCAACTACAGTGACGGATATTATGGCCTCGTAGATAAATACTAGACGAGATAAGTTCCTGACCTGAGACAATCGCGTAGATGAACGAATAAAAAATTGGTTCGAGGATTCGGACGACAGAAAAAAATCATTTCAAAATTATTATACATTTTCGAGATGCAATAATCGTTGTCATATTTTGAGCAAAGAGGCGGATTCAAAAATGACATTATTTGTCAAAATGAGGGTAGAAATTGCGTAAGACCTGTTATACCTAGTCCGAGGAGGCGCACCAGGTCGCGTAGTTTCGCGAAGAGATTTATGCTCCAGTTGCCAAGTGCGTAGTTCTTGAAATAACGACGGTATTATTCCCTTTTCATTGAGTATTTCGTACGAAGAAAAAACAAAAGAAATTTTAAATAATTAGAAATTAAGAATTTTTGAACCTAAATGCAGAAGTTCGTATGATTTTTATGTTTCTACTCAAAAAAATGAGAAAAATATCTACAATGCGCTCCTAGAATTTGTTCATTTATTTATTTTTTTATTTCCAGAGATTTCGGGGATATTCAATCGCCAGGAGGTAAATATTCGAAAAACATCGTTATAAGTGGGGAAAAGACGTCGAGTCTCATTTAAACGTCGAGAAAAATGAATTGAACGTGTTATTTTAGCGCTGCAGAAAAATGAAAGAAAAAAAAAGAAAAGGATCTTCCGCAGATGTATATAAATAGAATTTGTTTAATTTCTGTAAATGTGCCGAGGTGGCGTGGAAAATTAACCGGACCCCGTCCATCCAGTCCGAGCGTTCTCCTATCTGTCTACTTGCCCACCTATCTATGTACCTCGTAAGTTCAAATACATGCGAGCCGACGAAGTAGCGCCTAGCGCACGAAATCCGGGTCTAAATTTACCAGGGCGTCGCGACGTCTTCACGGGAGGCGTAGAGTAAGCTGAGTACATATAAAGGAGCTTTTGCGGTGTGGTGAAACTCAGAATTGATATTTTTTCAAGGAGAATTGAATTCCGCGATACTATATCGCGGTCCGCCTTTTCGGGGCTCAGATAGCTCGTGTAGCGTTGTTCCTATTGTCTGTGCAGGCACTCGTTTATTTTTTTCATTTTGTATCGTATTTTTGAATTTTTCAAGAAAGAAGCATAAGGAAGGGGCCAACGGCGACCCGCGGGTTTAGTGGCTTAGACTTTGTTTCGCGGAGCCGCGACCGCCGAGACGATCGCGAAATGTATAGAAAATTTGTAATTCAAATGATGCGGAATCCAGTTAGGTATACTATTTTCGTCTCTTATAAGTTGCGTTTTAAACGACAAAAAAAAAAAAAAAAATCGAGAAGACGAGGCGAAAACTTACGGAAAAAATTTTGAAATAAACTTATTTTTAGTCCTAGCCCGATTCTATACTTCACATACGCGTTACTTCACCCACTGTTCTATTCAACATGGATTTTGGTACTGGCCGTCTGCCAGAAACATCAGATTTTCATATTTCGTGGATTTCAGAGATAGAGGAATTCGCGCTGACGCTCCTGACGCTCGAGAATTTCAACCTGCCATTTGAACGAATTCGAAAAATATGTTAAAAAAACGGCTGAATAAGCTCGTCTTTTTTTCGAAATTAATTTCAACAAAATTTACCGATAAAATCGAGCATGAAAACCAATGTTCCTGTCTTTGGAGGCGAAATTCATTGCCTCAAATAAGTCAAAAAATTTGTACGTGGATTTTTTTTTTTTTAGAAAGTAAATTTCGAGATGGATAATTTGATCTTCTTACGATTCCGGTGATTCAATCAATAAAATTCGAGATATTAACAATTGCCATAGTTCGGATCTGCAAATATTTGAAAATTCATATCCGAAGATCCGTGAGAGATAAAAATTTGAAAAAAATCCTCAACGTTCGTTTCGACTGAGTGAATATATATAAAAAAAAATTTGTCCACAGTATAGAAATTTCGGATGTCTTGAGTTCGAATCGAATGTCTCAATTTCAGTGACTGAAACTTCGTCTATAGTTATGGAATTTTTTATCGTTTTATTTCCGGAGATTTCTTTTATTTAAAGAACAATTATTTTCGTACATAATTGTTGTTGACAACTATAATAGTTGAACGACAATATTACGCGAGTTAGTAGCTCGGAAAATCGTAAATATAATAAATATATAGGAACTATAATAATTATTACAGGAAAAAAAAAAGAAAAAAAAGAAAAAAAAAAAACGCGTACTTGTCTTCGTTTAACGACTTCGTAAACGATCGGGTAATAAAGAGTAATAACATGACCTACGTTAGTTAGATCTAAAGAGAGATTTACCTTCAACAACTGATTTACAACACGAATTACGGATTAAGTAACGGGTTTTCTTATGGAAGAGCTGCAGTCGGCTAATCTTACAATATGGAAAAACTATGTGTTTCGAAATTTGTCAATTTTTATTGTTGTCAAAATAAAATTTGAACCAACGCTACAAGCCATATCGCTCGATATTTCGATTCGTTAAAAAAAAAAAAAAAAAAAAAAAGAAATAAACATAAGCGATAAAATTAGTTTCATAAATTTTTCAGGTTCAAGTAATTGGCGAGTATAGCGGACTTGGAGCAGTACTGACCCAGATGCAGTGCGCATATTCTATCCCTATAATTTGCATGAAATTATTGTGTTGTACGAGGGAAAAGAGGGAGGGCACGATAACCTGTAATCATCGAGTAGGTACGCTGTCCAATTCGTTACAACGTTAAAGTGCATAAAGTGTAAAAGGTGGGAGTAAAACGAGTCTCTGCATCGCGAGTCCTTGGAGATCATTAATTTTCAGATCGGTATACTTACAGGTCCAGAATTCTGTATCGCTGTAAAAAAATATCTTCACAATTATGTAGAACAAATGAATTTTATTTATAAATAAATACGAGGATGATAAGTGTGTGCAAAGTTGGGAAAATTGAAAAAAAAAAAAAAAAATCTGATACGCGCGCGTCATTTCTCGAGATTTTTCGATTATGAGGTTTCTAAAAAATTACATAATTTTAGAATATTACCTTAGAATTTTGAAAAGTTTCGATTAATGAAATCGCAAATAATTTCTAATTACGTTTCAAAGTATGAGTGCACCTACTCAGCGGGGGAAAAAATGAATCGATAAAATATTTCTTCCGGTGATTCGGAGAAAAACCCAATTCTGGAGAGCATGTATACCCCGTTGGATGAAAAATCGATCAAAAACTTTATACTTTTGGACATTGCGCAGAATTTTCTTCGGTGAGGTTTAATTGAAACGGGGTAAAGACGCGCGGACAGAGGATCGTCGATGGAAAACTATACGTCACGTAGGTACTTAGGTAGGTAGGTAGATATATATAAGAAATACATACACTGAATGTTAGCAAAATGCTAATAGCATTAAATTCTGCGTACGGCTTCGCGCGCCACCTACATACCAACGAACGCTATCAACTAGACCGAAACTGTTTGACTTGCTAATTATAGTTGAATAAAGGTATCCCTCGGTGCTGAACAAGTAACAATAATTAATCAACAGGTAGCAGCTAATCTTGAGAAAATCGGGAGCCAAATAAGATCAGCATATGAAATTTGAGAAAAAATAAAATAAAATAAAAAAATTTTGAGTTCGCTATAATATATGATCCGAATTTTAGTTCATAAAATAAGATATGCCCATAAAAATGTAAGTAAAATTGAAAATAGTTGGTATACCAGTCCCGGCAAGGAAGTTGTTGAGTTAATCAGGTAGAGCAGTAAGACTCCTTTGAGAGCTAGCCAAGTGTTGTAAATGTAGTATTTATATGAACGACAAAATAAGAAAATTGTACGAAAATGTATTCCAGAGGTGAAGCCAGCTGTGCTGTTGCAGCAGCACTAGGTATATACGTGTACGATTGTCTGCAAAAATCTAAACGTCTAACTTCCTGGCAATGCAGCATGCGTGTGTAGAGAAGATGAGACGTATATCCATTCGCATTTTCCTCGTCATCCTTTTTCCCACTTTCACGTATCGTCACGAATTCCGCCAGTGTCGGATTTCGAATTTCTTTCATCCGTAAATGAAATTCGGGGCATGGATTGAAGTTCAAAATTTTCGGAAGATTGAAATCCCGAAAGATGGGAATGCGGAAAGCTCGAAACCCCAGAACCCGAAAAAGTCAAAAAGTCTGAAAATTTTTGTTTATTTCTCACGACGTGAACGTAAAAGATAGTTCATTCCAATCGCCTTATCTACTTCAATCGATGACTTCGATGTCACAAATAATTGATAAGATTTCGCGCGGATTTCAAATTTCGGATTTTTGAACCTTTGGTGTTCTTAGTTTGAATGTTTATGGAATTCGGCTGTGTAGACTTTCGGGGAAATATTCTTACCACGAACTGCGAATAGGTAATGCTATAAAGTGCGATTGAGATACGAGGTGTTTTAATCAATGTACACTTTGAAACTTGACTCAGAATCTGATTTACTATTGCTATCGCGGAAATTCTCTTTATTGCGAATTAATATAATCGCAGTAATTCCTACATTCCGACTGGTTTAATCTTGGCTAAATGTTCGATACACTCTTATGCTATGATATACGTGAGATAAGACGAGGTGTAAAACCGTATGAACAAGTTCTGACGACTTGGTCGGGTTGGTATACAGCAAAGAGGCTCATTCCTGCCAAGTTGTGACTCAGGCACTCATTGCACACGATTCGTTAACTCTAACGTTTATTTTCAACGCTTTTAAACGGCGTGGTATACATACCTAGTCATCAGTGTATAAAAAACGATAAAGTATGTACCGGATGATTCAGAGGAGCGATAAAGCCGTACAGAAGCCGCACATAAAACCGAAATCTCGTGGTTGACATCTACTATACTACTAGCATAGCGGTATATACCCCGATACCAAGATTATGATTATACCTATAAATCCGAAGACGTACGATGATACGATATGCTACGTTATGCTATGCTGCGGTACAGCGAGCGTCAGACTCCATAGATTCGAAGACCCCGGATGCCAAAAGAATTTGAGAATCTCTGCAGAAGGATACAGACCACATGTTATTCATATGACGTCAGCGAACGGTGCATCAGAAACTTTGAAGAAGAAAGTAAAAAATATACGACGAAAGAGAAGCACACTACCTCCCACTGAAGTATAGACCTACTTCAGGGTGACTAACAAGAAATTCATGAAAATTAATCCTAAGAGTTTAATAGAGAAGAGTTTCATCCTTCTCTCGAGAATTTGAGAAAATTCATTCGAATTAGAATTTTTCAGAACGAAACTAGGAATTCGATATCAGTTTTTGGCACATTATAGTAATTATAAGTTGTATTCAATAGTTCCTAGATCGGTGTTGACGAAATTAAAACCTGGCGTTGGGATACGAGCCCTTTTATAATCGACGGGGGTATAGAAAATAGTGAAATAAATGTAGATAAAGATAGTAAAGGAATTTGAGAAAGATAAATGTCTGGGTTAGGGATAGGGGCAGAATATCTGAAAATAGTTGTATACGCAAGTAGAACGTAGGACGTCGCCATCTCGGAATTTCACTGTCTATTCCCGACGCCGAGTCACCTTACAAGTTTTTGAGGAGCACCTGTTTCGAGAAATACTATTAGAAATAGAGAAAAATCTATTCAGAAGAACCGCGAACGAAAAACTACGTTTTTCATTTGTATATTTTATCTGAATCTAATCTCGCTCGTTATCCAAGATCATTAAGATCGTAAAAGTAATAAAATAAGGGTAAAAAATAAATTTATCAACATTATTTCCTCTTCTTTAATTACAATCAGTGGAAAAGATAAGAGCTTTGACTCTTTGAATCAAGACCTTATTGTTAGAGAAGAAAAAAAAAAAAAAAAAATTATTCAAGCTCATAGATTAGAGATTTCTTCAGAATATATAGAATTAGTTTGACGTAGAACGACAACGTGCGTTTCATTTTACTCATTTAGATATATTTTTTATTTTTGGCATATTTCCGGCACAATTGAATTAGCTCTACGTTATAATATGACGTTTCATTTTCTAGGTATAGGTAAAACTTGCGTTAGTGCAAAAGCCTACGTCTGAGGTATATAATATATTTAGATACTGAGTAGATTTAGTAGAGCGTCAAGAATAACATCATTTGGTAAACCTATTTTCGTGTGCAAAACCAAATCTTATACTATCTTATGTATCTGAAATGAGACTTCGAAATACAAAATCGCGAGAAAATAATAAGAAAATATTTAACACCAAAGATCAACTTTACTCCGAAATACAAACAAATTTAGATACTATATGCATCGATCGCTGCTACCACTGGCCAGAATTTTGATCACCTGAAAATCCTTCAGGATAAGGAAATCCTCGGGGAAGGATAAAGCTGAAATCGAATTTTATAAAATTCGATTTTAACGAATTATAAAATTTCTTATTGGAAGATGTGATTTTTTTTTTTAGTTTGAATTGGTATTATCCGGCCGGATTTTGTGGTACATAATTTCGCATAGTGCGATTTTAAAGAAGACTTAATTATCTGCAAAAAATGTTTTCAGGGTGAAATCTGTAAATTTAACGGTATAAAAGTTAAAAGCGATGAAGACTATCTTCAAAGGCTTGATAAGAAGAATTTACAGGACCATTTTGGTAGATAATTCAACTCTCTATAAAACGTCATCCGCGAAATTTCGAATCAAAGTAGTAATACAGCTTGAAAAAAAAAACAAAAAACCAAAACCGTGTCTTTCCTGATTTCCACGTGAGAGTGAAAAAAAAATGATAATGCCCTAATCCACGCATATCTTTCGATGAAATTGGCAAAGTTCTATGGTTTTTGAGAATATTGGGTTAGCCAAGGGTAGATAATATGAAATAAATGAATAAAATGATAAAATATACTCAACAAACGACTTCCAGCATCGCTAAACCGTTTTCTCCTCGAATCTTCCGGGGTCTTCGATTCTGTTCATTGAACCACGTGGTTATATTATATATATAAGAGGTGAAAATATTCGTTGATGATAAAATAGTCGGAACATCATTTATTACCGATATTAGATGTATTGAATTGAATGGAAAAGAGGATCCTGCGTACAGCCAGGATGCCGGTTTCTGTCGCACCTAAAAGCTGCAACCCAGAGTACACCTCTTATTAAGTTGGCAGTACCGAAGACAAATTAAAGCTGACTTGAGGGCCCCCATGACGAAGAGCTACGGAATAGGCGATGCTCGTGTCGCTTCATTTGTCAAGCCAGCTTTTGTTCAGAGCATTGCCAACTTAAAAAAGAGATGTATCCTCGGTTGCGGGTTTTAGGTGCGACAGAAGCCGGTATCATTACTGTACATGATTGGCTAGTATACATTTCACCAGACTACAGAACAGCCTTCGTGCTTTCGCTGTATGAATAGTAGAGGATGGCGAATTCCTTTATTCTCTTATTTCTACTATTTGCAAAGCTGTGTCGATACAGGCCCTAGAGGCTTACGTATATACGATTCTAGAATCCAATTAAAACCGTTCCAAATTTAGCTTGCATCACGTTTCACACGAAACGTCGAAGTTCTTCATCTATACTGCATTGGCTAAGCTATGATATGCAAGTATTAACCGAACAATAATATCCACTCATTTTTCTTCTTTTATTATAGTTTACATATAATTATGATCCGTTAAGTTTCCGGTTAGTGATAAAACCGCAAGGTGAGATCAGACAGGATACCGCGGCGTGGTTTAATCTAGATTTCGCTATCTCTATATGGTAAAAGTTCTTTTTTATATTTATTTCTTTTTTCCTTTTCTTTTCATTATTATACATGCGCTGAAAGTTTCCGAGAAAGATGAACCTTCGGGAAGTACAGTATTACATCAATCTAACTCAACACGAATTTGGCGGTGTAAAAAAAAAAAAAAAAAAAAAAAAAAAAAAAAAAAAAAAAAATCGCAATTAATTTACGGATTTCCTTTTGTGATCGGTTTTAGCTTTTATTTTTTTTATCGAACCTTCTCAGGTTCGAAAATTTTCCGAATACCTAAATTTCCGTCTGTATCACGTACTCGCGTCGTGAGATCTACACTTTAGATACGTCGCATTGTTCACCCGTAGAAATTTGCGTATAAAGTACTATTCTGATATTATTAAGTAGATTTTAGTGCTTAGACCGTGATACCTATGAATATGTTACCCAGAATCCAATAGGAATACATTAGCATAAAGAAATGATCAGGCTGTATTATATATTTGAAATTTGAAAAAATATACTGTATCAGCGAAATATCAATTTCCTTTTATTTTTTTATCAATAAATAATCCATTCCGTTTTTAAAATTTCAAATACGGAGAGAATTTTAATTACAGATTTTCCCACATTCAGATTTTCACATATATGTATACCTATGTCTTACACATTAGGGTAAAGGTTTGAATATTAGTTGTATGTACTAGGTAGACGCATCCTTCCGTCTAATTATAAAACTAGACGAATTTTAATTAGTCTTTGAGTACACCTAACTGTCGTGTAATTTATATCTCGATCATAACTTATGTTAATTATAAGAGATAAAATTCCGAAAAAGGAGTAAAAAGGAAGAGGAAGATGAAAAAAAAAGGAAATAAATAAATAAAAAGATTTATTCCGATTTAGTTAATTGTTTGCATAATTTCGAGACCGTCTGAAGCGTTTTATGCAATGCTTTTTCCGTATGTAATTACACCTCGCTTACCACCTTCTTACCTATCTGCTACCGAAATTGCGTTGAAACAACCTAGACGGTTCTGCGCGGTAAATTATGCCCCAGAATATGAGATATTAAATATAATTACACCCTCCTATTACCGTTGAACATTATCCCAAATAAATTATAACTACTCTATGATCCTAGCTGTAACATAAAATAACAATCCCGTGTCGATTTTTTAACACCATCTACATCTTTCGTCGGTAAAATCGATACGCGCGCTTATAATGTGATGTTGAAGTAAAGAAAGAAAGAAAAAAAAAAAAAAAAAATACTTTTTCAGAATTTCTGGGCACTCTAAATTCCTAAGTCCATGAAAAGTCCAGGACATTTGGCTTAGGACAGACCTTTCCTTCCACCGTACGTTTGTCTGTCCGCACGTAGACTTGGGTGTGGCTCTGTGGTATATACGCTGTACGCAGTGCCGTATTTAACAGAGGGGTTCAATTTTTGGCAATTTATAGCTACTGAGAGAATTTAGATGATTGATGAAATTTTATTCAGATTTTTAACGTGGGTTCAGGAAAGGAAGAAAATAAAATAAAAATAAGAATATAAGGATGTAGGGCTTATGCAGAAATGAAGTTTATAATAATTGTATTGATATGCAGGTATGCATGATTCGAACTGAAATCATTATTAAAATATTTTTTTAGCCAGTATAGTTTAGGCGTAAAAAATGATAATAATAAAATTACAGATACATAAACGAATATATTTTATTATAGTTGTCTAATTTATTCAAGCATTCAATTTTTCTATTTCATCTGATTGTATGACATAATAATTCGCCGAGGATCTGCCTACTGTGGTTAAGTTACAGCGATATTACAACGCTGAACTTTCCTTGAATTAATATAGTAGTAAGACTGCCTGTACCAACGATGATATTATATATACAAGGCAAAGTTGTAATCTTGCGTAAATATTTGTTCATTTTTTATTAATTTTCATTCAAATATCGCTACGTATTTTAAAAGTGATTAAAAATGAAAAGATTTTCAATACAAAATGTGTAGAAAAATGATAAGGAAATTGATAAATCGAATTCTCAAAGTATGAAAATAAAAAAGATTAAAATTATTGAAAATTAAATAATTCGAAGCCTGATAAATCGTCATTCAAATTTGATTAACGCGTATACCTGTGCTGCAGCACGTACGCTACGTTTGCGGTAACTCTTATTGTTCCCATTTAAATAGTGAAAGTATTATCGAATAGCAGACGACGACGAGAGAGGAGGTAGTATAGTAGTAGTGTACTGCACGCGATGCGGTTTGAATTTGAAACGAAAGCCTCAACTGCAGAAGCGTTTTTATTTTTATTTTTATTTTTATTTTTATTTTTATTTTTATTGTTGTTTTTATTTTTATCTTTATTCGCAGGTACTTATACCGACTGCAGTTTCTACTATACGATCTACGAAGCTATTTTCAGATTTTACTTCATCGACAATTAGTTGCGTAGGTAATGCATAAAAAGATGGAAAAAACTCCAGTGAGGTTTGAAACAATTGTATTAAACTTGACTTTAATACTATGTATAGAAATATACAGGGTGATTCAGGTTTGCCGGGTCGTATTTTAGAGCGTGGATTCCTTGTGAAATTTTGAGACGAAATTTCGTTTACCGAAAATTCGTGGGACTAATAGTTTCCGAGCTATGTAAGATCTTAGTTGACCAATCGCAGAGCGCATAGGTCACATAGTCAGGTCACCGCGCAGCTTCCGCTCATGGCTCATGTGATTGGTAAACTAAGATCTTTCGTAGCTCGGAAACTATGAGGCTCTTAGATTTTTGGTAAAGGAAATTTAGTCTTAGAATTTGACAAGGAATCTGACCTGAAAATATGATCAATTCAACCTGAATTTCACGCTGCTATGAAAGTATAACGCATGTAAGAAATTGTTGAAAAATCGAGTACAGACTACATGTAAGATTAGTCACGTTCTTGCATGCGCGCATATAATAGGCTTGTAATGAATAACATAAAATCGGAGCGTGTCAGCTGCTACAACTACGATATATCTCCAAGTTAAGTTTATTCTAAAACTATCCAATTCTTTGACTCATCCCGCGAATTAACTTCGGCCATAAATCATGGGCGAAATGTTTTTAATGAACAATTTTCAATCGACATAATATGTCTACAGGTGGATTTCGGATTTTGACGATCCGTTCGAAATACTTTCATATTAGGGTGCTTCGAAAAAAGGCGATACTTTTTTTCCCTCATTACGTGAAAAATTAAAATACATAAATGGTACCAGAAAAATGTTCGTCAAATATGAGCTCTATAAATTAATTTTAAAAGGGAGTTCAGGCCATATGCTTAGCTTGTCTTCCTAATCGCACCTAATATTATAATTTTTCAAATTTTCAATAAAAACAATTATTGTAAAATGTGTTAAAAGATATTTACTCCAAGATATAGACTATAACAAAGGTATAGAAAAAAGTTATTTATCATTTGTTATTTGTTAAAATAAATAAAATTTATTAATTCATTTTTTCCTTCTCGTTTTTATAGCATATGCATATGCATATGCATATTAATATATCATTTATTGTTAGTGAAACTTCTTTTGAAAGGCTAAAGTATGACAACGATGCTGAAAACTTACGGAAGTCCGAAGACCACTACCATTTCCGGTTTACAATAAATAACTGATAAGTATACGATATCTAACAATATGTGTCGTATATAACTACGCTTTACTTTAAGTTATAATGTACCTACCTATACTTATTCTGTTCTACTTATATAAATTGATGTTTTACGTAAAATTTCGACTCAGCTGTTTTTTCTTCATTCTTCACCGAATATATGTATAGAAAATTATGGGACGTGAATAATACTTCGCAGGACGAATTTTCCTTCGGATAAATTGTTTTGATTCCGATTAACGAAGAGTTAAGGACGAAAAAAAAAAAAAAATAGATAAAAACTTTGAAGAAAATAAAAGGAACGAAAAAAATTCAAATTCGGTCTTCGTTAATCAAAGTCAAAACGACTCCCAGGCGAAAAATTCGTTCTTGAAAATCTTCTTACCGATTATAGCTGTATTTAACTCGTAATATATTTTGTACTACTGGATGTTAGTAAACGCGACTTACTTGACTTCAGATCTCTACGTCAATATTGACATTTCTGTATACACACTGCCGAAATTTTGAGATACGATTGTTTACAGATTTATACTAAACCGTTGATCAACGTACCGACAAACTTCTGCTTCTTCTAGCCGTCTGAATAGTTCAAAAATTGAAAACCTTAATTAATTAACGTCTAGCATGAAAGCATTAAAAAAAAAAAAAAAAGACAAACCTCTATTTTCTGTTTCTTTCTTTCGAATATATACACTCCTATATATCTACGATAATTTGTGTTTCAAATTTTTGTATTTTCAATTATTTACGATATTTGAATGATTTATTTGAAATTAAAACAGTATGTATGTGTTTTTTTTTCGCCTAGGTGTCTATAGTATGTATGAGAAAGCTAGATACTTGCCACGTTTTCCCCATTAATATTAAGATTGGAATGCGTATGGCTCAGTTATGGTTATGGTTATGGTTATGGTTGTTATGCTCTCAGGCTATGGCTGCAGCTTAATGATAATTCAATATTAGACGTTGATTGAAAGCGATCAGCTGTGAAAGAGTACAAATAATACACATCATCGTCGGCGCCAGATTACGGTATAATCTCGAAATAAAATTTTCCTAGTTTAAAAGAAAAAAAAAAAAAGAAACGTCTTTTTCCTTATTCTTCGATTCTCAGTTTGACTTCTTTTTTTCTATCAATAAATAAGTGATCAAAAAAAAAAAGAAAAAAAAAAAAACGACTCGATGAAATATCAGTCAAATTCAGTTTTTTTATTTTTTTTTATTTTTTTTTTATTTGTTACTGTAGGCTTTTGATCAAAGTGACAAAGCGTATCTAAAATAAGAACGTAAAAACAAAAATTCCCGAATGTTCGAAGATATCATCGGTCTGTCTTCTTTTTCTTCTAGTTTTATCAGAATCAACCTTCGCAGAGGCATGTAAAATCAGAGTATAAATAAATAAAAGCAAAACTTTAGCGTCACGCGAATAGAAACTAGATAAATTTCCAGACGTGCGGAAATTCGATCTACCGTTAGTTACCTATCCGATGCAGCGCGAGAGCCACATTCATGTCTATACCGAGCGTTAGATCTTCTCCGTAAACGCGAGAAATCTGTAATCAGCATTACCTCTGCCTCACTTACGTATAGACATAGCAATGACTACATGGATATAGGTAATACGTTAAATCGTTTTTCTTGGTCACCGAGACACCCAGTTCCTCGTGACAGCTGCCTAATGAGAAGATTCAAGGTTTGAAAAAATGAAATGAAAGAATGAAAAGTAAAACACGTGTGACGACGTACGGGTGCAGCAGGACTTCTAAAGAGAAAAGATGCCGATAGGCGGTATGATTTTAAATAAATATTTAAATGTATAAAAAAACGAACGATACGCCATTTCATTGCTCTTTATAATCCCTAATAAATAGAAAACCGATCAAATTATACGATCAACGAAAAAGTAAGAAATTCCAAGCTCTAACTCTGTTCAGTTAATTTTCGGAAATAACTTTAGATATTATCGTAAGAGAGAAAAGAAAGCAGCCGCTGTTTGACTAAGATTCTTTCTTTTTTTTTTTTTTTTTTTTTTTTTTTTTACGCGATGTGAGGGCGAGACGTGAGACGAGACGTGCGTTATAAGGCGTGTGTCGGCGTAAACGTGGATTAGTGCGTCTCTCCGGGTCTATACATCTGTAACTATATACATATATACTGTATTCGTATATATACGTGTATGAAGAGATGAATATACTCGATAGGGCTGGGCTGCACCCCGGCCAGACAGTAGAATGTTTTCTGTCCGGTTAGTAAGGTAAACTTGAATTTCGCTGTATAGAGTCGAGAAGAAGAAGTGCGGGTGGGGTTCAACAGATATTCGATTATTTTCACTTCACAGCTACGTAATATACACATCTGTATATACCCGCCCCGCAGCTAATCCCATTTGTAATAATCGCCCCAATCGTTTCCTAATCGGCTCAACTTAGATTTAGATTGACAACGTTTATTATAAAATCAGCTGTTCAACATTAGAAATAATTATATTCTAATCAATTCATCTACGGTATTCACGTAACTGACCTGCGGCTATATTATCATCAACGAAAGAATTTCTTTTCCTATTTTCTCAACGCTTTTCTAACTAAAGTGGCTATGAATACGTTCTTCATTCATCTTTACGCACTCTATTATTACTACTCTTAAAAATCTACACCGATTATTCGCCATATCTAGCAACAGATTTCTCCACAGTAAACTCTGAAATCTAGTCAATATTCGATCATAAGAAATAATCCGTCATAGTATAAATTTATAAGTCACGTGGTGGCTTAACCTGACTTGACAGGTGCGGGTGTCAAAAAGATGGGAGTATTCGTAGTGCATTATGTACAGAAATTTCATTATTATCTCACGTTGAAATATATTTTCAAAATAAACGAAATAGAAAATGACAAAAGAATTGTCACAAGGTTCGAAACTTACGAAGTGTTTATATCGTCTGTGTCGAACTTATAACAGAATAACAGGATTCCCTATACGTGTTTTCAGCTACAGATTATTGATGTTACTTTCGCGTATAATACGATACATTTACGAGTCGATGTTGGGTATGTTGTATCGTGTTTCTTGAGTATGCTTTATCCTCGCTAGATATACTGAGTTATTTAGGGGAGAGCGAATGAACCGGGAATAATAAGAGCCACAGAAATCAATGTCTAAATAAAATTCTGTTCCCACCCTAAACAAAAAAGAAATAAAAATAAACTGGAAGATATGTTTCATATAAAGTTTAAAAAAGATATTATTGTCGTTACTCACTTGTTCTCGCAGCTAAATTCCTCCGTATATGATGTAAAACGTCGGCAGTGATATAGGTGCACTTTATTTTGTTTAGGGTTTACGTTTTACGCGCCGGTCACTACCAACACGATGCGTATCGGCCGGCACTCCGTGAAACACTGACAAGAAGAGTTGAGAACTACAGAAGTCAGGCTGTCCTGTATGTGTGAAATCGAAGCGTGTGGGGGTGCGGTATGGTTATAGTTTTAAAGCGCACTCGGCACTCTATATAATCATGTCACGGATGCTTGGAGCGATCGACTGAGGGGCTGAGAGCTAAGAGGCAAGAGCTGAGAGCTGAGACTTGCGAGTGACTGAGGGCGGAGGGAACGAGCCGAGTACTTTAGCTCTTGGGCGAACGAATCTCGAACCGAAACTCCGCTCCACTCGACGATGACTATTCTGAATCGTTGTGGATAAAAATTTATTTGGTTGTTGCGCCGGTGGTAAACCGACCCTCGCTACCTGTCCCATATAAGGGATGGGAAATACTATTTTCAGGTCTGATTTTATTCAAACTCCCGCGGTAACATGAATAAAGTAGAATTTAACTCGATCGCGAACCTCTTCGTGGCGCCATCTCGTTTATTTGAACTAAATCTTAATCGCTATGCCGCGTGCGCGGACAAAAAGAAACAACCTGCATGCACTCACGGTCACGTATTGCATGCGAATATTTATGATTTCAGATTCGGATTAAAGAGGATCATACGATGTTGTTTTCATTCGTTATACGATAAATGGCATCTGAATTATCGCAAGAAATGAAAATTGCTTCCAAATAATCATTGCAGGTTCATTTTTCAGGCAAAAACGTTTATTAAAAATGGAATAACTATAGTTACTCGCATAATCTAGATTCGGATAGGTTAGGGTTACCTAAAAATCGAAAGTCGACAGATATATGATAATCTTATCACGCAATATTTTCAGTTAAATTTTATATATCATTGAGCTTTCGGTGAATGACGAACTTTCTCATGAACTCGTAGAGGAATGGTTAGCCGTTAGAGGTGAGAGGTGAGGGTGAGAAGAGAATCGGGTTTCGTATAAGTTTCCTGGACGGTCGTTGGCGTCGCGAGCGTCCAGGCTTCGGCGGTCTGAAGTGTGAAGCATTGACATCCGCACACATGCAGATAGAGAGCGAGTAGTGAGATTAAAATTCGTAACCAGTAACAAGTGACGAGTTTGAGGTTGAATAAATCCCGGTAGCAGCCGAAAGCTCAAGTTCACGGTGTCATACGGTGTTGTATTTCGATCACAAATGTTGTGCGAAAGTTATAAGTGAATTTTAAAAAGAAGACATGGCGGAAAATTTAGGAAAACGACCTTCAAAGGGTATTCTAAAATCCTCCAGTAGTTTTGACTCTCAAGAAGCACCCAGGTAGGCATTTACACTGACATTAACATCTAGTAAGATTATCGTCTGTTATGAAAACATCAGACTTGTATAACCTAAAACTTAAAATATTTATTAAGGTATCATTGACATTCACGATATTACGATGTACTAAAAAAATCTTATAGTATTTAACGCTCCTTTTTCATTTACTACCAACGTCTCTAATACGGCCTATGGGCTTCAATCTAATCCCATTATAATACAGAAGCGTTCGATATTATGACTCACACCTTACTTCACAAGTATTTTTAAACACGTTAGTACCACCTATATACATATACCTGCATATATGTATTCTACACACATGCTTACGCGGTTCGTATTATCTTTATTCGATTAATATTCACACTGCAATTACATTCTATTGCGGGTAGTGGTCACTTATCATATTAACAGGACAAATACGCTGCTAACCGTCTTATCAAGCACCTTGCGAATTTATTCACTACTATAAATTTGACCATTTTTTTTTCATCGCAAGAGATTTGCTGTTTCTTTCATCGTTTTTATAACTTAAGATTTTTCTAAGAATATTAACACGACATATCACACAGGACTTGTTGATATTCTCCTCATTTTTTATTCTCTCACACGTATCTTTAACAAAATCAATTAACATATTGAAAAAAAATGAACTAAAATGAAATAAAATTTCCAGCCGAGCTAACAAAGAAACAAAATGGGATGAGATGAACATAATAGCGACGTTACATCCTGCGGACAAAGATTATGGCCATATGAAAATCGACGAACCAAAAACACCCTATAATTATGAAGGGGTAGAGAATGCGCACGAAAGAGACCAGTTGGATTCGGGAGTAATTGCTGCCAAGTATGATCATTTTATTCAGTTATCTTCGTTTGATAATATCATCGGTTTTTCATTTTTTCTTTCTTTCAATTTATAGTTGTTGTTATATTTTTCTGTATTTATTTCACGAATGTGTTATAAACACACTAAACACTTAAATTCATCCATCACCAATATTACTTTCTTCTCTTTCAGATTAGCTGGTAATGATAAGCCAAAAATTCTGGAAGAATCTTCGGACGAAGAGGATGAAGAGACGCCAGAGGAAAGACGTAATAACTTTTCTTTTGGATGCATTTTATCATGCATTGTATCAATCCGATTTTACGTTGGGCTTCAGCTCCTCAAAAGCTTGAATGAATTCTTCGTTTCTTTTAACTAATGAAATAATAGATTCTGAAATGTACTTTGTGCTAGAATAGCTGGTAATATCGACCTATCATAAAGTCTAATGATTTTGTTGAAATAATCAAGATTTATTTGATCTATCTCCTTGAAATTTTCCATATTTCAAGTTGTATACTCAATTCACGTTCATCGGATAAAATCATAATTATTTAAACGAGGTAATATCAGCCCTAGAGATGTTGGACGCCATGAAATATTGTTGAGCTGTAACGAGTATTGATAAGCTTAGGATAAGTTTCAAAATGTACCTAATTGTAGCTCACTAAAATTTAGGAACCTTGAAACGGATTCATTTCACAATTTGGCAATTTATACTTGTCGAAACTTTGGAGCGTTCGTCATAGATATGAATTTTTCATTCCTTGGAATTTTCCGTAATGAATTCCCTCCTCTATCTCAACTCATTCTATTGCATTCAGTTTCTGATTTGAAGTTCATTGAAATTCGAGGTTTAAAAAACTGTTGAAACTTTTTAACAAGCCTGATTTTAGTCCATGCCTGAAAACAAATCGCCTCAATGTTTGATATTGATGATATCTCTGATGTTTTGACTTTGATTTACAGAAAAAAGAATAGCATTTGAACAAAAACGAAAAGGCCATTACCAAGAATGGCAAGCGGTACAATTGGCGAGGAAATCGATGCAGGAAGAGAGCGATGAAGATAATGAAGAAGAAGAAACCGAGGCGGAGTCAAACTCTCGATCCAAGTGCGTGCCATCCTGTGATAGCGAGCCAGATTCTGATTCAAACTCGCCAGAATAATCACTTGTTGTTCACAACAGTTTTCCTTTCCGATTCACTTCGCTAATGAATAACAATCGGCAGCTCAGTATGCCTATGACAACAAAGACCTTAGAGATTCTCAGTATACGAAAGTATTCATCTTCCGATTGATTTTTATTTCATATACACAGTTTTTGGCAACTGGATTATCAATTGTTATAATTTAGTGAGAATAGTTTTAGAAAATCTTTATCGACTGCAACGCGTAAATGTGAAGGTAGCTCAGATTGATCTTTATAAGGAGTAGATCAGATCTGACAATCGCCTATAAAACAAGTATAAGTAACTATTTCCTCGTTATCCGAATTATCGACTATTGTAAGCATGTAAGTGTATATAAAAAAAAAATATATATATATACATAGATATATATATTACCGGGCAGATAGATTAACGACAGTTATTACGATTCATTTTCACATCGTATTTCGAGTCTTGTGACTCTTGGACATAAAAATAATAATCAAACTTACAAAAATTGTTTTTTTTTTTTTCTTTTGTCTATTTTTACGAAAGAAAGTAGTTCTTGATTTTTTCTGACGTGATTGAGCTACCTTCTGATTTACAGGCGTATACGATGTATTGAGGGTCGCGATAAAACGAGGCTTTTGCTAACATGGGAATAGTCTGTTAACGAAAATAAAATAAAAACACGCACAAAATGTGATCACGACGCTCAAACATTGACGAATATCGGTATATGTCAATCTGATAACAAAATTCGTTATTGATTTTATTCTTTGATGTATAGGTGACGTTAATATTTAACTAGTTTGGGTAGAAATCAGATCATTTCAACTACCCCCAGAAAAAGTTGCCTCCTATAATTTTCCCCGAATAGCATAACGCGCTTCTCATGTAAGCAAATTCACTTCTGACCCTCCGAAACATTGACAAACTATTAGGGTAATTTTATTTCATTGCGCTAATTATTATTATTATTATTATTGTTATTTTTATTATCTCAATTTATAAGCTTACTATCAGCTGCTCGTTTCGGCTAATTTATTTCTTCATATCCCTTAGTTCCTCCTATCTCGGTGAACCAAAAGAATATTTCTAAAATATGGAAATCTATTAGTGTTTTACAATCTGTGATTAAGGATTAGGCATCCTTTGACTAAATCGATTCGATTGTGGGTCTGATTTTGATATTGAAATAATTTCAAATTCAAATTCACGACCATCTCAATATCTTTTTATTCGCTGGGTCTGCTTTAACTAATTAAGCTTCGTTTACTGCCTTTGCTGCATAGTTGCTTTGCCATCGACAACAAGTGATTTTTTTTATAATCATTTATTTTCATAATCTCTAAGATCGCTACGTTGTTAAATATTTTATTTTTCTTCTTTAAATAAATAGAAGAAGCTTAGGGTTCCGCTACATATGGTAGTTTTAAAAAAATTTCTTATACTACTAAATATCAAATGTCGGCAAGCTATTAGAACTACTATCCGATGTAGCGGACTGATATTTTCATAGAGATAAATGTATCAGATCTGGCTAATGATTTTATATTTTATTCATTTATTTCTGTTTTTTCCTCAAATATGTAGATAAGCTAGAGCCTAAGTTATATATGAGTAATATATAATATATGTGTATATCAGGGTGGTCTTTAATTCGCTCAAATTCGAATTTCGATGCTACCATGGGCCAGAGCGTCTCCAAATATGTATAAAAAAATGTCGTTTTATTGAAATGGGAAAATTCGAAGCCTTTAGGATGGTACTTGGAATTGAGATAGGAACCTGGGCGTTTTTGCTACATTTTTTGCATATATTTCAGACGTCTTGGCCTAGGCAAGCATTGAAATTAACAAATGATCAGATTAGGAACAACCCTAATATATAAGGGGCATTTCACGCCAACTCGACCAGTGGCGAACCCCGACCATCTCGAAATCATTTTAGGTTTTCCTTTCAACATTCTACTCCGTGAAAAATGCGTCCAGAATTTTTTTAGATTTTTCGATTCAGTCATTTATTTTTTATAACTTTTTGAAGTTGACTGAGAAAGCCCATCTTCAAAAATCTGAAAAAATTGTCAAAAATCCAGCGGATGACATAGAACAGCTACCCGTTTTCAAAAATGTGGAGAGTTTTTTTCTTTTTCACTTAATTCGGGATTTCGAAATTTTGAAAATTGGAAAAAAACAAGAAAAAAAAAATGACATTGACGATTTGATCCGTACGATCTGAACCCAAAATCTGTCTCTGACACGGTCAATTTCAGTTTTTAAAATTTCAAAATTCCGAATTGACTGCAAAAAAAAAAAAGATAGAAAAAAAATTCTTTCCACATTTTTGAGAACGGGGGGCTGTTCCATGTCATCCATTGGATTTTTGAGAATTTTTACAGATTTTTGAAAATTGGTTTGCTCAGTCAACCATAAAAAATAAACGGCTGAATCGAAAAATGTAAAAAAAAATTCTGGACGCATTTTTCACCGAGTAGAATATTGGAAAAAAAAAACCTGAAATGATTTCGAGATGGTCTGGGTTTAACACTGGTCGAGTTGGCGTGAAATGCCCCATATGCACCATAACTCACGAGTGGCTTAAACGCAATAATGGATATTTATACGTGAAGTTTGAACGTGATTAAATAGTTTGAAGAAAAATTGAATTAGGTGTAAATCGACCCTCTGCAACATCATCATCTTATCACGATTTCAATTTTTTTTTACCCCTATCAAATCGAACTTCATCACTGTTAGCCAATTTTCGGATGATCAAATCAAAAAGGAGCCGCGTTGATCAGACAAATTCGCTAATAAGTCAGCGAAGGTATTCGGAATAGAAATTTTTACCATTCACTCGTTCATTATATCAACGATACAATTTCAATCATAAAATTGTAGAACAACGATAGTTGTCGATTATTATCGTGGAAATTATTTTCCGACATTCTGTGCACCTCTCTTCGGATAGGGATACTTTTTTCTTTTTTTTTTTTTTTTACGGTGAAATATTGTTCACCACTAGGAAATAGCTTTGAAGCCTGATATTGACGTTATTTCCTATGCTTGCTGAAAACAATTATTTATGGAACAAATGGTCGATCTATTTCGCATAAAATCACCTGGCTAACGAATACTCGCAATATATGAACACCAGACTAACAGGCACAACACATGGCGCAGGTAGTGAATCCTTGGTCATTTAAAAATCCGGGAATGTGGGATTTTTTTTTTTTTTTTTTTTGAGATTCAGGAATTTTTTTTCGTGTTTTAGTTTCGCGTGAGGGATCTCAGGTGTGAAAGAGAAAAATGAATGTCGAAATCGGATTAGAACGCGAGAATTTAACTCTTAATTAAAATTTTCTCTCAATCCGGTGGGGGAAAAAAAAAAAATGAAATAAAAATTTCATTCAAGTTCTGAGGGAAAATTGAGGAGTGTCGAGCAGGGAGTTTGAAGCTTTGCATATCCATCCAAGCTTCGTACAGATTTTTAATGTTTTGCCTAAAAAATGATCTAATAAGATCCCGATTTTTCTCAAAACCGCGATACGCGTTTTCCCAATCCATTATCTTTCTCTATTCCGATTGAAATATGCTGTCAAAATAAAGGAAAAAAAAAGAACCGGAGAAGAATAAAGGAGACGAATTTCTGTAGCCGGGATATTTCCTTGATTGTCATTGTGCAGTTTCGCACCAGTTTTGATAATTCCGTATTAAAAACGTGATTCATTAAGTCCAAAATGATAATAAACGTTCTAGAAATAATCCATCGACAACGTGCGGGGTTCGATATACTGACGTAGGTACTGACGACGTCTTCGCTAATTGTAGCACCGCTTCGCAGACGAAAAATTCAAAACGCAAAGTTAGATGCTGTGCGAAGAATCGTCACGCTACTTCAACGTGTGGCTGCGGGTACTATGACTCTTATTCACATCCGATTCCTACATTTTCCATAATTTAGACTATCAGATGCGGTAATTAACACAAACGTGAATATCGCCAGGCTGCTACTTCGGGTCGAGGGTTCAATTGATTTTCTGACATTATTCAGTTTTTTGGGAAAAAAAAGAATTCAATTACATAAAATAAATAAATAAATCAATTTGGATGAAAAATAAAATTATAATACGCCACTTTGGTATTCAATTACATTCGGGGCGAGGGTACTACTTCTGGATATACCTATAAGGTATTATATTATAGGATCTCTGATCATATTGCGGATCCTACGTTGCCTAATTAACCGGCGAAATTGAGATGCTCCACCGGCGAGCCAAAACGAATTGGGTAATTTATTTTTCTCTTCAAATTTATTTTCTCTAAAGAGTAAACTGCTTAAAGATGACGGGCTAATACACAAGCAGAATTTACTCTTCAGCGTCAGGATTCATCCTTAGCAGTTTTTACTTTCGTCCAAAATCCTTAAAAGAAAGAAATAAAATTAAAGGAATCGTGAAAAGCCTTTTAAATTCATTATGCAAGTCGACTTGCAATACTTTTACACAATCATCATTTAAATCGAAATTTGCAGCGTCTCATTCACTTCGATTCTCACTTTCATCACGAAACTTGCATTATTTTTATAATTTCGTTATCAAAACTCTAAACAACATAGATAGATGTGGGAAAAAAAAAAACTTCGAAGAATCATTTTCATAAAACACAGTCGAATGAAATCATAGTAATTCCCTAGTCTGCCTCTGCAGGTGAATTTCGGGAAATCTGAACCCTCGCTCTGCATTGTATTTCGGTATCGTAAACATGTCGTAAATATCGGTAGAATCGTATATTTGTTTAATATTTCATCCCTCTATCACATCGGCTATGCCTTAGACCCAAATCGACAGATCCTTCAGCTTGGCTTTGCGTCCTGATTAATTATTGGCCGTAGGTATATCACTAGGTAAAATACAGCTGTCTGTCTTCGACAGGCCTCATTTCGTACGAAACTGTTATCGATTTGTGAAAACGCGTGCTTTTCGCAAGGAATAAAATTCATTTACGGGAAATTATCAACGCCTCTTACCTGCTTGCCTACTTCTTCCGCCACGTCGCCACCATGCAGATGTGTGTCTTACGTGCAGCTGGAAGAAGCTGGGACGCGATGTGCATCAGTGATGAGCATATATTTCGATGATGGATTACCTGCTATACGATATCCGTTTATAACGCAATAACAGTACAATGTAAATCCTATCGATGATCAGAATATTAATAATTTTCGTTATTTTTCCATCGGTGGTTTTGAAGAAAGAGTGCAGGAAGTACCCAGCTCGGATCCAGAGGAGGTTGTTCATCGTGCGGTACTCGCGCCCCTGTCCCACCACGAAATTTCCGAAAATAGAAAAAGGCTGAAAATTCAATCAGCCATTAATCTAGGGCAGTTTTATTCCCACCTGAGAAACCATTCACTCATGTCATGCCTAACCGAGCGAATTCCCAACTTCCCTCCTCGACCATCCCCGGTTCAGTGAGTTTTGGTCAATTTACCTCACGAGTTTGAATTTTTAATATAATTTTCAACTCATTTTTAGCCAATTTTTCTTTCTTTTTTTTTAACACAGTTTAGACTTTCATGTTTCACTTCAATCGGGGTGCTTTTTTTATCATTTTTTATTTCATTTTTTTATTTTTCTTTTATTTCTCTTTCTACGCGCGAACAAGCACTCCCCGGCATTTATAATGAGAATATTGATTTTGTGGGCCGTATATTATGCTGCGGATACACCTACACGTACGTGATACATAATTAATTACGTATATGGACAAAAAAAAAGAATTGTTTCGGAAAATTGGTAGCTTCAGGGGGTTTAGTACATTTTTTCAATTATTATTTACACGCTGGAGTACAGATTTTGATCAATGACAAGCGAGTCGTTGGTTCAAGGAAGAAATAAAAACAAAGATATTCGCATATATTGGCGAATTTTAGCGCGCCATTCGTTTGATGAGTTCAAAAGCAGCAAAAACAAAAAAAAAAAAAAAAACCAAAGGCACTTCGGTTTCCATGATTAGTGTAATTACTATTGTGATCCTTGAATCATAGAACAGCTCATCATCCACCAGAATTCATGTACCGCGGTGGTGTGGTGGTTCTAAAATTTTTTTTCAAAAAAACTTAAACCATTCTCGAACCGAAATGGCAGGCGCTTTTTACGAACGGCCCGATTGAAGCGCATAGAACCTGCAATGAGGCCGATATCAATAAAGAAGCACCAATACCCTACTCGATATCAGAAAACACGGACCACTATATCTATCTTCGTAAATTGAGAAAAGAAGAAAAAGAAAAGGAAGAAAAAAACAAAGAATTAAATTAGAAATCATTTTTGGATTGAAATAAATTTTATTTTTTAATTTTTTAAAATTGAGATAACGATTATAATCAAAATTGTAATAAATTTATTGATAAAACAAAAAAAAATTAGAAAAAAGAATGTAGAATTTTATTGTTCAATATTTAAATATAGAATCAAAAAATAAAACTAATTCTTATACATAATATATAGACGTTTATATTATATTATTATTTATTAGGTATAAGTCCAATTGCTAGATGAATTATACATATTATTGAATAGATTATTAATAATGTTGAGATTATTCTTTGAAAAACATATTAATATTAATTATAATAAATATCTATATATATATATCTATATGAATGTTCAGTCCAAAATATACATATTCAAAATTTACGATTATTCACACACATCTCAGCTCCGATGCTGCTCGATTGAGGGAACACCCACCCATATGGAGTATGTAACAAATATAATGTGACAAAGATTTGACGATAGGTAGGTGTAAATGGTAGTCTGACGTACGTCAGAGATGGCTCAAAGTTTTTTCGGTATAAAGAAGAGAGAGAGCGAGAGAGAGAAGTAGAATAAAATAAAATAACACGTCGTCGTGTGAAGATCGCGATAGAATAGGGTGAACTGGTCAAGACAGAAGACCTGAATTATCAATGCGATCGATTCTAGATTTCAAATTTTTTTCGAAATTCGAAGCGACAGAAAAACTTCATGGAATTCAAGAAAGTCTAAGGGTTTCCATTAGGGTACGAACAATTATAGTTGAATCAGCTATATTTGTCGACTTTTGAGACAATACAAGTGTTAATTCGCTTTATACAGCTGTCAAGTCAAGAACTTCATCGAAGACTGCAGTAAGAATTAAGTTTTAAAGAGAATCGAAGTCGCTAATACGAGCGGATCGTTTTGGGCCTCGAACTATTCTTACAGGTCTGAAAAATTCAGATTTGGAGCTCATATACCGGGAGTATTCGTGGAAACTCTTCATAGAGAAATGAAAACGCCTGCAAACAGGCGACCAGAAGTCGAGCGATTAGGTTTTGTTTCGCATATTGCGTGCGCATTGGCTGAGTGAGACCAAAACCTAATCTCTTGATGTTTTGTGCCTGTATGCAGGCGTTCTATGAAGCGTTTCCACGAATACTCACGGTATAGTCACCTTGCTTTTTGCATAAATAAAATCGTGTAAATAGATTAATAATAGGTCTATTAAATTGTTGCTATTATTAGGGTGATTTTGAAGAGAAGAAATAATGTTATATATATTTAGGGAATAAAGTTGAGAAAATTAAACAGCTTATTGATTATAGATCGAATCAGTCGTAATGATATAGAATATTTAATGTAGCGGTTTATTTCGTTGTTTTTGAACTAACGCAATAAATATTTGTGTCGTTGAGACGTAGTTTAATATTATTATGGAAAAATTTGATGTTAATTATATAGAAAATTCGGTTAAATACTTTCAGTCAATAATTATTGATTAATATGTGGTATCGATTATGCCATATCCTAAACCTAATCATTTCCGTTAATTCATAAGCGTGAAAGTGATATTGAAATAGTCCTAAATTTACAATAAAATAATATTTACTTTAGCTATATGGAGTGGTATAGTATGTATAGCAGTTTAGGATACAAACGACCAAACCTAAAGGTTTCTCGGTCAACGATTACAATCTTTCTAATTAATTCATCTAAAATCTGGTATACCTACATAGTTTTACCACCAGCACCTATACATTATGTTTAAATTATTACATGAGTTTATTTTCGCCTATTTTTACACAAACTTTGAAAACTGTCATCAAGTTGATCCAGTTTTCTTATTATTTTTTTTTTTTTTTATATGTGAGAAACCTTGGAGAATTTGATCGCGAAATCCTACTACATATAAATTGTCCAAAGAAGAATGAATCCTCTAAAATCTCGGGGCTTAGAGTGACGTCTTTGATGATTCATATAACTACGCTGATATATTGGAGTAACCGAAAGGGCCAATGGAACAAGAGGTTAAATAAAAAATTGTATGTCAGAGAAAATCGAGAGAAACTTGGAAAAGCTCTTTGATAAGATACGGAACGATACGTGACATTGAAGTAAATTAAAATCGCTATATACCTATGGTAGATAATGTGAAAAAAGGAATTTGATTTGGGGTCTGATTCGAAATATTCCAACTCTGATTCTTCCTGAAATTTACGGATTCCATTTCATTTGTCCAGATGTGCTATTTAAGAAAAAGGCTTTTCGATTGCCATTAATGATCAAAATATAGAGATCAAAAAATATGAGCAGTTTTCGGAATTGCCAGAATTGGAAATGGAATCTTTCCACTGAATATGTAAGTCGGAATCAATTTGAGGAGCTTATTTTTTCTATGGAAAAAATCGTTCTTTGATTTCATGGCGATATGAGCGCAGTTTAATCTCGACATAGGCACTTTCTCCGATTAGAATTTTGGATTCATTCTTTTGACGCATCCTTCCAATTGTGGTAAGAAATGTAAGCCAAGCCTTCCAGCATGTAATAGACCTTAGCGTGCTTTTAGATAATTATATATTTATTAGTTGCAGAAGCTGCAGATATCCTAATGAAAAATAAAAAAATAAAAAATGAAAATAAAAGAAGAATAAATAATGTCAAATAATAATAACATGAGAACGACATGAAAGATCTGTACATAAAAATAAATTATGGTATGAAAGTATGTTATATTCAAAATGTAAAATCAATAAATAAAAATTATTCGATATTATATACCTAAGCAGATTTTTGACCATTTCATTATACACTTCACCCACGTAATAAGGCTCTACAATTGTAAGAATATATAATTGATTCATCATCGACCAGCGATAATTTTCAAATACTCTGAGTTCTTAAGGTGATTCCCTACCCAATTCCACCTGACCTGAAAACATTGGACTGAACGCGTTCACAGGTTGAATTGGGTAGGGAATCACCTTAAGGGGTATGTACACCTTTCTAGGAGTTGAAATTTCCAAAAAGAAATTGATTTTTTTCTGCCACTTGAGAACTCTGACAAAATCCAGAAGAATCATGATGTTTAAGGAGGGTTCGACCATCATTACGTATATTTTACATCATGTATTACTTTCAGTCTGACAGTGGCTACGTCGAAGATAAGAAAATACAAAATGACTCGGTTGTCGTAAAGAATCAGAACCACCGTTGGATCAATCTCGAAATGTTTGGTCCTCAATTGTCCATAGTAGATGACCCTATGGTATGAACGCAGGATTTTTTGATAAACCCATTTTCGATTGAGATACTGGGAAGAAAAGTAAGAAGAATTCAAAAATTGAAAAAAAAATCGAAGAAATGGAATAACTCGAGTAATTCTTGCAATATCAAAAATCCCTACGTTCATACCATAGGGGCATCTCCTATGAACAATTGAGGACCAAACATTTCAAGATTGATTCAACGGTCGTCCTGATTCTTTACGACAACCGAGTCATTTTGTATTTTTTTATCTTCAGCGTAGCCACTATCAGACTGAAAGTGATACATGGTATAAAATATATGTAATGAGGGTTGAACCCTCCTCAGACATCCTGATTTTTCTGGATTTTCTACGAGTCCTCAAGTCGCAGAAAAAAATCAATTTCTTTTTGGAAATTTCAACTCCTCCAAAGGTGCACATATACCCCCTTAAGCGAAATGTATTTGAGGTACGGAATCGAATTATATTCTGAAAGCTCTGTTTCACCTAAAGAATAGCAATATTCATCTGGCTATTAGAAATGATCTGGGATTAAGTCACAGGTGAATTTGAACCGTTCGGAACAAATAGTATTTCGTAGTTCGGAAGGTATTGTTCGCAGAACGCCCCATCGGATATACATATACGACTTCCATTAATTCTCCAATATGCCTGCAAACTCCGAGATACATGAATAAGGAATAAGGTATAAACGGCATTTCAAATTGTATAAATTTCTGCGAGTTACCTCCGAGCTCGAAACATCGATTTTGCATAAATGATCGAAAAAAAAATAAAAAAACGTTCGGTGTAATCAGAATAGACGTACCATTTTTCATTTATAAAAACCAAACAATTACCTTGAATAAAGGCTGAATGCAAACATTTCTAATTTGTGAACTTATAACTGTATGAGTTAAATCGACTTCATGATACCTACATAGGTATATACATTAATTTTTTTAAATATTCACATTTGTTCCAGTGAATAGAGTTTTGAACTAACAACCGTTTTACCTGGAATTTTCATCAGCATTTACTGCTTTCATTTTCATTTATTAACACAGCACACAGTCATATGCTCATGTTGATCTTTTTTCATTCAAAGTAACAGCAAGGTTCAAGTTACTTCTTCGATTATGCGAAATCTGTTTAAACCTAACATTTTCACGATTTAAGAATGTGTCTCTCCAATCTGAGCATAAAACCGTTTTGGGACCCGCGACTTACGTATATACGCATACCGTGTAGACTCTGTCACGTAACTCCAAAATTGAGGTAGAGATTTGGGTCGAGAAAGTGAACTTGGACGGCTACTGTGTATGTAAGAATAGTTAAACGGAGTAAACAAGCGTGCAATCGAGGTTGCGAATCTCGAACTCGCAAAGGATAAGAGTGTTTCGGGAAACACCTAATATTTGTTTAATCCGATCGCAGGTACTCAACAACACCGAAAATATCGTCTCTCTGTGGCTAGACATCGAAACAAAGCTTTTTTTATCCACGCTGCACTTTTCTATAATCGGATTTGGAAGTTATCCACACCTGAGCTATTTCGGACTTCGAATGTGCGAAATTTTATGTTGCTGATTGATGTTTGGAAACAAATGTCAGCATCGTACAGTACTTAAATTTCGTCGCATTACCCCTTGTCAGGATTTTCAATTCCAGAAGAAAACCGTTATAATTGTATCTCGTCCATCTAAGACACATATATTTTCGCAGGAAAATACAAATACTCAATATGTGCTTGGAGATATTCAAAAATACATTATACGTATGGGAAATAAGACATCCGAGAAGTCTCGAGGGACTTTACTCGAGGGGTACTCAGGCTCTGTCAGGATTACACGTGTAACTTGAATTTTCCTCCGATTTGATCATTGCATTTTACTAGAAAAATATCTCTCTGTAAAATTGATTCCGGTGAATTGAAGACACCGAAATATCCGTGTTTGTCTGAAGTCCATTTTCGCGATCTCATATCATTTCCAAGCGTAGACTCTAATGCAGCAATAAGCGCACTCAAAAAGCTCCCCAAGAAATATCAAAAATATCGAAAAGAAAGAATTAATAAATAGATTCTTTAGGAAAAAGCATAGTTTTTGGAACTTGAACTCTTCAGAATAAATCATAAAACTACAGAATTCCTGTGAAATGTACTATGAATTTTGACTTTAGAGTTTTCGCGAGATTATTTTCCCAAAAACTTCCATACATGTTCATCATAGGGATGTAGTTGCGGTAGCAAGAAGTGCTGGTTATGGTTAAAGAAAATATAACATTACCATATCTCTTACGGCTCATCAAACAGCATAGCAATTTAGTGTTTCTTCTCATCATGGTATGAATGATCAGGAAGTGTATATAAGTTGGGAATTTTCATGGAGCAATGAAGAAGCTAGTATAGGTATTATGCTTGAAGAAAGACTGCAGAGGTATTCGAAGATTTTGTTTCCTCGATATTTTTGGTACAGAGATTCAGGGAAATCTGGATGGACTTTGAGGGAAGTGAAAGGGTAATTTGATGAAACGAAGACTTACCAGCTTTAACAAACGTCATTTTGGAGAATGGAGGTCAGAATTTTATAGCCAAAGGTCAGAGTAACTGCTGGTACGACAAAAGAATAAATGAAATTTACGTTTTCAACCTGGACCTGTCAGATCCCCCTACCTTTCAAGCTCTACCCTCTCAAGCTTCGTTCTTCACGTCCCAGCAATAATTTGACACGCGTGCGTCGCTGGTTTCGCTCGTTGAATACAAAGCGAGAAAGACATGTCCGGCACACGCACCTCCTGAAATTAATCATCATATTACACACACACAAAAAAAAAAAACGTTTTCTCTTGACACAAAAACTCCCATTCTAGACGGGAATGGCAACGTGCACATGATATAAAGCGAATGTATTTCCTTTCGGTTTTTTTCTCGCTCGTAATTGCCGGGCGGATATCAAATCTCCATAAACTTTATTAAAATTAAAAAAGGAACCGACGGTACAAACGATTTGACCAAAATCGCGAGACAATTTCCGTCACTGGAATAGAGCGACTGATTTTTAAAAGCTACGTCAATCTCTTCGACTCACTGATACAATGAATGAGTTTTTTGATCATACCTCAAGTATCGAGGATTCAATCGCTTCACAAATTTGAAATTCTTGAGTTTGAACGTTTCTAGCTCATTAGCGGATATCATTTGAAGAGATTGAGTTCATACTTTCCTCATACAGTACAATTTATTTGACAGTATTGGTTACACATTAATCCCTCTTCAAATCCATGAACAAATTTACTTCATGCAAACTAGACTTATCCAAGCTATCAGTGAAAAAGTTCTCGAGCTGCTAATGTTCAGATTTTGAGATCTTGTTTCGCGGCTTTAATTTCACCTCGTTCTTGGTCAAAGATGGATGGCAAAATAGTATCGCTTATTTCCAACTGTGTGCTGTAGCCTGGCACAAGGTACGATTGCACGGTTTTACAGTAGCGAAAACGCTTTTACTTTTGTTTAATTAAGTCAGGCGTGGAATCCCTGTGGGACTTGTATTTCCAACAGCAGGGGTATCAGGGATCCACCTCGACTCGGGAGAAAACTCGAAAACTTTGCCCAAAGTAGGCTTAAGAGGAATAACACTGTTGTCTGCTGGGGATTGCTCAGAAACAAGTGTGGCCTAGTGAAATGCGTGAATTTGAGTGAAACTTCATCGCTATTACCTTTCGCACATACATTCATAGTTTATAGACAGTCGAATCAAGTTAGCCAAGTTACGCTGTTAAAAGACGGTCCCAAATTTCACACCACCGCACTTCCAATAGTTACAATAAAAAACAATGATTTCATCACACGGAAATACTCATTCGAGAATTCCTTCATCGTTGTTTCGAGCATGAGATGGTGGTCCATCTGGAATAACGCCAATACACGAACCAAATTTCTGTTTACTTTGCTGGGATGGTTTGTGACAAAAATTCTTACGCCATGTTCAGTTGCTAAGATGTCACCGTATCATTGGCACTTTATACAGGGAAACCTGGGCATTTCCTGAAACAGGAAGGATGTTTCAATGGATACTAATCGATCAAATTTGTGGATTGACTGATTTTGATATGGCAATTTTGAACAATCTTCGCGGTACGTTATGGCATTACACTTAGAATTTGTGTACCCTCAACCCTCGGTGTTTGTGATATGCGAAATTCTCTATGAGATATGTATTCGGTTCAAAGGTTCAGAATATTACTATGAAATATTTGAACGGCGTAAATAGCCCGGAGAATCTATGGGGCTGGTTTTCTGTGGCAGAGTGCGATAAACGCCTTGCTCAAAATTCCGTCTCTAAAGGCCTCAAAGCATCCCTGTTTAAAATATCCTCCGAGGTAGGATAGTCCGTCGGAGCAGTCGTAAATTCAATCTTGAAACACGTTTCTAAGGCACCCACGAGACAAAGTCAAATAGTAACCCAGGGCAAGAGAGTGAGGCTAACCTTTGACAAATATTTAAAATTCCGAAAGACATGGTTGACTCAGTATCCGACTGTGGAGGATATTTCCTCGCATCATCGATCCGTAATATCAACTTTCGGATACAATGAACACGCAGAATCTCTTCACAATCCAAAACCTTCATTTTTATTGTTGATTCTGATCCTCGAATGAATCCGAAAAACAATAACCCAGCATTTATCGTAAATTCCGTAAACTTTCTCGCACAATTCGGGCGAAATCTCTACCCTTGGCGGGCTCATATTAAATGGTACACTGTCGCCAGAGGCAGTCTTGCCTTTCAAAGCTCTTCCACAATCCCGGCATTCCCAGCTTATTTTTGAAAATTCTGGATTCATCAGGACAACTTCCGAACACCCTGACGCATTTTGAGCTACGGGGACGGTGATATCTGTGTAAATAATGTAAGGAGGTACCCGGATGCTCGTAGGCGTAAGTCGGTGTATACAATTTCAACGAAATTTCAAGATTACGGGGCTGAATTCAAGGTAGGTGATACCGGAGCTGGAAGCTTTACCCAATTAGAAGTAAACCTATCTCTGAAAAGATTAAACATCCTTTCTGAGGGCAGCAGGTTCGAATTTACATACAGTTTTCTCAAACCTAGCCCTGGTAGTTCGTAGGATAAATTACAGACAGGATTAGTTCATTTCTGCATCAAAATTTGGACCGGATATCGTCCGTTGGGTTTTACTCTACAATACGTCGCCATATTTTTTGGAAAATCTGAAATGTACCCTTTCACCATAGTTCCACGAAAATGTACATACGATTCCTTTCGTTAAAATTTAACAAACTCTGATCGATTTGACGTGGGATGACTCGCCTCAGGAGTTACATACGTTCTTATAATTTACTAAATACTCGAATATCTTTCCCATTGATTGCCGTATTCATCAGAAAATATATTCTTCCGTAGGGTAAATTATTCATCAATATCATCAGTCATACCCTGCAGAAACAAGTTGCGCCGGAATCTGCTGTGGAGGGTATTATGTCAATGTGTGCTGAATAAATTTATATTTATTTCATTCATGCTGTTTTATTATAGTAAATAGAATTTTCTTTGAGGTGAATCAGTCGTGATCAAATAATTCACTTATTAGTATACGGAACAAATTTTTTTCTCACATCGGTGCGGCAAGTAAAACGTGGACATCATACTTCCTCGAAGTATGCATTGGCCGCAAACATATTTGGAAGTCATTATTTTTGCAAATGTAAAATTTTTTTGGATCTGATCGTTTCTGAGTCTTTGTTTCTACAGATAAATTCCAGATATTACGGACTATTTCGACAGAGTTTGTGCAGTTTGATCTCTGTAGAATCGATTCTTTCCCAAATTTTTATTACCTGCATATACTAGATCGAGATGGGCAAAGCTTGGACAAAATCGAATTCATCACTGCGTGAGATGTTTGATGAAGGAAAGGGCAAAGTAAACAGTTTCCCTTCGCCTTGTGAGAGTCTGTTAACATTCGGTCGAGAATTCTCTCTGGTTTCTCAATGTTACGACGACAGCCTCAAGCCTCCGGGTTTTTGCGGTCTACGTGTTTAGTATTCGCTCGGTTGAAACAGTTTGCTTTCTCTTATCCTAATTAACCTATACTCATTATATCTGTCCTAAAGAGATGGTTAATTTTCATGATATATTATTAGATCAAGTATCACGATGCCGTTGAACATATGCAGGGTATATGGATTACAATTCACGCGTCACTGGCATGTTCGTGCAATGACACTTTCTTCTTTGAGGGTGTTTCAAAAATCCATTATATTTCCCATCGAAGTTGTTTGAAGCATGATCAATTAAATTTTACATAGTTTTCGAAAGCCTTTACCTCTAATTATGAGACTTAGATGCAGCAAACATAAAAGTAGTTTTCGTAAGAAGTTTGGATCAATCGTTGCTTGCATTCCAGATTCATGAATCTCTAATTGGTAAGCGAACAAATCTCTATCATATAAACAGAGAACTTTTTCAAATTTGAAAATCACTGCTTTGTGTGAAAATCACCTATTCGACAATTTTAAATAACAAATATCAACTTATTAAAAAGTTGTGCGTTCATCCGATAGAGGTTCGTTCTTCGAACAATCAGATGCAAAAAAAATTGAGACCAAAGGAGTGGTTGGACCAAGTTCCTATGACAAGTGCTTTTATTTTGACTGTATCTAACTCTGAGAGGCGATAGCTCTCAAATACTAACTTTTACTTGATTATACTTCGAAAGATTAGTAAACTTCTGTAATAAAAATGATTTATTGACAAACTTTTTCGGGAGACACAAGTTCTGGAAAAAAAAACAAAAATAAATAAAAAAATTACCCTATTCACGGTGTATTATACCCTTTCAAGTGATATTTTGTTAGGTGAAGGTGTAACTTTTTGTTTGATACCACCGAAAAAGAAAAAAAAAAAAACTACACGACAAGGTTTTGTTGACCCACGCATAAAAAAACGTTTCAATACCATGACAGTAATTAGAAAGCCTATCATGGTGGATAAGAAAAATTCTCTACTTAGGCACGAACATTTAATGAATTTCAACAAATTCCGTGGCTTTCCGATTTTTCTATCAAATAAAATGAAAAAAAAAAAAAAACAAAATAGGAAGTGTGTACAGCTAGATGATCTCATTTCTTTCGAGATTGGGTTTCGGATGAGGATCGTCTCAATTATATCCATCTGGATTATTTTTTTCTAACACAAATAACAGTTCGCACGAAGATCATTACGAGACTCAATTGAATTAGCAGTCTGATAGGGAGTCGGCTGCCTTGGCGATCGAGTAAAGAAGAAAAGACAGGATTATCGTATTAATGCCACCATCTGAAACTCGGAGCGTCATTCCTAACGCTAACGAAACTTTTATTCACCTCAACGCTCAGCATCCAAATCTTGATTCAATTTAATTATTTATAATCCAACTACAAGTCTTCTTCTTGATGCATCATTTAACAGGGGCGCGGTGGTCTTAAAACTTTACATTTCCTGATTGCGTCAAACTTATTCTGCAAATACATATTATACCAGTTCAAATATACAGAAGTATATGTATAAGTATATACTATATATATACACTAAAGAATGGCCTATGTCAAACTGAAGAGAATAAATAGCTTTAAAAGTTTATCCACGGTGTTAGTCGATCGAAATATCAGAAAGCTTTCATCCTAATATCAATTTACAAGTTTCTACAGTAAAGTCTCTACCAGACTGTGAATCGCGTCGATAGTACGTATCGATTAGATGGGTTCCTGTCCCGAATGTGGAAATTGGTCAGAATAATCTGACCTGTCTAATTGACTGGTGACCACTGTCACCACCTTAGTCCCCACCTAATTTGAAGTGAGGATTCCCCGAGAACTATTAATGACAAAGAGCTTCGGTCAAGGGTCAAAATTCTTTGATTAGGTCGTCAAGCCACGTCGGGTTCTGAAGGTGGGGTCGAAATTCGAAGCAGGATCACGGTGGGACATTCCCAAAATACCTGGTGGTCAAGCGTAGAGGTTTTCAACGCCAGGTGTTACTCTGAGGTTGCGTATAACAACGGAGGTGAGTCCGGCACGACTGGAACCCCGAAACAATGTTTCGAGGGTTTCCAAATGGTCAAGACTTTTAATTAATATAAGGCAGAGTGGGATATCGTTTCGCCTATAATTATATTGTACAACTTCCCAGGCCGGATAGCCCGACGTGCTTTGTCTCTTCGAATAAGGTACAGCGTAGGTATGGGACGGTAAAACTAGCAGCGGTCTACGTTTCGCGCATAAATTCACGGCAATGATTGTAGTTCGCAAAATCAGCCCATTCCACGTTGCACTAATTGGGTCTACCCGTTTCACGAAATTAAATTCATACAATTCCCTCCTCTTCAGCACAACTCAGATTGGGTTCAGGTCATTCATAATTCTGATCACGTCGGCAAGATTTGCGTGTAAGTTCATCCCCAACTATTAACCTCAGGCCATCATCATGGGTTACCGCGCTGCCCTGAAAACAGCTTTCGAATTATTTTGGAATCATAAATCACACCGCGATGACACGAAGTGTGTACATCTTCAGTTTGAAAAAGCACTTTAAAATATGGATAAAGTGCACAGGTTCCATACGGATTCGCCATGTACAAGAAATTGAACAAACATTTTTATTCCCTGGAAGGTTTCCTCAATTGATCGAGACAGGTCAGTACTGCTTGTATTTAAAACGACACTGACCTATCTTCGAGGGTCGATTCGGCTATCCAGATCAAAAGTTTACGTACGAATGGCTGGATTTTCATTCCGTACAAATATATGCACTTGTTCCGGCATTTCGAAACTCTAGATTCCGCGCCTGAAGCGTTTTGGACTTTACGGCAATCCTTTCCATATTTTGGAGAAAATGAAATGAGAGTAAAACGAATTTACTCGGCGAAAGCTTCGCGGTTAATATTTCGAAAATTATTTGCTAATTCCAGCAGAGACTTCGTCAAAAGTTTCGAAAGTGGACAAGCTAAATAAACTCGTTCCTTCCTTCCTTCCTTCCTTCCTTACGCAGATATTAGAGAGAATTCAGGCCTCGAAGCTCATGGTCGACGGCTAAATCCCTTATAGTAGTATCGGACTGGATTGGTCAGACACTAGAATAATCATTTCAGTTTCTCGCTCAGTTCTGGTCCGAGTTTAGGAGTAGATATATCAATTACGCGGTCCGAGAACGGAAACCATTTATATATCCCGAATTCGTGTTCAGAATTCCGGCGCTGTGGTCCTCCGCCCTCTTTGCTTGTGTAAGGGTCAGCGGGCATTCAAGTCCCACCGCCGTTCGTCACTTCCTTAGGAAGTCTGGAGACACCAAGGATCACGTAATCGCAGTGCCTTACATTTCTGGTGTTAACTGTTTCCCCGCTCCTTACAAATTTCCTCACGGGGTTATACCCAAATTCAAAACTCGTATACCATGTTAAAAACAAACTTGTCTGAGGTTTAATTTTTCAACGATTGGAGACCAGAAAATTTTCAACATAGACAACGAATGTGATTTTATTTCACTCCATCAAACTATAATCTTCGTGGAAGGTTCATCGGATTTAAATTATGCATATGATGTTCGATGGCCGGGTTTATCGCTTAGTTTCACAGGGCTGGGTTCAACCCTGCGAAATCGATCCATTCAAAATCAATTTATTTTCGACTCTGCGAAGGATTACATGGATTAAACTATATCACGAGTCAAATTTATAGGTTTACTTAAGGCATGCCCGTGGATTAACGAAGGCAATTGCCATTGTGGCTTCGAAAGGTCAAGCCTTTGTAAAGCATCCTTGTCATTTTCAGGATCACAAGAAGTTCAACTGTGTGTAAGCTTTGTATCCCCTCTCGAGTATCAGTTCTATAAGGTACTTACTATGACTCTTACACTTGACACCTGTCCCTTGAAAGTTCTTAGCATTAGCCTGGTCGTTCAAAGGCATCGCCCCTAGGTATAGCCAGAATGATACAGGTATAGGCCAAGGATAACCGGAGATATAGGCCAAATCTCATGTCTTTGAATTCGAATAAAGGGTCTGCTAAGTCCCTCAAGAAATATTCAGACGTCCTTTCAATGTACCTTTTACGTAATTTGATTAGTACTCAGCCTATTCTGGGATAATTATTACATATATGGTCATCTGAAGTGAGTATTTTAAACAAGGAGTCTTCTGGAAGTAAAACTGATGTCATTGATAAATAATGCACATGGTGTGTGCAGTGATTCAGATTCCATCGAATAAGACAGGAAATACACAGTCAATTAATCCAATTTCGTGATCCGTTACGATTCGGAGTTCTGGTTAGATTCGGCAGGGATTGATCCACATGGGTGATAAAATCGGCGTGTAGGTACTTCAAACGACATGGGTCAAGTTGTGTGATGTTGAACAATATCGACACTCCCACAATTGGAGTCACATGGGAATAGAAACGGTGCTGTGCATCTCTCTGCTCTGTCTTTATCTGTCGCTTTTACATCACGGTTCATATATATCTGTGTCTATTTCACGAACAGAAATTGCATACATATGCTATATCACGGCTTATCGTTATCGTTCTACGCTTTGAACCAATTGGTTTTTCCATACCTGCCTATATGTGACATTTTCTACGGTTACCTAGGTGTGTCAATTTCCCAACGTATAGTTTCGACTAATCGGTGATAGTCCGATTGTTCTATATTTTCATCCCCTGAAATTGGTAATCACAATAATCATTAACAGTTCGTTTTTAGGTTGAATAATGAAACCGCTAGTTCTAGTTGCGACAAATTTTAAACAGACAATTTTCGCCTGTAGTAAAACAGTGAGTGAGCGATTCTCGAGCTTTTTTTTCTGCTTATTTTTTGGAAATTTTGTATCCCCTTGGCTTTCACTGCACGATCTCCCTGAATATCTTTGATTTGTGTTCCAGCGATTATATTGTTGACAAAAAAAATTGTCAACATTACGCAGCGTCTAAGACAGCACCGGTTCGTTGAATACACCACGCCGGGGTATCAATTAAATTCAGGAGACGTAGGCGGAAGTACTGACTGCTTCGCCGGAAGTTTCTGATTACACAACCGCTTTACCACCTTGGAGGGCGTACCGGAGCTTCGGAATCGCGTGCGCGAAGATTAGCCGGCGTCGGGACGCTCGGGTTATACATATACATATATGTATGTATATATTGTACCCACAGCTACCTCATGTACTAGGGATCAGTTGCCGCAGTGCTTCTCGAATCGAGCCAATTATTATGGTTATCAAAAAAAACATTGGCAAACGTTCATGCTTTGGGATAGAACGCGAAAAAAAAAATTAGAAAAGTATTTTTCGTATGGACTTATCGCCCCCAGCGGTAATTTACGTCGCACTATCCCTGTAGTTCAAGGCAATGAAGCGAACCACAATCCACTATGTCTCTTGGCTTCTAATGCGATTTCAAATTGACTCGACCCAGAGTTAAATGGATCTGGAGGAAAGGATCCCGGTGTGAAGTCAGGGGTCCTTTTTCTACACAGAGTTGAACCTGAAGGGTGAGTGTCTTGATGATAAAATTATTACCCATGACCAGGAATGAACAATTATTGAAGAATTTCAGCCCAGGAGAGTTGCGCCAAAAATGTTTACTCCTACAACATGAAATTAATTCCGAAATGCTTGTCTGACTCGATCTCATTCGCGAAAGAGGTAACGTAGGAAAGCAGTCCAAGCGTACCGGAAAGTTGGCAACAAACAGTCTTGCAATCCTACAAGTTAGGTCGGATTAAGAAATTTGTTTAAATTTGTAAAAGCGATCCGCCTACAGATACTTTGAACTGAAATTTATGTGGCAATCAAAAGATCAATTGTCTGGCTCTTTCAATGCGATCCTATGTTAGGACGTAGCAAGAAAAGAAAGAAAAATCGTTAAACTTATGCCGATTAAATATAAAACAAAACGTAATCGAGGAATCGGCGAGAAGAAAAAGGCGAAAGACGCTCAGCCGTTCGCAACATTATTTGACATGGATCCAATGGCGAACTGATAAAAATGTTTCTACATTTGCATCTTCATTTATTTTTATGTAACTATAGGTAAATATGATTCTGGCGTCTACATGAAATATAGCGCTTGAACCAATTCCCCTTGTGTATACAAGGTTCCGTGTAAGTTATTGCCGTTTTCTAGAATTCTAGTAACTCTTGTCTGCAGAGGCTTCATTATCCGTTTTCTTGCTCCCAAATTCCCTCGATTCCTAGTATTATTTTAATATTTGCACAGTAATAGATTACCCGGAAGATCAGTTGTACCTTAATCTGCAATTCGATGTCAGAATGAAAGGCGCGGGAAATGAAAGGGAATTGGTTATAGGGAGTTCGAGACCTATAAAATTTTCGCATCATTAGTCATTTAGAATTTACTGAAAATGACCGGATGTGCAGCTTGCCGGGATGTCCGTTGCAGATTCTATTTGCTACAAACTGTCATTATACGACGCGTCAAAGCGTTGTCAGAGAAATGTTGAGCCAATCTGGTGCGGTGGGTGAAATTACGAAAATATGCAGATAATTTCGATCGGAAATGAAGGCACGTACTTATAATCGAAGCTGAAACCGTGCGGGAGGAAATATACCCCAACGAATATCTTGTAATTAAGTGGAATGTGAAAAAACTCTACCCCTGCGAGAGCGGAGATTTTTATCGAAAGATTTTTAGGTATCGGCTGTCGATGATAGTATTTTTTGGTCCTTGTATTGGGAGGACTTCAACGTATCGTATAAAAACAGGACGTCGAATCTGTACAAGGATCAATACAGCTGTTACAGCAGGAGTTGTATAACTGTGGAAGAAGAGCTTCGTATACGCGAAAACAATGAAATTTAACGGAATAGAGAGATTCCGTTGGTTCCAAATATCCATCAGCATTCCAACGCTGGCATCCTCTCGACCTTGTGTATTCATCATGATAACGAAGAGTGATAAAAATGTACAAAGTAGTGTAATACAGAAAATTCGTTTTTTTTTTTTCTGTACGAAAATTTTGAAATTCGATTAGTTTATCCAAGCGAGCTTTTTGGTCTGGAGAAAAGTCATATACCTATCTCCTAAGCAGAGGGATTACAAAAATCGTTTCAAATTTCAAGACGCAGTATGAAATCCTATCGTCAGTCTTTGTCGCGAAATCAGGATCAGCAGGACAATTCCAAGCATTATACGACCATGAAAAATGACTGAAGTTATCTGGATTGACGAAAGAAGGTAGGCGGGAACATTCCTTCCAATCGCACCCTCGAACGTGTTGAGATCACGAAGAAGGGGTGTTCGAACATTTATCACGGTGAAAATATTAATCGTGAACTCATGCTGACGTATAAATGAACGAAAATAGTGATCGAATTGTTAATTATCAATTTTAACCATCGAGAGCGTCATTTTTATTGCGGTGTTATTGGAAACTGATATTTTCACTTCAAAAAGAATTCAATATCAAATTCAAATTATTTGGTATCTCTGTTGCTGAAAATTGTTCACCGAGATTTCACCAATGGTTATTACGCCGGGATGCAAATATATCAGATTAATTAGTTACACATCTTTGCAATTAATCTTACCCGGCGAAGTTTGTAGTATTGTCGAGTGATGTAATTCCAGCCATTTTTCACTGCCGCAGTATAGTGGTTGGTTTTGCGTTCTGATTTCTGATTGTGAATGATAGTTTTCGGTTTTTTCTGCTGATGAAATAATTTTTTCACCCGGAAGTAGCTTTTGACATTCACAATGTATTGGCTTATGATGAGTATTCGATTCGCGGTCCTCAAGAGACTGAGGATTACAGGTGCTTGTAATTTCATTATGTCGTCGGACGCATCAACTGACCAATTATTGGATCGATGCGAACCAGCGTTTAGTCGTGTAGAAATAAATTCATCGCATTGCGATGGCAGAAACCACTAGCACACGTTTAATGAATCATTCCGTAAGGGACGGAATCCGCGGTTGATATTTGCTTCAGCTTTATGGCCCCGCTGGAAATATGAAAATAAATGAACAGAATATGATGACGACCCGACGCCCAATAGTTGTTAAGTTTTTGGTCCTTTTTTTTGTCATATATAATCCTTTTGGTACAGAAAATAAAAAACGATGAGCGAGGAAGGATAAAGAGGTATAAGGTACTAAAAAAAAACTCATTACCTCCTCTTGTCGTTCTTCTGGAGTTTTGTTTGACAAGTCGAGTACCACTCAAAATGTATTCTCATCCTATACTTCCCTATGCCCTCTGGAACCATTCGACGTTCAACTATACGCCAGGAAAATTTTCACGTCCGAACTAAAATTTTATGAAAATTACAGGCGTGGAAAATCGAGACAACGAACTCTTCTTGAAATTATTCTGGCTTAGTGCAATCAGTATTTTTGAATGGATTGTTCCAGGGCTAGATATAGTCAAAATCCAGAACTTCGAAGCTCGGATTTTGATAGATTCGAAATAGAATACTACTCAGATTTTGGATATCATGTTCATAGCAGTTTCCTAAATTTCGCAGCCTTTTTTCAACTCTGTACAATTCTGGTCACGGTGTTAATGTTACGTGTTTAAGGAGGAATGATTTTTTTTTTTATTTTCTCCCTTCTTTCGACGATAAATCCTCCTGCAAGGCTGCTCGTTGGTGAACGAAGAAGACGAAGTAGGTCTCCAGCTATCTTCACTACAACAATAAAAAGTTTTATACGAAAGTTTGAAGAGTCGAGGGTGGAACGTCGGGGAAGAATGCCAAGTCAACACGCGAATGGTTTCGTTGTTCTGGTCATCAGGTTTCGTTTCAAGCTTCTTTCTGTTATTTTTTTACTTTTTTATTCATTCTTTTCTTTCCTTTTCTCTTTATTCCAACAAGGATCTGAGATTCAATCCAGCATAATAATAAAATATGTATATAATACTTCGTACCTAGAGCGTTGTATCTTTTACTATACAATAACCTCAACGTATACTTAAAGTGAAGTGAGTTCGTCCGGGGTCGTATCCTCTTTGCGCTGGCCGCGGAATGGAACGGTGAAACAGTTTCTATTCCAATTTTATTCTAAAAAAAAAAAAAAAACAAACCGAGAATGTTTAATATCGAAGAACGTACGGTGCTTGAAGATACAGATCAATCGATGATAACAAACTGATACCCAAATTTTTGCTGATTACAAAACGTTGCATTTTCAGTTTTCTCTTCAATGTTTCTGTCCATGACAGAGCTCTCGCTCACTTTCTCAGATCATTTCGAGTTGCGGAACTAAGAGTGTTATAGGGAAAAGGGTGCTGCTAAGTAAGCTGCTGTCCTCAGACTCTAAATAAGCTCTAGATTGACTAGCAATTAGCCGAAAAACACAGTAGAAGGAGCACAGCTATGATATAAGTGTATACGTCTACAAGCAGCCTGTTTGTTTTTTATTTTTTTCAATTTATTTTTAACGACAGCTTCGATTTTTCATCACCGAGAGCAATTTATTTCGGGGAGAATCAGCGTGCACCCTTTGCAAAGTAAAATTAAAAGTTTTTTGAAGGATTGCCAAGAAAATGTATTTTCTAGATATAATGGAGCGTTTTGAGTATAATTATACTTCACATTTATAAACTGTACTTATAGTTTTCTATGGGCGTATTTACTAGGAAACTATCCAATACTGGGTGCAGCGTTTCTAAAGCCAAGCATTTACCCTATTCGTATATATTTGTACCCAGGCGTACATGTATCCATGTGTAAAGTACCCTGTAGATACTTTTACAGCAGTACACCCCTTGGAGGAGTGGAATGTGAGGAATTTTACTGGTGAAAGTTTTCCTACCCAAAATGAGTATTCATTGAAAATTTATCAGAAAGTTTTGGAAAGGTATGCCAAGTATAGGATCTTGCCCCAAACCCTAATTCCATAGAACCCGAAGCTCCTTCGCGATAAGCTAAATTCGCACGAAATCGATGCTGGATGTTAGCATTACTGTTATTGTTTCGAGAAAACTTTTCATCGTGTCAAAACAGTGGGTCAACATGGCTTATCAGCTTTTGTTTCTAATAAATGTTCATTACATTAATCTATTAAATTGGATCATTACTATCATTGATTTTTCCGCCTTCAAGCCTTATATAGGGCGTTTCTCAAATCGTGGTCAACATTGACTGAAGCTTTCAACACGCTGGGGTACTTCATGTTTGCAAAAATATCGATAAACATATTTTTGCGAATAAACTCGAGGGTGGATAGTGTCGACGGTAAAAAAAAAACTTTGGTTGAATCACGAATGGATATGGACGTGTACTATCCGTCAATCACGATATGTTATTCAGGCGAGTGATATGGGTATAACAATCTCCAAGTTTTATCAACGTAAGCCTTTTTCCTTTGGATTCAAGTATCCGAGGAATACACTCTGCGATTTTCTGAGAAGGAAAGATCTCACTATTGTAAGTTTCCGTTCAATGCTTTCAGTGCTTCACGGCATCAACCGTTGTCCGAGTGAGCTTGAGGCAATTCGAGTAAGTAGTTTCTTCCCGGAGTAGTAAGCCATCCACAATTCACGTTGTACTCAATAACTATTCTTTGCGGGTGGAGTAAGGGATGAAATTTTGCTGACTTCTTTTGACAAATTTTTATTTTTATTTTTCGTTTTATATTTCCTCAAGTTTTTCTACATATTATGTAACTTATGTGAAACTCGAAGTCTTCCTTCTCACAAGAATTTCGGACTGATTTGAACATACTTTCATTATTTACAATAAGATATTTTGCGATTCAGTTAAACGACTTTTTATGGGTGCTTGTGGCATTCTATTTCGTTTTTTAATCCTGCCATAGATGCATTACTTCTTCATTGTCTTTCCACATATTAAACGGTCGCTTTAACGCGTTCAAGAATTTCAACTTTTGGTAAAAACTTAAAAATTTACTTTCTATAAAGCTCGGTTAGATGCCCCAGCTCCCATCACATGGCCTCTGAATTTAAAGTAGCTAGAACAGCTTAAATGTGGCATAAATTTGACGAGAAAGTAGAAAAAAAAATTATGTATGCGTCGAGCGACCGTTAGATATTAAAATATTGGATTGAAATTCCGAGAGTTTCGTTTGAAATGGAAATAAGGAAAACTACGGGGCGCGTATTACGAAGTTTTGAAAAAAGCTACTTCAACTTAACACCTTGCTCCACGGCCCACACGGTCCAAAAAAATGTTCCTTCCCTTTCATATATGGCATATTTTAACGGATGTGAATTTACCTATATATCGTTACGTATTCAGATATAAATGTGATAAGGATTTGTTGATCCTGCAGTTGAAAAGAATAATTTTTTCCATATGAACTCATGGCAATCGGCTTTTCAGAGCTTTCGCGTATGTATGATCGAAAATGGAACAGCATCCTGTCTAAAATATGTACGTAGGTATTCATTCGAGTATTTACAGATACTGTCATCTTCTATATACTGTGATTCTTGATACACGGTAGTACATAAGCTCTGCGTGTAGTATATGAATGCAGCCGTCCTTCATAAAGGAAATACTTTGGTGCCAGGATCGTTGAAATATATTGGAAGTTCGACGTTCTCTGTTCGATATTCAATGCTGTATAGTATCGCATTCACCATCTGGCTACTGTGATATTAACCTAGCGACGCGTGTGTCTCTTCCATATATATATATATATGCGTATGTATAGGGAAAGAGGAAAGAAGTATGTATGTGTATATTGCAAGCACAGAGATAAAGAGAAAAATCGAAAAAAAAGCGCATGGATACATGCGTCGACCTTATTTTCATATGAGCACACTGTTCTCTCTCCTTTTGTCATTCGTTATTTATCACGTGTATTCCGGAGTGACAGTATTGTACCCCGCTCTCCCCATGACCAAATAAGAATCTTTCATGCCAGAAAAGCTACAAGGCTCTGTTTCTTATTTTTTTTCTTTTTCTTCCACTAGCTTTACTTCACTCGTTCGGAGTGTCGATCCTGCATGAGTTCGACGATTGACAAAGGCCCGAAATTGAGGCTCACCTAGCGAACCTAGTGTGGCATATACACGCCTATATTCTTGCGGCTAAGCGATGAGCCTTGAAGCTCTTGGTCACTACCTGTATACAGGAAAGGAGATTTTATCTTCATCCCCGAGTGTTCCAAGATTGAACGACATTGTTGTCGACAACAATGCTTCCATCGTCTTTACCGTCCCATGCTACAAAGCCCCCGGGGCGCTGCATTCGCCAACTTCCTTTGACTCCTTTATTCCGAGGAACCGATAGATTTCACAAAAAAACCGCCGTACCGATTTATTTCACCTTTCTAAGCCGGTTTTCTTCATCTCTTCAAGATTATCTGTGTTACGAGTTATCCGTTAAAGCTACAATGCGTCGTTTCTACTTTACTTTTATTACACCCAAGTGCTTGATAGCAAATTTTGTTCTATAGCTGCGCAGTACAATACAGCTTTGAACTGACTCGTCGTGAATCGTTACCAAATTATCACCCGATACAGAAGAGAAAATTTATTATCAATCGCTGCAGAGTTTTCCGCCTTTATTATCACGGAATTATCAATTTTTTATTTTTTTTTTATATGTTTTTGGCTATGGATACGTTTCGGGGTCTCGCGAAGGTACGAAAAATTTGCCAAAATATAAATAACGTACCGCAGCTCCCACGCACATCACTTTTATCTGTGCTGTGGTGTGATGGGTATATATCACACGTGTGTTTGTGTGTGCCAATCTCTCCTTCTCCCAGAGGTAATTCCAATGTTTCATTTGAGCCTTTTCACGTGTCGAAGTAATTCAGATCACAGTATTCCCACTGTCCATTAGGGGCTTGCTGAACAAAAGAAGTAATGCTGCTGTTCGGAGCACTCCGTTGCCACTAGACTGCTCTCAAGTAGCAGGTGAGTTCGTGGTACATATCGAAGTAAACGAGGAGATGGGAGCAAAAAGTGAGGAAAGAAACAGAACGAAAATGGAGAAAGGTGGATTATCGCTTCAATTCTTTTTCCCTTTAGTTTTTCTCAAATTAAAAAATTCACCGGGAATAACTCCAACGACATTTTCAATGAAGTACCTAAGTGTGATTTTTTTTAACCACAATTTATACCCTCGATTTAAGTACGTAGACTGAAAAACAGGGGCCAATCCGAATGAGAAATTGAATATTTATTTCCGTTTATGAAAAATTTTCTGATTCATATTTTGGGATAATGAATCAAACGGAGTGGATTATCGCAATTAGTATATTTCACCTATTATCCAACCTATCTTCAGGTACTCGGTACTAAGAGAAGAGAAAAAAAAAAACTGTTTTCTTATCATTTTGAGGTCGACTTTTCCGCGCCGCAGGATGCTCGCGGGCATTATACTGCTGCTGAACCGAGCTAACTAGAGACTTTGAATTTTGCATGAAATTTCACCTCATGTGGGGCTGTGGCCCCAGCCTCTGGCAAGCACGGTGAAAATCCCAGCGGCTCTCTGTGAGCCAAAGTAATTAAAATTTTCATACAAAAATCAGGATATTGAATATGAAAATGCGCATCCTCAATAATTTAATTTTCATAGCGTTGAAAGTGGCTGGGGTTGAACGGACGTGACCAACGCCAGATTTTTGTTTCGCTTTTAAACTTCTGACCCTAAATAAAGGGTCAACAATTCAGGTCGTTTATAATTGAAAAAAATAAATTAAAAATTAAAACAACCAACAAAAGTCGAACAATTCAGATCATTTACCTCGTTTGCTTCATTCTCCCACAATAGCCACAAGGAAAATCTCTAAATTTGACTCGGTCAAGGTTTGGAGATCCTTTGATTATTTCTACGCTATAGAGTCCGGATGAGTTTCCCGGATTTTCCATACGGGTTTTACCGCCTTTCTATCTGGATGATAATCCAGCGATTACACAACTCTCTTTGTTACATCAGTGGCAGCGCTGTTCCATAATGCAAAGTGTTTGCGTATAAATTGTGGGATTATACTAAATCAAATAGACAGTCTGGTCACTCACCGCACCGTTGCTGTTCCTCGCTGTTGCTTTCGGCTGCTTTTCGTCTGTAGCAAGCCTTAGTTTTTTGAAATTTGATTTTATTCGGTGTGGAACGGTTACTGAAGAATAATTTTTATTGCATTGCAAGAGACGACGATGAACCAAAAGTGTGATCATATTAGTTTAAATAAATAAATAGACAGCCGATATTTCTTAACCATATTTATATTTTTATCGATTTCCTTCTTTTCAAATTATACACATCATGTTATAAACACTTACATATTATGATGCGATTATGGTAACAATGCATAGGTACAATTGTAAAAAAAAAAAGGAAAAAATTAAAAAACAATTAACGCAACAGTATTATCACATAAATCATTTCGGTCGATTTGAAATTTGCCAAATTTAAATCCTGGATTTTGGCAGGAACGGATAGAGTAGAGTTTTGAAAAAATCCATCGAATCTCTGGCTACTATACATGATTTTCGCTATAATTTGACCGTCAAAATTTGCATTTGTATTTTTCTACGTTATACTTTTTATGTATTTTATATAAAATTCGGACAAGTCGTTTTATAGTGAAAAACTGCGTTCGGCTGACGTGAATATATTTCGTTGTTCCAAATGATAATTGAGTACCTATATATACTGTCTGAAAATTTGAAGGTGTCACTATAAACGCCGTTTCGCAGTTTTTGATTCTGTAGAGAAAAAAATTCTTCGGATTATGTTCGTATTTTCGAATTTGAATAATAAAATTGAATAATTTTTTAATAGTACCACGTTGAGTTTGAGTTTAATCGTTATTTCGTTATAATATGTGATTATCGAAAATGAATGATATTTTAAGGCGTATGATTGGTGAAGATGTAACAATATTAAAATTTATAAAAATTATATGAAATAGTTAGTATAAGATATTGGCAATGACCAGACGCGATTAGGAATTCTATTTTATGTTATCTCTAACATTTAATAAAATTTATTTCTTCTAATATCAATATTACACGGTGATTTACGCTATAGTATATATAAAAGATAGCTAACGATAATCGCGTGTGTCTTAGGTCGATTGCCAAGATCTTTGAAACAGGAAACGATGAGTTACTCACCTAGACGATATCTCGTTACATGATAATCATCATTCACGCGTTAATCTTTCAGTATAGACCAATTTTCTTCATCTTATTATTTTTTTTCTCGATCATCATCTTCTTCTTCTTCTTCTTCTTCTTCTTCTTCTTGTTTTTATTAAAGATTATTAATATTTAAAAACAGTTTGTATACATCTATAATAGTTTCAACAATTTTTTGGCGTCTCTGACAGTGTGTATTCGCCCTACCAAATAATTAAGCCCCGTCACTCCGTGCCCTATTATAAACATTATTTTCTCCCACGCTTATTTTTCATTATTAATCATTCCTCCAGCACCAACGACATCAGCTGACTTTACCTCATCCTTTTAACTCTCCGCATGACTATATGGATGTTATATGTATAATAATTTACTGATATCCAATAATCGTAAGCTTGAAAGCGCGAGGGACTCATCAGCAGTGAAATTATCATCCAAACTTAAGTGAAATTATATTTTCAGAAAAAAAACAAGAAACTTGTAGATTCTATAATAATAAATCGATTAAGTTTCAGACAGTTTGATTATTTTAATTAAAAATAATTACCTCACCACTGACGAAGTCCAAAGTCTCTCAACTTTCATTAGTATGTCTTCCTTTGCTTTTCCCACAATCCATCTAATCGTCTGTTTTTCCTTGTCGATTTAATATTTATCCATTTGTCTTTATTATTATTAATATCATTACCATTATTAATATCATTATCATTATCAATGTTACAATTATTATTATATTATTATTATTTATCTAACTATCTACGTATGAATAGTAGTCCATAGTAACCGATAGAGATTGTACGACAGATATTTTTTATTTTTTTTTCTAAACAGTAGTCTTACGGTACTAGGATGCTGGCAATTATTCGATTACGAATATAGTATATTTTGGCGAAGATCAAAAGTGAAAGATTTTTTTCTTTAGATTTATATGATGAATAATAGTTAAAGTATATATGATATACCTAATAACTATATGTATGATTCTGTTTGGATAAATATTCACGTATAATTATTACATCAATCATATATTGTATATATCAGTCGTAATTAATTATTCGCAAATGTATATATATATATATTTTTAAAATACGTTCACTTCCGGTTAAAAATGATCGAATTATTGCCCGCATCCGGGATACGGTACATAGGATATAGACAATACTCTTACAATTGAAATACGAAATGTTCGGTACAGTTTTTACTTATGAAACTTGATGAGCGATTAAATTATTCTTTATTTATACGGTAAGTATTCGGATTCGGCACGTTTCGCCGAAAATTTATAAACTTTGAATTATATAAATTTCATTGATTCAGTGTTCATATAATTGAATGAATATAATTATCTCTCAATTATATTATCTCTGATCATTAATTAGAAAACTTACAAGTTACTCTTCCGAACTTGAAGTATAAGTATATTAGTACCTATTTAACGAGGGAATTTTTATCGAATAATTACTTATTCTTGCCTAGCCTTGTTCGTTCGAATAGCGCTGTATTTTAGATTTTGATCACAGCCTTACGCTATTTTAATCATCAGCCCCGGTTGAATGATCGGAAAATAAAAAATTAAAAAATTCGAGTAGCTACTACAACGCTAAATAATATTTAGTTTCATCTATTCTGTAAAAATTAATCATTCTTCAAGATCCCACGCATCCACATGGATCTTGCATTTGTAAATTGCATTGCTGTGTCATTAGGCTGAAAACGCTTCGAAAGAATAGGGTGGAAAAATGAAAAAATCATTCCATCATTTAATTCTCTAGTCGAATACCACGTGCAAGATAATCTCCCAGTATCCCTCGTATAGATTCGGGAATAAATTGAATCCTACCAAAAATCTTATGCCAAATTAACCGTGGAACTGACCCTTGATCGAATGGGTAGATTCTTCAAAAACGAAACTGCAAAGTAGGCCACGATTGAGATTACGATAGGGGGAACGGAGAAAAATGAATAATAAAAATAGGAACGGAAAATGCTCGCCGCAAATACGGTGTTCCCAATTTTAGAACGCTTTTCGATAAGTGAAAGCTTGCCTCGGAGCCTCGACGTGTAACAAACGGGATATTGTATGCTGATACAAATAAGGGAAAAAAATAAAAATTCGAATAAAAAAATGAAAAATTGATGATACACGAAGAGGACACGCTGAAAAATCGACGAGAAATAAAAGAAATGAGAAACTTACCCGCCGCCAATAACGTTTCGCTCGATTTATAACGAGTCGAATCTATAAGACTAGATTGTTAAAAAAATCTCTTAATCCCCTTGTTAATTTTGATGAAGTTGATTATTGACCGACATTTAACGACATTCATCGATTTCACTTCTCACTAACACTTGCTGATAGTTTATAAATCGTTATTTGTTTAATTTAAATTATTTAATTAATCGATGTATTAAAGATACTCCACTATGTCGCACTTTATCGATATATTTGGACAGCTAGCTCCGTAACTACCTCGAGTTGTGTTTTTGTGTCTCTCGCTAAGGAGTTTTTGAAATATTGGCAATATCGCCATGTCTAGAAGTTCACCGTCTGAAACCGCACTGTACATCTTAGAGACGTTCACGGCTGAGCCTCTGTTACCACTGGCAAATTTGTTGTTATGTATCGTCGCGACGTTAGGCGTACTTTGGACATAGTCCATCCTGGCCTGCTGACGAAGCTTCGATTCGGCGTGGCGACATTCGCGAAGTCTACGTGGTGCCTGATGTGGACATTCCCCCAGAGGACCAGGACCAGCACCAATTCGAGCGCGAACACATTTCTCTCGAGACTTTTCGGACACAGAACGTTGGATTATGGTCGATAGGGATTCCTCGTATTTCTCTGCGAACAAAAATAATTGAAAAACTCAACTACCCGAATGAATACTCGAAGATGATCATCATTTGGCGGACGAAGATTTCCCAACTCTTCGTAAAACACCATTAATCACAATCACTTACCCGTGTCAGAGGAGCTCGCATTTACAGTCGTCGGTACATTAGGTGAGCTTGCGTTGTGGCTGTCATAGAGTTTCCGATGTCTTCTTGGCGTCGGGGTATCCATAGCTCCACCATTAGGAATAGCATGGCTGTGTCCCCGTCCACCGTGTCTTTCGCATCTGTATCCAGTTCCTCCGATGGGACGTCGATGTCCGCACTCTCCGATGACGTAAGCTTTATTGAATGATCCTCCCAGCGTATCTTCGATCGTCCTGTCTTCAGCACCGCGAATATTCTCCGTCGAAATATAGCTGATGGAGTTTGCCGGGACACTTGTACGCCTCCTTTCAAAAAGTTCGTGATGTCCTATCCCGTTATTCTTGACAGAAGCTCTCCGACGTAGCGATGTCTGATGAGGCGGTGCGGCGATGGAACCTGGGTGAAAAATGTCATCAGGAAATCGAGTATCGGACCTCGCCATCGTTTGATTACCGCTTAGGTCCAATGAGAGGATTTGTGAACCAGACTCACCGGTTTGTCTATGTTTTGGAATGAATTGTAAAGGCGGTGGGAGAATCGCTTGCTCCAGGTAGTTCTGCTCCTGCGGTTCGCCAAAAGATACATTTTTCGCCGGTGGAGGTGTCGGCAGTCTGGGCCTAGCCTCTTCGGCAACTTCCTTGAGCCTGGTAAGTTTCCCATCACGTGGAATGTCCGTTTCCTCCAAAACTACGGAATCGCTTTCCTCGACGACTTCAGGGACGAATTCGACGCTCTGTTCCGCGCCAATCTTTACATCCGGACTTTTTGGGAGCAGTGGTTCGCTCTCTCTACATTCGCTCGATCTACTAGTTTTGCGTCGCAGAGTCGAATCGCTCGGCTGTTTCATTGCCGAGTGCAAAATCGTCGTTGTTGTCGTTGACGGAACAAGCGGGATCCTCTCGCTGTCGATAGAAATGGTTGGAAGTTTCGAGAAGGATGTCTTCTTCCTGCGAGATGAACCACTCGACTATCTCAGGGTTGACAGTTTATTACGAAAGCCGGAAATAAGACGGTCGAACCTCAACGCGGTCTCTTATCATATCATTTTACTTATCGCTAACGTAAGATCACGAATCAGAATGGAAGACGTGAAAAATCCCATTATATTTACTGCCCGGGTCATTTTCGGAAAGGTTCGGGTCAAGCGCATACTTTTAAAATCTAGATCAATTTCTCGACTCTATATCGGCGTCCCTTTTCACTCGGAGAAGATAATAAGATACATCCTCGTAACGAAAGGAAAAATTTCATTGAATTCTCCGTAAAAAATTTACGAAAATTTGGACAAGGCTCTTACTCCGGTTATTGTACCATATAGACATTTGGTTTTAACCACATTAAGATCGACAGGCTCATAGATTGGGCAATCGCTATAAATTTTGAACTGCGTTACCATTGAGACCGAAAGAAAGAAAAAAAAAAAAAAGAAAAAATGATGGAACCGATGTTTAAAAATCGGAATATTTTTCACGTAAAGGTGTACCTTGCGGAGATTGTATCTCCAGTAGGCAAGTTCACGTATTCTCCTTCGGGTTGAGAAACGGTAGTTGAATTTAGACTGCACATGGACATCGAAATGTCTGTTGTTTCCGTTGCGAGCGACGGACCTGCAACAGAAATTTCTACTTTCCGTTGTTGCTACTTGGTGAAATAAAGTTCTACAAGCCAGCTATTCAAACCATTTTGCAAAGTTGTCAAATTCATACGTATGTAATAGGACGATACATTCGTATAAACCCTGCGAAATAAACTGTTGCACTTTTTGAACCTGGTGATTCTCGTAAAAATTCAATTCACATTATTAAAAGCAAGCTCATCGCAATCATACAAAAAATTTCGCTAAGCGAGGGGATATGACTTAGACTGAGTATCAACATTTTTGGTAAAAGATCTACCTACAGTTATCTCAGAACTTATCTATATTATCGAGCTGTATAATCTGGGGCCCGATGTAACCTAATGAAATGCATGTAGCTAGGGATAGGCAGGTATGCGTTTTCATGCGATTCCATTAAATATTTGAAACTGATTTTCTATAGAAAATATAAAGCAAGCAATTTAATTCATATTTTGGGGCTAGATCCCCGTTGGAATTCTCCGGGCATTGCGTTGGTATCGTTAATACTTAGCGTTATTTTATTTAGGAAAACGCAGGGTCGATGGACCATCAACGCGTTATGAAAAAAGTATTTTGGGCAGCATCTGTTACTGCTGTACGGTACAGGGTTTTCCTGCTTTTCCTTGGAAACAAAGAAGATTATGAAACTCAATTTCAGCCTCCCGAGTTGACGAAATAATTCGTTTAATTACGAACTACGATATGGACATTGTGCGCGCGGAAAGCTACGATACGATATAATGATTGAAAAATTCAAGCATTGCCGTTTTAATCGGCATTATATACGGTTTAATTTACTTACGGAAATTAATATTCTGAAATCTCGCTGTCACGCCTAGGCCTTCATCGTCGAAATTGTTTACCGAATTTAAAGACGCTGTACGAAAAATCAATGCGAAAATGAACTTGATGCTTTACAAACGAATTACAGTATCCTACTTACTTACGATTTCTTCATGAAAGAACGAATCGATTTTATTTATAAAACTATTTCAGGATTTCTTCTCCTTTTTTAAAAGTCGAGGCTAATTCTACTGGCTCAATAAAACTCTGAGCTTTTCTAATCTGAATAAATATAGAACAGCGACGTGAAATTTGCGCTATTCTGCATGAGTACATGTTGCAGTTTTTCGGCATTAAACAGGAAACGGCTGTTGCAAGGTCTTCGGAAAAATTGTTGTACATGCATGGAGAGTAGAGTGGTCATTCAGAGGGTGATTTTTCAAATTTTCACGGTCCACCCCTCAATCTCGTTCCAAATACCGATAGGCAGAATTTTTTTTCAATAAAATGGTGTTATTTTTTTTATTTATTTTTTTGACTTCGTATCCGATGAAGAAAAAACGAAATAAATTGTTTTTCCGTATTTGTAACCAATTCAGAGGTGGGCCTTGAGAATGTAAAAAAATCACCCCTTCAACCTTTACAAAAACCCCTAGGACCCACGTTTCTCCTCTATGATCAAAACGGAAGGTGTGTCTTCTAAGGGCTAACCCTCACGGAAAAAAGCCCTCAAATTTAAAGGGTAAGTTCGTCACCCTCAAGTTTTGGGGGTTTACCATGAAAACTCAGGGTTTACCCTGTATTTGGGGGTATCTTTATCTACAAAAATTGAAATTTGAGGGCAAACTCTGAGTTTTCATGGTAAACCCCCAAAACTTGAGGGCGACGAATTTACCCCTTAAATTTGAGGGTTTTTTTTTTCCGTAAGGGAAGGACCACTCTAATGCAGAGGTGTATAACGTGATTAGAATATTCTAGGCATAAACTAGCATCGTGGCGCTAACACTACAGCCTAATGTATAATATAATGTCTCATCGCCTAGTTTGGGGATTGAATGACTAACCTTTGTGATTATGTGCGCCATGCCCCTGCACAGTGAGCTCTAACATATATACATATATATAGAGCATGAATAACAAGCGTTATTCATTAAAATTTTATTCGAGTTATCGATTTCACACCGTTAATGTTTTGATACATTTGAAGTGATCCAAGGTCCGTGAGAATATGGGGTCTGTAAGTCTTAGAAGCTTTTCTTCATGAAATATGGCGAATGTGGTTAAAAAATAAAAAAACAATCAATAATGATTGATATTCATTGCCGATAATTTTGGTAAACCATAGATTGACGCAGGAATACGAATTGGACAGTTGCCTAACAAGTGAATTTATAAAAAATTTGAATTTGAATTTTCTTTCATTTCGATCCTACGCCCACTTGGCTAAGACGTGATGGCTTTTTGGCTACGTCACCAAATCGTTTTTGATAGGAAGTTTTCAGTTTGATATTTACTCACAACCTTCGGATACACATTTTTCTTTTTTTTTTTCAAGCTGTGTATTGGTTTACTGGTAAATCTGGTCTACGATATTCCATGGGATGAATTTTTCTTTTTTAATCTGAGACGCGACCACTCAAGAGCAGAATTTAAGCCCTACTATTAAACTTCCGATAACCAAACGGGGTCAGACAATTTCAACCCACCAAATCCCGAACAGGGATTACACGGATCCCATCATTATTTACATGGAATGGTTTCTGCTAACAATTTGGGGTGGATGTTCGAAAGTCACTCACACATCTCGGGATCAAAGTATTACCCAGTTGTAAACAAAACTAACAGTAATGCTGATTGATATAAAAATCATGAAAATGCTATACCAATGGTCAGAGTTTTTGAGATCTGATCTAAGAAATTGTAATTTCACTGAAAAAAAATTACAAGAGAAGAAGGATCTTCTGCTAATCGTAATATCAATTCGTAAATTTATTATTCGGAGTAGGACTTGTCGTTCTGAAAAGCAATTTAGTATTCCTGATTTTTTTTTCTTCTCATCAGCATTCGATTTGAAGTTATCGTAAAAAAAAAAAAAAAAATGTGTAAACGACGAGCGACAATTAGGAGAAGCTTACCTTCTTTTCTAATAATCGATTCTGGTCTTGGTACCGTCAGCCTGTCCATGACTTCTTGGGTATCAGGTACACCGGTGCTGCCCAGCCTCCGAACGAACATCTGAAAAATATAGTCACGAAATTTCGGGTTATTTATTTTTCGGAGTAGCAGGTGACCAAGTATGGAGAAAAAATGAAGGCTGACGTACCTGAAGTTCCGATTCTTTCTCCAAAAGCTGTTTCCTGAATTTTTGATTCGTAGATTTAGCTTCTTTCAATCTTTCCTCTAGCTCAGTGACCGAGGAATCTCTTCGGGTTTTAGACGCTGGTCTTAACGTTGGTCGAAATTTCTTGTCTATGGATCCTTGGGGATTTCTCCTTAGCTCTATTAGCTATAATAAAAAAATCGAGTCTTTGTAATTGTATACCCGAAATAAAAGGGGATTCTCAAAGCACTGATCGTTGATGAAATCACTGAACTAGATTGTGCCGAGATTGAGGGAGGGTGACGATCCAGCCGACGATGCGAGTACGTTTAGCTAATTGGAATCCATGTACAAGCATTTAATTTGATCTAAAATTAACGCTTATTTACTCATTTACGCGTTAATCACTGGAGTACTCCTTTCGCGATTTAATTATATCAATAGAGTCTCTGTGCCGTAATACGTGCCTCGCACAATAATCGTTGCTCATCTCATAAAACATGCATAACATACGAAGTACGAGGCACTTGATTAGAAACGCGTTTCGAAAGTGTTTTCTTTATCGCATCCTAATAATTTACCTTAGGAACAAAAACCAGGCAGAGGGTTGCTGTGCTGCAGAAGATGATAAAAACCGCTAGGATAATAAACATCGCGTCCTGTTTGTCGGCAAGGACAAAACTTATTGCCGCTCCAGTAACGCACATGATAACTACGTTGTAAACGCTCATACCAACGTATTTACTGTCGTTTAATGCCGGGATGCTGACGTGTCGCGTTTCCCAGGCCAGAAACGCTCCAAAGATCTGTACAAAGCAGTAAAAAAAAAAAAAAAAAATAACAAAGAAATAAAAATCGATCAGATCCCTTGAAAGGAGCAGTTAAACCCTGCTTGAAGTAATCTGACCCTAGATTTATCAAATTTACGTGTGAGGTAAGAAATTCGTTAGGTTGAAGAATGGGTTAAAATATGCGAATTCGAAAAGGTATATAAATTGAATTTTACAGACTACACTGAACATTGCGAATTTTCAAGAAATAAGGGTTGGTCAATCCCATGATGCATTCGTGTCAAGTATTTTCGACCCGTTTTAGTTTGCTGTCAATTCAGGGTCTGGCCGGATTGTGTGAGATGTGCAAAGCATTCCACGTCCCAAATTCTTTCAGTCTGGAATTCCACACGTCGAATGTTGTTCGAGAGATATTTTATCTGGTCACTTTCAAAGATTTCGAACCCTGTTTTCCCGAAAAGGCAATGAATTCCACCACGAGAGAAATGGGTTTGAAATAAACGAAATGAAATAGACATGAGAGTAGAATTATCATCGAATATCTGAAATGCACTTCGGAATCGTGAACATCATTTCTCATTCTCAATGAAACCAAAAATTTTTTCGGAAGTTTAGTTCAAAGTTCACTAAACGGTTCTTCTGTAAAATATGATACTTATGGGATAACAACGTTCTTCTGTCATAGGTACTCGTCAAATATTTATCTAATCACAGGTTACTCTAATTTTCTACTTTGTCGCAAATTATTTCAAGCTCAGGTTCTGCCGTGAAATCATTTTCCATAAAAAATAGAAATTCGTTTTACCAGTAGAAGACCTTTGTAGGCGTAAATGCACCCTAGGTAGACCGTCATTCTGTTGCTTTGACAGTACTCGTTTTCAGGAATAATGATAATATCCTCGCTGGAAGGATGAGGCTGAAAATGCAATTGCTTATCGATGTTGAAAGGACCAAACTAGCTGGTAGGATGCAGCAAAAATTGAATCACATATCTGTATGGACTCACGTATGGTTCCATCTGCTTCGTTTCTCTGTAAAACGGATCGGCTATTTGCCAGGTTGTCATGATCGCTAAGTCAATTACTAACAAGACTCCGACGACGATGAATAGTTGATAGTCCTTAATCACCTGGAGGGATTAAAATAGCGTGCTTTTATAAGCAGCAATAAATTTCAGGATCTAATTGGCACGAAGAGGTTCAGCTAATTGAATCCTGGTATTTTCTCAAATCTCTTTCCTCACCTTTTTGTTCAATTTAACATCAGTGAATATGGAATGGACCCGCCAAGTCTTAGAGAACATTGATCCAAACGCGAGGGAAAATCCAGCCATTAAAAGCCACGCTCTTGCCGTACAAATGTAAGGAAATGCTGTTACACTCGACAGCTGTGAGTCCAAACCCAAAAATATAACGCTGCTGTACGTCAGCATGCACCCAATTATTATCAAGTTGTTCAGATGAGGCGAGGACATCTTTATGTACCTGAAAATTGAAAATTAATTACAAATATCGGTGTGGGCCGGGCAGGGAATACGCCTACGAAAAATTTAGAAAAGCTAATATCCTCGCGGATGGTTGTACCTTTGATTTCTGTATCTGATATTAATCGCTAGGAATATTGCTGCCATTACTATTCCAACGCTAGCAGCTGCTGCCAGTACAGAGTAAATTGTTATGTTCACCATCGAGTGTTCGATTATATGCACTGTTCTGTCCTTTGGCGGCGACTTGCCTCGCCATTCCAAACGCTGACCCCTGGTGAGATCTAGTTCACCTGTGACTCCATTATACTCGCCAACCTTGACCTCACTTCCACCTGGAACGATGTAGTCTAATTGAACGTTGGCACGAGCTTGGAAATATTTCTCCCCCTAATCGTGTACACCGCGGGTTGTATTTTTTTATCATTTCGAATAATTGGGGAAATATTTTCAAATTGTTGATGGCGTTTCGTAAATTCACAACCAGTCTAGTTTAGCTTCGTTTAATTCGCTAGGTGGAAGAAAGACAATTGCAGAAAGTAAAGAGGAATTATTTACAGAGCCTCGAGTGAACAGGCTTGTTTTTTGGCAAATCGATTCTCCTGCACTTGTTGCATTATTGAAATTGCAGTCAAAAATTCTTCGCCCTATATCAACGCCTTCTAAGGTCTAGGAGCTTCTTGCTATATACGATGAAATAATTCTATTCGTTTTTACAAACGTCGTTAGAATATACCACGCCGTTTTTTGCTTCGCTTTTGAACCTTGAATTAAAAAATCATGTAAATTACGCTCGGGAATCAATAGGTTATGCGCTGCCAGACGCGACTTGCTGTATTGAACGCTGTTGTACGCACTGCGCATAAACACACGTATACCTACTTTTATGAATATATGGTGTGTATATATATACGCTACATGGCCTAAAAATTTGAGCACACTCGAAGTTTGGCATTAAGTGAAAAAAAAAAAAATACTACCGCGAAGGCACATAGCCATGTTAGCCATTATAAAACTTTAGCTGTAAACCAGGAGGGAATAGAATTCGCAATAGCTCTATCCCACTTTCCACATATTAGACTCACTAGAATTTCACTTCAAAATTTCGTTTCCAGTGTATTCGTATTCGTATTCGTATTCGTATTCGTATCGAAAATAAGATTATGACGTTTTAAAAATCGGAATTATCGATCGTTGGGTAACAGTGTATGGGCGAATTTATTTAATGGTATACGCCTTAGCCGTTGGATTTTATCACCCATTTATTTTTATTTTTTTTGTTTTTGAAATTTTTTTTATTTCAATTTAATGTTGGAGGAGGGATAATTTTTGTGGCTCTTATATTGCTGCGTATAACGCCGTCTGGTGAAACAGTTTATTTTATTGCGAACAGTTGCCCTCGGTGTTAGTCTTCCTACCGCAAAACACGATGGCATGGTGCCCGGTGTTCGCTGTTAAAACATACCAACCCGAAAATGGAATGACTTATACCTACCCACTTCCGGTTATTTTCGATTACACATTTTAGTTCGCAGAAAATTTTCCGATGGATCTGATACTGGCCTACGGGGTCTGGGCCATACCGCTTTTTCGTAAGTTAAACAAGTCCTCTATTTCCCATCCGGCATCTGCAAGAGGCATCTCCTCCTATTCTTTTCGATCTTGAAATTTATACAATCTCGAGTCTTACGTCTTCAGCCTGTCTCGATATGGTTATACTCCGAAAACCGAGGTCATATTTCGTACGTGGTAGTGAGCTTCGATCAATACTTACCCACGGGCAAATTGGAGGAGTAAAAAAATGTCAAACTGTCACATTTTGATTTTTCAAATATAGGAAATCGTCGGATACGTTTGCTGGATTTTTTTATAAATTGAGGAATACCTAAACTTCTCGTCACTTTATTATTCTCTATTTTACATATTTGTTCCGTAAATCGTGTGAAAAATATTCATAAAAAATGGGCTTCTTACTTTGAAATTGCTTCAGCAAGATATACGCCTTTCTTTCGTTGCCATAGAACCGCACCGGACCCTAAAACAAATATTTGAATGAATTTTAACAAGTCGTAATTACAGTAATAATAATTATATCGATGGACTACTACCATATGGGCGTAAGGGCAGAAAAAACATTTTTCCTGCGGATATGCCGACAAGATTTTATACTGCATGAAAAAGATTTTGCCACTAAAAAAGCGAAAATTTTTTTTTTTTTTTTGGTGCTTACGCCAGTTTGGCATTACTTCGTCGATATATATCCGCGGTACGAGATGTGAATACAATAAATTATCTGTAAAAAACTTTTTATTTCATCGTAGAAATAACCGAGCAGATAACAGACAGAGCAATGTTCAAGGACCACGTATGTAGGTACTCATAAAAACGTGTAATTGAATTTAATTTTTCTCATCGAAAATTTCCAATCAATTTTCAATTACGCGTAAAAATGAATTAACATCTCGGATAGCAAATCTATCATGAAAACAAGGATAGGCTGTGGTATAGAATATAACTATTACGTCCTATACTCGTGACAAATCTATCATATATACTGGCTTCGATGTACTACACGAATTTACCGCCATAGTATTGAGTGCGAATATTGAAGATTATATATTTCACTAAATTTAACGACGTCTTGGCGTTTCGCGATGAAAGGTAGCTCCGTCATTAAATTTATCGTAGTAGGTATATGTCGGCAGTAATAAGTTGGCCGTTATTTCTGGTTGTAAAATAATTAATAACAATACTTTTCGGTATAAATCCTTTACAACCATAATTTGTAATTAGATGAAAATAATCATTCCATCGATCCGTCAAATACTCCGAATTTTTTATGGCTGTATATTTGGTCGTTTACATCAGGTCTGCTCTGCCTACATCGTAATCAGAGCTTTCCTAAAATCCTATAGACGCAGACCTGGCTGCTATACTTTTCTGCAACAGTAATGAGACGAAAGAACCCGTATAGCAATCGGATGTAATTTGTTAACTTTTATCATCATTGATCGAAAACCTCTCGACGTTCACGAAAGATGACAGCGAAAAAATGAAGGAAAAAAAAAAAAGAAATCGAAAACGTCGATGGAAGAACGGGATTACTATAAGAAGAATTTATTTCCTCTGGCTAAAATATCTTGAAATTCGTGAGACTTTCTTGCCTCTAGTATGCACTGACTCGACTAACGTAAGAATCAGAATTTAAGAGAAGCGAATTCAGGAGGAATCGTGCTTCAGATCTCCGGCGGCTTTTGCAGTAGACGCCAGAATCCCCTTGCAGCATGTCCCAGGGGATCAATTCCTAAGCTTGAAGCTTCCAATGGATAACTGGTAGCACTGGAGCCTTTGGTCAAGTCTACATTATGACCTAGTTATTTTCAGAAAAGCGAGCTTATATGATTCGCGTTTGATTGTGAGATTAGAATTCTGTACTGAGTCGATAGAATTTCATTTCATCCCTTCAGGGTATAAGAGAGAATTTTTAATTTCATTTTCACATTGGGGTGCGCAAAAACAAATAGAAATTTCATCTTCCGAGCTATCTGCGTTACAAAAATCTCAAAAATTACCTCGAATAATGAACATCTATCGTCGATGAACTTTGCCACTTTATTAACACGCAAAACCTTACATCGTGTTACCAATATTCGTACAACTTGACCGGAACAAGTAGTTCGAAAGTCTTTCTTGATCCCCTGAAGTCTATATAATTTCGAATTCGGAATCGGCGACCAAAAAATTTGATCAATTTGAAAAGATTATCCAACACTTACTGTAACGCCTTCAAAGCTGGTATTTTTCAAGGCATCTAGAAACAGCATCTCCCATAGCTGATCCCGATATTTGAAATCAGCCACAGTCTGATTACGACGAAAGTGTCTTATCCTTCTAGCCACGTGCTGTATGGCTAATGCCACAGCCCAGATACCGTCGTACGTGTAGCCATGAAACCTCGAATATTCAGGTCCTCGTCGGGAATCGTATTCCACCCTGTATTCATCCGATGTCTGAAAAAAAAAAAAACCAGTGCAAATACGTTATGAGCATGTGCGCGCGTTTTTTTCTTCCTTTTTTTTTGCGCATAATTCTTCGCGTTAGAATCGATTTGGAAAGATTTGGGGAGCACAGGGTTATATTCGGAATCTTAGGGGAAAAAAATTACGTTTACCCTACAGGGAAAAATCCGAATGAATATATATACATATTTTTGTTGTTGTTGTTGTCGTTGTATCGGTTCAACTGTACAGCCTGTTTTCCAAGGCAAATCCTTTCCCAAGCAGTTCTACTTGAAAAACAAGCACCAAATCGATAGCGGAAAGCGGTTTCCGCCTCCATGTATGCCTTTAGTATCCGTGAGTCTAAATTAGTTTAGGCTAGCTCGGATTGGGTTAATTCTTCAACGAGCTAACGCCACGTCGTTGCAATTCAGTCTCTCATTCATTATTTTTGGCTTAGTGTTTAGTCGTCGGCTAATACCATTTATACGTTAAGTATCAGACGAATGTATTAAGAAAAAATGAAAATTCAAAGTATTCTCAAGCAATCAGATTTGGTATATAACGCGAGAACGCCCATAGGCGCTTTTTGCGTATTGATTTCTCAAAGTAACCTGCGAAATGTGTTTTTTCCTCCTCTTTTTTGCTAATTTTTATACGTCTTGCGCCGTATTAGTCCCGTCGTAATCTAGGTAGATCAAAATTTGGGAAACTGGCAAATGGAATTAATGTAAAACGGGATTTTCGGATCTGGTGAACTTGAATAGCCAGATTTCAAGCCCCAAGATTATCATCGTAAAGCCAGAAGGCCAAAACTTACACCGCCTTTGCCATCGGCTTTTGGTCCATCAAATCCTTTCAACTTACGCCATGCGGAAACTTCGAAATTTTTTTGCGCACTTCGCTATTTTTCGAATTTTAAATCTCTGACTGTAGCTGGATTATTGTCTTTTACATTCGAAGCATCTACCTCCCTTATCACTCTGTTAATATTCCTCAATTTCTTCAGCAGTAGATGGATCATAAGACGTTACACTCTTCGATATATTACATGGAACAGCGATTTTTGGCTTCGGAAAAGTACTTTTCCGTCCATTGGTTATTCACGAGTACACTCCGAACCCTTCGCAACATCCGGCTTATTCTTTCATATCGTTTTTTATTTACAGAGTAAAATGAAAACTGTAAGCGCCTGTCTCTGGCTTACCCCATTTTATTTCTTCTTGGGATTTAAGGGGGGGTTGGCGAGTTCAGATTTTCGGTAAAATATGTAATTGCGAATCTTTGTATTATCGAAGTTCGATATCTCGAAGTGTAGTCGTGTCAGGTTACCCGAACTTAGCGCCTCTGTGTTTTTTATGACCAATAACGTCGGGGGAATGAAAAATAAAAAATAAAAAAAATGGGCGAACAAATCAAGGTCGAATTTCACAGTTCTTTTTAGAATTTCACGTGGACCGGGTCCTAACAGCTTTTCTTTTACATCTTGTTACATTAACTAAAGACTTTGGTGGGAAATAGGGTCTCCCCTTAAAGTTTCTAACGAGCACGAAGGCTACACGAATACACCCTTCGAAGTCCCTGCTTTGTCGCCTCCAGACGTTAAAAATTCTTATACTTAATGATAATTATATTTGAGAACACGGTTTGACTTTTCATTTACTTTTACTCAACCTCCCGCGAGCTGGAATAAAAATAAAAAAGGGTATAAAGTAAGAAATCTCCAATAAATTATTACTACCTGCTACCACGACCTGGAATACGAGGACTGAGCGCCCAGTCTTGAATTTCACGCGTCTTTTGAAATTGTTCAAATTTCAAGTTGGGGGTGAACGAGAAAATGAAATTGCCTGTTCTATACGCCCCTGAGTATTTGAGATATGTCTTTCTCCTTTTTCTTTCATCAATGAAATTCCGACAATCAGACGACGTTGATAAATCTGGAAAAGCCCAGCGTCTTGGCCGGAGATGAGAGTGGTCCATCCAACCGTCAGTGTAAATTAGAGTTTTCAATTCATCTCTAATGTCTTGGTATATGGTAGGTGAATGGAATTCCTAATTCCTCGCAAATTCGCATATTTATGACAAGAGCTTGTCTCTCTCGGTTCAGAGGGCTTCGTGCGAATTCACGTGTAATATCAGCATCGCGTGTCACGCGTGCTTGCAGAAGATCATCCTGGTTTTATGGTATCGGTAAATAGAAGTTGAGGAGGTGACAGCCACAGTCTGGTACAAGTTTTACCTCCAAAGAAACGGAACATTTGGGTTGCTGGTACAACGAACTCCTCCAGTGTCACTCCTGTTCAATAATTTTCAGGTGCAAAAGAACCTTGTGAGTCCACAATGAAAGGATATAAAAAATGATCGATTGGAAGAAGCGCTAAGCTGGGTGCTAAGTAAAACCTAAAGTAAATTAAAACGCCGAATATAATTAGCAATAAAAATACTCAGAGTCAAATTACTCCATAAGGCTGTTTTCTCAGGATCTAATGCAACTCGAATAAGGGATGTAACAGAAATCAAACTATGTGCTACGAGTTCCTAGAATACTAGCGTATTTGAACAGACAATTCATCCTGTGAATCAAGGCACTTAGAAACTATCGATTCACCCGGCTTATCGCCAGGAGCATGAAACAATAATCCTTATGTCAACCCGAGAGGGTTTGATGAATTTTATTCAGCACGAGCTTTGTGTATCGGTTGAAACGTCTTAGGGAACCACTGAGCGTTCCAAACCTCACAGATTTGTGACAACAACACTGATATTTTGGGAATAACATAATGGCTAGAAGGGAACAGGCACAGCTATTCCAAAGTAAGGTTTTTTTCTTATGATCAAATCGGAAAAATATTATACCCGTGTTATAGTATTGCTTTTCTCTGAAATAATCTGGAGGATGATTAGACAAGGATGTCACAAGGCCTTTCGGATCTCGGTTAGTTATCGCAATTCCGATATCATCACACGATCATAACTGAAGTCGAAAACAACATTGACCACTGATTGCATACTATATGGATCAGTTTTGCGCGATTGGATAGCGACTATTTTAATCAAGGTTTATCCAGTTTGCCAGTTTCACAGGCTGAAGGATCTGGCCTCATGGAATTTTGCCAGTCGGGAGGAATCATTGGTGGTGGTGGTGGTGGTGGTGGTGGTGGCAGACAGATCGCGACAAGTAAAGTTACTGAAAGTCCTGGCTATTTGTAATCCCCTGGACTTATTCGAGAAACGAGGATGGGGCAGGATAGAGGCTGTTGCGATCGGTGAGATTAATCCAAAACTTCTATACCCTTGCTGTTTCGTTTATACCTATATCAGGGATTACGTGAACGACTTCCCTCGCTCTTGGTTCGGCCATAAGACGAGAGAAGTTGATGCGAGAATGGGAGAATAGGAGGGCGATTTTCCTCGTTTTGTAATCGTGTTATCCTATTGTATGGGAATCAGAGGAAGTTAGCTGGGTGAGAGAAAGCGGTCAAAAGGTCAAGCAGTGAATTCCTTCACCCATCGTAATTAATCAGACCAATATAAGAAATTCAGGGCAAAGCACTGTTATCAGTTATCGACTGAACATCAGGTCGAAATAGCAAACTTCCCAAAGGACCGGAATTTCACTCGAAGATACCAGAGCAGACAGACGAAGGTGTCATTTTTCTGAGTCATTGCAGAGCTCATATGTAAATCGAAAAGTTTTTTGCGTGTAAAGAGAAACGTAAAATCCACACATTGGTTAGTTCGAAGAAATAATTATGACGCAGCTGTATATAATGAAATTACATTCAAAATTGCATAAGATATAAAGCTGGTGTGTATTTCGTGATGTGTGTTCCTTGGGGATGTTGGTTGCTGACTGAATCTACAATTTTAGTTATTATAAATATCTGCCTCTGGGGCGAGTTTTACAGACGAAAGTGAAAGGGATGGCATTTTTTCATCCTTACGCCCTTTTTTTAAGGACAGATTCGCATCCTCTTTCCTTCAAAGGTCCTCATTTCTCACAACTATCCGGCATTAGGAAATGAGACCTTCGGGGGTGGAATGAAAATTCAAGAATTTGATTGATTTGAGGTAAGAAGGGATCAATATTAAAAACTAATTTTATGTCGCGGGGCATTCACGAATAACGTTTTTTATACGATAAATAAAATTTGGTGTAAAAAAATCGGTCAAACTGTTTATAGTGTACAAATTTTTGGCTATTTTGCTAAAATGATATGAGTTAATGAAACAGAGATCGGATGTATACTCACTATCCCTGATACAGTGATTTGTTGTTCCGTTGACAAAGGAAGTAGGTCGGTCAAAATGGCGGCGTGCAATGCTTCCGCTAGTTCGGAGGGTGCGCATCCACCGCCTGGTCTTAACCACCACTCTTCGGCGTAGGTGCCCATTATGACCCATTGATATTTCCTCCCGTACATTCCGAACCTGAGTTTCACGCGGGTAAAAACAAACTCGTAAGATATATGGGATATGGGGTCAAATGGCAATTTTTTACCCTCCTAGTTCCGGGACCTTTTTGCCCGTTTTCAACTGTTGCTATATATTAGATCTACCGCCATAAATATCTATATGGATAACGTATAGGGATACTCAACGTTGAGCTTTGAGCTGAAGAAATCGGGTTCTTAACGATAAGGATAAAATGTAAACCTTGCAGTTCCGAAAGTGCCAATGATGCACTCAGTGGGCCAAATGCATAATGAGAATGAAATTACCTTGAAAATGGAATTATTTATCAAATATCATACGGGGATGTCTCATCTTTCGATCATTTTGCGATGAAATACCTTGGAAATCATTTTTTTCAAATCATTGGTATACGCTTTTCGGAAATATTCTATTCACTTAGTTTATTCACAAATGATTGTCGCTCGGATTTTCCTTTGCATAGATTAAGTCTACCGAAACAAAAGTGATCTTTGCAGCGTACAGGCCGCATCGTTCATCGAAATTTTGAGAAACTGTTCTGGAATGATGAAATTATGGGGCAAACCAATATAACGTAAAGTAACACCCTTTTTTCAACGCTTACAAAAAACTGCCGCAAAATCAAACTCCTTCGCATCCGAAAATGAAATTCATTGAATGTCATTGATTTGCCATACGAAATTATAGCAATGTCGAGCGTTTTCTCAGAGTTTAAAGAAGTCTCGATGAACGATGCGACCGGTACCCCATATGCGAACGATTTTTCCTGAGGTGCAATCCATGTGTCAGAATATACCAGGAATTTGAAAAAAATTATCTCCTCGATATGTTTGACATAATAAAATTCGTGATAATAAAGTTCGAAGCATTTGCTCCTCTCTAGGCATGAGGTGGTTTGTATAAATAATTGAATAACTGTAAGAATTGTTGAGATTTTGGGAAAAAAACCAAAAAAACTTACTTGTGAGCTTCGCAGAATATTCTTCTGGCCCAGACCTCGTCAAAGTTGCCCAGGATTATGCGGACATCTTTTTCTTTGAGTTTTTCAAGGGCGGATGAAACCTCAGTGGCAAAACTCTGCGTTTCAACAACTTCCATTTTATTCGCGTCCAGATCAGCGACTAGCCTGTTGTGGGCCTGTAAATAAAAGCGGATTGTGCCGGGTGAAACATCGTTTTAAATTTTGATTGAAATTTTAAGATATCCGATATTAATTGCGGAACGAATACCACCCGTGATTTATTTCATTCTTTAAGTTCGTTTAAAATGTCCTTTTCGCTCGATTAAAAGCTCGAAGTGAAAAATTTAATCAAACGATAGTGTAGTTTCTCTGGCGTGTAACCCTTAATAATTGTCATCGTCAGGTACGAGGGAGTCTCTTGTCTCGATAGAGATGACATCGATGTCGTCGATAAAAGAGTTTCAAGTGCAGAAGTGTCCTACTTGTGGTGTGAAGCACCAGAATGGATAAATATTGATGGGTTTCAAGAGTGCTGCTTCGAAATCACGCGGCGATGACAAATATCTGGGATCGATAAGTCACAGTCAGGAGAAGGGACGACGTACTGAGGTAAAGGAGAACCTACGAAGGTATAAAACCAAGTGACGTTCAAATTTTAACAATTTATTTCCGTATGGCGTATTGGGATTCGGTTTTCAATCATGCTAAATCAGCTTGGCAAATATGTGCAGTTGCTGGAAACTTTAAAACGAGAACAATCCAAGGATGGGAGAATTCCGACCGAATTAGGATCCTGAGCACGAACTAGGTTGCCCGAATTTCGAGACATGGAGGTACAGCTCGAGCTCAATTTTATTTATTCATATTCCGAAGGCGGATTCATATTTACGACTAATCTAACAATCGGCCAGATACTTCTTGACGTGTAAAAATTAAACTGGAACAAATGTTGAAAATTAATTGACCTATTTAGGTAGAATAAATACGTATGAATTGAAACGGGGAAGCCTTGCTTCGCTGCGATTTATTTCATAGCTTAAGTTCCTTCTTTCACATTGAGATCGAATTACTCAAAGACAAACATTCTCGGAGGTCCGATAGCGAGAGCATCTTGAATTGCTGAATGCTGACTTCTGTATTATCATTCTCGAGCAAGCATTGGAGTTGAAGACTTATTTCGAATACAAAAATACGTCAAACGATTTTATGATAATAGAAAAAAAAAAAAAATACGAAAGTCGTCAGATCGGATTCGTAGTATTTTAGAAAAAGAGATGTAACTCGTTTTTTTAATGCTAGAAATTGCTTCAAAACGCAGACCATATCTATGGCATTGAAAGCCACGTATTTTGTATCCATCGCAGTTGCCAAAATTACCACAAATTAGTTTGTAATGAATTCCTTAGTCAGAAATTGGATTTATATGATCCAGTGATGCACGTAGTACACACGAATTCAGTGACTGAATAATTTTTGGCTGCGAGTATTTCTCTCAATTCTAGACCGTATCCACAGTCCAGAAAATTCATTTGTATGACTGGCTATCAATGTCTTGATATCGTTCATCACTGTAAATCCGAACCAAATCCAATGGGTATTTTTTTGAGTAACGAGATCATTAAAAAAAAAAAAAGAAAAAAAACATTCACTGAACCAGAAGAATATTATTTTGAATTTCCGATACCCCACTTATGAAATGAGTATTACTATTTACTACATCGATTTGTACTTCCGCAGAAGAGGTTGTTCACCGTGTTTTTCAATTCTCATATAATTTCCGGTCGAATTTCGTCCAGTAGATAAACAAATAATTCTGACAAGCTTGCAGAATCGTGGTTTGAAATCTGCGAGACATAAATATCAGTGAAATAATTTTCGTCCCTTTTCCGGTACTGCAGTCTTCTCATCTAGAAGGATCTGAAATTCCCTGAATGATTTTTGGGCGGATGTGGTATACACGCCCCATAAATTTTATGGTTAATCCGTTTGCATAAAGAAGTAAGGTAGAAAAGGTGATAAGGTTGCCGAGCAATCGATGCCCCTCGATTGAAACCTTGAAAGTATAGCTGCGTAGGGTCGCTGATTCAACTTTTACACCATGAAAGAGTGGAACGGTTGCACACGATTACCCTCGTGCAACGATTCAGTATTTCTGCAATCTGAGCCAGTGCTTTTCCGGATTCGTGATTACCGTGGCATCTATATCCGCGCGAATTCGTCGTGGATACTTTACGTCAGGGTATGGGCTACGTTACGTTACGTTCGGCTCAGATTTGCAGTTTCACCGCGAGCATGATAATACGCGATACTCTGCGAAGCCTGAGGGTGAAGCCGAATCGAAACGGCCACCAATTCGAGATAAACGGGGAATTTGGATGCCAATTGTAGAAATGATGGCCTACGTTAAATTTGATATCTCCGACCCCTCAGTTAGCCCCCTTCCTCTGTCCTCTGGAACTCCCTCACTTTCCATCCCCCTTTCATTTGCTAACACAGCCGATCGATTGCGTTCACTCAGAAATACTTAATCGAATTGCCCAACTTGCCGCACGAAAACAAACGTCTTATCGCGTGTCCGTGATCCTGCAGGACATTGTATAAACCACCGTGCTTTGAACGAATATATTTGCACAGCCCAAATCGCGTGCGAAGTTGTAGTCGTTCGACATTCGGGCTAATTGCTGTATTCGAAACAAGTTTAATGCACGTAAAAAATGAAGAAATTTCTGGCTCTGATCAAGAGTTAAAAAACAATATCGAAAATTGTCAAACCCGGGTATTTTCACGTGACGTGTCTACCTACCTACCTGATAATACACATTGCTGGGAACTAACGCATGGATAAATGACCCGAAGGCTTTGACATTGGCAACATGGAATTCAAAACCATTTAGGCTATATACGTTCCCGACGAACTTTGTATGGGCGCCTACCTTTAGCAAAATTTCCAATTGCCACTGCTGTTTTGCTAACGGTAATGAATGGAAATAAATGGGAAACCATTCATTACCCCCGGAGAAGCAGCATTGGCAGTGGAAAAGTTTGCTAATGGTGGGATCAGTCGCAGCGTAGATTTATGCTGGACACAAAACAGACTGAAAATGGTTGTGGTCAGTAAGTGTCATGAATTTTTCTACTTGAACTATGATTTTTTCCTATTTTTATGGAGTAGATATAAAGGTACCACAAAAGTTAATCATCATAATTCTCATGCGATGAAATTAACAACTGAGCTTCTTCCACTTTTGATATAAAGCAACAGAGCTCAGAATTCTTCTTATTATATTATCCATTATGTGATTGCTATGCCACAATGAATGCAGAACGCGAGTGCATAGGCGAATTCGAAATTGCTATTAGAGCATGTGTGACGCTAGTTAGGTGTGCACACAGCACATATGCGTTCATTTGGCCCAACCCCAGGATGACAGAATGTTTGTTCGCTGAGAGGCACGACACGCTGAGATCCGGCCGATTTTCCGCTTGACATCAATTTGTCTTTGCATTCCCTCCAAGACATTTTTGAACACATTAGCTGCGCGTAGAGATGTTCATTTCGTCAACGTAGCCGATCTGTTTGTTGTGAATCAAGTAAATTCGTGTGTTTCATAATGGGCTGTACCCCATATTACGTATACGTTCCTTGACATCAAACATAATATTCGCTTCGCCAAATATAGTCAATTTCAGGTTCCCATTAAGGAGTCAAAGTGAGCTTGGGAACGTTGAAATGTATAAAAATCGACGTTACGGATTACCGATTCACATTGAAATTTACAAAAAATTTAGACTCTCGTTCCGTTAAAGGTACTGCATCTTTTTTGGTTGATGCAGTATTAGATGCTCTGCTCATATAGATGGTTGCATTAAATTTGATAAATTTTATCTTGTAACCCAACCAGCAATTTGAAGACTGATACCGATTTTCATCAATTCGATCTCGAAGACATTCGGATAAGTTGCTGACGCAAATTATTACCCAGATGCGAGTTTCTTCTCAGTTCTCCTGTATTCTCCATCCCTTCGTCGCTGAGTTTTTCGCGTTTTTTCATTTATTTTGAAATCTCGCGAGACTAACGCAGAACGAAAGCAATATCCGTTAGCTTCTATTGTGTTGGCCATGGTATTGTGTCGAAATCTCACATTTTTTGGAATTGTGATCCAAACGGTGGATCTATTTCCACTCGCCGGTTACCAGCTTTGATTGTTTATTGTTTCTTCGCATTTTTTTTTTTTTTTATAAATATTTGAGAAGGATTTATTCGCGCAAGTAGAAGATACACCGTATCGTGAACGTAGGTATTTCCTTTAATAACCCAATTATGATGTACAGCAAGATCTTCTATCAGATATGCACTAATCGGTTTGGAATAGACGGAGTATTCCCTTGGCATCGATATCATAATCTAGGAACCCAATGTTAACAAACCCAAGGGATATGGGGCATACGTCCATATCTCCTCGTATGTGAAAGAAGCAAAAAGGTGAAGACGAGAGTCTTCTGATACATGGATGTTACACATCTGTATGTATAAAATTACGAACTACATTATAAAAAGGTATGGTATTTTTCGTGTGCTATTAGCGCTGGGTAACGACTTGCTAGTCGCTTAAGCATAACTGTCTCGATATAATTCAGGGTGAACCATAAAACTGGTTCTGGACCACTAATTCCTTCTTTTCTGGGCTTATGGGGAATGGTTATATTCTGAGATGAAGGATGTAAATGGGTGCGCGAACGTAAGATAACCGTTCCAAGGATGTAAAGTTTTTAACAACACCTCTAACATCGTTAACGAAAAGTAGAAGCTGGATGCAGTAAAGATCGAAATAGGTTGTAAAATAGAAATAAGAATAAAGATGATGATGATGATGCCAAACCTTCGTAATTGAAAATCAATTTTCATTATACCTGCGTGTATGTATCCGTGCTCACAATGAGTGCAGTGGACCATGTCAAAATTTCGAAATCGACACGTTGTAGTTCAAGCTTTGTCTTTGACCTGTTTCATGACTATGATGAAGTGTACGAGGTGAGTGAACACCTAATAATCAATTTGGCGCATTAATTAATAATTCTATTAAATATTTGATTACCCTTTCACAGACAATTGCATCTCAAATGAAATCCTGTTTCTGTTGAACACTTTTAAAAATGAACATTGATTTCAATCACCTGTCTACCATTGATATTTCTTGTCACTTTGTGTGTTTTACAATTTTATATTGTATTCCCACAACGGAGTTATTACACATTGGGAGTAATCCTCTTTGTCGGTAATTAATGGAGACGCTAACGAGTATAATTAAAAAATGTCATTCATATTGCGAGGCACTGAGCTGCTTGGTTCGGTATGAAATTGTGCCAATTCTGCTAATGCATGAATATATTTGTAGGTACGTTGTTTGCATACATATGCTTCGATGCACGCGAACTATCGCGGGTGCATCATAAGTGAAAAATGAAATGCAAATAAACTCCAAATGCTCGAGATACAAACTAATATTTTTGGAAAAAATTGGTTCTTTGCACAGAGCGGGGGATGATTCAACTTTAACTAACTACCCAACCAATGAAGCTAGTTCGAACCGGTAGTTATATAAATAAATCTTAATTATTTTCGTTACGCATTTAGAAATTGGAAAATACACAACTATTTAAACGAATTTGTGCATACTTGATAACGTTTACTGTTCGTGAGTTTCAATTATAAGAAATTTAACGCCTAGTTTTTTATTGGATAATTAAGGTGCTTGCCTACGCAATTCCACCAGACCTGAAAACATTGAGATAAACGCGTGCAGAAGGTGCTATTAAACGGAATATCTCTGCTTGGGCACCGAAATCAAAAAAACAAAATACGTCGCGCAATTCGATGTGCAATTCCGAACACGTACAGCCCAAAACATGTCCGATTAACGCTGAAATAGAGAAGAAATCCATGTAAAACGGTTTGAGAAACGTACGTATTTGGAATCGCACATAGGATTGTGTGACGTCTTTTGCTTTTGTCTCATTTCGGTGCCCTTTCAATTGGTATGAGGTACTTCTATACTTGAGGTATAGAAAATTATCGCGATAACACTAAGGTGAGGTCCGATGGTGTAATAAAATACGACTCCGCAACAAATTTCAGTGGAATTGAGCGAAGCGTTCCAGAGGTATCACCGTTAAACGATTCTAACTTCGTGGACGCATAACTCCTCAACGAGTTATCCGACTGCGGCACATAGGGGGTGTTTCTTGCACGTCAAGAGATGCCCTTTCAATTGGTATGAGGTACCAAGGGGTACGATAACATCCACTATCATTTTACGGGTCGTTCGCGAAACCCCGATTATCACCAATTTACGAAGTCCTCTGGCGATCGGCCAATTCTCAATCGATCGGGATAGAACTAGTCTCATTCGAAAGATTATTAAATTTCCTAGAGCGCGATTTTTTTATTTTTCGAAATCGGTTCAATTTTCACAAAAATCCGCGAAAAATACCTCGCCCCACTTCAATTGACGAGTACTGTATATATAGAGGATAGATACCTTTACCTGATTACTAATTTGACGTAGTACCTACTCAATAATCTTGTTCACGTCTCGCATACACTTTCCATATATAATACATAGTTCGACAAACGACGCAAGCAAAATGTTATTGAAACTCGATGTTGCACAGACTGGATTCAAGAATCGTGAATAGATCGATGGTGAATCTGTGTCAAATTTATGTGAAACACATTCCGGTGTTAATTCGACAGATTTTCAACGATATAATTTTCGAAGCTGCAGCGAACAGAAAAAAATTTCTCACCTCAAAATTGTAATGAATAAAATTTTGTCGTTGAAAAATCTGTACATTTTTCACGGATACCTACCTTATACTATAGGTAAGAAGTGTGCGGAGTTTCAGATTCAGAGAAGCAATAATGCGATAGGAAGTCAAAAATAACACTGAAGTACTGAAAATCGTGTGTGATTTAAGGTGATTCCTTACCCAATTCCATCTGACCTGAAAACATTGGGCTGAACGCGTGCAGAATGTGCTAACGTTTGTAAAATCGTTTTACATGGATTTCTTCTCTATTTTAGCGTAATTTGAACATATTTTGGGCCGTACGTGTTCGGAATCGCACATAGAATTGCGCGACGAATTTTGTTTTTTTGATTTCGGTGCCTAAGCAGAGATATTCCGTTTAATAGCACCTACTGCATGCGTTCAGCCCAATGTTTTCAGATCAGGTGGAATTGGGTAGGGAAGCACCCTAATGAACTAGAATATATTTTCCGACACATAGCTCAAGTTTTATATACGACATACACAAATGGTTTGACTCTTGAAAAATCGTTTATAAAATCGTGAACAAAACGTTTATAAAACCAACTTAACGTCGCTATACTTTAATAGAATTCAATGCTATGTAAAGTTTAAACTCAGAACAAAGTAGGACATCTGTACTGTAACAACTTGACTGTATGTGTCTATCTACACGTTTAGTGTACAGATATAGTAGATACATGCAGGTAACAACTGGAGATTCTTGAAAAGAAAATTTACTCTTCACTTGACCTAGTCTAAACGTTCTGCACAAAGTATTTTGTGATTTTAGCAAGGCTACTTAATGATAATGAAATCGTCTCATTGAAAAAGATAATAAATTGAACAAGTTTTGGTATAAAAAAAAAAAAAAATATGATCTTTTATTGTCAATGAGATCGTAGACTGCCTCGCTGAACGTTTGAGAATAATATTTTGCAGTGATTTACGAATGACGATATCGGTTTCGAAAATGACAAGGACCTCTTAATAATCGGGAGTAAAGGATAGATTTTTTATTAATTAGAATAATGGCTGTGGTGTTGGACAGTGAGCAAAGTTATAATTACTTTGTATAATCTAATTCGACTAAAGGACAACGGCTTGCTTTTGTGGGTTAGTTGATTTTCAAAGTGAATACGAAATTATACGATATAATTATGTGAGTGGAATGTAATTTTAACAAGGGAGCCTTTAACCCTGTCTCTCTCATCCCTCTAGAAACTTTATCCATCAAAGACAAAGCTTGAAGGAATACTGATCTTTTATCTACATAAGTTTAGATTCATTGATGTTAAATTATTTCAATCATGTCAGCTGGTATACTTAATCAAACTTGAATCAACCCGGTCCTGCCTAGAAACTAACATTAACTCAAAACGATGTGACTACTGAGCAGCTAATACGTGACTGCATCCAACGAATTGACATTAATGTACCTCATCAGCTGTGCGAGAGAATATAGAAGCAAAGTGTATTCCGATTAAAAAAAATCCTCCGTCATTACGATAACGAATTCATGGATGAAATCTTTTCACTGCAGTTGTAAGATTATTTAAAAAAATATCCACAAAATTTATCGTTGTTATTGGAGACCGAGAAGCTCGATTGATTCATGATCAGACCACGGCGAGTAAACTGCTCTGATCCCTACAGCTGTGAGGATCTGTTTTTCGCATTTGCCAAAAATATACGGTGATTTGGCACAACGTTCTTGGCAAATATTCGTATGCCTCTAACGTATAATGAAATATATATTTTTACTGAAACTGATAAAACATTGTTTTGTATGGGATTGAACCCTGTTTCCGTAACATCTAGACCATTGAGACTCGTCTCTACGATCTTTCAAAGCACACTGTGATGATATTGATATTCTGGTTTCCGTATGGAAACTTTCACACCAATAATTCTGTTTTTGCATCCGTGGGGGAAGGAGGCGATTAAAGTCTCTCGATGCGATGCAATCGAGCATAAAATTAGGGCATAAAATAAAAAATTCGTCCGAGCCCTGAATCAGGATCAGACCAACAATTATATCTTTTTGCCAATCACAAAGAGGTGTTGAAAAATGAACGGTGAAACTGGACGAGACCTTGTATTTCTCTGCTCCTTTTTACCGTTGCAGTTGCATCATGTGGTCTCGCAGTTTTTCCTCGTATATAGTCACTAATAAATGTCTGCTTTCGTTTATGGCGGTTTAAAGCTGATGGTGATTAGTCTTTACAACCTTTGGGCTTAGAAAAAAAGATGGCAAAATTTGCGATCGCTTGTAACTACGAAGCAAGATTTTAAACGATGTTTTATAATTACCTTCTATTTTCTTTTCTTCACTTTTGTCAGATTTTTTCAGATTAAATAGGTAAATACTAACGTTTTCATACTGCTTTTCTGGGCTTCTTTGTTCTAACAGTAAATGTGCCATGTATACCTATATTGGTTGTTTCGTCTTGTTCGACGTCCTTCTATTTTCCTAGCCTCTGCAAATACGCGCTTTTTCCAGAACAATCGTTGGTGGCTTCATAATCCGGGATAAATATAAGGACTGTATTATTTGCAGGCTAGAAGTGCGCTACTGAAGCTTATTGTTAGCTTCAAGATTAGCATAATAATTCCTTTAGTTCTACAGGAAAAGTAAAAGGCTAATTAAACTTGGCGAAAAACCGCGGATGTTTGTATGTTTATTTGCGCATTCATAATGTTCTACTTTCTTCGGGATTGCCGCAACGAGAGGTCGATGTGGTAGGAAAATGATGTACTTCCCTACGTTCAGATTTTCATATAAGGCAAAAGCAACCAATGCCATTCCATGATGATAATTTATTCGAATCGCCATTTCCTCTAATCTTCTAATATTTTCTTTCATAGATCAAGACTATTGGTGATATGATTGGAACAAATTCAGCTCGAACTCCGAATCAGAAATCATTGATCGCTCAATAATCACCAGCGAACCATCCCCTCATATAAATCTTCCAGCTCTTCGAGCTTGCAGTTTCTAAACTCACCACAGAAGCCCTCGAAACGTACAATTTCCTGTTTTTTTATTTTCGGAATGGGATCGATATCGGAGATTTAATTTAGCGGCTTCATTAGAAGCAAAGCTATTGTGCCCCTAGCAGCACTCCACCCTCTAATTTATTCCCTCTTTTTCTAATTCTCGGTTCTCTTCGCTCTTCAGATCACGCGGCTCACATCTCCTTCTATGTTATTAATTGACGTTATACGTGACTGTTGTACTTTTTAGTTTTGTACTATTGAAGGAAACCCCTATAGCATTGAACGTATCACGGTGCACAGAGCGAATCGAATACAGATATGGAACTAGACACGTGGGTACTATTGATCAGTTGCTTAAAGCCCAGACCGAAATTACTTTCACCATATCGAGAGAAATGGGCCAAGTTTAATGCGAGCCTGCTATTAACGATTTAGTTCCAATTATCTAGCGGCAAGAAACTAAGACGGAGTGCCATGCCAAAATGCAAGGCCGAATGCGAAGAGTAAATTTAACCAACATTTGCAATGACTTTGGAAGCCCCTTCATGCCTATACCGAGCGAAACCTTGCAATGTGATAAAATTCTTTGCTTTTCAATTTTTCCGTATGGGTATATAACAAACGTTAGGGATTCTACAAATATGCATGTATACGTGGTAGAAATTATCGAGTAGATACATTCGGCCCGTGAATAGCAGCAGTATAGATTGCGAGTAGGTATGTCTATTGAAAAGGCTCGAGGTTCACGATTCGTCTAATCAATGCTCATTAATGAGGCCACGAGCACTCTTGACACTGATATGGATATCGAGTTGTTGCATTTCTGAGCGCTACTGCAATTGCAGAACACAAATGAACGCATAAAGGTGATGGGTATGAAAAAATGCCAGGACTTACCAGGGCATATCTCGGCTCGTTTTGATAGATTGTACCAACTCTGGTCCAGTTGAAGTGTTGAAGTAGCGCTACCCTGGGTGCGTTGAAAGCATTTTCGGAAGGCACGACCCTGAAGAAGTTTGGAAAGCTGTCCTGCGTGAACATAGGATGTGTGTCTGCGTAGCTTAGCTGAAAATGGATAAGAATAATACGAATCTGATCAGAACTCTGTATTTCAATAAAGTTAAAAGGATTTCGTTCGTTTTTAATCAAGGCTCGTAAGTCTTAGACGTAGTATACAATAGCTTGCAGCAGCATACAGTGCTTTTACAGCCCCTGAAAATTTCCAGTTTCCTGAAGGAATAAGCAGCCGTCATCTGTGCTGATTGAAAGTACCAAAAGTTTTGTTACATTTATCTTCATCTCCGATGCCAATTCCATCTTTATCCTCCCTTTTATATTCATCGTTACGTTTCCGTTCTCTCTTCTATTGTAATATACCAGCGAATAAATTTGACGGATTTCACGTTATAATACAACGGCAGCGTCGCCATATGCCAATTTTGTTATCCTTCCGTGTATAATCTGAATTCAAACGATCGCGTTATTGTGTTCATACATTTATCCGGTGCTTATTCGTTCGTAACAAGTTAACGGCTTATCAAAATGTCAATCTACCAAAACCAAACCGACTGTAACGTTAGACTATGCATCATTTAATCGGCAGTAATTTATGTACATCTATTAATCAATAATCAGTCAGGAATCACGATTAGCAAGTAGAATCCAAGGTTTTCCTAATTACCGAAGAATCCACTTTCTTCGACTCAGAATTTTCACAATTATCTCCGATACGCAAAAAGTTTTGAAACCTTATCAACACTGGGCATGCGGTTGTCTTGAAAATGTTTCGTCGTCGACGAAGTCGATTTCGTTCGTTGACAGTTTCCATTAAATCTTGTCTCCTTAAAATTTCTCGTTGCCTGACTATAAAAAAGATTTGTTAAATGAAACGGCAGGTCGGATCGACTCGTCAGGGGTAGGTCGTGGATATAATTAATTACAGGTCAAGCACGAACAGAGACGAAAAGTTTCACGTGCAAAAAAATATCCTTTGTAAGGTTGTTTCCTTATATGAATACGTAGCGTGGATCGGAGCAGGTCTTGTGTTCTCAAATTTTTGATTTTCAATTTTCATCTCGACAACAACTTTTCGTTCAATCATTTTCACCCCAAAGTAGCTCGGCTATAACATGTGTTTCAGTATTTTCGAGAGTTTTTCGTTGCGTGTGTTACATTTTTTCAAAAATTCATATTCCGTGTTACACTTCTCCAGTGTTACACATTAGGGTGGGTCAAAATCACTTTAAAAATTTAGCGAAGATTGATGAAGTTTTTTCCAAGACGAATACCTTCGCTGGTCTCCGTACATAACACCTAACTCTCTGGTGTTACGGCCTTCCCTTAGTGCCTTCATTTCCTCTTCGTGTATATGTATAGCTTCCCATCTGATACTACAGTTGCTTAAAATCGAGATAAATAAGAATAATAGGTGGATATTCTTACAACGATTAGATTGTAGCGAAATTCTATATGGTCAAGTTTCGAGTTGCGTGTATCAAAATTTTTGTACACACGAGACTGGACTTTTGCAGCTGAATTTCAGTCAAAAACTCCATCTATATTCAAATATTTCACCTTAGAATGGAGATATAATGAAAATAGCTTCGCTGGCTTCGAACCCAATTTGAAAATCGAGATCAATGCGTATAGAGATTTTCCAGAAGTGTCTAGGTATTTATGAAGAAAAATGTTGAAAGTTCATTTTTAGAAAAATTGAAAAAAAGGGAGAGAGAGAGAAAAGAAAAACGGCATTTTACTCCATCGGGGGCCAAGACTGATGTTTGCTAGTTATACCAGAGAGGTAGATATATGAATGCATGTAGGTATGTATGCAGTTAAATTATATTCGTAATTCCGTACCATTGAATTAATTTTGGTCCTCGTAGACTGGGGCTGGTGCCAGAGAGTTTAATTATCGTACTTCCGTGGTGTTGAACGTTAGGATGAGACCTCGGGAAATAAATGTCTCCTTGGAAAGCTTTGCCTAAATTATTTCCCATCCTCGCATATATACATATATAAACGTACCTTTTATGGATTTGCACATATTATATATATACATATACTATAATACCTATATCTGTCTGGTGAAAAATGATAGTTATCATCGAGTACTCGATCAAATCTGTATGGGTTCCACATTGATATGCTATGACGTTCAATTGAAAAAAAAAAAAAGAATTTATGTCATATGAAACTACGTTGTAGGTATTTGATCAAAATAATAACATCAGACTATACCTACATACCTATATAATATATAGGCACGTAAGGTACAAGGTGGCAAATCGATGAAACTTACGACTTTGTATATTCAGCGTCACGCCCTTTTCCCTGGTGTTGAGCTTAGAAATAATAATATATTATTAATAATAATAATAATAATAATGATAATAATAATGATAAGAATATCAATACACGCTTGCCACGCGACGCGACGCGACGTGAAATAATATCTTGATAAATTATTTCTGAAGATTTATGAAAATTTAGTACACATATACATATGTGTGTGTGTGCATTATTATAATCAAGTCCCTTAACAGTTTTGGCGAATGTGAAACAAATGTTACGCCGAAATTTGGAGTAAATGAATTTATAATACATTATATCGCGACGGAGTATATCAGCGCACGCAATCCACTAAAACACGCTATTTCATTCGTATAGTATACGTTGCGTGCAGCAAGAATTGTAGTATAGCAATTAGCAGAAAGAAGTAGACAAACAGTTCGCAGACAGGATGTGAAGCGGAAAAAAAAAATAAATAAATAAAATAAAACGGTAAAAATTTGCCATTTTTGCTATACATATGTACTAAATAATATTTTTACGGTAAATATATACACTCCTCAAAATAAATAGACCATCGATCAAGATACTATATTATAGTACATGCACGCTGTTGGTGGTTTTTAATCATAGCTCTGCAAGATCACCTATAGTGAAAAATTAATCAAAATGAATTTTTATTCTTAGCTTTATCGTCACAGTTCTGTCCTAATTAATTAAACTACAATTGCGATTGTCCCATGATCGTTGTTCTTCGGAAAATTTCGCAATATTCTATATCCGGAAGCCAAGTGAGCGAAATAGAATGTCTGTAGTTTAATTCAGTTAGCGTATAAATCGGAAATACAAGAATTCGAAAAGGCTATAATGTTTTAGAGTAAAAAAGCGACGAGGAAATGATTTGGTCATGCAGATGAATACATGACGTTGTTGGAAATACTTTTCTATATTGGCAAAAATCGTTCACCATTAATCCGACAGAAAAGTCTGCAAGTAAACTTTATCGCACTTTTATTGGCTCGGAAGTTTGAACCACGTAAACGGCACCTGTCCACTTTCGTCAGGAGCCGTAGGTATATAACTTTCCAATCATTATTCATCCGGGCTTGTCTCATCTCTCTCATGTTAAGGTACACTGTTTTCAGAGTGTTGCCAAATTTTGAAAGCTACAGCAAACTCTAATCCCATAAGTCGGTGGATAATAGGACTCGCATTACACCCGAAGGCCGGTAATATTTTTTAAGAAGACGCCATTTTTTAACCCAGTATCATTATTGACGCGATATTTTATCATCATTCTTATATTTTTTCATATGATATTTTTGCCATAAAGATTGATTCAACTCAAGAGATTGATTAGATGAACGTCAAACCTTTTATTTATCATTACTTATCGTGAACTTTCTCGCAGGAAAAAAGGTGATTGCGAAAATGGTAAAAAAAACTTCAATGCGATTTAAACCTATAGAAGTATTCAACCGTTATTCGCAACTAATGAGTTTCGCTATATTAAAATAGCTTATTTGTCAGAAACCTCGCTTCGCATGCCTGTAAAAAGCCAACATGTTGGCTAACTCCAAAGTAGTTACCGCGGGCTTCACCGCGCGTTTTAGCCAGAAAAAGTTTTTCGTTTTAGTGCAAATTTGCTAATATTGTAGACCATTTATGTTATTTTCAATTTTGGTATTGCTGACCGACGGTAATTTGGCTGTGTAAACGCAGTTCGTTACGAATTGACCATCTGCACTTCGCGTCGCAGGCATACAGGGTTCGCGTATTCGAAGTGAGAAGCTTTAATAATTGCGAGAGTCTGATGGAAAGCCTTTTATCCGACAAACATAGCTTTCATTTGCGATCGTTAATCCAACGGGTCGGGCGAAAAGCCTTTTTATAATTAAAATATTGAAAATTGCAAGCCCGAATATATCCCATAACACTTTGAATGTCTGGAAAATTTTCATTCTTCGCTGAATTCCGAATTTGCTTTTTTTTTCAATTTATTTCGGCGGCATCATTTCTTGTTAAATCAAAATTCTGTAATAATTTTATTTCATTAACACCCCCTGTTCGAAAATTGAGCTTAAAATCAATTTACTAATTGATTTAGAGAGTCATACCTACCCACTGTTCGACCCAGAGCAATCATACAAAATACCCTGCGACCTGCTCATTGCCATCCGGTTCAATAATTTCGGAATTCATGGGTAAATGAGCAGACAGAAGAGCTTTTCTCTAAAGGCATCAAGTACAGTATTCCAGACTTTCTTTATCACAGAATATTATAAATGTGCCAAAAAAACATTGTCAATAATATTTAAAGGCGTTTCAAATGATCTAAAAATTGGAAAAAAAAATTGTGCTCATGGGCACCCTTCCCCACGACGATATTTTTTTTGTCTTTACTCATTTGGAGAACGGGTAATATCCGTCCGGCTCTCAAGTAAGAACTACCCTGAAATACAATCAGAAAAAATTGTGTGACGAAATGGGTAAAAAAGAAATTCATCCCTGGTTCAAAGTCAATAAAGTATGACAGAGCAATAGAGAACACCAGAAACATGAAAAGCGTCTTTTTTGTCATTTCCGCGTATTTGTTAATATTCTGTAATATCTTATGGGGTTCGATCGATAAATCGCAGGTATAATTCGTCAATGATTTTGGACCCGTTCGTCGCCAGTCGTCGGTCGATGTTCTCTGCCGGAAACGTTGACTTACTGGTTGCGTCGACCCACTCGTTGACTCGTACTACTGTGAAAGACGTTTGAGTTGATGATGCGGTGTACGGATGTGGAAACGGGTTGATGGTTGATGTGGATGATGAATTGGTTGCAAATTTTATTGTTCATGGGTATTTAATTAGCTGTTTACTCTCCGGGTCAACGCATATAATCGGCTGCCAAATATATTTGCGAATCTAATTCTTGAGGAAGCTGCGACTAGACATTGAATTTCTTAATTCGTCAGAAACAGGAAATTTCTTTTGGGAATTTCGTCCGTTTTTATCCACAGCCTCGCACCGTTACTATTCTCAATTTCGTCGTATTAACTCTTGTGCATTTTGTGTGTCGATGGGGCCATGAGCAGATCGATGGGCGTAGTGAGAGGAAAATGAGTACCTCAACTAGACCCAATAACTGATATTCTGGAAAACGGACTTTAAGCGTGATGAAACAAAAACATAGGTTTATTATTCGTCAAATGGAGTTTCAGTGAGCCCCAGATATAACCACCTAAAATTATAACCAGGAGATTTTCACGAAAATTACGAAGAGTCTGAGAGGCGAGATGAAAAAGTATCAACGAGATATAGAAATTATAAACTTGAGTACTTTAGTCGACAAAGTAAATACAGTCATGCGAAATATTATGAGGAAATTTTCGACCAGCTTAGTTCCTGTGTTTGTACTGACAGAGCGGCAAACAGCAATTAGAAGGTTGAGTAGGTATAGCAATGAACAGACCACACATTGCAGTGACGAACTTTGAGCAGGCTTTTTTGTAGTTTGAATTATTTTTGGCCTGGAAAATGCACGTCGAAAATATAATTTGGGACACGAATTGCTCAGCCTTCGTCTAAAAAAGGCCGATTTTTTGCACTGCCAATCTCTTGGTAATGTTATCAGATCGTAGGCAGTAGACCATAAAGTGTGAACCTTTTCTGGGCACTTTGGACGTTGAGCAAGCCGGGGACTTGTCTAGCTCAAGTCGATAATGAAGCGTTAGTATTCAACTGGATAGATGCTCTGAATTTCTGGTTATAGCCTCGACAGACTTTCCGCATCGATAAGTTTTAGGGAGCTTGAAACTTCTAATCTACACCAGTCACGGCTAGAAAACGTTTGTTCATAGGTCATCTACATTCTACAAGATTGTTTCTGTTCATACATAGTGTTGGCAAATCTAACGAGCTCCACATTTAGCTTTGATAATAGTAGTCGAATGAAAGCTTGATCTGGTTACCCTAATTATATCCCACATCGCGACCTTCGAAGCTTTTCAACAAAAGAAAGAAAATTTTTTCCAGTCATACAATAGCCGACTTCAAGACCGAGTGAGTGGATGCGGTTCACCAGCTTTCACCCTAATTGCACAGAGCTTAGAGTGTATAAAGGGAAACACAGCACTTTTTGTCACGAGCAGGCCATACGATTCAGATTAATAGTGAGTATGACTGTTGGAGTCTGATAGTCTTCATTAGCGTAAGGAACAGTGATGCGAGACTGGATTATCGAGAAGGGTTGTTGTTCTATGTCAGAACTCTCATAGTGCTTCCATTATATGGAAATTTCTTCAATTACTTCCGGCACTTCAACAGAAAGTCAGTAAACAGGGAAGTCATCTCGCCCTCGGTTTACAAACTTGTGAATTGACAGTTTTTATGGTTTGGTGTTCTTCGATATGATATTGCCTAAAAAAATCTATATTATTTTCTGAAAATTCTTCTCACAATATCGTTCCATAGTTTCTTTTTCCTATTATCCTCTGTGTCATGCAAGGGGAAAAAACTTTATCATCGAAATTCATGAAGATCCCTTAATATCCATGAGCCTAAGAGCATTCCTTGCAGCGAACAGCTGGAGGCCCGTGACTTTCGCCTTGATTATACTTCAAAAGTTCAGAAGACTAGTATATTGCTGTGATCAGTATGGGTTATTGAAAAATTCTTTGGGTGTACCCCTGCAGTCCTTAAAAAATACCTCCCGAAGAAGTTTCTTCTCGAATATCACCGGCACCACGTAGTTTTATTTTATCTATATAAAAGTAGTGTTGGGCTGAGTAAAAAACGATACATTTGATTCCTACATCTACCGAATCCTTCATAATAGAAAGGGAATTTCATGTGACGTGGTGATCGAAGATCCATTTCCTCGGCCCTCTAAAAACGCCAGACTACATCAGAGTTTGATCGGTGGACGACCGTCCGTGAATTTTTTTACTACTTTTTTGACAGCCAGTTCCGTGGAAGATACTCGATCCCAGATTTTCCTAATATTCTCCCAAGAGATACTGAAAACCTCGGAGTAAATCAGAATTCAATATTTTAATATCTATCGTCCAACTCTCTCGGTGCCAACGCCTGCTTCATCCCCCCATAGTCTACCCTGACTTCCTCCTTTCCGCCATTGCGCGATCAAGTTTCTTTTCCAGTAGTCCTCGTCCTCATCCTCAATCTCTTCTTCCGCTTCATCTCCTTCGCCTTTTTGAACCACTGCAGGATGATACTTTGTCTTTATTAGGGGCTTGGGGAAAGAGAATTTATCGCGAAAGGAATTAAAAGTTTCACGCGAGGCACCCGAGGGAAAACGGATTGATCATCCACCGAGAACCGCTTCCATCTACCTAATACAAGATGGCCTTACCGTTACTGTTATTACTTTTAATATTATCACCATCGTTATATTATTCAACACAGCATATCGTTATTGGCAAAAATAGGTCTCATATTTTAGCGGTAATGTCATTTCCCTTCCGAGCAAAAAATCCAAGTTTTTACTTTATCTTTTTTTTTCATAATCACTGCTTTTACCAGCTGTATAATCAAGGCCGAATTCAGGATTGCTGAACTTTGTGTTAATTCGAGCACAGGCCCAACGAGTACCCGTACCTTGTTCATTTGCACGCCTCGTGAGGCAAATAATCAATTAACAAAGTGTCACCGACACGTGTGTATCCCTACTGTAGTGACTGGTTAATCAAAAGTTCATCAAACAGTTGATGTCACGGTTAGAGTTTAAAAAATCTTTTCAAAATTGTCGTTAGCTGTAGTAGTGAGAGTTTACTCTTCGATTCTGCATGGTTCTTTCAATTCTCAAATAATTTTTCGTTTCAACTGTCAAATTTATTTCCGAACTAGAGATATAGCTGTCATCTATAGATATATCTGCTTGGGGATATAGGTACAGTGTTGATTGACTCGTCAATTAATTTTCCTCGTATCACACGGGTATATAATTTCTTCACCGCGGTGCAGATGTATTCAGTACCAGAAACCACAGCTCGAGTGTATAATATAGATGAATTTCCAAAGCTGATATTCGATTTCCGCACTTGGGTATATTAATTTCCGCAAAACATCATTGGCAGCGGACGATGCGCGCCTTGAATATTGATTAATAATTAATCTTCGGAGGTATGTATGTATGTGCCTTAACCCTAATTTCTATTAATTACCTCTTAATCAATTCAAGCACCATTTGCTGATCCGCGCTGTCGACTGATATCGATATTTCGGCACTTAAATGAGGTGGCAACTCTCCTGAAATTGATTATCTAAATTTCTGACCTCCACTGGTATATCGCTTCGTCCTATCCTCCGGGATTTGACATCTTTCGGAATGGAATCAAAGCTGGACTTAGGGGTCGTACCGGAAGCACTGGAAGTAACATCGCGTCTACGAAAAGCTGGATCAATAATCATGGGCACATATCTAACCGAAGGTTGAAATCAGTTAGGAAATCGAGGATTACGGTGTAGAACCAATGATCCTGAACTTGTAACGGCATATATCCCGTGCATTGACCATGATTAAAGCAAACTTGGGGATGGGAAAATTATACTGATGGCCATTTTACGGGCACTACTGACGTTGATGCACGACTTCTATTAAGTCGTTCGTGGGATTACGGGACTCAGGATGGCATGACGACCCCTTCTTCCTTCCGGGGTAAAGCTACCTTTTATTAATTACCTTATAAACCTTAACGTCGATACAATTTGACGACAGGCAGAAGTTTTCCACGGAGAATAATTGGCGTAAATTATTTGGCAAAAGGCCGGTGGACCGTTTTATAGGTCATCGTAGAAGATGGGGTTTGTTTTTTTTTTTTTTTTTCTTGAAAGGAGCGACTTTTTTTTACCAAAGAATCTCGTCAGATGAACCCGAAGGATCAGCTGAAATCAAGAGACTCGTATTTTCATCCGTAAATTTGACCCCATTTTATCACGAACCATTTTCCACCATTTGTTGGGGCGGCTTATACAACGCGCTTTTCTGTCTATTTTTAAAAAAAAAAAAATTCTCAGACGATGAATGGACGCTTTTCGTCGCCCTTTTTCCTCGAGGATCCGAACTTTTTGTCACCAAACTACCCGAAGTCACTTCTACGCGCTTTCTCTTCAGAGAACTCGATCGCGACTATATAGTGCAGTCGAGGGAATAACACGACTCAGGGAAACCAGAAATTAATTTTCTAGGCTCTAGTAAAAAACAATGCTACTTTCCAATTTTTTTTTAGTCAAATTTCTGTCACGTTAAAATTTTTGCGTAATAATTACACCGCTAATTTTTGAAATGTGGATGTGTCTGGTATGCCAATCACCAAACTATCAATTGGGTGTCTCATCGCGATATCACACGTGAACAAATTTATTTACTGGGTTGTTATTAATCTCAGCTCGTCAACGCACAACATTTTTTTATTTGTATAGCCGAGAAGTATACACATAGCTAATGATTAATCCTAATCGCAACCGTTATTAGTATGTCTTATGATCTTGCGCAATCTCTAATTTAATTGCCGAGTAGTACCGATTAGCACCATGGTTAATCTACCGAACCTTTGATAACTCCGACTTTTCAAACTAACACGAAGGTTACTACGTTCATTCCTGAAATTAATTCTCGGCTAGGTGGGTAGATGAGTCTGAGAAGCAGAACGACCCTTAAACGCTACCAATCCTTAATTTAACTTGATTCTGCCATTCTGTACCTATCTTACTCCAGCTGATTAGATCGGTTGAGTTATTGGAGTATGTATGATCAGAGACTCGAGACTTGGGACGCTAATTATCGCCGAGATCAAATATGTAATTAGTTTTAGGCATATTACTCAAATATTGGTCAAGTCGAGTATTTTTATTCCTTATACGATGATATTACAGATAAGTAAGCCGTTTCATGACTAGAAAATTTTTGGTCTAACAATAAGTATATAGAGTTGAAAAATTATGCGTACGATGCCGTGACTTATCAGCCTTTCTCAGCCCTCGCACCAGGTGCGTGTCCGGGTCCCTAACGTGAGCCATGAAACTCCACCATCCCTTAGCATCACTTTCGGGACTAATTCAGGGTAGTTTTATACGGACAGCTAAATTTCTTCAGAGACACTTTGTTCGATACTTGCGTTGTTCACGCCTCGAGGTAAGGGTATGGCGAGGGTGAGACCGGCGATGCTACCTGACAGCACTCCTGGGTGTCAAAAATTACCCAATCCTGATACCGTATTTCAGAGTTAATCCGACATTCAGTTATTTTTTTTTTGTTTGTCTCTTTTATTTTTTTATTTATAATGTACTCTCTCGCCAGCTGGCGTCACTCGCTCCCCCAATTAATCATCGGGGATCCTATGGTGCGTTGAAAAATATAATGAGTTCGTACAATGGCAATGGAACATCTGCGTGTCATTTGCACCCACCGAAATTGATTCTTCGATCAAACGTATCTACTATGCATAAGAGATAAAAAAAAGATTAAAAAAATTGCCAAGTACGTTACCGAGGCTTTGAACTAAGGATAAAAATAGGTAATTAATGTCAAAAATGAGATTACTCAGAAGTGGGTCACCGCTGATTTCTGTTTAATTGTCACATAGCATTCTGCTTTTGATAGAAAAAAAAAAAGACAATTTCTTCATGTTCGGTACTCTGAAAACAATTACGAGCGAATGAAAGAGACCCTATAATCTATATGGACGGTAAGCTCGAAAACCAATTCCATGAACGTAACAGTTACATGCATCAATTTCAAAACCGAATGGCGACACGTTCGAGCAAAATTTTACTGTCATCGAATACGTTGGGACGAAATTGATTTTTCGTATTCATTAAAAAACGTAAAATAAAGTTAGCAAACAATAAATTTCCACGTCTTTATCCGCATAAACGCCTAAAGTATTGGGGAGCACTCGATCTCCGAAGGCTTAAAAATTCCGTAATTTTGGCATTTCTTTTTTTATCCCAAAACGTATGTATAGAAAAAGACGATGATAACGAATGAGTTGGCTGGCTAATTAGACTGCAATCATAATTTATAAGCCAACGATATACGAATTGCTGAAGATGGATACACGAAAATATACATTCAAATTATTTCTATAAAAATTTTTTGTAGTCGTAATTTTTTGAGATAATGAAAATTCGCAGGTACAGAACACCTCTTCGTCTCTTTCAGACAGCTTCCGCTACTCGCCATTCCGCTCGTGACTGTAAATACCATTTGACGCGATGTCCCATGCCGCATGGTTGCTCGTAGGACAGAACGAGATTACGAGGCTCACATCCCCTTGTTCACATACATTCAACGAGGACCCTCACCTAACTATATATACATACATAGATATATATATATATATATGACGCATACACAGGTATAGATATACGTCAGAAGGCGACAGTATCTGTCAACCTGAGCTTTCACACGGCTGCACGTCATTTCCCCGGCGGCTTGTTCTCGTCCCCGATCATCCTAGTCGCTACTTTTCACCATCGGTACCTACCTTCTCTGTCCCTTGTGCGCCCTATGTATTTTAACATTTTTTTTCTCACTTCAGCAGGTCCATATCGACTTCGTCTTTGCCTCGGTTGCAGTATACGTTATATACGTACATATATTCAGGTAAAATTCATTACGATAGTAGATTTACACCGAATGAGATATATGCGATATGTAGGAAGTAGGTATGACCAGGTATACGTCACAGATGCATGAATCTATTCAGGAGCAGAAAATAAGATAATATGGAAATATACCGGGATTTTTCGTTTCAAATCAGCCAAACGGGTGTAGTCATGGGCACCGACAAAATTGCAGCCTCTTGCGGTCCAGCATCCCTGCCGTTTAAAACTTCCCAAAATCTCTTATGACGATTAGCAGCTTTGTAATAAGTCTGATATTCTTTGAAAAAGGTTCGAAGATCGATGAACGATGATTCGAGATAACAAAAAAACTAGTTCGAAGATGCGTAGTATATAAGAGGCCTCTCATCATCAACCAAATGCGATATGTGCAACAGCAACGCCTAGGCATCATCCCTGTGTGAATTTCTTTGGGGTGTTTTACGACGTGTCTCTTCCACGAAGAAAAAGGAAAATCACAGTCGAGTCCTTGGGGAAAAAGCCAGTCGTCACCCTACCCTTAAACAACGTTCGTCTTCGGACATATATGTATGTCTGGAACAAGTTGTAACATCAGGGAGCTAGTTGTAGTCTTGAATAAACAGTTTGTAGCTGTCTACCTCCTAGTCATCATTTGGCTTATTTTCATTATTCAAATGTAGAATTTCCCGGCTTTACCCCAAGTGTGAATATATAACATACGCACATATGTAGACCCGAGGGAGTAACATGGGACGAATTATACCTTCATACGAAACATAAAGCCTGTGATAGTCAGATTTTACAACCACACTGGTGTCGGAGCGGGCTTCATTGATCCCTGATCAATTAGACGCTCGTACTTCGAGTGCAATAAAAAATTAGCGTGAAGTCCAGGCATCCAGGTACAAGGCTGCAACTTACAAACACATAGGTTCAATTCCTGCCATATACAACGTGCATTCATGCCTAGGGCGGCAAATATAGATTTAGCAATCAGATTAGATTTCTCTAATTTCAGTTGATGACAATACTACGGATTCGCAATCTTGCCATGGTCATAGTTTCGCTCAATTGTGTGCCTCGGTATAGCCAAAGCTCTGGTGAAGTTCATGGAAGAAGTTGTTCATTTTCATTGTGAACTGGAAAATATTCCCACAAGTTTTCCCTTATTTCTTCTATTAGCTAGTCGAAAATGATATTGACTCATTGTTCGAGCAAGTTTTTCTGAATTTTTCACCTCATAAATTGGTTTCGCTTCCTTTTTTTTTTTGTCATGGGTATAATAGTGCGGCAGTACCTGCTGTTTCATCCTTTTATAAACTCGGTGCAGAAGGACGTATTTTTTTTTTACGTAAAAAGCAGTAGGTACTATGTAGAGCACACATTCGCCTTTGCACACTCTGGTGTCGTTCGTTATAAACTGTATATGTACATTAATATGACATGAATCGTGGGCTGTAGTCAGCTGGTCATTTTTAAGGCGAGAAAATTGCGACGTTCGTTTGAGTAACGAGTTTACGTGAATTCGAAGTATGATGTTATACGTCTCTCACGTATTAAAAATACGAGTATTTCATCGAAGGTAATTGACAAAGGTAGAAAATCGAGGTAAGTAAGCAAAAAATGTTGTATTGGCAAGTCGCGGTTATCAACGATTTCGTTTCAGAGTTTCCACCAGCAGATTCCACATTTTATGATTTTATGTACTTTTTTCTGCCACGTTTTTGACGTTCCATGTTATTGCTTCATCTCCACTGAAAAGCGTAGGTTTTATGGAACCGTCCCTCCGCTTTATAATAAATTGTTTTTTAATGAGAATTTCTAAACAAGTATTCAACTCGCGTATATCTACAGACGGAGAACAACTGTTCAGATGTAGGTACACGCCGGCATCATACCATTCCATTTCCATTTATACCGGATATTGTATTTCAGTTCTATTCAAAATCATCAAATTTCTTTCCACAATTTTATCCCCACCCTCACATTTCCCGAGCCGAAATACCTGTTCAGAAAATATCTGGAGAGTGGTAGCTATCGGAAAATTTTCAGCTACTTTAAATTCTCCTAGAAAATTGAACAGCAAAAAGAAAGGAAAAAGGACATTTTTCAACATTTACGTAATCATAATCCAAGTCATATGTTACCTGCGTGAGCCTCCAGTGTTTTGAGGCCTTGGCGATTGGATCAGTGACCTGTGTGCATGCTGCTCCAAACAGCATTACCTTGTGAGGTCCACTGTGCATCATGTCGAAAAACGCCTTCACTCCGACAGCAGCGTTGCACTGAAAAAAAAGAAATTATTGTGAGACAATTTTTTCTCATACTTTTTGTGCAACGATATGCATATCGAAATTTTTCTCCATGAGTTCTACCATGGGAAAGTAAATTGGAACAAATTTGAAGTGAGCATTCTTGCAAGTATCGAAGTGACCCATAAAGATTTCACTACATTGATGATAATCAACGCGTTTTGATAGTAACTGAATTTTTATTGTTTCTAATTTCATCAGTTTAAACCAGTACGACATTTCGTTGCACGAGACTGAAGTATTTCATGAATTTATAGCACATTGAACAGACAGTTGAAACTTGGAATTCTGAGAATGATTCATCGGAAATGTAGCGCCGTTGCACATGTGATAAAAATTCTTTCAGAAGTAGGTTCAATCGAGCCTAACAGGACGAGGCAGAAATTCGATAGTTGTTGAACTCTTCCCAACAATATATTCTCGAGTGACTTTTGAGCGAAGAATTCATAGCCGAGGCTTGCGAAAGGCTTGCGAAAATTTCTACTGAATGTGGAATAATTTATCTCGACTACTGAGTGTTGCTAACCTCAGGCCGGAGGAGACCAGCAAAAAAAGTACGTAACACAAATTTGTACGTCTGAAATGTACAGCCGTTTGTTTTACCTTCTTTTGCAGCCATTCATCCCGAACCCTCCAGGCTTATGAACTTTCTTTCATTATTTCGCTTTCGAAGAAGAATGACTGCTTTTCTTTTCTCGGCGAGATAAGGTAAGATATTTCGATAAAATTCATTCTTTTCATGATCTCTTTTTCACGTAGAATAGAATAAGGGAAGATAAATGAACAGAACGTCCTGCGAGGTAGGCAATTATGAGCCATTGAAAGAAAAATTTCTTATCTAAAATCAAATGTGATTAGAAAAGCCAGCATATGTATACATATAATATTTGAAAATAAACTCTAACGTCGTTACAAATGTAACTATGAAATATCATTAAAAATTTTCCCCTCTATTAGAGTGAACTGTAACCTCCTTGTTCGCTATTCAAATATCTTAAGTTGACGAGCTTTCATTTTAGCGTAGGCGTGAAAAACAGAGCTGTAAGAATACGGGGAGAAATCCGACAGGGCTTTTGGATGGGTAAAAAAGTTTTACTTACCCGCTGCAAGATTCTGCCAGCCAATTTCAACTGCGATAATTCAACGAGGTATATACGTATAGGTACGTGGTATAAACTTGAATAAGTTGTAGACCCGCGTCTCACAATCAGCCAAGCCCAAGCTCAAGCTCAAGCCCCGACATCTGACACCCCAATATACTTTGCAGTTAGGAAGTCTATGGTAATTATTTCGACTAATTCAAGACTATGGGGAAGAATTTTCACTCTTCAAAGTGACTATTCGAAATTAACCCCCGTTTTCATTACTGCGCTAATTTTTTTATGTATATCTCTAACAATTATGTGCGCAATTTTTTATTTCGCTAAAAGATTTTGCATTTTATTGAGTGAGATATCGATAAAGTATGCTTTAAACATATTAAACAGTGTCGTTATTATCTTTCTTAATTTTTTTTTTATTGATTTCGCGTCAAAGACGTGAAGACATTTGAATAGATTCGATTACAAACGTTTACATAGTCTCGTCTGAACTTAGATGACGGTGGATATTGGTGACGACTATTCTGTGTTGTGCGATAGATATCCCGTGCTGCGAAGGGTGTGGAAATGTGTGAAAGGTGTGTATTTTAGTGACTATATACCAGACACGTAAGCGCACAATAAATCGGGCTTTTTTCGTTTCCACTTTCTGCCAACCCAGCATCCCGCTTCGATAATACACGTGAGTCGTAACACAGTCAATTCCCTTCGAGGCGTTCTTCGGCTTCGCGAAAACACGCCGCAGGGCGATAGAAGGAGTGATATTTCTCGGTGCTTTTGCAAGCCCTAGGTCGTTATATAACATAGAAATTCCGTGACGATCGATTGGGATAAAATTTCACCAATATCTATCGCGAAACGTTACGAATAAAAATGAGTATTGCCAAAGGGCTAATACCCCATGTGTATAGTTATACGGACTTCAATCAGAGATCATAGCCATTTTAATAAACTAAGTGAAATCAAGTGGAATCGGATGCTATTTTCGAGGTACATGTATGATCATCATATATTTGATCCGTAAAAAAGTTATCACTATATCGAAAGTAAATTTCATCGATTTAATACCCGGAGAGGGATGTTTTTGAATAGAGAAGTTTATATTTAATTAACTGAACTGTAACGTATCGTTGGAATTTCCGAGTTTGCAGTAACGCAAACTGGTGTAACCTAGGTGTGAAAACGCATATTTCGAAGTACCTATACGTTATAACTATATACGTGCGCCCAGCTCAAACACCAGTTCTGGATAGTTAAAAGTTTAATTTATAAATGATGATTTTATTTTTCTTTAAATTTAAAACTTTTCTAACTGTACAGCACTCCGTCGCAGCTGGTTATAACAGTAACTTCTTTCAGTCAAACTTTTATCCTCGTTCAACTTTGGCTCGTGCAGAGTTCGAATCGCCCCGTACATTAACTCTTACATTTCAACCTGGGACCCACTATTCTTGTTCCATTTTTTACTGCGGTAAAAAAACTGTAATTTCATTGTTGAAAATCTCTAGTAGTATAGGTATCCAAGCCGATTTATCCCGCTTTCCGATTTCGTGAATTTTTAAAACTTTCTCCGATATTATACCCACTCCATGTGTCATATCCGTTCTTCGGCACCCTTTCCACTCTTCAACCCTCTCGTTTAACCCTTGCACACCGAATTTATTGTGTTTAGTGCTACCCTTGTTTGACTGTGAGGAGTTTGTACCTAAACTACTAAGCCCGAACTTTTGGCGACCTAAGTCTTTTGCAAGTTTGTTTAGGCCCAGGAGGTAAAGTTAGGGTGACGATTTTCCACATTTGAAGAGTTAGGAGGACAGATAAGCGTTCAAAGACTGAACTTGCTGGTATATACGAGTACATACATGTCAGCGTCACATATGTTTCATTTTGTGTATTTCCACGATATAAGTTCAAACCAGTGGTCGGTTAATAAGTAAGAAGGACTTGCGCGAAACAATGAGGCCAGCGAGTCGTATACGGTCTCGAAGGAAATCTGAGGAAAAATTCCAATTACGTTTAAACGAGATGAAATCTGTAGAATCGGGGAGTAATCGTCCAGAGAGAATATTGTTCCTTATTTTTTGTCAAAAGAGCGAACAACACACGTGATGTACCTACTGGGAACAGGTGATTTATCAAAGCTACAGAAACCAGTCCGACTCTTGTACCTACCTGTATAATGTCACGTACGTTATAGGTATATACAAGGTACCTCATTACTTATTTGCCTTTAGAATAGCACAAAGCTGAACTAATGGACCGTAATTGTCTTTGATGGGGTTCCTCATTTGTTCAAAGAATGAGACAACGGGCGGACATCACGTTCGATAGCCACAGGCAAATACCTCGAGCCAATAGGTAGACACCCACACACAATGGCCAGAGATAGCGATCTCTTGAAATTGTGCTATGGAGCTCTCGGCATCGTGGCAAGGAGTGCTACTCGCCGACAATAATAATAATCATAGCTTCAATAATTCAGTAAATTTAGTTTCGCAAGGTAATGAGAGATAGAGTCGTTACACTCCCGCATTCATCAAAAATAAAATTGGTCATTTGTTCAACTTATGTGGTAAATAATGGGGCTATAAGTTTCTGCAAAGGCAGTGCCCAGAACGTCAGTGAAAAAAATAAGAAGGTAATATACAGCGCTAGGATAACCTGGCGATTTCATTTTTGGCTGGTTGCTATACTGATCTTGATGGAACGTCAATACATAAGTATGTATAGTCAATATTTACGGAGATTGCACAAAATTTGCCGTTGTCAGTGAAGAAGAGCGATTTTTCACGTGGTTCAATACTCTTTCGGGGTTGAAAAGACAGAATCATTTGTTAAAGGACCTAAGGACGTCCTTAAAAATATTTTGGATCTCACAGTGATTGTCAGAATACATACTGTATCGATGCAATGTACAACCACACCGTTTTAACATCCTACCACCATCCCTTAGGTTTCTTGAGTTGAGTATTGTAGAATGTTAATAAAGTGGTGAGACATGCAAAGTATTTTCTTCCCTGAGGGTATTCTTGTTAATTAACTTGAAATATCAATTGCAGGACGAAGCGATATACATATTGGCGAAGATATTTCTGCAAAGTTTAATATTACTCTCCGCATAGAATTTCCCCTTTTAATTGACTTCTGAAATTCTAGTTTTAATCCTACTGTTCGATTAATATAAGGGGCGAAACCGCTTTGAGGAATCTATTTTACATATCTAATAGTCCCACCGGAGTAAAGGAATAATCTGAGCAGATCTTACAATCAATGGAAGTGGGAGGTGGCGCGAAAGAGAGATATTTAAATGAAGAGGTGCAAGAAAATTTTGATTTCTCGAAGGAGTCATTAAGCGTTAGCAGCACCCACCCTGATTCGCACTCGAACAAAACTTTTCTCTTTGTCAAAAGTTCTCCTCTAAGAATTTTCCTCATATTTTTAAAGGGACATTCCATTCCGGTGCCCAGCGACTCGTGAAAATCGTTTAAATTTCAAAGAAAAACTTTCTCAAAATTTCACGGTTTGACAATTATTAACTCGACACGGCCTTGGCTTACCAAGTCATAATTTTTTTATAAAACTAATTAATTTCTATATCAGGTAGCTCGACGGTTTTGCCAAATTGAGAAATGATTCTTCAATGGTTAATCACTCTCGATCATTACCAACAACTTGTACGAGATAAATGTTGTTAAATTATAAAAAATTATCTAAACCACCATGGGGAATCATATTATTGGACATTATTCTTCCCTCAATTTCCACCTCTAATTTCTTATGAAAACGTTAGCTGACGGATGTTATTACCGCAGCTCGCTAATATTTCGGTTCTGTATGTTCGTAATTTTTTGTTCCCTTATCCTGAGGCTCAAGCAGCAAGGCTGGGCGTGGGCGAAGAAGCTGAAAATTAATTACAATTAGGGTTTAAGAAAATAGAAAAAAAATTAAAAAAAAACTGGTAAGTTTATAGCAACAGTTAATTAAACGTCAAGAGAGATGCGAGACTGTAGAGAGAAGAAACTAACAAATAATGTAATTCTATTGTGTGTATCTTCTCAAAGCTCATATCGTTTTATTATCCTCAATAGCCCGTACCAGCTGAAAGCGAGAATGAGTACGCAGCTAAATTTGTTTTCTTAATATCCAAAGTTGGGTGGGTATAATGTAATGTTAATTAAAAGCCTAATTAAATAACTCCAAGTAGTAGCTAAATGGCAGTATTTTGATTTTTAATGAAAAGATTCTTCAAGTATCCCACGTGACTTCTTTGTGTATTCCTTTTCAATCTTATTACCGTTTTCATTTCCTTGCTATAAACTTTTGTCTCGTTACTCTCCTCTATGCTTTGAACGAAGCGGGATTAAAGCCCGCTTATAACTTTATGAAGTTTCGTCATGTTCTTCCCGAACGGAAAATGTCTAAGAAACAGTTACGGCACTACGTACAGTATCCTTCAAACAGTAAACACAGTTCACCCCCTTATCTGTATACATATAAGAAATTTAGTTATTATCATGGCCTTGTACCGTGTCACCGGAAGTTTGACGGTTTGAAATTTCCAAATGGCACAGATAAGCTTTAGGGCTCTAAAATCTTCAGGGAGTGTAAACCATGGGGTTCGAATCGGCAGTGTATAATATGTGATAAACCCTGTGTCTCATCGATGCTGGAAAACGATACTACACTCGCATACCTAAGGGCTTAAGTCAAACTGCTTGAACCAAGCTCTCAGCTTGAGCTAAGCGAGCTTTACTTAAGCTCGTCCAGGTTTAATGGGCTGCACTTCGATACTTACGACAGCAACTAACATAAGTAAGAAAAGCATCTCACGAAGCCTAGTCGGTGTGTGATTTCACAAAGGTATACAGAAGATGCCGTATCTTCTTATCGGATATCCGGTAACTTTATTGGATAATAACGAATCCTTTAATTCTTGATATGAGGAAGCTATAACGTTTGTCGCGAGATGTAAGTCCATCAAGTATCATGCCTTAAGGCCTTCGGGCACATCTGTTGCGTGGTAATTAATCCTTGATAAAAGCATTATACGATCTGAAATTGGGAAAGTTTTGGAGTAGCTGTGCGTGTACGATCAAGGAATCGATTAGTGAACGCTATCAGTTGCATATGGCCGCTTTATAGTTAATCGGAGATTTTTTCGTAGCTTAAGGGGGGTGCCGAGGTAAGAGAAGGAAAAAATGTTCATCGTATTCAATGTTTTATTACTGCCAGAATGACGGACGGAAAATAATTGTAAAGATAGTATTTGAAAGCTATGAATTTCCGCTTCAATCTGAAAAAAAAAAAAAAATTAAATATCACGAAAATGAAGTCCGCTGCGTCCATTTAAGTAAAGCTCTGCAAAAAACGATTTGCGAAACGGTGACCACGTTTATAGGCAAACGGAATATCTGAAACACAAAAACCAATACTTTTTGGAATCGTCGATGTACCCTCTAAGCGCTTATATGGAATGGATTTTTGATCAACTCAAACGTGGTCAAGTTACGAATCTTTTTTGCATTTGATCGCGTTTTTTGGGATTTTCGCAAACGTTTTTATCAATCTTTCAAAAACGAAAAGTCGGATGAGAAATTCGTTCCACAGAAGCTTAGAGGGTACATTGAAGATTCCAAAAAGTATTGGTTTTTGTGTTTTAAATATTCCGTTTGCCTATAAACGTGGCCACCGTTTCGGAAATCGTTTTTTGCAAAAATGGACGCAGCGGACTCGATTTTTGTGATATTCAATTTTTTTTTTTTTCAATTTGAAGCGGAAATTCGTAGCTTTCAAACGCTGTTCTTGCAATTATTTTTCGTCATTTATTGTCGCCGTAATAAAACATTGAAAACGATGAACATTTTATTCTTCTATTACCTTGGCACCCCCCTCAATCTCTTGCCTTTACTGATAGTCTTGGTTTCCCATATCAGTTTGGATCTCGGCTCGGTTCTTTCGAGTTATTATTGTCGCTAAGCGAACTTATGGCAAGAGCTTTCGATTGAAACAGACGATCGAAGGGTCGAAAGCTCGCCGACGCGACGGTTGAGCGAGACTCTGTCCGATCGCACCGAGGGTTTCTGGACTCGAGGGAATCGTTCGAATCGGTCCACTTCTCACTGAATAATCATTGCCTATTCTTTATCGCTTAGTGGTTAGGAAATCCAATCTCTTCGACGGGAGTTGAACGTCTCGTAGGTTTGAGTAACGATCGGTTTCACTTATTGTTCATTATCAAGAGATAAATCGACTTTTCGTTAAGGTGATATTGTCTCGACCTACGTGACCTACGTTCTTGGCATGAGAAAAAGTGAGAAAGACTAATTGGCAACAGTTGGCAATTAGTTTTCCCTCCGACGTACTGAAAACGGCCTAATTTCTTTACGAGACTTCGGCCTAAAGTGAAGAACGATTAAATTGACTTTTGCCAAGCAGAAACGAAACTTCAACCAACGACTGATATACTTGTCGTACGGAACTGCATTAATCAGATGCTTCGAGGAGGCAGGCTCGAAACTTTTCTCGTTAATCACGACTTCATTCCCTCCTTGGCTTCGACCTAATAACACGAGTTTGCATAATTCCGTCGCATTTGCAATTTGAACGTTTACGATCGAGAGCTAGGCTGCGGAGCGTTGAAAAAAACCAAATGTGAATCTCGATCAATTACCTACTCCGATCGATTACAGGACCAAGATCCCAATTTCCAATCCACCCCATCGCAGGAAACGGGCAATCTCCCATTACCACAAAGATTCATTTTCCCATGATAATTATGCGCCTGTATCCTGTGGGAAACGCGTTCCCCCTTTTGAGGGAGTAATCAGAGTATGACAGGGGGCAGTTTGTAGTTCATGAGGTAGTTTTGGTAATAGGGTGATATGGTCTTTGTCCTCTATTAAACGTGGTACTAGATGAACCAGAACTCTTTCAGGAATTTCATATCGTAATGAATAATTTTCAGATAATTGATGACTAATTTAATATCGTGAGGTTCCCTACTGTCGTATGAATTCCAGGCTAGAGTGATTTCACCAAGCCGATGATTTTTACGGATCCTAAATAATCGCGTTGCCATTTCGAAGACAACATTTTCATTTTTTGATAAAGGGAAATTATTGGAATGGTAAAATCGTACAATAGAAATTGTCATGGATGACTGTGAGATCGGTTTCACCCGTCTGGATCATTAACGGTTAGTACCTAATGAATTCATTAATAACGCCAACTCCAATTGCGAATTACTTTTGCACGCATCTGATTATCCACGCGTGCTTTGAAGTTTAAATTAGTGTTTCATCGTAATGAGAATACAAGCGTTTACGGTGAGCTTTAAAATGTTACATTCGCAAAAGCAATTATACTTAGTAGTCTAGTGTAGTACATACGTAATGTACGTAATGTACAAAAATACATTTTTACATAGCGTGAAACACACAAGGTGTGAATTATTACTCCATAAGGGAGTTAGATACGTTATCTGGTGTTTTTTTTCGTTTGTTAATCCATCAGGTTTCTCAATTCGATTCGACGTTTTCGGATCATGAAAGTAATTCGCTCTTGAAAGTCGCAATTGAACGAGCGCCGAATCATCAAGTTCGTACTCATACCTATAACGGACGGTAACTCGGATTCTACATTGATTAAAATTACGAAAGGAAACGCAAGTAATTGCCTCGGAATAAGTTGGTTGAATAAAATTCACAACTCTTGAATCGTTCGGCGATATCGTTATTGAGGATATCGAGGTAAATAGCGATCCGCCAAGCACCGGATCAGGTAGTACATAAAATATTTCCTCCTTTTTTCTGTTCACAAAATATCGACGAGATATTTTAAATTTTTTGGAAAAATTACTTTCACGAATAGCCGGGCGTTCCATAATCTACTCTTCTGCTTAGGGTGAGCTAAAAATACCTATTATCGAATGTCGAATTTCCACGAGGTCTCGTTCAATCAAAATCATGGATAAAAAAAGGTCCTGGCCATGACAAGTACATCGTCAATAGCCCGAATGGTTAATTTTCGATTGAAGTTCAAACTGCTTTGAAATTCACGCTGATGAGCCTGAAGAATTTCATAATTTAGAGGATGTAATTCTCATTCCATTTGGGGGGAGCTTTCCTTTCAAATTTTCTTCTTTTCGTCGTTCTATAGCTCACCGTCTCACCCTCTGACATTCTCGTGCTCTCTGGCTCTGAATTATTAGCGCCACCTAAGCGTGTCACTTTTTTTTTTACTTCCTACTCTTCTGCGCATATCATCGAACAAAATTTTTCCATACAGAATATTTTGGCCGAGAAAACGGGGATTCCACACGCTTATAAAGCTGCTGAATTTTCTGGTAACATGGCTGAAGTACGGCTGCCAGATCCAATTACCGGAAAATGAACCAAATACCTGTCGACTGTGGGGGATCACGTGCCATGAACTAAGGATGACTGCTGTTGTATCGCGATCGGTTTCAATCTTTCACCAGTAATTGTAAGTAGTCTAAAAATATTCGCCCTTCGGATATGGACGGACCGTTTCCCTTTCCCTCTTTTCACCCAAATACATAGCAGAAAAAAAAAAGGAAAAAAAAAAAACAAAAACTCCAACGAGAATAACGAGAGCAACGAATGGGATACGGCAATGTTGACATTACCTTGCTATTCTTGTCATTTTACTTGATATGCGCATAATTACGCCTGTGTAAGTATACATCGTGGTTCTGACTCAAAAAAAAAAACATTCCGGAGAACCAAATGGTGTGACGGGTTGTTTTTTTGTTTTGTTTTTTTTTCTATCATAATTTTGTCGATTCGCTGTTACTTTTTTTTACAGATCAGAAGCATCATCGTTACCGGAAATATCATCATTTAGTATAAAGATGAAACGTGAATAGGCCGTGAAAGGGAAATCGATAGGATCGAGGGACGCGTTGAGGGGTGGTAAAAGAATAAATGATTAAATGAAAAATAATAATAAAAGTAATTGAAAAGGGAATGGGGATTGGTATCTCAGGTACGTCCTGGCCCTCTAAAATGACAGCCACAGACGTAGAAAATTTGAGAACCTCCGAGCTGTCCTATATAGAAATGTATTCTGCCCGGGGAACTGTGACAGACTCGAAATTAAATTAAACCCACATCAAGGAACGGAGGCAGCCGACTCAAATCCCCAGTCACTTATATCAGCTGAACGCGTTCACCTTTCTGTATAAAGAGAAACTATGTAGTATCGTTGAGGAAACTGTCGCCTTTAAAGCCGTTCTTCAGGTCGAAAATCAAACGGCGTCGTCCCTCTTCAAGATGAACTTTGTCAAGAGTCATGATCATGATCATAATATCCAGGGGTCATTACATATACATACATGCACGAGAAATTAGGCGTTGCATTTTTTCTACAGCCCCGCAATTATAATTTGTGAGCTATTAAATGTTACAGAGCGGTAAAACTCTTGCTAGTTATATACGCAGGTTGAATTATGCTTGGATGGCTCGAGCTGCTATGTTGAAGCTTTCGAACTACCATTGTAAACCGACCACGGCAGTATTTTATCCAAAGGAACAAACAAGAGAGAGGAAACATTATGACCGGTAGTCTGCAATGCAGATGTAAGGCTTTGGACGAGAAAGCTAAGTTAGTGAAGCTCAAAGTTCTGCTGATAGTTGCGTCTATTCAAGTTAAGGAACTTTGTCACTCGTCTGACACCCTTATTACCTACAAAGAAAATTCACGGAGTGTTTTACGATGCAGTTTGCACATTAAAACTTCATATGCCGTTCATCTTCTTCATAGGAATGGTTGCGCGAATGGTGATTCCAAAAAAAGGTAAAGCTTCGAAATTCACGCTCTCTGGAATCAAAATTATAAACGGCTAGTGAGAATTTTACGGAATATCATTTTATGTTTGCTTCTATGACTCAAAAAGGTTAAATCAAAAATTGCGGCATGGGATTTTTATATTATTGCGGTAGATGGATTGATAAAATAATGTCAATTTAGAGCCACGATGAAAGGGGACCTTTCGCAGAAAAATTTTCTGCGTACCACAAGTCTCTGGCTTTTGATAAATCGTAGGAAAAAATAAACGGGTCGACCGACGATCTTTTGTCCCGCTACTCAACGCGCCTTCTCCACAACCACACCAACCATCGAGGACTGTCCATTTCGCTAGGATCGATTTATTCCTCCGATCCTCTCTAATGACCTCATTTTTCAGAGTAACGAGATGGTTTCAATCTTGTTCCATTGATCGTGACCCATGACCCTGACGGGGGGCAAACTGATTGGACCACTCTTAAAAATTCTGGACTTCAGCATCCGATTTCAGAAAAATAGAGACCTGATTTGACCAACGATAGTTCACGTTTGAAATATTTTTCGAAATATCTGCCTTGAGCTGCTCCGGCCACTGTGATGCACCTGAAAAGGACATCGACGAGGTATCTTGATCTGTGTGGATTACACCTAGCTGAAACTAATTGTATCAGGAATCACTTGACACACAGATGCTTCGTTTGGGTGAAATCTCCTCTGCACATTGCCCCAAAGAGCCATCATTGCTGCGATCAAAAGCTCTGCAACGCTTTCACTCATTTGAGTACAAAGGATCGAAGAGCACAAAGAGAAGTGGACAGTCGACGAAATGCAGGCGTCGATGACCGCATTTGACGTCTCATTTAGCTAACGACGATTTGCTCGTTTGGGAAGACAAAGGGTTTTGTTGGCCATGCCCAGAACGATTCCACCTTCGGTTTACTCTCTGAGAATGTGACAGTGATTGTAACCGACTATATAATTATAATTCGAATATCATATCAAAGTCTCTTTGTAGTGATAAGGACGAAAAACTTTTTATATCTCCCGGCTAGTCTCTCTATTCCAATAATTCGATATAATGTATAATATGTTGGAAACTATAATCCAGCATGTGATTATCTTTTTTCATCAAGTTGCAGCGTTGATACGAGCTTTTTGCTTACTCTACCTGTTTTAAAACTCCGTTATAAAACGTGGATAATGTTATACGAAAGTGTGGCGGGGTGTTAAACGTGAGATAAAATTATACGGACTAAAATTACGAACTAATTAAAAAATGCAAATTTCTACAAACCGACCAACGCCATTCACTATTACGATTATTCATACAGAAACGAGCAAGTTTAACCTGTCACTCGTTGCCAATTAATTTTCGCTAATATTTGATAACGGACTGCAGCCAGATTGGCTTCCGGCTAATTCAGGGGCGACTTCGACGTTACTGCAAATATCTCATTTAGGAGTTCACCCTCAATCAAGAATTGGGTCAAAATTGATCTCACTCCTCGACCAGATTCACGTACTTGCAAGTTTGATTGCGCGACGTCAATTCCTAGACGTTTTATAAGAGTATATCTCAACTTTCCATAATGAAACAGTGGCAGCTGTTCTCCTTGAAAGTAGCCTTCAGTATAATTTCACCAATTAAAATTATTGAATTTTTGGGACTAATTGCAGTACCGGAAAATATTTTGTTAACTTTGTACCAGAGCAAGGCTTAATTTAACCTGAGCTATTTTCAATGAATCGTTCTACTGCTATTTGAGCACCGATCTTATCTTGAATTTGGTAAAGCTAAGGTCACTCTTCGGCTTTTTATAGAATGTGTCCTATCAGGAGCCCGGCGGGTTCGTTCTATTTATCTCCACCCTGAGAGCTAAGAGACTGGTCGGTATATCTTTGCCGTGAATCCCCTGAAGGTTCTCCGACCAGAGACTTGGGTTTGTAGCTAAATTGTTGTAAGAACTTTGTTGGATTCGTCGATTTCGGGCCTTCTCCAGTTTGACACCATGTACTTTGAAATCGAACGCCTCAAGGCAGGTACTTTTCACTTTTATTCACATATTTTCGAATTGAATTTTGAAATATTATCACATCTGTACTTGACGTTGACACGTATTGCTGCCGTATAATTAAATCCTTAATCGGTCTCCGAGCCTGACCCTACTATCGTGTAACTTGAGGGTTGCGAGATTTTAGAAGAAATAAGAAAAAATAACGTATGCCCAAAAGAGCAAAGTCGACACAAATTTCGACGTATAACGAAACAAATTTACGGTGAATTTTAGGAAAGCAAAAAGAAAAAAAAAAATTATCTACTCTGTATAACGTCGACGCGAGAAATTTTTTGGTAATCAGTAGATAGAATAATTCCGCTAATGCCCAACGAGAATGATAACAGCAATACCATGACAGATGTAAATTCGCAGAATGATAATTGCGCGCAATACGATCTCTTCTGATCTCTGATCACATGATGTGGTTTAATGGAAAATACGATGGACCATCGATGATTGACGATATGTTCATGTTACCAGGAGAAATGCGGTTGTTCATTAAGGTAATTGCATCCTTTCGTTGAGTCAAATATCAGATTCAATCGTATAAAGGAATTGTCAATGTGTCATGCGCCGTCGGTCTTAATCGCCGCACATTCATCTGCGAGCATCAGATAGATCGAACCTCACACACTTATTTTCCACCGTTCGTGGATTACCGAGGCTGACATTGACTGACGAGAAAACCAGAGAACCTTCAAATGCCATCGACAAACTGTAATGTATAAATGATTCCTCGATCTCTCTGAGCATACGCATGCGGGGAGGATGTGAACCTATTGACTTTTGGCATAATACCATAACGCCATTGCTTGCAGCCCACTGAACAATCTTATGGAAAATATCAGAAACGTGAAGAAGACCCCATCGCTTGATTTTTCACCGAATAAATCTGCGATCTTGGAATCAAGACGAAGCAGTTTCTCGTTTAGCACACAACATGAAAAGTTTCATTGTGCTAACAGATTAGGTGAGATTGAAGATCGTCTCATTCTGCATAGGCAGATCCAGAGATCCAATGAAAAACGATCATTATTTGTAGAATGGTAATAATGTCATTCGAAGAAGATGCGAATTGTGGAATCTACCTTCTAGGCTTTATAACAGTAGAATTACATCGGGATCAGATACATCGATTGTGAAGCTTCACTGAAGAGGGTATGACAGAAGATATGATATGATACATGGGACGTACGATTGAAGGACTCATAGTCTATTGGATCTACCTATGAATTTTTAGATTCTTGAATTTTCCACCGGAATAGATTCCGAATGAAATATTTACGGAGATCTTGTCGATTGTGTCTCAGCTTTACAATTCGATACATAAATCCAATAAACTTTCAATTCTCAAGTCTGCTTTGGTACCTCTCTTCTCCCTCTTTTTTGTTTTAGGTCCTTTTTATGTTGGTCAGAAAATAGCCTGTGAGATTCGGAAGCATGAAAAGCAAAACTCGAATGAGGGAAAAAAGGGAGGCGCCATTCGGAATTCTGTTTCATTTTTTCTTGTTTTCCCCACGAACCTTTTCCAGAAAATTATTTCGTTTCCGACTTATTTATATCTTGCTCGTTAGTAATTAGAGAGGTAAAAATTTTCGAGATGTATTATAAAATGTTCGCGATCTTCTGTTACAACTTTTTTCAGTACTGATTAGAATTTCGGTACAAGATCGAGTAGACGTTAAATTATATCTTTGTTTTTTGAAGAGCACTCGAACGAGCAAGAGTGCTGCAATAATGGCTGTTGTAAGCTCTTACTTATTTCGTACTTGAAACAATGCCTGTATACAAACAGCAAGTAATCGATCCGAAACCCATCAGCCTTGCCCCTTCGAAGGCAGCTGTTTTATTTTATGATATCTCAACCTTATTTCAATATTTTATTCCTCCGATAAATTTGACATTTTCATTAAAAAAAATGAAGAGGAAATATCAAACCGTCCACCTCCAAGCTCGATAAAAAAAACTCGTTGAAAGAACATCGCGTTGACCTATACCTAAGAGGTAAACTTGTTGCTTTGCGTGTTTACAGGGCTTAAATGAAGACGCGACTGCGTTGATAAGTGGTAGTTGCTAATGGACGGGTAGGTATAGTGGGTAGTACATGCACCCATCTTCGTTCAAGAGTCCATATAGTTACTTGTAAGAACAAAGATGGATGGAATAATTGATCGCCTTTCGCCTGCAGGAGTTGCGAAAAATTGCACTTGTTGCTTCTACGTGCGTGCTATGGTGTAACCGTATTAAATGTATAGTTATAGCTGCCTACGGATACTTAAACGATAACTAAAAGCAACGTAGTTGCAGCGCGTGCTCTTTCAACTATTTCATTTTATTTCACGTACGTCTCACCTTTTTCACTCTTTGTGTTATTATTGCTATTTCTATTATAAAACTCGAGTTGAAAAATTCACGCTAAATGAACAACAAGAATACCCGGCTATTGTCAAACCCGGTGAGTTGCCCAGGCGACATGTAATTCCTTCTAAAATCCAACAAGGCTCGATAAATTCGCTCTTCGAGGCATTGCTATAAAGAAAAATCAGGTGCCAGCTGTAATTCTCGGATAAAATTTTGGCGCCATCAACTGGTTAGCCGTTCATCAAGGTCCAGACCAAAACACCAACTTCTGGTATATTTACATCATGCTGCCAACGAGAGAGCGTTTGTCCTTTTAATCTAGTGCTGGTTGATTGGCAGGGGAAGTAATTGACTAGCATGTCGATTATGGAAGCCAATAATTTACGCCTTAGTCAATATCTACGTTTTGCACAATTTCAGAAGCACAAACGAGTCCTGTTGTACGTTTTTTTTTTCTTTTTGCGGCGCGCAAGCCGCATAGATTTTACGCCTGAAAATATAAACAAATTTGGATATTAAACGGACGCGGGCGTTGTCCGTTTCAAGAATTCATGCGTATAACTAGAAATTGAAAGTGAATTCAAAATCGTACAATAATTTCTACGACATTGAAGTATGAATGAAAAAATAGCTTGATTTGTTAAGTTATGTTCACCCCTCTTTGACAATTTGTTAATTTTCTATCTGCCCTCTTATCTTCGTTGATTTTATTCGTAGAATTCTACTTCATGAGTAAATTGGCCAAAATGATTTATATTTATTCAGTTTTGTAGTTATATTACGCCCTTAGGTCGAAAATTTGAACATGCGTGGGCAAGAAATTTGGTTCTGAAATTTTTCGTTCTTCTTTGTTCAATTTACTCGTATTTTCTTTTCATGTTCTTGCCAGAACATCTCACATTGAAATCCGGCCTTTTTGGGGCCGAAAGAGATCCACATTTTCTGGAAGAGCAGACGCTGGTTTATTTATTTTGTCAACCCACGACTCTGCGAAAAGACTCTGTATAAAACGGCATGGGCGGTAGCTTTGTGCTTTTATCTTTGCTCCTGTAATTATTTAGTACCTGCTCTATCGAAAGCTGGGGGTAAATCTCCGTGAGTAAATGGTTACCGAAACCGTCTGTCTCTTTGAATATTTATTCTTATTTTTCATCTCATTTTCTTACATTAGTTGGAATAAGCCTACCTAACTCACCGTTGCTTTAGAAATTTATTGATAAGGGAATCTTGGGTCCTCTGCAGTTTCTCTCCGTATTATGCTTACGGCAGGGTCGAGGGGTTGATATATGGACAAAACTTGGCAAGGTTCGAATCGATAAACTCGATTTGTTTTGAATCACTGGGGATTTCTTAGCGCGCATGAGTTTCTAATCAAATACGGTTTGCCCTTAGGAAAATCTATCGGTCGATAGCATTTTGCGAACCGTAGATTGAAAAATGTAGTATAAATCCGGCTTTGAGATAATGTTTTTTACCTCAAGTCGAAAATGCATTATTTATGAGAAACTTTTATTATTCGGCTACCAAGCCTGCGGGGTTCTGTCTTTAAAATTTCATTCACCAAGGGCAGGGGAAGATCTCAATCTGCGTATAGTGATAATAATAATTCAGGTCAAAATTACTCCGTCGTTTCATTTCCCTGTATGACGTTTAAAATTATACCGTTGAAATAAAATTCGATCGAGGCAGGACTGTCGGATATAGGTATATATTTCCGCATGTACTCAAAATTACTTATGAAAGTTACTCAAGTACAAGTACGCGCATGTATAATGAAAATTTTCATTCCTGGGGAAAAAGTATCGTAAATTTCAGGATGTGCCTTCTTTAGGTTATCGCTTTTGCCGTTCAGAACCCGGTGCGATCTTGTGTTTTCTTTTTTCTTTTTTAAGATGATGTATGTATGTACATACATATGGAAATGAGGAAAGAAAGTTCGCTGTCACATCGCGTATTGTTCTTCCGAAATTTTGAAATCGTTCAATTTATTCCGAATCCACCCGGTTGTAAATATTTGTCGTTTATATCGAAAAGTATTCTGCCCCTCGCATACGCACCTGTTTATACAAATTGGTCTCTTTTCCCTTCAGAGGCCCTGAGATATGCAAAGCTTTAGTCTGCAACGCAAATGTGTTGCGCCTAAATGTGAGCCCGACGCAAGACGTCGCAACGCCCGCGCCCTGAAGACCGACCCTCCTCATCTGCCAGTTTCTGTTTTGCGCATCTGATCGTCAAATAAATTTCTCAGTGTTGTTACTGTGTTGGTTGTAAAGTTCCGGAAGTAACTTACAACCCTAAAAGTCTCGGGTAAAAGCAGTCCGATGAAAACGTTTGTCGCAACAATTTCTTGTGCCTAAAGTATCCTGCAGGAATAAAGTGCGATCTTAGATTGGAGAAATTTTTCCTATAGTTTCGAGGAATGATCCTCTCCGTATTATGGGTATAGGGGGAAAATACAGGGACAAGAAATACAGCATTCGAGTAGTTTTCATCAGCGAGAAATTTTCTGGATTTGAGAAATTCCCTTGGCATGGTATGATATACGGGGCTGTGCGCACCGACTGAAGGGTGGATTTAGAAAACAATCAAAAGTCGGGAGCAGTTTTGGCAAAATATATTATCTCAAGTTTCGTAGCCTTTGTTTTGAAGGTGCCAAGAACAACGCCTAGAGCTCGTAAATGAAGCTTACTTGGAGAAATGGGATTTGTCGGTCGTGTATCACTCGGTCTATACGGCCCGTTGGCAAACTGAAATGCGAACGAATTCTTTTTCACGGTACATACGCTGCTATCATCTCAGGCTGCCTTGCACCGCAATAAAAAAGAAAAAAAAAAAACCTAAGAGAAGAAGGAATACAGAAGACACACTGCTTACTCCCCCTACGACACCTGGATTTAACGCGGATAAACTGCTCGTTGAATTTATCTAAATCCGTCACACTGCATGAATTTATGGATAAATGCATAAATACTTATGGGGTAAAGTGAGTGAATACGGATCACCAAGTTTCAAACATTTTATGTCACTAAATACCCATAAGTCAAAATCCCAGGTTCTTATCTCAATTCTAAGTAGTGCCTCAAAGCCTTTATGGACTTTTCCATTCAAATACCCCGCGATTTTTATCACTTCGGCGTTATTTTTGGCTTCCTATCGCATTTTCGCTTCGAATAATCTGAAACTCCGTACACTTCTTACCTAATAAAAAAAAAATGCAAATCAGATTAACTCACGAAGGCTCAAATTCTCTGATCAAGTATAATAGAATACACTCCACGGCGTTCATATCCGTTTATTTAACGAAGAAGTAGACCCACCTTTTAAGGAATCGAGTACTGAGATAAAGAAAGTGAAAAAGTCTGTGGTGATAGTAATTTCAGATTACTATACGTGAGGATCTCTCGAAGAGCAATGGTTTTGGTAAACACAGCTGCGTTGATAATTAATATTGCACACACTTAGAAGATGCTTGCAAGAGAACAGAGAGAATCAGTAATTCAATAGCGAGGTTGAGGTAGACGCGTCGTTTCAGGTATAATATGCATGTACCATCTAACTAAGTAAACTATAACCAACCCTGTACCGTCATTGTTCGCTGACGTGTATTCAATGCACTCGTGGTAGGTGCAGAATAGTTGGCAAACCTCATTTATGTTTATGAGGTAACGATCAATGGAAATAAAAAAGAAAGTTCTTCAGCGAGCAAATCCGATTCAACAGCTATACAATCTGTACAGGGATGAAACCGAAGCTCGCGTAATGATCGGAGCTTCAGTTTTTAATCACCTAAATATAAATTCATCCACACCACAGAAAGCCACGTGAAAAATTCCATTTATGGGGGATATAATACCACACTGGCTCTCGGAGAAAACCTAAACAAATCGATGAAAAAACCGGATACCTATGGGTATAGGAAATAGTAATTATAATTGGAAGCCAAGATGATAAAAGTTGTTACCTCTAAGCTCGGTGTGTTCGCCAGCAAGAAATGTATGTAATAATTCATGGTACTAGGGCTAGGGCACGGTTGGAATAGGGCTGGAAGTCAGAAGACACAATTTTGGGTAAGCTGACAATAGGGTGTCCATTGAAAGCGCTATTTTCGTATTTTATTTCACCCCGTGGCTCAATTGGTTCCAAATAAATAAATAAAAAGTCCCGCAAAAGGATTTCTCTTAATTTTGATTCTAAGTGGTCCCCGTAAGCTCATTCTTCTTCCTGTTTGAATAACACGGGGTTTTGGTGTCAGTTTAGTTATCATTTTCGCCTGAGTCTGCTGAGTGTTTGAAAAATCCGATGATCACGGTGAGGAGACCAGGCATAATCGAAAATTGAATGCGATACGACGGGTAGTTTGGCTACCAAAATCTTGAAAAAATTCGTGGATGTATTCCAAGTGGATTGAATGAAAGAAAAATTGAAATGTAAACGATCCGATTACACAAATTTCATTTCGAATCCTCATATTTCAAGAACGATAAATAATCTATGCTTTTGACGTTCAGTTTTACGACCATGTAATTCTACATCGACGTTTTCCCATAAACTAGGATATTCGCAATCATCGTTTATTCATATCTATCATCGTTATAGACCGTGTAATCATTTAGGTATGTGCCTTTAGGGCGATTAATTAAGCTTTGTTATCAGAAATTTTCAGTCAACCATCCTCATATAAACTGGGTATCTAACCGTGGTGAGTTCAAAGTTGACTCAGTTTTTCAGGATAAAAGAATATACTATAACAAGGAGCGTCGAGAGCTTTAGGCAACTCGCAAAAATTCTATGGGTTGCCCATCAGTTACCGCGTTTTGTGACTTTGATCGGATCGGGACACGCGGGAGGAGGAGTTGTCCAATTTCGTCGAAACTTTACACCAGACATTCCGAACTCGCGAGGCAACTTTTCCCGAACTTTTATTACGGTATCTTATGAATGCCCCTTTCTTTCAATCCACCAAATAATGTTCGCCGAAAACGAAGGAGATAACCGCCTGCAAAGACGGTCTTGTTGTTGGCTGACATCCGCAATAATTCTAAGTTGGGGAAAATTTCACCAGAGGACTAACCAGGAGGATAAATGGTAGGGCACAACGGTTTAGAATTTGAATCAGGATAGAAAGGGATAGAAAACAGAGAGACAAACCCTTGTCCAGTGGAAAACGAAACCCTCTCATCACGCGCGGGTCGTTGGTGCAAATTAGGCTTAACAAATGTGTGCCGAGGCCAACAGGGTCCCCGGGAACTATGTGAATGCCAGGAGGTTGCTCTGAGCTTAATTTTGTTAAACGCTCACGCGCAGAGGCTGAACCTCGTCAAATGTACAACTTAACCCTTTATCTCTGGGAACGGCAAATGCAAATGGAGATAGAGAGAACGCAACATTTGGGCGAAAAAAAAAACCTATTATTACCCACGATTTTCGACTCATCATGAATGTCTGCTTGTAGATATAAATCGCCACGAAAAAGCCGTGAGCTTGAATTCTCTCGAATTTTCATACGTCAAATAACTTCATATCCAATGTCCATAAATTCAAAACGAAGTTTGGTCCCGTGGTTATTGGTTTGTCGGTCGTATTATGGTTAACTGAAGCTATGTGATTTCCGTTTCCTTCAGATACGTAGAACTCATTCTTAGGATGTCGATATCTGTAGTTGACCCGCAACAACCATCGACTGTGCAATCCCGTCATATGCAAGCATCTAGATTCTATAAACGGTTCAGTCGAGGAAAGGAAACTTGAAAATTGAGATTCGGTCTATCGGAGTAAGTGTATTTATCCCAAAGCAACACGTCAACATTGAAGTAGAGAAGCTATAGTCGGATGATTTCCTGCTAGGATGAAGTATAGGTGGAGATGAGCGTGCCTCGAGAGTAAATTACAGTGTAGTGGATTTTCAGAGTAAAACTTTGCTTTGCAGCTGGCGGATTCTGGTTTTACAACCTTTGCATTTAAAACACTCTGCACAGCGGTAACGACGACAGCTGCACTTTGTATATCCGGGTCGTTTGCCGGCACCGATTTCGTCCCTCATGGCGATTTATAACCGCAGCATAGGTATACACAGTTTGCGGATAAAGCCAGGCATTCAATGGGCTGCAGTTATTCGAAACTACGTACCGTAGGATTGCGATATTTCACGAACTGCACTAAAATCTTGATAATAACTTCTCCAGGCAAGAGTTAGGCGATTCGTCATGAAAACATTCGCTATTTTACAATTCCGGTTTCGGTAAACTCATGAGAACCTTAGTGCCGATGCTTTTCAATTCGTTCTCGACGATGTCTGACATCTTTGGACACTGTCCAACGTTCGCTCTTCTATAGCTTTGCATTATTTCTGGTTTCATAAAATCACCGTAGCGTAAGATAGTCACTTTACGAATAGCGGCCGCTCATTTCCCTATTTTCATCGGTGTAAGAGGTACTCAAACACCCGTGAAGAACAGACAGGAAGCCGGAAAGAGGTGGGCCACGGCACGCCGGAGGAGACATTTGCTTGGAATTAGCATCGCAAAGTAGGTGGGTATCTTTCCTTGAAGACCACTGGTATACACATATACTTCCTATATACTACTGACGTAGTATAGGCGGATGAAAACCAAGTCTTGGTGTACATTGGCCAAAACTCTCTGTATAAGGAATAATTCCTCCGTTATCATGCATGGCGCCTCCATTATGGGATTCTCTAAAACGATAACGAAGTTTGCGTATATGAGCATATGAGAATTTCGTATTAATTCCAAGTAGCTTCTGCACGGTTGATCATGGAGTAAAATCCCGAAGTAAAAGTCAGCTTGGAAACGTCGTTCGCTACATCACTATTCTAAGTAATTAAAAATTATGATTCCATTTCAAATATCGGTAGAAACAAATACCTCTGTGACCTCGTCATCGTTAAAAATGTGTAATAATTAGCTGAACCATTTTACACACATTTGCTGGTTCAATGCTTCATGATTGATTGTTATCCAAGAGTAGGAAGAGAAATAGGGAATCCCAATACTCAGGATCGGCAGTCGCGACATCCTGGGGGCAGCACGTGTCACCAGAACAAGGTAGAACGTTTTACGACTGTGAGGTGTATGTGGATCCATTTTTTCTTGTGCAGAGGGTTCAAGTCAATGTAATACGTGCTAGTCTGGGTCTTTCTCATCTTGTCGATTTAATCCAGGTAAAGAGAATCGGGGGACAAATCAGGCCATTTAATTATAACCCAAAGGATCCGGTCGAATAGAGTGAGACGATAGTTTCAGACTTCATATGAAAAAGTCGAAGTTTCGCGAATGTAGAACTGAAATGGATTCGCTATTTCTAGCACTCGAAGCTCCACTTCGTTTTCATTTTCACCTTTTTTACGGATTATAATGGAATCACGATGTGTGATAATTCCATCTAACAAGTGAAACGAATGGTTGTTAACAAACTGCACGTTTCAATTCACTCTGAAAACTCTCCGTTATTTTCCACACGAGATATAATCAGGTCATTAAGATCCTCTATTTTAACGTTCTGATTTCAATCTCATGGTTTCTTCATCTGAAGCATTCTTCGTGGAAGCTAAATAAATTCGAAGTTTAAGTTATCTCCAGCTCAGCGCCGGGCCATTCAACTAGAATTTTATCGGGTCCACTGATAGGTACATTCGATCCAAAGACAGGGCAAACTTTACCTCATATAGGAGTAGAGTAGCCTGGTGATTCAAAAATTCTGCTACAGAGTGTTATTTTTTATGCAGAAGCAGAAGTGGTAAGTAGCGGATACTAGCATGGAACGATGTGTCTATCACGTGTGTGTCCAAGCATAATCTATTTTTTGAACGTAATTTAGTAATTGCCAAGTAAAGCTAATTGGATATATAGGTATAAATAGGTATATATACAGTTTGAATAGTACCGTTTAAAATTAGAAATGTGTGAACGACGAAGGTATCGATCAAATGTGAGTAATTAGACTGCAAATTAATTTGGGAACGTCCATATGGAGAGGGCTCACTTTGTCGGTCGTATGGTTTCCAAAATATTCACGTTTTTTGGGGTGAATATCTTGAGGCCTTTTTCAGGTCTTCGTTGAAAACGATACTATATAACGCCTAGTAAATTATTTCTACATCAAGAACGAAGAACATCAGGGACCATAAATTTCATGGGGTGATGCTTTTCGCACATACCCAACTTTGACGATGAGTAACTTTGCCATTTTTCAACCTATAATGTTAATTTTTTAAATGCTCATAATTTAATCAGGAATTGATTAGGATTGAGAAAATTTGGTGAGGTACAACGTCGATTAATTAAAATAATCGAATGCGCAAATAGGTGCTTCGTCTTCATGATTCAAGGTGCATAATCATCTTCTAAAATTAATGATTCGCTAAGAAGATAGGTATGGAGTATTCACTGATTAATTTGATACACTAATAATTACATCAAATCTGAACCTGTTTCAATTTTAATAATCCACTGATGCAGAATTTGGGATTACCAAACTGGTATTCGCAAGCATTTGCTTTTAGGAGGACTATCTCTAACAGTGGGTAAGCTCTGTAGACGTTTCTTGCCCATAGCTCCTGTCCAACGCATGTTGGTGTTTACCGCTAATTACTGTACTGTTGAATTAGTGTAGTTTATAGTAGATCCAGTGGTCTCACTGCAGAACTGAGTGACTATATACTTGGGATCCTGAATGCGTGTTTAAGGTACATTTTTCATGTAAGGCTGCAGGCGATCACATTACGTCGTTTTATGGCCTACTCCGTTGCTTTAAGTCTGATTTGAGGATGCCATTATCTCTTCGTGTGCTCGTCCAAACCAATCTTTACCGTGCAAAGTTCTTTCGTACCTTTATGACCGCCTTAAATTTCGGTCTGATATCCGAAGCCGAAGCATGAGACGCAATTGTGGAGAATAATGAATTGTGTCACTCCGGCGAACAACTGTTCACCAGAATAAACGTTTTTTCTCAATTTTTCTAGATTACGGAATTCATTACCAGCCAATGTCAAGTAATCTTCTTCGCTTTTTATCGTTGTTTCTATTCTCATCTCCAACTTTCAATCCTACTATTCTGTGTTTTCGTTTATCCGCCGCAAAACTGGATAAGATCAGTCTATCTGTTCACCTATTTAGCCACCTGATTGAGAGAGCGATTATTCTCTCAAACCTGCAAAAATTTTTTCAGAATAATCCTAATTGCGAATTGCATAGTCCAAAAAAGTGCCTAGCTTCCATCGCCCAAACTTCACAGACTTTATCCTTATATTCAATACAACGTTACAACGTCGTTAACGGATAATTTCCAAAACTTTGATGACAGGCTTTCAACGGGCAAGGCACTAACCAGCCAAATGTCCACGTCTCGAGAACTTGTTATACTAGATCGCCTATTGGATGTAAAATCAGGTCGCTAAATAAAGGATGAATTTGGATTATTGCCAGTTAATTTCACGTCGACGAAACCACACAAACGACTTGGCAAATGCGGAAACTGAATCACTTTGTTCGAAACAGGGACACAGCTTGAAGAATACGTAAATTTACGTACATCGGGATCGGAACACTTCACGGGTATCGACTGGTGCGATGAAGGTTTTTATAGAAGAAAGAGTTTTGAAATTGGATTATCCAGGTGATGTATTGTGTCGTACATGTATCACTGCACACTAAAACCTGGATAAGTCTGCTTATGAAAACTTGTATAGAATTTTGTTTGAGAGCGCAATAACATGTGATGTAGGATACGTTCATTATTATGAAAGAAGTTTTTCCTCATGCCAGATGTAGCAAGCTGCAGGCAATTTTAGTCATGCTACTATTACGTTTTCCCGAACTACGATCTATGTATGTACTACATACCAGTCTACTACGTCTACTCCCTTACCAGCTTTGATCTTACATACGTTGAACAAGTGGCTCAAAATGAGATGTTCTTAAATTTCTAGTGCAACATCGTGCAGAAATTTAGTCACAAATTTATTCTCTGCTGCGGAAAGCTGCGGCCTTTCCAAACACAATACTCACCCTGAGGAAAAAGTCTTTTCAAATATGAAAATGCCTATTTAGTTACAGAGAACGAAATATTGATTGTATCAAGCAATAATTCGATTAAGGTAGTCGCTTTCTTATCCCTAATTGATGATCGATTGTTTCAACCGCAATTCTCCTGTTGATGCACGGAAAATATATTATCATTTATACATTCGATTGATTGTTATTGGAAATTTGAGTTTCTTAAGTTTAGTTTAGCTTTTTATAATCAATAACATGAAGTGTGACAACCGGATGACAGTTGCAGAGGTTGTAATGGGAATTTGGTCGAAAGTTATCGCGAACAATCATTAATCCGTTTCCATATTTGCTAGTTGCATGTGACGGTCTACATTCGAGTACGTGATCGACAGGCACGACATGTGTAACGATATTCAAATATTACCTGTTTGTAAAATATTTGTTGTGAGTGAGATAACGACGAAGTGCTACAGCGAACACCCTCACGTTTCCAAGCTCTTGCATGCTAACTGTAGATAAATAAAATTGCGTGTGACAGAGACACGTAGGGAAGTAGAGGTTTGCACGATTGCCACCATATGCATGACTTATATCAAGGATATTATTCCATATCCGGAACTAAAACCTCCACAATCTCTAGAGCTAGTCTAGTCATATCTCTTGCTTGTAGTTTTGTCACATCATTATAAATGTAGGTTGCATCAACGTTACACTGCAAAATTATTAGGTATACACAGTTCCAATACGCCTGGTATATATCTAATGAAGTCATGTGAATTTATACAAAGTTTTTTTTTTTCAGCACCAACCACTATGGCGAATACTAGGCCAAGTTCTGTCCGATCAACATCACTAGTAAGCCAGGATATCATTGATCCAAATTGAATTCGGTGATGGCAGTATCATAGATCGTGGAAGCATTGAGTAAACGGTATCAAACATGGTGATAGCCACAGGACATCAGCTGAGGGCAGCATAAACTAATTCGTTTATCATCCACCCAGAGAAAAAGTTCCTTGAGTCAAGTCAGTTAAAGATTGGTTCAAGTATAAAACTACTTGTTTCAAGTAGTACAGTCATTTCTCCTATCGTTCCGAAATTCAGACTCATCATGAGTGAAACATAGTCTCAATTCGAGACATAAGGCCTCAAGTCACAAACTACGTGATTCGAACCGGAAAAAAGACTTGACTCACGCTCTAAACAAACAGGAGCAGGTGTATGTGAGACCACATCTTTCTGTGCTATGTATTGCCAATTCTTACTTGTTTTCACCTCATACGCATAAAATTTATCTAGAGTGAGAGTGCTCAGAGTAATATGTACAGCCAGGTTCAAAGGTTCAGTAGTGGTGTTTATAGAAAACATCGCAAATTCAGTAATGAAGTATTAAGGGGAAAAGTCGTTTTTTCAGACATTGTTAAATTTTCAATTATCTTGACAATAAGTGATTTTGAGAGAAAATGCCTGACACTTTCTGCAGGATATTAACTCAGCTACAAAAATTTCCGATTTGATTTTTATCACAGTTTAACATTTTGCTGCTGAAATATAAAAAGGAGAAAAATTCAAACCAGAATATCTCTATAGTTATAAACTTACTCGACAAAAAAATCTTCTGAATATACGTCAATTCCCTTCGCGTTGATAGAGAATATTAAACAAAAATTCATGTTTTACTTAAATTTACATATTTTTTTTTCACCGCTTGGGTACTGAAATTACTCACTTTTTTATTTACCTCTAATCGTTTTTGAGAGCAGAGCGATTTCATTCAAAAATGCTGGAGGTAGGATTCAAGTTGCAACAAAGCATGAATCAAGCCGAAAAATAATACTTGAATCAGGCCGAGGTTGTGATTTGAATTTGGTCGAACCAAATACTCGGATCATACCGGAAAAGCACCTTCGGATCAAGTAGAAAGAAAAGGTTCGAATCAAGCCGAACCCTACTTGAAACAAGTCGAACTCGACTCGGTTTCAGTCGGGATTTCGATTTGATATTTTTGTAACAGGCACTATTCAAGCTCTCTGAATTGTGTCGACTCCCGACTTGACTTATCCCGACTCATGTCAAGTCGGTTTTCCCGGTATGATTCAAGAAACTTTTTTCTGGGTGTCAAATTCACTCCATTCCAAGGCCATCCATAGCCATCAGTCTGAACTCTAGAACTGAATGGACTTTCTAAAAGACTTTATTCTATTGGACCTCGCTTTATTCGGTTCGATAGATTCCAATTTCTCTCGCCTCACTTCACTAGAACACGGGTTATTTCTGTGAAAGTGTGTACATCTCGTTGGACTAGTATTGCACTTGTTCCAGGTCACTTGCCGGACCGCAGTTGTCTCATGGTCACCATGGTTCCTGCCTGTATACCTTCTGGGGGATGACAATTGTGAATACGATGGAGTTGAGTAGAATGGATATAAGGAGTGTCACATCTTCTGGAAAAATTGGTTCGGATAGCTGAAAAGGAAACTAACTATGACGATAGGTATACCCTAGGAGATCGAAAAAAATTCTTCAGGAATTTCTCGTAGCGAACGTAACGAGATTAGGTCAGGACTCAGGATCGTGCTAGGGTTCAGCTTCCCTATCTCCCGGGTGTTTGGTTCATCGTCTTTATCTTCCCCTCACAGGCCACTACACACCAGAATTACGCAACGGATTTCAAACTTTCTTTCATCTTTGTTGCTTCAACCCTTTATTTAAGGCTACATAATAACCTGCAGGGTCTTGAGGACGGAAAAACTATCAATTATATCAGTTTTCAACTCATCAGATAATTTCAATGTTTTATTACGGCGAGAATGAATGACGAAAAATAATTGTAAGAATAGCGTTTGAAAGCTACTAATTTACGCTTCAAATTAAAAAAAAAAAAAAATTGAATATTATAAAAATCGAGTCCGCTGCGTTCATTTTTGCAAAAAACGATTTCCGAAATGGTGATCACGTTTATAGGCAAACGGAATATCTAAAACACAAAAACTAATACTTTTTGGAATCGTCAATGTACCCTCTAAGCTTCCATGGAACGAATTTCTCATCCGACCTTTCGTTTTCGAAAAATTGATAAAAACGTTCACAAGAATCCCCAAAACCGCGATCAAATGCAAAAAAGATTCATAATTTGACCACGTTTGAGTTGATCAAAAATTCATTCGTTCCAAATTGTTGAAAAATAAAAACACAAAAAAATGCGTAGGTGTTTCTTTATGACTAATTCATGCTCTACACCCGCTGCCCCGTATGTCTTGTAATCTTGTAGAGGTATTCAACCACGTTTAGGGTTTACTCAACGGTAAAAAGTTGATAATACACCAATCGCTTTCCTTAGCTTTATCCGCTTCGTGTTGTGCAAATTCTTCGGAAGAAAATTGAAAATTCAAAGCTTAAGGAACATCGGAAGCGGAAGTGAAAAGTTCATCTCAAAGATGGGCCAAGATTGCTTCACAGAATACTGTACCTACAGATGCTACTCATTCTGAAAGTTTGCTTCTTCTGAATCCGAATTTTCGAAAGTTACCAGAAGTTGCCTCGCGAATTTATCAATTTCATTGCACTAACCTGTCAACGTTTAATGGAGATAGGAACATGGTGAAGGAGATTGTGGCGAGTCTAAGACGCCTCAACTTGTCAGCCTTACCGGGTCAGCAAAGTAATACCTCAGGGTCGGTATATAAGGTATAACAAATTCACAGAGATGTAATAAGACTCATCAAATATATGATAAATTTGGAAGACTCTGGGATTGGGTAACTGAAGAACCCAGAATTTTAAGGCGGGGCCCGATCGATCCTTAATGAAGAGTCCACGTAGATCAGTGCCAGGTCTAAAAGAAACAGTAGGCATAAGCAGACGGGTAAGTTGGTCAACTTTTCCGCTGCCTTCACCCTTGTTTCCGGATTTCAGACAGATATTTTGTCCAGAATATGTGTCAGTTATCAATATTTTAACGATAATATTCGCGAGTAGGTCGAACCTCTTTTTAGTTATGGAATTCGTTCACGCGAGCACACGACACTTTCACGAAAAACTAGGAGCTATAACACGCCTGCATGTTACATATTGCTATCCGAGTAGATCTGTTCTCCTTCGCGTTATATTCTCGGATGAACTTCAAGGTGGAGTGATATCTGCTTTGAAAAACATCTCACTCAATCCCTTCCCGAAAAAGGGGCTGCAGGAATCGCATAAAGATCAAAGCGGCTTAGTACTTCCTTTTATTACGATCTCAATGGCCCCTGCCTTGATGTGATATTTCCTTCCATTTCATGCTTAAGCTGAAAGTTTTTCTCAAAGGTTCGATTCAAATAATATAAATATTTTCACATCCACCCTTCAGCTTTTGACAGAGAAATTGTTTAATCTGATATTACCACTATGACAATTTCTTCAAGTCACGGTCCAAATAATTCGCGGTTAACCAACATCCTACGTTACTAATTTTCATGAGAAAAACCGACAACCATTTTTCTCGGGATATACGTCCTTTTAGTTGAACTTGCACTGGCCAAGTGAAATCTTTGGAATTTCAAAGAATCTGAAGCAAGAAAATATTCATAGCATATAAAGCAAGTCCAACGAAGTATCTGGAAAATCCTTTGTCAATTATTTATTCCAGTTCGCTCCACTTTACTGTGGCTTGGCTCGTGGTATCAACCTGACTGTCAGTTATCTTCGAGGAAAGTTGAAGAACAGAAGCTAAGAGGTACGAAAAATGTCATTTCTATCTCGGAAAAAAATATGAAAAATAAAATGCGTAGATTCAGTCAAGAATATTTCCTTGCGAATGAACATGCAGTATCTATACATTGAGGAAATCACAAAAAATGTAAACTAATGGTAAAGGCAGCTCAAGAGGCAGTCATGTGGCATGAGTGGCTCCCGTTACTCCGAAAATTCTGCGTTTGGTGGAATACGCGATATTGAAATAAACCTAAAGAAGAAAAATTTCTTTTTCTTTTATCATTCAATTTGATAAAAATATAGCGATAATTCGATCTAACGACATCGTTAGTAGAAACGTTAAGCCTTCAGTCACAGATGCGATGGTTATAAAAAACCAATCGATAGAAGTCCTCATCCCCGCGGAGCTGGAGGCTGGATTCTGTCCTTTTTTCGTTCCGTTCCGCGTTGCTTCGAATTTCTTTTTTATTCTTTATACGTTTAGTGGCACTAAAATAATTCACATGAAATGAAAAAATATCGTACAGCCAGGCAGAGATAGGTGATTATTTTTTTTTTTTTTTCAAAGAGAGAAAAGCTCCACTTTTCTCCCCGTACCTGAACGTGGGGTTAAAATCCTATGGTAGAGGCGCACATCAACCCGCAAGATTTATAATCTCCTGTTTGAGAAGATCAAATTAATTAAAGATAGCGTCTTAAGCTTCAGAGGAGTCCGTTCTACGAGGGAAGAGGGTAGATTTTGGAAGATGACGGTACATGGACCAGAGCCTATCCATTAAATCTTCTTAACTAGGGTAACACCCGAAGGGGGCACAAATAGAATTATACAAGGCTCAACGGAGGGTCCTCGTAATCCTAGCGAATAGGTATGCTTCTTGATGTTGGTTTTGTTATAGACATGGTCAAAGCTTCTCTTACGTATAGGAACTTCTCTTTGGCTCATTCGCTCTATAGTTTATCAGTCAAAAGGTAAACCATCCTGAGTAAGGAGCCGAAGTAGATGTTATTAAAAATTACCCAGACTTAATATTTCTGAATAGACAAATGAGTCCTAACAGAGATTAATCACACTGTGTCACAGATAATTATTATCAGTCAGACGTACTCCGTGAGATTCTTAACTAACTAGAAACTATTAATCAATGTAATTAATTTCCAACCATAATTATACATACTCGAAGGATTCTGGTATTCAGAATCAACGTTATGGATATAATTGTGATGAGGAATACAAGCATAACTGATAAGAATACTAGAAGAAATACAGTTAAGTTTCACCAGAAACTTAAATCAGAAAACTTTTTGAAAAAATTTTACAGAGAAATGAAAAATCATGTAAGCCAAATACATGTATTGTTCGATGATTTTATATCAGCTTCATTCCCTCGTGCAATTTAACAGTTTCCTTTCATCTTTGCATGGAGAGCTCCACACTTCTCATTAACGTGTGGCATATAGCCTGACACATCGTACCAGATAGCCAAAGACCTTGATGATTAGTTATTTTGAAGAGTAGAAACAAAAAAAAAAAAAAAAATTCAATACAATTCACCTCGTACGCTACGAAGCATGAAGATTATGTTCGTAATATGTAACCGTGAATGCTGCAGAATCTTATGCACCACGTCAAAAGACACGTTACCTGGGGCTATACCTACGTAAGTATACATACATGGTGCATGTAGGGACGGCATCAGGCGAGTACGTGCAAATTACTCAGCGAGTAACGTGAGTTAATAGCAACCCAGGGATTAAAACAGTAGGTAGTACAGCGTCTTCAATTTCACTTTGAAGTCTCCTAGAATGTTTCTATGTGGGAAAACAAGCAAACCAGATTATTCGCAAGGTGCCTGTGGCACGGTACGGTGAGTTCCAAAACTTGGCCTTTCATATATCTTCAGCACATTCTATTGTAATCGCAAGTGTTTCCAATATGAGATTAGGTCTGTTGATTCCAAGTAACGGATTAATGATTACTGATTTCGTTTACCACTCCGAGAGCTTCTCCGGCCGGAAATTAAATCTGAGCCATATAAGCATTCCGCGTATTTCGCACCCGAAACACACTTGTAGCCACAAATTTCTGCCGCTATATCCCAAGGATTTATAATGCGTATAGCTTATATGGCCGGAATGAAATTTCCGATAGTTTTAACAGCAAATGCTGCAAGCAGTTCCATCCATCGTTTACACCGAGACAATGAGCATTCTGTAAACGTGCATATTGAGTTTCGTAAAATATGATTACTCTTTCTTAGTTCATAAACGACTTGACTCTCTCCCTGGAAATGTGGTTTGTATATGGCCCTTATTCTCGGCAACACTTCGTCTGATTGAATATCTTCGTAATTTTTAAGATATTGACCTTTCTTTATTTTAAAGCGGCAAATTTTGCTAATGAAATGATGTCAAAACAGCAATACCGGGCCTCTCGTAACTTTTTCATCAATGATTCATAAAAGCGGACATCTTTCTCTCTCCACGAGGGCGGGATACCCCCTTGGCTTAATTCAGGCTTAAGAATAATAAGGTAAGATGTTGTTTAGCAATTCAAAGTGCTCTTTGGATTAGAACTCTGTGATTTTTTCCGTTCGAGTTATTCGATCTCAAAGTGGAAAGCTGCCTTGGGAAATGGAGAAAAGGCTAATTTTCTGCATCAAGATTCCAGGCAGCGAATAGCCGCCAAGTACCTACCCTCAGGCCAGCGAGCGCTAGCTGATTGTGAGAATCATTCGCCCGAGCGAATCAGTTATACTTATAAGCATTGTGCCATATGTTCTGAACCCCTCGATATTTTTCGACGAAATTTATGAGGCCGTAAGTCCTGAAGCCACACGATCTCGTTTTCAAAATTTGAAATAATCGGTCGAATGGTTCCTGAAATTTTCACTATCAAATTTTATTGGAAACCAGAAACTTCTGCTCTTTCTTATTCGCAGTTCTACAAGCCACGATACCTGACGAGCCCCGCACGTATGAATTCGAAATTTGAAATATGTATCAAGGTTACCGAAATTTCGACCCTCATTGATTTTGGGCAGAATAAAACAACGTATATAAAAGTTTGATCTTCGGTTTCCCAAGCATAATAGAAATTATGAGAACACAAATAGCTCTCGGTACGTCTTGGGAAAAATTACTATTTCAGGGTATCACTGATTGTCTTCTCAAAAAAACTGGGCCATGATTCATTGATGAAATATTTGGGAACGGACCTAGAGGAAATAAATAAAAAAAAAATCGAACAAGAAAAAGTATCGAAAGAAATAACGGCGTGGCGTCTTTTAAGGATACTGAAGAAACGAATATCTTTTTATCTATTTTTTTTTTTCTTGAGTGTGCGTGTGTGTGTCTGTTACTTCGCTGCGGAAACATCAAGAAATTTATTGGATTACTTGCGGGTCGTTTATCGCGGATGGTCGAAAAACGTTGACGAGAATTCGGCTTGACATTGCTATTCTGTTCAGGACTGAACTTGGGGTTCGATCTATCAATGAATATTGTCCTGAGGGGCTCAACGGGTGTATGCAGGGTCCACCAATTTATGTCAAACGTGGCCGAAACAGAGGGGAATATTTGATATTCTCTTGGCAACGGCATCCGCACGTACAATTCCCCATAGCAACATCCTATTTCCGTCGCTTCTTGTGTCATGTATAGAACGACGAATCGACAATATACATCCAAAGTCTGTCCAAAGCTTCGTAAACTATTGGAAACTAGCTCTTTAATAATTTCTACCTCAACCACTTGACCCACTGATAAGAAAACCATCTAAATAATGATATTCAATTAATTTCACTCATGCTAAGGTTGATGGAAGCCGAAGACCCGTTCAGGGTACCGTAGTCAACCTTGTCTGCATTTATCTCAGTTTGTAATATTTCTAGGCTATACGTGAACGATATTTCAAAAGCTTTCAGACCCACAGCATTCCGATTTTTGGGGATGATTCGCCTTATATTCCGTTCATTTCTCTAGAAAAAAAAAAAAAAACTCAAAGGTACTTTACAAGCTTTCAGAATCTAGAAAATTCTCGTGAATTATTTTCAATTGATTCAAGACAGGCTTATCGATTCTCAATTTATCTTTATCCGTTTGACGGATTGATCCAGGCTAAAAATTCGTTCATTGATTGATATTTTTTCTACCTAAATTCAGGCCTGCGTTTTCTGCACATTTCTAAGATATCTTTGAAAACGATCAAACGTCAAGGGATACAACCAATTTATAAAGTGGTTTGTTGCTCTGGCCTCTACTAGCACCTTGTAAGCACTCGACAACATTGATGAGAATGAAGCGATATCATCTCCTCGTGGAATTGTCTTTACATGACGCGAATGCAGTCTTAGTACACAATGTCGTTCGTCAGACAAAGTCAGATATTAACGAGAAGAAAAGCGAGTCTCTAAAGTGTTACAGAGAGTGAAGACACATGGGTACCCATCTTGAATAAAAAATAGAAAATTTCTTCCGGAGTAAAGAACCGTGTGAACACCCCTTAACCGGCGCAACATAGGAACGCGGAGTTTCAGAAGGAGTATCGACCCACCTCTGGTGAATATTGCGTTCGCTCTCGGAATTCTCGACCACACAGAAAGAGACTCAATGCGACTGCTGCAGTTATATAGCTAAAGTTGGCGTTGGTGCCCAGACGCATCTGGAACCTGGTACATTACCCTCGTTACTTCAATTCCAGTTAGTTTTCTTTTTTCCAAAGATATCAAGCTGAATGGTCCTGCCTTCTCTTCTGCAGATTGCAATTGCAGTATCTAGTCGATACGCTTATCGTCGTTGTAGAAGAGCCGTGCAGCACCCATCAAGAAAATTATTTGCAATATTTCATCGACCCTTTATTTTTCTAAGAACAACCGTAACAGCCACATTTTTAGTCTTAATATCGGTATGAAATATCGCGATCGCAATATCTAGTCGATATAAGTGCACTTGTGTATTGCCATTGCAAAAGAACCCATTGAGATATTTATTTTCCGCAATTGATCGATTGCCTCCGCACTATTCGTTGGATTTTTCATTCCGTAGAACGATTGTGAATTGGTGTCAGTCACATCACCGGTTCAAAGGGCAGGATGAGAAAAAGGCAAATGATCATGGAGCAAACGGTTAGCACTGTGTGTACCTACGTCTCAAAAGAATCGATTGCTGCGTAGCGAAGAGGAAGGCATTCCAAGAATTCAATTTAAATATGGAAAAAGTTGCTTCAGTTAAAATATAAAAGGGACAAAAAATTTTATTCAAGAATTTATAGAAAAACGGACAAACACTTCTTATCGCTTGGTTCCGTATCGCTTTTGGCCTGATGATGTAGAGACTCGAGCGAACGTCTATCGTGCGAGACATACTGTGATCTGCACGCCACTCAGGAATAATGGTGAATTCCTCTGATTTATATGAGTATAGATAATTCTATCCCCGAACACTTTTCTATTTGGAAAATAAAGTGGCGTACCTAAGCCGATTTTTTCACATGCAAAAAGTGCTGATTCGGGTTGGGGCTAGGAGGCCCTAGAACGTATAGCCAATATATGAAATCGATTAAATCTGACCATGAGTTCCTTCATTTCCAAGTTCCTGTTGAGATCGCAATCGGAAATAAGCTCGAACAAGTTCAAAGCGTAAATACCTGGGCTTGTAAGCCGTCTGCGAAGTCTTTTCACCTGATGCAATCAACCCCCTCGACTGTAGGTATTACCCCTATTAGCTAATCTTCGTCCATGAGCTTTTCATCACACGACTCAAATTACGGAAATTATATATAGATATTCTCGAAATGAATACCAAAAGTAATAAGAGAACGGATTTATTCGATGAATTTTACGCCGTTCATGCGTTACTCCTATGGCGTGGACTATTATCGGACTATATACTTTCGTATTTGGGCTAAGAATGTATAAAATAAATCTATTGCCTGGATTAATTGAAGTTTGCTCGTCGAATTTCGGCATATCGCCATCGGCAGGAACTGAATTTTCGGTATATTTACTCATTTCTGAATTCGGTGCTTCGAGCCCACCTCCACTATACTTCCAAAATATTTTGTGGACTATCAGGGCAATCGAGAACCCTGTGAAAACCTCGATAATCAAATATATTCAGTGAATCATCTTTGCTAAAAAAAATTGAGAAATTCGGAGACAGAGTCAGATTGTGAAAGCTAGAATAGCAGAACGAACAATGAGCTTTTGGTTCTAAATATAATTGAGCTTCACCTATCTTCGATACACGTCTGCAGCTTATCTCAGTTTGATAGTTGGAGATGGTGAACGTATAGCAGAGGCGTCGTATAAAAATATCACAGTTTCCTCTAGCGATTGTTTCTTTTTATTATACAGATATAGTGTCCCATCAAATTTTATGTCGGAGGAAATTGGCCAGTTCTTTTTTTTATCCTAACGATAGATCTAGTGCCCAACGCGAACCCGAGGGTGCCGACAACTTCGGTTTTTCATTTTTTCCCATCATCAAATTTCGTTCTATATATATGCGAGTGCATTTATGTACACTAGGGTGTTTCAAAAAAACTCGATATTTTTTTTTTCTTGCTCTCCGCCCAAAATATCGTAGAATATGTCCTAACAAATATCCTGTTAAAAGAGGAGCTCATAATTTCAATTTTAAGAGGTCCTTCGTCGAATCTGAAGTTTTGCCGTTTAAATAACACAGAAAAATGACTTTTTTACTTTATTTATTCTTGCAACCTAGGAAGAAATTTTTTTTTCATAAAGTCCATGACTATATCTTACAAAGCATTAAATTTGGACAAAAAAATCTCATTGAGCCGAATTTCAATTTTCATTATTTGATTTTTTTCAGAGCTTTAAACTCAAAATTTTAATAATGAAAATTGAAATTCGGCTCAATGAGATTTTTTTGTCCAAATTTAATGCTTTGTAAGATATAGTCATGGACTTTATGAAAAAAAAATTTCTTCCTAGGTTGCAAGAATAAATAAAGTAAAAAAGTCATTTTTCTGTGTTATTTAAACGGCAAAACTTCAGATTCGACGAAGGACCTCTTAAAATTGAAATTATGAGCTCCTCTTTTAACAGGATATTTGTTAGGACATATTCTACGATATTTTGGGCGGAGAGCAAGAAAAAAAAAATATCGAGTTTTTTTGAAACACCCTAATGTACACATACCAATTATTTTCTAATTTTATTTCAAGCGAAACCATTCGGAACGACAAAACTTTATCGCATTGCCATCTCATTAGGTTTCAAAACCATCATTTAAAAAATACCTTCTTTTAACTTAGGATACAATGACGCGAGTGAGTGAGGCCTATATCAAACGGGATTCATATCTGAGCTGAATCGCATACATTTCGTGCTAACGAACTATTTTCTGTCCTGTCTTCCGAATTTTTTTCACATGCTGAAAACACAGGCTTCTCATTTATAATTAGAACGTTGATTTTTTCGACGATTGAAAGATCGGATCATACTCCCAATGTTTCATTTTATTCGATTTTTAGTGTGCAGTAGCCTAGTGATCCCTGGCTTTAACTTTCATCCGAACACTTGGAATCAAGCTTTTGGTGTTAGACACACCGTAAAGGATGTTCAACGAAAAGCACGCGTCGGTTAGCCGTCGATAATGCACTATTTGTTCCCTATACACAGCTAAAAGCTTACAACGTTCCGAATCACCCGCTGTGCCGAATAGGCCGCACCTACCCTGTATGCATAGGTTACACATATGGGGTTCTCTAAGTGCTTTCAACATGGGTGTGAGTCTCACCATCTCGGATTTTCCAGCAACGTGGTGAACGTAATTCTACAACTATAAAAAGTACCTACATGTATGTGCATGAGTCATATTCAGATTTTTCATTGCAGCAATTTTTGAGGAGAATTTGTTGAAAGCAAAACTCAGTTTTTCTAGTCGTTTGGATCTGAAGATGCTGTAGTGTATCTACTATCCGATTTCTATGAATCCATCACAGAAATTTTCTTGTAAAAAGAATTCTATAGAAAACCCCGTTCAGAGGGGTTTAGAAAATAAAATGAGAAGCAATATTTCTGGGACCATATCATGGACATTCGCCATTTTTTTTTCCTGAAAGAATTGCACTTATCGAGAAAGAAAAAATACGAATTTACGATAGCCAAAAATAGTCGATTCGCACAGATTATTTCGAGAGCTTCATATCGATCTGCTATAGACGGGATTTCCATCATACAGCTTGCGAGATATGAGCGATTGAATGTCAGCTTGGGCGTGCAAAATATATTGACGAAAACCCAAATCAAACCACCGCATGTGACAAACAGCAGCGTTAAAATATCTGAAAATAATTCGAGATTACATATTCCGTAAAGTTCCAGAATGACGTGCACTACCTATCTACGTTGCGATAAAAATGCGAAATTGTGAAAATCGCGCTCGTCTATTAAAAGCACATGGATATACCGATTTCGTTTTGCCTATATGCTCAAGGCTGTAGTTGTACTTTATCGAAGCAGCTGTGCATCGTTTTGTATTGCAAAAATAAATATCCAAACGGAACAGACTTCGCAGTCTGAAATTTCAGCACTTCTACTTTCCAGTTTACTAAACACTATTATTTTTCCACCACGTTTGAAGACGTTCGATAAATGATAATCCAGGGTAGCTACAGCTATGGAAGACAAATACTGTAGTATAACTTCACTATTGCTATCGATATTTACCTATGACACACATATACGTGTACAGGTATAGCTAATCAATCAGTGGGTATATTCCGAATGTTATTAGTGAAAATTTCACTTCAGTCAATGTCGATGATTGATTAGAGATACATAACGTAACAGTTTCCTCTGTCAACATTTGTTTTTTTTTATGATTGATTCGAAGCTCGGCCACTTCAGACGTTTAATCTCTGACGTGTCAAATTCTTAATTAACTTGAAGCAGTCAATCTTTCGGAAAATTCACCAAGGACAACAAAAAATCCTATTACATCCGATTTTTATGGACGTATATTGTATTATATGTAACATATATATATACACAATCGATTCAGTCTTCCATAGTTAACGCCATTGCCGTTGATACTTCATATCGTTAAGCTGTCGGTTATTCACTCGACCTACAAGTTTTGCCATAAACGAAATAACAAATGATTTATGACCTGGTCAGAAAAAATCAATGACCCAAACAACCCGAAGGTACCAATATAGTATTTATAAGGTTAAAATAGTTTTCAAATTTCGATTCCAAAACATTAGCGAGCACGTAAGCACGATTTTAACCATGTGTGTTAATCGAATGGAAAACCTTCTGATCGATTGATGAACCAGTTAAACTTTGATTCATTTAAACGCATGAAAGTTTCAAATACAAAACCTCGATTCAAGCAATGATGAAAAATGTACTTTGCGATAACTTATCGGTAGGTGAATCTGCGTTGGGTATCCACGCGGCACAAGATGAAAGAACTTGTTAGATTAGGCTTGAACAGATTCAGATTACCTTGGGAAATCACTGCCAGGTAGTAAATAAAAGTTATACTTCCATGGACATAAAATTGGACTGTCTAATCCATCACAAACGTTATACAGGATAAGTTTTCTCCGGAGTCCTGAGAGGGTGTGGCTTAAATCGGCTGCGACTCGGCTCCCTTCTATTGATACTTGTTATTATCAGGGGAATGATTGACTTCATATAATAAACAGCCAATTCAGGAATTAAGGTGAATAGTAGCTGACAATGAGCGAGAATTGTTATTCGAACGATTACAAGTATGGATAGAAGGAGCAGCCGAATTGAACCACGCCTCTCAGGACCCCGGAGAAAACTCACCCTGTATACATCTGGATTATTCAACCGTGAGACTAATGGCTCCCATTATAATACAAATTACGAATTAGGTATACGTAAAACTCCTTGTGCGTTAAAAAAAATGAGAGAATTTTTAATCTTGATGATGTCAATACCGTAAGACTAATAAATTAAGGAACGTGGTAGTTGCCCGATAACAGATTTGGGAATATATTCAAAGCCGGAGTGACATCGGTTGTGCAAAATTCTCTTTGACTGCATGTGGTGTATACACACGAAAACTGCACCCTTGCAAGTTGCCAAGACTTTAGTTGGGATAAGAGCTGATTCAGCTAGTTTATGTGAAGGCTGTAGCATGGTTCAAGCTCAAACAGAGCGAACGGACAGGCGGTTGAATCTCGTAGCTTTGCACGGTCTCATGGGATTAGTTGTCAGGGAAGGATATGAGCATACGGATATATATACCTACCTACACTCTCACATGTGTTATACATGTAGTTGTGGAATGCTAGAAGGCACAGAATACGAATAAGCAAATCCTTGAGACGTTTTAACGATCGGGGTGCTGGTTATTTTTCGGACAACCTGTATACCGCATTGTCGTTGGTTCAGGGAGGTAAAAGCTCTAGTTTCTCAAGTAAAATGAGTAGCGGTGCGTATGGTAGCTGTCGTTGTAATCTGGGGACCTCCCGTTGCGTATAAATCCGTCAGAAAATTCAAGAGGCAAGCCTTGCGCGGCTCAAAATCGACTTCTGAAGCTCCGTCTGGTTGTCCTTCTCCGAGCTTTTCCGCTCCCTCTTTATCCCGCTTTTCTCGCTTTGTCCTCCTTCCACTTTCACCTCTATCCGCTTCGGGTTCTTGAGGACCTTCGCATTTTCTGCGAGGTTGAACTTTCGGGAGAAGAAGAGCCTTTGCTTCATCTCTGCCTCGTCTCGCGTTTCCGTCACGTCTGTAAGTCAACATCGACTATATTTCATAAATTTTTATTTCATTTCGTTGCTTCTATACGGTTGAATTCATGCTTTTGTTATCTCCAGGCTCAGAACTAAACGTTGAAATGAATTACTCGACTAGAGAACACCGGCGATCATGAATTAATTCCATTATGAATACAAGATCGAAATAAAACCCTTCATCGGAAGGATTAAATAATCGCAAGCATACCCGATAGCTTTTGCATATTCGGACTTGTTAACTCACCTGTCTCCCTAAGTATAGGCAAGTATTGGAATTTTGAAAAAGCGACTTTCAAATGTCAAGTGGCTTATCATTGGATTATCGGATAAAAAACTCGCGTGGTTTTTTCATTGCTGATCCTAAGTTTGACTGACTAACAGAATACTTACTCGCGATTGTGTAGTGCAGAGCGAGTGATAGGGATCGGCAATCAAGGAGGCAGACTTTGAAAGCCGTAAAATTTGCCCATGTCCGATATAATTTTGCGTTATATCATAAGGGGCGTAACTTGTTATTCAACTGTTGTGAAAACAAGGGTGGATTCTCAATTCGAATATATTATGCATAAACCACATAGCGTGCGTAGAGTTATGGAGGTAACACGGAAATTCTTGTATTTCTTATAAAATAGAAAAGGCCAAAGATATGAAACGATGAATCTCATATAACAGAACAAATGAATCTAGAGGGATGACGGTGAATAATAATAATATATAATACTAATAATAACACCGCGGGGTATTTTGATAACTTTTGGGTTCTTGGAAGCCCGAGTGACGTATTCTTATCTTTATTTGGTATTTGGATATTGTGCGTTCTGAAAAGTCCATAACCATTTTCACCCCAAAGGTACAGCGTGATACGCCTTTATACTTGTGGTCCCAAAAGAGGCATCCACATCTCGTCAGCCCTCTACATCCAAGTTTATATTGGTTTTTTAAGGTTTACGAGAAGTTACGTTTCCATATACCTCATAGGCTAAGCTAGCTAAGGTAGCGACGTTTTATTCAAAATAAAAGAATTTCCTTATTTCGCGATAACGCATGTGTTCGTAGTTTCACTAATTGAGTGATAATCAATGTTAAGCATATCCTTAGTTAATCAAAATCACAGTATCCAAATCCAGATTCCAATGTCGACGAAATATTGACTCCTTAGTCCTTAAATGAAGATTAAACCACCGCTGGAATTAATCAAGTACAACGGAGTAGTACCCATTCAGGCAATAACTGGGCTATCACTAATTGCTTATGAATTAGCATAATTTATAATTAGTGATTAGTCAGCTGGAACAAACTTGCCGGGTATATATAGATAGAGGAGAACGGGGCGAAACGAGCACCTCGGCGAAAAATAGAAATTTAGGGAAAAACCGGCGCCGTCTTAACTTTCTTAAAAACGACTTGTTTCAGTTTTCTCACGTTTCTCAGATAAAAAGAGCTCGGAATACAGGAGTGATAAGAACGGAACGAGCACGGGGCCAAAACGGGCACCAAGTCTAAAAATAATAATTCCATCCCAAATTATTTTTTTATGATATTCCGACCTATTTTGGATCAACAATAAGACAAGAAAGCAGAAAGATGAATGAAATGCGGATATAAAAAAATTGATTTATAATCGTGCAATTCTATCGGCTTGATTCGTGGTCGTTGTTGGTTTTTTGCTTTTTTTGACAATTTTTTTTTACTCTTCGTCTGAGGGTCGCCATGCTTCACTCCTCTATCTGGTATCTGAGAACCACCCTAATGTATGTACATAAAGTATAGTATATGTTTAGCAATAACGTGATAAATCCGAGGCCGAATGTGTAATAATGAAGTTGTATTCACTGTATTCACTGACAACCGGAAATAAACTACGAAATATGTATGTACGAGTAGGTACGTGAACTGGAGATGCTCTGGCGGGCTTTCAGAGAAAAAACCAATTAGAATGATGGAAGATGGAAAGCGTACTGGATTCTCTCAAGTGCTTTTCACTCGAGCTTACCAGAGCGAGCTGGGCTATGGGAGGGTAGGTTTTAGAGTTTTTTCTAAGGTTCATCGAGATTTGCCAAGGCCTATTTCCAGCCTGTAGGTGTCTAGGAATCTTTATAACTTTATGATAAAAATTGGAAACATTATCCTATCCTTTCTAATCCTAATTATATTATATATTGAACCTTTTAAATTCGGTGATGATGTTTGTTCCGTAATTAAATATACAGAGAACACTCACCTATCTAATGGTGATGAATTAAGACCGAGTAAAGAAGTCCGAAGTGTGAATTGTCAACAAAATCCAACTTTGCGGAAGATTTGACCCACGCCATGTCTCAGAATCATTTTCAGTCACGGCTATTTGAGCCCTTTGTCTCAATCGAGTCATGTTTATTTGGTTCAGATTGTTTTCTCGTTTGAAATAAAAAAACGTATCAGATTTTGTGTCCATCGGATCACTCATTGGAAAATAAGCACTTTGTAGGACTTTGCGCCACTTTGAAGGCAGCGCATTTCCACCTCATATTACTATAGGTATACCTATGGTACATGATAATATGTAAGGAGTAATAAATTGATCAATTTATATAGTTCAAATTTCCTTATAAATTATAATGGTTTCCACGCCCTCCAACAAAGAGTACATATCTACTCGAATATATTTTCTGAACAATTGTTAATCGAACTTATACCACCCTCTATGCACACAGACAGACGTTGTGGTAAGAGGAAGTATAAGAGTGCATTTAAGTACGCTATCCATCATCGGACTTGCAATTTTAATGGGGTTACTATTGTTACCTGTGAGATATAGTCCTCGTTTCATTATGGAATTTCAAGGATGAAACGACGAATATTTCACCGCAATTAGAGGATGTTCACATACGGAGATAGCGACGATAATAGAGTGATGTAAATCAGTGTTTCAAAGGGGCTAATTAAATCCCAAAAATTCCAGCGATTATGAAATGTTTGGATTTTCGATGAATCAGAATCAGAATTTTTTTTTTTTTTTCCTCACATATTATGGCGATAGACAGCTCGCATGAGTTTCAACGTTTCTGAATTCTGGATTGAATAAATGACATATTATCTGTGTATTGCCATATACAGTCCATTTATTGATAGTCTACTAAATCAGCGAACGAAATATTTGTCTATCATTTTGAAAAGCGACAATTATCAATCTGCGCCAATTATCGATGATGGGTTCTCGTCTACACGGTTGAAATACAAAATTTACACACGTTTCCATCTCTGTATTCTGCAGGTATGCGTTTTTCACTGAAATCTAATTGAACGAAATCCGATCACGATTATTTGGATTTATACAAGCCCGGACGATTGTTCTCTCGTAATTATTGAAATCCAGGAAATTATTTCACCTAAATTTTCGGCAACATCAGCCTGAGGTTGACTAACAATGAGTTTGCGGTGATGATACACTCGACTTTTATTTTCGGATATCCGGTAATCTGCTATCCGAAATTCGATATCATCGCATTAGCTACATTCCACAAACTTGGAAGGTATATATAGCTGTGCAAGTCTGTTGTGTGAGTCTTGTCAGTTGATTGCGTGTCGTATGGATTCACCGACCCGAATCACGCAACGCTTAAAAAAAAAAAAAACAAGAAAAAAATGGAAAAATATTGAAAAATTCTCTGGTAAAATTGGCAGGTATAGGTACTGAGCGAAAGCAATTTTCCCAGTTGTAAAAACAATGTGTTATAAATTTTCCATGAATCCATAGAAGACGTATCTACTTCGTTATACGCGAGTACATTATTGATATTAATATACATCATCCATATACGTACGAAGAGTCGTGTAGTGTGTCTCTACTAAAACCCGGAATATTGTAAGATGGATAAGCTGGATAAGCTTACTCGTTTGGCCAGGTAATTACATCCTCTCATCGATTATTGGTAATAATAAAGTTGTATTTCCCGGGTGAAGAGCAATGAATAAAGCCCAGTTATTCAGGGGACCAAAGCCCATCGGAACTGGACTTACAAGATTCAGGCATCGCCGCATATGATATCTGATATCGTTTTTAGCAAAAGGCTACGGACTGTACGTGAAGAAATTGCTGGAGGTCCACTTTTTCTTTTACCAGTCGCAGTGCCTCGTCCGCAATTTACTTACGAAATATTCTCGTACACGACGATATACACTGGTGTATTTGAGGGTTGCTTAGAGAGCCTTACCTGCAACAAAAAGGAAATAGTTATTGATAAGAGTTTCCTTTCCTTCTCAAGTTTTCGAAAAAAAAAAGAAAAAAAAAAACGGCACCAGAAGTGTTTTACGATTCCCTGAAGTGATATCGTTTTACAATATTTCGACCAAACTTGAAAGATGTCAATGGTCGATGTGACTCGTACCTTCAGCTACAACAACCTTCTCTTTGGTCGACTCATTTCAAGTCCATGAAATATGAAATAATTTTTCGATTTTTAGATACAACATGTCAGAACGGAATAAGCTTGCATGGTGTCGATTAGACGCTAGTAATTACTCCTGCGATGTTCCGAGAGAATAGTTAATTGGTCATTTGAATGTTAGAGGGTGGTCTCTACGAAATTATAGCGAATAATAAAATATGAATGAGCACCGTCACGTGTGCTATGGTGTAACTAGAATTTAATTTGTAATTTCTCAAACCCTAACACCTACTTCTTTTTGAGTACATACCTACAAGGGCTTGAAACGGGCAAAGTTTCCGTGTTTCGGTACTCAGGAAGTAAGAATTAGTTAGGGAACGCGATATTATAAAGTCAGAAATGCCCTCGCAGAACAAGCCCAGAGGTTATTAGTGCGGCATCATCATTCATCAAGTGCAGTTAAGTAATTTACGCTTTGTTAGACGAGTTTCCCAAAGCGCAAAACACTTTGCATATACATGAAACTTCTCCGATATGGTGAATGTCGTTTGCGCAAACGAAGTTCATGAATCTGGCATCACACATAGAACCATGATCAATTGCTTCCTCAATCGTGATTTGTTGCTCATTGAATTACACCCTCTACTAGCACGCCTGGACGAGGCCTCAGAAAAGGTCGCAATTCGCAATCAGAAATCCTCCTCGCGACATCAGGAACTTAGTAGCTCAACACGACTCAATTAATAATCCTGATGAGGTCTATGGAATATAAATTTGGAGGATCGAATAATTATTCTGGGATTTCGGACTGTCTGACTTATGCGACCTCGCTACTTGAGGTATTGCTGCATTTATCCAGGGAACCTTGAGAGACTATCGTAACGATGAAATAAAATGGGTAGTTTTTCGGAACTCTGAACAGTCCGCAGCGTTGTCGATAAATTCAAATTTCTAGTCTCCTATGGAGCCGCAGCACTATGTCTCGAAAATAGGGTTTCATTTGTTAGAACGTTACATTCCTTTGGCCATATCTTTTCGCTGGAGAAGACTAACGTATGACTAAAGTTTTCGAATCGGTATGGCGGACATGTCGGGATACTCAACGTACTCTACGTGAAATATGAACAACCTTGGGACGTGGAATAGTTGAAGAACTTTAGACGATGCAACTCGCCGTTTCGGTGTGTTTTTAGTATTCACGTATTCAAGGTAGGTACGTGAAATGGAACTTTGAACAAAATTTTAAGACGCCTAAAATAAGACACGTTCATCTCGGTTTGTAATCAGTTGTTCATATTTTTGTAGAAAGATTTTCGAAATTTCATTATCTGAAAAAATCTCTTCCAATCATACGACCATAAGTAATAACCAATATCAGAATGAGCGAACTATTGCGAGGCAAGAACGCCAAGAACACGAATTGCCTTGGGACACCGCTAATATCATTCCACCGAAACCTCGTGACTTTTTTGGTGCGAAGGGTATCAAAATTTGATGAATTACCTCATCCGTACTTTTTTATGCAATTCCTGGCTCCTTCTTGTCTCCAGTTCCAGGTTTTCAACCGAGGAACCTATTCAATCTTTCATGGTGTGAGTTGTTTCATTCGCCTTTGCAGGTGATTGAATTGCGATCACTGGGGAAAATTGGTTTGTGCTATTGCTTCGCGGATTGAATTCGCTTTATGAAATGATACCATTTTTACTTCTCATCACCTTGACGATGAGGAAAATATCGATTCGGATAAAAAAAAAAAAATGACTTATTACTCTCCCCTACGATTCTCCACGTCTTTGGCCCTGTAGTCGATCCTTGCTCATTGCTATTCATCTATCAATCATTGAAATCCAATTCATGTCATCTCCGTAAAATTCCGAATATTAATTTTAAGGATCTGGCCACTGGTAATATCCATATTCTCATGAATTGGTAGACACGTTAATCCAACGTTCGCTAAATCTCCAAGCTATAAGATAAGATATTAGTACCTCACCTATATACATGATCGATGTGGATAACAATAAGATCGATACATAAGTGCGTGCTTGAGATTGAATGTACATCATTTTGTGGTCTCTTAGGTAAACGATCACAAGCCTCAGCAACAGGGGTAAGACATTATCCGAGATATTTCAAGCAGATTAAATATGCACAATGTTTTCTTCTACTAATTCATACATTTTTGAATCTCAGTAGCCTGAATACGCTGAGTATTGAATTCGACATTAGAGCACTCTGTATCTCCGCATATATTATCCCAAGTTTCCCATTCCGACATGTTAATATATGTTCTGAACTACTATACGGCAGAATCACTATTTCATGCATGTAATTATTTGGAGAGATCGTGACTTCATGTACAGCTATTCAAATCTTGAGTATAAATTGTTTATGGATTCCATTCGTATACCACGTGACTGATTTGTGTTCATGATCCGTTAGCAAATTTGGAAAAATCTGTCTCAATAATTGAGGGTCTTATTCACATCGAGAATATTTTTGTCACGTATATGAGGCCTGATGCAGAAAATTCCCTGGAATAACCAGAGAGATATATTTCTACATATATATGATAAAAAAAATAAAAAAAAATAGTTGTAGCGAGGATGTTTGTCATCTCGTCTGGCTTTGAAAGGAAGCCCTTCATTATTTTTTGTCCGGAAGTTCAGCTTTACAAACTGAGTAGTTTATATCCTGGGCTTTTCTCTGTATCACATGTTACGATTTCTGCACTGTCAAGGCACCCATTCGAAATGTACCCATGCGAGATTTGTATGTACATGGAGAAGGATACGTACTGTCAAACGACAGAGAATAATAAGAATGAATTAAACGAATCCAGCCAACCCACCCTTATTTTTACTCCACAAATTGGGGTTTGTGGAAATACCATTTTCACTACATTTGCAAAAAAAAAAAAGAACGTTCCCGATATTATCTGTGAAGATTCAAGAGCTTTTGATTTCGTCAAATTTTCAGGATTGGAATAAAAATCTTGGAAAGTACATTCTGATGCTTTTCATTTGTATAAAACTGCATTACAGCCCATTGGACATTTGAATAATCCCTTTTTTTGTAAAAAAAAGGTCAAGTTATAATTCGAAGTAACTATAAGTGAAAGCTTTTCTGTGTACTAAAATATACAGTACCTACCTGGTGACCCAGATGTTTTTGAAAAGTGGGTACCAAGTGCAGAAAGCTGGTACCAGTTTTAGAGGCGAACTGCGTTTTACGCACGATCGATAGAGCGAGACCCCCTGTGTTATATCTGTGGTGCAAATAATTGCGTCGTAAATGGCAGAAGGTCGTTCACAACGCACGTGATACAGCAGGAAGTTATACGTCTAATAAAAACAATTCAGTTTGAGCTAGGCTGAGCCCTTTATATTCGTATTCATCCCAGGATGAAATTCGTTACAGCTCGTTTGTAAAAGTAAATCCTGCAAACTCCCCGCTCGCTCCCGTTTGTGCCAGTTCTGCACATCAAAAATCACAACGCATATAAAATTGCTGAAAAATTATAGCACGCTGTGTTTTTGTTATTTTGTCGAACATGAACCTCTCGTTAAAACTGACAGCGAAGAGTTTTATCATTCTGGACATGAGTAAAATAGGCGAAATGTCTGATATGAATGATATGAGAGATGAATCAGACGCTCGATTAATAAATTGTAATTCATCGTCGCCCCGACGAGTACTGCTGACGTAATTACGCCATATAATTAGAGAGGGAAGTCTCGTGTTTCGAGTATCAATATTGAGATTTTTGGGGGGTAAAAATATCTTACGACAAGTCTCGGGTAGAAAGAAGCTGTAAAGATGTTGAAGGATACAAATTCTCAATGAAATTATCCTAATGAGCCTTCTTGTCGCATTGCAATGCCATTGTTATGAGCACCTATTCTGTCGGGATTTCGAACTCTCTGATCTTCCTAAATTAGTGAGGATCTATCGATCAGTTGATCGTCGTTATCCGCAGATTTATCCAAATTCTTAACAAATTTGTTCAATATTTGAAGAAAAAAAACAGCGATTCTGACTACAAGTCCCGGTTTGCATTTGAATAAAAAGGTGAATAATTATACCGAAACATGTGTTAAAGGATCTCGATTTATTTTTGATTAGTTTACCATTAGTCAAATCCTTGCTGAGGTTGTAGAATCGCTTTTCATTAACTAAAGACAATTGTCTTTATATCAATGTATACGAGACGGTCCACGAAACATTTATCCTACAGGCGCGTCAAAGGAAATGCTGAATCCGAAAGATGCTGGCATCCCCTTATTGCCAATTGTCGTAGCTTGCCTGGACGTCACGGTGCTTGATACAGAATTAAAACGACCCTCTGAGATTTATCAATTTCCAAGCTCGTTGACGATAAAAGAACAGGTAAGCTCCCTAACTAATTGTCAAAGATTGGATAAGATTATAATATTTTTTTTCATCCAATTGAGCAGAGCTCGCAATCATGTGAAGGGGGTACATCCCCCCTAGAAGTTCACTGCGTATATCTTCTGAGGTTTAAATCCAGTCAAAGTCATTTCTGCGTCGTTATCTTTCTGGTATGATTTTTTCTAAGATTAGGACTGTCGGTTGTTAACAACATTTGAATGTTGACACGAGTCTTCTGATCTACAACTGCGGTTTTGTAATCACAGATTTACGATTCCATTTAGATTTGTTTGGTCGATGATTAATTGTCTAACTTGATAGCGAATTAGTTAAGAAATTGAGTCGCAGATTTATCGCGAAGTTCATGGCGAAGTTGAAGTAGTTGGAATCATAGTTAGCTCAGAAGTTATCCAGTTGACGGCCGACTTAGAATTAGAAGTGATGGTTTGGTGGTTTAACTAGAAGTGATTTTCGAAAGGAGTTTCTCAGATACAGCTGAGTTGGTGAAGAGGTATATAGATCACGGAGGTGGTAGCCCTCAGCAAAGTTCATCACTCAGAATCGACAATAGGACATTCATTTCCAATGATATACCTGCACTGGTAATTAGAAGGTACTGTTTTTCCAATGCTGTGTATGGCGGATTTTGTGAATTGAACGGTAAAAAAATCGATTCGAAAATACTTTAGCGAGTTCTGCGCCCTTCTACTTTTATTTTAAACCGCATATATACGTGCTACCTGAGGCTGAGTATGATATCGCTGTTGAGGTTGAGCCGATACTTTCGCCGGTTGAAAAGACACTAACAGTTTTCGTAAATGACGAAACGACTACCTACTCATTCGGAGTCCTGGTAGTTTGAGACAAGATAGGTTTCGAAATTCAAGTAGCTTCAATCGCAAGTCTATCTACTTTCGGCAGTTCGACTCTCAGCCAAATGTCTATCTACCTGCCTACGCGATTCCGCAGTTCAAAGTATAAAGTCAATAGTTTGCGAGGGTTTGAGAGTAAATAGCTGGAAATTGCTCTTGACAAAACTGCGGATCAAATGTGGGTACTATGTCCTGAATTTTCTTTTTTCCACGAAGTATAAAACTCGGCTAAAAAGTTGGAATTTTCTAACGTCTGGAACATATAACTTTCCATCGGCTGTAGTAGCGTGAGAATAACTTTAGTTAGACAATTTGTCAAAAGTAAAGTAAATTCGTAGAGAGTTATAGTATCTTCAGAATCCCTGCAGGCAAAATGAAAATTCGCCTTGCATCACATTTCTAATCGCACCTGCAGTAGTTATAATCAGATCAGTTTAAACTGTTGGTTAAGTAACATAATTTACATCCCTTCAGCTCTTTTCAGTCGGACCCGCAAGCTGAAAGCATATTAATCAGCTTGGCATTGTTTTGGGGAAAATGTACGATACGACCCACACCATAAACTTTAATATAATCAGAAAATTGAATTATGGATAACGCTACGTGCGGAACGTTTCGTAATTCGCGATAGCAACAACAGAGCGCTTGTTTCTCGTGTGAAAAATGAATTAAAAAAAGACAAGAATACCTTCTCTTTTGGGGCCAAGCTAGATTTATGTTCAATAAATCACATCCCAACAGTAAAAAAAAAAATCGAAGAACAAACACCACCATGGAGTATATGAAGAGCCGCTAATCAGCCCATTGGGACCATGCCGCAACCGAAAGATGCTGAACGGTCAGCAGAATTTTCACAGCTTTTGGCTGAGTTAGGCTGGAATGATGAGAAGTCTATCCCTCTCCAACTTTTGGTCTTGGCGAAATAATTAAGATGGTTGGCAGGAGGGTGAAATAGGTAAGGAAGAAAATCCGATGAAACTGTCACCCTGGATAAACGGGGGAAAGATGGTCTTGCTAAATAACAGACCACACTGGTTGGCTTGTTATAATTAGACCGAACTAATTGAAGAATAATTTTGGGAATGGAATGAATAAATCGGTGAATAGGCATAAGGCGACTTAAAGTTTGAGAAGTTACTAATTTCCACTACCATACTCGGACACTGACGCTGATTGTCAAGACGGTTCGATTTACTGAAGAGATATTTCCTCGTATATCAATGTCCACGATCGAAGTTGCGATTTGTAACTTTACCGAGTGGCTGCTTGAACAGAAACCAAGCGTTTAACTTTCAGCTTGGCAATATCGAGCTACAAATCAATTGATTCCCCGTTCCCTTATCCATACACTTCTCTCCCTCGCTTACCCTTTCCTTACTCTCTCTTTTTGCGAGGTTCGCTTTCTGTCCCTATCTCTCAGAACTTGATAACTCGATTCTACAACGATTTTACAATGATGGTCCTCTACGCGCTGCTTTCAGGTAAGATTTTCAACCCTCCGTCTATTGAATCCTTGTCCGTTTATTACCTCCGTATAGATTGGGAGTAGTCGAATAGATGTACAGATAAATCGTAGAGAACTTAGTCTGGTCTATACGTTTAGGCGAATTTCAATGCTAACCATGCGAATTCGTAAGCAAATCATGGGTTTCTGCGGAGCGGACTGAGGCTGCATATTTTATACTCTAGACATTATGTCTATCTGTTTATGGTTCATTGCTAGAATAAAGTGAAGGATTCAGATATCGCGAAATCCGTCGATATGTCTATTCGTTTCAACGAATTTCACTAGTTTTCTATAAACGAGCGTGTGAAATTCTTCAAAAATTCATCACTTTGATATATGAATTTAGAGATTACTGCAAAGCCTACCCACAGCGTTGAAAAGTAAATTAAACTTTTAATAACCTGTGATCCTCCGACAGATAAAAGCGAGGAAGAAGGCTACCTGATTATAGTTGCGGGTGGTTTTAATACCTAGGAGAAGAGAAATGTACGAACCAGTTCACCTAGTTTGGTGCCGTTTCCTCCCATTTTATGAATAGCGAGGAAAAGCTCATAGTATGTTACGACCCTACGTCGACAGCAGCAGTATAGGTATAAACACTGCAGACAAGTATGCTTCGTACGTTCGCTGTGCTCCTCCTCGCATACAGCCACTCAACTCTCAAAATGCCGTATAACTGTTCAGTGGAATTAATCCGATAAACTTGAACAATCGAAAACTGTTGTAGAATTCATCGCGAAAATTCTAGACCTTATAGACGTTCAAGTGATTTCGAAAGCTCGGAAAATCTTTGGAATGGGTCGATTTGGTTCTAAGCTTAGAACAATACGAGTATAAATTTAAGTCGTGGCTATGAGCGATTGCGAATTTTGTTGAATTACCCACAACCACAACAATAATTACCCAGGATCAGTCATCGTTTACCAAGAACAGCTTGAACCTGGCTTCTGAGTTGTAAATTGAGAAAATACTCTTGGCGATGTTACAAAAGCAAACAACCTATTATCCCTGATTCTCAAAGCTTTTCATCCCATTTCGATTAGCTTCTGAACAAGGTGTAGGTACACAAGTCATTTGTTTGTGGCAGGGTCGAAAGCCTATGTGTATAATTCGTATATCGTCAAAAGCGTTGATTTACTTTGAGAAGGCTCCCACAAGATTACCATTACTCTTTAAAAACCATAGAGAGTAAAATTTTCTGACAATTTATTGTTAGTTGTACAGCCCTGATATACGGTGCACAATCAATTCTAACAAATGAGAATTCCTTGTGTCGTAATAAACTCTGATAGCTTTAATTATGAAACTGCTTTTTCCACCTCAACTCAGTCAGCTCAAAATATAAACGATTTTCCTCGTGCCACTGTTTTGACAAAACTTATATAAAAACCTGTGAGAATTATTCCCAGGAGGTTTCCGCAGTTTTGTCCCTTCTCGACACCATGGCAAAGTCCTTCGGCTGTCTTTAATGTATAGCTACTCGATATTCGGTCATTTGTGGCATCACTCCATGGGGGCACTTCAGAATATACTTAAAATGTGCTTCATATACATAGGTATATAGTTACGTCCATATTATAAAAGTTCTGTCTGATGTTCCTATGTATCAGCTCAATATCAAGTTAGAACTTACGAAAATGCACACAGCTTTAAAATGCGTTCAAACTTCAAAACTTGAAACTTCGCACATGGCTCAAGCTCGTCCGTGCATAAAATTCGTTTGGAAAAAAAACGAGAAAAAATAAAAAAAGAGATACAAACTAACACGTCGAAGTTGAATCTGCTCGCATTTAATCTCAGAGAATGCTCGTTAACGATTGTATCTTTTTAATTCACGAACGAACTAAATTCTTTTGCATAATTAGGCAGCAAAATTATTCAACTACTGAAACTGTGCTACAAACTCCTGCCACTTCGAGTTTCAAAATATAAAAAGATATAACTTTTTAAATTTTTTTGCTAATCATTTATAGATATGCATACGTTTTGACTCTTATTGTTTGAAAATCACTGCTTCAAAAGTGTTAAGGGAATTTGATGCCTCTGTTTGAAACATAGTCACCACTTTTCTTTTTCACTCTCCGGCGACATGGATGAATGTATAATATCAGCGATCAGGAACGGCTTAGAAAATCGCCAGGTCGCATGGTTCATCCCATAGTTATCATCTTCCTCAAGATGATGTGATAAGGCGATGAGTTTATTGCAAGAAAAGAGTACGATTTTCGACCATAGTTATTCAGTTTTATCACAACGAGTGAACATTTTTCGTAATATTTTAGACAAACCGATTATTCAAGGATCAAGGAGTAAAAATGTACGCGATCGACGCAAGGCTGTAAAAATAAAATCAACTAACCCGTCTATAAGGCTTTAGTTTATTTTAAATAAATTATGCTCATCTGCAAATAGATTGGCTCGATTTTCTTGAGATTAGAACTTAATATGGATGAATTCTAATCCGGTTAAACTGGGTCATGTCAGGGGAATTCCAGTTGACTTAATCTCCAGTCTATATGTGGCGGTATCGGATTTTGGATAGAGTGACATTCTGTACTCTGCATAATAGCTTTAATTTTATTTTCCAATAAACCCGTAATCCTTCTCCGTCTTCATCTCGGACGAAACCCATTCGAATATGAATCCGATATCTGAATATTTTATAACAATCACACACCGATTTTAGAAGAATAAAATAACTTGCCATATTTCGCACAAGTTTTGCACAAGCTCTGAAGCTCTTGTTCCAAATCACCAATTGCTGATCTGAAATTATGCGAAATACCTGTGCGAGATGACGTTTCATCGAAGATAATACGATTTTTAATCTTCACACCAAAAAACAGAAAGAAAAGTCAGCATGAGCTTCTCAATTGATTCAATAATTCTGTTTATACTTGGGGATGATATCGAGACAGATATGAAAATCTGAAGCTGTGTCCCTGGAGAACCGCGCTGTCCTATGACACCCTTTTCCGTCGAGACTCTAATCTTGAAAAGTTTGCGTGGCAGGAATGGATATTAAAAAAAACGCCCTGGGCGCCTAACCAGCTGAACGATTTTCGGTGAGGTTGTAAGCTGCCAAAAAATAAATTGGTAGAACGTGACGCTTTAACGTGCAGTCTTATATGGAGCCTGGAACAATAGATTTAATGCAGCCGGCGCTTTCAGGGTTTGAAATACGCCAAATTGACACTGTAATTTCACGCCTCGCGACCCTATGTGTATAAATTCTTCTATATACATATATGTAGTACATAGAATGAGGCAGCAGTACTGAACCGGTCGATTAACTCGGATATTAGATATAGGGGTCAAAAAAATTCGCTTTGTCAAAAGTTCTACGCTTCAAAGAATGGCGCTTCTTTTCAATAAGGCTTTTCTAGTCAAATCACCCTGACGCGTTGCTTTATACGTATGTAACGACGACCATATTTTTTTTCCCCCAAACTATGCATATAATATATGTGATACCCTCATCAAAGTCCGAAAAAATGACGATTCAAAAGTCGTAGAAACTCGGAGAATTATAGTGATTTTAAATACACAAGCACTCACTTCGTGCACGTCATGATTACGTGAATTTATGTAAAATTGGTAAATCTTTGATCAACGTCATGTAGCTTCAGAACCGACGTTAACTTTACCATATAATTGCGGAGCTGTGTACCTGCCAAGCTACATACCCACTTCTGACATGTCGAGTGGAATAACTTGCGGTTAATCGCGTCTGAGAGAACTCACAAGATTACATGACGTTCTGAATATGTGATTGATTGCATCACTGATTTTGAACGATCCTGATTCTGATCTTTGATCATCACGTTTACGTATCGTCTAATATCGAACAATTAACAAGGGCTATATAGTTGTTGGTGATTGAAATGGCCGAAGCTTTACTGCGTTTGGGTTTTTATTTTTTATTTTTTAAAAAATATTTTTCTGAATTCGTCCCCAGCACCGAAATCTCCATGAAACGAATTAGTAAATTTCTGTCAGGTACAGAGTTCGATATTCCATTATCGCTGCTACATTAAACGTCGTTTAAAAAGCTTGAAAAATGTTGAACCTGAAGAAGAAGTTGATCTCGATAAACCTATTGAACATGCCCCTATCCACTCAGACGACAGGGAAAAAGTCTATCTGCAGGGATTCGTTTTATTTGGAAAATTACGTAGGAATCATCAGGGTTGCTGGAAGTTGAATAGACACAGAATTCTGAACAGAAAAATGTAAGGGGTTGGAAAGGTACCGAAACTTTATGTAGTCCATCAGATTCCACAATTCTGAACTGTCTAGTATATGGGTGAAGCGATTTGTCCAAAATCCCAGATCGCATGTCCCTCCTTATTTATTACTTTCGTGTAATCATATGCGGGTCATTGCAATCTACCCAAAAACGCCTTACCTTTTTTCAGCTCGCTTCCTTACTCACTGGTAGTCGAACAACCCTTAGATAGAAACTTGTCATTTTAGCTACCGAACAAATCGGATCCATGTGAGCCTAACTACAGTAAGACCCCGGTACTTGATCAAGCTCGAGGCTCTAAAGGCGGAGAAACTAATCACTTGACTAGTAAAAATTTAGATGCGCAAGACCAGCTGGAGCGTCATCCATTGATGAATAGAGTAACCGGAAGTCCCGAACCTACTTCTTTTAAGCACCAGCTCCTTGTCATTTTTATGAGAATACTGTAGAGCAACTTCAGCTGATGCTCTATCTCATTTCAGAACAAGTATACCCATCGACCAATCGAGATACGAGTCTGGCGTAGTGGGAGATCCTCATCCGGCGAGACCGACTTAGCGATCAATTAACGTGTGCAATATTAGCAAGGTTCTACGGTTCGTCCAATCCTCCTATTAGCTGAACCCCAAAAGTTAACTTTCTCTCATAAGTTGGCCTAATTAGTATCGCAAGACTTGACGAGTTTCCCAACTCTATCGCTCTGCCGATGCCGCGAATCACGGCATGGAATGCATATTTGGAGTTATCTCATCATAGACGGTTTGAACTACGACTGCGCAAATCAAGGAGTGGGGACTTGAGTGAAAGTTCACGTTCGGAAGATGGGAGGCTCGACTGTATGTACACGAACCGTATTGTGCTCATATTTAGTGAAGATATAGTGTTATTTTACTTTTCCACTTTTATATTCTGTTCTACCCTTCGGGGGTAAAACATTTGGCACATATTATATAGGTATGGGGTCTTCCACGTGTAGTAGGACGGATTTTGGCAAAGGGTCCGCGAATTTGACGCCCGTCCAAGATCTCGTTTATTATTATCATGCAAAGCGTCTGACATAGTTGTAAGTCCCAATCAATTCGTGGTCCCTCTGAAGTTCCGATTGGAAATTTAGTGGAAATTTACTAATAATATCACCATATTTTTATAAAACTTCAAACTCTCTTCGGTCGAATTTTAAAGTCAATTGAATCGACCCGAAGAGCAGAAAAATATGAAATCTCATGAGAATACGGTACTTGGGTTATAGACATTTTTTATTTTTTAACTAATCCAATTACTATTCTGATTCCTTTATTGGAAAGAGCGTATTTTTTCTGATGATATGCGCACTGGTAACATTTTCTTTCTGCTCGACGAACATCCAAGATACTGGGATTTAAAGGTACATAAAATATAAATTTTCTAGTAAATTTTACAATCAATACTCGAGAAGGATCATGAATTAATTGAGACTTACTGCAACTATGGCAGACGCTTTGCATGATACTAAGGTACGGGATTCTGGACAGGCGTCAAACTCGTGGACTCTCTGCATGGCAAAACACGTCCCAATACAAATGGAATACCCTAAAATTAAATGTATCCTGGGGAAGGGTGCAACACCGATTAACGTCTTTGTGTTGTCTTTGACCGGCTTATTCATACTTGGTTTAAATTCGTAACATTCCATTGATGCGTATCCAGCGTCCGATATTCAATCGATCATCAGTTGATACCTTTCTAGCTTTCTAAATATAAATCCGTGAAAATTTTCCGATTAATCAGTGAGTCGGTATATCACTGTCGAAGTAGACGTTCGTTCTTCATGCACTTCTTGATTATTTACCTCCCTGTGATAGGTAATTGTACCACGACACAACGCGTGCACCAGCTTACTGTTAGATCATTTTAGACCTTTTTTACACTAAAACCGAAGTCTATTCTGGTCTTGATCATACCACAAGCGCGAAAATATAATATGGATCTTCCGAGCGTTAGCTGAGTGTCGCGTAACAATATCTTCTCATGCAGTTATTGAAATTGGTCCATTGTGAAGTAGCAGACCTGATGGTATGAATGTGAGTTAACTGTGTCATATAACAAGTTATTCGGGTCATATTTTCTAGCTTAACCATGAACAACTCTGGAATGCCTTAGATTTCAATGGGGAAAATTTATGGGGGATGCTAGTCTGACCGTTTTATTACTACTCATTGTTCAGTTGAAACTTATGGCAATTCCTAGACTGAAATCTGTTCGATATAAATGTAATGGTTGAAGTAATGCTTCCGGAAGGAACCTAGTAGTGAGATTCACTGCACAATAGGTGCAACGTAGATGCGAAATATATGGGAGGAACACCAGCTCAACTTGTTATGTGAAAACTTCCGATCAAGTTATTCATTTCAGATGTACAAATGCCGAGAAGCGATACACAACTACGCAACAGTATAGGAAAAGGAGACTTTCAATAATTTTCCAAAAAATTGCATTCTCATCGATTCTCGAAATGACTCGATAAAAAATATAGAAAAATATCCAGTGACCCCATTATTTTATCCAGACTGGCCTGTATCCGTAATCAATATGTATCTCTATAAATTATTGGCTCGTATAAACTCGGGGATTTAATTGCTGACTGGATTTTATTCAACTTTGAAGATTGATGATGGAGCACTTTTTACTCATGCAGTCCGGTAGCCAATAACTCACGGTTGACTGATAGCGATGATAGTGCTTCGGACTTCACTACATTCAATGCAATTTCCCATACCCAGTCAACATTCGATGCATTGGTATGTACATGGTCACTTGGTTCGTGAGTGAATGATCACTTTTAAGGAATATATTCTTCCACTTATAGCCGCTCTTCTGAATGGCCAAATCCGAATGACCAGTTTTCTCCCGATTTTGCTCATGATTGAAGTTGTGGCCCCGAGTAGATTATGTCGCTTCAAAGTTTTGCAAGATTGAAGGTCAGCCAGAAGAGTTCGATTTCCCCCTCTGCCATAACAACGCACAACGTCCAACTTGAACATGCTACTGTTTCCTTTTTGGCTCTGTCTTCGCCTTTGTCGCAGCGTGGAAAGCGTTCCCAATCGTAAGCACGAGCTTGCAGGCACGTTCGCCACCATCCTCCGTTAACACAGATTTATACAGTTTACACGGAAGCTTAATGCCTCCACCTCTAGCCTTATTTTCTGCCACCCACCTCTTCCTCCTCCCCACAAAGAGTAAGCTCAAGCGAATTGAAGCCACTACCGCAAAGAGAGCAACCCTCACACTCAACGACGTAGCAATCGATCCATTTTCGTCCAGCTCGTCTCCTAGTCACCTTCACAACCTTGAAGTAACCAGTCCATGTAGCAACTGTGTGTGCGTATACAGGTATCCAAGCTCGTATACATCGTGTCAATAGAACCAAGAGATCTCACTAGTATCTTGTACAAGGTATTTTACGCCCCGAGAGCTGCAGAAATAGTGCGATAATTCCAAAGCTGGTAGTTCAAAACTGACGTGTTTGTTCCGAGATGTTGCAAAAGTTTGCTTAGCTAGTACCTGCAGTGACTCTTTGTTCAGGAAGTTTGACTGCTAGGTAAAAATAGTCAATAAAACTAAGCACCGTGTCAACAGTTCGATATTCCGGGAAAAATTTGCGTTGGTAGTGACAAACTTATTCATATGATACTGGTTGTTCAATTTATGGAATTAGCAGTAGGCTTGAAATCCCCTTGAAGTTGAGCTTGGCTGTGCTTTCCCGCTTTACCACTTCTTCGTTCTAAGGATGGAACCTTTTTATGAGTATATAAGCTTTGCGTTGATACATTGCACCTGAACTTGACTGCATAACGGGCGTCTATGCAGAGACTCCTATAAGTAACAGCCCCAATCCATCCCTGGTCTGATACTCTACTGTAAATAATCGACGACGGATAAGAAGCAACTTCCGTATGTCAGTTCCAGCGATAAGCCATTTAGCGGCAAATATACTATTCGCCAAGTTGTAGACTATCCCAGGATTGAAGAACCAGCTTTTTTCTATCCCTGCAGAAACGGGCATAATCAATCCACTTTGTGTGAATTGATGGCTACTCTTTAGAAGCGTTTAAACGAATTACATTCGAGATTCATCAGTTATAGGAGATTCTTAGTTCTCTGCAGTATGATCAAATTGGCGGACAACACTCATCCCTATTGTTAGTAGGTTGATTAATCAGAATAGCGAGGAAACATTTCATTCACGGATTCACCAATTCCACGGATAATTATTCTGAGATAATAACGAAAGCTGAATTGCGAATGCCAATTAATCCAGCATTAAAGCGAAATCGTCAAGCCCACTTTTGCGAAGATGAGGAGCTTATTTCATTCAGACGATGAGCTAAGGTTTAGTTAGGCTCAGCGAGGTCATGGGAAAGAGGGAATCGGGGGCGAGTCTTAAATATTATCCCAGTCGCAATTAATCGAGCGTTGAATTTTAGGCCTTATTTCTTGATAGGGCTTTGCGATTCTTCGTTGACAGGTTCCAAAGTTCTTAACGGATCATTTGTCGAGAATAATAGTCTCCCTGCGTTCCACTCACACGAAATGATCTTTGCATAGTAATCGAATCGTACAATGGTGGTGAATCAACCTTCTTCGTGGCAATTGAGTTTTCGAACTATTCGCCATAAAAGGTAGACGCCGATAGCATGACGTCTCGCCCCAAAAGGCCTTGACCTCTGCTGAGACCTGAGTGGATTGCCCAGCCGCACGGAACTCACCAAGACTTCAATTTCCTGCGCATTGTATGCCTCCATCTTGCCAGCTTATTTGCGGCGTCAAAACCTGAACGTTCCGTTTTCGGAATAAGTATATATGCAGAGGTTACAGACGTGCTAAGGCTTTAGGGTGCGGATCTTGATGTTTAGTTGAGGATTTGCCGAAGGTTCGCGAGGGTTAAGGATAAGTAGATATCTATATACGTACAACGATCAGAATTGTAGATTTGCATGTACCCCTTCGGAAGGAGGACTAGCTATCCTATAACTCATCATTGAGGAGGATAATCGGAAGACCTTCGGCTCGCTCGTCATATAATGTACCTTAGTATTTCCGCAGCTTCGCGCGATATGCCGTATCTATTTATCAGGTCTTAGACATAAATTTGGTGAAATCGAGTACTCAGATTGTGTGAGGGTGTGAGGTTTCATTTCTTGGTAAATCGCTCCTCTTGATCTTATCAAAAATTATGCATAGCTTGATAGAGGCGTGAGAATAATCCGTAGGAAACGTCGACGAGCCTTATGAGACTAGCTGATACGTGGCTTTATTCCAAAGTATGAATCAAAGGCTGAGATTTCCGTCGAGTAAAAAAGGTTGAGCTCCTTTCAGAATTTCTTAAATACTTAAACGTCGAAAAGCGGGTTCGATATTCAATATGATCCGGATAAAATGGTGAGAAATCTTTCAATTCTTCAAGGCTCTCAGGCGTCCTCAGGTTTCCTTTTTCCTATTCATTTCTCTTTTTCGCAAGGTGAAAACCTCCCTCGCTAATATCTTCGGACGAAGGAGAAGAAATATATCCTGCTGAATGTGTGATAGATGGGGGGACGGCTAAAGCTGCTTTAAAACGGGCCGTGGGAATTAGTATCTATCTTCAGACGTTAATGACATCGATAACTCATATCGATAATTGAATGCGATATCTCAAAACCAATAGGCTGCTATCTGATCAACTGCTAATACCAATTTAGAAATTGGAAACTGCCGAGTTTCCAGCCAACCTTAATTTTCCAATTAAAGAAATAAATCGACGCCCGATTGAACTCACGGCGCAGTGCGGTATTGAATCAGTTGTGGAGGTTGTTTAACGCGAGATAATTCTCTGCTTATTCCAATTCTGTCTTGTAATTTAAACGAGACAAAAAACACATCTGTTGCAAAAATAAGAAATTAATTACCAATTGCAAATCACGATTTGAATAAAATTTCAGTCTACATATGTGGGGCACTCGACATATCCTTTAGACAGCCCGAGGCCTCCCTCATAACGAGCATCGACTTTATTATGTATTAGGGTATGCTTTATACTCCCCAGATGGCCTTTTAATAATTTATACAAATTAAAGCGCCCCAAATATCACAGTAATCATATTTCGGTCTTAGGGCTTACACAACCCTTCTTACCGAATCCAGACTGTTATAGTAACACGGTACCCATATATCAATTTTACATGAGATTCTATTTTAACGTAGTCTTCAAGGCCCTTTTAACACAGGTATTATACTTTCTGGAAAGTATTGGTCGATTTATTCAAAATTAGTAATTATTCAGCCATGTGCGACGCCTGAATTGGTCTGTATAACAAAAGCACTAAATAAGAGGAGTGAACTTTTTCCAATACTTTTACCGCAGACTCTCGGCTGGGTTCAGAAGAGTCTCTTCAGTAGATCTTCTTCCTATACTCTCTCGCTACGGTTCTATGCATTTAAACATACAATTTCAACATCTCAGCCGGTTAGTTAGGTTCCTTTCTCGGGCTTTGTGTGCTGAAGTTGGTATCTCTTTGCATTATTGTGAATAAAAACCCGAGTAAAATCCAACACACGAAAATCTAATAGCACTCGGGATACATAACAACGCGTAGATCTCCTGGGGAGATGGTGCAGTACAGGGATTTTCAGAAAAGCGAATTTGACCAACCGTGCACAACCACTTCCTCCTGCGGTCCCTTCGGATAGACACAAGCTCAGTACATTAAAAGCCCACGTCTATCATGTGAAGGGTGTATACCATGGCAAGACAAAGACGATTTTTATACTTATTTTGGAAATATATTCAATTTAAGAGTCTCGAGCATCAACCTTCTTCGAGTTATGTATATTCGCTCGCGATTCCCTCGGGCAAAACGAACCGTCCAATTTCCTCTATCGAAAAGATGTAGAAATATATAAGAGCCAAAGCAAGTCTGGGGGTATCAAGGTGACAAGTTTGCAACCCTATACCTCAGCATTGTACATATAACATATACCCCAGCTCACGTACGTTCAGGGAAGGGTGAGCGTAGGGAACCTCTCGTGTGTGCCTAATCATTATTTATTATACTTAATACTTGTGCTTCGCATTACACAATTACTCGTTCGCCGCCATTTTGTGGACTATTGTTAGTGGTGTGATGGTGCTGTTGGTGCTGGTGCTAGTCTCAATTAATCACACCATACTCTCCAAGGATTCTATGTTTCTAATTACTGTAAAGTGCTCGTTGACACCTCAAGTCGCAAGTCCATATTTAAGTGATATTTTGGGGATGAAATCTGTGTGGGTAATTCTGGAATCTCATTTCCATGCCCATTATTCATCGCCTATGCATTCCGATCCGAATTTCTTCCAACACCTGATGTTATACCAATGAACAGAACATAAACTCTAATTTTTGCACAAGCCCCGACGTCCTTCGAGGACAGGAGAGAAATTAAAGGACATTTCGTGACGAGAACAACGTTAGTTCTGAAGGTATACATAACAACTTTACATCATTAGGGAGAAAAACTATATTGATGTGAGGTACTGTTCAGTTTGATCATGGTCAGCACTGGAACTTCACAATAGTACCTAACTACTATACCCACAGTCGGACAAGAATACTCCACGTCCGAGATTAACAATGCGTTTTGAATGGGAGCTATTGGAAACGTGAAACGATCCATCATCTTTCGAGGTCAGTAGTTATGAACGCCAATATTTAAGCAATGGAGACACAACAGCAAACCATCTTTGAGAAACACAATAGTTTTTGCTAATAGTAGACACTTTGGTATTTCCATCTCTGTGACCCTAAGCGAAACCGTATTGCATCTGACGGTCTTTCCCATTAAATTATATTAGTGATCATTATAACTACTGACCCGACTATCAGTCCTTGTAACTATTGATCCTGAGTAACTATAAGAAACTCTTCAACAGTACCTCTGAAAGTAATTTATTCGATCGTTGAACTGACGCAGTACTATTAAAGCAGAATGCCGGTGGATTGTTGACGATTGCCGTTACCAATCAACGATTTCCAATATCAATCTACAGGCCCGTCGATCCCTACTGATACTTTTTCCAATAGTGGTGAAAAAAAAAACTTTCGGTCAATCCAATAAGCAAGGATAATAGTTTCTCGATAGTTTCCCTGTGCAACTCTTTATCGTAGGGGTACTACTTGGTAATAGATTTACAGACTCATTGCCTTGACCGTTTACACGGTATTAAAAAATAAATGGATTGTCCATTAGAAGGGCAACCCGCCCTTGCAGAGTGAAAAAATGGCCTTGAACATGGCGGTGATATTTAATATTAAAGAAAGCCATTTGCTCCGTGTATCGTTCGATGGTCCACGGACTTTACAACCTCATTAAAGTCTTCACAAATGAATTAAAAAAGAGGCCGTTATTTAGCTTTGCAAGGGTGAAAAACGCCCTGAATAAATTGCGAACATGAAAAATGTAGCTGCAAATATTAGCTAATTTTTTGTCAATTCCAGAATGTATTCGTGGAACGGAACAGGGAGGAAAAAAAATTGGAATATAAGTCCTCCCACGTCAAGGAGAACACCTATAAAACACTATACTCTTCAAACTTCCACAAACTTTTTTTCCAGTTTTCTACGCATAAATGAATGCATGATTTCGTGTCTTTCGAACCCCGAACTTCAATATTCCGAGAGTTAGGCGTGATTCGAGTTGTGAAAAAAGTGCTAAAGATGGAACGGAACTACGCTTTGTGATGCTCACATCTCTGGGTCCATTCATCCTAAATACTCGATCTTATAAGCTCATTTTGAAGTTCTTGAAGTCGACTTTCATCCCATACATATTTATACTGGCTGTCGTAACAATCGCTTCAATTTTTCATCATCAAATACCAAGATTGCCCAAAGTTTCTAGAATATTTATATCCGATGAAACGAAATATGCTGTGAGCGTTTATGTAGATTTACTATCACATGAGGGATAACAAAAATTAATCGAAAATTGAAAGGATGAAATTCTGCACGGGATAAGGGGCTGGAAATTTTGAAGAGCTTCGTGCCAGCTCTGCGTTGAGATATTAACCAGCACGTTGGACTTTTACGAGGAGGATTAAACAGAGTTTCTCATCTTCAGCTACACCTGGCAGCATAATACTCCACTCGTCCGAATCCACAGTGTCGCATTACGTTGAGACAGTCGGGTTAATTAATGTGTTCGTTAAACGGCACGTCTATTATTAAGCTATAAATTTTCGTTCCCCTTTGCAGTAGCAGCAGCGCAAACGGTTGGGTTTGTTCCTCGGGAAGTTTGGAAAGGAAGGAACTGGTAGTTCGTTTACAGATGGGGCGACACGCTTACCTCACATTAATTCCGATCTTCTCCCCGCTGCTTTTGTGGGTTCAGTTCAGACCAAAGGATCTCTAAACCGTACACCGTCTAGGAGAAATAACGCAGTCGTAGTGCGTAGTTTTACTGAGCTGTATAATTCTTGACTTGAATAGAAAACCACCTTCGACTTTCGGGACGCTCATCCTCCAAATCGATACACACCAATTTATATGAAAGAAAAAAACAATAAAAAACCAAACGGTGGTCATAAGTTACGGGGTTGAATTTTTTATCCTTCAGTTTTGCCAATGAATTATCGTTCACACTTGGAGCTTTTATCAGCATATCTACACTCTATTGAATTTACAAATGATACGTGTCTAGATCCTCAAAACTGTGGTAAAAGTAACTTTAATGATCAATTTAGGTTGGACTCTGAATTTATTCGTCAATCAGTTCACAAAACGTTTTATAAAAGTTTGAGGTGTTCTAGTTCGGAACCAGGATCACGAAGCCTTTCTGAATTCTGGGATCTAGAGACCGGAAATACCTAAACTTACTCAAAACGAACATAACTCTCACTTTTGGGTTCAAATCAGAATTTCATTTCATGGAAGATCCTACCCTCGAATTGAAGTTCGCACCTTCACGGTTTCAGCGAGAATTTAAGTGGAATAAAACTAGAACCTCTGTTCCGACTCGGGGTAAAAATAGTGAGAATATGCTCCTTCACTTTTTTGGCAAATATAATTGAATCGAAATCCACGTGACTGAAATCGTCTTGAAAGTGACACGGATCTGAAGACGTAACTGTGGCCCAATTTAGATCTACACTGCATCCTTGGTACAGCCATCCTAGTGATAATGGAAAAAATATATCAAATTACCAGTCACCATTATAGGTGTTACTTAATAGCTGCGAATCTCCCACCATCTTTTCTCTCGCCGTCAGTTCTTCGACCCGTGAAACAAAAGCAACAGAAGAACAAAAAAGGAAAAGGAAACAAGGGAAAAGAGAGAAGTAAAAAAGGACGAAGAGTCCACTCGCCATAGAAACCTATTCGCAGATAGGCGTTTCGGTATACCATATCGAAGGTATAATCGAATTCCAGGCGATGCTTCGCTTCGCTATCGGGCTCAGCTAAAGCGGCTTCACTGGATGGTGGGAGGAAGAAGGAGGAAGCTTAAGAGGCAAAAGGGAAAAGGAAGGGACTGAGAAGGAGCAGGGTTGGGCTCAGCGGTGGATTTCGCGAGAAGAATCCTGCGGAGACCAGAAGAATTGAATTTGCCGTCGACGCGAGGTAAAATAACGACTTGAGATTTTTGCTTTGTTTTTCTACGTGGCACACTGAGCTACCAGAGTTCGGTATACGAGTGGCCCAGTAACAGCCACACAGATATATCTGTGTACTATCTCTTTAAGCAAGAGGCTAGATTTCTTTTCCTCGTTTAACGTCGATTCGAAATCTGCTCCAAGCTGACGTAAAATGTCCAAAATTCCATCTGGAGAATTTCAAAATCTGTTCTCAAGAATCATGCGTTTTACTATAGATACGACATTTCGTCGATCACCCGGGTCTATGGAATAAACCGAACGGATATCGGTGGAAAGTGTAAAAGGCACACCTCTTTCGGAAACGGAACGAAAGGAATCGCAGACTTCTCGACCGAACAAATGCATTTCCGTTTCTCTTTCTCCAACGGACGATGAATGTAGCTGAGGATAGATCTGGTTCGTGGCGTCGCGACGGCGTTGCCCAGGCTGAATAAGTGAATACTGGTAGAGCCGGAGCCGGGTACAAAGAAAAGCTTTTGACCCAAAGACAAAAAGTCACATGCAAAAAGTTGCTATAAATTGTAGATATAAAGTATTCTGTATGTAGACGGAAAGGGAAACACTGAGCGCGCTGTGCACCATGCTGATCAAACCATGAGCCATCTTCGTGCATGTGTTCCATAATGTATAATCGAATATGTGGATAGATAATCACAGTTCATGTACTTGAATCGCGAAGAGCCTTTCAAATTTAACCAAAATTTGATTTTTGGTGATCCAAATTTTTGATCAAGACTTTTTGATTTACTGATCGTGTTTCATTATAGAGCTTTGATAGCGATGTGATGGAAAATGTTCATTCTTCGGCTGTACTAGCAATTCAACACAAGCCGAACGAGCATGGTGGGATAGAAAGTTGGGATGTTCGGTACACAGATGCAAAGCTGTTACCTCAGTGGCAATTAGAGTACCTCGTATACACGCGTAGTTAGGCCAATATTCCTAAAAGGGTTAAACTTCAAAGGTAGAGGGGTCAGTGGTTTGCGTGTTGTTGACTTTTAAAGAAATTAATTTGATGAAACTGTAAGGGAACACTAATTATTTTTGTACATGTATACCGATGCTGCTCAAATCTCGACTCTTTCATCAGATCTGTTTCCATCTTCCTTTTCCCTCCCATAATTTACGACTTAATAAATTTATTCAACAAACCATAGACTTGAAGGGATGAAATGTACGATCCATAAATTTCTTTATCTAATCAGTAATCACGATTCTACGATCTAATTCTCATTGCGTGGATATCAGCATTCCTAGTCGCAATTTTGTTGTACTCTACTTCGGTCAAACGGGGGTTGTTTTCGAGTTTTGTCCCGTTCCGTCTCCCCGCAGAGACCTCTGCCTAAACTCGAAGGTTTATCTGAAAAGTTTAACTATAAATAAGCTCAACGACGTCGTGTTTTCTACGATTTTATCTGCTTTTATTCTACCTCCATCTCTCCATTCATTTGCTTTTTCCCTGCACTGATCCTGTGTGTTTCTCATCTCGTTTAGGCACTGTTCATTTTTCTTTTTCCGTGAAAGGCGTACCTATATATCCGGCGTCGATCGTGATATCGATTTCTGTACCTATAATCAAAACATGGATACATGCAATATCCATAAAGCACCATATTAACCAGGGGCTTAACGAGAGCCACGATCATCAGTACTTACCTCTGAAAATATGGCAACCAAGATTGCAAATAAATACCAATAATTTTGTCTCATTATCCTCAGCCTCGTTAAGTGGCTGCTTAAGTATATACCCACAAATTTCGTAAACTAATGTTCTGCGGAGCTTATATTATTCATAAAATCCGCCTCCGAAAGAGATAATGGTAGGCTGATTGAATATCATGCCTGAGACTTACCGATACAAAATTAGTACACCGAAATTGATTAGATTTGTAATTAAAATTTAATCTTTTTTATTCCCTTACTCTATTCGTACATAAATTTTCTCCAGGTTATCCCTACGAAAGTTTACCAGATTATTATAAAGGTAGTGCGTGCCATTTCCTCGAGTTGAATTCCGCGATTTCTCAGACGGAAAGGAGTTGGACGGATTTCTTTCTTAGCCACAAATCCGCCGCAACTGCCTTCCCGACCAAGAGGTACGGTCAATTTCTTCCACTTTTTTTTCAATATTCGTCATTTCCTGATCGAATCACTTGACGGGGTCCAAATTCAAAACGCTTTTCTCCGTTCCGGGTACAAGTGGACTGAACACACAGAGAACTTCTTCTTCCTTATTCTCAAAGAAAGTACAAAACCATCTCAAGCGACATTAAAAATTCCCCCCATTTCCATTCCTGCGACAAAATCATGATTCGTTATGCAGCTATGGCGAAGGTTCATAAAAATTAGTTCAATGGCAGCTTCAGCAATGTATTTGACTCATTGCTTGGGGTATCATGTCTTAGTTTTCATTTACAATTAGTCTCCATTCTATCCTCTAATGAATTGCTATTGTGTAGCCATTAACGTCTGATATTCTTATTCGTATTTCTTGCACGCTGTCGCATTTCGTTGTATTTAAGCTACAGGACCTTACCTAATGACTTTTGTTGCAAAAAGTTCTGGGATAGTGGGATAAGGTGGTGAAAATGCCCGGCGCTTTTCAGCTGAAGAATATAAAAAAAAAAAAAGTCACATTTTTTTTCAAAGAGATAAATAAGGGGCACGTCGCGGTAGTGATTTTGTTAATCGTCGACATTACCATACACAACCGCGGGAGCCAAGGTGCGTCCGGTTTTTAATTCCAATAATTTTCCAATAGAATTGGAAATATTTTTTCTCATAAGCCGTGATATTCAAATCCTTGTACGACCAGTCCCATTATTTTTTTCTTTTTTTTTTCCATTTCCGTTTTATGCACATCAATTTTACTTCGCATAATTTCTTTGGCATTTACATACATATAGTTTGGGGAACATATAATATATATTTCCGGGTACGCGTACGTCACGGTATTCATTCACCCTATATATTCAATATATATATGAGCAGAGGGGAAAAAAAAAATTATTCAAGTCACGACTTAGCCTTGACTTAATTTTCATAATTAACTTAATGTATCTTCATTGTTGACCCAGCTGGGTCATGAATCGTAAATCAGGGCAGTTATAAAATGGAAAAATTTGTGTCTTCGGGATTGAAAAGCTTGAAACCTCAGAAGGCTCACACGATCCTTTGAATTTATAGTTTTTGAAGAAAAGATAGCACTTCATTGAATTTTCAACTGAAATTTCACACTGACCCGAGTTGAACCTAATTCACCGAATAAAGAATCGTTGATAGGAGAGAAAATTGGTTGCTAAAACGTTTCTGAACAGTTAAAACGTTTATCAGGTTTTTGTAATCGAGGGACTCGTGTTTCGAATTTTTTATTACCTTATTAGGGTCGCTAATTTGATTACCTGGTAATTCATGGTGGAGGAAGAATTGTTTAGCCTTGTTCCGAATACAGCATCGAGGAAAAGACAGCTAAGATTGCCTTACAGCTATGTGAAATGAAAATAATCGAAGGTATAGATGGAAAAATAGATGAAATCGAAAATTCAGTTTAGAGAAAAAGTTATTAAAACTGAACCGAATATTTGTTAGTTAATATTCTAATTATAAAAAATGGTTATAAGGACACGAAATTTATACTCGAACCCTATTTCCAAAAATGTATAATCGGTTATCGGCTGTTGGATATGAAATAAATAAATTGACCCTGGTTATTTTAAAAAATAGGAATAATAGTAGCTTAGTCTGGCAGTTAATTTTTGAACTTTGAAAACGACGAATATCACGATCATTAAACAAAACGTATGAAGAAGCCGGTGGTAATTTTGTGGTGTAATGGGCGTGAGTCCTGAATTGAAGAGCTTTTGAAATAATTAGGAAACAAGTCGACTTACAAGAGAAGGTTCCCAACCTCCCAGCCCGAATTGAGATGAAACATTTTTTTTTTTTTTTAATCTATTTTGAGGTCAGAAAAAGTGAATTCTAAACTAAATGAATACAATAATAATTGTTACAATTTTTTCTGAATTTCCGCTAAATACAAATAAATGAATAAATTGTTATTATTATTATTATTATTATTATTATTATTATTATTATTATTATTATTATTATTATTATTATTATTATTATTATTATTAATATCATTATATGATCAATCAAAGGGCTCCATGTATAATTATTAACCAACTTCAGATCCCTTTGATCCTTTCAGTCAGTGTAGCGATATGTAGCTAGTCGAACTTGCGAAATTATACCGACTTAAAAAACTTGTAACTTTTAAGAACCCCAATTTGGAGGGAAACGGCTTGGCGAAATGTCTTTTATGACTTGAAAGTATATTTAAAAAAATGTTTCAAGTTATCCCGGGTCGAAAGGCTGCAGGGATCCTTCCATTGTTGGGAGTCCTATTTTCCTGTAAATACTACCTACGTTTCATGTTTCGCCCCCAACGCTTCATATTACAAATTCCCAGGATATACAATATGTAGCAGATGCGAAATACGGAAAAAAAATGTATATTTTTACCTCCTTTTTCATCCATATGCTAAATTGGAATTAAACATAGTAGATCCAAAAAACTATAAAATTTTTATATCCCAAGGCATGAAGGTGACTCCTGTTAAAAATTATTGCAAACTTTCGCAAAAGAGCCCGAAAGTTTTACTTCATTTTTAGAAACAATTTTATCACAGGTTTTTCATTGCTGAATTTAAATCTACAATAAAAAGTCAACCATTCTATGTGGAATAGAATTTTCTGTTTGATTTATACGAAAATTTATTTCGTCCTCATCAGATGTAAATGAAAGTTAATTAATATCCACGTCTATGCCAACTAAAGTGGATAAAGCATTATGAATTTTCCATTTTCGACATCGTGTTTGTACTCAACGACTCAAAAGACCACTCAATATGAATTTTCATGAAAATGAAAGAGAAAATTCTAGAAGGAATATTCCAGTTACACCCTGCCATTTTCAACCTCGACTTTTCCCAAATTATATTCGGACTCTGCAATGTCAAAAAAAGAAAAAAAAAAAACCCATAAGACTTAAGGTAATTGCAGCTCAGCAAAGGCAAAGACAAACCTTTATAGTTCTCATTTACGTGTCTCACTCTTTCAAAAATCGTAGAATTAACTTCGTTGTTCGTTCTTGGATTTTACCCAAGTCTCAAGTCATTAGAAGCTTTTTTCTAAAATATTAAACGAGCGGTGACTTGGATGAATTTTCCTATTCACATGATTTATCGAGTAGGGTAAAGCTGCCAATATCCTACCGAGACCTAAATCGTACCGTTTCAATTTGGTCATTTATTTCGAGAGGATCTCCTCGGTTTTTAAAATTTCAGGAATCGGAATGGTCAGAGGGTTTTCAACACTAATAGTTCCCATTTCTATAATTTTAAAAACGAGGAGATACTCTCGCAAAAAATGAGCCAACTGAAACGATACGATTTAGGTCGCGGTACGATATCGGCACCCTTACCCTACAAAGCGACGTGCATCGTATCCTTCTGATTGCTGCGTTTATTCTATGAATATTTAAACCACGTAAGTTTGCTTTTCCCGTGCCACTCTTCACCCACCCTTAACCAAACCAGGAACGAACCTTTTACCCCCGTTTTATCTGTCCCTTTCACACCATGCATATTTCACATTTGCACATAGGTAGAACGCCCATGTACGTACATTGTGGATACATATGTACACCCCTGTGCAATAACCATCTCGACGAACTAAACTTGGAGTTTGACGTGTTCCTTGTTCCGAAAATGGATGATAAATATTTCATCTCGCATCGCTGTCATTTTGACTTAATGCTTACCCGATGTGTATGATACCTTTGTTATACGTATGTGCGAGAGTGTAGAGTGATTGTGAGTGAATATATTTCCTTTGGCGCCCCACTCACTCAACAATATGAGACATGATCCTTCCATTCGGTATCAAGTGAGATGCCATTAATTTTTAAAGCTCGACATTTAATGGCCACGTCTTTATCGCGCTCAACCATCCGTCTTTCTATCCACCACAATCGAATATATTTCTAGTTATTTATTTCTGCCAATACCCGCTAGCCAGAGTGATGACAATCAGCATCGAAATAATGGTAGCAATTAAAGAAAAAAAAAAGAAAAAAAAAAGTTACCTTAAAATTAACGCAGAGAGCATATTGTGATTTATGTTTTTAGGTACAAGCTTCGAAAAATTGAGGATCAATGTATGGATTCAGACGTTTGATGAGATATATTCCGTAATTATTTCAAGCACAAACCGATAATCACACTACCCCTGAAGGCACAATAAATATTTAAATTTTCACCGGCGTTTTCCATTTTGTAAAAAATATACCACGATTTTGCCCTACTCGTTTTGCCCACGGTACAGAGTCTGCCGTGCTTTTATAGAGATTTTTGCAATAAAAGAAAAAAAACCACTGAATATGGTAACAGATTTTACACACATGGAGTAAATAAATATATTTGCTATTCCGTGGAAAAGGCGGAAATTTCACCACTAGGTAAATTGGACCGTTCAAGATTCTCCAGTCGCTTCTATGCTTACGATTCTCAAAATCCAGAGAATGCATGCTCTCTCGAATATAACCATTATTTTATGTATTAAATATTTTACGTGACAAACGAACGTTTTAATTCCGTCTATGACGCGTAAAAACTCATTGTGGACCCGTTCTGCACGATTTCCAAGAGTTTATTAAAAGTTCTAGCAAGTAAGTAGACATTCTTTGTATTTTTTGAAAATTATTTTATAGATTGAGGTTTTCAACGGGTAATGCTTCTCACCTCGACATACCCTGACGTATAAATGTATTCGTGAATCGTTTTCAGCGGAGCGAGAATCCTCGTGAACAACAGGAACTTATTGGGCGGAAATAGTGGACACAGATCATATACCTAGAAGCAACATTGGGTTGGAGCCGAATTAGTCTGGATTTATACCGATCACGTATTTAAACGTGAAAACAGGAAAAGTGGGAGCTTTTTGTAACGCCGATTCTCATTCAATTTGAATAATCACTTGGCTTTGCATTCTCGGTTCTGGTGGGTAAGCGGACATCGATCGGACGAGAGCTTAAAATAATAAAACGGGACTGCTTACGTGTTAAAAGTTTTATTCTTGTAACAAAAAGTAATGGAAATAATACGACGAAGCAAAACATTGAGCTGAAAATTACTCTGGGGAGATAGCATCGAGAACTTTTTCTATTATTTCTTTGTTTCAGTTGATTTTTATTTTTATTTTTTATTTTTTTTTTTTTACCGAAAAAAAAGACACGCCGTGAAAAAGCTTAGGAAGCTTTTAAAAGTACTTAGTTTCACTGTTAAATGTCAAGTTTCCTTTTAAAGCACCATCTGCACTAGCACATTGTTCTACGAAAGAATGTCCTTACGTCTGAAGTTTGCTTATAACACAACAACCACAAACAGTGGCTAAACGCACATTTCATACTTTCATGACGAACCGCCATAATCTCACATTCGGTACATTGATACCTCAGCTATTTTCCCGAATTTTCGGGTATCTGGTATTCGGAATTCCAAATGAGCTCAAACTGGTATGCAAATTCGACCGCACTGTACGATATTTTCAAACATTTTCGAGGATTTTATTTTCAATAAACTTTTGATAAAAATAGTAGAAATTATTTCAAGAAAAATACGCCGGGTAAATGTTATAACATAACTCGTAGTTCAACTTTCAATCGAAAAGGATGTAAAAAAATATTCTTCAACCATCCAGAGTTTTTATTTCTTGGGATTCATCTCTCCAGTGTACTTTCGTTTATTTTTTTTTTTTGCTTTTTTTTAACAACTTTAACTCGATAAATGTAAATTATGTTTCTACGTAGTTCATCTTGAAAGCTCGAAAAAGTTGTTATTCTATGAGACGACAGCCTCCTGCTCATATATTGCACAAAATGACTATACGGAGGACTTCGATGATCCTGAAGAACTATTTCCCCGGTTACAATGCACGAATAAGTCCCAGCTATGAGTGATCTTGGCAATTTTCGACTCTCTGGTACCAGCCCTTGGGTCATAAATTGCGAACATTTGGTGGGCAATACCATCGGACCAAGCCAACCCCCTTTAAGGATCTTCTGCCAAGCACCGTTTCTTCCAACTTAATGGATTTATACGATAAGATGGAGCGGACAAACTGACGCTTAAATATGAGACTTTCTATACCAAACGCGTGTGAACAATTTTTTTTTCGATAGATTGGGGCAGTTTTTCTCTTTTGACGAACTGCCATAATACTTACTTTGCCATTCGTCAGAACTTGACTTTCGGACGTATATTCTTCAATTTTTTTTCAACATTCAGACTCAGAAATATTACGCTGAAGTAGATGCGCTAGGGTGGTCTTTAATTTGATCATTTTCGAATTTCAATACTTCGTTGGGCCAGAACGTCTCCAAATATATAAAAAAAAATGTAGCCAAAACTCCCAGGTTCGAATATAACGGAATTAAGGACCACCCCAAGATACATACATGATGTTAGTTTGACCAGGGATCGTCGTAGCCAAGAAAAAAAAAACTCGACTCATTAAGTTGTGTTCTTTTACAACGGGCGTTTCTTCAAACAATAAGCACGAAAGGACATCCTGGTTCGCTAACAAAAGAACGAGGTTAAGTAGCCATTCAGTTCAACGAAGAGCTGGGAGGCTTGGTTGTTCTTATGTTTTAAAACCCCCGCGAAGGTTCCGGTCCTGCAAAATAACTCGGGTGCCCCTTTTAACTACCAAACAACACGCGTACCTTGCCTACACTTCAGACTTATGATTCCAGAGTCGAGTGTCGAGACTAAACTAACAAAGAAGGGAGGTAAATTTATTTCAAAGAAGATAGGGGACGAACTGGCATCTTGACGAAACAAGGCACGTCACAGCCCACGCCCTACGAAATGATGCTTACACCTTAATAATTTTCCTCCCTTTTCAAACGTAGGTAGATATCATAGGTCGAATAATACCCTCTTCTCGTTGCTCACTTTCAGCTTTTCCTCTTCCCATTTCAGACGTTCAGAAATTTATTTACGAAAAATTTTTATCGAATAAAAAATCGAATGAACTTTCATTTTCCAACTCAGAATAGACCAAAGTTTTCATATATTTAACTATAGGATAAAAGAATGGGTAAAGGAAATGATAACGACGACAGAGAAACAAGGGAAAGCGGTGTCAAAAAAAACAGAGCAGAATTTAGACAACGTGAGATAAGGGTGCAGGCAGCCATTTAGGTTGGAGAGATGGAGCTTGCAAATAGGCAAAAAAGCTCATTATGGAAATAGTGATGATATGCGTTGTGATCCTTGAATTTCCCTCGTGGTCAATGCAATGTAACAATCCTCCGCTATCATACCTCTTATGAATAAGATTTTTAGATTTCAGAATTCGAGCTTCAAGTTCGTTCAACGAACTAGTTCTACGTATTCATTAATACGATGAGGGTTATTTTTATTAGACAAAGAAGTCCACGAGCCAATTAATGCGGGTTTGATATTCCGAGAAAATTCTGTTCCTTTTATTGTACGGGAATTTTATATTTCACGTTTCCGTGTCCTGGGTGAGCCCAAAGTTAATAGATAAGCGAAAACTTGTCGGAGAAGTACGCTTCGTAAATCAAGCAATTATACTTCGCTCGTGTCGCACGTTTGAAGTATTTTAATTAGTTTTGAGGTCATTTTCTCCCAAGTTTTGAACGGTGTCCAATACCCCACCTCGAGTGTAGGGAAATTCCCATTTGTTAAATATCTTGAAATTTTTCCTCTACATCAAAGGCACTTGAATTTCACTGCCAAGAAATCAGGTTAAATTCTATCCTGGGTTACGCGGTAGTTCAATCCCAAAGTACGCGTTTGAAGTCTTCTTCTTGACAGTAAATAGTTAACTTTCTAGGAGCTTTTAGACTGCCGGAAACTGTTCATTTATTAACAGGAAGTTTCACGGCTAACTCTTCGCCAGGACTGTATCGTCACCCTTTAACAAATTCATGAACAAACCCTCATATGTTTTTTTTCTCTCTTCAGTGGAAAAGAGATATACTCCACGGATATTGTTCGACCGTGTAAACTTATCCGAAAATATCCGAAGCCAATTCAACCAAGTTCATATTTTTCTCCCAGAGAATTATTAAGTTCAACTTTACACAGTCGAAAAGCATCGCTGTAAACGTCCATATATTATATTTCGAACTTGAATTCCATTTTTTTTTTTTTCTTTTCTTTTTCCATTGATTAGTTAATAAATTCAATAGCAAAATTTGGTTTGTTTCCACCAGAAGATGTCCTCGCTGTTTAGTCGGCATGGACCCCTTCCACTTTGTGATTTTGCGCAGCTTTTCTCTGTCCCGAGTTACTCTTGGACAAGTTAGAATGCAAACCTACCGAGTTCCGCAGAAGGATGTAAACGGTCAAGGGGTTTCCTTTGTGACTAAATTTACGAAATTCACGTTTATGGGTCAAAATAACACGGTAGATTCACGACGGTTCTACTTTGTACCCTCATCTTCGCAGACACAAGAATAATTGCAAGAGTCACCGAGTATTCTTGGTTGATGTCGCGAACCGGGTCACGAAGGTCCTGCCAGCGATCGTAGAATCCTGGCAATAAGCGGGACCCGCACCCACCCGCCTGGCACATTCCACTGAATGATCATTCACTCCTGGGTGTCTTGTTGACGGTGCCTAGTCGGACTTCAGTTGTCTCCTGCAGGGTTGAGTGAGGATATTTCGGGAAGACAAATGAATGTCACAAAGTTCTTCTCCCCGTTTCCAAGAAGAAATTGTCGCCGTTTGTCTTGAAAAAAAAAGAAGAAGAAAAAGGAAAAAGGGTTATAAAAAAAAAAAAAAAAAAAAACTATCGTATATTTATAGACACTGGAGAGTTCGCAGAGTCCTTTGTGAGTATAAAGTGTATATGGCTGCAAATCCTACGGCAAGTGAAATTTTTTTTCTTTTTTTTTTTTAATGACAACAGGAATGGGAGTGGCCCGTGAATATTTTCGCGAAAAAATAAATCCTTAAAAGCTTTGAGTCTCATCTTTCTCTTCCAATTTGAAAAACGGTGTAAAAATGAGGTAGGAAAATATTTCAAATGAACATAGGCTCAGTGTTAAACAAAGGCTTTGAGTACATCATACAGGTAAGTCATTCTCAGGCAGAATTCCTTTCCATTTTCAGTCCACGGTATCTGCAGGAGTATAAAGTCCTTCCCGATGCCAATGCCAACGCCAACACCGTGCGATAAACTTTGCCTTGACGTGAGGGAGATATTCTCCTTTGTGGTATGGATACTAAATGGATTCCTTCCTGGGAAGGTGAGGCAAGGTAGGTATACGTAAGGCAAGACGAGTAAAATTTGTATACCTTGCTATGGACAGTCCCTATACAGACGATTCCACGTTTCAAAACAGTCCTTAAAACGTTACGGTGAATTCCTTAGCCGTTACTATCCGTTATCAACGATCCTCATATCCTGTCACGTACATTGTGAGGAAATGACGCCAATTTTCTATCTATCGCTTACGTTATTGCCAGGGCCGCAGCTCCTCATCTTCCTGACGCTTTTATCTCTGTTATCAGCTCGTGGCACTTGGCAGAGGCAAGTCCCAAGCGAACCTCAATTATAAAGAGAATTATCACAGGGCGGTTCTGTATCTCAAAAGCGGCAGGCCTACTCTGTCCTGTGATAAAGCAGTGCTCGGTGGATGTGAAGTTTCAGTAACCCTGACGCTGAAAGCTAAAACCTGGCCGTCGTTATCCCAGTAATCAGGCGCTCTGAACCGAGACTATTTTGCTAAGGGTATCCCATTGCTGGACATCACTTTTACTGTGAGATGACCACTGGGTTTGTCTATCCTTCTCAGACACTCGCGAATCGTAAAAATCGAGGAAAATTATGAGAAATGACATTTTTCACGGTTTCGGAACCAGAAGCATCGCGAAGGTTTCATGCAGAGATTAAATTACGATGTTTCTTCTCGTTCTTTTCATAATCATGAATTTTTGTTCTCAAGCCCGTAATCATAATTTGGTATTATTTTTATGAGGTGGTAATTGGTAAATGGTTAAGGTTGGACTATATACGGTTACTTTCTTAACTGAAAGATTTAAGTAAATCCTGACGTAATTGCGAAGGCTCGTGAATCTAAGGCTACCTTCGGTGCCCTTTAAAACCAACCCCAAACCCTGTGGCCATCAGCTTACGCAAGGTTAGCCATGAATTACCGCAGCCGGTAGGCCACCCTCTAGATTTCTCACGTCCGAGAATATAATTTAGGAACCATGCGTCGACAATGGGCCCCGTGGGGGCATGGCGTTGAACAGGTAGGGCAGTGGAGCGCTATCGAAAGTGGCCCATGAATATTAATACAATAAAAGCCAAACAGTAACAGCGAGGGCAACAATTGTCCGCGGTTTTGGACCGAGGGATACAGGGATGAAAATGGAAATGAGAAAAGAGAGAAGAGAGAAGAGAAAACGCACGTAATATAAAATATGTATACCGGTTAAAAGCTTATAATTAATAACCTGCCCATGAGAATTTCAAGGCTCGTGATTTTCGTTATCTCTCAAAAGTAATTGCGGTTTATACGGTTACAACGTAGACTCCGGATTATCAAAAGGATTATCGCGCAGAGAGGAAACCTTCCGAATACCGAATACCGAATACCTTGGAAATCGATTAAAGCTCACAGAGTCAAGTTCTTCGGGATATTCATTGCCGAATGATATACATGATCTAGACAATCCTTTTTGTCGCACCTAGAGACGATACCAATGCATGCTAATTGGCTGATTACTGCATTTCCTATAGATCGACAAGGGAAGGTTCCTGCCTCACGAACTCAAATATGCTTCAAACAATTTTTTAAATATACTCTGAGGACAGAGAGCATTCCTGAATCTTCCCAATCGAGATTTTAAAAAACCACATGATTTTTGAGATAGTAAATTCATGTCTCCAGGTTGTTACGTCTCTTGAATAGCTATAGAATGTCCAAAGTATCCATATCCCAAGATAAGTCGTAGATTCAAAACGCCTCAAATATCGTCTCGAATTTTTTAATATTCAGAAAACAAATTTTCGACTTTAAATTCATACCAAATCATCTATGAGAAGCTCGACTCTTACGGATTTTGTTAACAGATGCATGGCTAATCGAGCATGTCAACCAAATTCAAAATCGTTTCCTCAATGTATGAATAGAGCGATTAACTTCATAGGAAAGACCAATCGTAGGACTACTTGAGCATGGGTCGTTGCTTGAATGAAATTTACAAATTCTGAGTAAAAACAGCTGTGCAACCATTAAAAGCACAGGCTCATTCATATACAACGCGTTACCTGCGCTTACCTACGTTGTAATTTATTTTACCTTCTTTATCGCTGTCATGCGATGCAAGTTTAAGTTTTCCATTCTTACCGAAGACATGCAAACCTCGGGCTTTGACCTGGACGACTGGTAGCATCTAGTCGCATTGAAGCGAAAGTGAGCTTGTGATTAACGCTTCCTACGCGATCAGTTGTCACTTGGATATCCTTCGCTGCTTCGAGAGTGAGAAAATCGTTTTCTTCATTCAATGAGTTAATTAGTTGAAAATTAAATTTTTTTTTCCACAACGTACCTGAAGATGAACTGAAAAAAAAGGAGGAAGGTAGATTTCATGCCACTTGGGCCCCGAGCCGGTTCAACTTATCTGTCAGAAATGTCAATCTCCTAGATCCTTGCAGCGGCTGAAACTTTTCTATATAAAAGTTAGAGCAGCTACAGATAACAATTCCGCATTATTCTCTATACAGTTGCAGTGTAACAGCGGTCAGATTTTAAACAGCACCGAGTAAAAGAGGTATAGGTCTCTATGGGATCTCTGGACCTAGAGGAGTCCTGCATGCGCAATAAAATTTCTACTAGAAGCAACCAGTTTGGATCCCGAAGGAAATTCATGTTTCCCACCTGCGTATGAATTAGTAGCATTCGATAGAAACTTGTTGCTGCATACGAGCTTCGAACATCACGGGGAACCGCATATTCAGAAATGTTGAATGTCGATACGGGGTGAAAATGATACGCAATGTCTGTGCCTGGCGTATACGTGACATCTGAAAAGAATATAGACGGCTCTGTTACCTTGACTCGCAATCGTAAGCACCTAACGACATCGAGCAATCTGCAATACGGGCCCCCATTTATATTACAGTGATGTAGACGTACGTATACCCACGACCCATCGACCCACTTTCCAGAAAGTATAAATAACGATTGACGAGTTACTCTGTCCTCCACCCTCTAGTAGTCGTCGTCTGGTAACCAACACTCTGCACGCAAGCCCCTCATACATGCGGTATGAAAGGAAACAGGTAAGGTCAAAGGGTTATGTGAAGCATGTAATGCCACGGTTCTGTACGTAGTTAGGTATGTAAAAGACATGTAAGAGAATTACATGCATGACTGTGTACGTAATTATTATTCTTATGTCAAATACCGTCAGACTAATTGTAAGTTGCACCAGAAATAAGGAGCGAACTGAAAGTTCCTTGAGTATAACAAGACCATGATTGAAGAACAGCTACAACTTATTCCAATTTACAGACTGCGCAAGTTCCGTTTGCAATTTTTTCTCTCCTTATTTAGGTAGATATTTCTGCTTTATTCATCATTGCTACATGTGACATTAGGGTGCTCCTTAATAAAAAAATTAACCGCGTAATGCCAGAAATCGTGTTTTATTAAAATGGAAAAATTCGAAGGCTTTTGGGCGGTACTTAGAATTGAAACAGAAACCTGGGGCTTTCACTACATCTTCTTTGTACATATTTGGAGACGTGCTGGCCCATATGAGCATTGCGATTCGAAAATGATCAAATTAGGGACCACTTTAATGTGACATGCATGCATGTCCAGATGAAAAAGGGGGCACTACTTTCTTGGACATATCAGATGTTCGCCGTGGTCGACTTGAGTCGCGCCAAAATTCTTGGATTGATTAAGCGAAGTGATTTTATAGCCCTTGGCGTCTCTCACTGATAAACTTTTATATCCAAGTAAAATGGCATACAGTTACTATTAAAAGTTTATCCCGTCTATCTGCGGGCTATTCGACGATCGAAGTCGTCCTGACGTATAGACTGGGACGAATTTTGGTAACGAGTGTACACTGCCAATTGGCTTTCCCACCCTTTTCATCAGTCCGATTGCCCTCCGAATTTAAAAGCCGTACCCATACCCCAATCGCGATTGGATGTATTTTTTTATTCCACTCTTATCGCGTTCTCTTCGTGGATTTGAAACTTTTTTTTTCTTTCAGATCTATAGCAAAGATATATAACTTATCAGTAGATCAAAATCCCTCTCTCCCTATTTTTTTTATTCTTATTTTTTCTCATTCTGCGTACATTCAAAGAAGTGAGTGAGGCACGTTTTAAAAGCCTCACTGTCGTTTGTTTTTGATGAAAAGAAAAAAAAAAACTAAAAAGAAATACCTCGCCTACGATGCAGAATAAAATGTACAATTTACAGATACGGAAAAATTCACGGTGTGGATCTCTCTTCAAGTTGGAGTTTGCGGAATGAGATTCGAAAAGCTTTTCATTTTTACGTTCGAAAATCAATTTTATACTCTCGAATGTTATCTCCGTCAGAATACTTATACCTATACATATATATATATATATTGGTGAGCAATAATGTAACTGTAGTGTTTCAAGCTAGCCGTACAGATGCATTGAAATAGTGAAATAGATCGGTTTATACCCGATCGCGAATGTTGAGACGAGTTAACCGCGCCGCAAATCATTGAAATAAAAAATTAATTCCGCTATCAGACAAAGGTCAAATTACAGCTTTACGTCTCCTAGACTATACGACATCGCTGTCCTTGGTTCTGTCCTTGTTTTGATGTACCTACATACCTACATAGTCAGTACACTTACCTACAGTCGACCAACTTGAGATGCAAGTAGGCCGCGTTCCGCATAGTAAATAAGTCGCTCGGTTCGTCTATAAAAACGAAACCAAGAATTTTCTTTCACATTTCCGAGCTTTGTAATCACTGATTTTTTTTTTTTTTTTTTTGCATTCCCGAAAAATTTTACCACAATAGGCCACAAATTCTTAAATCGCGTAAATTTATTTCTCAGCTGAAAATATTAGCAACCAGAATATCAATTTGGAATCGTTAAAACGGTTTTATGACTGAGATATTCGCCTATGATTAGATATTTCCTAAAGTATGATTACAATCCTACAAAATTTGGAAAAATTTAAAATTATATTTCCGGGAATCGGATGACGATTTTTTTCCTCCGTTGGAATCCGTCGATAAGATTTTTTCCGGATCCTTTCCTTCCGTCACCTGTACATATTTATTCACGTCTTTGGAAGGGTTCGTCAAATATTACCTCTGCGCTGCTCTTATGGCTGTACATATGCCTACACTACGATGTCATGTCATGCCAAGCATGAGTATGCCTCACCCTATTCAAACCCAGAAATAAACATATTTACTGATAGCATTACGTTCCGCTACAGTGATTTATCCAGTTTTCAGTCATTTTACTCGGTACGAGTGTACAGAAATGAGCGTTGACCATTTGCTACTGAAAATCTTCATATTAGAACAAAATGAACTATCATTTTCAATGTCCATTCGCATTTTGCGGTTTCAGAAAATTCAGAAACTTAATTTTTGCAGACATTTGAGTGAACTAAACTTCACCGTTGTATGCATACTGCAACGTAGCCTGCACGCATGCATAGAACCAATTATTCCACGTTATTGGTCGTGGCTCTAGAGAACCAATTAATTTCGAGTACCACTTACCTTTATATAGTCTCAATTGAAATGTTGGGATAGGGAATCCCCGTCAAACTGTTTTACAGAATTTTAGGAACAAGGATTAGGAGTCCATGGATTCCGCTCAACGGAAACAAATTCGGAGAAAACTTGTATGCGTGAATCAGTGCTATTCGAACCGAAAAAAAAAAAACTGATCAATAGTCGATAGTGGTGCCATGGTGCTAGACGTAAATTATGTTTTTGTATAATTCGCAATAACTTAATATGGCTACATTTCATTTTATTGGGTCTCTCCATCCCCGAATCTATTTATTAATGTTATTCCAAAAAAATTCTGTGATTCAGCGGCAATCTCGAATTTCTGGAAACTAACAGAATGAACTAATTGGCAGAAGGAATTGAAGAAGGAAGGAAAAAAAAACAGATGAAAAAGAAAATTCGAATGGTAGAAATTAATTCTAAATATAGAAAACGGTTCTGATGGTGTCTATTGAACCACCCAGTTTACCCCAACCGCTCGATACTGCATAGCCACTAAGTCAAGGTGAGCCTCGGTTAACATAGCCTAACCCAACCTAAACCAACATATACCAACCTAACATAACTTAAAGCAATCTAAGCTAACCTATGAACGTAATAGCTCGCCTATAGTAGCTGCACGTCACGATATGTCGCTGCCCCATTTTGTATCCAGGGTCGCGTGCGACTCAGTTCTATACAGACACCCTGTATAATTCAACACCAAGGATAAAATTTTTCTTCATAGTGTTGGAACATTAGTGTTCAGTGAAATTGATTTCATTGCTTTCAAAGGAACAAGTGCCTGTGGGGTGAGTTTTGCAGACGAAAGTGAGAGGGATGCCGTTCTTGAACCCGTATGACCTTTTTTGATGAAGAAATTCGTATCTTCTTTCCCGCGAAGGTCTTAAGTTCTCATAACTATCGATCAGGGTTTGTTCAGCTAATCCAAGGACTGCAGAGTCTTGTCAGATTCTAAGTATCGTGATATACAAAACACATGGATCTCTGCTCCTTCCGATTCTCGACGTTAAAAACCAAGGCCTTCGAGCCCTCCAAGGCACCGGTAGAGCTAAAAAACTTTGCACCAATTTTGAAACATAATCAAAATGCTCCTTGCATCACAGACATTGAGTTTTTCAACTCAAACTTTCTTGGATAGTTTGTAGATCCGATTTGAAGAGATTCAGGTAGCTTTCTTAAAATCAGAAGCTTTATTCTCATGGTATGAAGTATTTTGCGATTAGTTGGTCCGAAGACACAATGGCCGAGACAGATCTTTCTCTTGGTATGAATATCTCGCTTGTCCGAGATACCCGAATGTTATATTCTCAGATTCGGACACGAACCAATCTCCGTACCTTTCCAGTTTATAAAACTTGCAAGCTTGAGATTGCTGACACACGTCCACCGAGCTCTACAACCTAAACTTCGTCCACGGGGCTAAGTTTTCTCCAAAGCCCCTGTGCTGGTTCATTATATTGTTGGACTGATTTTTTTTTCATCGATACTTACTTTTTATAACTGTTTCCAATCCGACTCGAAAATAGCCATTTTTTTTCTTACCCTTTCAAGTCAACGGAATCACATCATTATTGGATAACACGACGTCTTCACCAGAGAACGAAGAATAACTTTTCTCCATGGACTATACTCCATGCTATGGATATGCGTGTAAAGGAAAATCGGGTACAACCTTGTCACAGGTTTTGGAATTCGACAAAACAGTGAACAGCAACAGCTATCATTTGGAATGAGGGTGAAATTCATTCCAAAAACGATGTGATATCTAATGAAAATCCTCATTCGTTCCGAATTAATTTCTCTATGAAGAGACAGATCTTAGGTAGAATTTTCAAAGGGAGAAATTGCATTCGAAAACGTCGCAGTCATCCGTCACTGTATTGCGGGCTTTATGAAACCAGGCTTTGCATTCTAAACAACGAATTCATCCTTCTGCTAGCTCGGAATACAATGAAATACTGCGGCAGTATCATCGCCAGCCCCTCATATTTTCTGGATACCTTGTTTCCCTGCCCACTATCCAAGAAAATTTCACTCCTAAACCTAAAGCGATGATGGCGGGGGACCACTTGTTTTGGTAATCGTTGGCAATTCCGCTTTCTCGAAGCTCATTTCGCCTGTGTACTGAAGGGGGAAAGAAAAACCTGTGATATCTCGTTTTATCCGACGTTTTTCTATACTGTCCCATTTTTTCGAATGGAAAGGAAAGTCGAATTTTCATGGGTGGCTTGATATTTGCATTTCGTGATCCTAGGGACCAGAATCCGCTAGAGTGCAGCTTTATCCGGAGCTGTAGACGCAGAAGCGATTCAGTTGGCGGCAGGTTAAGATTCGTGCAAATAACACTTGGCGTTAGCCATAAAGCAGAGGAGGTGAGACCAGAAGAGGTTGAGGACTTGGAATGTTTGCGGCGGAATTTTAGAATTCAAACCAAACCGGCGACAGAATTTTATTACCATTTCATTATTCAACAAGGCAGTTAATTGTTCCTTGCTGCATCACCAAAAATATATAACATATCACTCTCCCTATTCGTGGCTTCGTGCCACGTAATTATATCTATCTCAAGTATTGCCTGTACGTGCATGACATTTTAGGCAACAGATATCCATTGTCAGTTGACGCTGATTGCCCACTGATACCCGGAATCCAAAATCCCCAGAAATTATTACCGCAATGATATCTGGATGGTGGGATTCCCTATCAAGCCTGGTCTTTGATCCCTAATAGATTTTCTACTGCAACATTACGTCATTGGCGCTAAACGTTCCTTGCAAAATGAATCACACCTAGACCGCTTGGAGTGGAGAACGATAAATCTTACCAAGGCTAGTAAAGCAGCTGGTTCCTACACCACGAAACTCCGAACCTAGTTTAGGACGTGTCGTTTAACTATTATAGCCGTTTGCTCTTTATTGAAGGGATGGAAATGCTGTGTAAGGTTTACCGCCATTTGATTTGATATTATTTTGTGACAAATCATCAGCGCAAATAAATGACTTGAGAAAAAAACGCCGATTAGACTCTTCAAAATGTGAATCTTTTGCCCTTGATATTTCAGAGGTTTGATGTATCGCCTTTATGGCGATGTTACACGCGACGTGAACACCGATATGATATCCGGTCCTTCCGTATAGTGAGTCACTGTTATAAGTCTGTATATCATGATGTGGGCGGCGAGAACATCGACCTCGAAAAACTAATAACACTGAAGTACTGTAAAAGTATCATGACCTCCGATCGTGAAATGGGTTTTTCCAGTTTCGAGCGAGGTGAAATCCGCGATAGAGGTTCAAATTAACTATTGAAGGCGGTCATCGATGAGCGAGGGTTCGCTTTGCCGGATGAAATTTGCCATTTTTGATTACCTTGGTCAATAAAATTGGTAAAAACATATGCGAATGAGTTCCACGAATTACTGAACTCGCATAAGTCAGCAAAAACGAGAACATATTCCCCATTGAATTATGAGCAAGAAAATTTTCATAGTTATCCAATAATTTTTTTTTTTTTTTTTGTATAAAGCACACTCTCGCAGAAAAACAAGCACATGTACATGCATATATCAATTCGTAAGCGAAGGATAACATGTCTAGGTACTTTGTGCCAGTTTATCTGCACTGCGCTAACTGAACTTCTCTATTTATACCAGGTTGACGTCTTCCTTGATTTTGTCAAAGGAATTATCAACCCAACAGAGTTTGCACTTGCGGGTATATACGTCCGTGGGTGTATGACCCCTGTGAACTCAGTCCACATCGTGCGAGGACCTTCTCCATTCGAATGGAAAACACTGTGCAATCACTGTGAGAATTTTCACGGTAGATAAAATCCGCGATCTACGAAAGAGCTGATCTTTTTACCTCTAATTCAATAAATTTCTTCCACTTTAAGTGTCCCAACTTTAAAAGTAATGACAATTGATTAGGCTCCTCCATAAGCCCAGTCCTGGCTATATAGCTTATATATTTGCTTTGCTCTTCGTCGCCCTCTCTCACTTCATCTTTCTCTTTTTCTCTCTCTCTCTCTCTTTCTCTGATGCTATGGGAGGATATCCCTGTTGCCTACTAGGATGTAAGGGTTCTGCGCCGAGGCTAAGGGTAGTTATCCATAATCTGACAGTTCATAAATTATGGCCTTGGTACTATAATCGTACTAAACCTACAGCAGTTACCGTCAACGGCGAACTTCGTGCCTTCGCTAAATTAGAAGGAAATAGTTTTGCCAGTTAAGGGGTATCAGAGAACCTACCTACCATATTTGCTGTACCCTGTATAAGCGCAGTGATTGTGATTGATCAAAATTTCGTCAACGTTGTCACACGAGGCTGAAAATCAAGAAACACTCCACGAAATTTCTATGTGAAAAATTCTGCTCATTCTAAGTATGGTCTCGACAATTTTGTTAGAAAGCTCAGAATCTTTTCGCATAGATATAGGTATCTTCGAATCTCAGAGTGGGATGGCCACGGGATTTTTTTGCAGGAAACACAGTATACTTCCATACGATTAACATTCTTTAATAAAATACTTGTTTTGTTTTTTCTAGGCGATGTCGTGGAACCAAATTCTGGATGAGCCATAGATTTGGTGCTGCTATAATTGGGATACTCTGTTCACTCTATTCACAGCTATATAGGTGGCCGAATTCACCGCAATGCATACATGAATTGTATGGTATGGTAATTGAGCTTCGATGCCATTGCCTATGATACCTACTTAGGCGACTACTTCTAACTTCAAAGTTTCCATGGCTTGTTTGCATCAAGTTAGCAGAGGATTTCTAAAAAATGTAACTAGTACAGATAAAAATCTGTAATATAGCAAAGGTATCCTAGCTTACTTACCTCAGTATCGTTCCACCACATGTGAAGCCTGTAATTCCTAAGTATAGTTGGATTTTCATTGATATGATCAACGGCCAGCTTGACAGACGGCATCACACCTCGTCCGACATGGCTTTCCGGAACGTGTCTACCGTACGGGAAAAATCCCGCGATGTAAACGTCACGACGTTTCACACCACCGAGGTTTATCGGCTTTTGTCCATTGCACATAAGGATGGCGTCGAGGCATAAAATAGCCGCTATAATGTGTGCCCGCACTCGACGCCATCGCCAGTGACATCGCCGTGCGCTAACGGCCATTTCACCAGTTTTTTACTAGTTATTTCTATTCTCTTCTTCCCCCAGTTCCAAAAATCTCACCGACGATATTCCTTCGTGCGAACCCACTCCACTTCCATTTCGCAAACTATTAGATTAGCTTCGCGTTACCGATCTGCACGTCCCATTTTCGAGCTAAACTTTGGCCCGATTTTTGACGAAGGATCGTTTCTGTATCCGATTTTGCCGTTTGAAGTATTCAAATTCTCGTTTCAACTAACGAAAATCATTATTGACAAATTACGGTAAACCTTTGGGTCAAATATCCAGAATTTAAGTTATCGCGGACAAAATAGGGTTCCCCGTTTTCAAGAAGCCCGTTTTTTTCTTTTCTTTTACCTCAACGACCGCTAATATTATTCGTATTCTATAGTTCGTCTTCCGTTCAACACTAAGATCGCGTCGTACAACTCAAAGAGGATATTTACAGTCGCCAAGAAACTTTTCAAGTGTGTCGAAAAGCCCGGTGCTGTCGAGCTTCTGGCACGTATCGCCGGGGAAAAATCTCCCGAGGAAGTTTACCAGAAATTTGTTGTTCTTCTTGTTGGCTTATTCTTTTATATCACCGTCAAAACCGCGCCCGGACCTCAAGAAAAATATCAAAAATTCTTAGCATCGTTTCAAAAGTTAAAAATTTTCATTCGACAATTTTTCCTCGTATTTTATCATATTTTTCTAAAAGATAAAAACTCACGTCGTATCACTTTGGCTTTATTTTACTTTCACGTAAGGATAAAATTACCCCCAAGGTTTTCGCGTGACATCATTCTATATCCATCTTATACGTCTTATAGTGAATTTTTCATTATCATTATACTCAGCATCCCGTCATCAAAGAATAATCGATTATCTCAGCTAATGATTTCGATTTCATAGACAATTCGTTCGGTATTCTCTATGTTGGATTCAAATATCGGCTAAATGTTACTTTCGCTTTGATATTACATCCGATAAATGTATATAGAAATTGTACTCAGGTTGTCAACGACTTGGTTTAGGATCATTTCAATCCGGAAATACCTGAGCTAATAATTGATCGGTCACAAATTGATCAATGTTCTGAAATAATATTTTAATTAACGACCTAGAAGGTACGTTCGTCGATATTTAATTATCAATCTTCCCGATTACGTAGTTACAAACTCAACCGCGAAGAGGATTCTCGTTATTGGTGAAATTTTGATAAATTAAACTTCGGCTTTGAGGTAATATTTGCATACGAAATTCTCTTCTCTGCATTTTCACTTATTTACACTTTAACGGATACCTCGACGCCCCACAATCGTCCAGTTTTTAGTCCTGCAACAGATAAACAAAAGCACATTAGTTTCTAGAATAATTTTTCGGAATTTGAAAAAGCTACGCCGATCTCTTTAAATAACATCTACAAATGACCCAGAATAGTTTTAATTGAAAAAGTCTGTATCTATGATTAAAAAAGCATTTCGATTATATTTCAAACACCGAAATATATCCAGAAAGCTCCAACTTGCGTCACAAATTTCGCGTCCGTTATGATTTCGGAAAGATTTCATTGGAGATGGAATCTTAAAATAAAATTCTGAAAGTTGTCAAGAGATCCGCCAATCATAGCCTAATGAAAAATGAGCTCTATTCGTCCGAATTATAATTCGCGGAATCGCGATCGACTTTTTGAAATCCGTCTAAGTCAGGTGAAACGAGTGTAGTTAATGGCCGCTTTTAAAATTGATTTTGAACTGAGCTTGTGCGCGACGGTGCAAAAGAGTAGAGTTAAAGGTAAAATGAAAAATAAAAAAGTAAAAAAGTAGAAAAAGGAAAAGTACTGATCGGCAAAGCTGAAAGGCAAACGGCGGAAAAAAAAGGAAACGATGAAAATAATAAACTGCATTCGCGCATTCCTATGACCTGCATCAAATCCTTCGTTTGCACGGATTTTTCTCGACTTACGATCGTTAATCAACGAGTCGCGCCTGCAGCTTCTACTGCACCTGAACCTATACTTTGTAGGCTACTCTGACCTGACGCTTTTCAAAGTTCAGAGTTTATTGAGCGATAAACCGATATGTCTATTATTGCATAACGATTCTCGGAAGACAAAAACGTGATGTATTTGATGACGATCGACATGTCTCAAATCATTACCAGACAGACCCCAAGACCCATGAAAAAGTCCCTAGCGATGAACAATCGATGATCATTGATTCGGAGAAAATATGGAATGAGTCCGTAAAGCAGTTTTTAGTAAATCGATGAAATCGTATCAGTGAAGAATTTTTCGGAATATCGTGAATTTGTGTCAAGCTTTTTTCAGAGATTATTGGGAAGCCAATGAATTTTCTTGAATCAACGAACCGTAAATTTGTCTGTTTTATATTCATGGTAAATTTCATTCACAGATGGATGCCATAATCTGATTAATACCTTGGCCAGGGGTTTTAGTCAAGGTACGTTCTACTTCTTGATGAACCCTTTGGATTGTCTTTATTTTTATTGCTTGAATGCCGATATAAATGACGGTAAAATGTCTGAACTTATCGACACGATGATTTTAAATACGCGTAAAATTCATCAACTCGGATAATAAGTTGTACAGACTCAGAGGCTATAAACAAGTAGAGCAGACCAATCACCTATAAATCGTTGTAGACACGGTTGCGATTAAGTGAAACTTAATTACTGATTATTTTCAACCGCTCTTAAAGCGTAGAAAATAAAAAACCGCAGCCTAGTGAGTCGAGCCCGTAATTTAATCAACGGTGCTTATGGATGATTGAATTAATTTTCTTAAGTGCAGATACTTTATACTATGATAATGATAATCTGCCTGATGGTGTAGAGAGCCATCCGCATCGTTGAAACTTAACGTACACGGTAAACTCTGATAAGTTCTTCGGTTTTTCAAAAACGATGTACCATCTGCTGTGTTATACCACTACTGGATCATCAAAGGCAATTTTCCACTGTGACCTGAGCTCGAAGATGAGCGTAAGACACCTACCTATAATCGAAGGTGAACAGTTAGAATTCGAAACGAAATGAAGCGATTATTCCGCATCCCAGATCCCATGGTTATAACCGGCTGGTTCACAGTTATAGAATAAGTCGAGCATGCATGCGAATGTGCATTGTGTTGTATAGATAATACATTTAACGTAATTCGAATTCGAAATACTCGAAAGTACCTACTGGCGCCCGACTATAATCTTGCGATTACATGAAGCTGGAAAATCGCCTGTTCGCTATTGAAGCGTTCAATTATTCAAGTGGTTCATTGTCTTGAGTGTAATCGTGGGTAAGTACGTAATGGAATATAATAATAATCTCTTCAATGATTGTCATAAGGACTGATTAACGTTTGATGAGAGCTCGTTACGTAGTTCGGAAACGGAGCTAAGTTATACTCGTACTTTGGTCTAGTGCAAAGATCGACTGATATCTTGGTAAAAAAGGAAATACATACCTTGGCCTACGGATAACCAACTTATATCGAGACACTCCTGTCTCTTAGGTAAGTGAACCCCCTTCTGTGTTTAAAACTCACTTAAAACTTTGGCTATCACCAGGCTTTCTCATAACTTATTATCTGCCAAAAGCCTGACACGAAGGTTGGAATTAAAGCTAATTTCTTCAGTAATTAACACGATCAGTCCAAAAGGCCTCGGGGAAATTATTTATTTTATAAATCCCAAACCTCCTCATGATACAGAATCGGTCTCTAAATGCAATTGTGTTCAGCTCCGGTTTCGAAGTTGAAACTGTAAATCAAAAAGTATTTATACTTCGAAACGGGCACACGCCACTGTGCATTGAATTTATTCCCAAATCCAGAATCTCGGGATAGGCTAGAGATTTCAGAATTCAATATTTCCCACTGGAATTATTCAGCTAATTTCCTTGATGAATGGCAACAAGAATCGGTGGAAACTCTCAAAAAGTTTAATCCTACCTCATTAAATAATATCCGCCTGTATATCGTACGAACTCGGCAATAATTTATGTATACGTGTGCATGCGGGCGAGGACCAAATACCCATGGCTATGATATTTTCAACGTAGAGATCCAGGATGTAGGATAACGCAATATCCACTTCAGGACTTTATGAGCAATACACTTTTAGGGGGTTTCCTATATTCAAAGTGGCTGCTTGCGAAGCACAGTTGAACCTGCGAGGATAAATTCGGTTTATTTTCACAGGCAATGAGGCATTTTCGAAACGTGAAATTGGGAATTATTTTGAGACAGTGATTCTCAATCCTCGTTTATTCCAACGACAAAACTGCTCTCGGATTCTCTAATTCGTGAAATCGGTTTCCACGAATGAATTGCAGCAACAAACGTGAGATAATTATTCTGCGGAATTAATTACTTATACAACGTAGCTAATCCAGTGTTAATTAGCCTCAGGTCTCTTCGACTACAGACTGAAGTGAAATTATCTAACGATAAGTCGCCCCCGGGTTATCTCAGACAACACCAGTCAAGAATTATTTTCACGATGTGGAGCTCTTCCATTTACTCGAAAGTAATTAAACCTACATCAAATTCCAAAAGGACTACATGAATTTACGAGCAGCATGACTATGCCGGGGCGTTGGGCGCATAACTTATACGTATTACATAGAGAGGTAAAATATGTTATGTATGGGGCTTTTCGCTAATCATCATCAGACGACTGGACTTCATAAAATGAATTTTGCTACGACTTTGAGTTCGTTATACTCATCAGAGGTGCCAAAGACTGTGAGAAACTCGATAAACTTATGAGTGGCGTCCGAATTACTCCGAAAGAAATTTTATTCGAAAGCTTTGAATTTTTCGTTGGAAAGATTCAAATTTTAGAATCGTATTAATGGACGAATTCCCAATCTGAACATTTTTTATATCCCTCGAGAAATTCGGAGCTTCGAATGAAGATTATTTATTCAAAATTCATTTGAGATGAAAAATAAATTTGAAGAAAAAAAAAACATTTTTAACAAGAAACAACGCCAGAATTTGGCTAATGAAGTAATCAAACTTTTAGGGCGGGATCAATGCGGGCTCATAAGTTTCCTAACTGATTTCGTAAACAGAAAGCCCCGGGCAGTTTTTCCTGTCACTGCACAAGCACGAACAGGCGAACCGGAAGTGAGCTCTAAGAGGCTTATAACTCACAACCTGATTTTGGAGTCGCGTACGTAGAACTCAGGTTGTTCACGATTCCAGTATCAAAATTGACTACCTAGATACCTAGATGCACGTTTTTGATAAAAAAAAATATTATGTTTAACTTCGTATCAATGAAAAATATTGATTTCCAATAAGTGTAATTGATTTGCTCCGGAATTACACATTCCTTTCAAATTTTGAGGAGTCGAGATGAAATAATTCATAATTCTTCGAAAACTCATTTTTTCATTATCGCTATAACTCGAGTCCATTATTCGTATTGCTATCGTCGTCTCGACTTCACTTTACTAATACGTCTGGATCTCAACTCAAAGAATAATTAGAAGCAATCTGTGGAATAATGACATAACTTAAGTCAGCTCGTTACTTTCCCCGGGCCCGCGATTACATATGCGATAAAGTCAAAATGTGAGCAATTTAGTAGAATCTGGATTACTCCAAAATTTCACCAGATGCGTTCTAACGCCTTGAAGAGGCTGTGCGAGTCGAGCCACCCCTGTGTGTATTTTCGAAATCTCTATCTTTCCGAAGAGAGTGTTGAAAATTAATTGAATATATATTTTCAGGAGATTTTACAAAAAATCTTTGTTTGGATAAATGAAAATATATTTGAAAAATGTCCAGTCTCTAATCCGCAAATCGCAAAGTTGTTTGTATTATACGAGTCTCTATAAATCGCATCTACGAATGAGTCAGAAATGTTTGAAATGAAAAATTCAATATCTGCGATTCAAGGGGCATTCTGATGATCGTTCAAATATCGAGCTTCCCAAAAGCTCCTCACGTCACAAATTTCGAGTTTTTTAAATGAAACTTTTCCATGTCTTCTGTGAATATGATTCGAATAGATTGACGTAGCTGTCTTGAAATCAGTCGGAGCTTTCTCATAGTGAAAATGATTTTGCAATATTGGTAAAATCATCCGCAGAGAATATTCTCTCCTTTTGTTATCGCTGCCATATTGGAAGCAAAAAGTAAGAAATGAAATACTTGTCATGCCCCCTTCATGTTTTCGATCGTAGGCTCTGTCTCATATGCAAAACTCTCAGCTTTAGGCTTTGTACTGTAAAGTCAACGAAATGCATTGTCTTTTTCCACTTTTTCCATATTTTTGTTCTTCCTCTCCCCTTCAGGTTTATACTTCTGAGCGGAATGCCTTGGTGGAAAGAATGAAAGATGGACCTGAATTTATTTGTCCTTTCTCTCTATTCCTCGCTATCGCGCTATCTTGCTCTCTATATATACTCTCCCATTCTCGAGCGTCACGACACTTTCCAGGACCCATGGTACAGGGATGACCCCAGCCTCAGAGACACGTCGCTGAGAGCACCACTTTTCCACAGGGACTCTCGAGCCTTTCAACCTTTGCCCTACCAGCTCGCTACTCGTAGTTCATCCGGAACGTCTGCGTGGAGTAAGAAGCACGTGCGACCCATACCCCCAATGGCCCCACGAGGCAAAAGCTCTCATAACCGATGTACACTGGGTAAAATAGAGGAGCCCCGGTTCCTCGTCACTTCAGGCAAATAGCCCTCGTGTCTCATATTTATACGTGTGTGTAGGAGACTTTAGGGGCACCCGAGAATTCCAGATGATAAAAAAAAGTTTTACTGCAATTTTCGTTTTGTATTTTATATCTACGTGCCGGACCACGTATGTTCCTTACGATCGGGATATATCGCTTCAGTTTTACCGATAAAAAGAAATGAAAATTTTACAGGCTCTAATTCTAGTATATAGACGAGTACATACATGCAATCTTATGCAACCCCGTTTACATCAAGATTCGTATAGGAAGAGAAAAAGAGAGGCTCATATGTCTGCGAAAGAAGGTATTTTTCAAAAACCGATGTCCCCGAATAGAATTTTTGATAAACCAATTCTCTAATCATTTGGAATAAAATCATCAGAATTGATAGGCCATAAAAGTAGATGGTATTGTCCCAAATACTCAGATCAATTACTTCTTCGATTCCACAGTTTCTGATCTCGAATATCCGCTTTTTTGATACTTCGAACATCACCGGATATGGGAATTCATTTTTCTCTTTTTCTGCTGAATCTTTATATTGATGAACTGTTTTCGCTTGCACGATGCATTTTAGGAAACAAAGATTTACGTTTCAAATGGTATGGGTAAAGGTCTGACTATCAGAAGATCTAATAATTATTTTTTAAGTGATAAGAAACTAAAAATTATAAACTGGGAGCAACGGTTCATCAGATTCCTAGCAACAACTGCAGTCTATTCCTCGATTTATTTCAAAGTAAACTTGGTTTTCATTGACAATTTTTCCTCATTTCAGGCTTCCCTTTAACCTCTGATAAGATTTTTTATTCCAAATAATTATTTAAGGTACGCCAACGTGGGAAACTTTTACCTAATACACGTGAATTCTGCTGATTTTTGACCAATTTCAATCCTGAATGTATCGACATTTGAAATGACTCAGTTTTTCGGTAAACTATATTCATATGAATCCGTAAAAAATGAAAAATATTTCAAAATAAATTGTCGCCGGTTACCATAACTATAAATTGCAGTATTTGACAGATTTGCACCAATATTCCAGCTCGTTGAGGGTGAAAACCGCCTCGACTGATTGGGCATTGTATACTGATTGGATCATTGTTCCCTCCAGGACATGGTGCTGATGGACCCAGCTATGGGGGTTAACCCAAAGCAAAAACAAAACCTGAGATATGTACATTCGTAAGTAGGTACCGATTTAACAAAATTTAGTTCAACTATCTCGTGATTTATTACAAGATTTTTTTTGCGGGAAAATTTTCACTCAGAAGTTACTAGAAATATTATTATTAAGCATGTCGGTTCGGTTGATGGATGTCCGGGTTATTCTTCCGGAAAATAAATGACTTTGCTCCTCCGCCGCTGGTCTGTTTCCACTTTCGGGCAGGGAACAAACAGCGTACCGCCAAAACAGCTATATATTTCCAAGATATTTGTTGTTCCCTCTGTTTGAGTTATTGAACAAAAATATGTCATGTAGCCCGGCGTTAGTTTTGTGTAGAAAATGCCTTGGGATAACGTGGCCCGACTACCGGAAAGTAATGCAGAAATGAATAATGATTTCTTACGAGCTCACCACCCTGAAAACGGTGCTAACGTTATAGGATAGAATTTTTGAAGAAATACGAGTTTGAACTCAGGAAATAATCCCACTCGACGGGTGGACTATAAAATTCAAACCCAAAAGTCGATCGAGATATGAGCCAGGCATCCGGATATGGAAATTACCTGCTTGTAAATCGTGTAGCCCATGGTAATAGTATTTCAATCGATTAAATCCGAAGTCGTCTCATACACCTTGGGAAATCATTTTTTTCAAACTCTTTCAAAAGACATTCTGAAGTACGTATATCATCGCATGGTTCAGCGTAAAGATTAAACTTTCCTTCTAAGTAATGACGAGCAGTATCAGTAAAATCCAGATGTATGTACCTACGTGCAAGCCTTTGAACGAGCTCTATATCATCTGATCATCGGAATTCCGCAAATTCTCTTTCAGCATCTTTAAAACATACAAAATGCGTTCAAATATGCACAATTTTTTGTTCATACATCCCTCGCAACTGACTCTAGATTGTAGAACCTAAAAAGGCGGAATTAAATTTCTATGTATAATTCTATAATGGGTGTACCGCTCGTTGACTCATGCTTCCACCGTCTAGTTTTCACCCGCATCGTCATAACACGGAATCGCATAATTTATTACGAACATCATTTGCTGGCATCAGATCACTGCGCCCGCGTGTGATACAGATTTTAAAAATTTGCATTACGCATGACTTGCCAATAAAATCCAAGAAAAAAAAAAAATCATAAAACCAAACAAGAAAAAATTTTGTCCAAATAATTTGCGGGGAAAAGGTTGAAGTTTTTTTTAACCACTATCAGTTTATTTTCGTCATGTTTTTCTCGAGAACTCTAAAACTTATGCAAAGCACCCCATTTATAGCAGCGAGTTGTTTCAGTGGTCTTATATACGCGGTTACCCCGGACGCGCTTTGTGATAAAGTCGAGTTATACTATTATGCAAATTTCAAATTCAACTAGATAATGTACATCAGGAAATTTGACAATCATCTAGGTATGAATAATGAATCTTTTGACCCGCAACTTGCCCTCATTCAATTTGTCGAAAAATGGGTTTCGCTGTTATATGCATATCCGGATCAAACATGGAGCCCATTCCAAGTTTCATACGATCGAATCTCGGGCGGATCTTTTACCGATAATTCGACCAAAATCACGAAATATTTCGCTCCACGTAATTCAAGCGTCTAAATTTGGAAAAGTTACGTGAATCTCTTCGAACATCATCTAAAAATGAGTCAGAAAATTTTGAATTGAAAAACTCAATGTCTGTGATGCAGCTGGATCATTTAGATCATATTTCGAATATCGAGGTCTCAAAAAACCTCCCTGCGCCACAAATTCTGAATTCTTCAATTTGAAATTTTCTAGCTCATTCGTGAATACGATTTGAAGAGATGGACGGATCTTTTATTTCACAAATGTCGAAAGCGTTAAGTGTATTATAGGCTCCTTTCAAAAAATGATTCCAAAATTCGTTGTACTTGTGAAAGGATCGTTATTGGGCAATATTGAGTATACCTACGTTGCGTGTTTTATTATCTCTTACGTTTAATGATATTCCCTGTTATTCAACTCTGATACATCAGAAGTACTACGGCTTGCTGCATTTGAAACTATTTCATTCCTACGATTGTGACACTGAATCTCATTATTTTTTTCCTTCAGAAGTGCCGAGACTCGGTCTCTCCCAGAACAGTCCGTTGAATTGGTTTACACAGCAATAGACTCGTGAGATTAGGAAATTCTAGAAACAAAGATAATTCTATTTTCTTTTTTTTTCATTATCACAAATGAAACGGACAGTTCGTATGACGCAATACAAAATTCGATAGCGAATCATACACGCAGTTTAAAAATTAGATTTCTTAGAAATTTCGAAAACGATCAACCACTTCGGATCTAAGTTTCGTCCCATATCCATTTATACGGTATACCTTTAACTATCTGAAAATTATTCGTTAAGAAATTATCACATTATATTCCAGGCTGCTTCGATGTGAAGAAATGATGTTTGGCGAATCCTAAAAATGATATCTGTTAATTCATAAAAATTCTGGACTAGGAATTTATTTTCTTATCAAGTATAAATTAGGCACTGTGTAAAGAGAGAGCATTCCAGGGCAGCCTATTGATATTTCTTTCTTGGTTACATACTGCGTGGGTTGGTTGTGTGTACGTCGTATCGATCACCGCGCCTTCCTTTCTGTGGAAAATTGTGAAAGGAAAAATTTTCGCGAAAATCGTCGTTGGTGGGCATACAGGAAACTCGAGTTACTCATCCGGCAATAAATGTCCCCTAACTTCCCCAAAGCTTCAACTATTCGTGGTTTCAGTTCGCACTCCAGCAGCTGTTTACAGATTCTCTCAATCTCCTATCTTCCCTTATCCTCTCTCTATCTCTTACTTTCGCAACAAATTCGCTCTCTATTTATCCGTCTATCTCTCTTAATTACCACACGCTGAGAGAGGAAAAGAGAAAGCGAACGGAGGTGAGATTAACGAGGTAGAATTTACCTCGCTTAGCGTGCACACCATCCAGTTTCGGTCTTCGTAGAGTAAATTTACTTGATTTAACAAAATTTTCGGGCTGTGTGAATTCACTCGTTACACCGTCTTCCATCCTGAATAAAATTTATTCAATGATCGTCGATCAACACTTTAATATTATATATTCAAATTATACAGAGACGTCATCAAAATCGCATCTGCAATGGCAAATAAGAAGAAGAACGCTGACTAGGCAGAACTTAATGGTAAAATCACAGATGCTTCAGCATGCATGGAAGTTTGGTAAGAAAATTGTTGGTCCATTTGCCAATTTCATTCCCAAGCAGCTAAAATTTCGAAACGTTTGGTCGTCTGAAAGTTTATCTAAGAATTTCCGCCTTATCGTCGTTAATTTTTAATGATGATGTCCACCTGCAGGAGAGAAACTTTTCTATTTAAAAGAGAGAGAGGAAGTGACTTTGGACAGACACCCACGGTATTGAATAATTCATTGCCTAAAAACCGATAAACATACCACTTTTGACAAGGTATTAAAATATTCGCAAATCCGAAAAAGTATTTGATACGTCAAAAGAAGTGATATACCCGATAAGCTCCGCATCTTGAACGATACCAGTCGTATACCTGTAGACTAGGAAGTGCACAGGGTGGGTGCATCCGATGGTAGTATGAGATGCCAAAGTTACGAGGAAATTGGGAATGGAGAAAATCCAAAGCTAGATGAAAATATCCAGAATGTCCCATATAAATAAGGCTGTATTCTACGATCTTGTGACAGTTCTTGCTGACCTCTGTGTTTGTTATCCCACTATGAAAAAGGCTCGTGACTGCCTCAGAGATCTATAACGTATAGCGTAAGCTCGTGGCTTCTAGATAAAATTGGAAGCTACATAGATGTGTGTGTATGTCCTGTATGGGCTGTTTCTATTCCTATATCACTACTTCACGAACCTTTCATAAATTTTCCCTCTGTAAGCTATGTTTAAATTTCTATATAGACACCTAGTCTATATACCTATGTGTATGATTTCGTATGAGTGTATTCGGATACCTGCTGGGTGAATTTATTCCGCAGTAAAGAGAATTTCTGGGTTTATGATACGCACGTACATCCACGTAAGACTCTTTTTTAGCTATACCAAAGCTCAAAGAAGATACCTCCTCCCGATTCGGCTTTATAATCAAACAAGTACAGCCGGCCTCTAATCTCGATGAAAACCTACTGACTTTGGAGATTATGGTGATTAAATTGCCACATAGCTACATTATGCTAATTGCTAATTAGTTTAATTAAATCAACGCTGCGTGCAGACAGCACCCGCGCTACTCGACGATTGTCATCGCGAGGTAACACCGTAACGGTACACCTATACTGTTCTAAAACCTAACAGCCCCGATTTAGTTAATATCAAAAAACTAGAATTCAACTTTTTTTACACAGTTTGCTAAAACGATTTTTTTTTTTTTTTTTACTTTTCTTTTTGTCCGCAAAAGCGGTAGTCTAAAATCACGGAGGCAAGTCGTAGTCGTCAATAATTACGCTGGAGGTGGGTTGACCTCTGGCCTCTGGCTGTTTTAACGAAAATTAATGTCGCCTCTGGTACTGTGGTGGGTATATTGCGAGGGTGGACCTTTCTCGCTCATTGTACAGTTTGAAAGTTGAAGCTTTTTCTGTAAATGCGACAAAGCCATCAGATTCTGAAGTTGTTAATTATGATTTGATTAAACCGAAGTAAAACAAAAACTTTTTGGGTAAATCAACAAACATTACTTTCAATGCGAAAGCAGTATCCAACTTAATAACAACCTAAAGTTCGTTATCTGAATTCTATCTAATGCGAAAAAAAAAAAGAAAAAAAAAACCGAAGACAAACATGGAATTATACAAAAAATATGATATTTACGCGAAGAAAGATAATGGATTTAATTTTCTCGGTACAAAGCACGGTATATTTCGGTACTTGAAAGAGGATTAAAGATTTTGTCACTTAATCAAGGAACGCCCGAGTAAAAGTTTCCGAACAATTATACAATAGGGTGGAAGTCGGAAAGCTGAGATTAAATGTGAAAGTAGATATTATTCCTTAACTCGTTGGTGGAAATAATGGTTGTAAAAACTTGTTTTGGCTCAACGTTCGTAACGATATAAGTATATCCTCCAGACGAGGCATAAGGTGGATTATGGAGGCTTTTATATTATTCTACGAAATGGCTGTCTATAAAATTTCAAAAATATGGGAAGACGTCTAGCGAAAACCAGCCCTTGGTCACACCAGCAATAACCAAGGTTCGAATCGAAACGATCGTTATTCGCGGTTTATCGATGATATTTCACCACGTCTGTAATTGGAAGAAGAACCAGCATTCTGACGTGAGGTACGATCATTATTATCCGTCAGCACAAGGTTCTGTGGACTTTTGAACGCCAGTTGAACAGCGGCTATTTGTTGTCTAGGAAAGCATAATGGAGCAATAGACAAAAACCACCCCATGAATTATTCGCCCTCAGATATTCCCAGGAGTCAGAACCACGCGTCGTTCTTCTCTGTTCCTCTATGCGAACAATGAGACACAGTATTTCAGAAATAACTGACCTAATACACCGAAGAAAGCGGTGGAGTGGCACTCTTATAGCCCCTACCTGGGCGCGAAGTGGGATGAAAAATCAGTCATTGAAAATATAAGGAGGGCCAGATTTTATGCCGAAATAAATTAAGGAAATCGGAATATTCAGATCTGGGTTGAAACCATTAGCGAAAGTATGTGCAGGTACCGATTTCCATTCGGACACGATAACGTCGCGGAATATTTCCTATATTTTTACCTCCCTCTGATCATACCTACGTGCCTAATGGCGATTCGGGGCGACGGAAAGAATTTTTTATTTTTTTTTTTTTCTTCACATAAAAAGTCTCTCAGTGCGAGATTTCGTTTTTAGGTTTTTTTTTTCAGTCTCATTCCTTCCAACGAAGACACGGAATTTTCGTGTTTCACATTGTTTGTATAGAAACTATGTAATACTGGCCTCCGGTAAAATGAGTTTAGCGCAAACTCTGGTTTTAGTAAGGTAGTTAAAGATAGTTGGCCAGTCGCCAGGCCAAGGCTCATTGCCACCCAACAAACATCTCACTAACCCAAGACCAGATAACTTTCCTAAGGTCGGAATAAGGAACGACTGCAGGCGACTTATTCCCGGTATAAATTTTCCAGCCGTGTAATATTTGACCGGGATATTTTTATCCGTCAAGTAATATTCCGCCCGTCGTTTCCACCTCTGCGAAAGAGTTACGAGTACCGATGTCGAAAAATCTCTAGTACCCTAATTTAAGGAATATTGAGATATGGGGCTATAAAAGCGACGGAAATTCGTGTTATCTTGATTTACTTGACAGGAAATTGCTTCTAACTATTACTTAACCGTGAATTGCTTGAAACCAAACGGTTATTGCCCGGTGCAATGTATTAACATCGGACTGTTACAATTCCGTGTGTAATCAGGTTTCAATGGACGGCAGTCGGCCTCGAAATCCATTGAGATACGAGCACATCAGTTTAGTCAAACACTTAGGCTTAGTGGATTTTCCCCATACCTCCCAAGATTGGGATTAATAGTTCGCTGTGGATTCAAATTTTTGGCGTGTGGGTAGAGAACGCGATTTCAAAACCCATGAAATATAGGATTGAAATGCCTCACTTTCGTATACTACGAGATTCGAATGGTTTCAACAAGTGCTTCAGTATATCGGTCATGCGGAGCCGAGTTTTTTGTTCAATATGTCTTCATCTAACACTAGCAGCAGCTGCGTTATTCAAACATTTTTGACAATTTTGACATAACGACCCCCGTTAACAGCCAGCAGCTTCTGCGGTGTCAATTTGACGAAATTTATTTATTGATGAATATTACAGTCCAATAGTGCCGAAGTAACTGTTCCAATCGGTTACAAGCAATTCTACCTAATTGCTATTGGCTATAGAAAAAAAAGCACTCGGAAATACTGCAGTCTATTGTTCGACATCGATTTCATATACTCTAGTAGAAATATGCTGTAATTACCGCGTGTGTACATTTTCAAAGCAGATTTTACACTTCAGAATTAGAAAACACCGTAAAACTTTACGAACGAAGCCAATTTTTCGGCTTGCAGCGGATTTGTTGAACGGATAACTCTGTGAAGCTTCAACCCAAAGGCTCACAGCTATGCGATCAAACTAGTTATAGATTGACTTAGAAAGTTTCTAAAGAATCGAGAAGATTGAGTATATCACCTCACATCCATCGAGGGATGACTCATGCCGATTTTGGATAAAGTGTTCCTTTCAGCCTTCGAAGAAACGACGATAAGGACGGTACAGCACATTCTGCGATCTTTCCCATGACAAAAAAAAAGGATCTATTGTTTCGAAAGACTGCGCCAGGCAGTATTACAAAGGTGATACCGTCTTCGGAAGAGATTTTGAGGTGGCAAGGTCAGCCGATGTCCAAAAATGTTATTTTTATCGGTAACACGATGCTCAAACCTAGCCGAAGGGTTGTCTGGGTTATCCAGATTGTTCGCACCCCATGGCTGGACGATTTCTTTTTAGATCAAAAGAACCCGATTAAGATAATGTCTGTTATAGGTCGGGTGTTTGCCGCAGAATCGATATCGAAATGCCCCTGTTTCAGCCACTGTGTTAGTGAGTAAGTGACTGCGTGCATGCGTGCGTGCGTGTAATCGCACAGGGTTGAGAATTCCCAAATTCAGTCAATAGTGACTCCAAGGTTCACCCTTTGACAACGTAGGCCAAACACGTCCGATCCATCCCCGTGATATGGCTATCGGATAGGGGAGTTGAAGAAATTCAATGCTTCGGAGCATACCTCCGTTCTTGACAGCTTTATTTTGTTTGATAACGGGCAACCGAACGGGCAGGTAGGTGGGTACCCCCAGCCATACACTTATAATACATGTGATTTCGTCAGGAATGTTCTATCGCCTGTCAGGTATATCTGAAGTAGCGTTTCACATGAATCTCGTGCAATCTATTACATTCAGTTCATGTTGGCATCTACGAGTACAACTTTTTATGGGCATGACTTAGTGGATGTTGTTCGGATGTTTTATACCAGCTAAAAAAGTCGTCGATTAAAAATTGCCAGCAGATTATACGCGGTGTCTCGGTTCCGATAAAAAAAAAAAAAACGTAAAATAAATAATTATAACACAGTTCTTCTTAATAAAAATCTATCAAAAATTTCACAAGGTATAAAGTTGCTGTATATTTAGTAATCTGTTCCTTGGGGATTCTGCGCCTGCTAACTGGGCTCACAATTTCAGAACAAGTGCCTCTGGGCTGAGTTTTACAGACGAAAGTAAAAGGGATCGCGTTCTTGCACCCTTACGCCTTTTTTTTTTTCCTTAGAGAAAAATTCCTATCTGCTTTTCCACGAAAGTTCTCAGTTCTCACAACTATCGATGAAGATTTGTTCAGCCAATGCGAGGACTGCTGAGTTTCTCAGATTCTAAGCATCACCAAATACAAAATATGTGGATCCCTACTCTCTTTCGAGCCCCTCTCGACGTTGAAGACTTAGACCTTCGAGGCATCCAAGGCGCCAGAGGGACCGAACACACGGTATAAAAATGGTATTAATATCTTCTAATAAGTGGTAATGACATTAGAAAAAAACAGCAATTTCAGTGATTAAAACAGGAAATTGAGTCGTAACGCAGTTTATAGACGTTCAGTAAATTCCTATGTATGACTTGGAGTAATTTATGTAACTTCGTCGCTTCAACCCCTTGACTAGACTACGTTTTACCCACCAGTGTCGCCAGTGACGGTATAAGCTAGACTATCGCGAGTTTTGTTAATTAATAACTTGTCTATCCCTGGCCGTAAATTCCTTGTAAGTTTCCACTCCGCAAAATGAAGCCTATGACAGCTATGAACTACTATCGATGAACGTTTCAATCAATACCTTACTCGAGGTGCGAACCACTATAAGTAAATTTTTGCGAACAGCACATTAAAATATTTCAAGATTTTAACGATTCACAACGATTCCGAACAATTTTAAATGATTTCAAATTATTTCACAAGATTTCATGGAGCGGTGTACCGTTGCCAGATTCCAAGAGTTTTAACCTTTCGGTCTCAATTGAATCCTCGAACGCCTAAATTCTAGGTATAAATATGATTCGCGATACATACCTATATCCTTCTCTGACTTGGGGATGAATAATTCCATCGAATATCGCTCAATTAAAACGAGCCAGGAATTAAAGACAAGCAGTTACTAACGAGAAGAAAAATGATTAAAACCGTGTTTTATATGTATACCTACGTCAGCCGAGTAGCAATGTTGTAATAATAATTCTGCTAAGTAAACTTTTCCTGTTATTAGTAAAATTTTCCACTCAACACTCTTGGATGGTTAGCGAATCCGTGTTTCCAGCCATTAATTCGTTACGATGGGATTTATCGGTTTGCCTACATACTTTCCACTGGCCATGGCCGGAGCCCCTATCCAGCTAACCAAATTAGTAATGTGCTAAAGTCTGTAAAGTTAAAGTCACCTAAATACTGATTTAAACAAGTTTCGGGAATCCCGTGTGAATAATAACCCGCGCGTAGCAAAAAGACGAGAAATTCTTCTCGGCAAAGTAGATCAGAGATTGATTCCATCCGACCAACACACAGCGGACGATCCCGACGAAGAATTGATTTTTCCTCATGATTCTGGATGAGGGATTAAAGGAGAAACAAAAATGGTAGATTTTGGCATTTTTATTTCGCAAGTATTTGCACATAGTATATGCAGTAAAACCGTTAATTCGCTGTTCCGCGCATGGGCTGATTTGTTTACGAAGAATATACGTTATACCGTTGCGGGAAAATATTTTTTTTTTGTCATTTTTGATTTATCTACTTCATCACACACGATAACCTTATTCTACTTTCGTCCACACCGGGTACGATAATAATGACATCATACATATAAAATAGTTCGTAAATATTTATAATCAAAATTTGAGAACCCTCTCAAGTCGGCTATGATATTCAAAATTTCTCACAAGTGTGTATGTGTATTTCACAAAACACGTCTTTGCATGAAAAAAAGAGAAGGAAAAAAAAAGGAGAAGGTACTATACGAACCTTTTTCTTGGTATATTTTTATTTGAAAAGTTAAGCTTTGCCGCCTGTCCCATTTTTTCGCAACCCTCAAATCTGCAGCGGATTTTAAAAAGAAGTAGGTACGACGAAGGGTCGACTCTTGTTAAGTCCGGTCTTTTGCTAGCGTCAATCTCCATTATCCTGTTGTTATATATCAACTTTGATAATCACCAATGGACCGCGACCTCCTGCTTAGTTCCTAAACAGCTAACAGGGTAAAAGGGTTCAGTTTTGGGTTCGGATAGATTCAGTTTGAAAACTTACTCATTATCGTAAAACTTTTAAATAGAACTTCCTTGATGCGGATCCTGTAACTGCATTACTGTAACGTATATCAGAACTAGTTAGATCAGAAGTGGGAAACAGGAAGTGGGATAGGAAGTGGGTAATAAGCTTTCTACGAATTTCGACTAATTTCTTAAAAGAAACTATTTTCATCCTTTTCTCTCCGTCTCTTTTTCTCTACTTGTTTTTACATACATGAACAGTTTTCCTGTTGAGAATACAGTCAGGATTAGAAATTCTCGAATCGCAAGACATCAGAGCAACCGAATACCTGAGAAAAATTTGGAAAGTCTCCCAAAGTTTAATCGCTATGAAAAATTTCAAATGATACCTACAATCTTATTTTTGATTTTTTCACGCGGAAAAATGATTGCCATTTTTCTGAGAATTAGCTAATTGACATCGTCGGGCATCGCGGAGTTCGTGTCTTTTTTAATTTGCAACTAATCGATCGCAGCCAAGTAAGAGAGCAATTAATATTTTCGTAACCAATTAAATACAGAGTTTGAGATTTTCATCTTTAACGAATTAATTACGGACATAGCTGATTCGGAAATCTACACGCATTGATTCTGTCGTATCTGAAATGGGATCAAACCCAATTTTCGTGTTATTTTGTCTGTCTGTATTTTTGTATGTCGTTTTCTGTTGAGTAAAGTGACCTGATTCGCGCTTGAATGACTCGAAAATTGAGCAAATGCGTTTCGTTACTTGACTTTTGTATATCATCAAAGAGGGCAGGGCGTAACTCCTCGAAATGATTTTATCGGAGCGTGCCTGTTAAATATCAATTTGGGTAATTGCGGTATCTTTTCCAGTGATGATAACGGATTGGTATTAAAGATACGTAGTCGACGGTAGAGTTTAATCGCTAGTTCGTGATGATAATCTCTATAGGCGACGACGTGAAGAGCTCGAGTTTTTTAGGTGGAAAAAGAGCTCTTGGAAATGGTAAAAACGAGAAATGCCAACACGTATACGTAATACATTATCTTGATGGACTCCGAATTGCCTGGTGGTCTTTAACGGCAAAAAATGAAAGGTCCGTACAAAAAAATCGACGTACGGAAATGAATAAAATGTTTTGCATCAAATATTTTTTCATGAAGAGGAAACGATGGTTGAAAAAGCAAAAGGAAATCTGGAAGCTATCGAGATAAGGTGAAAAGGAGAGAAAAAAAGAAGAAAAAAAAACTCGTATTTCGTATCAAATATTCATTACATCTCCGAAGACGTAGCGGCAAGACTTCTCTCTCGATAATTGAAACCCTCCTTCTGGAGGGAGAAGAGAACTCCGCAGAAATGATCATCTATCGAATATAACCATCCACCGGATACGATAAAATAGAAAATTTACGTAGCCAGAAGATCCATTCGCGTGATAAAATTCAGAATTTCGAAACCTGACCTCAAATAATCGCGAATAACACTAGAAGGTGGGAAAAATGATGAGGCCTTCCGCGAATCTCTTTCCTGGAAAATATATTCACACAATTTTAATTGTATTTCTATCGATTTGGTGCTGGAGAACAAATTCTGCCGTGTAAGCCCCCATCTGACCTAATAGATTGATTCATTTATTCGAATCGTCGCGTTGCAGTTGTCGAGAAAATAAATAGTTTCATTTCCGATTCCCCAGTGAATACTCCATGAAGTATTACTTCTCGTGACTTCAGAAATTTTTTTATTAACGTGAAAAATTTGTGAGAATGCATTCGGATGAGAAGACAAACTCCGCGTTATTATTTATTACAGTTTCATCTCTTCGAGGAAAAACAGAGTCGAGCACTCAATACTAAACTCGTAAAATCTGTGCGAGAAAATTCTGATTTCCGTAAAGCTGAAAGATAAAATCTTTCGATACGTGACGCTGGATGCATGGGGATTACTGATCGGCATTTAGTTTACGAAATGTCAGCAGTATCCGGTTCCCCCGTTCCACCATGATCCAGGTCTCACATAAAATTTGATTCGACTTAATCTGTGTCCGAAATCTGCATGCTTATTTAAAGTGTGAGGAAAGCGTAGAGCCAAAATTTTCCAGCGACAACAAGTGGGCATAGCTTCACCAATCAGTAAATTGATTATAAAAGTTGACTCCCGCCTAGTGCGGCGCTAAAATCTAAGTAAAAACTCTCGTTTTTACATCAAAGAAAGTCAGCAGTAGACAAGGTCATTAGTTCAGCGCTGATTATCCCGCGGAAGAAGTTTCACCCCTTGGGGGTGTAACGGGTCGTTAAAGAAAATACTGTTGTGTTTATTTATTTTCTTCATTCTCTTTCTCGCTACTGTCGTTCGTCTATTCTTTACTAAAAGGTTTAATCGCTTGAGGCATTACTGCAGTTTTCCTCGTTCGTCCATTCATCCATCCCTTCGCTCCATGCTTTCATCCCTCCGTTCTTCGGTCGCTTTCGAGTCCGACTCTCTTTCGTATGTTACGATGGTAACGAGTCAAGGGACAATCTCTACACCTTCATAGCCACCTACTATTTACTTTGAACCAACACAGCATGACGTGGCGTTACTAGAAAGTGGAAAGAACCATCTTTTCATCCGGTTTTAGTGCACTAGTCTAAAGAAAAGGGTCCTCCCTGCAGTAGGTACGAAATCGTTGACCGGTAGTGCAGAAGATCATATCCGACTCCAGCATTCGTACAAAGAACTTTTTATCACTTATTTCCAGTATCAAAGCAAGAGCCTTCGTGTATCTTTGCACACACACATGAGTATAGTATCTACGAGTGATTTCGCAGATACTCAGTCGACGGTGAGAAGCTGGGATTTTCATTTCACTGACTCTTGTTTTATTTTTTAGAAAAAATGAACGAAATTTGGAATCCCACTCACAGGCAACGCCTCGTAGAATAAAGCGAGTGTTTTTTTCTCTGCAATAAAAGCGCCATTTCTCAGAGCAATTTGATATAAAAATTTTCACCAAGATCAGAATTTTTCTATTGGATCTCGCTAGGCTTTACTTAAGTATAGATTTAAAAATCTAGATTGAATTTCAGAATATATAACTCTTGCGTGAAACCCCAAGCAGGCCCGCGATATTCGGGGCTGGAGAAAAACTGGCGAACTTTCAGGTGAGCCTGTCGCAATCGATTTATTTATTTAAAGAAAATGGTATCAGGTATTTTTCGAGCTTTTCCTGGAGATTGAATATGCGTATGAACTTCGACATTATACTTGCAGATTTCAGACTGTCATGGACGAAATCGACATTGTGTGTTATTTTTCTTGAAGTGACAAGGCCTGACCTTATAAAAATGAAAAAAATTCATCAAAGTTTTCTCCCCGAACAGTTAGCCCTGGAAATTTGGAAAGAGAAATGAAGATTCTAGCTCTGGACCGCGAACTGAAATCTGTGAAATTTCTCATACGTGAATATACTGTTGCACAAAGGCGTACAGTTGCAATTAAAAATCGCACATGATTTAGTCTCGATTTAATACCGCCTCTCCTTTAAGTTCGTCTTAGTACTAAGGCGCGTCCAAAATTCTAAACATCGTAAACAGGATGGGTATGGGTATACCTTTGACTCCGTTTCCCTCGTGAAGAATGTTTGAACCAGAATGTACGATGGCGGCAGCCGTTCAAAGGCTTGCAGATGGTCGTTCAAACTTGATAAATGGCAGAACGTTTTCAATTTCCCTGCAGTTTGCATTGAACATCGTTAATCCAGCATAGGATTCAACTCCAAGATCCGTGTGAAATGGCTGTACTGAATTATGTCTTTTGACCCAGGAGGATTTTCCTCCATTCTTTCTCTCAATCATTTTTTTTTTTTTTTCTTTCCTTTTCACATTTCAAAACTTGATACTAAAACGTAAAGAAATGTCAAGCTGTCTAAGGTCCGAGTAACGAACGCTTCAGTAGCTCCATGAGTATAAGTAGCTACCTTCGAATCTTTTGACCAAGGTGAACACTTCCGGTCGTCGAATATCAAAGCTAGTCGAGCCCTGGCGAGCAAAGGTCGAAATATCTTTGGGGATGCTGCGCAGAAAGCTTTTTTCTCACACAACGATACAATGGTAAAATTTCTCTTCCCAAAAATTGATAGTCGAATCACCATTATATGCGGGAATACATCTCTGATCACCGCTGCTAAACCATCAGCACTTGTCGAGGATATCCTCGAAGGCTCTTAGCTCAGCCTTTCCTCGGGATTTTCTATCGAGCGAAGTAGACCTGAAGAAGATTGTGGAATGACCAGAGGGCTGATTTCTTATTGCTATGATTGTGAAGTAACAATACCGAAAGTCCCCAGATCCTGGAATGAAAGGATTGCATTGTTTACGGCTTCAACTATCAATGTCTAATCAGCAAGTTTGAAACGACAGACTGCCATGTTCGAACGAAAGGGCAATCGATATCGGGTATAAGCTAGTTTTATGTATACGTGCTATATGTCGACATACACACATATGTACATGATAATATAATGACGCGTGGGTCTCGAGTCGTGTAAACGACTGGGCATTAATTATCATTAAATAGCAATTCTCCGATACGTTAGGGTCGAACAGCGATAATAGGGCTGGACAAGTATCACCCAGGCACTGTGTTCATCGACCATCAGCGTTAACCTAAGTTCAGAAAAACATCGTAAATAAACCGTTGAGTGGTAAGGACTCGGGCAATAGCCAATAATGTTGCACGAAGAATGCAATAATGTAAGAAATGCTCTAACACCGCCTCAACTTCTGTTCTAATAGAAGACAAGTGGGTTTGAGCTGACCATGAGCCAGCCTTTGAACTTCCAGTTTTCAAACTCGTTTCGAGCTGAAATGATAATAATAATTTCATTATCTCATTCGAACTTTGAAAGCACAATGTCAAATTCGTGATCAGCGACCCAAAAAGCCTCGTGGTACCAATTTTCATTCGAATCCGTTCATCCATTCTCTAGATATGATCATTTTCATTTTATTTTTTAAAATTTCGTGGTTTTCGATAATTGTCCGATTCTGAGCTACAGATAATCAAAATTCTCTGTATCAATTTTTCACTCTAGCAAGTTTTCATTTTGACATGAGCAATACTTTCGAAATTGTATATTTAATTTGAGGGTTCGACATTTTGTATACAAGTATAGTGAAAATGATACTAATCGAAGCATTTCGTTAGTTTCCACGATCGACTAATAATTAAACTTTCGATTAGTTTGAGTAAAATGTTTAAAATCGATTCGAAAATTGCAATGAAATTATAGTACAGATAATGAATATGCAGCCTGTAGGTATATATGCAGTGTGTTACCGAATTACGTATTAAAAGAGAGCAATTTACCATTCTCGAGCAATTAACCTCCCTTAATCACCTCGTAAACGGCGAATAATTAATTGCACGGAATGCATCGAGTCGCCCTGTTGTTATATATAGGAAATTAAAATAAACGTCTGATTTCTCTTGCACCATGCAACACGTGTACTTCAGGTCCAGTTATTTGTCCCAAGCATGTATTTGCACTTCTCGTTCTTTTTCGATTCCTTTTTTCTTCTGTTTTTTCTTTTTCCTCGTAAGCATGGATGAACCTCAGTTCCTGGGGTGCGTGCTCGACCCTCCAGCTTCATCACCACGGTGTTTTACACGGTTGCAATACCCTAATGCAATGTCGTTGCTTCGTATATACGAAACGACCAGTGAATGTTTCAGGCAGCTTGTTCAACACGGTTAAACCCCCCAACTTGACAGTATCAACGTGCAATTTATTCGCTGTTATTTACCTAACATTCGGCCTGAATTCATTGATTAGTTAACAGGGGACGTTCAACCGAATGGCGAAATCCGATATCGCTGAAATACAAATAGGTGCGGAATTCTTGGAAATAAATTAGAGAATATGTATTCCGGCCATTCTAGGGCATTGAAATGTTATATGTGACAATCGAACTGTGCAATATGCATTGACGATCGAATGAAGTGTGCGATACTGGCTGACTTGTGTCTTTTTGAGAAAAATTAAAAAATATGAGACAAAAAGCTGCCTATAACACAACACATCGTGCGATTGAAATATAAGACAGGAAACATTACCCGGAACGATGTGGGTGGTATAAGTACCTACAAAGTGTTATAGAGACTGAGGGTAGCGCTATACAAAAACGAGTTTATGTAAAAACCAACGGTACTGACATGGAATAAAACGGACGGAATTTAAAGTCAGGATTCTGCATGGCGCTTCTCGTTACCTTGGAAACCTAATCAGTTAGTGGAAATATTATCAAGCATGATTCTGAAATCCTATTTTTCGGATAGTTCGGGGATAAGCTCCAATATGTGAACAATCATTGAAATGTAGAAAAGTCATTTTTCAACCGAAAGCAATACTTTTTCTATCGCCTAGGCGATGTAAAGTAAAAAGCGTGATGAATTCTTTATATCTCTGCATTCGTTCGTTCATTTGATGCTCGAAGGAAATATCAAATTTCTGTATATCATTTGTTTAATCCTGAAAAGCACCAACATAGGGTACTTGAATGAAATTTTTATCTTTTTAGTCAATTGATGCAGCCTCCAACTTTCATCCACCGTTTTCCTCCACCAGATTTTTATATCAGATCAGATCAACCTTATCCAACTATGAAAGACAAAGTCTTGAAGATCTGAGACCAGTTAACTACTATGATAAAATGAGGATCATGAAGAGTCCTCGAGAAGCACATCAGTCCCTGGAAAATGTATATTAGAAGTTCAGTCCTAAAGATGAGTATCCTCCTCAGTAAAACGAAACATGAGCAATAAAATGACTCCAACATATGTGAGGATACTCTTTTCCAAATTTCCTCACTTGATACTTATCACATCCTAGCATCCCTGTATCGTATCAGCTCCTGGATACACGAGTAGATGGTTATGTAGAAACACTTCCGTTTAGACTTACGCGAAGTAATTTGGCGAGGTAAATTTAGGAACTAATTAATACATTAATGCGCGTCGAAGGGTCAGACCTGAGCCGCTCATGGACAAATTGATACTAACATAAGTAGCAACATACACGCCCCGTCGTTACTAGCTGCATCCTTAAAGGTCTTTGATCTTTGCCTGTACCTGCCTGGCTGTCTCCTGCAACAGTTTTATCTCTCCTTTCGATATAACTTTTCAACTTGCACCGGTATAACTTTTGATGGGTAAGTAATCCCCACTTCTCAGCTCCGTAGGGAAACGGATCTTCGTTGATTCTGGTAAGCCATAGAGTGTGAAACGATTATATACGCCATCGGAATTATGAGCCCCCGCTCTAGCCGAGACGGAAAAAACAGGCATCCTACCCCGAAAGTATTCTGAACCATGAACCATCGAGGAAGTTGTAACCAAGTGTGTAATCCTTCGAAAGTTTGAAAGACCGTCATATCCTGGGGATTATAACCACCGAATGACACGAGTCCAACGACCTAGACGACGCTACTGCACGGGGCCGACTCCGATGGCTCAATTCCAGTAGTTGCAACGTGTAGGTCGAGTCCCTGAATCCTTGGCAAGTCGCCATCTACGGACGATTTTCATCCCTAAATGGACGTCATCTGCGTCGAGGCAATGTACTTTAGCCTGGCTGATATCATCGCCGGGTACCAATGGACCCAAAATCGAGCTGATTTGATCCAGTGGTTTCTACCAAGCTTTGCAAAAAAGTTCATCCAGAAAATACCTACCTTAGAAATCAACGATCTAATCCGACTACTCGTTTGCAGAGTTTCCTGCGAATAGACACTGATTTCTCTTCTGATGCATAATTTGATATTTCTGATTTAGACAGATCAGAAAAGAGCTCGTCTCATCTAATTCCAAGACTATTCTATACTTTATGAACACAAAAAATTATGCCGGTTCAATTTTTACTATCGCATTAAAAAATGAACACAAAAATTCAGTGACGCAAGCTGAAATACAGATATTGGAATCATAACGAATTGCTGTAGCCCAAAGGCATGGCATAAAATAAGCTTAATGCCTGCGTCGATGTGGTTATATCGTTACATAAACGTAATCCACAGTCTCCTGTGGTAGAGATTTGTTTAATACCTAACAATTGGTGAATGGTTTTGATCCAAACGGTTATAACGATATGAAAAATCCCTCAAAGAAAATAATTAACAATCGCAACGTTCTAAAAATCACGATTATTTCCAGCTCTGGAACTCAACTCAGACACCGAAATAAACCCGATGGCCAAGTGTCAATTTTCGAACAAAATTGAAGACTCGGATTGAAAATCTTTTGCTTGTACGAAGCATTTTTTGCTGAAAAGATACCGCATAGTCCAGCATCGCAGAGGTCCATAGGCGATGGCTCTGGTCGTTCTGGTACATTCCAAGCTATCTCTTCTCCTATCTACTCCTCAAATTTCTACTCCACTTTTTTTTTCTTTTCTTTTTTTTTCTGTCGCAAAACTCATATCAGCATCAAAGAAGTATTCTCTATTTATCCAACTCCAAGTAATGACAATTTCATATTTTCTTTTCATTTCATCTAAGAATCGCGGTGTACCTACCTAAGTTTACATTTAAATTTCTATATATACGTATTAACATTATAAAGCGAGCTTTACCCCATAACATTTGATCCCTCGGTGATACGTAATGGATAAATTCACTCGGCATAATTTATCATCGTCGCCATATCTATCCCAAACCCCTTTGGGAATTTGAAATTAGGTTTGAAATTGAGTCTCTTATTGTAAACAGATCTCGAAGATAGAAATTTCTTTTCGAAATAGTACAGAATAAAATTCTCCAGTACCTCATTCTCGTTTCTGGATTCGTATGATACCAGTTTTAATCAAAGTTCTTTCGCCCTGTTTTTTTTTTTCACTCTGCAGTAGTTACACAAGCTACACCTTGTCTCGTGCTTGATACGACGCTTTTTATAATATTTCAACTATTTAATTGAAGCTTGCGAATCTAGGTGAAAAATTTTTCACTCAGAAAACTGAGCAGAAGTATTTCTTTATTTTCTTTACTTTTTTTTTTTTTTTACTGGTCACGTATATATGAATCCTCATGCATTTACAGATAAATTTATATAAGTTAAAAAAAAAAAAACCAAGGCCGAGTAATGTGATCGTAAAGCAATGGGTATGAACGGATTGAACTCAAAATAAGTTTTACAGAAGCGAGATATTTTCCCTCTCATCATTTGCGTATTATAAATTAAAAAAAAACAAATTTCTGTCTTTTATTTATTTGAATTTTCAATTCAGTCGTTTCATTCGAATAAATTTTTGTCTATACCGCAGCGTTACTTCCGAAGCAATCGTGGAAATTTTTTTTTTTTTTCTTCTCTCTCTCTCTCTCTCTTCTTCCTTTTCCTCTTCCATTCGGTAACTCATCGTTGTACCTTATATATTACGTACATTACTGTTTTTGTTCGTTTATATAATTGAGTTCAACGGAACTTAGTTCGGATACGAAATGACCGGCTGACTGACCGAATGACTGACACGTAGCGACGAATGGACCGACAGAATACTTTCCCTCGACTACAGCTCTCCCGTGTCATTTATTCAAATGGCCCCCTATTTTTAACCTGTAGCCTCCACATAGATATACAGACTCGTTTTTTAAGCGTCAAGAAATACCCATCACATTCCGAAACTCTGGAGCAACCAAATTTCATTCGCTTATTGATTTAAACCCCCGAGGTCGAGGTTTTTAAGAGCCAGTAAAAATTTTTCCACTCAATTACCCATTTATACAGGTAATTTGTTGATTAATCTGTTTTGCGTAATTTTGCACCATTAATGTGACTTCTTTCTCTCTCTGAGAAAGTCTGCCCTTGCTTGTATAAAAAAAAAAAAAAGAAAAAATTGAACGAGATATTTGCGGTTGAATTATTTGTATCCTCGGCATATAGGATCGTTAAAGCTTTTATAGATCAATGATTATTAATTAATAGTTATATGGTACAGAATGGAATTTTATATCTCCATGAAAGTTGAGGCGGGAATGAGATTCGTTGGACCAATATATTAATGGGTATTTATATAGATTCTGTGTGTGGTATATATTCATGTATTGAAAGGTATATAGTCACCTCTAGGTGGGTGATATTGTGAGCGAAATAAAAATTTCGCGTAAAGAATTCCGTCACTATGAAATATTTACAAATAATAACGATCGAGGCATCCTATTTTGCCGGGTTCATGAAATATTCATACAAAGGTGTACGACTAACTCTCTTCACTCTACCCTTCCAAGCTAATATTCACTTGGAAAAGCTTAATGAAACCTGACAACTGGACATTTTCTACTCGAGTCATTAACTCGGATCAATTAATAGACGCGTTTCGCCCTCTCAGTTGGTTAGACAAAAAAATACATACGTAGATACATAATTTGTTCAAGTTAGAAACCAACAGGTCAAACGGCATATACTATCACCCTGCATTCACTTACAACAGATAAATAACAAATACGATTAAGTATCTCTGATTTTCCGACACCAATTTCGGAGCAATTGAGGTGTCTTCGAATTCCAGTAGAAAGTCAAGTCCCAGTAAGTTTCTGATTTCGTTTCTATTTATTCTTGTAAGCTTTTGGTGAAATATAAAATAATTATTTACGTTGGTATAAAAGCTCACTGGAATTCATCAACGTTGATTTCTTAATCATATAAGATAATATCTACGTCATATCTACGAGTCAAATTCCAGCTAGATATTTTTCAAAAAGTTTTTACTTACATTTAGAGAAAAATCCTAGCTTCTAACATTTCGTTTCTCTTCTTTCAAGCTCACTCACACTACGAAGATAACGTTTTTCGAATCAATAGCGTCATTACAAACAGTTCAACAAGGTATCAATATCCGACGTTGACGACGTCGTCGAAGTGTTCAATTTCAAAAAGCACCCATCCTTCGCGAATATCTCGATTCATCGACGCCCGACTCGAAAGTTTAATAGATAAATAAAAAGCTCTAAGCTCTCTCTCTCTTTCTCTCTTTTTCTCTCTTTCTTTCTCGCTCTCTTGCTCTCTCGCTCTTAGCACTTATAATTATTTTAGCAACTTGCACACACTCGCGTATTCGCGAACGATAACGAGGACGAGATATGGCGCGTGCACCCTGAACACGCGAGTGAATACATTTCAGAGACTCCGCGTTTCTCCGTAAGTAATTACATATATCGTTCGAAGCCTCGATGGACTCGCGGGATTTTGTCGCTACCCCGTGATCAGCAGGGTGCACGGGTCGCAGCGCGAATGAAGCCTGGAAGAGGGTTCGCCCCGCGACAGAGTCGCTCTCTGGTGGACGCCCCTGAAACTGGCCTCACCCCCGTGAGCTTTCGCCCCTCCGGTCGCCGGCTACTCCGCCCTGGCGACCGAAACCGCTGGCCTCCCTTGCCATACCTTGCTTTTCCTGCCTGGCTTATATTTCACGAACATCTAGGCTCAAGCGACAAGAATAGATTTACATGCTTGTAACATGCCTTTCAAGGTTCGAATGGTTATCGATCATAGGGTCGTTAGCCCCTTTGTCATAGAGAATTCTATCCTGGTCAAGAAATATTTTTTATGAATAATTTAAGGCTCTAAATTCTTGGATGCAGAGTTATAAACGTGCCGTGTTTAAACGGAGCGAAAAACGGAACGAAAAATATATAGGATATAGAAAAAGAAAACTCGTAATGGTGAAAAACTGAAAGAAAATCAATACTTGTTGGGAACAAATTGGCAATTCGCGTAAGGTAACCTAAGGGCGAAACTCCTCGACCGGATCTCTTTGACGATGACGGCGGCCTGGTTGAACGTCGAAAAGTGAGGGTAACGCGAAACGAAACGAATTCTCATGGGTGAATACCACCCGGATGAAAAACGCTCCGTAACCTTTGATAATCGACGACTCCTGCTACGAAATCGTGACAAATCGTTCACCCTCAAAAACCTTCTCGTTTTTGTAAAAACATTTATCGCATTAAATATATATAGCTTAGGGTCGTCCTTAATTCGCTCATATTTGAATTTCAACCCTTCCATGGGCCAGAAAGTCTCCAAATGTAAGGATAAAAGAAAAGTAATCAAAATTTCCTTTTTTTTTTCAAGTATTTCACTTCTAGGTCACGTGTAGTGATATTACTGTTTCATCCAGGTATTCTGGGCACCGCATATGTCTGGAACGTCATTCAAGCTGGATTGCCAAAGTAGTAATGCCAGTTAGTGGTCAGCCAAAATAGCTACGCGGTGTCAGGTAACCTTTTGGTGAACTGATACGAGCTAGCTTCAGTATCTAATTTTAGAATAATTCCATTCTATTGTGAGACTTATCTCATCTGGATAATTACTATCCGAAGTAAAGACGGCACATGCTTGTTAAATGAGTAGATTCAAAATTCTATGAAATTTTCAATCGGCGCCAGATCTTGACTCGGAAACCCCATAAAAAATTTTATGTTTGTGGATAAATCGCGAATCTGACTTGCAAATAAACTAAAAACTAGATCAATTTTCGTTCCAATAGTCGTTTTGAATTGAAGAAGCAAAATTTATATCGGTATATAGACATAATAAAATTGATTCTGAGCCGGATGTGTTTGGCAATTGAAGAAACAGCCAATCGGTGCTCTAAATTTTTGCAATCCAGAGCGCCGATTGGCTGCTTCTAGAATTTTCGAACACATCCGGCTCAGAATCAATTTCATTATGTACAGCTGAACAGTTATGAATGAATATCGCATCGCCAATAGGTAGAGAAATGATCTATTGATGATTGAATGAAAGAACAATCTAAGAAGCCTATGTAAATAAAAATGTGATGGAAAATGGAACAGTGCGTGTCCGCGTGAGAGTAAATCTGACGGGGGTTATTCTCGAGAGTATACTGACACAACTGTTACCACCTGAAAGTATTTTTCCGTTTCAGTACTCTCGCGAATAGTTTGGACCGTAGCTCGAGAGTAACTGTCGCAGAATACCTACCCTCGCGGTCGTGTTCACTTGGGAACGTTAGTATAGGTAGCACCAAGCTCGTGACATAATTCCTCATTCACACTGGCGAGAAATGTCTCAGTTTTTAAATGGAAATATAAAAATGATTGTCAAGTATTTTGGCGCATTGAAAGAATCAGTTTTTCGCTAGAAAACTTATTTGTTTTCTGGTTTTTCCCATTCTTAGATACTTAGTCAAAAGTGAACATCACTTTTTGAAAAATCAGACATTTTCACACATAAAAGAATACGCAGGGTGATTTTTTTCCTGGGAATTAAGGTGAGATCAAAATTCGAATACAATACCAAATGCGTGTTTGATGTTTGCACCCGGAAATGAATAAATGAAATATTGATCGTGCAAGGAAAAAGTATTTTTCTAAATGTGTAGAATTTTTGGTCATCCTCAAAGTTTTAGTCCTGATGCATTCTTTTGATTTCGCCACAAATTTGAAAAGGACCCGGGGTGCGATTCTGTAACTTGTGCGCTAACTTAGCACACGTGCTAACTTTTTTCCCCGATTCTACACCAATGTGCTTCCCCGCTAGCACTCGCTCACCCCCAGTAGCGTCGATATGCTAGTTTTCGGGTGTCAACAAGCGCGGTCGCCACGCAACTGCGCGAGAATCAGCAATTGAACCCAAGGAAAACCCGGTTCTGTGATGAAGCTCTCGCGATTGAGTGCTATCTTAACGAATTTTGATCACCTGCCGTAACGACGCTCTCACAGGCCTCGCTAACTGTACCGATCGCGTGCTATCTGAATAAATTTTCAGCGCCTGCCGTAACCGATACTCTATAATATATTCCTTATTTTTTATCGAACGCTGAATCGTCTATGGTGGTAGATATACTACCTCTAAAACAATCTCATGATCCTGATGGGGTGGTACTTTGAATAATTTTTGCGTTATACATATTCTTTATTCATATACCCTTTCGGTACGCGCGACGCACAACCACACGGAGAGAAATCTTGGCGTATTTAACGTCGATCGAAATTGACACAAGATGTGCCGAATGTTACTCGAGATATTCTAAGTCGTGGATTAAGGTGTTATGAGTCAATAATCGGTGTAAAAGGGTTCGAAGGCTCGATGACAAATTGTAAGACAAAGATTGACTTGGAACAAGTCAATGGACAATGTATAATATGCCGGCGAAGCGTCGAGGCGCTACGAGTTGAACTTCAGTGTGTATTACTTCGTCGGAATGGCACGAAACACGCCGTTCGGCCGGGAGGCGCTAGCTACTAGAAGTCCCTGGCTAGCTAGGAACCAGGTGCTTCTAGTAGCCAGGAGCCAGGGGCTTCTAGTAGCTAGGAACCAGGGGCTTCTGGTAGCTAGGAACCAGGGGCTTCTGATAGCTGGGAACTAGGGGCTTCTGGTAGCTAGGAACCAGGGGCTTCTTGTAGCTGGGAACTAGGGGCTTCTGGTAGCTGGGAACTAGGGGCTTCTAGTAGCTGGGAACTAGGGGCTTCTGGTAGCTAGGAGCCAGGGGTTTCTAGTAGCTAGGAGCCAGGGGCTTCTAGTAGCTAGGAGCCAGGGGCTTCTGGTAGCTGGGAACTAGGGGCTTCTGGTAGCTAGGAACCAAGGGCTTCTCGTAGCTAGGAGCCAGGGGCTTCTAGTAGCTAGGAACCAGGGGCTTCTAGTAGCTAGGAACCAGGGGCTTCTGGTAGCTGGGAACTAGGAGCTTCTGGTAGCTAGGAACCAGGGGCTTCTGGTAGCTGGGAACTAGGGGCTTCTGGTAGCTGGGAACTAGGGGCTTCTGGTGGCTGGGAACTAGGGGCTTCTGGTAGCTGGGAACTAGGGGCTTCTAGTAGCTAGGAGCCAGGGGTTTCTAGTAGCTAGGAACCAGGGGCTTCTGGTAGCTAGGAACCAGGGGCTTCTGGTAGCTGGGAACTAGGGGCTTCTGGTAGCTGGGAACTAGGGGCTTCTGGTAGCTGGGAACTAGGGGCTTCTAGTAGCTAGGAACCAGGGGCTTCTAGTAGCTAGGAGCCAGGGGCTTCTGGTAGCTGGGAGCTAGGGGCTTCTGGTAGCTAGGAGCCAGGGGTTCCTAGTAGCTAGGAGCCAGGGGCTTCTAGTAGCTGGGAGCCAGGGGCTTCTGGTAGCTGGGAACTAGGGGCTTCTGGTAGCTAGGAACCAAGGGCTTCTCGTAGCTAGGAGCCAGGGGCTTCTAGTAGCTAGGAACAGGGGCTTCTGGTAGCTAGGAACCAGGGGCTTCTGGTAGCTGGGAACTAGGAGCTTCTGGTAGCTAGGAACCAGGGGCTTCTGGTAGCTGGGAACTAGGGGCTTCTGGTAGCTGGGAACTAGGGGCTTCTGGTGGCTGGGAACTAGGGGCTTCTGGTAGCTGGGAACTAGGGGCTTCTGGTGGCTGGGAACTAGGGGCTTCTGGTAGCTGGGAACTAGGGGCTTCTAGTAGCTAGGAGCCAGGGGTTTCTAGTAGCTAGGAACCAGGGGCTTCTGGTAGCTAGAAACCAGGGGCTTCTGGTAGCTGGGAACTAGGGGCTTCTGGTAGCTGGGAACTAGGGGCTTCTGGTAGCTGGGAACTAGGGGCTTCTGGTAGCTAGGAGCCAGGGGTTTCTAGTAGCTAGGAGCCAGGGGCTTCTAGTAGCTAGGAACCAGGGGCTTCTAGTAGCTAGGAGCCAGGGGCTTCTGGTAGCTGGGAACTAGGGGCTTCTGGTAGCTAGGAACCAAGGGCTTCTCGTAGCTAGGAGCCAGGGGCTTCTAGTAGCTAGGAACAGGGGCTTCTGGTAGCTAGGAACCAGGGGCTTCTGGTAGCTGGGAACTAGGAGCTTCTGGTAGCTAGGAACCAGGGGCTTCTGGTAGCTGGGAACTAGGGGCTTCTGGTAGCTAGGAGCCAGGGGCTTCCAGTAGCTAGGAACCAGGGGCTTCTAGTAGCTAGAAACCAGGGGCTTCTGGTAGCTGGGAACTAGGGGCTTCTGGTAGCTAGGAACCAGGGGCTTCTGGTAGCTGGGAACTAGGGGCTTCTCGTAGCTGGGAACTAGGGGCTTCTGGTAGCTGGGAACTAGGGGCTTCTCGTAGCTGGGAACTAGGGGCTTCTCGTAGCTGGGAGCCAGGGGCTTCTAGTAGCTGGGAACTAGGGGCTTCTGGTAGCTAGGAGCCAGGGGCTTCTCGTAGCGAGGAGCCAGGGGCTTCTAGTAGCTAGGAGCCAGGGGCTTCTAGTAGCTAGGAACCAGGGGCTTCTGGTAGCTAGGAACCAGGGGCTTCTGGTAGCTAGGAACTAGGGGCTTCTGGTAGCTAGGAGCCAGGGGCTTCTCGTAGCTAGGAGCCAGGGGCTTCTAGTAGCTAGGAGCCAGGGGCTTCTGGTAGCTAGGAACCAGGGGCTTCTGGTAGCTAGGAGCCAGGGGCTTCTGGTAGCTAGGAGCCAGGGGCTTCTAGTAGCTAGGAGCCAGGGGCTTCTGGTAGCTAGGAACCAGGGGCTTCTGGTAGCTAGGAACCAGGGGCTTCTGGTAGCTGGGAACTAGGGGCTTCTGGTAGCTGGGAACTAGGGGCTTCTGGTAGCTGGGAACTAGGGGCTTCTGGTAGCTGGGAACTAGGGGCTTCTGGTAGCTAGGAGCCAGGGGCTTCTCGTAGCTAGGAGCCAGGGGCTTCCAGTAGCTAGGAACCAGGGGCTTCTGGTAGCTAGGAACCAGGGGCTTCTGGTAGCTGGGAACTAGGGGCTTCTGGTAGCTAGGAGCCAGGGGCTTCTGGTAGCTAGGAACCAGGGGCTTCTGGTAGCTGGGAACTAGGGGCTTCTGGTAGCTAGGAGCCAGGGGCTTCTGGTAGCTGGGAACTAGGGGCTTCTGGTAGCTAGGAACCAAGGGCTTCTCGTAGCTAGGAGTCAGGGGCTTCTAGTAGCTATGAACCAGGGGCTTCTCGTAGCTAGGAGTCAGGGGTTTCTAATAGCTAGGAACCAGGGGCTTCTAGTAGCTAAGAGGCAGGGGCTTCTAGTAGCTAGGAGCTAGCGGCTTCTAGTAGTTAGAAGCCAGGGGCTTCTCTTTCTCGCCATCGGCTTCGGGCTGACAACTTCACCCTGGCCTGCATTCACCTTGTTTCATCCCTTGTTATACAATATACTAATACAGTCTCGTTAACGGCAGGCGCTGAAAATTCGTTCAGATAGCACGCGATCGTCACAGTTAGCGAGGCCGGTGAGGGTGGCGTTACGACAGGTGATAAAAATTCGTTAAGATAGCACTTGATGGCGAGACCTTCATCACAGATCCGGGTTTTCCTTGGGTTCAATTGTTGATTCTCGCGCAGTTGCATGGCGATCTACGCTTGTTGACACTCGAAAATCGAGCTTATCGACGCTACCAGGGCTGAACGGGTGCTAGCGGGGAAGCACATTGGGGTAGAATCGCAAAAAAAGTTAGCACGTGTGATAAGTTAGCGCAAAAATTACAGAATCGCACCCCTGGTCTCTCTTTGCTCCCTATGACATGTTGAAGAGTATGATGTGATATTATATACCTATTGTGTGATATTATATACCTATGGCTGATGAATAATAATCGTACAAATCGATAAATCATAGAATTTCAGTATTTTTATGCAAATAAAATTCCGCAGTTGTTTATGCGATTGGTATTACAGGTCGAAGCTCTTCGGCCCAGTGAGGTAAAGGTAAAGGTAGCTTAATTTAATTATCAACTTTGATGGTGGCGGTATGATCTGACCTACTTCCCACTACCGTGCGGGTATGTACATTTTTCAAATCATATCGTATCATACATATATTACGATTCTACGTGGATACAGTGAAAAGGAAAAATAAAATATAAAAAAATATAGTAAACAGGTATTCGTCTTTACTTAGCTGCAATTGAATAAACCTTTTCGAACGAATCTCTTTGGTATGCATGCTAACAACAAAAATTATTCCCCGCGAAATGCTTGTGCTGATTCATACCTACGTGGTTTTGAACTTGGCGAACAATGTAACAATGAGTAAATTTTTAATCGTAATTTTTAGCATCGAAAAAGTTGAGGTTTTAAAACTCAACCGAGTTTACTTTATCAGAGGTTAAACTGTGGTTTTTGCTGATTCTGTTCGTTCACTTATTTTCCTTCGGTTTCACATAAATGTGTGAAAAAAACACGAACGTCAGAATAAGTACGTCAGAAGTTAAGCTTCTTTTTATAATTTATCACGCTTACTGATTCGGTAAAGTTAAATACATATTTCAGGATTTTTCCTTAGATACATAAAAAAACAAGGCTGAAAAGACGGCTCTTCCCAACACACTACAAATCCATGTAATTACTGGAATCAGTATCGACCATGATCAGAATATATATGGGGCATTCCATGGTAAATCACACAGTATAAAACCTGACCGATTCCGATTTGCTTAATACGTTTTCGTAATGTTGGCATCACTAAAGAGGACATCTGTGATTTTTTTCAGATTTCTATTGCCAGTCGTTCGATTTTTTTTATGCCAATAATCGTAACTCCAATTAAACAAATGATTCGAAAAAATTATTCGGGCCAATTAATTTCACACAGTAATTTTACACAGTTTGATAAGAAAATACTAGACAAATTTTTTAGCATCATGTCGAGCATTTTTATCCGGTTTAATGTATAAAATATCAAGTTTCACTAAGTATGCCCCCTGCGATCCCGTTCAAAAAAATCACGAAAATTCTACATTGAAAATCAAAAATTTTAAGCCTAAGGCGATGATGGAAAAATGATTCCTTCAGTTTTATTCAATTTTTTTTGTGCATATTTTCCGTCGTTTTTCACTTCTTACTCTAATACGATAAGACAAGGCGATAACTATTCATTATTTATAACGGCTGTTGGTAAGAAAAACTGAGTTGGTAGATGGGCATGACCTTTTTTTCATCGTAATTGGAGTAAGAAGTGACAAACAACGAAAAATATGCACAAAAAAAATTCAATAAAACTGAAGGAATCATTTCTCCATCATCGCCTTGGGCTTAAAATTTTTGATTTTCAATGCAGAATTTTCGAGATTTTTTCGAACAGGATCGCAGGGGGCATACTTAGGGAAACTTGATATTTTATTCATTAAACCGGATAAAAATGCTCGACAAGATGTTAAAAAATTTGTCTAGTATTTTCTTATCAAACTGTGTGAAATTACGAAAAAATTGGCCCGAATAATTTTTTCGAATCATTTGTTTAATTGGAGTTACGATTATTGGCATAAAAAAAAAAAAAAAAACTCGAACGACTAACAATAAAAATCTGGAAAAAAATCACAGATGTCCTCTTTAGTGATGCCAACAATACGAAAAAATACTAAGCAAATCGGAATCGGTCGGGTTTTGTACTGTGTGATTTACCATGGAATGCCCCATATATATAATTAAAACTAGAATTTTTTTCTCGTAGAAGCAGGCGTTCAAATCCAAGGAGATGTGGCAATTTTTTACATCCGTGATTTCAATCTGAAATCCTCTAAATCTTAGATCATTTTTGAAACCATTTGGTGGGTTTTTCGTACGAACTGAAATCTGTTAAAGATCGTGTTTCCCGGATATTGGTTCAACTGCGACTATATTTTGGAAATAAAATTTCGCTTATCTTTCCATTATCACACGTTTAATTAATACCTCGAAGAGTTGACTTTCGGTCCAGAAATATTAAGTCGTGCTAAATTATTTCGGGACTTGATCAAATCTTGAAAGTTTAACTTTGATGAAGAAATTAAGGATCGAGAGTTAGATCACACTAGGCGATATACGTATTCAAACTCCAGTTATGCGATTTGTTATTTTATCAGAACTGGGTCTGTGCAGAGTCTAATAAAGTTAATTTAGGAAGGATATAAACGGAACTTCTCAAAGACTATCAGCTGAAAGAAAAATATCACACCAGACTCAAGGCCGGGATTTCGCGTCCGCGAGATCTTTGGGGTAGTAAAATTCTACGAAAGTTAATAAATCACAGAAGAAGAGGAAGAAAAAAAATCATTTCCTACCATGACGAACATTTAGCTACAGCAGCACATTTTTAGCGTTATTGTATAAAGCAAATTTTCTTGCTGTTCAAGCGGAAAATATTTTCTCAAATACTCCAGCTAGTCTAGCAAAACCGATTTTCTGAGATAGTATACATTATTGGCTAGTGGTATGTAATATTTCTGCCGGAAGTGCCTAATTTTGGTCCTACTAGCGAAAGTATTTTGCCAGCTAAGCAGAATCAAATCTGCGTCACCAGGACAGTGTTTTCTTTTGGTATAGGCGCAGGACGGGGTAAAAACGCGAATGAAATTTTTTTTCAATTAGGTTGGATGATTTTCTCACTCCGAGAAACACGACCAACCGATATTCATGGAAGAAAATTTGAAATCATATTTATGAACGATTCGTACGATTTTTTATAGAAAATATTATCATTTTAAAAACGAACATCCATAAAATGAGTCGTGAATGAATCTATAGTACACATAGTGCTATCCGTTCTTAGAATTTATGAAAATCGAATTGAGTAAATAATGGTTCTTGAACAGAGGCAGGTAACGCGATCTTATCACGCAGAATCGAAGCAATTTCCTTTAGGAAATCCAGACTCGTCTTTAATCGCAAAAATTTTTCTACGCAGTAATTTACTGTAGGAGACTTTGCGAAAAAATTCTATTCCAGTTCAGCAGGAAATTAAAAATCATTACTAAAGTGGGTTGAACAACCAAGCAAAAATTCATCCCTAACTTTTATATCATTAAAGCAGATTTGTTATCCCTTAGTTTCTACTAAATCAAAAATTAAACTCGGGGCAAAGGTATTTCCCTATTTTGAGTCAGCACTAAAAGCAAAGATATTGGAACATTGAGGATAAGGTTAAAAGATACCAATCACATGCCTTTTGTGTTTTTTAAACGCCAATAGCCCGCGCAGGGGCTGTGCGCAAAATCTAGCAGACCTGAGCCTCTTCGATTTTTTTATAGCTCAGCCACTGACTATTCCCTCTTTATAATTTTTTTTTTATCGAAGGGTTAGGCTGCACCGTATATCCGTATACTTTTTTCGACCTATATTTCGACTCGACCTCCGACCCACGGGTCAAATTGTTTAGCACAAATCGATCCGCCATTTTTCCGACGATCAAAAGATTGTCGTTATATTCCTCACAGAACTATCATTATATTTTGCGTATTCTAGGTCTTGAAAATTACGTCTATCTCCAGCGGATCCCCAGTTATGATTTTTTTGAAATTTTGCATCTTGGGCAAATCACGATTTTCGAAAATTCACAACCATTATAATTCTATATCTCTAACTACTCGAACTGAGCTTCCCTATGAGGGCATCGTGATCCCATAAACTACCACGAAAACCACTTGATATCACATGAACTGTTATCGGGTTGATTTAATTGCTATCTAAAAAGCTCGGATAAAAGTTCATTGGGATCATCGATGTGATTTGACAAGTATGTTTCAAAAATAATTGGCAGTGAATTCGTGCTTTCGATTTTCAGTTGCGAAAAATCATTTATACCACACAATCATTTCACCGCAAATCTCACTGTCAGTGGGTAATAAAAATTCTGAATGCCGCTGAACACCATGAAAATTGATTTCATATATTCTCCAAAATTCCGGGTATTTTGTACTCCCTATCCGAAGTTTTTATTATCAGGCTCAGTCAAAGTTTAAAAAAATGGATATCGGATAGTACAGACGCGTTTTCGATCGGATTGTTATCCGTGAACCATGATGATGTCGAAATGACATCAGAAGTCGAATAATCGGGTGTAAAAGGTCCGTGAATTTATGAACTTATTTAAAATTGACACATGGACAACCCCGAAAAATAACTTAAATTTAAGGTTTCTTATCCAAGACTGCGGCTCAACAAGCTTCATATGGTCAGCCAGGTGTCACCGTTGATATCGACCTCTCCAGACCCCCAACCATCCCTCGGGATTGTCGAAACTACTTTTAGACTTTAGTTTGCACGCAGGGGACTCTTGACGGCCCTCTCCGGCTGTTCGAGTATCTCGCAGTTATGCCTGATTTGAGAAATTCGGGAGAAAATACGAAACACGGAACTCGACCTTGAGCCTCCTAGTTATTTCTTAGCGGATAACAGTCCATCCCGAGTCCATTATCCACGGGTCAAGCAGCGTGTGGTTTCCGGCAAATTCGACGTATAGATATGGGCTACATACACGTCCTCCCTGTCCTAAATATCTATACGTATACAAACCTCGTGTCGTCCTTCACGGATTGTTTTTCACGGAGTCTCGGTTCCAAACATATTGTCTGATCGAGTTATCAAGGGTTGACTGATGTTCAATTGTTTTCACGGTCCGCCACTGCCATTCACTTAATTGATACGACAATTCATTTTACTACACGTGACACAAGAGACGAATGAAGTTTCTGCTGAGAAAATAGGACAGTGAAATCGATAATCAAGTCTAAGCTTCACATGTGATAGACATGGCGAAATTGAAAGGTGTTCCTCTTCGCCTGGGGGTTGAAGGATCAATGAAATTCCATCTTCAGAGAATTATAAAAAAAAAACGCGAATTTTTGTCTCTATACGTAAATCTGCAGTCATTCAGGTTTTTACTTATATCTACGTCCTGAATTTGTATAATTAATCACCCGAGTAGAAGGGAACAATTGAATTGAACTAACTATAAATTTGAACAAAGTTGAATGCTGCGTTGTCAAGGATAACACGGAGAGAACATAACCATTGAATTCTGTACTGCGATTTCGTATTCGCAACGAGATCCGAAATGGGAAAAGTGAAAAACAACACAGGTTGTTATTTTCATCTTTTTACAGCATCGTATCTGATCTGGCAAAAATTTCACACTGAATTTTGATTCTATACGAGTTAGGGCCTACCTGACTTTCAGACTTCGGCCAAAAACGGTAGGCGATTAAAGATTCTGGGATTTTAACGATAATTATAATCTTAGTCTCACCTCCATTTCCTGGGATGGTTAATCAAGTGGGAATACAGCCCAATCTCTAAAATGAAAGGCGAAAATTTGTCCCGATAACTTATAGGCCTGTTATTAATTATTTGCTCAGAGTCAACGGGGACTTGATTGCAGGCAGGAAATCTTGCCTTGGGAAAAATCCCTTATATTGACTGATGCTCGCAGCACAAGGGAGAGATCGGGGTGGAACGTTCGTCTGCGTAATCCATCTTAATAAAATCTATATACCCTAAATAAATTGACAGGCTCTGAGGTGACCGAAGAAAACGGAGAAGAATCGTCAAGGTAGACGATTCTTCAATCTTTGTTGGAAATCAATTGACAATGAAATCTATATCGATAATTGAAAGATGCCGTGTCAAATAGGTGCGTATCTCAGAGACAGTCGATTTTTCACAAGAATTTAACTGCGTAAGGAAAAGTTATAAGATTTCATTCAAGTTTCACATTAATTAACTTAAAATCAATTACGTTCAAAATGAAGAAGGTGAAAATTTTTCTTTCTTTTTTCTTCTTTTTGTACTTCATTTGATCGTTTGAATGAAGAAAACGACTTTTGGTATGAAGATGAGTTAGGCACTTTTGAACAGGCACCCTTCAGTTATTAAAGTTCATATCTGCACTGGCTGAATAATAAAAAGTTTTCGGATAATTATAACAATTATCGTCATATTCGCATCTCACTCGCAAAGTGGTGTAGGGTTCGAGTTAAATGTGAAAATTTCGAGAGATGTATTCGTCTCGATATTGTATATTAACTGAAGATACGAAAATGACTTTCAAAATCCAATCTTGCTTCGAAAAACTGATCTCGACCAAAAAAAAACCTAGTTGAATAAAAACCGTACCTGTATTCCCATTTTTAAACAGACCAACTACCTTTCTGAAATAAGCCTGGTTAGCACCGGTGAAACAGTACACCGTTGTGTTCTAATTTTATCCCCAATTATACAGCAGCGGAGTCGGTGGTCCGAGGAAATTGCTCCCGTAAGTAAATTTGTTGTTTTAATTCTCATATAGTGAATCGTGCCAGTACCCAATGTACTAATTGTTGGTAATCCAAGACTTCATCAATAAAGCCCGCGATGTTCGAGTTATGAAACAAAATTGCAAGACTCGTTGTATCAGTCAAGCAATCAAGGGTGAACGAATTGTTCAGCGGGAACAAAAGAAATTGTTACTAGTGATACTTGTAAGATACGCCATAGACGGGGTAGACGCGTTTAAATAATGTTTTCAAAATAATCCTGTAATGTAATACCACATCAGTGTATTTAAACTTTGCCCCTGTAGAAAGCACAGAACTTGGGGTCGGATGGTTCTACCCTCGGAGGTATATTTTTATTAATTTTGTTATACCTGTACCGCTCGTCGACTAGTATGTGAAATATAAACGACGACCCTAAAGAAAACAGTTGGGCGATAATTATGGCATTCTCACTGAGTTTGATCCCTTTATACCTTCACGCCCTCGCTGTCCGAAAAGGGTCCGAAAGTTGGAATTGCGGCGGGCTATTTTTTGCTCCTTGGAAATACAAAGCCGTAATAACGTGAAAAGTTTGTCTACCCAACACTTGGCTCTCTTTAGAGCTTCAAAGACAATTACCAACCCCAAACCGTACGTCATTCTCAACCCCCATGTTAGGGTAACTTGATTTTTGGCAGAAATTGAATTTTGACGTCCGGTTGGTAAGTAATGTAGTTGTTTACCTCCTGTAGGAAGATCCTTCGATTTTGGCAAGCGAACAGAAGCCGTAGGGGGAAAAGCTAACCATTACTGAAAACTTACTTACAAAACAGACGGGAAATTTCTAAACTAACCCCCTGGCAACTGGTAATGTAATTGCTACGTAAATTTCAATTGTTCGATATTTAACTACCTTGTTTAGTGATACGTATTATTTTCGATTCGTTTATTTTTCACTTAATAATTTCTTACCAGACCCCACATTTTCAATATCATCGTTTCGCCTGTCCTATAGGTCGAGCTATAAAAGATCACGACCCAAATGTAAAAGTCTAAAAGAACGAAGTTCTGTTAAGTGGAAACTGTCAGGCAAGAGCAAGTCTTCAGTTGGTGGATCGGATGGAAAAACAGAATTTCACAAGGAAAAGCTCAGATCGAGATAATTGAGTTTCAAGATTTCTGGACACCACGAAGCAGACCTACTTTCTGTATATTGTGCACTACTGCATTTCATAGAATACTCTCATGCCGATAAAATTTTTTCATCTGAATTATGGCAGCGAATAGTCAAAGAAGAATTTCAACTCGTGTTTTTTCTACTGAATAAAAATTCAACTGGATCCGGATAGTATAACAACGATGAAGTGATACAAAAACACATTTTCCACTGCAGGTTGCATGAATCAGGAATCCTATGATAATTTTGTACGATTATGAAAAAATTTCACTGCGTCATCGGCTCAGCACTCACAAAGACCTTTTGTAGACTGGCAGCAAATTGATTTTATATAGTCATGCCAAATGAGACTGCCGTCGTATTCAGCCATTAATCAGACACGTAACTGGCCATTATCACGATACCCAATCGTCGAGATCTATAGGCAAAGTGCATTTTAATAATAGGATAGTAGGTACCGTTAATCGACATTTTAAATGGATCATTTTTGCGCTCATTAATCCACTAATCTTATCATTGGATTCAGAATTGAGCGTGGAAGACGATATGCATTGGAAATGCCCAATTAATCGATAGCATTATTTTCACTTTACGGAATTCTGGATAAATTCGGGAGAATACGACTCTCCTGATTTAATCTGACCCTATAATGTCAAAAGTTGAATAGAATGGAATAAAAATACAGCGTTGAACCCGTAGTATAAACGCACTTTTGGGCACCGCGTGTTGTTAGTTGAGGCGGCTCGCGGATGGGGTAGACATTAATTGGTGATTTGTGGTGGGTCTTGTTTTATGAGGTCCCTCGAGGAGCAAATAGCTCCATCCTCTGCATTCCCTTAGATCTCTATCCACCCAAAACTTGACTATAACTTGAGAGGGTATCTAATTTACTTGTAGCCATATCATTATTAATCGAAACTGTTAACGTAACTCTAGCTGGGATGAAGAAGGCGTAAAGAATGTCATAAGAATCTCTATTCACTATGAATGGGATTCAAAAAATATTTTCCGTTCAAATTTTGAGAAATTTACCATCTCGGAAGGAAAATACGAAGTCGATGTGAATCTCGTATTAAATCTACTGTACCACACGGCCAAACTCAGTCCTGAAACCGCCTGTAGCTATATTTGAACTCCCTTAATGTTGGCTACGCGTTATGTTCAGTGGGCATACGGCCACCGCCCCTGGACAAAGGAACATCAATTTTAGTTTCATACCTGAAAATACAGCTTCTCACATCCATATCCGCCAACGTCAATATGAACGCCTTATACCGTGTTTCACATTCGCTTTCTATTCACCCTGTTCGTTACTTGGACAAGCCGCATTCTGTAAAATGACCAGCAATTTCGGCCACTCGTGGGAACATTTTTTGATCACAACGATTATGCGTTCTTTCTCTGAGAAAAAAAGTAGAAAGAGCTCAAAAGGCAAATCTATAACGATGTTCGAAACTAAAATAAGGGTAGGTATTTTTCGTAGTATCGTAGCGTGTATACCCCCTTGAAATGACGTAAGGTAAATCTAACGATTCATTTCTGCTGAAATGATCTTAGTCTTCCAGGATATCTCGTTAAATTGACAAATTTTATGAAATTGAATTTTGCATCGTTTTAACGCAACGAAACCTAACAAAATTTTTTGAAAATATATTAATCTACCAAAAAAGATCCTGCTAGGTATAAAAATGGTTCCAACGATGCAAACTTCAATGTGATCAAATTTTCTCTCTAACAATTTTCTTGCCAGTGTTTTTTCCACTCAATTTAAACTTTGAATTGAGTTCAGAACTGTACAATATCCTGATTATATAGTTGTTCCGGTATATGTAATGTGGAAACTAGAACGATATCAGATGCATTCGTCGACAGCAGGAAAACATCCATTGTCATGCGTCATTGGTCGTAAATTCTGAATACTAGTTTAAGGACGAGGATCTGCAGGATCTGCAATAGCGATGTGGGGAAAGTCCCTATCTGTTCGGGATCGGGTCGTACGTTAAGCCTCGGTGACACGGTGAGACATATTTTCGGGATTTCGTGCCCGTTTTTTACTTTCCGCGATTCCCCGTAGCTGATGGGGCGTTAATTACGTCGCCGTAATTAAGAGAGATACGAAGCTAACCATGAAATATGGAACCGACGCCGTGTTCAGACTTTCTCTAGGATAATAAATATATATATATATATATATATACCATTTTCCTTTTCCTTTTTCCTTTACGATAACTCCAGAAAATTTCACAAATCTCTATTACCCATCCGATAGTCTGAATGATCGTTGACTAGTTTTCAGATCGATTGTAAGTACTCACTAATTGCAAAATAGGTACGTCTAGCCGCATGAGGGTGCAAATATTGCTGTATAGAGTCGTTCACTCAGGGCTGTTCGCGAGGTGCAGACATAACAAAAACCTGGTATAAAATATGACGAACAATTTCGCGGTTGGTTGAACCGAGGAGTTTTTGTTCCTGAAGGAAGACTAGTAGACCTAAGTTTCCGCGAAAATCTTAGCAGACAGCGTCGACTCATTAGCCAACGTGTAAACCTCAAGACCTCCGAAGCAGGGTTCTCTATGTGATTGCCCACTTTTCAACAATAAAAACTTGACAGGCGGTTGATGTTAATTATGTGAATATAATTCAAGGTAAACTACCCATAGAATTCTACATTCACAAATGAAAGAACATTTATTTAGATGAGGGTGCGTCAGAACAAGACAATTTTTTTTTTCTCTTTTGGACCGCCGTAGTTCAAAATCTGTCTCTACTCCAACTGATTCCGAATCTGAGGTCGAAATTTCCGAATTTCAAACATTTGAAAAACTAATATCGTGAGTATTTTAATGAGTCAGCAGCAGATTCGGAATCAGTGACCCAGAAGACTACTGGCCACGAAGACAGACTTGTGGGTAGCGGGCTACTTGTTTGGGTCAGGTCATAGAAACATTAGTTACATGCTACAAGGTTTTGCGTATCAATAATATGGAAAATCTCATCATCGATTGAGGCTTGGACTTCGTAATCATCGAGATTTTTGCTTCGGGTATTTGAAAAGAAAAATTTCATCTGTATTTCCGCGCACCGCAATCAAGGTATTCATTATATATTTTAGTATCGGTCTACGGTCAAACCGGCATTGCATCTAATGATCGCGAAATTCATTGTCAAAACGTGCATACAATGTCAGATATAGGTACAGAAAAATCTAGTCGCATAAACCAGATCGGTGAATGCAGTTGCATTCGGCTTATAGAAATCCAGTGCAGATGTCAAAGAGCTTCGGTTCTAACCCCTTTAAGCTATCTGGACATCCGGGTACAGATAGGAAGTTCAAAAAAGAAAATCTATTTCCTGCAGCTCCTCTGGAATCAACCGAACATCCTGACCACTAAGTCACAGCTTCCTTTCATGTTCACAATCGGATTTTACCAAAGCCTGTAGAACATCATTAGTCTAAGTGGAATAAAAGAATCTACTTACAGTTGAACCATCACTTATGGTACTTGATACGATAATAACTAGACAGTTTTATCAGGATAGCGTTTTATTTTTTAATTTTTGATGCACGTATACTCGGTGTGCATAAAATCAAGTTATCATCCCGGAAGTCACTGTAACTTGTATTATTTGTACTTTTCACAATATCGCGGAAGACACTCTCGAAAATAATGATTATTTTAATCGTATTCCCAAAATTTTGTGTTTTTCACTGAGTGCATTCCAACTATTCGTCCCTTTTTCGGGGTAGTCGCCATTTCGGTTTTACAACCCCGTCTAAGAGAGCGGGGTGCCGGAACAAATAATCTTAGGTTGATCGTATCATTTAAAAATGTATTTCCAACTCTTGAAGCTGGACGGTAAATTCGCAAACAACCTGCAGAAGAGGGTATAACTTAATTTCCTGCAACCAATAAATCACGGCGAAGGGGTTGATGAATATCACCCTGCCCTCTTTTTCTACGGTTATTTAGCATTCTATGTGTTCGTGAAAGAGAGACAAAAGTTAAATATGGGTCAGAGATGGCTGGACTATTCGAAGGGAAAGAGAGGTGTAGGCGGAGTATACGGGCAACAAATCAGCTGGCACAAAAGACTAACAGAAAACATATGCGAATTTCACAACTGAAGCGGAAAGAAGAATCAATTTGATGGATTCTGAAAAACATCTATCCAACCATATAGATATAAGGTTAGTAGATTGGACAAGATGGCCGCTAGAAACAGTGTCGCACCGTGAATGTAGGCGGCGCGGCAATCGAAAAAAGTTTTTTCATAATACCTCGGTCGAAAGTACGTACTTTCGGCTCCGATCTTAAGGCAGAAAGTCTAACTTTCATGCTCCGGTGAAGCTACACGTACGCCCTCTGCAACAGCAGGAGTAAAAACTTACTCGCGTGCACTGATAGCGTTTTCGGTTGGGGCTGCACTGGTGTAGTGTAGCTGTCTTCACCACTCTCTACCTCAAGGGAGTAAAAGTGACAGATAGAGCTAGAGTACACCAGTGCAGCCCAGTGCAGCCCCAACCGAAAACGCTATAATACTCAATACATGAGACTTCCATTATACTACCGTTCGCGCCAGACTCGCTAACTACTAATACTCTCGTTTGTATAACCGCAAAGTTTGTTTACAATTAATTCCTGCTAGTTTTTGTCAGTGAATATAATTCAGAAAGTAATACTCACTAGATAATATGATTGTGTTGTAATTGTGATACAAATATAACGACATATCTATAAAATTAAAATTATTTCTTTTAAAAGGGGTGGGGGTCGAAAAACCGAAAGACCAAAATTCATAATGTTGACATTTTCTTATTCTGTATTTTTCATTTCAGCTTTATGGACCTTTCGTGTAAGGCTTAGTTGGATTGGTGGTTTTCGGAACTTTGAAATTTCGGTCATTATGAATGTTAGTCTTTCGGTTTTTCGACCCCCACCCTTGAAAGGGTGTACCTATGCCTTCATTTGTAGATGTATTTGAGGCCTGCCCCCGAGTACCGCAAATCTCGGCAGGCATCAATATCTGTCGAAGCACACATGCAATTTTTTTCGTACTTTCGACCGGTTATGAAGAAAAATAGTATACACCACACAGGCAGAAAGTTGAAAGCCCTGAACTGCGCGTCATGCTGCCCGATGCAAAAGTGCAGGAATTTCAACTCTCTGCCCTTGTAGTGTAATATACTATTCCGTGTATTTCACTTCGGAACTCTTTTTTATCAACAGAATTGCGTTCTGGTAAATGATCTGCACACATTGATCGATAATCTAGATATTGAACGTCATACCATCAGATTTTTGATATTTCTGCGTTATCCAGTGCTACTTCATTGACGTATAATGTTATGATTTGTAGCGCAATATGAGCTGAATAGCTCAAGGTTAAGCTGAAATTTACGCGATAACCTTAAAAATAGTACATATGGGGCATTCCATACCAAATCTACCTGGCCCCGACCCTCGACCTCTCAGATTTGGTCCGCGATGTTTTTTTATCATTCTTCTGACTCTAAATAGCACTCAGAATTTTTTTCAGATCTTCCAAAATAAATTTGAGTGAGTCATGAATTTTCAAGGTTTTTTTTCAACAGCTCGATGGCCGTGATCAAAAAATCTGAAAAAATTCTCAAAAATTTTGTATCATAAATGAAATTTTTTTAACCATTATTCATAATGACTGGGCTTTTGCTCCAAACTATTTTTAGCTTTGTAATCATAATTTTACGTTGATAATGAAAAACAAAAAATGTTTGAAAAAATCCTAAAAAATTTCCAAGAATCCTTGGCTATCGTTAGAAGTCTACGGTATATTGATCTCCATTTATGTTTTTACATTTATTTTCATTGAAAAAAGGTAAAGAAAAACAGCTTGAAGCGAAAGTCCTGACATTATGAATTTGGGTTCAAAAATTTTCATTTTGTGACACAGAATTTTTGAGAATTCTTTCAGATTTTTCGATCACGACCATCCGATCATTTTGACACCCCTCCCACGATGGGATGATTTTTTCTTCTATTTTTTTGAGCACTTTTAACATTTTGAACAAGCGAAACACCATGTCCCAACGTTTCGAAAATTCTCAAAAAATTACCAAATATTCTGTGTCCGATTTTGAATATTTTCACGTGCGACGCACGATGACGCACGACCGCCTTCTAGGCTTTTGTACACTTAAAACATCCATGATTCAATCAAATCGTGTGTTCAAAATGTTAAAAGTGCTAAAATAATTAGAAAAAAAATTATCCCATCATGGCAGGGGTGTCAAAATGATCGGAATACAAAATAAGATTTTTGAGAATTTTTTGAGATTTAAAAAAAATGCCAATCTCGAGATGGGTTTGAATAATCATTGAAAATTAACGGTTGGAGGCAAAAATCTGAAAGAAGTCAGCAGTGCTTTTTTGAGATCCCAGAATGGTATAAAAAATCGTGAAGCGAATCGAAAATGGTGAGGGATAATCATTGGTCGAGTTGACATGGAATGCCCCATTATACTGTGATGTAAAAATTTCCCAAGTTTCAGACCCCAAAGCCGTTCACCATAGATATCGTTCACTTTTACATTCGAGTTCTCATCGTGTCCGTATCATGGAAAAAAAATTATCCAACATGTTTTTAGAGTGAAAAAAAAAAAAGTCTGAAAATCGGAATTCAGAATTAGGCCACGTGGTGTTTTTTGTTGGTAAGAAATTTATCATTTTACCAACAGAATGTTTAGATAATTCAAGCACACGGGTAAAATTTTTGACTATATCGATGGATGTTCTATCTTACCACCAAATATAGGTGGCAGCATTCGTTGCCACTATTATTTTGTGACATACTGCTATATGATTCCGAATTTTCTCAACTTGTCCAATCTACTACCTTATATCTATGGTCCAACCCTTTTTTTCCCTTTTTATAAAATTTTATGGATTTGTTTCTCAGATTCTTATTACTTTGGAAGGAACCCAATGCATTGTCATCACAGAAGACGATGTGTAGAAACAAACATTTTGGCTCTACAATTTTTTGAATTGATTATCACTGCCCGAAATATAACCGTTGGACATCTTATGGAACATCAAGATAATCAAAAGTTCTATAAAATTGTAAGATTGAGCGACCTGAGGTCAAACATGAGGTTGTCAATTCGATGTATCCGCAACAGAAATACATTGCAGTTCTAAAAACGACAACTAAATGTTGTAGTAAAAGTCTCAAATATGACTAAAGCCGAGCATTATATCCCAAAACTCGTAATATCCATCAATCCGGAATTCACTCTTGTCGAGTATGATGATAAACCTGAAAAAGTTTTACAATTGTACACATAAATCCCAAAGAAGAAGATTATGAATCGTATGGTTTTTGTTATTTATTGATGTATTAACATCAGTGGGATTACACCATCTGTATGAATAAATCATAGAAGCGTACAGGGTCGCTGATCCGTCCATGGTTTTGGAAGAGCCCTCCTCCATACCACAAAATTTAGAAGGTACAGAATTCCATTTTGATGACTTCGTGTCCAACCCATTATCATCCCTTCCACATGCTACCAAAATCTCACTTCACTCCCTAGCTGTAGACATAGTTTGGTCAACTAATTCTACCCTTACAATGGATGCAACCTATGCAAATAAGACTGGAACAAATCTACAGCCTAATCTTGTACCGGGAAAATCTGAGTCACCTTACTGGGACCGAAGAGATGTACGCTGAATAGATGATCATCACTGATTGTCAGGGATATTGGAAGCACATATACACAGATATCCATATATCAGCAGATTGTGTTATTCCAGAACTCAAACTAAAAGACTGCTACTATTCTTTCAGATTCTATTTAGTAGGTCATTGTCCATTGCGACTTGTCTGCAGCATTTTCACTTGGAGCAATGCTACCGTGCTGATCTAGTCGCGCTGCATGACACCCATATGGGTGAGCCAACCAGATATTTCGTATCTCGAAAATTTATGCTGGGTGACCAGATAGTAGAGGCGTGGGTAGATTGGCACAGATTGAATTACCGAATGTCAGAGGCTCTCTATAGTCGGCGTACTCCGGAAATCGTGTTTTGTTGCATTATAAATCCTACTGTGACTGTTGATATCTAAATATCTTGACCTACGACCATTGACCAATATCTATTCTGGAGCTCAGCTTCGTGTCAAATATTACCCCCTAACCATTGCGGTGGTCAATCTCCCATAGAGATTGATCGTCCAGAGCTTCCTGTAAAATCGCACAGCCTTACAGATTTTGATGTACCTGAACAGGCCTATGACCCAATCTTTCGCGATTGACTTGCGATTCCGTCTACATCTAAGACCATCTCTCTGAGCGTAAGATTTCTGGATTCGATGAATGCGACGATTGCAACCACATCTCTTCACCAATTTTAGTACTGTGCTTTATGGGTCGAGTGAACTGGGGAGGAAATTCGCCAAACAAAGAATTGGAAAATGCACTATTTCTCATTCAAGTACCTAAGATTTTGCTATAAAAATATACGATCCTTTTTCCGATCTTCGGATTTCTCTCATTTCTGAATAGTATCGAACGTGCAGATCACTTTATTGGCCAATCAAAAATAAGGTTCCGCATTACACTTCGAATTTAATCGGACGTATCGCCTTGGAGAGGGGAACCAAGTTCTGGCTTAACAAATACACGCAAGAAGCATGTCAGAATAATGTTGTAGACATCCTCCACAATCGTTGAACAATCATTATACTTATCTATTTACGAAGGTGGGTATATTCTACTACATAGCCAGCCGTACAGAATTGCGATTGATATTTTCGTTACTCACGCTATACTATCATAAGACTTAAATCACGGTTTACCAAGAGAAAAGAAAACCAAAAAAAAAATCTTTTTTATGAGCATCCCTAGCTTGTATCACCACTGCAGATATACAATACAATAACTTTCGAAGAAAAACAACCATCCACTGGAATTATTGTCACCCGATATATGATTTTCGAACGTGCGTGAGTGATCGCAGACACATTCATGGATCCGGCAAAGAGAACGGTTGGTTGAACTTTAACGATAACAGAAATCAATTCTATTTTCCATGCTCATAGACATCGTCAAGCAGGATTTATATATCACTGAACGGAAATCCAAGGAAGATTAAAATCGGTCCAGAAACATGCGTGATGGATTCAAAAATTGGACTGGTGAACGTGATGATGATAACAAAATCGCGACTATCTTTGATAAAGAATACTTTCCATCAATGTAATGCAGTTTCGGTAATTTACACAGAATACCATCTGTGCTAGAGTCATCCTCCACGTATGGATCTGCGTATAAAAGCTGTAGACGCTCACTAGCTGATTTATTTCAATATGTCAAAATGAAATTTGGTCGATAAATAATGATTGAAAAATATAATTCAAAGACAAATTGATACCAGCTTTGATCATTTAATAATGAATTCCGAAACGTAGGTCTGAGAAATTGTATGCCAAAATGTGTGGCCTGGAAGTAATGGAAATTGTTTGATTTTAAATTCAGTACTTTCTACCCATAACGTCCAGCTATATCCAGTCAGGTCTGAAATCGTTCGACTCTTGAATTGTCTTGATATTGGAAAAAAGGAATCGCGGTTTGTTAGACCGGAGGAACGATTCGGCCCCTAGTCGATAAAGAGTAGACGTGATCGTCGTCGTAATTATTCCACCAATAAAAAAGAAAGTGAGTCGAGCGATTGTTCGGGGTGCCAAGGCGAGGCAAAAGGCGTTTGAACCGTTTGGAATGGTTCCAGCAGCTACTCGACAAAATCTTGTTCCCATGTCTTTGTCACTCGAAACTCAATGCACTTTTTGCTTACCTCCTTAACGTACATTAGAAAGGGCTTTGTGTTCTATTCGAATCTTTGAGGAAAAAGTATCTCGCGAACTCCTCTGTACACCGAAAAATCCATTTATAAAGCTTCGCCCACAAATAATGATGACTTTTTCGTCATCCTCTGACTACCTACGCCATGGAGTCCTCAACTGTTTTATCAATTCTGCGAGATTAGATGAATAAGATGCCATTCTCACTCTACGTGATCGCAAACATCTTCCCCAAGGTGGATGTTGCCACTTTTTGTAATTGACGAGAAAGGATGTCACGGTATGCTTGACAAATTGCCTGACATGTAGAAGCTTCAAGGTACATTGTGCCAAGGAGATGAATAAAAAATACCAGAATAGTTCACAGCGCTCAGCAATCAACCACCTTTATAATATTGCAGCTGCGAGTGAAACACTTTACTCACGTCTTTGTACATTTTTCATGCCTTTCTGTAATTGCGATACGCAATTAACGACGTTTTTTGTTTCTGACCGAAACGAGCAGCAAGAAAGTCTGTGTGACGGATCTTTGGAGTGCAAGCTTAAAAAAAAAATGTCAATTTCTTTCGGCACACCCTAATCTAGATATGAATATAGAATGCAAAAAGTGATCTAGATGCTGTAAACTTACAGTAAAAAACTTCAGTACTTTCTTCAGTGTACGCTGTTTTCGGCTTTACATTTCACACTGTGACCCCATAAAGCAATCAAAAGCTGCATCTGCATAACAACATTCCCTGCTGCGACAAACGGTCTAACTTCTACAGCAAACTACACGGTGGCTTTAACTGACTGCAAATTTCCAACAACCAAAGTATGAGGAACGTCTCCTCGGTTTTTGCATTCATTTACATGCTGGTGTGCCTAAAGATCAGACTCAGTGCGCTAAAGTTTGACATAGTGACTTCATACCTAGAACTTCATCATCAGAGCGAGTACTGTTTCAATTTACATACAGGTATCAACAATTGGTGGAATAATATTCATTTCTTGAAACGTATAATCTTACAACTTCCCGCTTTTCTCATATTTCGACTATAAGAATGACTGAAAATATCCCTGAATTACGTCTTTCATCGAATCAAAGGTGACAATCCTAAACTGCATCGAGTCATATGCGCTTGCTATTACCGCAGTAAATTAGACATCCACCATGAAATTGAGTGAGAGCTCATGCAATGATGGCAATATCAAAAAGGGCAAGCAGCCACCAGTTCGAAATAAAATTTTTCTAAATATACCCAGCGGCAGCAATTCTCACATCATTTTACCGGCGATGCCAATAGCCGTAGATGAACTACCTTCCCCAAGTAATGAAAAAGCCCGGTAGTAGTATTTGCGCGATTCTTATCAGGTGGAAACTATGTGGTCGTATTTTGGCTGGTAGTGGACTGTGAAATTACTCAATGCGTCCGCGCAATACAGATCCGCAAGTACTTCACCACAGAAATTCGATGCCCCTGGTCCAGAGCCAAATCTAGATTATACCTTAAATCTTGAATAATTTCTACTAGCGTTAATCGCGAGAATAGCCAAGTCTGCGCCTGCGTTTTAACGCATAACTCCAGTTGGTATATACATACCTATATTATGCGGCCGTGGGTTAATTATATGCAGATTGGTTCACCCTTATTCGGTTGAAATGTGCGAGTAACCGCTGACTGAACCTATACTCGGTGTTTCCACAGCGTCACTTTATTGCTATTATATACCAGTTGTCACAGTTTGTTAGTAACAAATTCTAACGAAATATTAAATATAGGATCATATTATTATGATACAATAATAATAATATCGCTAATTACGTTTACCAATAACAAGGATCGAATCTTGTGCTACATCTGTCTGTAGATTCTTTTCATACTATGTTACAGATAAAAAGATCCGATATCAAATCAAAGGAAGAGAGAGAGGGAGATAAAAAGAATTAATTGGCTGCTATACACTATCATACCTTGACTGATTATGATTATTTCAATTTATAGGTATCTGAGTTGCTATCGAACCGATAATTCTCAATATCTAGGTTGTAGCACTTTAATACAGACATAGATAATGTAAGGGTTGATTACGTTGCGTAACGTTCGATGATCATTCTTACATCGTTCAACAGAGAATCTCTCCATAAGTATTTAGATTCACTTGTATTTTTCCGGGATTCTTTCCTCTCGGTATTCAATATGATCGAATGTCCAAATGATATTTATGTATATTATTAGCAAAATTGACGTTCAATGAAGATCAGAAACAAGCTTGGCTCACACCAGATTAAACTCAAATAATGTGAAAATTTTGCGGCCAAACACTCGTGAAATACATCGAATTACCATTTATTGTATAAAAAAATGTTTGCATGTTGCTTCCGCCTATTTTTCCGCCAATTATCAGAAAAATTAAATAATTGTTATACCTGCGATTAACGAAAATTAAGAAACTACAGAAATTGATATAATTTGAAAATTCCCAATAACTGCAAGCTCATCTGAGCAAATGGGAGACTCAACGATCTACGAAATGCTTTGATTCAATCCGACCATGTTTTTGGTTTGAGGACTCTAACACCCCGTGCAGACAGCTATAAAATATAGAATTTCTCGTAAAAGTTACATACGTATAGATTTTATAAGTTGTGCCGGGTGGCTACTTCGTTTCCGTAGAACCTTTCCACATGCACCCCCATCCATGGGGAGGTTCGATCAGAAATTTGGTCATTTCGGTCCTGCCTTAGGTTTACGTACTGCTCTAAGACTGCCATCCTCCTCATCCTCATCCTAGGAGATAGGACATCATTTATTCACTCGCTGACGGCAGTGTTTGGCTAAGATATGGGTGGCCTGGTATAGGTGAACCGATCTGAAACCCATATCTGTAAAACTTGGAAATTTTATCCGCCATGAGAAGCTACGGTACTGGGATGATGCGGTAAATTCACCGGCTTGTCGCAGGCTTCACGGTATTCATATTTCAGGTATACCATTATTGGGTATCATGAGTTGGCCTCTTGGGGTGAAGAAAAACCGGCAGGAAAGTTCAACTAAAATACGAGATGACGTATTCAAATCGAACTGGAAACTTCCGGATCGAAATTTTTTATTCAATTGTAAGACAGGCTGGAAACGACATACCCACATCCCTTGTAATTTACACATCGTCAGCCATTACTGAAGAAGAAATTTATGAAACAAACCATCCCCGATTTCTATCATAGAAAGACGTATGTGTTGAATTATTTGTTCCAAAATCATACTTCAATGATTTACGTAAAAAAAATGTTGAAATTATTAATACCAATTTTTTTACACATGCTTATTCGATGCGTTTATTCCGCATTCGGTTTCATACAATGCATTTGATGGACAATGATGTAGCAGAGTAAAATATCGGAAAAGTTGTCAGTGCTCTGATGGTGGGGTATAATTTAATCGGGAGATCAATTTTCGCTCGAGGGTTGATCGCGAATGCGTCTATTGCTGAAGCCCACAAAATTTCATGTCAGCTTTAGCCAGATTATTTCAAGTTTGGCTGCAGCTATTTTCGGCAATTCATTTGCTGCACTGAAATCCATTGATTCAAATCCAAGCGAGCGTAGAATTAGATCCGAATTATACATGAGGTGCTCATCGCAAGAGGTGAAACGGGATATAAACTGGATAGGTTCAAAATATTGACTTTGTTTCACCCGTTTTAGAGCGTTTATCATCATTTGTTAAGGAGTCAAGTACTTCAAGTGATACTTCAATTTATTGGATGAAAACAGCAGCATCTGTCGTTGAAGTTTAAGATATAGTATATTCAAGTGTGCTGAAAACAACAAACCTTCTATTCCTCTGTACAGGGAAGGTTTACGTGTACCAGTTTAGCTCCGAGCCTTCCGCAGCTCTCACATGTTTTAAACCGTTCTTCAAAACTAGGGCAAATGCAAATAATGGTTCCGTTATTTCTAATATCTGACATAGAAAGTCAGGCACTTATGCACACAAAAAGCACACTGGTTCTTACCCACGTGATAAGGCACAACTTAATTTCAATCTCATGAGCATTTTGATTCAGAATTCATGAAAGGAGCAACCTTCGAAATGTCAGGATTGCACTCCGATTCCTGCAGCAAGTCAATTTTTCATTTTTTTCATCGTCGTTTTTAAGGTGGACCAGCAATAAATACTGTAAAGCAAAATTTTGACCCTCAATACGGCGTATCAATTGCGAAAATTTTTCTCGGTTGATTTTCAGCCCTCTGGACGTACAGAATAGAGTCGAAAACCGATCATCACATAACAATGGACCCAATCCGTTTATATTTCTGTTGGACATTCAATGCGTTTTATCGTCCGTCTCAATGTCTTTGTACGCATTGAAGTATGTTCGATTGAAGATATGGAGACGGCTTATCCGCGCTTTATACCATGAAGTAATAATAAAATAATCATAAGCCTGACTAAGTAACGGGATGGGAGAAAATTACTGACGATCAATCACCGACGTCGAGTGCTGGCCAGTAAAGCTCTGGGTTACCGCAGATATAAGAGACACCAGGCACCAATATTGCCACCCGGTGACGGGTTCCTACAGCCTCGAATAATCGAGGCAAAACTAAACTATGCCAAACTTTGTCAGGCGTCACGACACTTAGGTGCTAACAAGTTTCCAACACGTCAGGAACAAGTTTAACGCCTTAATATACCTGCTTTTACTCGAAGCTAAGCTTTACATATACATACATGCGTACGTTACTTCATCTCTGATTGCAGACAGGAATAAAACAATTTTCGGACCTGATTTTGCTGCACCCTGCGACATTTGGTGAATGAGATGAGGTGAATTCTCGCTTTTACCATTTTTCAAAGAAATAGTAAACGAAGGTTGAGTATAAAAACCGTCCTTTTTTGCATGGTCATCACTTTTAATGATTTCAAATCACACACCTGAGCCAGAAAAGCGATTTAAGAGAAAATAGAGTACAACGAAGATAAGCAAATGAGTTTGGCTGCTGATCTAGTGTAAGGGAATTTGGAATGTCGTTTGTGCTTGATTTGCCTCGATCTCCACTTTTCCAATTGAACCAAATAAAATTTCCAAAGGATTGCACCAACCTCGCCCAAGTCACGACTACAATATATTCAAAATAGCGCCGTGCCTCGTATCAGGCAGCAGTCTTCTCTGCGCAAGATATACTATACTACCGTGTCAAAATACGAGTCCGTTCGAATTTCATCTCTGTGATAAATTGTAATTAAAGCATAACTTAACTGACGGTTAGCTGAAACTTACTATATTAGGAAACATAAAGTTCACCGAGAACGTGGTACAGGTTCAAACGAAGTCCAACACCCGAGATCTGACTACCTAAGTATTTCTATGCACAGGTTTGGACCGTAATGAGAACCATGCATCGCTGTGCACTAAATTTTCCATAAATCCTACATATGATGAATCTTAATGATTCCGGTTCAAATAGACACAGCTAAAGATACTGATTCCTAGGATTAAGAACGAATCTCAAAATTCATTTCAGGATCTACTGTCATTTGGTGATTTTGACAATATTTCTTGAACTAGATAGAAATTTGCGCTTTTCGTGAAAAAAAAAGCAATGAATACTTTTCAATCCTTTTATAGGAATGAATCATAAAATCGAATTGCTTGATCAGAGTAGGGTTTTTGCAAGTAATATAATTCACAGATATTGGAGTAACATTCAACGTGAAATATTGCACACTTTCGAACCATTAAGAAATACATTTGGGAATGCGATTCATGAGTGTTAAAATCTTTCGATATTGATGATAACTCTGATCATATATATCAAGTATCGACACAGTGCGACTAATTATTGCTATCAATTACCTGCTGATACAGTATTTCGCCAACACCATTGTAAGTGTGTGATAGCATTAATGCATGAATGCTTATGCAACGATCAAGTTATGTTTACAATTAATTAGCCATATCGGTACGGAATCCCAATTGTATAGAACTAGGAATATAAATCGGGTTGGACTACGGCGTGACGATCAGATCGATTCGAAAAAGTGTTCAGGAAATTTTGCAGGTGAAACCTAATGATCAATACCGCTCAGTGAATTACTGTTACGAGACAAACGGGTCATCGGTTAATAGCGCGCGGAAAAAATCAATCAGTTCATTTCGGACTTTTCGAGTAATACGGAGCCGTTATCGTTGGCCACGTAAGTGAATCTCGTGATATTCCATCACTGTGTATCGTTGAATTGTGACAAGTATTGAATGTGGAATATTTGTGAGTTAAAATCTTATTTTGTGCACGTATAATGATTGTACAAGGTAATTTTTGCGTTCGAACATTCAGATATCGGTTTTAGATAATCACTAAATTCTTCATAAATTGGTACGTCCTGGACGGTTTTTAATTCCGAATTCCCCTTTGTAGGGCTTTCAAATATCGTATTAATTACCGATAATACTACAGAAAAATTAATGCACAGAAGAAAAAAATATCGAAAATGCTTCAAGCTACTGCAGATGAGAACCCACCGAGTTTCACTCCAATTTAAATAAGTAGGGGTTTTTAGGTGCTTTTGCACCCCTTTTTTGGTCGACCCACTACGAAATGCCCCATATATATGTATACTTACCGGGGTTCTCGGCTTCTCGCTTCTATAAATTGTAATATCGTTTTAACTTTATTCAGTATTTCAAACATTTCTAGTTTTTATTTCTTTTTTATTTTTCTTTTTTCACTAAAATTTTACATTTATTTCATCAACGTATTCATTCAACAACACATTCTATTAAAATCTTTAACATACACAATGAAATTATTACACAAGCGCCTTTTCATCTACGTAACTTTACAAATTTTATAGGCGGCTCTGTGGTCTTGTAACTCATAAAATTCAATTAGAATTAGATTGCGAAAAAATTGAAAAATTTTCCGATCGCTATTTACGATCAATTACATTGCTCTATTTTATCAACGGGAGTTTCACTCGCCGATCTCGTTCGTTCAAGACTTTTTAATATTTACACAATGTGGACACTGTGCAGAGTGATCCCATGGAGCTGAGAGCATCATTATTTCTGGAACTTGAAGACGTTTATTGAACATATGATAATAAAGGTATAAATTTTTCAAAGCCTAATCCCAAACGCATAAATTTGTTCAACTTTTATTGAAGAGATTCATTCACGGGTATGAAAATATCTGCAATGAGATGCCTGATTCTTCCTGTTGGATAAATCTGTGTATAGGCTTGTACCGTGCGTTACTTATTCAACATTTCGACAAATTAACATTCAGAACAGACAAATATTGGTGATTAACGTATTCGGTTACGTTATTCGGCCGGCAATTGCATTTTTCTGTATTTATTTGAACTCAATTATTATCCGAGCGTGTCTACGACTAAATATTTGAACAAAGACATTGGACCGTTGATCACGCATATTCTCCACATTTATATGGATATAATACGGGTATTTTCGATTATCCGGGACACTTTTCTGCGCGTGGATCCTCGATTTTGGTGCCATGAGAGCCCAACAACAAAACTAGAGTCATACTGCGCCCTGATATCAACTGATTCAAATCTCATTCGATTTACAAAATATGAAAAAATCAATTGTATCTTCGGCTTTGGGGATCGGGAAAGTCTCTTCAATTAGTACTTAAGAACCAGAAAACTCCCACCTTTCACCCCGCGAGGCTGAAAGGTTTCGAAAAAATATTTTTTCCCACCGTTTTTGCAAGATATATATATATATATTTTTTTTTTATTTTAGACCGATAATTTCCAGATTTATATTTTTATTCTTCAACCGTAAGACTTGCTGTGCTGCTATTTTTCTATGGATTTTACATGTAGATATATTTCTGCAAAAGATTCTGTACACTTTACCGAACTAAAATCTGAACTACTTTTTTTCATTCCGCGAAGCTGCCACGAAAAGAAGTGTCTGAATAAATTAATATCCAGACAGACGTTGAGGAGCTTTTTCGACTTACCTATAATCACAAAAACAAGGTCAAGTCGAGTCGCGAATCCATTTCGCAGTATTTCTAAGACTGTGGTCTTAAGAATGTGTAAGAAGAATCGCGAACAGTTTTTTCAATTAGTTATTGACGATTGGCGAAGAATGCCCGTCATAAATTTTTGACAGAAATTTTTTGATAGACACGAAGAATTTTATCCAAATATCATATAACGTAATAAATTTTTGACTGTATTGCATCGCATGGCCATCAGTCGAAACTGAACGCTGCGTCGCGTATAGGATTCTCCTTTTTATCGACCGAGTTATTATTCGTTACGGTTTTTCTATTAAATGTAAAACGTTCTGACAGAACGAATCGTATCTCATTGTACCGAGCGTAATCGTAATATGTAGGATAGCGTAAAGCAAGTAAATCAATTATATGATAAAATGTATTTCATATGTATTTCATGCTTTATTACATAAGCATTGCTGATAAATAATGAAAGGATATAAAACCCATTGCATACTTTCCGTTTTCCGTAATTGTGCGTATTTTAAGGAATGGGGTATAGAATGATTGACGATTAGTTCCGGAATTCAGTCCTTAAAAATGTAATAAAAGATAACTCAGTCGGTAAAGAAAGAGAGAGACGTCGCATCGGTAACAGCAGAGAATCGCGCGTTGATTGTAGCGCAGATCCGTGATAGCAGCGTCATAGGTCATCCAGGCTAGGCTAACGTAAACAAAAAATGTCCTCAAATCGACCGTATAAATAGGTATTAGTATATCGTTGACAGATACGTAGAATTAGTGAAATGATATAGTTGTAATTTAATACAAATAGAATTTAATCTTGATAATATTGAGTTTAAATATCTGTAAGGTTGATACATGTCGTGTAATGATACATCCGACTACATATTCCTGCTGCGTTCTTGGTTCTGACTCACTATGATTAATTATCAGGTTAATAGTTTACTTTATAATCCTGTAACTATATTTATACGAATAATTAAGTGATGGGGAAAGTTAAAGGCGAGGAAAAGTTTCCTAATCAGGTAGCTGTGAACAAGAAAAGAAAAAAACGACGAAAGGAGCTGGATCTACTTCGACAAAACGTTTTGGAGGCGAAAAGGAAATTGGTTAGTGAACTTTCACGTTTCGTATCATTTTATTATTATTCTATCAAAAACACGCAAACTGTCAACCTTTTTTTTTTTACTTTTTCTTCTTCTTATTATTATTATTATCTGATATTCATCCCTAATAATAATTATATAATATTATACACATACATTAGACCGACAGTGATTTTGGTTATGGACGATTTTTTTCGCCCCAAATACACGAATGGGTTCCAAATAGAGAAAAAAAAGTTTTCCAAAATTTTAGCCCTTAATTTTTCCGAACAAAAACCCGGCAACCAAGGGATGAAAACCACCATAAAGTTCCTCACAAATATTGCCGAATTTTTTTTCACTGTAAGGGAGTATCATTACCGACATTTTTTTTTTTGATTTTCGATTTCTTTTTGCAAATAATTGGGCCTTGGAAAAAAATACTGATCGAAACATTCGAAAAGCCCGTGTTATTCGAATGGGAAAAATAAGGGGTTGTCAGCGCGCGTTGATATCGAAATTAAGGGCTGAAATTTTGCAAATATTTTTTTCTATTTATTTATTTATTTGGAGCCCATTCATGTATACGAAGCGAAAAAAATTCTTCCGTAAAAATGAAAATTAAAAATTCTTCTACGATTTTTGACAGCGTGAGAAGACAGCACCACCAAAAACACACACCTCGACTTTCAACAAAATTCTAAACTCATTTGCTGACCGCAGACAAGTTAATGTAAAATAATTTTCTATTTATTATTTATCGAATTATTACTTTAGATTATATAACATCAACCACCTCGTCAACGCCTGACTCGTCATCAGTTCGTTTCACTAGGCAATAAGGAGTCGTAAAAAAAAAAAGTGTTCGCACGAACCCGATGGTAATATTAAATAATATATGGGAAATATGGGAATTGAAGTGAAATTTCTTAACCCCTGGATTCATAGTGCAGATAAAAAAAAAATGAAAACAAAAAAAAAACTGGATTATTGTTTTTTTTTTTTTTTTTTTAAACAAAAAAGTCCGTCCTTTCCAGGAATATAATTATTAAATCGTATTTAAGGTAGATCCTTGAATACGACCGGTAGAATTACGAGTATTGAGCAAAGAGAATAGCTTTTTTTCGTGCAACACAGTTTCGAAAATTATTAACGCGAAATTATAAATTAATTCGTATTGTAAATGAAAAATAAATTTAATATAGTCAGAATTTTACACAGTCTTGATCGCCAGGACGAATAATACTCGAACTAGTTTACTAGCGATGTGTGAATTTATAAAGTGTAGAAGGACCTTGTTAAGGCGCTTGCTTACCCAATTCCACCAGACCTGAAAACATTGGGAAAAAAGGTGCTAATAAATGGAATATCTCTGCCTGGGCACCGAAATCAATGAGACAAAATACGTCGCGCAATTCTATGTGCGACTCCGGACACGTAGGGCCCAAAAAATATTTTTTTACGCAATAATAGAGAAGATATCTATGTAAAACGTTTCAAAACCATTTTACATGGATATCTTCTCTATTTTTGCGTGAAAAAAAACATTTTTTGGGCCCTACGTGTTCGGAGTCGCACATAGAATTGCGTGACGTATTTTGTTTCATTGATTTCGGTGCCCAGGCCGAGACATTCCATTTATTAGCACCTTTTTTTCCCAATGTTTTCAGGTCTGGTGGAATTGGGTAGGCAAGCACCTTAAGACTTCATAACCGAAGATCATTGTCGAAACTTTATAGGATAACAAGACCCAAGGATATGACAGTAAGGGCAGAGCAGCAGGAATAAAAAAAATCTGCAATCGATTACTACCGGTGAATAAATTTCATTTGATATAATTTAGATCGAAAGTCACATTGTGCAACGATTAATTGCTCGTAGTTACATTTATGTCTTTAAAATTTGCCAGTAATAAATTATATGAGAAAAATTTATGGTCGAATAATGAGAATATATAAGCCATGATATAGACAGGTGTTACAGGACACTCATGTTTAATGCAACATCATTTTTTCGTTATTGCACAATCCTCGGTCGTCACAGTCGAGGAAACCGCAAGTTGGGATTTTTGCAAACGGAGCAAAAGGTGCCGAAATAAAAAGAGGTATGAATAACATATGAATACTTTTCCCCCGGTATCAGATGAATCAGCTTTTCCCGCCTCTCAAGATATTTATCTCGACAGGGGCTCTCAATATTTTTCATTTTCTTTATTCTTACTTTTTGCTTTTGCTTTCGCTTTTTTTAACCACCGCCCACTTGAAGGGACCGAAAATTATTGCCGACCGCTATTAAAAAATCCCTTCAGACGTTATATTATGCTTTACGGTTACCAAATACAATAACTTATAATCTATGTACCTAATAACCACACCTCAAAGAAAATAAACGTGAAAAATTTCATGTATAATATCAGTAAAATTAGGAGGGTCCAATTATTATACTTTTAACAATATTGCCTCTAAATTAAACCGAAAATTCCCATAGGTTGTAAATTGTTCCAGACAGAAGTACATTCTTTCTGAAAAACATGATTTCATTCTCATTTCATTTCCGATACAGGAAATCTACTTCTAAACGAATTAGACAAAGCTCGCCTCGAAGGCGATCTTCAGAAGATACTGGGCGATGGAAAACGAAAGTCGAAGTAAGTTTTTTTTTTTTTCCGTATTACCTCCTACTCGGTGTAACTAAAAAAATAATTAACGTATTATGCAGAGAGTCGAGTTCCAACGCGATGAACAAAATTCTGCACGGGTCTTCAGCCGATAAAATTGAAATGGAAACACAAAAATTCATCCAAATGCCAGCGAAGAAACTCGAACACGAACCTGTGCAAAATTTCGTACCTGAAAGACAGAGGTAAGCAGTCCTAATTAAACGCTAGCACAGCTTTAAGAACACGAGGTTTTTCTGTAATTGAGGCTTTCGGACAACCTAATCATCGTCAAATTATACAAGGTGAATTCGTGCCTGCTATAGCGTCAGAAATTCTCATCAATACAAACGGCATTCTCTGTAGTTTTAAAAATAATTTTATGCACAATTTGCTTTTGACCTTTTCGCATTTTCTCTAGATCAAATATTTTTAATAAAATCTTGTAACAAGTATTCGAGGAACCTTAGTCTGTCGGGAATTTGAATACACCAGTAAATATCTGAATATTGTATAGAAAGTAGCGGGGATTCGAAAAGAGAATCTTTCTCTTCGCTCGATGATCAGAACTTGAGTTGTAAAAAAAAGCACAATTTTATGTACAATTATCGACTGACATAGTGAACAACCATAAAATACGCACAACTTGTATGAAAATCATTTTTTCGCGAATCGATTTCGGGAGACCTGCTTTGAGGATACCACCTCCTCTACAAAGAATCAGAATATCAAACAGCCATGTAAACGATCATACTGACAATCGGCAAGGAGCTTTTCGATCTGTATTTTCATAGGCCTCTATCGCGTCTAGAATTTGATATCGAACATTCTGAATAGAATAAAGGGTAAGCCTCTCACGCTCATGAGGATAAGCATGCCCTTTAAATGCAGCTGCTGGAAAATGCACCAAATTTGGTTTTGTTCAATTTTGGTAAAGCGTTATTGAATAAGGATGTGGTTCGAATGTGTGCTTCATTTTCTAAGCACATTTTTGGCTTAGAAATGGCCATACGTTGAACCTCTTCTTCTGAAGCTGTGATAACTGGTTCAACTAATTATGAAGTGACTTAGAGCTGCACGCCAGGTTGCACGTCACGCAATCTTATGATAAAATGACACCTGTTGTTAGAAAGATTAATTTCCTTCCTTGGCGCATGCTATATCAACCTTGAAAAGTCAATATGAATTTTAAGAATGCTATGAGATTGAATTCTCGGGAGCTGACGTGAGCTTCCTATGATTCAAATTTCGAATGCTTTCTAACTGCTTGTGTATTCGATGAAAATTTTAGTGGCAAGCGAAAAATGCCGGTGGCTATTGAGGCGGATCGAAAAAGTGCTAAGAAACCCCATTCGGAGAAAATGGAAGATACGAACGTCACGGTTCAATATAGCAGAGTGAAATCGGAGAGTAAAAATTCTGCTGATAAAAAATGGAAGAGAAGTCTTTTCCAAGATGAAATGCACGACGAGTATGAATCCATCTCTGAATCTGGCGTCGATCAATTGCGGTATTGGACATCTACATAAACTGAAATAGACGCTCTTTATAAATACACTTGCTCTCATACCTAATCGTTTATCGATTTCAGATTTTCCCCAACGACTGGCAGGGCCAAGGTTGAAGTTAATCCGTCAGAACCAAAGGTATTTCTAGACACAGCTGAGGAAGGACCAGGTACCAAAAGATTGAATTTTAATTACGGCCAAACCGGGAGAATGGCTGCTACCAAGTACGCCGAACTTTGCACAATGGTTTGTGCCGAGAACTTCGACACTTGTCTTCAAGAAATTCCACACATTGGTTAGTCATTTGGTTCGTATTTGAAATTAGACTCCTTTTGCTCTGTCTAGAGAATTTCGACACGCATGTGACTTCCAAATCCCAACTCCGAGAATTAATCTCCCGTCAAAGTGTGTTCAAATTTGAACATACTCTGGTAGAATATATTCATTTTAAGATAGCAGCTTCTACGTTTTGGATTAGCACCTTGCCTCGTTTGTGTCTACTACTAGTATCGAGAAATGGTAAATGTTTCAAAGTTGTCTATTGAGAGTTGGATTCCGTTTCCTTTCAGACCCTTTGGAAAAGGTGAGACAATCACTGATGAATTTCTATGCTGAAACCTGCAAGGAAAAAGTATTACGAAGTAATGTGACACGCGAAGTGCTCTCCCCTGAGGAGTCTTCAAGTACGAGTTCTCGCCTGATTGGATCAAACATCGACAGGAATAAATATTTCTACGAAGACGCGTGCATTGGAAGATCAAGATCGGAAACGGTGAACGTTTTACCACCACGAGGCGTTTGTCTTGATAACTTGAAGAAGTTTCACCATCAAGAAACCGCGGAAACTTGTTTAGTCCAGAGTAAGCCGCTGCTTACAAAGGGTACTGAATTAAAAAACGGAAAGTTTATTCCGTGCGTGACCCATGGCCCCCCAGTTTCTTCCGAAACAAGTATCCCTGGATATAATGGCAGTTCATTAGATGTGAATTATGACAGTTTGAGAAAGAGTTTCAGGTCCGATATTATCGAGTTTTTAAAAATCGACGAAGAAGCTGGATCATCAACGGTGGAGTTAGACAGGGATCCGATTCCACGATTAACCGGGATTCCATCCCACCGAAAAAATACTGTGTTACGATGTGTGAAAGGGGTGAGGAGTCCAGAACCGGTCAAAAAATATGGAGCTATTTTTCGAAAAGAATTATCTGCCGTCTCAGCAGAGAATAACGATGTCCAAAAATGTTACCTCGGTGACCCGTTGAGGAGACACGAAATCCGAAGGAAACAAGCCCGAAATGCCCCGGCAGGAAAGCTCGGGGAGATCTACGAGCCTCCTTTTTCCGAGGCAGGGATCACGGAAAATACCCGGAATCCATTGGATGTAAATTGCGACAGTGTGAAAACGTGTTCGGGGTTAGACCTCGGGGAGTTTCCTGAAATCGGTGGAAGAGCTAGACCAACAGTGGTGAATTTGGGCAGTGCTTCGAGATCGACATTGGCTAGCATTCCGTCTGATCGAGGAGAATTTATGCTGAAGTTTTTGCAAGGGGTAAATAATCCAGAAACGAGGAAAGAAGACAAGGCGACTGTTCGGCCGGAAGTCTTTATCGTCGTGCCGGAAAATAGTAAACTCCAAAAACGGTATCTTGGTGATCCTTTGAGGAGACATCAGATGAAGAACATCCCGGTGGACCATCAGAGCAAAGCCGAAAGACACGTGCCTGCAATTTTGCGAAAATCGCAGGCTAATAAAAGGAACAAAAAATCCAACACAGCTCGCACTGTTCTGGCTAAAGGAGTCTCGGAGATCGGGAATCTCAGATGGAAAACTTCGAATTTTAATTTGCAGAATATTTCATCGGCGAGTGAAGCCACATCGTTGAATAGTCCATTCAGCGGACAAGCTTTGGGAAAACCACCGCCAACCGCGAACCGATTTTCTGTTGTTTCCGACAATCGGAGCAATCCCGAAAGCTTGGATTTGACGAAAAAAATGACGCAGACTTCACAGTTCCGCAATCGAACAGAATTGCGGGAAACACGAACAGTCGCCAACGTTCTTTACGATTCGAACGAGAAATCCTCGAAGATTGAACGTAATTTCATGGACGAGAGATTTCCCTATGTATCTGAAGCACCGATCGGGCAACAGAAGATCGCAGGATCATCAGGAAGTGTGAATTATTCGGAGGAATTCAATCTGCACTCTCCAACGACTCGTTGCCATAAAAATTCCGCCGAGAACGTGGCCTCATCGAATTTTCACAACGTTCGACAATCACAAAATTTTCCGATCTTCCTGCACCAGCAACGACCGGATACAAGGGTGCACAGGGTGGCTTGTGACGGGACGAAGATGCCATCTTTAGGAAGTCAAGACTCGCAAAGATTCCCGGTGTTTTTGAAACGCAAAACTGCTCCGACATCGCAGGGCCGGGTACGACATGAAAGGCAACATCAAGGTCGACTGTTCCCAGAAAATGGCGAGCCGAAAGTTATCATAATTGAAAATCCAAGTCTGCGAGAAGCCGGCGATGAAGTAAGGCGCGAAATAAACATACCGTGTATTCCGGACAGATTTGACGTTCAAAGTCTACAACCGAATGGCGGTGGACAGCCGTTTGCGAAATTTCCAGGAGCTTTACAAATGGCAATAGAGCCGATCCAACTCCAAAATGGCAGACAGAAGATTCAGCAGTTTCAGGCACCTGGTAGTGCCTCGTGTCACAATGTCGGTCAACAAGTTGAACCACAGCAGATACCTCGATGCGTGTGTAAAACTGAGCTGCAAAATGTACAGCACATGCAATTACCGAGTATTATATATCAGAATGGAGTGCGAAGAGTTGGGAATCATATATACACGGTGCAGGGACTCGGGAATGATCCCATGAACCTTTTTGAACCGGCTAATTTCGACGTTCCAATATCTCAAAGAATCTTTCACCACGTTCCACCGCCGGATGGTCAGATGCCAGCATCCCGCATATCGGCGTATTGTGGAAATACGAATTTCGAAACTCAACGAAACTGTAATTCCGGTGAACAAGAATCCATGTTCGATGGTAGGGTTGGATTTGTTCTGCCGAAGAACGAGCCGGAACCTTTTTGCCAAAATGCAATTAATTTGCCCATTATCAGCGACCAAATACCCCATAGACAAAACTACAGCCCGGTTTTATCAGAGGATACAAACCGCGATTACAAATACATTATTGATCCTAGATGTCCACAGGCTGGATATCAATGGAATCAGGTACGTGAATAAACTTCATTTCGGAGATTTAGGCTTCATTTCAAATGGCCATTAGCTTTGCCAAGTTTAATATACGCCATTTAGTACGTATCGGATCAACGATGGACGATTTATGGGAGAAAATCGAGGGGGTAACCACTTCAAACTTGTGTGTCCCAACTATTTCACATTTCACAACTATTTCATATCATTTCACAGGCATTTCACAAGCATTTTATACCATTTCGCGATCATTTCACAAGCATTTCATACCATTTCATACCACCTCACACTATTTTGCGATCACTACACAAGCATGCCATACCACTTCACAATCATTCCAAACCATTTCAGACCATTTTCAACCATTTCACAATAATTTCGAAATAATTTCATATCATTTCATACCTAATGGTCCTAACTATTTCACGAGTAGTTACCCCCTCCGAGAAAATCGATGTCACATTGTCCATTCAATTTAATGAACAAAATCGACAATCGCTTTGAAGTATAATCTTCTCCAAAGTCAAAATAACCGAGGATTACTTTTCTATGCTAATGAAGTAATCAATTTTTTTTTTTTTTAATATCTGTCAAAGGAACATCAATGCTACCGATAAAAATATCAGATCTAGAATCGGTGACCAAATTATTTCACTTACTTTATCATCACTTCACACATGATTTGATAATAATTTCTGAATGAAAAATGTTTAAAAAGAAAAAAAATCATATGTCTACTGCAGCCTTTCTACGTCATCAGATTTCCAAATTTCACGAATATCCATCGATCCTCATCCACAAATTGTCGAATAATTGAACTTTCGATTAAAATCAGAACTAGCTAATTTATTCAAAAAATGAGGACCTTTTTCTTCTATTATTGTCCGATATTCCGAGTTGAACCAGTTTCTAAAAGATGGCGTCCATGCTACTTTTATAGGATTAGATAGTACAGACTATATACTGGGTATCTGAAAATTATCAATGCATTCTGAACAGTAAAAAAATTTCGGAGTTATTATATGTCGATTTCTGTCGGTTCTTATTTCAAATTGATTGAATTTCGAACACATTCGCACATACTATAACAATTGTTTAGCGTTTGGTGAAGAATCCCTCGCCGTAGTACCAAAAGTGATCAAGATATGAAACGGATTGAAATAAGTTCAGTGAGCTGATCCAACGTGCATCTCTTTCTGATATTTGAATCGAATCTATCCGGATCTAAAATCAGATTCGATCAATTTCACTGTAAGCTTTGTTCAGCGCAGGGAATTCCATTTGTTTCGGTACATTCTGTAGATTCATCGCTGCAATAACGTAATACAATAAACTATGTTCAGCTGATGGGATCAAAAAACGAAGATGATACAAAAACTAAAAATTTTGGACGATATTGGGAAGCTGAATCTGAAAAGTGTCGAAATTATGTGCTTTCAACGTATTTTAAAATCGCTAATTTCAGATAACTGCAAGGATAACTCCCATCTGCAAAATCGACAAGATGGACAAAAATTTTCAAATCAAGACCCCCAAAAAATATCAAATGAATTTCATTTATTCGTAACTCATATGACGATGTTGTTTTTCTTTTACAGATCGATCAAAGTGGTGCACAGATTCATCAGCATATTATACAGCCAGTAAGTTAATTTTATTTTCATTCATTAATAATTTAAAAGAATATATTGAGGGGTGACTTCCATGAAATTTTGATGAATAGGATTCTTTCGTTATTTAAATTAATAAAAAAATCTAATCAAAAATTCCGTGCACCCAGATTTGGACTTCCATCTCAGAAGATTGAATTTTTTTTTCAATACACAAGCTACCGCAATCTAAATCGTGATGCAGGGAACTTATGATTAGATTTTTTTTAGTCATTAGAAAAACGAAAAAATTGTTTTTGTCAAAATTTCACCGAAGTCCCACGGTGATAAGATGGTTCCAGCAATAGCAATAAAATTCTTACACCGGTATTTGCTTTTCTATTTTCCAGGCTTATAACGTGACTGATGCATATCGCCCACAATTACCCCACAGTTATTTTTCCACCGATTCTTGAATAGGATTAACCAAAAAATGATAAATGCAATTATTATTTGAGTCCTCGCGAGTTTGTGATAATTCGTTGGATTTATATCAAGTAAACGATGATTATAACGTCACTATTGCATTCAGCATTCTACGACGACCAAGAATACGGTTCGAATCACGATGAGTGAAAAAATCAATGAAACCAATAACTTAATAAGTTCCAACTTTCTACTAACCCGTATTATATGATTTTGAAATTTATTTACGACTTTTGAAGGATGTTGTTCATTAAACTACAAAAAAAAAAAGAGAATATGTTAGACAGGCATTAATTATATATGAAAGAGTTAATAATTTTTCCTTTCATGTGTATATGTATGTATATAAAAAAATACGTTACTCTATTATTGATCGTTAAATTTCACTCAGGCTCATCATTATTGTTCCTGCAATCCATTCTGGTCCTATCCAATCCTTGATTAATTTAGTATACTGCAGACAGGATAATAGATACTATTTTTATAGAAAGGGGAAATCATCCTGCCTCATGATTGACCACTGAAAAAAATCCATGAATCATTTCACAGAGTTAGAACTGTTGTATCAACACCGTCAAACGATCTATATCCTCGAGACGTTTGCATATAGATAACCAGTCTATATAGTGGAAAAAAAATGTCTATTCCTATCCAAACCTTGATTTAATGTCATTTCCAATTTCAAAACCAGGGAATGATTCTGCGTATAGAAAATCGCAACGATGTGTTGAAATTCGATTGAAATTTTACTTTGCTCGTAACTTCTGAATGCCAATGATTTTTTTACTCGATTGATAAATTTACGCAACCAAAGTCCTCCTTGAAAGTAAAAATAAAGGTAGAAATACTTACGCCCTGCGACATGACCCATAGCCATAGTAAAATTTCGTAAACTTAGTGCAGATTGACAAGTAGCAAGGGAACAATATTCTACTTGTTGTTAATAACAAATCGCAGCCGCTGTATACCTAATATTTGTTCTTATTGGAAATTAGAATTCACTTTACATATTTAACAAAATTGGACACATTTTGAAAAAATTTTTGAACAGTCAACTTTCCTTTTCAGATACGAAATATTTAGCTTTCTGAGAGGCAGACACTCTCGATGACAAGGACATCATTTTTGTCAATAATTTCCTAAAGTAAAACAAAATTTCTAGCCCTATATGATCGTAGGACAATGATTTCTTCTATTCATCTTTCATTCAAAGAGATTTTCTATCATTCCACGGATTCATGTCTCAAGATAAAAATGTACTACGATAAAAACTTGAAAAAACTTAAAACCTACCGAAAGCCCAGTACTGATCAATAAATTAAAAAAAAAAAGAAAATTAATAAACAAAATGGAAATTCTAAATTACTGAGTGAGATACAGTAGGTATATTTAATCTCTGATACTTGGAAAATTTTTGTGTTTTATTATATTCACATGGGATGGACATCGGACATTTCCGTTTGACAGGCGAGATAGGCCGAAAAGATATAATACATGAGCAATCTCAAGTCGACCGTCTCATGTCTGAATCCCATGAAATTATTATTATTTCAATATCGAAAATTATACAAAAATATGTTCAAAAAATGAACTGAATTTAGATAAAATCGTCGATGCAGCTGATAAAATCTAAAGTAGGAAACAAGGGTAGAACAATTCGTAAGGGGTGTATAAGAAATTGAATGTTTCACCTGAAGCAAAATGTATTTTTGCGAAAAGTCTGAAAATTATTTGAAAAAAAGAAGGTTAAATAGCTGACAACTCGATCGAATGAAAGTTTTTTTTTTTTTTTTTTTTCGGTAGACATCAATCGAAACCAACATACATATAAAAAGATAGCGTAGCAATTTGAAACTCCCCTGCAGCTCTGAGCGTAAAATCATTCAGATTTCTTATTCCTTTTACTTCGCTCTTCAATACCAATTTATTTGATTTTCATGAGTTCCAAGTAGTAGAAATTCGCGTTTGATTAATTACACACCTTTGCAAAAGAGACCTGGGAGTGGAACGCAAAATTAATCGAAAGGTTCTGTTGAAACATGATAGTCTTGAACTTTTATTTCATTCGAAAATTAGTCGTGCGTTAAAATTCGAAACAATTAAAAAATGGTTCACTGAGAACAAACGGTTACTTATTTTCTTTCTTCTCCTTTCAACGGCATTTCCGAAAAACAAATGCGGACGGGAAACGGAAAACACAAGATTATACAGTTATCTTGGTGGAAACAATTATATTCAGGGCTCGCAACGCACAAGGATACTGCAGTGACGTAACTAATTAAAAAAAAAAAAGAAAATTACGAATTCGAATCTATACGACCGACACAAAAGACATAATAAGATGGCATTTGATGGAGTCAAAGCTTCCATAGCGGAATAACTTTTGAATATTTTAAAAAGCTTAAATTCCAAGTGATTTTCAAAAGTCGATGAGAAAGACGCGGAGGTGATTTTAAAATGAAGATACGAACAGAAACAGGAGAAAGCTGGAACCGCAATATTTGTTTTTTGGGCATAAACGTTAGGAGAATACCATCATCGACTGTCTGGGGTTGAGCATGATATGAAGCCGGAAACAGATAGCTCCGAATCACAATCATGCACAGTACACACAACCGGAAACCCCAAGCCGCCCACGCCTAAATCAGCACGATCCCTCTTATTCGAGTCATTCATGATCCGTTAGTCCTCCGTTTACAAAGCAGTCTTAACGTCACACAAGCGAGTGGGTGGCTAATCACGCCGTAATTAGGACATCGCAATAAAAGCCTAATTCAGAAAATTTGTAAATCAACAACGCCTTAAGTATATCCTGAAGCCTTTTGCGCGATAAAATTTAGGCGCTTAGTGGTGAGTCCCATAATTTTTGGGCCTGTTATGTGTGACCAAAGTGCTGTACGAAAGACTCGTTGAACAATGAAATATTCCGCAATTCTCTGTAATGCTTTGATTATCATACTTGGATTCTACATTCAAGATTCGTCACAGTCTTTTCCAAGTGAGTGTCAAACCTTTCTCTCTTTTTTCTTCGTTTGTATTGCATGTTCAGTTTCACCGATATGCGTGCGGGGTGATGTTTGCTGAATTTTTCAGCTAGATATTAGCGAGAAAGTTGTAAGATTATTCCTATTTTTTTTCTTGCAACTCCAAGAATTTGCCAAATTTTGATTGCAAATTTTGTATCGTAAGATTAGCCTTTTTTGTATTCTATTAATAAAAGACACGTTGTAATTCGTGATACTTTTTCAATTGTAAAACAGAAATGCCAATTTTTTGTAACACAAAATCCTCGACGGAACATTTATGAAATGAGAATAGTTGGCTGATCATTTTGGCCGGTGATTAATTAATTAAATCGCTAATCCAAGCTGCCAATTTTCCTCCCTGTTTTATTCATGACTTGCAAACTCTGCTGTGATTATCGCATTGTTGAGGTACAAAATCGTGAGAAAAAACTGGAAATTCTCTCAATTAGTGATCGGTTAATTTCATTTCATTAACGAAGGGGTTAAAACCAATTCAATTACACTTTTAGCGATTCAATTGAATCGCAACGTACAAACATTTAGTGAAATGAAAAACTTATCAATGAAATTTATTTCGTGAATCGTCGCTCAGTAGCTGCAATTAAAATTATTCAATTCCAGCGTCGTGCCTATGTCGAAATTCAAATCCATCATATTTAAAACAGAAACTGTAAAATATAGAATCCTTGATCCTTATCAAACACGATGGATGTACCTGAAACCTAAAAGGGAAGATTTTTTGCTGAAAAATTGATCAATCGCCCTGCAGCTTTACAACAGAAGTTTGCTAATTAGTTAAAACGTAATTAAATACAAGTTTGGATTCATCTGTCATCGCCTCTCATAGTTTTTTTAATTGTTGAAACTCTTACATACGGTGACTTTTGCCCTAGAATTTCAAAAAACAAACAAAAAAAAAGGTTTTCTCGCGCAAACTCGTATGAACGAACTGGTACGCCTCAAATTGACTTCAGATAAAAATTCTATGAATACAGTAAAAACAAACTTCATGCGAATGTATTTTTTCGTTGAATACCACCGTAATATAGTTTACAATACGTGACTGTATAAACGATGGGGATTCGAACTCCAAAATTAAAGCAATGCAGTGTAGTTATACAACTGACAATTACACGTGAAACGAAAACCACCCACTCAGTTGCACATCTCGAATTTCCATGCCAATTTTTATTGCACTTCATTTTTTCGAAAGAAATAACCTTGTGCTGTGTAAAAGTGTAATTTCCAATCAGGGGAGGGATTTTTAATTTCTTAAATCCTTGTCTTTTTTATCCGAGCTGAAGCGCGTCTTTCGCGATTCAATTCTTTTACAATTAAACAGATTCATTACTGTACATTAATTAGCCAAGGTATCACTTCTTGTGTAAAATTGCACCTAGAATTCAAAAGAAAAAATTTCAAATGAGCTCTGAATATAATTAATTGATTTGACGCAATACACCGGAAACAGAATGAATGCTTGGAATGAAATTGGCGTTGATTTAATAAAAGATTCGTATTCTGCATGCAATTTTGTATGGGAAGTAATACTTTTACAGTTCTACGCGTTTATTGCAAATAAACACCGTGAGATGTATTTTGACTTGGATAAAAAGATGAAAATGTAAAAAATTCATAAATCCATCCCTACTCAAAATTATACTTCCGCACTAAACGAGGCTGTCTTTTCACAGAATTGAAATAAAGATTGGCATCAAAATCCAAGTAAGTGTACCTCGGGTGGGTCAGGTTGGTTTCAAGGGAATTGCCCAGTTAGTATTGATTCCAACGGCTCAATAGAATCTTTAACTTATGTACCAGTTAACCTGAAGGCGGGTCGATCCGATAAGCAATGACTGTTTAGTCGTGCGAATTTCATTCTAACGAAGCTTATTTTTCCTTCCGAGAAGACCTTGCGTATACCGATTAATGACGAATCCATAAATGAATGATTCATTACTCCGTATTGAATCATGCATTCATTACCGTATGTTACATACATACTTTCCGGCTTTTCACTCAACAATGAATTACCTAGTAAGCGATACTAAATGATGTTGAATGAATCGTGAGGAAAATGAACTTTTTTTTCGTCATTTTTTCGCTGCTGACACTCCAAATGATAAAATTCAATATGATAAGTAGCACTGAGTGAAATATATGCTCTGTATAGCTCAGTCCTGACCAATTGCTCAAACGGCATTACTATTTGCTGCATATGATGACTTAGCCCAAAATTAAGATATCGAGTTCGTTTTGGGATAATTTTGAAACGGAAAGATCAAGGCATGCATGAAAAAGGAAGTGAGCTTCAAAATAATGCTCAATAAGTTACGAGACCGAATGACACATACTCGACATGCCAATTTTACGCCAAGTTGTCATTTTTTTAGTGAGACTTTCCAAATTCTGCACGTTTATTTTTCGGTTGGACCGCAGTTTTATTCTTGTAAAACATGTAATCTGATTTTCTCAGACATTGAAATTTTATATTTAGACATAATTTGGTTTAAAGGGAAAGAAAATATTCGAACAAATGTATATTATCGTTAACGATAAGATTACCCGAAGTAGGATGTATAATATCACCGGCGTGTGCTTTCCTAAGACCTTCATTAACGAAAAATAAAATTCATTAACAAATTAGTGCGATGTCGGTTACCGAAATTAACGAATGGACGCGTACGGCAAAGACCTAGCGGAAGGGCAGTGAGATTCAACTGCTTAACCGGATTCACCCTCATAGGAAGTAGGACCGCTACCTGCAGAGGTGGACGTTGGAGCGTTTCCCTCCCGATCTGCATCAGTAAGTACTCTGGTACCACTATAAGTGCCAATTCTATTCGCATTGAAAAAATAATAATCATCTCAAAGCTGATTCATGGAAATTTATATATTTTTTTCACATTTATACAAACACTCAGGTATTATCAGGATTCAATGACTTTGTGAGGCTTTGTAAGCCATTGATCGTCTCGTCTGATCAAATAGTTGACTTGTAAATGTATTTTCGGTAGTAAAAAAAAAAAGGAAAAAAAAATCAGAAAGGTGCTATTGATTCAGGATCTTATTCCTAATTAATTAGATAACAGGAAATTAGTATTTCGATGCAATATTCCATTGAGAAGGTTTTGTACCTTGGGAACGAATGAACTGATTTGAAAAAAGCCACGAGAACCTTTTCAAATTATGTCCAAAAACGACGCTAGAAAAATTTTATCTAAAGAACTAAAAAATTTTTACGCAAGGAGCTTCTTCAATCGTTAATATTCGAAATATTATCAAAATACTTCTTGCATCACACGATGTTAGGTTTTTCGATTCAAACTTTTCTGGTCAGTTTTCGGATGTAGAGAGATTCACCTAGCTTTTTAAAACTCAGAAGCTTTATTCTCATAGTATGAATTACTTAACGATTTTTTTCAAATCATTCTTAGGGGCCCCCTGCAACCCTCCCTGCAAATCCAAAAAGGGGCCTAAGTCGCCCTTGTTTCCTCAATTCATGTAATAAATTCAATGAGAAAGTATGTGCTAGTATGTGATGATTTTGATTCCTAAAAATCGTAATCGTATTATGCTTTTTTTTTTAGGAGCTCAATGCGAACCCTTCGTCAGACCGAGTCACGCTTTAACAATACCATTACACGATGATGCTTTCTACATGTTCTTTTGCGAACCGGGATACGAGCGACGTGGTTCGCCAGCGATCTACTGCAACGGTAGAACATGGAACGCCACTGTACCAACTTGCACAAGTATTTTGACCCGTTTTTACTACATACATCGAAACTTTTCATTATAAAGCTGTTGGAGATGTTTCACCTGCAATCGTCACAGAATCTGTTCATTTCGTCAATAAAAGAAAACAAGGATTGATCAAAAAAACATATTCTCTACGCAAACGAGTAACTTTTTCGCATTTCAAGCACATGAATTTATTTGTTCAGTTTATGCGATTAGAAATACAAATGATGCTGCTTATTTGTAGGAAACAGAATTCCATTCGTGGTAAATATAGTATTTTGTCAGGGACACATGTGGTCTGGAAAATTATAATTCATCGATTTTTGGTTTTATTACATTGGTTGCTCAAATTCGTCAATGGATAGCCTAAAATGCAGATCCGTAGATGACATTTAGGCGTTTTGTTTTCATGGTCTTGATAAACCGTTTGCTACGAAAGTCCCATGCTATCAAAATGCAGAGTTTCACTTGCGGTCTTAAAACTCCAACTACGATGCACGAAAATCAAAGTTAGGATCATTTTTCAATAGATTTTTAAGTACTTTCAGAAAAAATTCTAGCTGCAAGATGCTCCGAAATTATTGACTAGTACAACTTGATGCTGCTCTCGAGTTTGATGTAAGACGTAAATTAGGGTATTCTGATTTATGGTTATGGCTGATAATTACATAGCGAAAGGGTATCGCCCATGACTGCAAAAAATTTTAACCATCCTAGTCTTGTTAATCCCTGCATCATGTTACCCATCTTTTTCAGAATACGCGAAAGCGAATCCACCAACAAGTTGTAATTTCGAAAATTATGACCTATGCTCATGGGAACAAGACCCTTTCCATGACTTCGACTGGATAATACATAACTTCAACACGCCCAGCTGGCATATTTCTACTGGCCCATCCCATGATCATACTTTGGGAAAAGGACGTAGTGGTAAGTATTTGCAACATTCGTCTCAACCAAAAAGTCCAAGTCTAACTTTCCTGCAGCCTTTGATCCAAGTTTTCCTCAATTCCTATCAAGTTTGTTGCGCCATAATCCATGAAATAATCACCATGTGGAAATTATATAGAAGAGCCCATCGCTCATCATTCTTTTCAGGCTACTACTTGTACATCGAGGCTGATGACAAGTTAGAAAACAGCACTGCAAGAATCATGTCGCCTCTTTACAGCTCCGATCTAACCGATGCAGGGTGTTTCTCATTCTGGTAATAACAGAGATTGATAAATTATTGCGAAATCATCACGACCCAAATCATTGCGTTTCCTAATATTGCATTCTTCGAGCTTTTAATACTATTGTACACCCGCACCATGATCCTTGAATTCGTTGAACCCCGAAGGTGGTTCTTCATCTCATTGCTGTTGTTACTGCTGCTGTTATTATTCTTATTTTTCATTGAATTATCAGGTACCACATGTATGGGGACACCATCGGTACCCTGAACGTCTATATCAGAATGGAAGGAGAGTCTGACAAAACATTATTGTTCACTAAGAGTGGAAACCAGGGTAACCATTGGTTACACGGTTTCTTCAATCTGCCAAAAGCGAATAACAGTTTTCAGGTAACACTTGATTGCAATAAGGATTCCAACATGTTATCTAGACGTAGTGCAGATGGAATGCAGTTTGTCGAATCACGATTTAATTGTATTTTTTTGAAAAATAGTTCATCGTGGAGGGGGTCCGGGGCACCTCATATCTGAGTGATATAGCTATTGACGACATAGCAATTCTTCAAGGAAACGAATGTGTACCAGATCCTGATTCCACTACAGAAATTATTACGACTGATAGTGACGGTGAGTGAAATATTATTTGCTTATAATTGAATTGCAGAAAGAATAAAGAATTTTTATTGCTAAAAATCCATCGTGAAACTGGTATCGCCGAGTTCTGGTATAAGTATTATAATTCACTGTGCTCTGGCGCATCAGCCTCTTGATTATTTTCATCTGACTCATAACTCACGAATCATAAGTATATTTCCCCGCCTACACTCGCAGTTCTCGTGCTGGTGATATCTTTTCACCAAGTTCCTGTTGATTGCGTCAATATCAGCTACCGTCAAGGCCAATAAACAATCTGCGCGCTTTCGAGTCCAGTAATTAATTGGACATTGGCGTACACTTTCAAAAGTTCCCTATACAACTCTTCGCCCCTGTCATGACTAGCATCGATTTACCCGTTCGCTTATAGTTAAGCCTCACTTTTGGATGGTTACCAGCTACAATTAGTTTCAGGAATTCATTTCTAACTACAATGGTTATTCAAATAGCTTTTCCTGCACCGTCGTGGTGTAACGTTACTACCGACTAATTACATGCCAATTCGACAAAAGCTCACATATGACCTCTTCTCATCCAGCTGAATACTTATTCCTGTATTTCCTCTCAGGATAAAGGATGTATGATATAAAGATTCAGATTCTTACTAAAAGTAAGTCATAAGACACGTACACTTCCTGTTTTTTTTTCAAAAATAAAAAGAAGTAAAGATCTGACGTTTTGCACCACATCTTTTATCTATGGAGGATATTGTTAGCAGCCATTTCAATAGATTTGGAAATTTCTCAGTTTGTGTGAATATTTTCTCCACCTTGCATCAGTTAACACCCTTCAATATTTACTAATTGTATATTCCCCTTATCGACTGATTGCTGCTATTAGTATATTCGATGAGGCTGATTAGATGAAGTGATTGATCAAACGGTACCATAAGATATTAATCACCATCGCATTTCATCGTCTAATTTGCAGATCAAATTGAGATCGTAAATGGGATGCAGACCTGTCTCGGAAGGTGTACAATTAACTATACCAACCCAATTGAAAATTCATCAAACCTGTGTCAGTGCGACTCATATTGTTCCGAAAACCAAACTTGCTGTCCAGATTACACAGCATACTGCATTCTTGCAGGTAAGTCAACCCTGAAGCGGATAATCTACATGTCATAGCTTTTTTTCAGGGATCTTAAGTTTTTGAATAATTGTTTTTCAGGTGACACCATGGATTCTACGATTGACTCTATTGAGAGCACAACGACAGTGCCGATAAAACCAAAACTTACTTCCACGAGTCCAGATCGGGTACCAATACCCGCGAACCCAAAGGACGACATCGATCCTTATTCACCTAAAATACCAATAGACCTGGTGCCCAAACCCCCGATCAGGACGACAACGGTGTCAACAAAAAGACCACCGATGACAACGAGACAGTCGATTACTACTAGCACCGTTCGAACTGTTGCTAAAACTACCATGAGGGACAAGAAATTCGACAGCCAACTTGGTGATTATTTCATTACTTAACCCGAGGGCTTATCACTCTCGAAAATCAGAGTACACTGATCTGTGAAGTACCATGAAATCTTATGAAGGCTGAACGAAATTTGTGAAATGCCTCAAATCTTTGAAATCTTTGAGTCCAGTGTACGCGGTTTTTTTAAGTGATTCATCCCTGTGAGTTGAACTAATTATTTTTCCATGTAGGAATGTTTTCCTCGAGTGGGGTGCTCGGCCTTCTTTATAAGTCACCCCTTTCAAATGAACTATCGATCAAATTTTCTTCCACATTTTATTAAATTGACGAATAACTAGCCAACTGCAAGTTGACAGAAATTTGAATTTGAATTTGAATTTGATTTGAGTCTCGATACACTCAAGCACGTTTACTTATTTTACAAACCTTAAGAATGGGGACGTAAATATTTTCAGATACTCACAATTTAGGGGAAAAGGCTCACAGTACATCAAGCCGCGAGCGTAGCAAGGTAACATTGCCCGGAATCATCGCCATAGTCGTTGGTGCCATAGTCGGAATTGCAGGCACAGTATTAATCGTATTTATGATTCTCCAGAAGCGAAATAGTTACAAAAAAAAATCTGGTACGTCGGCCCTTTCGGATGATAGTGACGTCAGATTTCTTACCTCTGATGAAATGCTAGATTTCAATATAGCCAGACCTGAAGATATGGAGATGTAACGTAATCACAATTGCACATAGGCGTCAGTCTAATTAAGAACATAATCATCACGCGTACAAATTACACCCTGAAACTCAAAAATCATTCTGAAATGTCTATGCATGTCCTGAAGCCCATCTTTCTTTCCAGAAACAATTACATTCCAGGGCTTATCATTAGTTGAATCATCATACTGTAAACCAATGATTAATCATAAGGACAAGTTGATAGGGCTCTTTCATTAAAAAAATCCCTAATTACGAGACTGGTCATTTGTCGCGAAACATTTTCGGCGATGACCGCAGGCGTTGAATTGAATAATTTTTTTGAAAACAGTTCACGCTCGTTTAAATGTGTATCAGATTGCGTTTCAAGTATCCAATGCATGTGAACGTGTAGCTTTACAATTTACACTAAATGAATAGTTAATAAGAATAATTGATTTTAACGCAGGGTAAATGTATGCTTTGGCTTGTATTTAGTTTAGTTAATCTTATTTTTTATCGTTTGTATGGTTGCGAAGAACCGGGGCCGCGTTACCTGATGATGATGATGATGATGATGATGATGATGGTGATGCATGTACTTCATTAACTGCAGTGAGGAAATATTTATGTATAAAACTCATATTAATAAATTAGGAAGAATAGTTTTATTATAAGCGAGTGATTATCTGCACGAAACTGTTTGTTGTATATCGAAGAACTTCCCCTATCCGTAAACATCTATATTTATAATCCCTGCCATAATGCAAAATAAAAATAGACTATTCAATTTGCGAATCTGTATCTATATCCATATCCTGCTATCAGTGTGGACGTGAATAAATACCGAAAACAGATCGACGCCAACGGCTTTGGCGAAATTCAAAATTCCCTTGGGTCTTTTGCCGATGCGGTAATGAATGAAAACCAATGGGAAACTATTCATCGAATCGGCAGTGAGAAATATCGCCAAGGGCGATGGGTAAGGGTATTATCCACTTTCGAATATCCGACAAAAATATTGCAAATTCTCTTTCCTGAACATTCAGATCCACGATTATCCCTCAGATGCACGAAACTACTGTCTACTACAATCTATTTGATGACGAGAGCTTAAATATACATGTAGGATATATTGAGGCTTGAATTGAAGACGTGATTCACCAAAAAAATTGGAATATTCGCATATTCGGTCGTCCTTTTTTTAAATTAATTAATATGTGCACTTTTATTAACAAAATAAATTAAATTGGCCAAGAGAGAACTCTTTGACTAAAGCTACAGCTATAATAGGGTTTTGATTTAGTTTGGTATGACTTAAATGTTTTATTTTTATAAGTATTTTTCTTTCGATTTTGAAATTATTATAAATAACCCCGTCAGTTTAATATCGAAGCGCTGATATTCTACGTAGCTTTCTTTGCACGATTTGCGCCTTCATAGAAATACTTGAGCCAGTTCGTTCGTCAGAGGGTGTTACGCTTTGCAATCATCCGGAGCTTGGCAAAAGCTTCAAAAAGAGGTACACCCTGCGATCTTATCGTTAGCTAAGAAATTTTCGTTTGATGAGCAGTGAAGTGAAACACTGCCTCAGCCAATTAGTGAACAATATTTCTACCCTACACAAACAATACTACAGATGACAGCTCACCGACAGTAAAAGTCAAACATTCATTACTGCAGCGTTTACGTCTCTGCGTAGGTATAGATATTTCAAGTTTTTTTTTTTTAATTTACTGAGAAACGTTACGATTCCTTGATTTCTTCATATATATTTTCTTAAATATAGATATTTTCATCACCATTTTGATAATTAAAATCATCTTAAGGGGGTATGTACGCCTTTGGAGGAGTTGAAATTTCAAAAAAGAAATTGATTTTTTTTGCGACTCGAGGACTCCGGCAAAATCCAGAAAAATCATGATGCCTAAGGAGGGTTCGACCCTCGTTACGTATATTTTACATCATTTATTACTTTCAGTCTGATAGTGGCTACGTTGAAGATAAGAAAATACAAAATGACTCGGTTGTCGTAAAGAATCAGGACTACAGTTGGATCAATCTTGAAATGTTTGGTCCTCGATTGTTCATAGGAGATGCCCCCATGGTATGAACGTAGGATTTTTTGATAAACCAATTTTTGATTGAGATACTGGCAATAAAAGTAAGAAGAATTTGAAAAATTTAAAAAAAAAATCGAAAAAATTGGATAACTCGAGTAATTCTTGCAATATCAAAAACCCCTACGTTCATACCATAGAGGCATCTCCTATGAACAATTGAGGACCAAACATTTCAAGATTGATCCAACGGTAGTCCTGATTCTTTACGACAACCGAGTCATTTTGTATATTCTTATCTTCAGCGTAGCCACTATCAGACTGAAAGTAATACATGATGTAAAATATATTTAATGAGGGTTGAACCCTCCTCAGACATCCTGATTTTTCTGGATTTTCTCCGAGTCCTCGAGGCGCAGAAAAAAATCAATTTCTTTTTAGAAATTTCAACTCCTAGAAAGGTCCGGGAGGAGGGTAAAACGGGGTACTTAAGGAACTACTAAGTTTTCGGGGATTCAAATATGCTAAATCTTCTTTTTTTTTAATGTAATCAAAGTAAATAAAAAAAATTTCAGGGATCAGAAAAAATAATTTTAATAGAAAAATTTTTTTTCCCCCCTGCCCCGTTTTGCCCGGCCCTCCCCTACATACCCTCTTAACTTAATCTACAACTTTTCCACGATTTATTATATTTTCAAGGACTGACATAATCGATACATAATTTTATTTCGAAAATAATCTTTGAGTAAGCAGTCATACATTTGCCAATTTCCAAGTTAAAGCTGTCTTTTGCCCGCTCTTTTCATAGTTCGTCCTTACTATGGGACCCATTCTCGCGAAATCCTTATGAAGACTTACAAAATTGGAGATACTTTTTTTGCTTTTTCGTAAAATGTGCATTTATGGGGTTTGACAGTTTCTGCTAAGTTCTTTGTTCTCTGTTAAGATTTTCTACTGAGAATGACGTCCTTATCTTTCACATAAATATAAAAAAATGTTAAAAAATAAAAAATAAAAATATAAGCAGTATAGAATTAGTTGGGTACAGGAAGGAAAGGGATTGCAGATCGAATATAAACTCCAAAATTTTTAGCATATAATTTTATCAAATAAATAAAGTGCTGCAGTATCACAACATTCACGTGCTTCTATTATAAAATATAAGTATATTTCGTTCCTTCGTAAATCAATGTACATACGATTTTTTTTTTTTTTCTCAGGCATCCAGCGCCTTCTCAATCCATATAAAGGTGATCATATTGACGCGATCATATTGAACCAAATCTCACTAATACGAGAGCGTGCTTTTGATGTATAAATGTCATAAAAGTCTTGCGTGAATAGCTTTTTCGTTTTTTTGTTTTTTTCTCCCCTTCAAGCCAAGAAAATTTTCTGTAATAATTATACGTAGAGCCCTTTATCAGGTACCGTGCAAGTAACTGTTCGGAGTGTGTAATCTTACTACTATAATCATTATTCTTACCATTATTGTTACTATGATTAATATTATTATTATCATTATCAATATCAATATTATATTCATTTTCCTCGCGACGGGTAGTGTTGAAAGTTTAGTGAAAGCAATACAGGAACTAGAGCTCGGCAAGGAATGCTTAATCACAAATATGGAGAAAGAAATTTTCAAAAATTATCAGCTATGGAATAAAATTCAATTTAAAGTACAAGCGCTTATTAATATATTCTCCCGAATCCTGCTACACGAGGTCTTAGTATTAAGCGATTTGTATCAATTTGATATCTCATCTTCGACAGTAGCATACCCTAACGAATAGACACGCGTTAATTATAAGCAAAGAAAAAAGAAAGAAAAAAATCATAAGATGATATGTTGTCATCAGATTCAGAATTCGGTTTGAATCTTTCTACCTAATTGAATTTCTTCTAATTACCTGATCTAAAATATATTCGCTCTATCGTTATTTAGATTTATCCTATAATTACCGAGTACATCATACTTCGAGTTGAACGTGCCCTAAAAATCTTCCGAAATCGTAAACGTGCAGTGGAAAACCGATATCCGTCAAATTGTCTCGATTATCCAACTACTCTATAAACTACACTGCAGTTTTTTCGGTTCGACTCAAACACCGATATGTATGCACTTCGATATTTGAGCCGATTAAAGCTCGGAAAGATATTTTCTTTTTCTTTTTTTTGTTTTCGTTTTTGTTTTCTATAAAATGCAAATCCTCTCAGACTTTGAACTTATCAAACAGCATATCTAGGTACTCGCGTAATTAGGCGTCGGTTTATAAACACTTCCCCAAAATAGTATCAAGCCCGTAGGCTCGTGCCTGATGAAAAATAAGAACGGACGATCAGCAACCAGTCGTTTCTGACTTCCATCTTTGGTGAGAATAACCGAGGTAGCAGCAGCAGCCTCAGTCCCTTTTTCCGTAATGTCAATTTCTACTCGATGCAAAACGTCGTCAGCAACAAGCCCCGGATTTCTAAGAGGAATGTTGTTCCGGATATAATCAAGCTGATAGTTTTGTTGATATGAGTTGTCCACGGTGTTTGAGAAATCGCGATTATTCTGTCGAGGCAACTGTCTTCGATTACGCTGCAACTCGTCTCCGGGAGCTTTTCCCTTAACGGTATCATCGTCAACTGTATTTTTCGCACGCTCTTCTCCGTTCTTCGATACCGCACTTCTTTCCATTCGTAATTTACGCGAGGTCGGACTTCTGCGACGTCTCCGCCTCGAGATTCTACTGATGCTGAATCCAGTTGCCCATTGCTCCACGTGATAACCACGCACCCTATCATCGTAGCTGAATACATTCGGTCTGGTATTTTTCACCTCCTGAACACCTTCCTCCTTGTCCTTTTCTCCTCCAAACCTTGTGACGGTGGAAACACTGGGTCCTGCTGAAATTATACTCAGATCCGCGGTAGCAGGATCGAAGAGTGAATTCAGACCCAACGACTGCAGTGCATCTCTGAGACTCAACGTGCTTGATAACTTCATTCGGGGAAAACCGATAATGCAAGTTTGATTCCGCATGTTCCTAATCAGATTGTCCAAGACCTCAGCATTCAGGCGACGCTCTAACGACCGTAATGCATCCCCGCCCTTGTCGTTAGGTAGTAGAACGTACATTGTCATCTGGAACAGACGAGTATCATGTGAGATAAGCTTGTGGTTTGACCCTTCGAGTAGAATTTTGTGTCCTTTCAAAATCAGTTGAAGTTACAAATCTTGCGGGATGATCTTTAGATTCTTACCTCCCGTCCTTTGTATGGAAGTCCCAAGATCTTAGTCCGCAACTGTTTGTCCTCAAAGAATGGAAATTCACCACCGTTGTACATCATGTCAACGATGACAGTCTCGCTGGGAGAGACGGTGAAAGGCTTTCTGAAAAATTGGAGAAATTTTCGTCGTAGAGATCTCCTCGGGACTGAGGTGAGCCTAATGAAAATTGTTCAATCAGCTTACCTCCTCGTTGAACCATCGATGAAATGCTGATCCCACTCTCCATTAAAGTACAAAGCAGATGCTAAGATGACACTGGTCTGAGGTGGAGGTGGACTGCTCAAAATTTGCGGAATTTTTCCACGCGTTTTATCATTCACCCAAGCATTTACCACCTTCTGAGCCTGGCCTCCATTGTTTGCGTAGTCCAAATTTATAACTTCGGCCTTGTAGAAGCCTTGGGCAGCTGCCTTAAATTCACCCCTAATAGGATACCCATCCTAAAAATAATATTATATTATAAATTATATTGTGCTACGAAATCGATTGGAGTTCATTCACATTCTGGTAATGCTCATGGTTTTAGAGAAAAATAAATAAAAATTAATATACCCGCATCAAAGATTTCTAATGATTACGTAAACGCACGGTTGTTTGATCAAAAGCGAAGGCTGTAGAAATTTAGCGAGGATTTAATGGAACTAGGAATAATATTTTCGAGAGTATTTTACCTGAACGAATATCCCGTTTGCGAAAGATGTTTCCGTCGATGAAACGCCTGGAACACCTTGAACGGCGGAAATGAGAGCACCGTACATTTGGTGAATCGATTCAGAGTCCCTCGAAATATCTAGGCCGGGAATGTTCAGTCCTAGGACGGCTGATACTTCTCTAAATGTAGTCGTTGCTGATCCCAAAAGCACCAAAGCCAATGTAGCCGCTACGCTGAGTGGTGAAAATATAATATTTTCACGAGTTCCAGGAGTGTATCGACTGCGAGTAATCGCAACAGCGTCGTCCATATTCAAGGCGAATTTCAGAACACCGTCTGAGATCACGCCATTAATCTGTGAAGCAAGAAAATGCATAAATTAAAAAGATACTCATATACTGTAATGCGGAATCGAATATTCAATTCCAATGGCCGCAGAAGAATCTTGTAAGCATTGGCACCGAATTAGAAACCAGAAACAACATTTAAACCAGTTTTATGGTACACCCACATGCATACTGAAGATTTTATAGTCTCATTTTACATTATTTATAAAACTAACCGGTGATCCTGACGTTATTGATGATACCTGCTGATTACTCCGTCCCGGTATCGGCGCTTGAGAAGGTCGTGAGGAAGACGCGCCAATTCCGCCAGATGGCGAATTTCCAGAAACGATGTTATTGATTGGTGAAACATAGGGTTGATAATTCTGTGATCCAGGCGTAACAGCTAGCATTGAATCAAATTCATCCGGGTAGATGATCTTTTGGCCCATAGACCAAGAGGCCAAGGTTGTTAATATAAAAGCCAGCTTCATTTCTGCAAGCAATCAAAGAGTAACGAACACATTTAACGATTTGGTGCTTGCAGGTCGGTTTATATTTGCTGTATCATTCTAATTTTACTGCGATAACCAAGGCTCAAAAATTGATTGCTCAGCTGAAGAGTCCAAACATCTATAATCGCCAAGGTTTATTCGATAGGCAAATTAATGGCTATAACTTTGATGGAGGCATTGATTCTCCAGTAAATATCATGAATAGAAATATGACCAAGTCCTTCGGTTATTATTGGAAATACATAAATTATGTATGCGTCATTCAGATCTTGAGAATGAATAACCGCGTGTTGAATTCACATTTTCAATCATGGTTTTCTCGTGTTGACAGTGAGCCGTCAGTTTGGAGTATGGGAATGTTACTTCTAATGCGCAAACCTACTTGGTTGATACCAGCTCGATCAATTTCACTTAGCCGTAGCCGCTTATTTAGACAAATTAAGGTTTCCAACCAGCAAACGCTACGTCTACATCGCGTGTCGCTTATAATTTCCCAAGCATTAAATGAAAAGCTTTTAAATTACTCCGCAAACTTGGTAAACATGAACTCTAATGACTATGTGATAATTATTTGGACCTAATTCCTTCTGTCTTCTTTCACTTTCACCGTGACCGAAAGGTACACTGCAGACGTAGCCAAGAAATATAATCTGCAACGGTAATCGCGAATGGCAACGTCATTGACCGTCATGAATACGTACTTCACGCATGATTACGCAGTATTATTATTATTAAGAGCTTCGAACGAGATCAAAGATCAATAGCAGCTATTAATAAACGGCGTAATTTGTCGACCACTTCAACGAGCAATGTCGCCTATAACATATTCATAACAACTTCTCGTTATGTTTATCAATGTGATAAAACTAGTTGAATTGATGATTATTGTACCCTGTCATCAACCAGCTATGATTGGACTCGACGTAATAATTTCGCATATACCTATAACGTAAGCTAAGAATCAGCATTGATCAACTTATTCCCAGCTGGTGCCTTATGACTTTTTATGCACTCTAGCTTCATCGGGGCTTGCCACGTGCTAAGTTAATGATGATGAACATCAATGAAGCCTAGCTGAATAGCGAAGCTATAAATTGTCAGCCAGCCAATGACTAATGGCGAAGATCAACCCGGGTTAGAAAACCTCGTAGATGTAGGCACGATGTTTGATCGCACAAGGTAACGCACTTCTATTAGCAAGCGGAATATATAGTATAAGTGATTGCACGAGGGAAAGTTAATACACATGTATATGCAGGTAAGTATATACACATGTATATGCAGGTAAGTATATACCCATATATGAGCCCATGTATATAATGTGGTACATGCATAGAATTCGACAGCTATTCACCTGAGAAACTCAGACAGCTGCATCAGCCTTCAGCATTGACCTATGTCTACATCCATCGATTAACACCTCAGACCTCTACGCCATACTGACGATTGCTATAACTCTTTTATGGGTGTCACAACCAGTTAAAACCGGATGCAAATTATTCAAACGAATGGTTTTTTCATGTTTAAGCTTAGAGCTTATAAGGCACTTTGTGTCTTAGACGCGGTTATCGATCTTCTGGTGCTGATACAGCAGCTGGTGAACCAGTGAGAGGTATAAATTCATCGAGAGGAACAATAGAAACAATTACAGAATCAAGGCGCGTTCAAGATTGACGTACTTATGGTTCAATTATTTTCATGCTTCAGTGGACACGGTGATGGCACTTAGCATTCTACTGGCAATCGATCAGAGTCCTTGGGATTCTAGATCTGTAATGAATCTGGCAATGAACGAAAGAACGAAAAGACAAGATTCTTTTTCGACAATTTTCATCAACTTTACGTGCTACCGTTATTTATAGGATGTTTTATTAGCCAGCTCCTTCAACGATTCAACGCGACTTCGACATACAGCTATGGTAAAAAAAGGAGTTCAAAGATCCAGAGTGATCTCTCGTGCGAAGCCAACCGCGACCCATTATTCTAACGGAATTTTTATGCTGCACCAAATTCGTGCTTTTTAATCTACATAAGAGCGTTATTTCTCTTCTCTGTTTTTGCGTGGCAAATATACCTGTCTACTGAATTACGAAGATACAGCTAATTCAAATTAGGAATGAATAAAAACAGTAAGCATTGTGTAATAAGTATTGGCAATTCACGTATGACCGATAAAAATTTAGAAAGTTTTTCGTTAGAATCACTCAGAAGTTTGAAACTCTAAAATTTGAGTATTAATTATGAATAAAGTCGTTCATCTTTCGCTGTACGCAGTACAACTGATCACAGGATGCTAGAGATCAAATAATTTTAAAAAACAGAAAAACACTTAGGTGTGAATTATCTCACGTGAGGATTTCGGTGTTAGGATTTAATCTCAATCGCTGTGGTAATTAGTTAACCCATAAATTGAATATTCAATCTATATATTGCCATGTGGCTATTTATAAAGCGAATTCTCTGTGTAGTGGAGTTCCGTCGCGTGCAGCATAGTATGTATGACGAGTTCAACATCACGCACGCGACTAGAATTGCATAATTTCTGTCCACATCTCACGCTAGCCTCATATACAGCCTGAACAAGTTTAAGTGAAAATTATTCTTATTGCTGAGCCTAATTACGTAAGTAATAGAGGTAGTTTGAAATTGGTGTGCTCAGAGTTGGTCGAAAACTCGTCACCTCGCAAAGTAGTTAGGTACGTCTCGTTAATAAACTCGAAGTAAACAAGAATATAAGCTGCACAAGTCCCATGCATTTGATCGTTACTTTGAATTCAAAACTTTTTCCGGGTTTCAGATGGTAAGTAGGATTGTTCGATTTTCGCAGATTCGACGTCGATTCAAAAACGGATAAGGACAGGATCGTCGATGTTGGATTGGGACGCCAAATATATTCACTATCACCACACATTTAGTAATTTTACACTTACTAGACGTTTTCTTGATCACAATTCTAATTCTTATACGTAAGCAGACTACACCGTAAGCGATGGGGACCAGTTCATTGACCACAAGGTAATCAGGTACCCGGACAACAGCGTATATATACGATTTGCATATTTATGCGTACCTACATACGATATGCGGGTATATTTTTATTTATAGTTAAGTGTGTATGTGCATGTTGTATACCTAAGTGTTACTCAGACGTATGTAAATAGTGTACCATAAGTTAATCAAAGAAAGATATAATTTTCATGCGGTTTCATCCGCATACATATACTACATGCGATGATGAGAGATTTAATTGTCAATTCCCATTTAGCCACTTTATTAAATAAACTGCATTTTCCGATCCACCGAAGAATCTACACCGTCATACGTAACGTAATCGGAGTTTGAACCAGCACCGTTGGCATTTACTGACAATAAGCATTACTAGTGAATTGACTCAACCTGATATATATATATTTGTCGTGATCACATCGCTGGTAATATAAAACGTGACTTATTATCAGTTATCTCGTATAAAAATACAACTTTAATAGATTTAACTTGAAAATTTTTCACGTACCTATACAAAAAGAAAAAGCCTGAAGCCATGTCGTGGAGAATCGTATTCTTTACGCGCGTATGTAAATTTCCATAGTTTCTAAGGAAACTTTTCTAAAACGTTATCGAGTACCTAAAAAATTCATTGCAAAGGAAAAGCTTATGAAATTGTCGTCGAAATGGTCCTAATTCATTGATTGGCTTCTGATGCCTAATTTCGCCAGGTTTTCCCTGTCTTATGATACAACATCGTATCGCAGAATATAGTTCAACAAGATCGTATCTCCCTTGAGGGAAATGTTGTTGAACCAAACCCTGAGATATCAGGTTGTTCCGCTCAGCCGTCAGCATGCATATATGTGTAAGTTAGAGATACGGTATACGTGATTCTACGGGTATCCCATATGCATGAATGTACATTACAGGTATATATCAGTATAGGTGTATCTCACAGTGTCCGAATCCACATGTGACATAGAGATAAGTTATACATGATATATTATCATATCTGTATAGTATATACGTATACGTGTATCATATAGGCGTATGTATTTGTGTGGGACGTGGATATGGATGAAATATTCATTTTGCGACCGAGGTCGGACCGGAATATTATTGAAAAATATTTGAAGTCGGCAGATTCGTCGGGTAAAACTTTTTCGACTGTAATAGTCTTCGAATTCTTTGTAGTATTGAATCGTACGAATTTTAACTGGACCAGCGACTATTGTGACGCCGAATAAAAATATCTGGTTATTCCAACGACAACAGCTTTTTCTCGCGATCATGCGTTTACATCTTAACTCCGAGTCTGATCCACCCAATAAAAGCATCAAGTAATCGAAAATCGGTTTAGTAAACAGGTTCGAAAATATTGGAGTGTTAATTTTATTGACATTTCTTGGATTCCGAATATGTAAATTATTTTATTATTCATTGCCGGCTTTGCGTTCCGCGGAGATCGCGTTTCTGCAGTAATAAACGATTCAATCGGATAATCGCGAATTGAGATTATCGATTTTTAATAACTTTGTAAAACAGGATCTCTGGCGGAGCATCGTAGCCAATGGGGAAATCGGTAACTTGTTAGAAAGTGTGTACCTATGAACAACCATCATTCCTAAGCAAAAAATAAGTTTCGGCGTCCTTCGCATATAATGACGCAATATATTATGTCTATATGGCTAAGTTAAGTAGGAGTTTAATTATAGAAATCTCAGACTGAATCTACGATCTTATACTTAAAACTGTTTATGATTCAATAACCAGTTACAAACCAGCAGCTTTTTTTTTTATTTTATTTTTTGTTTTTTAGCAATAATTTTTCGGTTCTTATCTATAACGCCGATTCGTCAGGTTTTTATTAATAGTTGTAACATTTCATACGGTATAAATGTACTGAATAAATTCGTGAAACAAATTTACCTCGTTGATTGCTAGATGCACGAAATCGTGACCGGCATGAAGAAGAGTGAAAGCAGTACTCCGAGATAAACGCGGGTTATGGGGTCCGGAATTAAGCACAGCACCCCATTGTCTCGTGAGTTCATCGCCGATTGCGAAAGCTCATAGTAATGTAAAACAGGAAGTGTGTTTAATCCGTTGAGATTACAATTTTTAGTCAAGAATAATAATTATGCCTCTCGAGTAATGTAAACGCTGAGTAATTGCTGTAGTTTAAACTAACTGGTCCACCCTCTGGGCTTAATTGTTTCACAATGAATTTTCTATTGCCCGAACAAAAAAAAAGAAAAAAAAAACCAGTACCTACGTAAATTAAAACTCCATATCCCTACGTGCATTCTCACTCGCAAATTGATCGCAAATTGCAAGTCAGGATTCTGGCATCACATAAGGAAACCAATAAAATTTCGTAATAAATGGAATGTATTTATACATTTCGCTCTCTTTCCTCATTCGTAACTGCCCATAGCTAACAATATCAGATTCGACTTGGAATTGCTTTCTCCGCAAAGATCTAATGCAAGCAGATTTACACACGATCTTGTGAGTATTGTAATATCGATACTACACTATGTCAACTATTGCTCATAGGAATATCGTCGCATTACCAAAAGTGACTACAGCATTCCTCTTCATATGAGAGAAAAGCTACCTTGAAATCTTGACGATCTTTCAGAGGAATTCATATTATACAAATATACACCGGGTATTCCTTGAAATTAAGTGCTCATAAGTATACAGGTATAGATATAGTACATATACCTGTATGTGTACATTCATGTATGCACGATTAATCCAGCTAATAGAATATATGAGGCATTCACACAAAATATATGAATGTTTGTTCGAGCCAACGTTTCCTGATTATCAAATTCATTTCGATGAGCAAATACAAGTCATTTCGCGATGTGTACTCATATTTCACGCAATATTTCATACACCAATTCGGAATGTCTTAGGCAATATGGATAATGTCAATTCTCCTGTAATTTTTTCCATTTTATTGATAAACGCAAAGTAATAATTGGCTTCGGCGCGGAATAAACAAACCGGATTCATACCTGCGCATACTGATTTCTGTATTCTGTATTCTACATTCCCCCGATGAATCCGGGCATCAAATGTCACGATGAAAGGAGATGCAAGGTTATCAATTAAAATAGACTAGCTAATCTCCCGAACGAGATATTATGTAATAATCAATAATGGTAAATAACGAAACAAATATCGCTATACTTCGGTAGTAAGCATAGTAATTATTCGTAATAGTTTCTCAATTACTTCGCTGCGAGACTTTTTATGGGTATCTTACTATTACCTATAATTATCAAAAACTGATCTATAGATCGTAAATAAAATCTGCAAAACCAGCATACATCCACAAGATGTTATTTCCGTTAAGACTGAGGTTAGTCAAAGACTGTGGATGTAGATAATTATTCTTAAAAATTATGCCGTTGAAATTCATGAATGCCGAACTTCCGTCACCTCGCATATGGCACATGAAGCGTATTGTATCGCAGCGTACGCATCTGGTCAATGAATTTGCGCGGGAAATCTCGACGTTCTATATTTGAATTAAATTGCTGCATAAAACCGTGATAAACAAAGAATTTAGTTTCCTGAATTATAGCTTATAGGATGACGTGATTTTGTCGAAGACGAGAGGTGACCGAATGAGACGCTTATAAAACTTCGTGACGGAAATGAAAAAATCAATTGCTGTAATACAAGATTTCACATTTTTACACATGCAATAAATATATTTATAGCATGGACGGGGTATCGATGACCTTTCATCCTGACTGTATCTGTTCCATCTTTCAGCATTCGCGATATGTACTTTCAAATGTACTTCCACATCGGCTACACGCTCATCTACGACAAACTCCTGGTTTTTGATTAATCAACTGATTGCCGATTAGCAACTACAAGCAATTCGGTGCAAAAGCTGGTCACGTCCAGACTAACAAATCGCGATTGTTTTTATACGTTATACGAGTATCGTAGTGCACTTACCTATGACGTTAGTATCGCACTTTCTTCTCGATTATCGGATTACTGGAAATCTCTGTTACCGTATCTCTGTAGTCGTCAATATTTCGACATTTTGGAAAAGGCAAAAATCACTTCACTGTAGTTTATATGTATGTTGATCACAGGGTTCTGTTCTGCGTAAAACGCTGCTTTCGTCGAATGAATATATTTCGTGCACAAGTTGTAAAACCGTTTTCCCTTTCGGTTGGTAACAATTCAGTTGAAAAATTTGAAATTTATCATTGATTTCCTCGACGCAAAAACTGGTCAAGTTTCAAAGTAGAAGAGACCTGTTTTTGTTCCGCTCTCTTGGTCGACTGGCCGCGATATCGACTGCTAGTTGTATTTACCGCGCTCGCCGCGTCCCCCACTACACCAATCCGCTCTGCTCTATGCTAGAAGTACTTAATCAAAAATCAGAAGAGGATTACCGGTATTCCTATGGGCCCCGTGAATCACCGTGCAATTTCATACAGAATACCAAAAACAAAATTTCGACAATTCTGCTGGCAATAATTTGATCAATTATTATGGGATAATAAATTTATGGAAATCTGAGCGAAGTATTCAATTTTTTTTTTTTCCTTTTTCTTTTGTTTTTTTTTCATCGGTAAAATCGATTTTCGACAAGATGCACCTGTTCTGAGATATATACTATACGTGTGTCATTCATTAAAGCAAAAAAATATAACACATGCATAATCTGCAGTGCAACGTTTAACTCGACTTGCATGTCTACACTTACATATATGTAGCTGGAAAAACCAGGACTCTGGTTACGACTGACAATAGGTATCTTGACAACGCATGGTCATAACATCTGATTGCCATTTCGCGAGCTCGAGTTTATGAATAGAATCGCTGATTATAATGATGCGAGATTAATGCGTACTGGCAGGGTGTAGATAGGTTTATAAATTATAGTAACGGATTTTTTTTTTTTTTTTCGTCAAATTTATCCTGATAATGATTATTTTCAGCATTTCAAGCAGTTCTGACCGTAGGCTACAGTATTTTAAAAAATAAGACGTCAATGCAGTACTTACCCACCTACCAATCAAAATTCCTTAAGAAATTTTACGCTATCGCACATTACGAAACGCATTAAATTCATAACAACGGTTTACATATGGCGAGGTTGCTCAATCCGAGGTTTCAAGATAGCTGTCAAATATTTGTCTTCTACGAAATTCTAATCACTATCGTTATACTCCACGATTACTAATGAACTTACCTAGTTATTAGTCAGATACGAGTCTTTATCACCCATATGTTAACTCAGCCTGTGAAATTTTGTCTCGTTTCCTTGACACGATGAAGGTGACGATGCAGATTATAAGAGATAAGAATTTTCATACGTCACGTTGCTTCGTGGGTGACCAAAAATTCTGAGGATCGAGAGTATACTCAGTAGATTGAGATTGAGATGAGAAAATCTTTCGACTAATCATAGTGACGAGAAGATTATATGCAATTCGAGTTTTATGATATACAGAAAACTCGTTGCGATATCATTCTGATGGAATTATTTTAATGATTTGATAATTTGTTGAAGGGATTAACGCGATTTTGGTAACTCTCATTAGATTGACATTTTCGTATCAATCTGTTGAAGCAGAGAAAGCAAAAGGATCCTGAGACGCAAAGTAGCGATTCGGTTCCTTAAATTTGAAAAAATTAGACTATCAATGCAATGTTCCAATGTCTTAGAAAAATATCCTTTCTTTCTAACCATAAGTCATATTACGATCTCCAGCTCGTTTTTATGCTAAAAACGTGTCTCTCGGTTTTGTACCAGATATGAATAAAATATTTCAAAACGTGATGTGAATTTACCATGTATTAGGTATACGAGCGTATGATTTTAACAATTGTCAATGCGTTGCCCTAAACGATCGGAAGTTATCAAACTTTGCGGAGATCGTTGATAACCAAGGAATGGACTGCGGAAGTTCCGACGTGGATCGGCACTGGGTTTTCCCGACATTTCGATCGGATGGGGGACACGCGTGACTAACGTCACGTTCGTATCTATCTATCTTGAGGGATATACGTGCCTCATAAAGCCGACTGCGAATTCTCACGCACCACCAGGGCTTGTAGGGAATTGGTGTTTCTCCGAATGTCTCGCGAAGTTTAATCGCTTGAATAAAGATTCACCCACTTCAAAATCCTCGACGATTCATGAAATAATGACTCAACTTCCGAAAACTATAAACAAAATTATCGCAGGTAGAAAAAAAAACGACACTTCACATGGGAGCGGTGGATTCCCGGTTTTTATTACAATTCTGTAACCGAAATTCCCATACCTAGAATATACGATGAACCATCTTCAAACAAGAGTCACGATGTGTGGGTTCGTAGTAGACGAAAAAGGATCGATGAGAATCAAAGTGGATTCGTTTTACAATTTACAAATCCGCGTTTTTTTCAGATTTCAGATCGTCTCATTAGAGGTTCCAGCTGATTGACTCTTTATCGATTGTTAATCAAACGATTTTTTTTTCTACTTGATCTACGCCGATCAGTTTTCATAATAATATTGAAAATTGATTGAAAGCTGATGATGAATAACGAATGAAAGTTATTGGAAGGAATTGATGTTCTGAATACCCCAATCAGGCTTTTTGTTGGATTGCTTTGACCCAGAAATGAATATCCTTTTAAATCTATTGTCAATTACTCGCAGCCGCTCTTTTCTTCGCTAACTTGCGTATGAAGACTGAGGCTAGTGATATGAGATTGTAATGAAAAATGAAGCAATTCTGTAGAAAAAAAAAAAGAAAATCTAATAATGGTATCAGAAAAGCTCATAGTTTCAACGTATTATCAGTTGACATCATTTCAGGTGATTATTGCAGTGTTTGAAATTTAGGATTCTAATTTAGGCCAAGGGTGCATAGTCTTAGTTTATTACCCTAAGTATCTCGCAAGCAAGAGTTAGAACTATACGAATTGGTCCTATTGAATACAACCCCGTAGGCTGTATACCGTAGCGTGCAATTAACATTTGTTGCGCTAGCGCAGAATAATTATGCGTTAGATATTATCTAGAGGAGTTTGCAGAGTTATAGTACCCTTATCTTCTCCGGTAACAGCTTTGCATATCTACAGCATTTCTACGTATTTATCTACGTATATAAGTTACCGCATCTAACTTGCCTATTGTCCAGTTAAATAGCCAGCAGAGTCGATTATATTCTATTGTAATCGCTTAGGTATATTATACGAGTGACTCATATATGCCATCCGCGTTAAGGCAATTGCCAAACTGTTGTACATGGAATTTCTAAAACTCATATACACCGTTTTTCCCACAGCAGAACTGAAAGCAGATGATTCGCAGTCTTCCACTAATTCATGTCATATTCCGCCAAGACTGCACCCAGGCTTTTGTTATCAGATTGAATTTGAAAATTTTGTGTTCAAAAATCGAGACGATTGGAAATGAGTTATTTCACTAGGAAAATAAATGCGACATGTGACAGTTGACTTTTCTTGCACCGGACGAGGTGTGTTTCGACTTTGGATAATCGTCGAATTTTAGGTAAATTCAAGAAAATAGATAAGACGAAAGGGTGTGCCTATATCCGTCGCAGTTTTATAATCTCTGGGAATTTCCATTTTACAAACGTAATGGGGTACGAACGGGATGAACTGATTATGCGATAAAACGTGAGCTTGTCCTTTTTGATTTTCTTTTTTCTTCCTATGAGGATTTTTTCTGACTTCCCACGCCGACAGATGACTGTGAATCCCCGGTGGTGAGTTTCATGAGATATGGAGCATCTTATCACTGAGGTTTTCTATATCCCGTATAATTTTTCTTTATACCATACACCGGTTTTTATAAGAATAATAGCGAGTCACCGATAATTATCATATAACATCGCTACGTCCCCTTATCGTAGGACAATTATTAATTCATTGGAAATACCAGCGCCGCAATATAGAGCGAAGATTATTGGACTGACCAGTCTTATAATCCTACCTTTGTTCTGACATTTAATAAGCTGGTGGCAATGGGAGATTCCTATAATTAAAAATACCGCGTCGTGAAGACCTTGGAGTTGAAAGTGTGAAAATTATGGCTGGGAAATACCAAGGGGGGTAGTTACGCCCGACCCTTTAAACTAATTTTATGGCATACCAGCAAAAATCCCACAGGATTAACCCTACTGAGGAATTATTAGTATGGACAACACGTTGCTGGTGGTACATTGTCTTACGCCCACATGGTCGCCTATTGTTCTTTCTTTCGGCTTGAAACATCCAAGTAAATACCCCATACCTGTAAGCCCCAAAATCCTGAATCCCGGTCGTAGCCTCGACCCTCGTCAAATCTGACGAGTAGGTAATAGTTGAAAAAAATTTTAGGTGATCGAGTTATTGGCCAGTTTGCAGCGATGCATGATCTCGAAGCCTCGAAATAAAATAATGATTTTTGCCCAATTTTCCCATAGATTTATTATTCATATTCGATCCGGAATACTTAGAATTACATCGTTTTTTTTTTTTTTTTTTTTTTTCAAAGACTACACCTCGATTTATACGGACTTCGAATCCTGATCAGTGTATAAAGCCATTCATATCCAATGAGCCTCTAAACTGTTGGCAGCCTTTATAGAGGAGTTGGACTCAGTTTTGCAAGAGCAAAAATCAGATGCATCCTGGGGTTGTCGAAAGCTTGAAAAAGCGGTTTCGAGTAGGAGTTCCTCCTCTGCTCTTCAAATGAAATGAGTAAAAATCTACGTTTCAAATTTGCAGCGGCTTGAGGCTTCTCTTTTTAGATAACCCGGGTCAGGGTTGAGGGTCCTCTCAAAGTAAGAGCACTGCGGTTTATATATGTTTCGAAACTCTCAGTACGTAATAGGATAAGAATCTCCTCTCATGCAAGATAGATTTTGTAAGTTTAGAAAATGCTCATTTAACAGTTTGAATCTATTATTATTATCTAAAAACTTTCAACCAGACATTTCATTACAAACATGCCATAATTCATTCCCTCTCTCAGTACTCCGTCTAAATTTTTATTCAACTGTCTAATCGTGAGTTTTTAAAAACCTCAACAATTCATGATCCCAGGATTTTAGCCTGTAAAAAAATATCTCGCAAAGCCTTCGAGACTCTTTGGATTATTTCACGTTGTTTGTCCGTATTCATCGTCATTCTAATAACTTGAGAAGATTGGCCAATTTCAAGAAAATTTTTCACACCGATAAGTCTGTGCAAACTGCGTGAACTTTTTTAAGATCGTACCCAGTCCAGCGCCAAATTTTATTGTCTAGGTAAACCGCATGGGTATGAACTAAAAAGAAAGTATGGATGGTGGAGCACTTTGAAATTCTATTAGGGCATAGCTCGGCGATATAACTGTTAAACGAATTTCACTACCCATCAAATCATCCAAATTTTAATATTAACGTCGTATACCGTTTTCATTTTTTCCAGAGATATTTACGCGGATGTTGCAAATAAATGAAACAAAGCGAAGGAACCCACGTATATTGCACCATCCCTGTAATTAATTATAACCGAAACGTTCCCAGTTCGTTAAATTACTCCAAATAAAGTCGGAGCACAGTTTGCGCCGATCTCCCAACCTCACATCACTACGAAATGTTCAATTCGTTAAAATTTACGGATCTCATCCTTTCACTGACGGGATCAAGGTATGTGCAATAATAAGAAATCCATATCACGACTGTAACAATTCATTCTATGATTGCAAAACCGTATAATTAATCGCAAGATTCGCAAATCCGTTAATCAACGGTATATTGATATTTAAAAAACGAATATCGATACCCTGTTATTACTCACGGTCAATTTTTGCCAGTTAAAAGATCAAATTACGAACAGGAGTTTGACATTTGGAATTAGGCCGATCGTGAGTTTCATGAAGGTATGGTTTTAATCTTCATTTAGATACTGCGTCATGACGTGGTAAGATTTTCTCAGAGGTCTTGTGAGTAGTTGGCTTTTTTGAATGCTAATGACAGGATGCTGTTTCGCCAACAGAATTAATCCATTAAAGTTCTTAAGCGTTAAGCTTCTTCGAGGAAGTCTGTGACACTACTATTTGAACCGCACATGTTTTGACGCTATGACTTCAGAGAGCTAAGTACATTCTTTTGTAAGATGTGACAAATGTCTCGCATATATTTTTAGAATTGATTATATTCCTTCCAGCGTGACAGTATAGCTTGTCATTAATATAAAATCAACCGCGTTAACTGACTAAACCTGACGCGGATTTTTTCACTTTGGTTTTTTTTTTTTTTTTTACCGAATAGATCAACTTCCGGGTCCGTAAGCCGAAGATATACCCTCGCTGACGTCTTCTAAGACACGAGCCTGGTTTTACCCTGATCTAAGCCGACCTTTCAAATCTGAATCAATATTTATTGCCAATTTTTTTGTTATCCTACAAGCCGTATATATATAAACTGGCTGAAAAAGGTAAAGAAAAAAAAATTATCACGACGACCTTCGAGTATTATTTCGGTAATGACATGTACAACAATGAGCAATCATAAAATAGCCGGGTTTCGTAGTTAACAATACATAAATTGGTTATCTTCGTGCAGGAAGTGGCCCGCGAGATACAGGCTCCAACTTCAATGCTGTAGGAATAACACAACGTGTTAATAATACCTAATTGCAAGTTTGACAAATTTTTTATCATCCCAGAGCCACTAAAGATATGACTGTGAGACTTCGAGATTTGAGATGTACTTGGATATGTAATTCTTCGTCAATTTTTTTTTTTTTTCTTTTTTTTCTTCTAATTTTCTGGGATTGGGGACAACGACTCGAAGTACGAACTACAGCTGCGTACAGGAGCCACACCATAAAATATGTTGGGCCTGACTATGATTCTTCGGGAAAATATATCTACTTAGCGAATTAATAAACAAAAATTTTTTGCTTCGCCAATAATTATTATAAGAGAATAAATGTGCCAAAACATCAGAGGTTTTCCAAAAGTAAACGAGGCTTTCATATTTCATTGACGTGTTAATTAATTCAGAACGGAAAAACTTCTGGCATCTAGAAATGGTTTTTGGCGAATAAAGGGGATACGTTTGTCTCGAGTGAAAAACCGTTGCAAATATATTAAAGAATGTGTGAATTTGTAAAAAATAAAAAATTGCCTGAAACGGTGACCGTGGCCCTCCCCATTTCTATTAAATTCATTCTCATGAATACAAATCATCATTAGCCTTCGGAGATCCGGGCTATCTACTCATCGAAACGTGAATAGAATTTGTATAATTTCATTTACTTTTTAAATTCGCGGAGCCTGACGTCCGCGTCGGCGGGTGCATGAAAACGTCAAAATCGATACTCCTTCTTTGTCCCACTTTTGCCAGGCCTATATTGATCGTCAAGAGACATAAAAAATTCATGGCCTAGGGTTTGGATGTGTTGGTTATCTCCACGAGTGAAAACTGTTGATTGACAAGGAATTCTCTCTGCGCTATTCGTCGTTAAAAAATTGGCACATTAAAATCGTCGAATCAACACCGGTGAGATTCGGACTAGAAACACCGTTTTTTGAATGTGAAAAAAATCAACAAAAACAAAAACCGGAGGCATCCCACCTAAGTAATTCGCAAAATTATTCTTTGCCAAAGCTGTTATTGTTAGTCAATTTGTGTATACGATGTACAATGGGAACGATAATTCGTCCTTTCGCACAGGCATAAGTGTAATAAACCATGTAGTACGTGTCTAACAACTGATTGCCATCTAGTTTGTCAATGAATTTCACTGAAGCGTAAAATACATACGGTTGAACCACACTGCTAGAATTTGTCCCGTAGAATGACAATACTGAACGATGAGTCATTCGCACGTGCTTCCGCTTTTTTTTCTTTTTTCTTTTTTTTTTTTTTTTAGTATTACCACGGTTATTTAGTTATGGCATTTTTCATCCTGTAGCGCAGGATATAACCGAGCACTCATTCATTGGTCAAAGTTTTTAATCAACTTCCTGTATGAAGAAACAGGGTGGTCGACTGCACCATCAAATCTTTTTACCATATTAACGTACGATTAAATACGTAATACGAACAAGCCATATGCTATATTTATTTCTGTTACTTGTTACATTCGTTGGAAATGTTTCGTCGCATCTATACGTGCCTTTTATAACATTTGTGATGGTCAAAATTGTCCCACACAGTTTTACGAAGCTACATTATAGGTCCAAAGATCTGAATGAACAATAATTGATTTTGTAATCAGACTGCGCATTTTCTTGCAGGAAGATAGAGCCCGTTATCCTTACTTAAATTCTCATATAGAATTCGCGGATGAAATAAGCGCACAAGATATATTCGGAAGTAATTCTTGTGTGGAACGAAACTTAGCCAATTCCGAAATATTGGTCGGTTTTTCACGGTGAAATTCTGCAATTCTAAGTACTTCTGATGATCCCTCTTCCGTCAACGTAGTCGTCATAACGTCCTGCTCTGAATCATTTGCAACAACCATATGCGACGAGGACAACTTCGCGTCTGACGGCTTTCTGCAACCTTGTTTGAATTTGTCTTTCAGTTCCGTCACAAAATCATCATAACTCGAGTTCTTTTGCTGGCCTTTCCATTTGTTTACATCCTTGAAAGGGTTCGTCAAGGTCTTCGCGTCTTTGTCAGCCTTTGAAGTATCCGCGTCCTCCTTCACTGCTGTACTCACCTGCTCTACCTCATCGATCACTTTTCCGTTTGGAAGGTCAACTCGCCTAGCTGGAAAGTAGACGATCTCCACATCGCTAGTAAAGTTCTTGATTAGTAGAGCGGCAGATCTATTCAAACCCATGTTGATCCTTTTCTCGTCAATTTTATAGAATTTAAGGACGTTCAATGCCCCAATATCAACGATCGCTAGCATGTCTTCCTCCAGAGTTTTCTGCGATACTCGAACCTCGTTATTTCTCTCTTGGATCTTTTCCACCTCCATTAGTTGACCATCATCTGAGAATTCGCATTCGAAAGTCTGTGTCCCACTTATTTTCGCCTTGACCCTGCTCGTAGCCTCTATCCCTCGGGGCGGGCCATCGTACCTAAAAACCTGATGTGTCCGGGTGAACACCATGGCTTCAGGTTCACATTTATCGACCAGTTTCTTCACTTCACACTTCGGATTCTTGTTACTTTTGTCATTAACCACCCTAGGATGAAGAAGGCATCCACAACGGTCCGTTTTCGGAACATCTAGGTGAACGATGTGGTGATCGAACCCCACAGCGTCGTTGGAATCTTCTATCACTCCATTCTCTTCATCAGCCACTGAAGTACGAATGCATTCCACTTTCGAAGGAATGAGGTACACGCCCTTCGGCGTGTGGACATTCGGCACCACGGCTACGATGTGTGAACTCGTAATCTGTGGCAGTTGCTGATGTGATTTCCTGTTCGAATAGTGGGATTAAACTACGAATCACTCTGTGCGATAGTACTAAAACATGTTCTAATATCTCCTATAGAAGCGTATGTGGTCTTTAGGCCGTGTCATCAAAAACCACCATCCACATCTCACTTCCGGTACAGGACGTCATATGTGACGCAGGGATCTACTATACGAGCCTCAAGTTTTCATATCTTTCTAGAAAATAGCATAGCACAGCTGAAGGATAGGACAAATGTGGTTAAATTACCTCGCGAAAGACTCAGGCACGTCAATTTCGTCGTCAATGTCCTGTGCAGTAGCCGTAGCTTGCCACATGGTGTGGTCGACCTCGGTATCGGGGCTGACAAATTCATACCGCGACTCACACGTACTGTGGTAACGGGATATTCCAGTATGTCGACAAAGCTCTTTAACCTCAAGCCAATGTTCCGACAAGAACACCAACAGGGGCTTGTGTTCTTTGTCTGGCTATATGGTTCAAGTAAAGCCTCATTATATACATTACATGTGGGTTATGTATGAAACATAATCAGGTAAGTTTTTCAGGCAAGAGTTGAACGCTGTTTTCAATATAATTCAGGTTTTCTTGCTAAACGAATCAATTGCAAAATCAAAAAAACAACTTTCTTTCGGCCGACAATGAGGGCCTTTTTATTATATCTTACGAAACGATACAGATATCGTATATCGTAGAGAATAATTCAGCCAGGAAATGGACCGGCTCTTTAGCATGTAAAGAATACACAGAATGCTTGAATTGAAAAAGAGTCACCCCTGCTAAAAAAAATCAATTTAACGTAACTAAAACCGATTGAGATTTCAATGGTTCTGAATTGTTTTGAACCGTTTCAATCAGTCAGAGAGTTTGCAGCCGAATGGACTTCAATTGTTCTAATGAACAAGTTTCAATGTACGACAGTCTTAAATAGTGAATTCTGTATTGATATTCAGTCGATTTTAATGTTGGGCAGTTGTATGACGTCCAGAGATAAAATTTAATTGAAAAATAAAGCTATTTGTGAATGAGTTCTATTCCGCTATAATGAGCTACAGATGTCAATCCGAGTGAATCTGCAGTTCCATGCATTCGTTTCAATAAGAGCCTTTTTATTCGATGCCAATAAATTCTAACTGGCCTTATCTAAAACTTAATGGCAATCATAATCAATGCGAAAATTACTTTCATTACATTTTTAAATCAGTTTCAATTCAATATTTGATACGATTCAATTTCATCGAAAAATTGAAGATAAAAACGATTACATGGTATACTAATAATGAAATTTTCGATATTTCGAAACAGGAAACAATATGATGCGTTACGATTAACATTTGATCGATCAGTTTCAATTGATTCTCGTTACCAGGGGCGGCTACAATGCTACTCGATTTCAATTGTATAGGCCGTTTACGCACATGCCTGTCTGCGAAAGACAGTATATTTTCTTAAAAATCAATGATGAAACTGGAAAAGTGTAATTATTTTGGGTAAAATGAATTCTCAAATGACTAAACAAAATATGTACTTTATTGTGTATGTTTAGCAAAACGTGAAATATCCGCCCAAAAATAAATGTCGATTATTACGTTTGGTATTCAGAGATGATGCTGTAACGTTGTTTTCACTTCAATATCTACACATTCTGAAGTAATATTTGATAAAGCATCGGTGCTAACGTATGTTGAGCAAGACTGCTTATACCGAATGTTTAGACAAGAATTTTTCAGTATTTGAGTAATTAAAGTCACGTGTATCAACACACAAAATTATTTAGTTCGCCGCAAGTATTTGAACGGATGAAAAGAACTTGAAGGAAAATATCGAAAACAAGACCTTGAGGACCCTTTGTTTCTGGCAGATTTTTACCTCCGGAATAGATTTCAAATTCGAACCACTATATTTCGTGGTGTAAAGGCTGGGAGGATCCTCACCCTCTAAATCTTCAAATCGACTTCTGGTTTTTTGAATAATCAAATGTGTCGATTTTCGATGGACATTTCAAGTCTCGAAAATCAATAGAGATAAAAAAGTGACGGAAATGACAGTGATTTTTGTGATAGCATGTGTGCTTTCATACGAAAGGGGATGGGTCGTACTCACGCGGGACATCCGCAAGGCTTCTTCCGGTGATATGTCAATAAAACTTTGGAGGGATTTAAAGGAGCCGAAAATAATAGACATGAAAAAATCGAACCACCCCCCGAAGTGTCACACTCTCAATGCAACATTGGAAAACCAATTTTTGCCATTTCTATATCACCAACTTATTTACTGTACGAAACAAGAGAAATTTCATCCGAAAAAATGCATTTCAATTTTTCATCGTTTATACACTTCCCGGAAAATACATCCCTGAAAATTTTCAGTAAAATCAGAGACCAGTCTTCGCGGATCTTCCGTATGAGGGTATGTGAGAGTTCATTATAACTAAATATAGGATGTGAGCCGCGATTGATGGCAAAAAAAAATCAACCTTTGCATTTGGTTGCGGATTTTTGGACATAACGCAACAATTTGTGGAAAATAAGTTATTTGCTAGGTTCAATAAGTACTGGAATAAGTTTTTGAAAAACTTGTGGAAATTCAAAGAATCATATGTGCACAAACCGAATTTCTATCGCTGTTCGTATTTTCAATACAATTGAAGTATATGTAGAGCACTTTGAAAGTACTCTCTTTTTCGTGGCTTCCAGGGTGCAAACCGACTTTCGAAAAAAATATATAACAAAGAGGTTGCTCGTCAATAATAATAATCATTCAAAGCCGGTCTTCTTGTCAAAGCCAATCGCTGCTATTGTTAATTAGTGTTGAAACGAGGTGCTTTAATCTCACCATAGTGTAAAGACCTGGTCTATAAGGGCGTGAGATAATGGCAGCTATAAAGTACTGACTAAGGGCCTCAACAGCCTCTTCATGAAGCATCAGTGAATCTGAATTGTGGGTCGATGTCACCGCACTAAGATTCCGTATCAACAGGATCAAGGCTACCAGTATTAAATAATTTTCCTTTGGTAAAGCTTCTAAAGCTCTGCAAGTAACATTTAAATCCTTAGAATTAACAATTTCCCTGCTGTCTTCTTACCAGCCTTCATATACTCACACTACAATTTTTTCGAAAATCTCTTCGTCGTGACGATATCCCTTTGGGCATGACACGGCTCCGCAAGTAACAGCAATTTTTCGCCAATGCAATTTATGCAGCAGAGGTCGAGGAAGACAACCCAAAAAGTGACGTAGCAGCCATAATGGCGACCCACGAGGTGTCTGAGCTGCGATTATCCATTTTCCTGACTCTAAATTCAATTTCAATGACATCCTGGCTTCCAGTGAACCCTGTCCTTCTGGACCAGCTCTGAAAAAGTACCGATTGATGATATCCCTTCGAATTGTTGTGCTTATCATTGTGCTGTATATATTTTTCATTCATCTCAATTATGTTTATGATTATATCGTCTCAAAATTAATTAATGAGAGAGTTTTCACTTTAGAGCCTCCAATACGTAGGGAATTTTGGAAAATCCCTCAAACTTCTGTCCTCCGTCACGATCGTCCCCACGTGCGCTGAGGTATGATTTCAAGAATAGTTCCTGCGGATGTAGTGGTGATCGATTATAACGTGGAAAGTTTTCTCGTAAACATAATAAAGCATTTCTGAAAATGAGTAGGTATATTTCTCACCCTCAGGCCGGGGTGAAGTACACCTTTTTCGCACACATTTTCTAACGGCACACCGAATTCTAATCTGTTGATTATAAAAGGTGGGAATTACCTAACACGTGGTGAAACCACATGCGACATACAGTGATGTGTAATTCTGATGTTCGGACAGATACATCATATTATGTAGTGATGTGTGGCTGACCATTTTCTCTGGAGCAGCGACTCGGTCACATATCGCATGCCGGATGATATAAGGTAGTGAGCATAAAAAACGCGAGTTTGGTGACATGAGGTCGTATAATTTTTCTTTACGTCGTAATTCGCTATGAAAATGGTGAAAACGCGTGAATAATTCAAAATTAAGAATTTAAAAACCTGAATGCAGAAGGTCGTACGTGAGCGGATGTATACGACCTTCTGCCTCTAGTTTCTTAGGATAACAAAAATTCTGCTTTTAAGTTTTCCGTTTTTTTTTTAATTCCAACTTTTTTTTCAATATTTTAACGCGGATATACGACCTTCTGCTCTTATTTGGTAAATTAATCATTTCTTAAGTTTCTTCCAAAATTTTTACGTCTCTACTTTTACAAATAACATAAAGGTCTTCCGGAATTAGTTGACGTGATTAATTGTCGTTCAGTCAACTCTATAAAATTGTATGCGCCAGGACTGACGACTTTCTGCTTTCACTTGGGGAATTTTCAGTTTCAACGTCCTTGAACTTATTTTCAAGTCTTTTGATTAAATATTTATGAAATGAATTATACGACCTCTTGATTTTTAAAATGTCAAACGATCGTATAATGGCACGACCATATGCCATTAGACACGCGATATGACGGATAGTAAACGATAGCCTCAATGTAGATGCAAACTATCTCCATGCAGAAGATATCCTTTCATAGTATACTGCGAATCATGATATTTCGATTACCATTGAAAGATCCAAAGTTTCTGATCCTTCAAAATTCACTTCAGACTCAGGACAATCCGTAGCGAAAAGATTTCTGTCTAGTCATTCTGACCAGGATTTGATTGAGATAGTTACAGGATAACCAATCGAATTTTTGATGGAATGAAAACTACTTGAAGAATTTCCATGTTCTGAGTGAAGTTTTGTGAAAAAAAAAGAAATAACATTTGCAAAGATAGAAAATTTTGTGCATAAAGGAATCCCAATCGTAATCCTGTAGAGCATTGTTTGCCGAAGAAAATCAGACATCAACCACGGAATACGGTCCAGTGAATCCCAACAAAATGATCAAATAAAAATCTCTTTGCCTTGATTCGTCAGAAATTTAAAGTGACTTTTCAAGGGTGAGAATCTACAGATTTATAGACTTGCTTGTTTACGCCTTCGATAGTTAATATCAACTTTTTGCAAACAGGAATAATAAATAGCAAGCAAATTTCAGTAAAAAACTAAGGACTCGTCCAGAGTCGAACACATCGAAGCTCGATCTTTACAGTCACAACATTTTTCTGTCGAGCCTTTCAATGACAAATCTTGAGAACCACCCTGTGCCGTTTTTTGGAATGTAACAAATTCGTATGCTCCAATTTGAAAAAAGTTACGTGACAGAATGCTCTTTTAATGCTTCAGCTCAACCGCTTTTTAATTATCACACGTAAATTTCAAATCTATGGTGAAGTTTCGTTGATTTAAAAACGCAGCAAGCACGGATCTTTTGACTTCTGATCTTTAGCCCGAAGGTCAAATCATTCGAGTTTGTTAAATGAGTTAATTCCCTTTCTCTTGATAAAATCGCTGCTATTGTTAAAGTAAATCCTTAAATTTCAGTACGAACGTCATCATCGAGGCAAATCATTCTCCGTTGTTGAACAAGGTGCTTACCTTGGATTAACAGGAACTCGGGAAAAACTTAGATCACTCATGGTTAGCTGAATAGATTCTGCATCGTAGTCATTCTTCTTATCGTAAATCTTCGAATTCCTTCAGCTCGCTTCGTTTCGAATTCTGATTATAAAATGAATGAGAACCAAAGAAATTCATCGTGATCACTGATGAGGTCACAATTATATTGTGCGAGTTGACTGTTCGATTTGGCAACCTCATCGGTGATCAATAGGTCGCAGACGTACGACGTTGGGTCATCAATAAAACCTGAAATAGTCTGAAATACTATAAGTCCATATTCTCAGTGGACACAATTATATTTCTTTTGCACGAAAATTCACAGCGCAATTATCGTTTTTTTTTTTTTTTTTTTTCATTTTCAGCTTTAGATCTGTAATTCTTTTTTCTCCATCCCAATTTGATGGGGTTACATCGTGCTTTGGGCTCCGACTCCCGCGTTTGATGAAACGTTTCTTTGAAATGTATTCGTAATAGAGTAAGACAAAAAATACTTACCTTGTTAATATTTGGTGCACTTGTAGCATTCCTTCATCCAAGTCCATACATCTGTACCAATTCAATTGCTAAATCGCATCGCGATGGGATCCAAACTACATTTATTTATTCATTCAAAGTTTTACGGACCTTGATTTGAAACGATTTAATGACTGTGTCGGAAGTCACATTCTTGTTACTGTCACAAATGCAACAATTTTTCGATAGCAGATCCGCTATCGATACGCAGTCAAGTTCATTCACTTGCAAAATGGTAATGGCAGTATCGCATCCACAGGTCATTTTTTTCGAACGTCTTTTAAGTCGCACTAAATTTTCGAATTGTAAGGTCCAGTACACATTCATGTATGGAAGACCCATCTGCACCTTTAATGGGGACGCTAAATAGGTAAATATACATCGCCATTAACGGTATTAACGGCAAGAGGATTTGTTTGTTCCGTCATACAAGTTAGAGTGCAAATTGACGCCAGCCTAATAAAATGAAAGCATCAACTTGACCTGTTTTATGTACACGAACGTCCTGCAAATCAATTTGGCGTATCATACTATTACCGGGAGTACCGACGTGGAAGCATGTTACGTTAGGCACGTCACCGCGTTTTCGAGTTTTGGGTGCATATTTTACAAACATCATTATGTACTGACAACATTTCCTGTCGAAGCTGAAGGCTCACTAATTTCTTATTGATACTTGGGGTATTTTTTCCAGAACTTTTAAAGTGACTGAAGTTCGTTTGACGTACGTCTTACAGCGGATATTTCATGAACGTCTGAAAGTCTAGTAGAATTTGCCACAAGCACATATTTACGTTTTATTCAGTTGGCGAGATTTCACATACAAAAACTTTATTCCAAGAAAGCGGATCAACGTGAAATGATAGATCGTTACATACGAAGTTCACACATTTTTTAGACGATTGTGATGTAGAAACGGGGACAAGGCTCACTCTGTGGGCTGTAGATTTACCACACATATTGATGAATTTTGGCGAGTCTCAAATTAATGTGAACAATTCTGTGCAACAAGAGCGCGTTGTCTATGGTCGCCAGCGGATAGTTTCCAGCAAAATTACTTTGTGCCTTTCAGTGGTCTCATCCTTGCAAGTATCGATGTCCTCTATGAACATGGTATACGACTGTAACATCATGGCTCTGCCTTCAGGAACCTCAGCAATATTCGTCAGTGCCTGCACCACCGTAAATCACTTTAGATCATTGTAATATCCTGTAAGTGCCAAAATAGGGAAAATAAATTGCAGCCTTTTAAAGCCTTTTGCCGTATGTAGGTGTTCAGTTTTATACTCATTCAACGTGAAAATAGATCAGGTGAATGGGTTCCCTATTGTGACACCAGAGATCACACTTTCAAAATGCTTGTGCGAGCCCTAAATCTGAGTACTGTACAAATATCATTGTATTTTTATCTTTTTCCTTTTTCCCACAACATTTTTCCATCAGCTGCAGTAGAATATGGTATCGAAATCGATCGTGATAAGTGCACAATGCTGATATATATTACAGCATAAGTTAGGGCAGTTAATCATTATTTATGGCAAAATTTTATATGAAGACCGGAGTCTAGAAATTTTAAAGAGGATGCTGAATATGCAGATATCCCTCAGCTCACATTTATCACGATATATCCGGGATGGAAATTCCAATTACGTGCAATACACAGAATATCATAGAGCTTCGTTCAATCAGCTCCAGGTCTGTAGCCGCGCATGGTATAACATAGAGCCACCATCTCGTAGTTTGTAATCTCAATTTTGAATCTTCAATGCTGACAGTCAATAATAATTATCGATATAGGTATGTGCTCACCGAACCGGACACAATATAGTTCCTCTTCGCATATACCACGAACTTGCACTTTGCACTTTTGTTCGCTGAATCCTGTCAGAATACTACTAACCATGACAGCTACGATACCCTCATCTTACCCATGAATTGTCTAGGAAATATTGAATCACCGAAAATTCCTACTGTCACATACCTTGAAGGCCAGAAGCTGGAGTTCTCTGCAATGAAAATCAGCGGCTAATTCCAAGAGGCGACCCATCATCTGTAAATTTAAAGCTCGTAGTCTTCCTGGTGTCGTTGTCGTGGCGAATAGAATAACGGCTGCTGCTTTAGTGTGCACGAGTCTCCGCTGGAATTACGTAATTCTTTTATGATCAATTGATGATTACTTGAGGCTCCTCGGATCATTTTATGCCCCGAATGATATGGGTCAGCACCTCATCATCGAGATACGGCTTCATGGTGTAGAGCAAGTCCATGTCGATTGCCTTCTGATTGCCGATGGGTTCACCGCATAAAATTGCTAAGCATTCAAGACAGTTGGCCAAAACCTCTTCGTCCTTTCGCTGAAGCAGTATGACAAGTTTCTCCATTGTACCTATCTCGATTGCATGAACCTTGATATCTCTGTCCAGGAGAGAAGTCAACGTTTCCAGATAAACGACCTGCAATCGGCTTATATAGCATCGAGGAAACTTTGCACTGGTTTCTCAAACGTCAAACGAAGAATTCTGGGCTTCATGAACTTACCAAAATCTCTTTCTTCTCATACGTTATTCGATCAACGATCAAATCGACAAAACCGAATACGCAGAGATCCTCTGCAGCTGTAACAATAACACTATACGTTAACGAAACTGTTCAAGTTTGCTCCGAAATGAGGCCAATCATTAGTCGTTACTTCTCCAGTATCTGGCTAATATTTCAATAACCTCTGCTGCTCTCAGTCTGATGAAGGCAAGACGGTCGCTCAAGCTCTTCGCCAAATTGCAGACTATCAATGGATTCTTCGTAATGGCTACACCGCCATCCGACTGACCAGCTATCGTCGTATATATCATGGCAACTCTTTCTCGGATGAAAGAATCTTCACTCATCAGCATATCTGCCAGCCTGAGTGATTAGTGTAAACTTCTGATCAGTTATGACAATCGCAAGTTCCGCATCTGACATGAGATTTATTAATTCCTTTCTTTCCATTTGCAGGAGTTTACTATCGGACTAAAAAAGAGGATCAGCGAGGTATCGAGAAATCCTACGAGCTATAAAAGTGAATTGTGATCTGCAACACCGGTAAACTATATCCGACACGTGAACCAACATCGTAGTAGCATAGAATAGATGCCCGGGGCCATCAATTTTCACACGATAACTTCCTGTCACGCCAAAGCGTAGGTCGTTAGTAAACAAGATAATAGATAGTCGGACTTGCCTATCTTACGAAACAGACGAAAGCACATTGACATGGCCATGAAAAACTATTTTTCATTCTATTTAAAAAGTCGCAACTCCAAAAATAACATTGAATGATCTTAGAGGGAATTTTAACATACAGGAGGAAAGAAACAGTCCAAATAGAGGTACGCCAATTTTGATTCCGAATTAGAGAATAAAGTAAAAGGATTCAACCTGTCTGGTATTCGAAGTCTTATAGCTTCGACCGCGTTTTCCGGATCATGCACCAAATCAGCAATTGTATTTACAGCTTGCCTGGTAATCAAGGGATACGCACTGTGCAGTTCCTTCCTCTGAAATAGGCGTGATGCAGGTAAGTATCTGCATTACTACTCTCCACGAAATGGATGGATGATTGATACTTTGATTTGAAATACTTGTGGGTAAATTAAATGTTGAAATATGAACCCACGAAAATTATGAACAAAAGTGGCTCATATCAATGAATATACTTTGACATGATGTGGAATGATTTCTATATTTTTCTTTCTATTTTTTATAACGTTTGTAAATTATGAGAAATTAGAACTCCAAGATTTCTGAAATAAGTTAAAGATTGGTCAATCAACTTCGCGGACGGATTAGATGAACTTATATTAGCCCTCTACGAAGAAGATAAGACCTAAAGTAAAGTGAGATGTGATCTCACAAATTAGTGCAGAACAACAATATGCCAAATTTGAAAAAAAATCACCAGTTTAGGAAGAGCCAGTCGGCCATAAGCACAATTGGCACGTGTGACATCCACGTGAGGAGCGTAACATTGAGGATGAGTTGACCTCAGCCTGAGGAAAGGAGGTTCCAACTCTGTGCAATCTGTATCCTTGAGCATCGCTGAAAAGGAAAGGACAATTCATCATATTTACTGAGACAACAATTTCTCAATTTTCAATTTCAAAGAAACTTTAACTACACAACACCCAAGAAGCTCGCAATGGTGCGCTGGTGGATATCTGTACACGCGTGTAATACCAGGTGCTCATAGCAATTCACGAGGTGAAACACAGGATGGTATATAAAAATCCAGTAAAGCTGGCTATATGGCATATAAAAAGGCTATAAAACGTCTGGAAGGTACTACTCGGGATTATGATTGATAAACCTTCGGGCTGACCACGTGTCACTTGGGTTGCCATTCCCAAGGCGTATTTGCCAGACAAAAAATAAAGTACTGTGGCTTCGAAATAATTGAAAACATCATCATCGGAAATTCATTCTAATTTTACAGATTTCAGATGAACATATTAGAAAAAGTCATTTGACGGGCAGTTGTTAATTGAATGTGTAGTTCCAAGTCCGAAGCTGGCGTAGTTCCAAGTTCTAATTGCAGTTAAATGATCCTAATTGGCAGAATAGGCGACGGATGAATCAATCAATATTTCACATCTGGAAATATTGTCTGAGTATGAGCCACTGTACTACACTGGGTATTTTCGTGGATGCGTAATATATAGGGAACTGATAAAAAAATTATATTTCTTCAGCCGGGTAAATCAGCAGGTACAATCAGAATACTTGGAATAGGCGTTACCCAGGAGTACTTGATAAATAAACCTTCTTTGGATTGATAAATCAATCCGATAATTACCTATTTGGATATCGATGTCTCACAATTTAAGAATATATATATCCATAGAAGCTATTGTAAAAGCTTTGTTTAGCAATGCGCCTTACGGAAGGCAGCCTGAATCACACGTATTGAGTGCGTATGAATCTCATCAATAAAAGTGTAATATGCCTTCATGATGAAATCAATTTCACCAAATATCAATTATTTCTAAATTCGGAAGTAATCCAGTAACCGGTGAGTCCACAGCTATTGAGTCGAGAATGTCGATGAACTTTTCAAATCACGGACAAATTTGGTATTAAATTTCGTTCGATTTTTGAACTCCCGAAATCCCTCATCGTTGCTTTATTTCTAAGATCTATGAATAATTTTTTGGTAGAAATTAAATGAAATGTTAAAGAATAGAATATAGACTAATAATTCTGCCTCCGCAACTTGGAAATTCTATATCTTCTGAAATAAGGCCGACTCGAATAAACGCATTTTTACTGTAGATTCACCTCTCATAGCTCATCGAGATTCTCGACCTGATAGCTGTGGGCTCTCCTTTAAGCCAAATGCAAGAGGAATGATATGTAACAGTTTGAAAAAAAATTGCAGTAACCTGTACGAATATAGAGATCTAGATCTGTGTACACCGTATTGACGTCTGACCAAGATTAAGATATGAATATGAAGAAGAAGCGACCGCAACTACATGTGCATGTATTATATTACATTTTCTTATGATTTTCAACTGCCTTCCACCTTGGTTGCATTGGACAAGATATGCGTTTATGAATCATACCGTTAATGACGAATCTATGTATTCGGACTGTTCGACTAATATTCTATAAAATCGTTTACGCAATCGTACCTCGGTCGATAATCCGATTCAAAGCTCTTCTGGGAGTTTCATTTTCACACCTTTGATAGTAACTGTGCAGCATCGGACACGGATACATCGTGAAAATGATCTTTTATTAAAAATGAGATGGTTACGTTTTTTCAGATGTATGTAATTATGTCATCGGTTCAAACGAGATTTAAGAAACAGAAGAGTGACAAACAGCAAATTCCAGCTGTTTATTATAGGGGCACATGGAGCTCAAAGATTAATAATAATGTTATCGTATTATTGGATAAGTCATTCATTCTCTTTTTCTGAATTAATGCCTGTATAATACGATGTTTTCGCAAATCTTGCAATTTAACAAAAATTGTTGAGAGTTTGGTATAACAACATCTTATGTCTGCGTAACAAGACATGGGCGGTACGATGTTCTTGAATCGAATTTGGAACGCGATGTTGTTCTATGCTCAACCGTCGATATGTTAATTTCTGTTCCGAAAAATTGAAGTTTGAGTGAGAAAATAGTTTGCATGATTGGAAATTTGGTAGGAAATAACTAAACGCCAAAGTAATTGTTGAAATACAGTGTGATAAACTGTAAATCGTGAAAACGGTCGATTTATTTTTCAATTCCAGGGATAAGTAGCACATAAGATCCTAGAATTATAAACGTAATTTATTAGAAAAACAAGATAAACATTGGGAAGCTGTGTCATCGTGTGCACTCCGCCGATTGAACACTTAAAGCTCGTTCAAGGAATCTGTAATAATATAGAGTAAACGCCCATCTTATAAATTACATAATTAAAGAAAATTGATCCTAATTCAAACTATTCTAGTATTCTTCGGGTTTCATGGAGTAACTTCGCATGTTTGTTCATAATTTATGTATTTTAATCAAGAAATAAGTATTTTCAGTCGTAGCATAATAGTTATAGCATCCATAAAAGTTATTCACTTTATAGATAGAGAACTGAAGACTATTTTTTATCAGATGTTCAATCACGCAACGCGTCTCAATTATTTTTTAAGAAATACACTAGTAGAAATCTCTACTCGTACAAATTTCATAGTCTTCTATCGAAAATTGTAGAATTTCGTTAGTTTTTAAAAAACTACATTGTTCTCTTTTTGTCAATAAAACTAGAAATAAACTGTAATTCCTAAAAAAAAAAACTATGAGGAGTTTCAATTTCCCGGATAATTCGTTAAAATTCGTTTCATATTGATATTGCCATTCAAATATTCGGATAATCGTAATGCCTTCCCGCCAAGCTTCGATGAATCGAACAGTCAGCTGATATGATCGAAGATGGCCGCTCCCAGTGCACGTTTCTAAACGTCAAACGAACACCCCCCGGTTATCTGAATACCGATGCAGACAAGGCGATCGTGAAAGTGATCACAAGCGAATATTTTTCTGAATAAGAAAAACAAAAGAAAAGTCAAAAAATGGCAGAAGGCGGACAAGTGCTCGAGGGTTTCTTATGTTCGATTTGTAAGACCGATTTAAAGACCCCGAATCAGCTAACCAAACATTTCGAAGAATATCACAAAGATGACCCCGAATTTTTGAAAACAATAAAAGGTACCATGACCAGCGAATCATTGAAACCGCTAATTCCCTCGTGTTGACTAAATAAAAAAAACTATTTCAGGATTATACGGCAAGGCAATAAAAAAGATAATGAAACAGGACGAAACTATCGAAGGATTCACAGTCCTTGTTACACCAAGAAATGAGGAATCTAGCTTAGACCTTTATTACAGAGATTGGGAACCCCAGGAATTAGGTATCATCTTTAAACCTATTCCATTATTTAATCACATTCGTTCTCACCAGGGCTCAGACTTCGTTGATATAATCAACGCTGTGAGTCTGATTATAGAATTACATTTCAGAATAAACACAAACAAACATTCCTTAGTAATAAACTACGCTCACTTTTTTCCTGCTGTTTTTGTCTTCCTAATTATTTGAAAACGTAACTAAAGTTAGAATTTTATGAACAGATTTGCGTTTCTTATTATACCGGACTTTACATCTTTTAATCGTTTCTATATTGATTAGAATTTTTTTCCAAATTTCATGTGACAAAAAACTCACCTTGATTCCCGGATCTAATAAGATAACTCTGTACTTTTAGCTGAAAAAGCGATGTTAAAGTATTTATGCGTATGGTCATAAATCAGACTCTTCCAAGGTTTAAACTGGATTCACAAAATACTGAGTACCCATAATCATGCAGCTTGTTTCCTAAGAAACACTGTGTAACGTTTTTACCTATTCTTAATTGACTGCATTCGTTCATCGGGATTAACTATCTAACATTTGGAAAAAATCATAAACCATTGATGCCTTGCCATTCCAAAGTAGAATTACTGAAGATGAATCGATCCGACTATTAATAAGCCAGTTTTAACTTTCCCCGCTATGTCTTATAATTTCTATCAAGCTTCTTTCAATTTTTGTGTCTGAATCGTGATTTCTGATCATAACAGGTGAAACTAGATCCTATACAAGATACTTTACCGAAATTCGAAATATAAGACTGGAAAGATACTCCACGGAGACTAACAAGCTCTTAATACGATTGGACAAACTGCTGAATGAATTGCCTTCGGATCCCATCAGCAGACGAGGTTGAAAATTAAATAAAATGATCAATAATCTTAAAGCAGTGGACGCCGCTGATTCTCATTTTGAATAACGAATTTTACACTTATCTGAACTGTTCTATCATTTGTTAAACCATTAGTATGAAAGATTCACTCAACGATCCTTTTAATCAAAGGAATTATTGTATATTGCAGCCCATGAGCAATCCATCGTACCATGGATAGACGACAAAACTGTAAGACTGTGTCCGACCTGTGCTAAAAGCTTTCATCTAGCCAGGAGAAAACATCATTGTAGACTTTGCGGAGCTGTGATGTGCCACGATTGTACAATGTTTCTCGCGCTGGGAGATGCACGTAAGAAATGAATATATCAAGCTTTTGGAAAGTCTATTAGCTGATGAAATTATACTAATATCTGATAGAACCTGTTCAAACTAGAAAGAAGTCGATTATCTTTTACATCAAATTGTTTAAACTAATTTTCAGGGAAAATGGTCAATCCTAGTCTTGTACAAGACGACTCTGCGATATCCCCAACTTCTTCCGGGTCTCCGATAGCTGGCCGTTTCGTTCGTGCCGGTATAGGATTATCTAAACTTGCAAGATCTCCGTCTAGCGGAAGTTTGAACAGCGTTCTTTCCCTGGTTAATGATCCTTCGACTGGTGAACAACACTTTAGGCTCTGTGTTCACTGCGAAGAACTTTTAAATACCAGAGAACGATTGAAAGAAAGAAAACTATCAAAGCCAATAATTTGCCAATTTTACGAGAAGATGCGGTCGTATATAGACGAAGCTAACGAGCATTCAATGATGTATAATAAGATGTGTGAATCGTTGAGGTGAGGATTTACATCTTTTAGTTTGTCTGTGAGGAAAATTTCATCAAAATAACGTTAACTTTGTTCTAAAACTCCAGAAAAGGAGAAACAACGTACAATCTTCAGGATGCTCAAGTCTTACGTGTGAGAATCGCTAAATTAGCTGAGAACATAGATCTGATCAGTAAGAGAATTTCTATTCTGGGGATTAAAGATATCGATAATCCTCCGCAAGGTCAAGCATTGAGCTTGCAGCAGATGGTCAGAACAGCGGCAACTATATTTTTAAAGGAGCATTTAGTCAACGCAGAGCCGTTGCCAACCGAAACTGAATATGAAGCGTTTAAAGAAAAACGAAGAAAAGCAATAGAGGCCAGAATCGAGTATGAGAGGCGAATAGAAATGGAAGAACTGCAGAGAGAAAGACGAAAGGAACAACAAAAACGAGAAGGTGTACCCTCAGATGGCATCACCGGGTCAAGAAACGATCAGGTAAAATCTTATCAGTAATAAAAAAGATAATCTGATATTTTTAATGAATTTTCTGTAATGTAACGTTTGTTCATTTCACAGCTAATTCTTGACCAATCGCAAGGATGGGGTCCCTCGAGTGCAGCGCCGATGCTAACATCTTCTATGGATCCGATAATAGAGCAGATGAATAATCTTCGAGCATATATAAAGCAAGCAAGAGATGCTCACAAGTATGACGAAGTGGCTACTTTAGAAGCGAATTTACGTGAACTCCAGAGTGCTTATTTTGCCATGAAAGAAAGTAACAGTAGCGATAGTTGAAAAGAAAAAGAATAAAAATTTTCACCCAGACTACAGAAAATGAAGTAAACTTCAAACATCTATGGATATATTTTTGGAACCAAAGGATAACAATACTAGGTAATTTGAATAACACAAGATCCCCGAACAAGAGTTGAAGCAGTAAATACTACAACAGCTTAAAATATAATAAGAAACATGATTATATTCTGAACAGAACTAGTTTGTAGATAATTAGCTTCGCTGTTCATGTCAGTGTCAGCGTATTGGATGAGGTAATTAAAAGATGAGATGTTTGTATGATAGTATAAAAAATAGTATTTATTTGCAACATTTATAGAATATAAAGAAAAAAAAAACAAATAACAGTCTAATTACATCAACACTTTTCTCGGGTGTATTAGTTGATACAAAACCCACATCACTTGATATTTACACAATTTGAATACTTCATCGTCTCTATTATACATAAAATTGAAAAAGGAATATATTTGCGCAGCCAAATTCATTCGACTGTTTAACTTTTCATTTCAATTAGTTATTCATAAAATACCTATATTTACTATGGAATGCTCAGCGAAAACGACAGAGCCTGTTGAATAGGCAGTACATAACATTGAAGGAAAAGTGAAAGACCGATTATCTAGCAAATGATACATGAAAAGACTTCGCCCTTCTCAAAAACAAAGTTATATGGCTGAATGCATGTACTCAGAATGCTGGAATGCTTGATATCGGTTGTATGAGTACAGAGTAATGCTGTGAAATTAAAAAAGTGCGCTTTCTTCTATACTTTTCGTGTTTGAAGATTCAATTTTCATAATTGTTACTGCTATATCGGTGTCCCAAGTCGGCAACGAATTGTGGAAGTTCTGCAGAAACTAATTCGTTGTTTTCCGAACTTCCTGAAGCGGAGTTAACGCAAAGTGGTATAATGCTCTCCGTATTGTTGTCGGATGGACTTGTGGCATCGGTGGTAAAGTTAGAAGAATCAGAGGAAGAATTGAAAGAATATTTTGAAAGAAATGGTTCGCCGAATGGTTCCGTATTTGTTGTTGTATCTGACCGATTAGATACTTCGTGAGCAATCTCTACAACAAATTGCGGTAATTCGCTGGTTCTTACTTCACTGTACTCCGATACAGAGCCTCTACCAATATCTGCTACGAACGCCGGTAATTCGCTAGACTGCAATTCGAAAGTACTGCAATTATTCGAATTCGAAACAGCTCCAGCATTAGACAACACATTCGTATCAGAAGTGTTCCATAATCGAACACCGTTCACCGTGATATTCTCTACGCGAATATCACCTTCTCTATTCATCCTATGCAAACTACGTTCGTTCACATTATTTGAAGAGCTAGTAAAAGTGATATTGCTTCTCTGTAAAAGAGCTTGTGGAACACCAGCCACATGAAGATTGCGCACACCAGTATCTACAAAAATTCGTTCTTCTGAATCTGTGATGTTACTACTACGACTACTATTGCTGCTGAATTGCATTAAATTCGAATTATTACAGAGACGAGAATTTTTTAGATTGTTTACACGCGACTCCGCATCGCTTTTACTAAATTCTATCAAATTTGAATTATTTCTGTTCATTTGTCCCATAGATATTCTCAGAGTAGATATTTCGTCGATTAATTCTGCCGGCTGATGGTTCACGTCGTTCTCGATATTCTGAACCACGTTCTGACCAGGGGAAGAGAGAGAAAGTCCAGATGGATAGCCGAATCCGTCCAAAACGCTGTCCAATGATTCCTTAGAATCTAAATCCTGGGGATCAGCTGCCTCTAATTCAGCCTCTGCATCCTTCATCAGTCTGGCTATTTCTTCATCCGAGATTTCAAACCTGGCAGCCGGACCATGTGTCGGTCGTTGCGGAGGCTCCCCTGAGAATATAAAACCACGTTAAATTTCTTTAGAACCAAAATTATACATCTCAACAATTTTACACTCGTGCTTACTTTGCAGTAGATCAACTGCGATGTAATCTGCCGCTCTGAAGAGTTCTACTTTTATGAGGAGATCCAGAGTCGATTTTAAAGTCGGCCTCTGCTGTCCCATCGTGCTCCATTCCTCAAGGAATATTTCCGCCCCTGATTTCCGCTGCTGGCAACTCGCTCGTTCGATTAGACTGATCAGTGAAAGATATTATTAATAAGATTTGATGCGCATGAGAAAAAGACTTCTTTCTGAGCATGGAAGAACAATATTTGCTTTGTATTAAAAAATGTGTGAATATGAACGCACGCAAAGTGTTCGCTGTTGAATTTTGGGTCGTTCTCGGATCCTTCCTTAGGCACAACTGCCATCAAAATTTTCCATGAATCTGATGCTGCCAATATTCTGGCTAGTGTGTACAGCTCCGCAGGCCTTAATTTACGGATTTCTGTATTTGGATTCATCGTGATATGCTGATGAATAAAGAGGGAAAATTTCAAAGCAATTAATGATGAATAAAGATTCTTTATTACTCTATAATTCAAACATCAATGCTGATATTAACTTGAGAGGAATGAAACGGAAAAGCTATGCAGTAAAATTATTTCGAGGAGAAATACGAACTTTTCTAAGTCCGTTTCGCGTGTAGTTAGAGTCTGTAGGTTAGTACAATCACAAGTACTTTCACATTTTTACGGAAGCCCGGTAGTGCCATCGCATATACCGTGTGTGTGAGTATGTCCAAACTCAATTCTGACATACACAGTTTATGAATGACACAGTATGTCAGAATATCCGGAATTTTATGTAATATGACATACACAGTATGTCACAATATCCGGAATTTCATGTATGACATACACTATGTCGTCGATACGAAACCTAAAGTCCCATATACATAGTATGTCGCCACATTTGTTACCTAAGGTCCGATATACACAGGATATCCTGAAAACGTCCTGAATCTTACTTCGTGGGTTCGAAATAAATTCTGCAGACGTACTACACGCATGCGCAGTGCATTGATATTGTGCCAAACTTTTACAATTTCAGACGCGAGTAACTACAAACAAATATGTTCGCGCTCTCGCCTTCAGGCGGGCACGCACGTACGATCACCGCATATTCAGTCCAGTTTTCGGAGCGGCCGGTGCTCATACATATTACATACACGCTACATGACTATTATTTAGTCACTCTCATTTTCCGTCGTATCAATTACAGTCACGCTAATGATTTGCCTCCGACTCTGGCGTGTCTGGAGTGTCTCTGTTGACGTCAATCTGTAGTACGAATAGGCACAGCGTTTTTCATAATTACGTATGTTTCAGGCTTGTACACGGTTTCACTTGCATACTACATAGTGGGCTTATTAGTCCAGTCGGAATGTACAGAAATTTCGCCTAGTTCTATTCTTGAATATGTCCGAGTTGGCAATTTTTTTACAGCTTCATTGGATACCCAGGAACATATTCTGAAAAACTCGGTGTATGAGAGGTGCGGGCTTGAGAGATAAAAAATTATTAACAATTGAAAGTGCCTGATTTTGACACAATCTTTTTATTTATCGAGTTTAGAGAAAAAAGTTTCGGACAAAAGTTGTAGATTTCATTATTCTTTACAAAATTGTCAATGTAGAACCATCTTTTCTTAAGAGAAGTGCGCCAAGTTTTCCCGGCTATGTCATAGAGTTTGGCAACAATGAATTTTCGCCTGAAATCCGCCCTTCCCCTATAGTTTCTAGCTGAATGACCTGGGAGAGTCCAGCAAAAAATGTAGTGGTACTTTTTACCACCTTCTTTCGGGATCCGGTGAGAAATTTTTTTTTTTCCTGCAAAAAGCCGTTAAAAAGGAAATAAAATTTTTGCTTATAAACAAATGGTAATAACTTCGTCAATTTTCAAGTTACCGCAAACATTCTTCGAGGATCTGATAGGTCTTGTCGAGACGCTTTTTTTGGAAAAAAAATCATCTCTTGATCTCTATTAGAACCGGAGGTACAGAGAGGTTTACCTATTAATTCATAATTGTCGATCTAATTAACATTTTAAGATGATTCAAGTTCGTGCGTATTCTGGAGACATTCGAGTATGATATGCAATTTGTCTCATATTTCCCGAATCATTCATTTTATTGCAACGACTGGTTCAATATAGCGGCGCCGATGACATCGCACCGTCCGCCGAGTGAGTCCCGCCGGGCCGCGCGGTGGGGAGCGACTCGGCCAACCGCGTTCGACGTCGCGCCGCTTGGTTAACAATTGGAATATCTCCCTTGATAATTGTCGTACAAACTTCAATTTTTTTTTAATTCGGGCTACTTTTTTCTCACCATTCCGATTATCCCGTCCAAAATGAGCGTTGACCGATACTCTTCGAACCACTCAGGTTTTCTTTCAACTTTTCATTTGAAAGTTGTTATAACGAAATAACAATTTTTTTTCTGTGATTGCTCATTAATATAATATGTGATACTACGGTGTACCTGGGCATCGCAGGTATACTCAGGCAGGAGCAGGCCCGAATTAAGCAGTCGCGATACCTAGGAAAAATTTTTACTGTGAAGAAAGAGAGTCAACGTATCATAACATAGTCGATAAGTAGAAAAAGGATAAGTTTTGGAAGCACAAATATGTAGAAAACGAATGGCATATGGAGTAGAAAATAAAAACCATAAATACAAAAGTGTAGTAAGTATAAGTGTAGTGTAAGTAGTCTAAAGTAGTGTGAAGGATTGTAAAACTGTACGTATATAATAATATAAGACATGTAAAAGAAATGTAAAATGGATGGGAAGTTATGTAACCCTAAAGGGCAATCATTGAAAGTACATAAATACTTTTCACGTTGTATAAATAACCCAATCAACATGTCTTTTCATGACCATTATTTTATTACGGAGAAAAAACGTCATTTAGTTCGACGAGCATCGGTCAACGCTCATTTTAGACGGGATAAACGGAATGGTGAGAAAAAAGTAGCCCGAATTAAAAAAAATTGAAGTTTGTACGACAATTATCAAGGGAGATATTCCAATTGTTAACCAAGCGGCGCGACGTCGAACGCGGTTGGCCGAGTCGCTCCCCACCGCGCGGCCCGGCGGGACTCACTCGGCGGACGGTGCGATGTCATCGGCGCCGCTATATTGAACCAGTCGTTGCAATAAAATGAATGATTCGGGAAATATGAGACAAATTGCATATCATACTCGAATGTCTCCAGAATACGCACGAACTTGAATCATCTTAAAATGTTAATTAGATCGACAATTATGAATTAATAGGTAAACCTCTCTGTATCTCCGGTTCTAATAGAGATCAAGAGATGATTTTTTTTTTCAAAAAAAGCGTCTCGATAAGACCTATCAGATTCTCGAAGAATGTTTCCGGTAACTTGAAAATTGACGAAGTTATTACCATTTGTTTATAAGCAAAAATTTTACTTCCTTTTTAACGGCCTTTTTTGCAGGAAAAAAAAAATTTCTCACCGGATCCCGAAAGAAGCTGGTAAAAAGTACCACTACATTTTTTGCTGGACTCTCCCGGGTCATTCAGCTAGAAACTATAGGGGAAGGGCGGATTTCAAGCGAAAATTCATTGTTGCTAAACTCTATGACATAGCCGGGAAAACTTGGCGCACTTCTCTTAAGAAAAGATGGTTCTACATTGACGATAAGTTCCAATAGTGTGCATTGATACTTCACTGACCTGCGTGCAATAAACAAAAGAACCGAGTTTTAGGAGTGCTTAGTCTTCCGTTGCGATTTACAGTCAAACCATCAACGCTCCGTGATTTTTTTATGATAACAATTTTGTAAAGAATAATGAAATCTACAACTTTTGTCCGAAACTTTTTTCTCTAAACTCGATAAATAAAAATATTGTGTCGAAATCAGGCACTTTCAATTGTTAATAATTTTTTATCTCTCAAACCCGCACCTCTCATACACCGAGTTTTTCAGAATATGTTCCTGGGTATCCAATGAAGCTGTAAAAAAAATTGCCAACTCGGACATATTCAAGAATAGAACTAGGCGAAATTTCTATATTTCATTTTTCCGTGAAAAATTTTATACGAAACAGTATAGAATGACACAATATTAGAATCAATTGTTTTTTTCCAATTTTGTTCAGATACGATCGCATTGTGACACGGACTATCGTTTGTTGTTATGGTAAAAGAATTTACTTCTGTGATTTTGGACGTTTTACCCACGCTTCGCGTGGCTTAAACCCCCATTTTCACACGTCCTAAAGTAAAATTTTGTACAATACTCGACGGAAAAACTTTTTCTGATCTCGTGTGATTGCAAAACTCGCCTTCGGCTCGTGCTGCAACCTCACACTCGTCAGAAAAAGTTTTACCGGACTCGTATTGTAATGTACTATTTTAGTTTTACTTACCTCGTAGCATGAACGTTTCGCGGGTATGACTTGTGATTATAAATCACTGTGATTAACTGAGAGGATAGGAATGATCTTTCAATGATAAAATCAAACTCCGTTGTATAAAAATATTTATTACTAATAATCTTAGTACCTTGTCGACGAAAGTTGAACAGTATAATGATATCTTGAAGTTTAACTTATTCTAAGAGGATTCTATTCGTGTGAGTCGTAGGCGGGGATCCAATGGGAGTTGGGTCGAATTTTGGAGTGGAATTGAACTAAGCCTCAAGGGTTGAGTTTTGAAAATTACAGCTGGCCAGCTGCAGTGCAAATACGTACAAGTCGGGTAACCAAGTGATTATTCGATCGTTTGAATATGAGTCTTTAGGGTTTTATGAGGGAAGAGGATCTGGACTGTCGGAGATTCGAGGTAATCTTCGGTTCTGGCGTTGGTTCTGGTAAAAGGAATTTTATGGATTGAAAATTTTTTAAATGTTGCAACTGACACTTGAAATTCATTTGCATTTTATTTTTATAGCTAACTTCACATAGATTTGATGTGCCGTAAACATCGACACGCCTTGTGGTATGCAACCCAGATGTCGTTGTTTATCACCACGGCACTTCATTGGCGCCACTTTTTGAAAATGTATTAGGGGATATGGGCTGTGTTCCAAAACTTTACTCTAGTGATCCGAGTATGTCTTTATCCTTTCTTCACTCATGACAATAGAGAAAGATACAACATACTCGGATCACTAGAGTAAAGTTTTGGAACACAGCCATGAAAGGCAAAGGTGAATTATACACCTCGAATTTTCGGCGGCCCGTTTCCCAGCTAAAACACATCCGATCGATGTGAAATTGATATCAGTGACGCAGAAAAAGTGCACGGAGGGCATGATGCTCTTGGATTTCCAGAAGGCGAATATGAATATGAAATGTACAGTTTGATATTCAAAGTGCTCTGTAACCGTTCTGTAACGAATACCCGTTGTTGCTGGCGTTGGACTTGATAAATATGAAAACACCCGAAACCTTTTCGCTTTTTGGAAATCCAAGAGCATCATGCCCTCCGTGCACTTTTTCTGCGTCACTGATATCAATTTCACATCGATCGGATGTGTTTTAGCTGGGAAACGGGCCGCCAAAAATTCAAGGTGTATAATTCACCTTTCATATCCCCTTAATGATTTTTTTCCCAAGTAAAATTCCAAACTTTAGATGTTACACTTCAATTATTATTGTAAAAACAATAATTATACATGTATGATATATTTATTTCAGATAAAATTCCGATGAAACGAAAACAACGTTTATATGCTTACTATTTTATTCCACTTTTAATAATAATTAACATTTTTGTAATACTAGTCAATACAAATTTGAAAAAACTAACATATACTTATTGACAACGCATTTATATTAGTAAAAATAAGAATTGAATTTGGCTTGTATGCCGTATATACTACATGGCAACAATGGAATGTAACTCAAACTGGAAACATCGACTAATAACATAAACAATAACATTTTTTTTTTTTACATCTAGTTTCAGTTTTGCAAATGAAAAGAAAATTTACGACAAAATAATATAATATTATATATCTCTTTATATTATTATCAAATATCGATTAATTATTGAATAAGGCAAAGATTCCCTGCAAAGTAGACTGTCTTCATGATAAATCAACGCCAATCTATTCTCATGACTATCCGTCAGTTTTTGTAATCCTCTTCTTGCGTGGAGGGCTAATTGCCAAATTGTTTTTCGACAGTTGTTTTCTCTCCTCCGCGAGTTGTTTTCGTTTACGCGAATGTACTTCTGTCTCAACGTCAGCTTCTTCCCCCGAAGATTCTAGATCCGCTTTAGAACCACCGGCTGCCACTGCATTATCCTCGATACACCACATTTTGATCTTTGTCAGTCCACTGAAACATTAAATTCAAAGTTATAGAAAAAGTAAATATGGGAAATGTAGGAAATACAAGAAAACATTCAGAAAACTGAATAGATTTGATTATAGGGTGAAAAACAAATGTAGAAATTGTCAACTGAAGTAGCACAATCGAAATAATAATGAAATAATAGCTTTAATTGAACTATGAACCCCCTACTTACACATCATTTCGATATAGCTCATAGACCTTTCTGATTTTGTTCACTTTAGTCAATCGGTGTACAAACTTTTCATCGTGACTGATTACAATCAGTTGAAAATTCTTCTGATGTTTGGAACGAATGTTCACAATTCTGTAACAGAGATGGACGATGATGTAATATAATAGTATGAAATTTTCTTCGACCTCTGTATATAAAATAGAGAGATATATGTCTCAATCTAGACAATTGGAAGCATATCTTTACTCTATTCCTTATAGTGGCAAGAGAATCGTTAAATATTTAATGAAATTCGTTGAAAAGTTCAAGCCTTATCATTTCATTTACTGAGATATTTTTTACTCTCAATTAAACTCACGTAGCTAGTGCCTGAGCTAAGCTGTTCATGTTGGTTTCATCGAGGTTTGTAGTTGGTTCATCTAACGCAAATATACCACAATTTTTAGCAAATGTTTCAGCTAAAGCCATCCTTATGATGATCGATGCAAGCACCTGAGGAACATTGAAATATGAACAAATTCTTATTTTTATTCATATAACTTGAAAAAGGTTTGATTTGTTTCTGACCTTCTGGCCTGCACTGCAGCGTCCTTTCATGTCCATGATGATCTTCTGTTTCTCTTGAACCACTCTATAATTATAAGTTCTCTTTTTATCACCCATTCCCCCGGTTTCGTCTGTCTGAATCTGAATAGCTGTTGTGTCCTTTCCTTTATAGATAAGCTCCCACAAGTTGAGTATGATTTTATTAACCGAAGCCATTCGTTCTCCGTGATACTCGATTATTGCCTTATCTAAGGCTATAGTATATGCTATCAAATTTTCTATCGCTTCTTCTTGCACCTGGTACGAAGATATATCCAATACATAGTCAGATTATTTATTAAATCGAAGAGTTTCAACGTCATTCCATGTATAGTACTCACGACAATCTCGGCGCACTTATTTATGTAGTTTCTCTGCGACAATCTATAGATGTCTTTGTTCAATTCTTTCTTCAATTGCCTGATGTTCAGTTCTATTTCATCCTGGCCTCCTTGTTCCATGTTTTTCTAAAGCAGATGAACGACAAAGAAAATAAACGATATCAAATTAATTTCACAGGAATCGCGAAATTAAAGCACGTACTTCTCTGATAAGAACTTCTTCCGCCTCCTTCAATTTTTTCTTCTGATCACTTAGCTGACGATAATTCATATCGCCTAGTTTACCTCTCAAAATTGTAATTTCGTGTTGAAGTATTTCAGCCCCAGCTGTCTTCTGCTTTAGGAGCATGTTGTCATTCATTTCTCGCTTACGCGTCTCTTGCTTTGAAATCTGGCTCGTCATTTCGTTTATTTGTGTAGTAAATTCAATTTTAGATTTTTCTAACTCGTCAATCTTCTTCTGATACTTTTTCATATCCGTTTCAGATCTCCTCAACGAATCCACTACTCCACGACGAATACAATTATCAATTTCTGATTGGATGCTTTCCAAACTATGTAGACTTCTCGATCTCTTAGCAATCTCACTTCGTTCAGCTTCCAATACTTCGTGATGCTCCCTCTGCAATTCAAACATGGGTCATCATTGAGTTTTCACAAAGGTTTGCCATTAATAAAAACAAAAAGACAAGAAAACTATGAAGTTTTCCATGCAAACCTTTGTCTTTTGTAGTAAACTATCCCTGGACTCAAGCTGCTGATTAACAGGTCCCAATTGTCTTTGCGATTCCTGTACGCTCTCTTGAAGGGATACTTCTTCTGTAGTTAAATCTTTCAACTTGTCCTGCAAGTTTGTTAGCTTTTGTACTTCGGACGAAATCTTCAACTGCTCCTCGACAAGTTTATTTCTAGTTTCTCTTGCGCTTTGCAGTTTGTCCATATGCGAGCTGAGCGATGATTGCAGCTTTTCAATGCTCTTACGTGCAACAGTTAGCGATTTTCTCATCGATTCTTGTTCAGCTTGAGCCTCTTGCATTGACTTATCACCAACTATTGTGAAAATAATAACATTTGAAATTTTGTAGTAGCCACATCTCTGGAGATTTGATTATTTCGGATTATGATTGTCTTTGAGAATATCGTAGAGTTCTTGATAAAAGATTTGTAAGTATTGTAACATAGACCGATCGAATCGATTTACCTCGGTCAGGTAATCGCTCCTTGACACTATTTATAGAGTGATTCAGTTTCTTTACTTCTGTCGAATACTGATCCCATAGCGCCACATCACCAACGATATCCTTGCACTGTGCTAGCTCACTCTCTGGTTCGGTAAGGTCCAATTGTAATTTCTCAACTTGTGTGTGAGATTCTGACAATTTTTGTTTCATTTTACCTAGCTCAAGCCTAGTGTTGAGGAACGAATTATTTTTTTCGATATTATAAAACATTAAAGTGTTTAGTGATAGTATCAGATAAAAATAATGGAATATAAATGATTCTATGGATTCTTACTTCAGTTTCTTCAACGTGTCTTCTTCTAACTGTTTAGCTTTTGTTACGAGAGGTTTCAACTGCAGTAAAGAGTCGTATCGCTTTTGTTGAACTTTTAATTGTTCTTCGCATGTTTTCAATTGGTTTGGATATTTGTTAACTTCCTCGTTCAACTCGGATTTGAATTCATTGAGTTCTTGTGGATTCCCGAAGTCCCGATGGCAAAGTGGGCAGCATGAATCTGTTTTTTTGATATAATCTTTGTATGCAACACTTTTGTAAGCGTACATTCCTCTGGAGTCTTGCAAATCTTGTACAGTTTTTTTAGCATGTAACAAAACTTCGTCGTACTCTTTGCCGTGGCACATAGATGATATTTGATCCTGGATAGCTGGAATGAGAAACATTAATCTTTAAAAATGACACAAGCTACTTATTTCAGGAGAAATTTATAATGTCGAACAAGACCAAAAGATCATAAAAATTTCAATAAAACAGATTACCTTCAAGCTCAGTATTTTTTTCTTGTAATTGACGCTCTTGGTGTTTCTTTGTGGTTTCTAAACTGGCTAATTCACGCTGTTGTTTTTGTATCTTGTAATTTAATTGTTTGATTTGATCACTCTGAAATTAACCAATTGATTCAACGTTTAACAATTAGCACACGATAAATACTTTCAGTATCATTGATTGAATATTTGAACTCACAAGATTTTCTTGGACACGATTAACAGCTCGTTTCAATTCCATCTCTGGTAAGGCTTCGACCTTCAGAAGCAACTTCAAATTATCTTCATGCTTGTTCCTCCTGATGAAGAAATTCTTTGTTTATGTATACGTTATCACTTTTAGTTACCACTTAAATCTTGAATGGTATATCTGAGAATTGGGGAAACAGTATTCGCTAGCAATTACTCACAATTTCTGAATGTCCTTTTCCTTCGCAATCAAAGCAGACTTAAGAAGGTCAAGTTCAGCATGTAATGAACTCTGCTGCTGGAGCAGTGTCACTTCCGTGTTCACCTTGTCTAAGCTTAATTCCATCTGATCACGTTTCTTCATTTCATCTTCTATATCCTTTTTCATTGCATCTACGTCGAGAATTCCCACAAGTGAATCAACTGTTGCATTTGCTTCTTGCAACTTTGAATCAATTAGATCCAGTTTACTGGCCATTGTGTTCACCTGTGAAAGCAAATTTAAACACTCATTTATTCAGCTAACTTAAGTATGTTTCAATTCCATTATATTTTGAGAAGTTTATACAATGAAATGAAGAAATTCGAAAATAAATAGCGAAATATACCTTGTCTATTTCAAAACGCATTCTACTTGCTTCCTTGCGTTTTTCAGCTATTTGTTTTTTGAGCATAATCATCCCTGATTCAAGTTTTGATTTCTTATCTCTTGTTTCATCCAATTCTTTTTGTAATTTTCCTTCGACAGCCTGATGCTCAAGTACTTTATCTTTAATACTAGATTCCATTTCATACGATTTTTCCTTCAAACGATCCAAAAAAACGGATGCCTCTATTGGAGATATCATTCAATACTTATTAATACGTAGCAGAAATGAAAGAAAAAAATCTTACAGAAGAATCTGAGCTGACTAGGTAACATATGATAAAATTTTCAAGCATTTTGGCATACCTGCTTCTGTTATTTCTGATCCTACTCCCTCTAGACCCCATTGTGTCAGCATTTCATTAAGATTCCGGTTTCGGAGAGCAATATTTCTCTCCTGTGCCTGAGCCTGTTGCTTCAGTTTTCCAATTGCCAATTGCTGATCACCGATGATGACTTTTAACTTGCTTTCTTCTTTTGTGATCTCCTTCAATTTATCCTTTGCCTAGAATATTTTTTTTTTTATCAAAGAGTCATCGACGTTAAAAAGAAAAATATTACTATTGCCTAGGTAGTATTAACTCACAATTCCCATCTCGCTTTCCATTTCCGAAAGTATATTGTCGAACGCCGCGATTTCTTTGTATAATTCATCTGTCGTTCCCTCGTGAAGAATTTGTATATTGTTCTTCAACTCAATTATTTGCTTTTTTAACGATCCGTATTCAGTTTTTTTCGTTTCTGTAGATAAAAAATCTGCTATTTATTTGGACTCGAAGCATCAACGAAATTGTTATTATTCGAAACGAGGAATGGCTCAAAATAGAAATATAGGTGACTATTGAAATTACATTTTCAAACCAGCAGGTTCAAGCTGCTATATAAGATTAACTATAAAGCATGGAAGTGTTTGAAATATTGAGAGAGTATATATTGAGAATATTAAAAAGGTTTTATTCTTCACCTTTTTCTGTATGCAACTTGACGTAAGCTTGTTCAGTGCTGTTGAGGTCGTTTATTTTCTCAGTAAGAGGATTCATTCTTTCAATTATTTCTGTTACTTTTTTGATAGACTTTGCAAGTCGATTTTCAAACTTATCTAAACTTCTTTTCTTCGCAGTAGCCTCTTCGAGAATAATTTTCAGCGACTCTTTCTGAGACTTTGTTACTCTAAGATCATTCTTCAACTTGGTATTGTGCTTCCTAATTTTTTCCACTGCTTTGTTGTACTTGTCTGAATCAAATATCTGGTCAAATCTCTCTTTTAATTTCTTTCCATCCTCCAATGGCCAAGTAGAATCTTCTTGATGACAAAAAATGACGTAATTTAAAATCGGCTTTGACACTCCCAGAGCTAATTCCATTTCGAGATCCACATCTGCGCACCGATGACTTATCGCAACTTTCTTGTTTCCAAATCAAAATAACAGTTTTTTTTTGTAAATCAACATATTAAACCAACAAAGTTAAATTTCATCAACATGTTCAGTCTTCTCACCTCTCCTGTCTCTTTATTCACCCGAGACAGAGTGCTGTCTAGAGTCTGAAATTTCTTAGTTAACTTATTCTGGGTACATTCAATCCTCCGTGATATCGTCACATAATTTCCCTTGGTGTCAAGTATTTCAGCTTTCACTAATCCCTTCACCTGATTAGATACGTTAATTATTTATATTAGTAATGGGTAATGCCTATAGATTTTTATTACAAATTCGCATGACTATCAATGTAGGATAGTCAAATTATTGTAATGTTTAATCTAAAACAATGAGTTATTTTTTTTACCATATACTTAAGTCATATTAATAAATGTTGGATTCAATACTCACAGAGCATCCGTTAGTCAGCAAAGGATCATGAATGAATGAGTTACTCTTTCCGCTACCAGATCCAGGAGGAAATTCTCCGGTAGTCGCATATTTAAGCGCTTCGATAATGGTCGTTTTTCCAGTTCCATTTGGACCGAGTATCAGGGTGAGAGGATGGCTGAAGTTTATTGTTTGTAAATCCTCATCCTCACCTGGACCGAAATTACGGATACCCCGAATCCCTAGTCTTCGTACCCTTGACATGTTACTCAATCCTGTGTAGATCTATATGAAAATCTGAGAACATCCAATGTACGTTATAATCATGGTTTGCCAAAATCGATTCATCCCAAATAATGAAAGTCCCAACTATCAACCATATCGTTAAATTTTTGAAATAGTACGATTCTTACACCATGGTGCAATAAACCTAGTATTCATAATTCAACTAGAATATGCAAAGCAAGTGACAGTGCCTAAATATTTCGAACAAAATATACTGTATATCATATTTTGCAATAACAATAATCACATTATTAAACTAATAAAGAATATCGAGGTTACGCGGGAAAAATTACGTGCATATTGTAGCAGTCGTATTACGAGAGATTTTATTCGCATGTAGATATGCTTGTGATAAAAGTTTAGATAAGATATCGTAATGGAAAATAATTGAAAGCTGTAATGAATTTCTACAATTATATTCGTGTGTAAATAAATATTGTTTTTGTTCCGATGCCACCGGTATAATGCCTCATTGCAGCCGTCGTTTACGGGGCAGACTTAAGGGAAGTTCATTACCTTGCTAATGGCGAGATTAATCTATGCAGCCAGTAAATAACAAATTCACGTTATTACTTATTCACAATTCCTTTATACAGTTTGATCTTATCCTTAGCGGCACTGACTCTGATACTTCGATTTATTTTTCAAGGTTAATTGCGTTCATACCGCGCATTTGGTAATACCGGTGTATAGCACGAGTCGTCTAAGTTCACGTCGCTAAAAAAAGGGAAATAGTCCAGAATACGCACATGTTGCGATCTTGAATCTGGACAAGGGATAAACTGTGAAGTCCCGATATGAATGACAAAATTTAGCTGGATTGAAATACGATAATCATTTTTTTTATAGAGATCAGTGGTATGTTTGAAGAAAAATGGTCACGATTCGTACTTGCATGTAGATAAAAAATTAATTTTTACACACATACGCGGATACTATAACTATATATTTATTCAAACATAATGACAATGGAGAAATACAACACATAATAGAAAATAAATATTTAATCATTTCTTACACTGTGACATTCTCACATTCCCCATTCATCTCATACTACCATGATGTATTAATTAAATATAGTAGGCGAAATGTTTCGAAAATTTCTTTTCATCTTTTCTTTTTCCCATTCGTTATGTAAACAAATTCCTTAGATAATATTTACATCTGTGCGAATACATAATAAATGTTTTGTACACGTTGTAGATAACGAGAAAATACATTAATTTAACTAAGGGTGTATAATAACATTTGTCAATAAACATTAAACGCAAAAGAAAAAAAAAATGGTCTACTTAAGTCGGGATTAGTTTTCTCTTTCACCATGGACACATAAAATCCATACCATGTTCGTCGAATATAATACAATTTTTATTATAAAAATATAAACGTAATGCATGTACGATTACACAAAGCCATACACGAAATTGAGAGGAAATGAAGCCCATTTCGTTAATTCAAGTTAGTTAGGATTATGAATGGTGCAGTTAAATGACTGGGATTTTATTCCTACCAAGTATATCGCCTTCATATCTTGGTATCATACCAACCACTCTTACTATTCGCATTAATCGATCTTTGAGACTGTAATTAAACTAAGATAGTATCAGTGAAGTAAAAAAATCGATGGGTTTTTCAAGGGTCGGAGTTACTGTATAAATTTTTCATTTCATAAATAATCAACAATCGTTACCAGTATTAAATTTGTATGGGGTATACAATTAGAAATATTCGCACTTTTATGCTCCATCCTGTGTATAACAAACCATTGTAAACATACGTAATTATATACGTAAAGACAGAGTATGATTTCAATGTTAAAATACTTGGAAAGGTATATGAATCCGTTTGGATACTCTTGTGCTCTGACTATAACATGTTATATACTAAATACATACAAGATCTTATATACCTACGTGTATACGAATCATAATATTGAACACCATCTTCTTATATTAATAGTGTTATTTTGACTCCAATTCTATTACTCACTACGATTTGGTGCGTAAATATCATGATATTAATAGTCATGGTTATATAATATGTTAAATTTATGAGATAAACTATCCTGTATCCTGTATCGTAGACAAATAAAATACTATTAGCTAAGTAATAAAATCTCCGTACCCCCTACACGTAGGATAATTATTTATTTTATATCGAGAGTATAGCATGGCACCGTATCATCGTTTTTAATATAATAATAAATAATTGTTTGGTATAGTATTGGTGTACTATTTTTGGCAGTATTATCTTAAGCTAGAGAGGCGTACTCTAGACTTATATATTAAAGCATATCATAGGGTTGGATATACATATTATTATGGCAATGGAAGAAACGAGCTATTTATCACCTATGGTATGACAACAGAGTCGCTGCCCACAGCAGTCTTTGCCATATCCAATGTGGCACTCTGCAAGGTCCAAGACTTACTATAGCTCCGGCTACGTGACGCATCCAATCCCATATACCCCATGGAGCGTGACCACCATTAACATATAGAACGTATGTGAAGCCATCTTTGCACTTGCCATGAATTGAATAATAGTAAGGTAAAAAGCTATGAAGCCTAAAGTGGCATCTTTGATAGAATAGAATTGCGGGCGCATTGCTCGATAGCACATGAAGAAACACAGCCTTCACTGTAGAACGCTCGGGAGCTGTGACATGCGCTAATAACTGTTCCAGTAGGAGGGAGGCTATGCCGTTACGCCTATAAGCACGTCTTACACCTAAACTTAATATATATCCGACCAATGATTCGTCGTCAAGACTAGAGCACAAAATACCACGATCTTCTTTGTTCACTTTCCAGTACGGCTTTATCTCTGCTACAATTAATCCAATTATCACACCACCGTACACAGCAGCCAACGCATAGAATCTTGACGAGCTAGTGATTTCTTCATACCATGTATACGGGTAGTCTGGATAAAACATAATAAGATTAACAACAGGCGTATAAAACGTTGTGTTTACATTTTTGGTGACAAATACTGATTTTACAAACCCAGTGATTAACAGTTACCGTCGTTTTTTATACAACCTGACAGCGATCAGCTGATACTAAGAATTGACACGCCGCGAGTGTATCATTTGATGCTAAACAAAACGGAATGTAATATTTTTTACCTATAGGAAACCAATCTTCACAGAGCGCTCGGACCTCCTCCAAATCCTCGGGGCATAAAAACCGGAGTTGAACATCGCCAAGGATACATAGAGGCACCGTTACGGCGGTGTGTTTTGATGAATTATCGTTCCCATTGCATTCCGTGGTTACTGCACAGCATAAGCCGCTATTCTCGGCCTGCTGCTGGTTGTACCAGTTAAAGGGCGCAGCCATTAGGGCAACACACTTGCAACCAAATACGAGACAAACGCATTTTATATATCGTTTGAAAATAAATAGTATCACGTATTATATAAATATCGTTCGGTAAACACACTACAGTCAGCAGACATCTTATTTTTCTGTTATTTTTTTTTCAACTCCTCTGAAACCTCCATTGAACCAAACATTTCATAGAAGCGTTACCTCAACCGAATTAACGAGCTACACAACTCGTACCATCTGTCGTATAATCTTCGATCTATTCGTGCGAAAAACGCGAGTGTCTTCAATTCACGTATAAATTAATTTGATATAGTAATATTGTTCTTGCAATCGAAAAGCGCACTTTTTTAGAAAAGAAATTAAAATTTTGTAAGCTCTAAGCCTTGGGACGAGCGAATGATAAAATATTGAATTAAAACTACATATCGGTAAGGTAGGTCTCTACGATATATTTTATAATCAATGTTCAGATCAATTCATTCGCGCATAGATGTTGATGCGTCTTCAAGCTTGATGAATATTTGTTCAAAAGTATTGTTGTGCTGTATTCTGTTTGTATTGTTGAGTAGTGGTCTGCTAATGGAATTTACTGAATAAATTGTGGAAAAAAATTAACTTTTTTATGAATCAAATTGACATATTGAGGAAGTGTCATTTCATTAACTGGCTTTGTATGGCAGAAACTCAATTTGACGGTAATACAAAAATTTTAAAAAGCTAAAATATGGAGGTTAAGTCACATAAATTTATGACATGGCATCCGACATACTAAATATTATTATAATAATTATGTATGTATGGTAAATTGGAGAACGCCCACGTATGTATGTATGTGTGTATTCTGGATAATACTTCTGTCAAGGAAAAACAAAATTTCCCAACATATGTACACGTATTTATTTTTATATGGAATTTCAAGAATCTCATATAAACTATGATTCCGTTTAAAATCGTTAAACGGAAAGACAATAATTTATTGTCTTCTTCACCGTATTTCCTTGATATAAGCTGTAACTCACCACTATTTTTCAATTAAGAGCAGGTGATGTCGTATAAGATTTACTCATTTGAAAAGCAGCACTTGAATTCATTTCTTATTTAACGAAAGAATAGCTAATTTATTATTACATCAACTGCGTATAACATTTGTTTGTTTTTCCGATAACTAAAATCAAACTAACAAAACTCTTAGCAAATCTCGAGCTAATCGAGGATTTCAATGATCACAATCAAAGTGACTACAGATAGTATATCACGTTCACCAGTAATCTTGAAATGTCTTGGTCATACACATGATAGTAAAGGAAGTAAAGAACTTCTCATTTATACACGGTGTTGAATGGGAATAATGATGCTAAAGAGCAATTCTACTTGATCTCGAAGTAGAATCAATGAATTTTCATTTAAATATAATTAAAATCTGAATAGTCTTTTAATTTTCAATTTACTAAACGCAAAAATTAAATGCACGAATTTGTTGAATTTACAGGCAAAGTTATGAGTCAGAGATAAGGGGATTCGATACATCTGTAGCTAACATATCTTATTTTCTTGAATTGTTCAGACCTTCGTATGAAGTATGTATAGCGAGCTAAAATGTTCAATTTGGAATCATACATAACACCAGTTATACTCAGTTATGTTGAGAAGTACGTTAAAAACTTTAAGCCTGAACAGTCGCAGGTTTGTATTTCACATTATTCTATCTATTGGATCTTGAAAATGATGAAAATCACCCCTGAATGTTGGGTAACTGGTTATTATGGCTCATATTTTAATTTCACAGGTTTCATTGTGGGGCGGAGATGCCTCATTTCAAAACCTCGACTTACGGCTGGAAGTATTAGAAGAACAGCTTAATCTGCCATTCAGCTTTGTCAGTGGACATATTCATGAGCTTCTTATCCATGTCCCATGGGTGAAGATTACCTCTGAGCCGATTGTAGTTACTATCAATACTATAGGTATTAATATATATTGTCTTCAAGTTTTCCAAGTTGTGAATTTTATCATTCAATATCATTCATTTCCAACTTATCAATTTTTTATTTCCATATTTCATTACAGAGTGTATTTTGAAGCTTAAGGATGAAAACCAAGCTGAAAGCAGTGTGCGCAAACCACAAAAGAAGAAAAAGGAACAGAAAGAGTAACATACATGTTTGATTTTTTTATCTTATTACCATTTGATTATCACGTCTCATGTGTTTATCCATATTATGTCTTTGATAGAATCTTTTTAGTCAAACTAAGCACAATATCAGTTGAAGTTCACCACAGATTTATTATTCTTCAATATTTTGGTGAATCCTTAACGACTTCATAATTCTTTTTCAAAAGAAATAATGCCTAGCAATGAAATTCTTGAAATACTATTGACAGGACAGTTTTTTAAATAAATTAAACCAAAATACTAATAATAGGGAAGAAGCACCTCCTGGATATATCAAGAGCATGGTGACAAAAGTCGTAAACAATATAACAATCAATTGTAACAACTTGATACTCAAATATGTCGAAGAAGACATAGTTCTAAGTGTGAACATCAGGTTCCTCAGCATGCAGACTGTGAATAATAAATGGGAACCAGCATTTACAGGTATGGTCACCAGAACATTGACTATCACACAAAATCGAAAAAACTCGCAAAACCATGTTGAAACTAACGTTATGAGACTGGAATGAAAAGAAAGCAACAGAATGAGGTTCAAATTTTTTTTTTTCTCAACTTTTCAGATGTAAGCAGCTATGAAGTACTCCTGAGAAAGCTCATAACAATACAGGATCTAACGTTATGTTTAGATAAAATGGATGCGTCCGGAAAAATAGAAGTCTACCAGGTAAATATATTCGTATCAGATTTCGAAATGCAGGATACGATGAGAATTCTAGTAATCTGTAAGACGTACTCCGGATCTTCTGTACGATATTGGTGTCTACTTTCTACAGGACCCTGTGTTGTATCGGTGCTCAATGATGATACGACTCATCATCAACTATCACAGTAACACTGCAAAACATGCCTCGGTAACTAGACTCGATCTTCACTGTGAAAAAATGGAATTCAGCATGACAGAGCAACAGATTCCAATGCTGCTAAGATTGATAGCTCTAGTATTGGCTTTGCAAACGAAAATGTTGCCATGCAGTAAGGAAAGATTATTGATATCGCCGGAGGATAGTATAGAAAACGAGCATGATGGTAAAGATATTAATTTTTTGCTAATTCATGAAAAGTACAACCAATTTCATAACAGCAGAAACTGTTTTCTTATAAAATGTTCTTGTTTTCAGATGACTCTGAATCAGACACCGGATCACAGCAAGAAGGTGGGAGCTGGGCTGGTTGGGCTTGGAATATGGTTCCATCTCTTTTGCCAGTTCATTGGGATAATGATTGGTCCAGCGAACAGCTGATGGCATATACTGGTCACACAATACACATGGGATTCTATGTTGATGATGCAACTGTGACGTTCAAGGCACGAAAAATCATTGTTCTGAATATTCTTTTTCGAAATTAGTCATCTCTAAGATGCCATTGAAGCTATTGTGTATTAATGAAATTAATGAAACGATGAGAATTAATAATTTCTAGGCATATTATCATTCTAGACTATGGACAGCGTGAAGGAGCAACTATTTTACAAACCTCGGAAGACTAGATATAAATCATTTCTCTCTTTGAAACTGAATGGCGTTGTGATAGATGTATTACATCAAGACATGACCTGGACCAGTATGCAGGCTGGTCTTGGTAGCATACACCTTTTTCCTCGAGGATCGTGCAGTTGCGGCCATTTAGAAGTTATAGACGGAGTGCAGGTCCGATTTTAAATATGAGATCCGACTCAGCCTTTAGTTTGGTCATTTTGAGTCTGAGAGTGGAGTTATTTATCAAAAAACATCAAATTTTACAGCCTCCGTTATATGTCACCGCTGGTAAAGTGGGAAACAATCATCTAAAGGATTCTTTATTTGACGAGGAAGCTGTAGAGAATAAGGGAAAGAAAAGGGTCTATAAACAAGGCATAGACTATCATCTTACAACTGTGTCTGGTGAGTTTAATCATTAGCAATTCGCTAAAATTCCAAATGTTCGAAATGATGATTATTTCCATCTGTTTATCTACATCTATTCGAAATTTTATATCACAGTTGAAAGTTTGCTAGAAAGATGTCCTGCTCTTGTAATGGATTATAGTTATCTCATCGACTTGCCTGATGATATTACTCCGGAAAAACTGTCTGAGTTTAATTCAAACTTTGAGTACAGGTACGATTGTTATCGAAAGTTATTAAAAACTTGAAAACTCCACACTGATACGACGGATAATATTTTCTTATAAATTTATTTGACTTACAGTAATTTCCATGAACACAGAGTGGTCCGTTATATAGTTAGCGAGTTAACTGTACGAATGTGTTCGGGGCTGTTTCATCGTATAGATTGTATCAAAGAAGCTGCTATGAAATATGATTATGCGCCTTACATAGTTCCAAAACCAGGTAAAAAGTTGACAGACATTATAGATTTTGATATCAACTCCGAGGATCTAACATAAAGTGAATATATTGTTTCAGAGCCAACGATTGACGAACTACCTCCAGTTACAGTCGAAGAATATGATGCTCTGAGAGAAAATATTTCCAGGATAGAAATTGAACTGATTTTAATCAAGGGTGCTGTTGAACTGCAATTAGCTGATCATCAAATCACCGGTCTACCGCGGAAAAGAAAATTTGTTGAAAAAAAGGTATAACAATGATTTGTACTGGAAAGTACAATCATATATGGATGCGATGTACTGAAAAATTTGTTGATATGTGAATGAAAAAGCAATTTAACATATCATCTGAGCAATCGTCTCATACAATTGTATTCATTTTCAGACAGCACCACTAACTCCTGCGTTATCAGATGATCCAGTCCTAAGCATAGAATGGGATAAACTACTAGTAGACATAGACCAACCAATGTATCCACATCGTTTGGTAGCCTGTGCTTGTAAGCAAGCAGAGCTACCATCAGATATGTTGAATTCTTGTCACAGACTTATTAATGGAGCGGTAAGACAGCTCGTTTCATTTCTTCAGAGTTAATTCAAAGCACCTCTGTAGTGTACTGAAAGTTGTGTTTTCGTGATTGTAGGCGCACGGTGTAAAGTGCCAACTAAATTTGATCAGAAACAGTCGTACAACAATCGTGATGCCTTTTGCCATTCAGTATTCAATGAAGACGTTACTTTACCCTCAATATTGGCTTAGCTTGGATATGGCCCATGTCTTCCATAATTTTCAAATTGATGGTATCACAATCACTGGAACAAAAGTAAAGCTTATGGTTGCAACATCGATTGTAACGTCTGTCATTAATCCTGAGAACACAGTCAATCCTCTGATATGCTCATCCCTTTTTAACGATGCTTGTCAGGAAAAAGGTATATCCTATTTTATTATTGGTACACAAACTCCAAGGATTAAAATTTAATCTGAAATAAAAAAACAATTTCTTCTCTTTACATGTACACAGATCCGGTCTACCTCGAATTATGTTTGGAAGGCATAAGTGGAAAAAGTATATCGTCCATAGCTACGGTGTCTAATCTTCTAAACATATCTTCGATTAAGATATTTTTACTCAATGACTATCAACAAGCCTTCGTTGTTTCTGGACCAGAAAGTGATCATCCAAGGTATGCTATTTTAAATAGTACATCTTTGACGATAATTTTCAATAATTATATAAAATCCATTTCTTTTTAATTGGCTTAAAATTTTATATACAGCAAAGTGGAGTCCAAACCGTTATTAACAGCTATGGTACAGTTTTCGAAAGATCCAAGCAAGCAGTTTCATCCCCCAATTCTATCATTTGAAGTCTCAGAGATCAGAGGCTCTCTGGATCCACTGCTGTCCCAGTGGTTGCAATATTGTCCAGTTTACTATAAATTGGATCAAGCCAACGTACCTCAGCCTGAAATCCAGCATCAGACTCCAGGAGAAGTTTCTCCTGATCCATCTGTGCGCAAAAAGAATTTCCCTAGTTTAAGTCAAAGCGTTCACAGTTCATCTGACAAAGATAAACGCAAATCTGGAATAATGATAGATGAATCAAATCCGCTATCAAAACCCGATAATCTTCCAAAGTCTGAGCAAAAGGCTGGAACTCTATCGTCGCAAGCTGTAAGCACGCTTACTGTACATTTCAAAAACCGTTATCTTATCTACATTAAAACGAAACAGTTTAGCCCAGTGACTTACTTGTGTCTGAAATCAAATTTAAAAACTTGGATTAGCGTTTTTGAATATATTACAATTGTGGAGTAAAAAAATTCAATGAGTGAGTCACTGGATCTAAAGACTCCAGTTTTGTTATAATTAAACGTAATGATTGTATGATAGAACTTACAGAAAATGGGAATATTGGATAGGATAGTCGATTGGTATCCAGGATGGTGTGGACTTGTGCTAAGTGGATGTATAGGACATATTGTTGTTTATATCCCAACTACAACAATGAGTGGCATTGGCGTCCATGGTATGTATAAGCATCTCCAAACATCAACATTATTCATCGTGAATGCAGACATAAAATTTCATGCCTCGGAACTAGTACAGGAGATCTATAACGCTTGCATTTCAGGTATTGAACAAGCAAAAGACCGGGCGTTGAAAGATGATCAAAATTTACAAATGCTTGTGATAAAAACACCGTCTCTACATCTCAATTCGACTAATATACAATCCGAATCTTTATCAACATATCTTACAGACTTGCCTGTAAAGTTACCAAAAACAATGTGGACTTCAAGTAAGTTGGTATTCTCGGTCTGTTTGACAGAAAGGATGAAAGAAACTGTCTAACGTGTTATATAATGCGTTATAGAAACCCAAAGTTTTCCTTGGACAATAAACGTGAACGATTTTCACTGCTGTACGCTACAAAAAGAGAAACAGAATAACTTTATCAAAAAATTCTCGCTCAATGCTACCGTCGGATTAACTGCTAAGACTTCTAGCGAAACTTTGGCTTTGTCTAAAGCTTTGTCATTGGGAAGCAAGTTGACTGCTCTAAGTCTGTGCGTTCATGTCGACACTACCCCTATAACGATTTCGATCTCTGAAGAACAGGTTTGTGAATAATAATCTTTAGCATGCCTGTATGTATATCGATGCATATCGATGCATAATATTTGTATGACGATAACATGGATAGTTTCTTTGATCACGAACTATACAGCATATTTAATTCACATTAGGTCTTATTTATGAGCAGCATTGCCGCAAACGTGCTCGATTTAATCCCAAGTATAGATTCACAAACGTCTGCTAAGAGTGCCGCAGATCTTCCAGGTGATATTCCAACCGTTCTTCCTACATTGGCACAATCTAGTCCTAATCAAACATTGTTCAGAGAAGATAGCGCTACTACTTCAACCCTGTCCACTGCCAAAGACGACGCTGAACAAGGTGAGAGTGGAGTTACTTGTATCAGTCCAATATTCTGGTGACTGAAATTTTTATAGCAGTTTTCACATTCACAGAAAAAGACGGTTTCACTTTATCAGCTTGGGTTCAATGGACAATCAACAAATTGGCGATAAAATTATACGTAATGGGACAGCCAAATATTTCATCTTTAAAACTGGTACTAGATTTGGAAGATATCATTACGTCCTTGGATCTACAGCCGGTTTTTTTTAAATTGAAGACCAAGATTACAACAGCTACAATTTTCAATTACATAAGGTAAATCAGAAGAATGTATTCTTTGGTCTAGTAAGAACAAAGTTTTATAAATGTGGCACAGCAAAACCTTACGGTTTAATTAATTTCGCTCACTTATGAATCGACGATATTTTTAATGCAGCAATTATTGTTAATCTTGCTTATTAATTTCATGACAGAGCACCGAAGGCCCAAATCTGGGATCTTGGAGAATACGGTGGACTAGTAATGTGCGGTAGAGAAGATAATCTGGAAAAGGGAGAAGACTCTGGTTTCTTAAGCCTGACTCTCACCAGAGCAAAGTGTGGGAATGTACATACCCGCTGGGGAACACAAAAGCGTCATAAAATCCAAAGGGTAATCATTCTAGTCGATATATCACCGTCATTATTTCAGTCAATTTGAAAAAAATTAAACTCGCTTTTGTTGTCATCAAATCAGACTCATTCTTCAATTTATTTTCAGATGGAATCAAAGTCAGAGTCTAGTCAATTTACTAGTGGATACATAAGCGAAGTATTAATCAAAATGCAAATGTTGGATATAGTCTTGCCTTTGAGTATTATTGGCAAGTACACACAGCTAGTTGAGCCTTTTGTAAGGTTGTCTGAATCTTCCGATAATAAGCCCACTGACAATAATCAAGAAAAGTTTGCTTCGTCGACGTTGAGCAATTTGACAAATTTAAGAAACGATTCATTACCACTTGTATACCTTGAATTCAAAGGGTGCAGGCTTATGCTACCTGCTTCTACCTCTGCCAGATATGGACTTATTCATGATCTACTAATGATCCAGGTTACGCTATATCTATACCCTCAAGAAACGTAGATATAAATTGAACTTCAATTTTGAGATGCAGTTACAAGAATCATTTCTTATTCATAGAGTATATGTGAAAACCTCAAATCTATGACTTTATTGATTCTATTAATCAGCATAACATGGAATAATGTCAATTAGTCCCATGATCTGATGTTTATATAATATCAATAGCGTATTGTTTTATGTGATTTTACAATTCATTTTCATAATCTAGTTAGATGGCATCAGCATTACACCACATGCGGAAAATCCCATTTGTAGAATACCAATTCGATCCGATATATACCAACTCGCTGCGCAAGCAAATATACTAAGTATACCCGGGTCGGCTGTGGAAGATCGTCAGTATCAAATCAACGTGAAAGGTGTATGCGCAGACACAACTACTTGGAAAAATTACCAACTCAGTGTGACTAAGGTATTTTCAGCCCAAGGATTCGCTCAGATCTATAAGTGATAGTTAAGCGAAATGATTACTATTATGCCCGTGTTCCGATACTCGCTTAAAGCGCTGAAAATCTAGAGAGAGAGACGGAGTTCGGGGAAAATCAAGAAGTGTCACAAAGACACAAGATTACTGACAACACTTCAAGCTAATATCGGAACGCACCCTATGTGACACAGGTGCGATTTACGCGCTTTATAGGGTTCATACGGCGAACATAAAGTAGCCGCTTATTGACCAGTGACAAAAAAGATAGTGATGGGAGGAGAGTGCGAGTCGTTTTCGCTTATTTTATTGTCCTACGAAAATAAAGCGTCATTATATTCCTCTCTGTTAGTAAATAATGAACACGACTGGTCGAAACCTGTTCTGCATTATTTTCTAAGCATACTAACTTAAAGGTGGTTGGCAATAGTTCCGTGAACGCAATGTTTTTAGAATTGAGTACGAGGATCGCTTGTAAATCGCGTCTGCGTTACATAAAATATAGTGTATACCACAGAGGCTATGGTCATTATACACCTCGCGTGTTTGCAATATAAAGACCAACTTAGCCTTCTTGATACACAATGTACTATTTTATACACATGCACGTCTGATATGATTCTTATCCTACAGCGAACATCACAGTCTTATTTGTATACTATGAATGAAAATCCAGCTCTAGAATGGAACAAACTTAGTAGCGGTAGCAGTCTAGAACCAAATCTCTCTACCTTTCCAATGATTACAAGGTAAGTTGATCGAGAAAAGAAAAGAGCTCGAATTATTCTGGATTAATGATATCTAACTGGTTCGTTCGTTATGTTTAACACAGGTTTGATCTCTGCTTGATTATTGCCCCTGCAACTATATTCAAACCCGAAACAATAGTATGTGGAAATGCTGTGGAAATAAATTGCTTGACGGATATAGACGTAACGATAAATTTGAATCAAATAAAACTTATCTCAACACTTTGTAACGAGCTTGAAACATTTATTACTGGTACTGCCAAAAAGAATGACGATTCTTTATTTGCTATCAAAATACCAACTGCTAAGCAGCCTTCTTGCGCACCAATATCAGAAGAAGCAGACATAGATTTCGCTAAGGACAGTGGCGTTGATTTCGAAATGTCTAGTATGAACTCGACGATAATTGTAAGTAAATTTGGAGCAGAAACTCATGTTCTAAATTTGGAAGAACAGACGAAGCAGCTAGACACATATTCTAATCGTCAATGTTATGAATAGGGAAAATCAACACGCCGTAGTGCTACCTTATTACCACCGTTCGAGTTCCTGATTAACTGTGGTAAAATCACATTGATACTTTATGAGACGAAACAAGTATCTACAGATTCGGAGTATCAAATGGTTAGTATCGGTTGTTCTCTGGCTGGAATGAATGAGTTATTCTTAACTGAATAACTTCAATATATGAAATACATTTATCTGCAACGTTTCAGGATACAGATGAAGTCGATGATGATAACGGTGACGTGAAACAGCCACTTTTTTATCTCATGATTGATCAGCCAAATATCTACATCTCTCAACAAAATTTAACACAGAAACTACAAGTATGTCTATCAGTTCAATTTCAAGTGGAGAAGCACTTACGGTTTTTTCTATCTTGTATTCTAAAGTGTTCATATTGCAGGTAACATGTTTTGATATCGCGGTAACACTAGGAAGTGAAGAAAAGAAACACTTGACATCAATACCTAATCAAACAGATTTTAACGTTTGTTTGATGGAAACAAGAAACGGAGACCCTCATATCGATACTGGCATACCTCCCTCTTTTCTCACTATCAAATGCCATTGGCATCCCGCTAAGAATCCACATTACTCTGTGAATCTGGGACGGCCAACAAAGATCCATGGTTCTTTGTCTAGACTTAATTTCATCGAATCTATGAAAAACAAGGTAAGGGATTTTCGGTTTTAATTCCTAGAACAGGTCCTCTTAGAACTAGATATGAAAGTTTGTTTGATTCCAGCTCATGTCGTGTTATTTGGATGACGGTATCGTCCAGTTGCCCCAACATTCTTCAAAGAACTCTGGTGTGTCTTTACCTGAACAATCATCTTCGAGAACATTGCATAACAAATACAACATTCCTGATTTGAATGTATCAACAAAACAAATCGTACTGTCCTTAAAAACTGATTCTGGGTCCGAAATAGTCGTCAGTTTAGCTGCGCTGACTGGAAATACATCTACAGCTATAAGACCTGAGAGGATTTACGAAAATCTTTCGTTAGATTCGTTGATAATTTCGGTTGTATTAGACGGAAATATAAAAGTCTTGTTGAACCCCTGGTGCTGCAATATCACAGTTTATCTCCTCTGGGAATCTTGGCAGGATATAGACACCCTACCGCAGATACAAGTTCAGGCAGACAGCGAAAGTCTTTATCTTGATGTCGGGCCAGAGCAAATAAAGATAATATCTACGGTGATCGAAGACTGTCGAACGATCGCAAATTCATTTGCACAATCTTCAGAGGAAGAAGAAGAAACTGAAGTGAAAAAAACAATCACTTCGGTTTCAGAGCAACACTACAAGGACGATTTAAAAGCTGGCGCATTTCAATTCATTGATGGAAACGGAGACGAACTGCCTTTTCCTTATCAAGTAGGCTTAATAGTTTGAAGATATTCTAACATATCCCTTGTATCAGTTAATCAAAATTTCTCTTTTCCAGGTAGTATTTTTGACCTGTCCGCAACAGGCAATGGCATGGCGTTATCCACAGCCAAGAGCACTCACCAAATTACATGTCTCTCCTGTACCATTCAAGGTAATTGCACTTCTTACAGTTTTGATCGACTTGTAATTTTTCATAGTAATTCAGTATTTGTGACCACCGAACTTGTTCTTCAGACGTCTGTAGTGGAGATGGCATGTGAAGAGCAAGTGCCTTGCACCTTAGAATATTGGAGCGAGAGTCACATGGCGTATCAACATTATGCTGATTTCTATCTCTCAGAGACGGACAGTTATCGCTTAGATTTTCCTGACAAAACACCAGCCCGAGCAGTCGCTTGCATTTGGCGTGTAGTCCTAACACAATCAAAGTCCCAGACTTATGCCAAAACTCTTGTATCCGCTCGTGCTCTTGCTGCGTGTTTGAGAATCGATTCCTACTTCAATCCTACCATCGTACCCAACTTACTAGCTGCATTGAACATCGGTACTGTTCACGTGGCGTTTTACAACTACGTAGACTCCTGCAGTTATAATACTTTGCCACCACCGCTTCAAAACTATACATTAGACTGTCCGATACCAGAGACACAATGCTACCTCATTTGTGAACACAAGAAGGCCATTATAGTGCTTAATAGATGGGCAGATGGAGCGGTAATGGTTGATATTGGTGGTACTGTGAGCATTCGTGTCTTGGATTATGGGCTTTTGCATATGCACGAAGTGCTTGACCCACTGGAAGGAAAAGTTCAATTATCAATTGCTGAGACTGTGGATTTGTCTGTGATATGTAATCCATTTACTCTGAAATTCTGCCCAGCAATCAGTCATACTTTAGCAGTTTCCGCACATCTCTGGGCAATTGCATTCGACAGTGAAAACAAGAACGTCGTTGTATTGACGAGATATGTGATCGGTAATGACAGCAACATTCCAATTCGCATTGGTCAAAGCGGAACAGATGATAATATTATACTTCAAAGCCGACAATGCCACTTCTATTCTTGGCGGCATATAAATAATCAGACTTTGCGTATCGCTATTGAAGAAAGTGGCTGGACTTGGAGTCAGCCTTTCGCCGTTAATAAGAATGGAATACAGATGATAGATTTCGGTAATAACACACAGAAAAATATCACAATTTTTGTTAATGTCACGTCGCTATCTGCGACACAAAAATTGATCACATTTTCTGGACAGCTAATAATCACCAACCAGTTGGTAGACAATTTTGAAATGAAACTAGTCAAGTACGAGGTGACTACAGAAACTACTATAATACCATCCAAAGACGTGCACATTATTAGAGGAAAGAGTCAGCCGTCTTCCATAGTACTCGAAAATAGTAAACACATGGCTATGCGATTAAGGTTTTCTAGTTTGAGCAATTTGTCTTGGACGGGTGACATTCCACTACAGCCAAACACTAAATGTAGTCAGCCGTGGCTAGTGAAAGGTGGGCTTCTACGTTTTCATTAATTCATCAAAAATTTCTCGTGCAGATTAACTAATGCATCTTTATTTTTTATTTACTACAGTGCCGTTACAAGAACGTGGACAATTCCTCAGCATTTGGGTGAGAATAGTGGTCCAAACTATCCACGGCAGAACCAAAATTCTTGTAAGTATTAAACTGTGGGTTTAAATGAGCTGTAGAAAAATATTTAATACTCGTTTTCTCTCCTCTCAGGCTGTTCTGAGCCCACTTTACATGATCCGGTCTTTCTTGCCTGTGCCAGCTAAGGTGCAAATGGAAACTCCGTCTTTGAAAGTTTCCTTATCTGCAAGTGTGAACGGCCGTGGAGAAAGACAGCAATTATACTGTCCCGGAACTTTTGAACATTTTCATCAATTAACGTTTCAACTTGAGTAAGTACTTGGCTGTATTTTATAACTGATCATAGTTTTGGCAAGAAATTTACAGTCCTGTTCTTTTTTCATCATCAGATCCGGTATATCTGCTTCAAATCCATACGTACCGCTATCGTATAGCTCAGTGGATCAAAGAAAGTTTTTCAAGAGGCCAGAGAATGAGGATATTGAAGCAATCTTGAAAGAGCTAGAAACTCAAAAGGATGAACCGCAATGGCCCTTCCAAGGCGATCATGTACCCGAATGGATATCCGCAGAACAGCCGCAAACACATGTCCAAGTAAGAGCTTGTTTATACTCATATGTGTTGTATTATTATAATAACTCATTTACCTACAGATTGAGAATATCACTACGATTTAAGCGACACTTTATTATCATAGAAATTATCAATTAATCATTCATCAATGTAGTTCTTTCTACATCGTATCTTAAAAGGTCGAAAATTTGCCCCCAAAAGACTTATCGTTGAGCTTATATGGCAATTTTTTAAGGATTAGTCCATCCCAGGAAAACTTTTTAGTAATTCAATCTCATGATAGCCGTTGATTAATCCTTTAACGTATAATCAAGTGAAATTCTATATCCTAGGTAAAGTACCAAGAAGCTGGACTAGTTTCCAGTACGCTGTTACTGGAACTACAACCCTGGTGTTTCATTCTAAATTCTTTAGGATGTCACCTATCGCTTGTATCGGAGGATATTGAACTCTGCCAAGTTCCTCACTATGGAATAGTCACCCCGCCAAAGCTAGACGTAAGCACAAGTTCGATTACCTGCTGTCGGAATTTTTTCATCAAATACTCGATACCAAAGAATTAATATTATTATAAAAGGGGATGCAAACTCATGTATAATTGATATGCTCATTCCAGGGCACGTTTCACCTAGGTGTAGGGCTCGGTGACACTTACTACACATCTCCAGCTCTTCAACTGGCTCGCCCAGACTGGAGTCAAAGTTTCTACATGCCTCGTATCGGTGGTCTTATCCCCCTTGAGGGTAACATGAAAACTGCTGTTGACTGTGGAGCTAGTGTAAGTTGCTGACCTTATTCTAAACATGAAATTTCATCAAAGAGTCAACGGCAGAATATCTTTCATAAAATATTTGTAAATTATTGAACAGATTTGTATGGTGAGTGTAAATTCAAGCATGCATGACGATATGAGATTAGTTCGTGTCTCAAGCAGCCATGTGATCGCTAATTTAACATCCCAAGAATTGTGTGTCGCTACACTAGCTGTGATCGAGACATCATCTGATCTCTGTATACCAGCCGATCTAACTCCATACAGCTTAAATATTCTTCCATCTGAAGATCAAAAGTGAGTTTTAATATAAAAATCTGCTTTATTCTAATCTTCCAGAATGAATTCAATTTGAAATTAAATTCTAATCACTGCAGGTATGCCACTCCGATTGTACAATGGTATTTGTTACACGACCAAGAAAATGTGGATCCAATATCATTATACATATCTTTGAGTCTGGGCCATAGGTGGTCTTGCCCGATAAGAGTGGACCAAGGTATGAGTCGCCGATGTCTAGCTATTCCTGTAAGTAAGGAAATTTCATATTACTTATATCTACGTATACGTATAGAAATAATCTCTGGAACCCAGAAAATTATCGTCGTACAGTTCGTCAAACTTTATCAGTGGATTTTTAGTGACTGAGAATTCAGTATACGTTTTTTCATTGAATTTGTTTATTGAATGAAGCGACTCGATTCCTGAGAATAGTTCTGAAAAAGGCTGCCAGTTGATCGCGAATGTCTTTATTATACATAAACTCCTAATAACTAAAGCCTGTAACATTTCAAAGAATGGATCCTCAACAATGCCAATAGTGGTAACTACGCAGGAAGACAAAGGCACGACATATATTACCATACATGTTGACAAACATCCACAACTGTTAATCAATAATGGATGTAATTTCAAAATCCTACTTGGCCAAGCGAACGCAGATATAAGTAAGTCGGATATCACAGCTGATTATATCTCTTTATGTATCTACTAATCCATACATTTTCATATTTGCAGCTGGGATACTAGCAGAAACACCCCATTTCTCTTGGATCTGTGACGTAGAGAGTGCCGGTTCTTGCCACTATTCTCTACCAGCCGTTGGTAGTCGTTTACCAGATTCTCCAGCTTTGAGTATCACGCCGTTATTACTGTTGGCCGCAGTGTCAAACAATCACAATAACGTTACAGGTTGATAGTAAAAATAATCGTAGAACAGTTTTCTTGGAATAGTTATATGATCAGCGATAGTTTAACGCGAATAATTCTTTCAATAGAACAAAGTCTCAACTGGTCAAGAGGGGTCAGTCTCTCAGCAATGACATCCGCGCCGTCCGATCAGTATGTGAGACTTCCGCTTCATGGAGATATAAAGCTGATCATGTACACTCGTTGCTACACAACTTATATTAATATTCTTCCTATATCGCAGGTAAGCATCTGAAATGCTATTACAAAATCGTTTGCAAACGGTTAATCAAACTTTCTGAATTCTGTTTAGGTGGAAATATCGGCCCGGGATATCAGGAGTAGATTATTCCATAATGAAAGCAAACCAAACGACGTGGAAACGATATATAATCGACAACTTGTTAATATCTCAGAAGAGAGTATGATGCCTTTACTGACTCACGTGAGTATATGCTTTAATCATATTTTTGTCATTTTCATTATCAATAATCTGAAAATGATTGTATCTTTTATTTTACTTTGATCTTTCAGAGTTCTCCCAGTTCTACATCAGTAACAAGCTTTTTTTCCGCTCAAGAAGATATATCAGGCACAAATTCTCCCATACCTTCGCAACATACTTTAAAACAATTTGATACCAAACTAAAACAAATCACGAAATCTCACCAATCCAATGATCAGTCTAAACCGATTACAGAGTCCAAAGATCCGTGGACTCAGGAGCGATCTGTTACCATTTATCTTAGAGGCATTACACTGATCATAACTCAAGACGTGAATGAGAATGCGCAGACCACTGAGGTTGCCAGTTTAACATTAAGCGATCTATTCTTCACGATGGAACCAAAACAGAACATTATATCTATGTGGATTTGTATCGGGGATCTGCAATTAGATAATCAAATGTTTGGCCAAGGTGGCTTCGACTTCCCAGTTGTATTGATAGGACAAAATCCAGTCCTAAAAAAAGAGCTGACTTTCTCCTTGAACAGCCGTTTAAATAACGTTTTGGCACAGCTGCAAAAAAATTCATTATTGGCAATTAATGTAACATTCGAAAATGACGGAGAATCATCTGGTGAGATTTTGATTATCTGCTCATTGGTGTATCTCGCCTGACCTTTCAAATTGCTGTATCCGCATGCATTTAGCATTCAATTGCATTGTTACTATTTTTTTGTAATAATCTTACTCCATCCACAGGTATCAAGGACTTTCGGGTAACTCTAGCGCCAGTCAGTGCATATATAGAGGATACGTACATAACGCAACTCTTAGACTACGCGACATCGTTGGTACCACCCTGCTTTGTAATGCCGCCGGATAATGTTAAAAAATTGCGATCTGTTCCAATACTGTCCACTGTTTATGTACCAGACTACATAATGATGGATGCGAAAATTTTGAGCTCTCCTCTCAGACTACAGAATCTTATCATAGATCCGGTATCCATTCTTCTCAGTGTACATACTTCTGTACGACTTTATTTAGCTTTGGATCATTCTCCGTTGTACTTTGGCACGTTTGAGAGAAAGAGTTTGCTGACTACTCCTTACAGACTCGGAAATGCACTTACAATGCATTATCTATCTGGAGCTATATTCGGTGCAGGTCGGTATTTTGTAGAACTGTTTATAGTCATTACAGAAGGCCAAATTTCAAGCCAACTATTGAGAACTGTAATATACACATTTTTAAAGTATAATCTGACCATTTTTCTTGGTAGGGTGGGTCGTAGGATCGCTTGAAATTCTTGGGTCACCCGGAGGACTTGCGCAAGCTTTAGGATGCGGTCTTAGAGATTTTGTCTCATTGCCGTTTCAAGGGCTCTTGCAAGGACCATGGGGTTTCGTTGTTGGTGTAACACACGGATCCGCTAGTTTAATGAAACATGTTACTGCAGGTATTTATGCAATCATAAAATTGTGTGATAATGGCTAAACGCACGAAAACGCCTAAGATCGTTGTATCATTTTTAACAAACAACTTGTCTCTAGTATACACTTTTTGTTCTATCTACTCAGGCACAGTGAATTCTGTCACAAAGCTAGCGTCTAGTGTAGCAAGGAATTTGGATCGGTTGACCCTGGACGTGGAGCATCTCCAGCGTCAGGAGGAATCTCGTAGAACCCGGCCCCAAGGAATGGCACAGGGTCTTTATCAGGGGCTAACAGGCTTCGGGATGAGTCTTCTTGGTAATTTATTTATACATAAGAGAAGCAGTTGCTATAAAATAAAAAAGAAATTCTCAATCTATTCATCTGTGTCAAACAAACATTCATATAATAAACAAAGAAATCTATTTCCCACAGCTGCTGTAGCAGGATTGGCGCATCATCCCCTACAGCAAGTATGGTCCGGGGGAGCAACTACCAGAGGTCTTGTAGCTGGTGTAGGACTTGGACTAGTTGGAGTAGTAACTAAGCCTTTGAGTGGTGCTGCCGAGCTTGTTGCTCTCACCGGTCAAGGATTGTTACAGGGTGCTGGATGGAACTCTTTGCCTTCGGTAACTAACTCTGCTAATCGTATGAATCTCAAGATATTAGATTATTTTGCGCACAAAGCCAATTCTAACATTTCCAACATTTTTGCAGCCGCGACAAAGACCAGTTGTACAATACTCGGGCGGGGGTAACAACGCCCCTATAAAATATGCGTGGCGACTAATGCCTCTGTTAATAGCAGGCCGTGATAACATTTTGCACATAATAAACGCTGATCACGTGATTCATCAGGGCAGCAACGAAGCAGTATCCCTGATTTTAACACGGAAAATTTTGGTGGTAGTAAACATTGCCGAAGATAGCACGGAAAAGGTATTCACACTGAACGAACTGACGAGTGTTGATCACCCGTCGGACACAACGATGCTTTGTTTGCATTGTCCCCCAGCTGTTACACAGTCAGCAGTTCCTTCATCCCCTCGGGAATACCGCGAGGTATGATTATTATTCTTCAGTAGTTATAATTGTGGGAGGAGAGAATTGATCTCATTTCTTGCAACAAGTTAATTTTTATCATTTTCCAGATGGACCAAGAAATGAGGGCCAGAGTTGAGGAATATGTACGAACTAGTAGTACAGGATTGGCCAGTTTGCCGACTGATAGTGATGCGCAATCCGATAGCTCTGAACATGTACTGCCTCCTGCTGACAATACAATAACATTTTACGTTGCGCCTGATTCGAGGAACTATTTTTTGTCTTTGTTGAATGCAGCTAAGCGACAAAGCCAAGGCAAAGGTTTTCAAGTTTTGTAGAAAAACATTATTCAGTATCATAAGTATTACTGAGATGGGTGAGATATCTTTTAATTGATTTGGTCCTTTGTGGAAGCTCTTATATGGAAAGAAAGCTCCAATTTATAAATATGTAATTTATTGAACATTATTTGGGATGTGAATTTGTAGAAATATTTAAAAGACGATCGAAACAAACGTATAACCAAAATATTGTTGTAATATATTGTAAGAAAAATGAGAAACAGTGGCCCGAATACATTCTTACTTGTATTTCCACATGGCTGTATTTGATTAGACAATAATTTACTGAAAAAATAATTTTTGCAATGAATCATATTTCAAGATCAAGACACGATATATTCTCTCAATAACCGGAGCTATAATAAGTTCATACTGATCAGAAAGTGGATAGGAAATCGTATAATGTTCATAACAACGAAGCCTGGTAATTGAAAGGCCAAGCATATTTCATGAGTGGAAAAATCCGTATTATGTATTTATTGCACATATGCAAAACAAACTCTTCACAAGGCGGCAATGTGTTGTAAATGAAACTACACTTCCTCAGTCCGCAGCTCATGATATACAAAAGATATACAGGGTGAATTTTCTCCAGGATTTAATGAGTGTACCTACGCCTCTAGCAGACCTAGGAAAGAAAATTTGCCCTGTATAATGTAATACATCAATAGAATAGATATTTTTATACCTATGGTGAGTGCGGGACACCACGAACCAGAAACCTCCTAATTGCAAAGTATTTTTAGCTTGTTAAATACGTATCCTGTGATAATCACTGCAAGTAATTTATACTTAACAATTTTTATCATAATGATTGAATTAAGTTTAGTGTAAATAAATTGCAGAAAACCCACAACAAATTGTTCAATTCCAGAAATATAACAAATGTTCTAATTTATCTTCACAGAATGGTGTCCTGTTTCAATGGCAACAGGTCAAATGAGACAAGGCACCCAAATTGTATAATCGAAACGGTGATGGCTATAATGTATAGCGTAAATACTTGGTCTTGCTTTTTACATTCGGGATATAATTAATACAATAAATAAATAAATCAGTATTTATAAAACGAAATCTATTTGGGTTTCACGTAACACTGTAACTAAATATCTAGTTATAGTGTTCTTATGCTTAAATGTATTGATTTCAAATAATTTATCGTGGATTAAGGTGAAAATAAATGAATTTTAATATAAATGTAAATTTGTATTAAAAATCTCAAAAATTGTTTCGTAAACTAATCACATTATATCTCGTATAATTGATTTCATCATTCGTGGATCCTCTTCGGATCACTAGTTTTGTACGGTACCCCACAGTACCGGCATTGTAAAATTTTTATAGACGTAAGTACTTTTCTACAAACAATATGTGTACACGGTAGTTTATACAGTACACTATTCGTGCAACATGTACAACTTATTGGTACTTGGGGTGCTCTGCAAGTTTCAGGTTTACCAAATCGTTTGAGACTCGATAAAACACTTCTAACATTCAATTCTAAGTCTCCATCAATCTCACTGCTCGTATTTCCAGCATAATTATCCTCAACTTCAATATTATCCCCAGTAGTAAAAAGCTTTGTGAATTTACTATATTTACTTAGTTTACATTCCGTTAATTCTACCGACTGTTTTTCACAAGTTACCACCACTGGTAATTTGTGTTGACTTTGCGTTAAATCCTGTGGAATTTTTCGCTTCAATGTTAAGTTCGATTTAACTTTTATAATCTTAGCATTATTCCTAGGCTTGTTATCGTCACAACCGACTTCTCTAATGTTCAATATTTTACTATGTCCCTGTATTTGAACTCTCTTACGCCCTAATGTTCTCGGTAATCTTTTTATCTCATCTACGTTGCTATTTTCTATCAGGAATTTGTCTATCCTTATTTTAAGAGCTGTCGCAACCGCAGGTCTACAGGTATTTCCAAATGGAATACCAGTGAATGGATCGGACGGTGAGCGTCCCCACACAGCTTCGTTCTGCTCATGTCTTTCCAGAGTGAATTGATCTATGATTTTTCCACTAGGCAGCATAATTGGCTGTACCATTATCTCATAGGTAATAGGGTCTACAAAATCCTCTGGTATTTCCAAAGCACAGGTCTTCTTTTTTCTGAAAAAAATCAAACAAAACTTAAATCACTTTCCAATCCATGAGATCTATCAGGCGTGCAAAAGGCATACTTACAATGCATCGACGTCGTCATCTATTAACTGAGGCTCTACACTCTTCCTTGCTGTAATTTGATATGGTTGGTGCTGTTGAGTCCACAAAGCATTTACTCCAGCGATGACGTCTCTTCCACAAAAACGTGAAACTCTCCCCCAAACTTCTATCCTCCCTATTGCTGGAACTGAGTTTTCTGTCTTTACTATACATAGTCTTAGATTAGTCGCCTTGTTTACAGCCTGGTGATCATATATCTTTATGTAACGTTGTAAAAAACCAGATGGTACAGAGGTAAGTGTCTCGTTGATATCTCTTCTGTAGAAAATCACTCCTGTCTCATTATTTGTCAGATATGCATTTGACAGTGTCACGTACGGTGCGCCAGTGTCGGCGGTTGATTTAGCTAACAACTGAAATCCCGAAGATTTTTGAGAGCCAACTGTAGGCCAGATTATAACGCGACTTATTTGTACATTGCAAATGAATGTTAGATCGATGTTTATCGGAGGTTTTATACAAGAGTAAGCCAAAAATCCTTTAGATGATTCAGAAACAAGATTATTTACTTCGTATCCTTCGGTGCTAATGGTACTGCAAGTTGCCTCTGGTCTCAGACATGGATGACAGAAATTTAGGAGCATTTTATCTCGGGATTGTCACTAGTGAGCGTAACATTTTCAGTATAGCAGAATTATTTCGTACATATTACACTGGTTATAACACGCAAGACAGTACGGATTGTTTTTGTTGGTTATGAGCGCGTTTATCGTAGAATTTTTAGAATAGGGATATTAGCTTGAGGTTCGATAAAATTCAATCCGATATAAAACAATAAATACACTTTGCTGATAAAAATTAATATACTTATTGAGCCGATTACAGTTGCGTACAGATCATTATTCTCATAATTATTACATTATACACAAATGATGACAGTTACACTGACATTCGGGTCGTATATACGGAAGTACGGAAGCCCGGTAGTGCCATCGCATATACCGTCTGAGTATGTCGAAACTCAATTCTGACCAGGATTCTGACATACACAGTATGTCAGAATATCCGGAATTTTATGTATAGGTTTGTTCGTCTTAGCTACACTTTTTACACTTTTCACTAGAAATGTACACTTCCTATTGGGCGGGTGCAAAAAGTGTAAGAAAAGTGTAGAAGGTGTAAGCTAAGACGAACAAGCCTTGTGTAAAATCTGGTAAAAGTGTAAAAAGTGTAGCTAAGACGAACAAACCTACGATGTCGTCGTTACGAAACCTAAAGTCCCACATACATAGTATGTCGCCACATTCGCTACCTAAGGTCCGATATACACAGAATATTTTTATTTTTCTAACACCTTTGGCTTATCTCCTATTGAAGGAATGTAGCCTAATACACAGGATATCGTTCTTTCCGAAACTTAAAAGTCCGATAGACACAGACACCTCTTTTAATAAAAAAAATGGTATATTAAAGCAAATGTTTAAAAAAATTATGCAAAATTAATTAATTATATTTTTGATTCCACAAATCAATGTTTTTATTAAACTATATAAAATCATAATACAAACAATTCACCATCTAAAATTAAAAAATTTAAAGGAACTCAATGCAATATTAATAATAAAAATTCACGATATCCTGTGTATTTCGGACCTTAGGTAGCAAATGTAGCGACATACTATGTATATGGGACTTAAGGTTTCGTAGTGACGACATACTGTGTATGTCTAGGCTACATTCCTTCAATAGGAGATAAGCCAAAGGTGCAAAAAAAAAAAACTGTGTATGTCAGAATCATGGTCGTTTCGACGTACTCACACACACGTTATATGCGATGGCACTACCGGGCTTCCGTACGTATATCACAAGACGCACTAATTTACGGTAAATGTAGTTCGTAAATTTGGCCGCTAGATGACAATACCCTTTCGCAATTCGCAGAAGAAAACGCAAATAAAGAGACTCGATCAATTATAATATCTAACATATCTATTTTTAAGAAAGAATAATAAATTTTCACACAGTTTTGACAACTAGTAGTATTGAATCGATTCTCTAATGATCAATTGCTCCGTTATTTTTCATTGTTCTTTTCCTCATGAAAACATGTACAGTCAAGGAAAGTAATTCTGAAGCGCCGTATTCGAGGTATTCGAGCAACCGAACATACACGTTCTTTTTAATTTCCTTCAAGTTGGTATGAAATCAAAGCAACATCTGCCTCCGCGATAAATCAGTGATCTGCTCAGGCGGGATAGGGGACTTCGTTTGTTATTATTAATAAATTATTAAAAGTTATGTGAATTGACGTTTTGTGGAAAAAAAAACAAACGAAGGCCCCCATCCGCGCAAAGCGGATGTTGCTTTGATTTCATACCAACCTGAAGACAATTAAAAACAACGTGTATGTTCGGTTGCTCGACTACCTCGAATACGGCACTTCAGAATCACTTCCCTTGACTGTACTATGTCGACATTAGTGGGACTTATCTCTATTCTTCTTCCCAATACGTGCCCCTTTCTTAGCACCTGATATTATATTATTGAATCTTCCTGAATTTTTCATCTTCTTACTGTAAAAACATACATTTTTTAATAAAATTCTATCTCTAATATTTCTAACAATCATATTAAATTCAACATCATAATAATTTCTGCAAACAGTGATGTATTGCTATCAATACATATACCATACTAACCGTTTATTTAAAGAAGATCGCGTCAAAGGCACATAGGCATAAGGATCTGGTTTACCCTTCTTTTTAACATCTCCTTTTGCTTTATTTGCAGAATATTCACTGCCAGGATTGTTCTTTGATGTATTGGTACCAATTGGCCTATGAATACCTGATCCACCAGCTGTAAAAATAATCGGTTTTTACAGATTATATAATCAAATTATCACAGCAATTGCATATTTTTGGTGTTCATAAAAAAAAAAAAAAAGCAAAATAAACCATAGAATGAGCGTGAAATACCTTGATACGTCATTGCAGGGCGACCTGTACGTATGCTGGTAGTATCTGAACCAGCACTAAGTTTTCGTTTCCGACCTGTCTTTGCTGCTGATACTGTTGATTTTTTGTCTTCGTCATCTAAATAGAATGAAAAACAGATTTTATTATCCCTACTGATTACTTTGCTGGGTGATCAAAATACATGTTTCCGATCAACATCATACTTTGCACTGTAAATTGTTTGTAGATTATACTATAAAGTATCAAATTACCACATAATTCTTACCATTATCGTTTTCAGAGTCAGTATCATTGAAAGGCAATTTCTTTCGCTTCTTTTCAGTGTCACTATCATCGCCATCATCTTTGATAATTAAACGCCCATCTCCAGATAGTTTGAAGCCATGATTCTTAGGTTTTTCTTTTGATAAAGTCGAGACTAGGGCCCCAGGCTTGGTTGCTATGATGAAAATAAAACATTTATCATGATATTTCCTACAGTCAGTAACAATTCTGATCAGATTTTATAACACAGAGCAGAAATATACCAGTAATATTCTTAGCTGCACCAGCATCCACAAAGTCCACAATATTTTCTTCATTTTCTTGAATCCACGCTTTTCTTCTTGGCTTCTGTTTCTGACCTCGAGTAGACTCGCCCGTCTCCATATCCTCGAAATCATCATCACTGTCTGCCAAAATTTCTTCGACACTAAAACATGGATAAAAACGGTTTTAGAAACTGGCTTTAAGAGATTTATAGTATACTATTTTTCACCACCCCCTGGCATCGAAAAGTACGACTTCCCGCTCACGCGAGGGGCCGAAAGTCGTACTTTCGATGCAGGTGTGGTGAAAACACATTTTTTGCCCTTTATGACCTACGTTTTTGGTCTAGCTTTAACGTTGAACTCATCATCTGTACCATCTTGAGTCGTGGTTTCAACTCTTCTCTGCCCCTTCGTTCTTTGCTTTCTTGCTTGTATTTTTCGTAGATTGTTTATCCTTTTAAGCATAATTGTTTCCGACGATGGTACCATTTCTGATATTAGATTAGCCCCGTATTTCCTTATAAGTTTTGAAAGTATGTCACGAAATTTCAGCCGAAAATGTCTCCTACAATCCTCTGTCATATCGCAAAGAGCTTTCACCTAGAATATACATGGTCACATTTGAGAATCATCAATTAGACGACTTATCTTGGTCTGGTATTATACAGGAGGGGAAAAAAAAAAAATTATCTAACTTACAATGGTGGGTAACATGGGTGCAATTGTAGGCGAAGGCATGATAGAGAGATAAACCTTGATGTAAGAAATTGCTGATAATGCTATTTCTCGAGTAGGTGAAGTTACCAAAACGCATGCGTGCTCTAGGATTTGTTTTACTGTATCTAATCCCAATGAACCTGTAGAAATTTTTTAAGTATTATCAGTCTCATCTATGATATTTAATTTCAGATAGTTTGTGAGTTTTGATTTCATAGCATAGTCCTCACCATTATAATTGAATGTAACAGAGGCAAGTGCGAGTAAAGTAGCACTACAAAGTGACGGAGATCCAGCAAGACCGGCTATCAACATTTCAATGTATTTTTCGATACTTTGTGTGTTTTGAATTAGCTGTTCAGCGATTGTGTTCAGTAAACGATATGCAGATGCTCGACATTTTTCATTAACTTCTTTAATGCATAGAACTGCTTCTGGGACTATAGATTTTAATAGTTTTGTCTGCTCTAGTTGGGGCTGCGATTTCACAAGATGCTCCAAACATCGAAGTCGAGTCTAAATATGCAAAATGAAAAGAGTTATTCTGAATTTATTCCTTCTAAATTAATAAATGGGAATGAAACGAGAAAATTCTTTTAATAAAATCATATCAATTATTTAAGTCATCCTTATTATCTAAAAAGTAGGTAAATAGAATACAGACCCCTTTGCTACTTGCAGCAGTAGAAGACAAAGAATTTAAGAGTAGTTTTTGAATGGCATGTCTATTCTGTTGGACGAATTCTTTACAAGCCTCTTTTTCACTGCTCCATATTTCTTCTAAGAATCTGTAATGATACCAAAATTTACCAATTTACTTTGCTTTGATGAAATCAAGAATATGACAGCAAACGAAGCTTTTGTAGAAACAACTGATAATGTTTTAACAAAAACTGATTATCTGTAATATAAAAATAATCAAAGACTTATACCTATACGCTTTCTTCTGCTCTTTCGGATTTTTTGTATCTGTTAGTACAGGAACAAGTTCTTTGTAAACAGCAAGAAGCCTTTCGCCATCTGTATGACATGCTAATACTCTAATTAAGTCCAAGATACTTTCTTTGATAAAATTTTCAATATCAGAAGATTGCAGTCTTTCTAGAGCACGATCGAACAGCTCAGCTGCTAATTCTTTACTACTGATTGTCAGGTACATCTGTGATAATATAAAAGACATTGAGAACATGACTCTTGAGCCATACGCTGTCATTTTTTAAAATACGTGAGAGACATGAGAAATAAGTTTTCATAAATTGCTTACCTTAATTGTTTCCAAAGCTGCAAGTCGTTGTCCTTCTTCATCAGAGCCATTTGGCTTACTTGTATAGAGATTAAACAATAAAGGAAGAAAGTTTTTAGCAAACTTAGCCAATTCCTCAATGTCCTCTTGATTGCTATCCTCGGTTGCTCTTGTTATAAGTTTTCGTATTGAACCCATAACTGATAGCCTAAGGTCTTTTCTTTCACTTATAGCAGTACCCAAGATTCGAGCTATGTTCTGTAGATCGAAATACACATTAAATATCATTAAGGATTAATAATTTAGAAATCATAGAGTGCATTCTGTAGTCTATAGAATTATTAAAGAACAAACTAACGGGTAGACATCTAGGCAGTTGTTACAATATCGATAGGCATGCAACACTCAACACCGATATTAGTTTCTTACCTTAAAACTATCTTTCGTATCATCTGGCTTATTACAAAAATTGGGAAGCAAAGCCCAGATCTGAGATGTGAGCAGCTGGTAACTATGGGCACCGATCCCATCATTCTTGGACTTTAAAGCAATTGATTTCTGTCTGAAATTATGTACGATATAGTTCGGTGATTGAACCTCGGTCATTCTCAGATTTTCATTACAAAATTATGAGAATAAATACTTACTCGCACATGGTGGCTAGTGGTAGTAACGATTTAACAAAGTATGAAAGCGGAGCTTCGCTGACATGTTCTTTCAGTGTTGGTAAAAGCCAGCTTCTGTTCAGATCAACGCTTTTTTCTGAAGTCTGTGAATTAACAAACATAATATCTAAGTTTAAAATAAGAATAAGTAGCAATTGCATAATTTATAATTAAAACAAAATATGGATTGTATACCTGTAGTGGAATTGTGTTCAGAACCACTTCAGGGCCCATTGACTTAATAGCAGATCCAACAGCGAACTCAACTTCTGCATTGTATGTAAATTTGTAAGAATCCCTTAGCTCTGCCAACGCTATTAATATCCCTACCAACTGATCTTTGCAAGTTTTTCCTGCAATCTATAAAGTAAAGAGAAAGAATGCGTTGTATATTTTCATTCGACTATTCTGCGTGTAGTAATATTTCAATTCTATTTTATTAATCCGCCATATCCCTACCTGGAAAATAACTGCAAGTAAATGAAGAACGTGATGCCATGCAGAGTGATATTGGTACTTCATACCTTGCTGTACCAGTTGGATTGTTTTAGATATTGTAGACCTGTACCTATCCAACAAATAAACAAATCAGAATAAGAAATCTGTTCGACTATGGGAAAGATATCATTACGCGGGTATATTTGCGTAGAAATTCGTTCAGTATTGAAAAAGAGCCAATCTCTTGATAGACTTGATCAGTTCGAACTGTTTTAAAAATCTTAAAATAAAGTCACAATCATCTTACTTTTTCTCGTTCTTTTCAGATTCACAAAGCGGTGCGGCACAGACCTGCAGAAGTGTTTTGATGGTGTGTGACGCGCTTGTTAATACTTCAGACCTTTCGGACAACCAAAGATCTGTAGACTTTTCCAAAATCCTAGGTAAATTAGCTGCACACAGAGGCAGAGAATTTCTAGAAGAAATAAAGCGATCCAGTAATTTTGGTTCTAAACGGATTGATAAATTGAATGAATTTCAGACTAAAATTGATTTCTCTATCAAGCAAGAGAACATCTATGTTGTCGAATTTCAAACAGTTCACATAGCTGTGAGTTTCGAATGAAATTTTCTCAATCGTCGAAATTGGAGTCGCTATTCCGAAAACAAAGGATCACTTACGCTACGAGATTACAATGCGCTTCTTGCATTACAGCTAGCCAGGCTAAAGTGGGTTGCGTGTCTCCTGGCGCTGGTTGATAATCGTAAAGAGCATTAATGATCTGGGCATTTAGAGTGGGAGGTAAAGTTGCCTCCGAAGGTCTTGATACAAATAAACTGTGGAAGGTTTGAAGGCAACAAGATGTGACTAGCACGTTGTTCAACGTCATAATTTTTAGTAGTCCCTCGCAAATAGTCTGCAACAAAAATTATAATGTAACAAAAGAAAACTCCATATTCCAGCTCGATTATCTAAAGTATCGAGTGCACCTTAACGTGAGATTTTGGGAGCTGATGTAAGACTTCTCTAAGCATGGTAAGAATGTGCAAGGTTGTTGTTATTCCACCTGGTTGACCGGCCATTTCTAGTTGGGCAAGACAATGCTTTGCGACTTGTGGTGCCGCCGGATGATATGCAGGCGGATTTTCAACTTTCATTATATCACTGCCTAGAAATTTCAATATGAAAGTTATGTGATACATCATAAATAAACTAGCTTTTTTTTCTAATGAAGGTGTATATCAGTTTTGCGAATATTGAATGACAAAAGGTGAGAGTTTTTGAGCGCTGAAAAGTGTGATCTCTCATACGGTTTTGTGTTTTTACCTTTAAGAATTGAACATATCGCATGCTGCGCTGCCTTTCGTACTTTTGGCTTCGAATGGATGGTAAACGCTAGTATTGCATCCAGTACTCGTGTAGTTGATGAACTCGACCATACCACTGTCTCTTGGGATCTCAATAGTATTGAAAGACAACCGATGCACTGTAATATTGATTGAAAACAGATTGGTGAAACCATGTATCAGTCTCACTAAATATGAAGTTAATCAATGTTAAGCAGCCCAATTTTACGCTATGATTTATAATTGATCATCAGGTAATTTGTTATACTTTGGATACTGAATCTTTCAGCGTACTTTGTTAAGCTGCACAACATCCAGCATGTATACAGGGTTTAAATTTCCTTAGTCTCAGCTTTTTTTCAAAATTTGTGGACTAATTTTCATAAAAATTCGAAAGCATTCAAAATTTTTTTTCTAAACTATCTGTAATATGGATTTTAAAGAAAGCACACATTGTTTTGTTCTCAGTAGGAAGTTTTTGTACAATAATAACAGCTTTCGAATGTATCGGAGAACCAAATACTGTTTAGAAATCAAATATTAATTCAAGATTAAAACAAATTCCCAGGCCTTGCAGACACCCAGTTATCTTTGAGATGATTAATATTACTTATTACTAATCAGGCTCGCTCTTTTGATACTTATCATCGTATGAACTATTTAATCCTAGCTCCAACGTACTGTTCGTAAAATAAGAAAATTTTCGCTAGTAGCATATTTTGTCAATATCTGTAGAAAGGTTTGACTAGCTTGACTGAACTGCAGCCTGATCACATTTATCGGCACTGTCTTGAGACCCATTCCCAGTAGGGATATCACAGCTGCCACTGATTCCTCAGATTCTGTTGCTTCTAGCGTTGTCATCTGTGAAAATGCCATATTCTTCTTAATAAAAGTTTCATACAGGGGTTTAACCATGTTATTAAATTAGATAAAATGATTCGATGATTTTCATTCATCGTTCCATATTCTGCTGAACGTATATCAAATCTTGAATCCATCTCAATATTAAAACGTTACAAATTTACCAAAGCTGCGTAATATTCAGTAGAAGATTCCGTTCCTCCATTCTGTTTTATGACTTCGGTAACCGCGGCTAAAACTGCCAACATTTCTTTATGTATGGCTGAGGTTGGTTGAAAACCGCTCAAAAATCTGTAAAGTAAGATAAGAAAATGATAATTCCAGTTTTTCTTCCAATTTCAAATACTATACAGCACTTTAAGAAACTTTTGAGATTTACCTGCCGAAAGAAACGTTCGAACAGCTACTCCAATCGCTGGCAAATGTGTCAAAAGTCTTAAAGGTAGTCGCTTCGGTTCCTGTATCGTCATCTACGTCAATCTTTTCAGTCACATGTGTTCCTTGTACAGCATTGTGTTTATAAAGGGCGTCCGAAGTGAGGCCACTAGAAGCTGTGGAATAAATTTATAAATCTACTGGATGGAGAACAAAAATAATCGAAGAATGTGTAAAAAAAAATTCTTACCGAAATTTTCTTGGAAGAATCTGGCTCGCGCTTGGTCTCTGTGTTTTTTCGTTTCAGGGTTAGAACTGGAGCTTTGTCCCTTCGCCCATCTTTTAGCTTTCTTACGACTTCCCAATCTCGGCTTTATCTTGCCCATTTTATTACTTTCGTGGATTGTTTACAACTAATTTCACGAGTTCTTCCGATGCGAGTAGAAAGTGTGATCGATTTTTTAGAGGTTATGTATCGTACGTCGGAGCAGACAGTAGACACATGTGAACAAATTCATAAACTAACCTCAAATTTATTGCGATCATAGTCTGATGAGTATGAAGATTACCGCGCTTAAGATTATTGTCGAGCATGCTCGACGTTAAACGGGCGCGAGCTACCGCCCTCTGTTGTTCATATGGGTAATGCTTAAAAATGTTCGTAGGTTTGTTCGTCTCAGCTACACCTTTTACACTTTTACCAGATTTAACACTTTTCACTAGAAATTTACACCTCCTATTGGGCGAGTGTAAAAAGTGTACGAAAAGTGTAGAAAGTGTAAGCTAAGACGAACAAACCTTATTTCCGACTCAACCGTGAAGACCTTTTTTTCACCTGAAAAGCGGGACAAAAAGTAGATTTGTGGGACAGAAAGTAAATTTGCGGGACAAAAAGTACTTTTTGTCCCGCAAACGCAGTTTTCAGTGTAACTGATTCTCTATCTTCTTTTTTTAATGTTGAACTATTCCTCTGTATATTACTCTGAATTTTCAATAAATTTTAGGTTTCAGACCTGTAGATAATCTAAAAACGCAGTATTGTTATAACATATGTTAATGTTTCAAGTTGATAAATAGAATAAAAATGAATTCAATTTTTGTTTTCTAATGAGATTTATGGTTTTATTCTCCGTTGGGAAGCCCCCCAACCCCCCCACGGGGGCTTCGCCCCTCGGCCCCGCCGCCCCACACAGTGGTCTGACAAAGGTCGTCTTGTCAAGATCTTTGGACTCTTTCCTGACTTTCTCGAATCAAACGTTCCACCCATGTGTAGAGCAAAATATCGTGCGAATCACGGCAGGATCAATTAATAACATTTCGATCCTGACAAAATACTCATATTCGATTATATTACTCACAGACGACACAGTCAAATGAAAATGAGTCCCGCTTTTCAAATTAATAAAGTGGCCACGGTTCAGTCGGAAATAAAGTCCTATATGGAACACGGGAATAAAACCAATTATTTCCGCGGGCTTACTGCCCTCAAGGACTTTCCCTCGGGTGATTACTGTAAGTAAACCCACCCTCAGGAATTCCGTTCGGGCCATAAACTCACCCGCGGGAATAATCTACCGCTTTATTCCCTAGTTGCATAATGTACTATTCATCGCTTTTATATTGTTTTGATACAAAGTGGGTACCTTCGGTTACGAAGTCGATGCGGCAGCATTTGCAGTTTACTGTTTGTTCACGGTAATACCGCAGTCGGCTGCGACGCAGCTTTCTATTTATTAATGCATACCTATGCATCAGCTGCGCAGCCGTTTGATACAGTTTGATATTAGCTGCGACGGGTGTGAATGTGACGGAATAAATTATTAATAAATTTTAACTTTACAGTATTTTGCTCATTCTCTATGTTATAATCTCTGCATTAACGAACGAGTTAAAGCAAGGGAAAAGAAGAAGAAGATGCACTAAACAAAGGTACCGCAACCAACAGAAAGAGCTTGTAGGACCCGAAACCAATGACTTAGATGAGTACGACACGATTATTGAGAAAATCGACCGACTCCAACAGTCAAATCCAGATTCAAGTGATGCGGATTCCGAGGGAGAAACTGCAGATGAAGAGTCACTATAGATAAAACTGTATGACTTGTTGTAAAATTGTGATCTGAAGTTCCTCATCCGTTTCTTGGGAAAACAATTTTTCTCGTGTTTCGTTTTCCATTCTGATTTTTTCTTCAACATCCTCCCAAATACGGATTGAATTCCGTTTCGACATTATTATAATAACATAATTTCTTTTCGAGTCATAAGATGAAACAGGTTTTGAAATTTGCTATCCAAATTTTATAGTTAATGAAAATTCACTTCTCTTTACAAAATATATTTCTTTCTGCTTTTCAGTTTATCAAATTCATGATATCAATCAACATTCACTTACAAATTCTGTTCCTTCGTATTGAATATAAAATATGAATAAAAAAACATAAAATATATTTTTTGGATCGAATTAATATTTTCACTACCCGCAAATACACCGTACATATGCTAATCATATGCGTCGCATTCTGCTCGCACACGTGCGGAACGTGCGACGCATATGCCCCTCAATTGAGGACGCATCTGCAGGTGATAGCATGCGTGCGGGTTGACTCGCACGCCGTGCGGCGTAATGCTACGCATATGGCACGCATTTTGTTATCTGGGGTTCCTCAAACTGTTTCCTCATAGCTACTTTACTTTCTCTATGGAAAAACATCGTCTTTAATTCCTTGAGGATCTCGATCACCGACATTTCGATATGCTCAGGCCTGGAATGAAGCCAGTCTAATGCTTCATCTTTTAGCCGTGTCCCAATAAGGATTTTTGTAATTTGCTGATCTAGCTTATACGTTGTTTGCAGTAGTTTCACCTGTGCTTCCCATTTATCGTATGCTCCACGGCTAAAGACTATTTACGTGATCAATTCGAGTCAACACACTCTAACATAGTTGAACTAATAATAGATTCATTGGAAATAAACAACCTACGAAACCCATATGTAAACAATGAAATTATCGTCACACAAGGTGTACAGGAAGAATTAAATGAGACGGTAGAGGAAACAACTGAAATTATCAATCCAGGAGCTAATATAAAGAAACAGTCGAGGATCATACGGGAGAAGATCCCCCTCGAAAGGTTCCTACCGAGGTACTCCCCTAGAAAGAGCAATATTAAAATTCATATACAAAAAAATAAAAAAATTATAATTAATAAAGTAGGATAAAAAAAAAATTACCACAATAGAATCTCGAACATAGGTCTCAGGTTCAGATAGGAATTGTATGAGATAGAATTTGGTTAATCACTAACATAGAACAAAACAGGTGGAGGGAAAGGGTATCAGAAATAGGATAGGATGAAAAAAAAAATAATGAAAAAAAATAATAATAAATAAACACAATAAGTAGCTAAAGATCAAACATTAGCCCTATCAGAGGGCATAGATCAAGTTAGCAACTGAATAAGATTGCCATAGATTTAGAACTAGATTAGTAGAATAAGGTGGTGGACAAGGGCTCATATGTAATAAGTAGAATAAAAATAAAAAAAAATAAAAAAATATACAGATTCATACCTCTGGATCTGGATAAGGAACAGAGAGTAAGATAGTAAGAACATTGATTCACAGATCTGTAGGACAAAAAAATAATAAATAATAATAAAAAAGCGTATCACATATGACGTTTGCATCGTTGGCACGCAATGGAATCCGAAAAAAAAAATTTTAATATACTAATCTACCAAAAATGATCCTGCTACGTTTAAAAGGTGAAAACCACTAAAAATGACTTGAAAATGATATCAAACCTAGTAGGATCACTTTTAGTCCATGTATATATTTTTTTTAATTTACGTTGAATTTCGTTGCGTTCCAACGATGCAAACTTCAATGTCATTATTACATACTTGCCTACGCAATTCCACCCGAGGAAACATTGAGAAAAAAGGTGCTATTAAACGGAATATTTCGGCCTAGGCACCGAAATCAATGAAACAAAATACGTCGCGCAATTCTATGTGCGACTCCGAACACGTCCGGCCCAAAAAATGTTTTTTTTTTACGCAAAAATAGAGAAGATATCCATGTAAAACGGTTTTGAAAAGTTTTGAAACGAGTAATGAGTTCGAACCGGTACGTTTGATCGAATGAAATCGGGATTTTCTTTTATCGAAAAGTGTTGGCGTGCCATTTATGTCGACTTATATCAAAGCCTACGCATCAAAAATGCAAAATCGGCCGCGGGGGCCCGATTCTATAGGGAATTCCGAACACAACCATCCCAAAAAATCTTTGTTTTCGACAACAATGAAGGGGCCAGTTGTATTTTACGTTTTTGTGGTAATTTTTGCGATTGTCAGAGGCTGGGAGCGGTAATGGCCGCTAAATGTCATGATGTTAGTTCTCCGAACGCCCGTGAGATGTCGTCGCGCGCACATTTTTAGATGATTGAACTACAGGTCGAGTGACGTGTACCGTGTATCAATGTAACAGCGAGGCGACATCTCACGGTGTTCGGAGAACTAACATCATGACATTTAACTGCATTTAGCGGCCATTACCGCTCCCAGCCTCTGACAATCGCGAAAATTACCACAATAACAAATGAAAAAATAAAAATACATAATCAACAAATAAAACAAAGAAGTTTTATATCCACTTTGGTAATTAATGAAAAAAAGGAACACATAAAGATTGTCTACATGCCCATGCCCTCACGGGCGATAAGACAAATAAAGGAAGGAGAGAGAGAGAGAAAGAGAGTTCTTCGTCAACCGTCATCAGATTCAGATTCTGAAGAAAATAAAAATCATGACGTTGAATTGATTAATCAAATTTTTAAGGTTAAGAAGTTTGATTTTTTTTTTCATGACGTTGAATTAATTGTTCAAATTTGTAAGTGCGGAAAGATTGATTTTTTTTTCTTCTTAATTTTAAAAGATGAAAAGTTCTAATTGACTTTGTTTCACTGCGTTGTTCGATCACCCACGAAAAATGCGCGCAAGCTTGAACCCGAGTTTTGAGTTTATACCGCATGACCCCATGTAACTCGTTCGTTAGTGTACTTGGACACGCGATTGAATTGGAAAGTTCATATAGGGATAATCAGAAATAAGGCCTTGAAATTTATATCTATCCTCAGAGCTATTGCTGGATTCAAATGGGGTGCTCACCCTTCAACTCTATTAATGATCTACAAAGAATTATTCAGGGCTACTCTCGAATGGGGATCGCACTTTTATCATGATGCCAGTCAGGGAAATGTGCAAACTTTGGAGCGAGTTCAGTTCTCGGTTTTGAGGGTTCGTTTGGGGTGTATGAGGACGACCCCCACAAATATTTTATTACACCTGGGAGGAGTTCCTCCTCTTCACCAGAAAAGGCAATTTTTATCTGATTAGTATATACTGAGGACATTCTCTCGGAGGGAGAACATACTAGGTCCAAAATTTTCTTTAATTAGGAAGAAGTCGGAGAGAAGGGTGTGGGATCCTGAAAAATTCAATTTCCTATATAAATGTTGGGTTAAGTTGAGGGAATTGGTTCCTCAGACCCATACTCTCAAGGTGCCTCCACCTTTAAATATCGGCTATAAAGATAATTTAGTTGAAATCAGTATAGGTACCCAAACGGGGAAAGTTATCAGGTCCGCAGAAGATCCCAAAGGTGCTTTTAGTAGCGTGATTTCAGAAAGCTTCCGGGATTCCTCCTTGATATACTATACGGACGGCTTTGGGACATGCGACCCTCCTAGAGCGGTTTCCGCAATAGTCGTCTGGGACGAGGGACCTGAGGAACGTAGGGGTTTGAGACTGAATGACCATGCTTCCATTTTCTCGGCTTAAAAATGCTTTTAAAAATGCTTTCGCCATTTTTAAGGCAATAGAACTGATCCAACATAACTCCTGGCACGAGTCGGTAATTTTCACGGATTCTATGAGTGTTCTGCAGGCTCTGTGCAATATCAAGTCTGCATCCGGGATGAATCCGATGATACTAAAAATCAAATAGCTAGTCTATGAATTGCGTATAATTCGGGTTTTTCAGTACACTTAGTTCCGGCGCATATAGGGATACCGGGGAATGAGGAGGCGGATTCGGTGGCCCGCTCATACCTGAGTGGGGTTCCGGATCCCATCTCTTTAGTTGTATGGTCCGACTTTACCTATCTGATTAAGAAGACATTAATTGAAGAATCGGATAGATTCATTAGATCTTGGGGAGAGACCAAGGAGGTTAAATATTGCCGTCTCTCGAATTCCTTTGCAACCAACGTGTGGTTCCAGGGACTTTTTCTGAGTAGGAAAAAGATCACCCGCATCAATAGAATAAGGGCGAATCATACGCTCACCAAAGCCCATTTATATCGCAAATATGAAGCATCATGTGAATGTGGAGACCCGATAATGTCGTTAGACCACTCGTTGTTTGCCTGCCCTATAGAGGGGCCGAGGGTTAAATTACCTTTTTTGAGAAGAAAGAAAGTCAACGTGGATGCAGAGGGCATCCAACAAATATTTCTCCTGAAACCATTAAATGTACTATCTGTCATATGCGATTTCATTTTGAGACATGACATTAGTGCTTAAAGAGGGAGAAAGGGGGAGGAAAAAAAACTGAGGACAGATGCCCATCAGGACGGCCGATTGTAGGATACCTTTATTGTATCCGTATGAAATGTGAGTGAATGAGTGAGTAAAGGCCGAAGCACATCAAATTCCATAAGCCATAAGCAGAATGCAGAAGGCATAGCGCATGCGCAGTTTCCAAAGTCCAGTAAACAGTGTGCATGCGCATGCTCTCTGCATTCTGCTTATGGCTTATGCAGTTTCGATCCACACGAAAATCCATAATCCATGCCCACAACAAAACCGGGAACGTACGAATTAAATACATTTGTATTGCTTTCGTATAATTTCAGAAGATCGATTTAATATTCATCTACGGGTAAGTAATCCAATTACATGAATTCTGTTACGCTCCTGAAATTTATTTTCCAAGAATACACGAAAACGGAATCTTTTTAAAATTGACGCGCTTCAGGTTCGACGTGCAAATTGACGCGCGTTTGGCTAGCACGGGCGTTCGGAGAACTAACATCTTGACATTTAGCGGCCATTACCGCTCCCAGCCTCTGACAATCGCTAAAATTACAACAAACACGTAGAATACAACTGGCCCGTTCATCGTTGTCGAAAACAAAGATGTTTTGGGATGGTTGTGTTCGGAATTCCCTATAGAATCGGGCTCCCGTCCCCTATTTTGCATTTTTGATGCGTCGGCTTTGATATAAGTCGACATAAATGGCACGCCAAAACTTTTCGATCAAAAAAAAGAAAAAGGGATTTCATCGGATAAAACGTACCAGTTCGAACTCATTACTCGTCAAACATCGGCTGCCGAAAGGACAATTCGATTCATCGCTCCGTTTCGGAGATATTCGCGAAAAAAGACAGGCCGGTAACACATCGAGTATATACCCCCCCCCCCCCCCTAGTTGGAAAATACCGAAAAGAATATTTGCAAAGTCGGAATATATTTTCGATATACAAACTAACAAAAAAAGTTCCCTATCATATTGTTACGTCCGGGTATCGCTACCCATACGTTCGCCCCTCACTTACCTCAGTCCTCTAACTTTTCACACGCTTCCCCCCCTTTTTCCCCTCTACATCTCTACCCTTTTATCTACCTGCTACCGCCCACACAGCACAGAACTTCCACAGGACGTTCGACTTAAGTCTTATATAGCCCACGTATATCCAGGACCAATTGGATATCCTAGAAATATCCCAAATACGTCCAGAATCATTGGCATATCCTGTAAATCTATTCGGACGTACATGACATCCCTGAGATATCCCTTATACATACGTATTGTCAGAATCATCGCAAAAGTCAATATCTCTGTTATAATATACGAATACTAAATTAATATTAATAATAAACTAGTTTTTTGCGAAAAAAATGAAAAGAACACGTGCCGGCAGACAATCATAGTTATATAATTTTTTCAAATTTTTTTTCCATTTTTTTGTCAAATCTGCATATTTTGTGACACATTTCCAAAAATCTGCAGATTCATCAAAACAAAAACTTTGATCAGCTGTGTTCTTTTCATTGTTTTTACAAAAAACAAATGTCCCTCATGTTTTTAAAAAGGAAACTTTCAGCTAGGGGCTGGATCAAAACATTTTATTTTTAAGGACCACCCTAATATATACATATACATATATATTTATATATATTATATATATATATATTATATTATATATTATATATATATATATTATATTATATATTATACAGGGTGACCCAGAATTCGCGACGAGGAATTTACAGGGTAAATCTTGATCAAAAACGGGATCGAAATTTCCTTAGCCGTTTTTCCCGGAAATGCTTAGATTTCTCGCTATAATTATTGATTGTGTGTACTTTGTTTCGCAGCGACAATAGGTTGGGAGACGCGCATACAACCGAACGATAATCACATCGACGAACGTCCGTTCATAAGCCGCGCGTCACTGGCTGGATTTGAAATGATTATAACGAGAAATCTAAGCCTTACCGGAAAAAACGGCTGAGAAAATTTCGATCCCGTTTGTGATAACGATTTACTCTGTTAATTCCTCGTCGCGAATTCTGGGACACCCTGTCTATACATGAATGCCCAAGATGACCTATGTAATTATTACAGCTAGCATATGACAATCAGGAATTTTAGTCATGCGGTAATAGAATAGTTCATCTCGGATTTTTAGATATTCATATTTGAATTCTCATGTGTTTGTCAGTAATTGTATTTTTATGAAAAATCCACATAATTCCCATAGAGACACCTGACATCGTATGAATAACCCTAGGATGCAAATATTCATCCGTATAACGTACTACCACGGTCTATAGGACGTTCACGGATATCCATGGGATATCCTATTACAGATTCCTGTGGATATCTGAAAAGCGGACATTTGGATATCCTCCGAACATCCTATGTATGTGTATGGTATGTACATATCGGGATATTGTGAGGATATCCGCCCTGATCGTGAAATACGTTCGTAGGACATCCTGTGGGTGACTTTGTGCTGTGTGGGCGGATCGTCCGCGTCCCCCTCTCCTACGTCTAGGAGACGCTCGTTGCACACGGACTGCAAAATTGCAACGAGTCAGCTAATCCTTTATCTTACTATCCTAGCGACTACCTGATTTTTCTTCCTCCACTTCACTTCTCAACCGTACTCTTTACAGAAAACACCTAAAATAACTTAGCTTACTTTTATACCTAGACACAACATATATCATTCGTTATACCTGGATGAAACATAAACCATTCGTCTAAATAAAGCTACTAATTCACAAATATAAACGTTCATTTACCACCATCAACATCTCCCTCAGTTGTACTTTAGTACTTAGAACAGGGACAAGACCCCAAATTCGAATTCAGATCATAACAATATGGTAAAAAAAAAGTATATTTTCAGGATAATAATATTATTAGGTATTAGTATTATAGCGATTATTATATTAATTCCTGTAAACATAAACATATCAAGTTATATAACTTCAGTTAGGATTGCGAACCAGTCAGTTTCTTACTGACTACAATGTATGTAACATGTAACGATTTTTCAAATTTTTTTTCCGGTATTTTTCAACTCTTACTTCCCCTGTAATCAAACCTCAATCTTCTAATAGCGCTCGAAAATTTTATTATATCTCATTAGATTTTCCTGAATTTTTTCAGATTTTGGAAAATAGGTGATTTTTTTTCTAACTTCGAAAAGTCGTATCTCAGATACTAACGCTTGAAAAAATCTGTAAAATAGTATATTATGCAACATGGGCGTAAATGACGGTTTTACGCCCGCGTGCTGTTCGTTTATTTCCCATGTAATAAATGAAACCCAATCGTCGATGTTTGAGCTGCTCAATGCAGGCGTTTCCCGTTTGCCTACCTTTTAGACGTGTTACTTTCCACAGAATCGCTCTGTATAGTAAAGGCTGCATACAAGATCACCGGTGAAATCACACGTGAAATTATCAAAATTATCAGTCAAATTTCGTGTAGGCTATGCAAAATAACGTCGAATGGTGCAATTCTATTGGATGAAATTCGGATGTGAAAAATAATCAATGCTAAAATGTCGATTGGGAAGCCATTTGAAATTGGCCAATTCGAGGGCAGATACGAAACTGTATCACGACCGCTACCGCAGGCCTGACAGTTCTTGCGACGCATATGCTTCGAGTTCACGTCTGATCATCGTTTTGCCCGTTGGCGAGATCGCGGTGGCGGGTGAAACGTCGCGAGAACTGGCAGGCCCCCGGTAGCGACCGTGATACAGTCTCCTATCTGCTCCCGTATTGGCTAACTTCAAACGGCTCCTATTTGAACACGGCTTCCCAATCTACATTTTAGCATTGATAATTTCCGTCTCAGATTTTTATGAGGAATCCTCTGCTATAAGGTAAGTACCTCATTTTGGATCACCCTGTACATAAAAATTAGTGAAATTCAATTGCCTATACCATTTGCATAATTATTGTCTTTAATGAAACAGAAAGAATACGTCATAATTATTTTGACTTGCTTTACAATACATGAATATTGAACAGAATTGTTATGCAGACTCCCGAATTACATGAGAATTGCTCAGAGGTTCATTGACAATATACTTGTCCACCGTACTAATTATGACGTAGTTTTATGAAACTACTGTACTTTTTCTGATTTATAGTCGCATACCGTATTGCCATTCTAACTTTATATTCGAATATTATATGTATTTTAAATGCACTATAATTTCATTCACGATCTACGCACTAACTATTCCAATTATACTCTACCCATGTTCAATCTGCTTTATGATCACGAATATCACAGCTCGAGAAGTGTATCAAGCATTTGAAAATATCGAGTTTGACTTCACCGATGGGAACAACGCAGTACTACGAGATGATCTTCTTTGCGAATACATACAAATGAGTCAAAGAGGCGTCGTCATTAAAATAAAAAAAGTCAAATTTGAATTCTTCGACCTCTGTACGTTTTGTTTTCAAACAATTTTTTTTAAACTTTGCTACAGTATAAACAGTACATTCACATATCCTTTATATTTGTATCCGGTAGCTTCCCAAATCAATTCGGAAACCACACAATCTTCGGCAAGGTCCTCATCACGAGCCTCCTCGACTCACCCTACAGATATCACAAGCACAATATCTGACAGCGAAGCTCCAGAGATAGACGAAAAACGCCCTCGATTTGTCCCTACTCAAAGTGAAAATTCCAAACTCGATTCCAAAGGAATTATAACCAAAAAGGTGATCATTACTTTTTCGTCTCCTCAGATATCAATTCCAAATATTAATTGCTCACATGGAAATATTTGATTACCGTATCATTTGTATCCCAATTTCATTGTCATAACTAACACGGTTTTCGTTTATAAAACCCTCATCCAGACTCTGCTTGATTTTACTTACGCAGTGCGCACATGCTTTACATTCAATGCTTTCACGGGTCGATTGCTTCTGTTATTATAGATACTATCAGCTGCTATTAGTAAGAATTCCTGTGGCGAAGACATATTTGACGATTATAAAGAAAATCACTTTTTGACGGATAAATATAGAAAAATATCAGTTAGGATTGTTGTTGAGCACATGCTAGAATACAAGAAAAAAGTACAGAGACAACTGTACCCTACAGAGAAGTGTAACTACGCACAAGCTATAATCGACCTTTTTCCAAAATTACGAAGCCCTGACGGAGTTCGTGGTTATGTAAGTCCTCACGAACGAGCACATCCTTGATACTCTGAATATGCCGACCGATACTTTCATTGAATGATATGTACCTTTGGAAAATGTACTTATATAGATGTCTATTCTTTTCTCTAGGAACAGTACTACGATCCAATCAACAGAACTGGATATCTGTCAACACGATTATGCAACGCTGTGCGGACCTCCAATCAAGCACTATCAATAAAAAAACGAACAGATATTTCTGAAAGAAGAGTTGAAGAGATACCCGGAACCGAAGCAGTAAAAGATGCTATCTGTTTTCTAAAAAATGCAGTTCCTCATGACCAAAGAGATCTGATAATCCAAAAGACGAGAGAAACTTTCTATATAAGAAGACAAAACTACACGAATGAAGAATTTTTCTCACATTTTCCCCGATTTATAGGTGTTCCAGAGCTGGTAATATTCCGTCTGCTAAGGTTACATACCTAATTGTGCATTTCATAAAAGTTTTTTATTCTATTTTTGCAGATTGATATTGAATCTGGAATGTTCTTTTCAGAAATAAGTTCTGATGTTTTTATTCAATCATTTTGAGGTGATGCGAATGCGATTTTAACTCTATATTCAAAAGAAGGCAGAAGCCCAGAAATATTAGGTTTGTATATATAGTTATGCCTTATTACGTTTTATTATTTTAATTATCCTCGAATTTTCGATTGTTTATCTTTGAAATATGTTTAGTTTAGACTGGGATCGAATGACAAATTCACTTATTGCTTTAACGCAAATTGTTGTGTGTCAGCACACAAGTTTTGATTAATCTGGTATCATTATCGCTTTAGACAATGATTTCTATGGAGACGCTCGACCAGCCCAACTCGCGGAAAATATATAAAACGCCGAACGTTGACCATAAACCCTCCACTCACGTTCTCTAATTTCTATACTCTCGACGTGCACATTTGGTGACCAAATGTGCACTCATAAACTCTAACTTTCCAAACTTCACAATCCTACCTACGTGACTTTCAAGGGTTTTTTCTGCTATTGTTTCCATCACGGGCCTCTTCCACCATAAAACTATCTCCGCATATACTTCTTCTGGAAACTCTATGTACTCATTCCTCGAATTTCCCACTTCCGTCTATATACTTTTCCTCATCCAATCAACTGAACCGACACATCCTCGACCAATCCGAAAAATCCACCAATCCTAATTTTTGACCAATTAGCAACCTCCCTCGTCCCTCCACTTTTCCAAAATTCTCCCAAACGCTTTCTTCTAGTCACTATCGAAATTCAGTACACCTTCAACCACAGAACTAGTCGGTTCAAATCTATTCTTTAACTTCAACTCCACATTCAACCACTCATAACTATTTCAAGCCGACTTATCACTACACGTAACTTCAGTACTCTAACCGATTCAGAATCATATTATCTAACCTTAATTTTTATGTAATACCTTATGTAAAATTTCTATCTTTGTTAGTCAAAAATATATTCAATTTTTAACGCCATCAACCACTCATTTCAATATCACAACAAAAAATACCCACACTCCTTTAATTAGTTGGTGTAGACCGTTCACGTGGCACAACAAAAATACAAAAGGAACAGATCGCGTGAACATTTAATGGTCCTTCGAGCCGGATTTTGAAGAAAAATCTAAGTGTTACCGGTGCAGTGTGCATCGGCCTCAAATCAAAACTTCAAGTGTTACCGGTGCAGGGTGCATCGGCCTCGAATCAAAACTTCAAGTGTTACCGGTGCTGCGTGCATCGGCCTCAAATCAAGGCCGAATTGTTATCGGTGCAGTGAGCATCGACCTCAAGAACTCTCAAAGTCACCAGTGTAGAAACCACCGGTCCCAAATAAATTATCACGTGCCACCGATGTAGGAAACATCGGCCACGAGAAATTCTCGTCAGTGTTACCGGTAACATAACCGTTACGAAACAATTGCAGTCTAACTGGTGTATTGTGCGTGCACCAGCCCCCAGGCTTATCAGTAAATCTTGAAGGTCCCTCGAAATCAACCTCGGACGTCCGAAGCCACGGGATACCTCCGACTCAACCACCTAAATCAACAAATACACGCTCAAAGAGACTGGACATCAGCTGCGTCCAGAGTTCTTCACTCTCAACAAGGTAGGTTCGTTAGTCTCGAATCGTCAATTCCTTCACTCAATTCCTTCACCTAACCACTCTTAAAATGGCCGATCCCTCCGCGCTACACCGCAAACGCGGGGCGATTCAAGCCAGTATCACAAATTTCAACAAAATTATGGACAAATGGGTACAGGTATCAGGCGGTGGTGACACCGATTACTTACAAGCATCTCTAGAAAGCATGCAACAAGCCTTCACCAAGTTCGACGATATTCAAGAAGCACTAGAAGCACTAGACGAATCAGAGGCGGACAAACGTTTCGAAGTAGAAGCCAAATACAATAAGGCGTTAAGCCGGGCTAGGAAGATACTTCGCGAGCATAGGGCAGCATCCTCGAGTGAAGCAAGTAAAGCTTCAACCCCGATGTCTATAACTTCATCGTTTTCAACATCGCTTCGCCAGGTACAATTACCTAAATTCGACGGGTCGACTGAAGGATGGGCATCATTCTACGATATTTTCACCTCTCTAATAGACAAAAACGAGATCTTACCTCCAGTGCGTGAACTCGAATATCTGAGACTGTCATTGACAGGTAGGGCAGCCAGCGCCATAGATTCCCTAGAAACTACCGATCAGAATTACGCGATCGCGATAGAAACACTGAGAAAGAAATTCGTCGTCACTGGACGATTCTGTGTGAATATCCGCGTATAGAAAAGGACACACCGAGCGCATTACATAGACTTTTAGACGTCTTCTACCAACACACGCGAGCTCTAGAGAACTTGAAAGCACCTGTCCTGCATTGGGACATCCCCGTGAGCGAGCTCATGTTAACAAAAATCGGTCAGAACACCGTTTGGCAGTGGGAGCTCACCTTAGAAGATGACGAAATGCCAAGCTACAAAAAGCTGTTAAAATTTCTAGAAAAACGAGCCAATTGCTCAAATTTCACGTATAAAGGAGATACAACATAGGGGAGCAGAAACAATACACCACGGCGAGACGACAGAAGAAACAGGAAGGATAGGACCACGCAAGAAGCTACAAAGGCACAAGTCTTTACCACTAGCAACCAAACTGCAGTCTCATGTCCGATCTGTAATGAAGAGCATCGCATTTACTCGTGTCCACGATTCCGAGCTCTTCCCACCGAAGAAAGAGAAAAGGCAGTTACCAAGGCATCACTCTGCTACAACTGTCTTGCGAAGGGCCACGGAAGCAAGACTTGTAAGGCGGGACCCTGTCACATCTGTCGAAAGAGTCATCATACGTTTCTGCATAGATCAACGGGTCAATGGCCTGCTGAGGAGCCTACTCCGTCTACCAGTCAAGTGCCTCAAGTAGATTTGTCTAGAGAAGTATGACTAGACAGCCCCGATGTTTCGAAGGGTAATACAAAGGCCATGACTCTAGTGGTCAACTCTGCGACCAGTGACATTATGGTCACAGCAATCATTAACGTTTTAAACCATAAACACCAACCGATCCGTTGCCGAAGTCTGCTTGATACCTGCTCAACGACAAACTTTATGACCGAGGGTCTCGCAGCCACTTTATGTCTGAAGAAGACAACCTGCTCCATCCCTATCGGCGCGGTCAACGCCCTCACTACCTTTTCGAGAAACATCGTTACAACCACTATCCGATCACCAATCAACGGCTACGAAAGAACTTTAACCTTCTTACTAGTACCGCATATCTCGCAAACAGTACCTGATCAACCGATCAATCGTAATGCGATCAAAATACCAGCCAACATAAAATTAGCTGACCCACATTTTCATCGACCAGCTTCGGTCGACCTGCTTCTGGGCGCTGGGACTACACTCTCATTGTTATGCGTCGGTCAATTGAACCTTTCACCACCGGGGGGTCCGGATCTTCACCTGCAAAAGACAGGACTCTGTTGGGTCATCGTCGGAAACGCACCGTCTACCCGACCACCGAAACAAACCACATGCCACGCGACTAGTTCAGGTCTTCAATTTGACTTGTCAAAATTCTGGGTGATAGAAGAAGGTATCTCAAACAATAGATTTACGGACGAAGAAGCTAAATGCGAATAACATTTCAAACGTACTACAGTAGATATGGGCAGCTTTGGGTAGACACAACAACAACCCCCCCCCCCCCCCCCCTTCACCGCCCCCTAGGGCGACTTTAGGAAATCCCCCCTCTCCCCGCTTCCCCCTGCCGACTCTAGAGAAAACTAGGAATTCTAACCTAACCTTCCCCTCGCTCCCCTGCCTACCCTTGTCTGATATTGGGACCATCTGGGCCGTGTGACGTCATCCAAGACTCTATCCTCCGTCCCCGCCGTCCTCGCCCCTGGGCCCTACACCCCTGATTTTACATATATATATATATGTGTCTATGAGTATACATATAGGCTGCGGAACTTAGAAAAAATTAGGTGACGCAGAAGCCCTGCTGCTTATACCGTGAGAATCACGTGAATCCGAATGGATCCATGCTACCGAAAAGCGAATATTGGCGAATATGACGTCATTTTAGCGGGCTAACCATTCGTTGCGCTGAACAATCCCTAGGGTGATTTTGGCGTGCGGTCGATGCAACTCGGCAGCCATTGTTGATAGAAGCCGGCTGACTGTCAATACATCGCGGAAGGTAGACATGTGGGGTTATGTTCGTTTATTTTAAGCAAATGATTAATAAGGTGAATAAAAACTACGTGAATAAGCTATGAATGTTTATCAAAAATCTATCAATTAGTTTTCAATGATATCTTAATACAATCAAGGAATTGGTTGTTCTCGATGAACTCTTCGATTCTAATTAATTTGCAGTTATAGCTTAAGTTAATTCGTTGATTGTACTATGATATTATTTAAAACTGATTGATCGATTTTTGATAAATATCAATAACTTATTCACGTAGGTTTTATTCACTTCATTTATCATTTGCTTAAAATAAGCGAACATAACCCCACATGTCTACCTTCCGCGATGTATTGACAGTCAGCCGGCTTCTATCAACAATGGCTGCCGAGTTTTATCGACCGCGCGCCAAAATCACTCTAGGGGTTTTCAGTGCAACGAGTGGTTAACCTGCTAAAAATACGAAATATTCGCTGTCCGGTAACATGGATCCATTCGGTTTCACGTGATTGTCCCGGTATACTTATTGAGGAATGGGTAAGGTAAAGGTGTATAATTGAATGATGCGTCAATTACGAAAAAATCCAATAATTTCATTTATTCGTATAACTTATTTTCTAATACACGTTCTTATGCTAGGATAAAATATAGAATATGACGACTACGAGTACAATTTTCTTTGCAAATCTTACAGCTATGGTTATAATTATACAAGATTGATCGTTTATTTCACAAATGTTCGGTGAAGACTCCGTCGCAATTAGCGATAAAACTTCTTGGCATTGTGATGATCACTTTCAATGCCCAGATTGTAAAATACAGGCTGTTGCGAATATTATAAGTAAACCTATTCTGAATCAAACAGGCGGGGGTGGATTGTCCAAGCTGTCCAACATATTGTCTGGTCGAAAGCGAATCACGGGGTTAGGTATCCCAATCCTGTAGGGTTCGGAGGTTTCGGGGCTTTGAATGAAGGATGCTGAACACATTTTTCCAACGATGTCTCTCTCTCTCTTTTTCCTCTCTCTCTCTCTCTAGCAGTTTGGTCTTCCTTCGTTATAATTAGTTTGATGTTTTCAAGTCGAGATGTAAATTTCCTCGTGAATTAGACTTCGGCACGGAGTCAAGCTGTTGTTTGACTTCAACAGCGATGACGTTAGAAAACAGTCTGGTCAATTCGAGTAAAACAATATCGAGATAATTTTCGCTTAAGACGGGGTCGACCTGTGGCTCGATGCTCTCTCTGACGGCTCCGTATTCGTTCTTGGTCATCTGCGCGATGGTATGAAGAGAAGGTTCTTGGGAGGGGTAACGCCTAATTCTTGACACCATGTATTGAACGTATTGCTTTTTGCACTGGTTTACACTAGCCGCCAGTCTTTGAAGTCTTCGAACTTGCTAGTCAACACAGACGAATACGGTTTTTAAGCCGTCGAATGTGATTTTTTGCAAGAAAAGCGACGGTACATGAATTTTCGGTCGCTTCAGGAGCGGAGTGCAGTCTTCACGATTTTTTCCGTCGTCTTCGTCGGATACTATCTCCGTTGCGTAACCGGTACTGCGTAGAGGTTCGATACATCTGACGGAGCTCTATTGGACATCGAATCTGATGGCCCTCGCACCATGCGCTGTTGTAAATCGTAGTTTGCTGTCTTCGCCAAGCTCAATTTCGTCAAGATACCATTGGGCGTCGGCGTACACGTCGAAGTCGAAGTAGTCCGATATTGTTTCTAATGCGTTAGACAGCGCAGTCCAGGCACTCAATCCTAGACAGATGCCGTTCGGTGAATTGCCGGTCAATCTGATCAACGGTTCAAATTCTGCGTCACCTCGCAAACCGAGGCCGACGACAATCTTCTTTGTGAACGACGTGTTTAATCCGTAGGTAGTGGCCAGTAAAAAATTTTTATCAGATTTTTTCACTGCACTTGCGAACGATTTGAATACTCTACTCGCGTTTCCCATCGTACCACTGACTGATTTGGGGGTTTCCATTGCTAGATACTAGATCTCCCGTGGTTAACCGAAGACTGACGCGTTTCACGACGACATCCTCTCTCCTTTGGACACCAAGCGTGTTTGATCCTATTCGATATGAAGACGCCCCTCACTGTCCTCTGTCTCTTTCGTTCCCCAGGTAACCATGAAAAATAGAAGGAGACAGAAGACTGCGGTGTCAACGCCATACCGGCCAGAATCAAACACGTCGAGCGTATATATGGAATATGATTTCGTCCGTTACAAAATGATTCCCACTAATTTTTTTCCACCCCCTAGACAGGTTGCCTCACATGTTTTGTCTAGTACAACGAGGATCGGTCAGATGAATGGCTTAACAGCCGCGCAAAAGGCAGCAACAGGACTTGGAGGATGCATCAATCGTGTCACACATTGGCGCGGTTATAAATTTAGAAAAAATGAAGTATCGTCATCAGGTTGAATTTTCCGCTATTTTACGATAAGTGCTCTGACTCCCAAGAACCGTGTGATGTTATGAATAATATTCATGACTTGGAGGGATTTTAGCCGAATGGAACCATTGGAACCTAACGGTCTACCCCATGCGGAGTCCTAACAAGTGTTTGACCATCATCATTGTGGAGGCGGTGGGGCCTGTAACAGTCGTACATTTCGCAGCTGTTCCCACTTGTGCGTAAAAGAGTAGTCGGGGGTACCGCCCGACTTCTTGTGAAGACCGGACCCGCGCTCTTACATGCAGTAAGATTCTTGCCCACTGCCGTTATCGCAGAATTATGGTTCCGGCGGGATGACACTTTCTCACGAAACGAGAGAAATTCACGGGTATCATACACACTTTCCCATAGAGTCTCATGCGATGAGTGATCAGTCCCCGTGGACCGAACGCCGTCATTATTAGTATGTGTCCATACCTTAGAAGGGTATAAGACTAAAAGAAAACCGTTGGAAGCTGATGGGTAGAGTATCGGCGGGTCTTTGACCATAACGGCTGTACAGGGGGGGGGGGGGGGGGGGGGTTTGTGGGACTAGCAACACTTGTCCATTTCGTGAGGGCGGAGCGGTCCCCTGATAAAGCGGGGGCCTACTGCCGAGCGAGGTATACCTACTCGCGTTGCCGCAGAAATATGCTTATTGGACAAAGACAGAATTGGAAAACTTTGTGGGGATCTTACTAAACTTTCCACGACGGACCCGACTCGTTCACCCCCACCCGCCGCTTTTCTCAGGTTCGTACGCACACCCACACGTAAAAATCTGCGTGTACGGCGTTAATGTATCGAGGTTAAATATACGGCGTGTCCTCTCAAGACATTTCCTCATTCTTGTAGATCTCTGATCCGTGGAATAACGTACTCTTATTCGCTCCGTCATACTTTGCGACACTTTACTTTTTACATTTCTTACTGAGATTTCCAAGTAATTATGACAGGTGTTAAGAATTTGTACCGTGCCGCAGTGTTGTAGGCTGTGTTTTACGCCAGGCAAAATAATTCCGTGATTGATTGTGAATGTGATACGCAATGGAGGAGATCGCTGACGCGTATGTCGGAAGCGGATTTGCTTCGTCAATTCAGGCGTCTGATTGCCGCATGCAGTGAGCGTGCGATCGCCCTAATATTCGCGAACGACATGTTTCGCAATCTACGGGAGTGCTTGTGCATCGCTGCTGAGACGGTGATCAAGCGTGGAAGGTGGCATTTTGCCGTGCTGGCACCGCTTATTCGCGAATACAACGCGCACCGTGGTAAGTAGAATTTTCCGTTCAGAAATTGTAAATCAAAGCTATCCGGAACGGTGATAAATTAACCGACGAGGTTTTTTATTCGTGTCAGAACTACTCGCACAGTTGAAGGACCCCGAGGTCAACGCTGCCATGCTGATGGTGGTGGATCCCTGCGAGGAGATTATTCTGATTGTAAGCGAGGAAGAATTAACCCCCGGAGTGGAGGTGGTTAGCGACAACACGGGGACTGCTCCCAACGGTGGTGAAAAAGTCCTTGAAATCACCAGTGAAAATCAAGACATGTGTGTGAGCCGTGACAGTGACGTTGTGATAGTTGGATATAGTAAGCGTGTGGTGCCAGTTACGGATAATGGATTTTCGGCTGCCGGTCCAGCGAATGCATCAACATCGCGTGGTGGTCTCGGTGGTAAGTCACAAAAAGTTTAATATACGTTGTATTGCATTACATACGCACGTCGCAGAGTACCCGGTCCGAGTCTATATATAGGAATAGTCTTTTTGCAGACGGATTCCGTCTATCTCGTCCGGACATAGGTATTATTGCTAGAATTTAGTATTTTATCTCTTAGAAATCTCTCCTGCTCCTCCTGTAAATACGGAGGAATATTATAACGATGAAGAAGAGCATGAGGAGGAGGAGGAGGAGGAGGAGGAGGAAGAGGAAGTGTATGAAATCGTGTCCATGTCCTCACCTGATAGTGCCATATGGTCACCGTTTGCCGTGTCTCCGCCCTCGCCCGAGAGCGGGATATTTTCGATGCCTAGCACCGTCGAGGAGGTGTCCTCATCCCGGGAATATTAAAATTCATATAAAAAGAGGGGTGGGGGGTGGGCTTGGGTTTACGGGTTCTCATACAGACGTGCGTGTGTTTATAAATATGCTGGCGCGATATACAACGAATTTTTGGATCTTATTTTTCTCTCTCTTGTTCACCTATCAGAGAAGCCGGTATCGGTTGACATCCAGGGATACGAAAAACTACCCCGTGTCAACGAACATGGCGGTAGCACGGACGTACAGATTGGTGGCCATAGACGCATAACACGTGTAAACGAGGGTGCTGGTACCTCGGGAATCGGACGTTCAGGGTCTAACGTGAACCCTATACATAACGACAATTATGACTCTGACGACGACTCTGAACAAGCCGGTAGTAGTTTAGATTCTAGGAAGACGCAGACGGCGGATGAGAGTGAGAGCGAGAAAGAGTCAGTCAGGGATAACGATTCTCAATCGTTGACCCCGGGTAACCGTTTCTCGATACTCGGGGAGTCGTCGAAATACATTCGTCGCTTCGAGGTTCACGCGCGGGAACTCGATATAAAAATCAAGATACCGGAGTCAGGTGTTAACCCCATCGAGTGGTTGGAGGGAGCTTTTAGAGATTTGCAAGCATACGTCACCTCAACGTGTCATTCGAGTGACTACATCGGTTTCGTTTTTCACGCTGAAAGTTTTAATCAAGGCTCTGCGTGGTTATCTTTTCGACCGGTCCGCGATTCTCAGTATGCGGATCTGTGGAAGCTAGTCTCCAGCGTGACACAAAGTAACTCGGAGTTCGGGGTAGATAAGGTATTCTCGGTCACAGTGCACTGCGTCAAAGTACCGTCCGGTCGGGTATGTCAAGTTGGAACCCCAACCTAGAGTTCCAGTAGTTCCGAATAGAGTTCTGGAGTCCCTTCGATATATCTCGTAGTTCTGTAATGTTTTTTTAGAGAATTCTGAAAATGTTGACTATGAAGCATGATTTTGAAAATTGGGGTGCCAACTTGACAGTGCACCCCGGTATCAGGGTACAATAGTTCTGAATGGAGTACTCAGTCGTTTTGGAATATGTTCAGAGTTCTCGGTGGTTTTTTGAGAAAGTTCTGCAGATTTAGTAACAAAAAAATCCATCCGAAGAAACCAGCTGGGAATCGTTGCCGAAATTGGAATAGAAGTTCCGAATAGTTCTGGCTGGATTTTCGGACTCGTGGGCATCAGTCCTGCAAATAGTCCCAATAGTTCGAGTCGCGGAAAAGCTCGTCCCATCACGCATGCGGGTGTGGCCAAGGAATCTATAATACAGATTGTTAACACGGATGGTCTTTGTTTACCGCGGGCTCTAGTCGTCGCGAGAGCACATGCCGAGAGGGGGTCGATCCGTGGCGAAGAGCTTCACGAGGCATATAATGCGATACAGGGATCGGGATCGCGGTTGCAGCGCGAAGCGGCAAGAGAGTCGACGGAGAGAGTGGGAGTCGAGATACTGGTGACGGGCTGCGGGGTATGCCAAATATTGCAATTTCATCGTTATCTGGCACGGGAGGGAATGGCAATCGTGGTGTATGAGGCGGGTAAATTGGGGACTGGGGATGTGACGTTCTACGACGGAAGCAGCGTGGTGACCGAGAGTGGGCGAAACGTGACTCATCGTTTGAACATTCTCTACTTTCCAGGCGATCACCACTATTGCACAATAACGAACCTTACCGGTGCCGCGGCAGGCAGGTTCTTTTGCGAGACCTGTAACAAAAAATATAAAAACAGCCATGAGCACCGCTGCTCGGGCCGGTGTCCGCAGTGTCTGGGCACCCCGGCGTGCGACCACAGGGCGAAGGAATTGGAGTGCGTTGACTGTAAACGGGCGTTTCGTGGCGCGGTCTGTATGGAAAGGCATCGTGAGGTCGGTTCGTTTAGCCCGCGTCGCTCCGTCTGTGCGACGCTTCGAATCTGTACAAACTGCACGCGACTCATAAATCTTTCGTTGGGTGCTCACTCGTGTGACACTCGATATTGTAAGACTTGCAACACCCTTCGGCCTTACAATCATCAGTGTTTCATGGCGCCGCTCAAATCTCACGAGAATAATAACGCCAAATACATATTCATATTTTATGATTTTGAGACCCGGCAGAACGTAACGATCCCCGGTGGTATGTCGACAAATATCCACGTTCCCAACCTATGCCTGGTGCAACAGGTTTGCACCCAGTGTATGCATAATCTGGGCATTAAGGACGGTTGCCCAGCCTGCGGACTCGTGCGCGAGTACGTGTTTCAAAAAGATCCGGTGAAACAACTGGTCGAATTCGCCACACGGCCAATTCACAGTTTCAGAAAAATCATCTGCGTCGCTCACAATGCCCGGGGCTTCGACCCGCAATTTATTTTACGTTACCTGGTCGAGCAAAATACCGAGCCACCGCAGGTAATATTGAACGGGAGCAAAATCATCATGCTAGAAACCGGGCATACCCGATTTTCAGACTCGCTAGCTTACATGCCGATGGCGTTGTCAGCCCTGCCGAAAGCCTTCGGCTTGCCAGAGGCCTCGGTGAAAGGAGTCTCCCCGCACCTTTTCAACACGCCTGAGAACACGGGTTACATAGGCCCGCTACCCGCGGCGAAATTCTACTCGCCCGATACTATGAGTACCTCCGCACGTGCGGAGTTCTACAAATGGTATGATGCGGCCGTGGCAGAAAATTAGCTGTTCGATTTCGACGCGGAATTAGTGGGCTATTGCAAATCCGATGTGGATATTTTACGCCGTGCATGCGTCGCTTTTCGCGATATCTTTATCGAGTGTGGGAAGGTATGCCCGTTCACCGAGAGCACGACTATCGCGTCAGCCTGCTCGGTAGTGTTTCGAACAAATTTCATACAGGCCGACCGTATAGGTATTCTGCCACCGGGTGGCTATAGGCTGGCTGACCGCCAGTCCAAAAAGGCGGTAGAGTGGCTCGTCTGGAAAGAGCGGGAGTTGGGGGCCGTGATCGCGCACGCCGGCCGTTCGCGCGAATTTCGTATTCCTAAGACCGGTCGGGTCGTGGACGGGTATTACGAGGCAGATGACGGGACGCGTCACATTTTTGAATTTCACGGCTGCTTCTGGCACGGTTGTAGGCGGTGTTTCAACGTGAACGGTGACCGACGTACCGTGAACGGGGACACCATGGACAAGCGTGCCTCGTTTTCCCAACGAGGGAACCGGTATCAATAGACTGCAATACGCCAAAGGAAACTGTCTGATGGCCTCCGACCTGCCACCCGATCTATCCGCTAACTGCCCATCTCACTGGTCACTCGTCAAGCACGGAACTCTGAGGATAGAAGCACGATTTGACGAGGCACTCAAAGAAACCATAAATTGCATCGTTTACGCAGAGTTTGACAATCTCATAGACATCGACGCCGCGTGACAGGTCATTACAGATTTCGGTGGGTAGACGAGACCCCATACTGTGAGAAGCCCCAGACCGCTCGTATACATAGACATCTGGCAAAGAAACAAGTTCAGACCTGCATAGCTCAGAAATCTATAGAGGACTCGGCGTCGTTTTTTGTACGTCGCACAGATGCTGGGAGTGTGAAAGGGTTTGAGTTAACGAGCTTACACATCTTGACACATGAACAAGTTGAAACCTGCAAGTCCCCGTCTTTGCCTAGGGATGGAAGCAGTCGACGATGGAAGTGGGGGGCGAAACACGTGCTCGGGTATAAGAGGAACCGCATCGACCCAATCAAGATCAGTCAAGTTCAAGATTTCGAACAAACATGGATTTCGTAATAGACATCCAAGGTTTTCGTGCTGCGAGCAAACAATTTCTACCGAAAGAAGTGGCTGTGACCACCGTCGACCATCGATTCTTTGCGCACTGGATGATAAAAGCCCCGTACGCATCCTCGGAGCTCAACGAGGGAGCACGCGTTGCGAATAATTACGTAACGTGTTATCACCACGGTATCGACTGGTTCGAGGGTGATATCTCGCTAAAGAAGCTGCACAGCAATCTTCAAGAGATCGCTGGCTCGGCCTACCGCATTCTAACAAGGGGACATGAGAAATAAAAATATCTGCAGACCGTGACATCGAGAAGGATTATAAACCTGGAACACTCCGGGTGCCCACCATTCGGCAAGTTGGACGTGACGAGAGAATATTGTTTCTTTCACGGGGTTAAGAAAGAGGAATTTTTCACGGTTGCGCTCAACAATGTAGTCAGGCTGAAAAAATGGATCAAAACGAGCAAGCTTCTCAACGAGTACGACTATCCTACGCACGTCGAGTTAGTCGATGGCAGGAGGGAACCCGGTTGTACTCATCCAGCGCCCGACAGTAGTATAGGGACGATCGCGAGGAATCATCACGGGTACGGCAACAGCATCATCATCATCCTGTTAGAAATTCATCTACGCAGTGTTTTTCAACGCCATTACCCACACCACCGCCTAGTCCACCCAAGACACCGCGCAAGGAGAAAGAGTCCGCTAAATCCACGCCTGCAATCGCCATCGATTTCGGCCGAATAGGACCGCTCGATCTCTCAACCACGTCAGACTCTAATTCTTCAGAGGTGACAACTGCTACGACTGTTTCTGAAATGTCGAGAAATGAACAGCCTTCAGATTCAGCATGCGTTGTCAACATTATTCCCGAACAACTTGAGGCGGGTTTTCCCAGCCGACCGGGTTCCCCTGGTGTGGACGCCCCTGGTAGCTATTGTCTCGAACACCAATGACCACACCAGACCCGGCACGCACTGGGTGGCGTTTTACGTCCCCTCCTCCGGATACGGTACCTATTTCGACAGCTTCGGGCTACCCCCGCTTATCCCTCACCACAAACGATGGCTACGCAGAAATTGCCGACGATACATCTGGAACGACCGACAGGTACAAAGTTTTTCGTCTAACGTATGTGGACACTTTTGCATTATGTTTGTCTATTATATGGCTGCTGGTTTGTCTTTGCGCCGGTTTATCGATATATTTACTGATAATCATGAGGAAAACTACCACGTAGCGAAATCGTTCTAGATCGGGTTAATTTCCGACGAGTCTGAGAGTGAAATCACCGTTCCCACTCACCCTTGTCGCGGTAACAGCGTTCAGTATTGTACACCAAAGAAAAAATGTAATCTCTTGGGTTCGAATAGGAATAGAAATAAAAATAAAAAGAAATAAATGTGTAATTGTAATCGTAGAATAAGGTGTATAATAGTCAGTATGTAATCATTCCTCTTATACTTGGAAATTTCCCAGAGCCCCTATGTTTGTACACGTTTAAATAAAATATATATATAGATATTTGTCATTTGTAACCGTTATAGTGTTAAGATTTTGTTTTTTCTACCTTTCAATTTTAAGAATATCGGAAAATTGTATTCGTAGTCGTAATATTCTATATTTTATCTTAGCATAAGTTCCTTGTGTAACGTCCGGGACGCTGTTCTTATGGGTTCAACCCTATTTTATACTTAAAGTAACTGGAGAGGAGAGTGTGGAGAGGTTAATGAGTGATTGGAACAAATTCAATTGATAATTATTCATTGATTAAAGAGTGAGGTTGTGTAGTGGGATGAGATGAATATGATAGGAGGATGTATGGTGATCTGTATGGCTGAAGGATTGAGGAAAAAGTCGTTGGAGAGTTGACTTGGAAGGAGAAGTTGGATATAAAGGAGGATGTAGGGATAGAAGAAGGAGAGAAGATGTGAAGAGATTGAAGGTTGACTGAAGAGTAAGTTGGCAATTAGAATAGAGCAATGAGGAAAGGTTGGTTGTAAGCAAGGTGGGGAAGCAAAAGTGCAGATGCAGTTCTGGTGTGATTCCCAGGGTATTGGTAGTCCAGGAGTCAGGTGAGAAGCGGGAAAAGATAAGAGCAGACGGTTAGGTTGGAGATAGTCATACTACGTGGGAATGGGAAGATTGTAGGGGGAAGCAAGGAGGTACGTTCGGGGGTACAAGCCCGGACGCAACACTTGTGTGTATTAGAAATAAGTTATACGAATAAATGAAATAATTGGATTTTTCGTAATTGACGCGTCATTCAATTATACACCTTTACCCTACCTATTCCTAAATAAGGACATAAGCAGCAGGGCTACCGCGTCACCTAATTTTCCCCAAGTCCACAACCTATGTATTCTCACAAACATGTATATGTCGAGGCACGATAATTCGGACGTGGCTTTCTGGCTCTTTTGATATTTGTTTTAAGTCGATAAGTTAGTTTTAGTTTATACTATTGACTGTTTATAAGAAATTAGTTCACGTTTAGTCTCAGTGCATTTGTTAGTATTAAGATTAAAAGCTAGGCGCCCTTAGAGTTAATAAGTGGCGTAGAAAAGGGATGCAAGACATGGGCATCCTTGTCGAACGTAGCCGCAGCCCGGCGGTGGTGATTTTTAAGGGGCAGTCAGATTTTGAACTGAGCCAAAGAAGGACCTGCTAAAGAGATCTGGCCAAGGGCATTTTGAGGATTGATTGAAATCACGTCGTGGCTGCGTATTCGTTATTGCGTCTCTCTCCTACGCGTTAGAATAGAATAGTTTATTCGTTTAGTTGTAGTCTAGAATAATTAACATCATCAAAGACAATTATTAGATTAGGTTTCATTATATTATTTCTTGTGAACAAATTAAATAGTCTGCAAGTTAAGCCATGGCCGACGATAATACCGTTCGTCCTCCGACATATATATATATATATATATATATATATATATATATATATATATGTAGATATGTAAGATCAGGGGCGTAGGGCCCAGGCTAAGACCAGGGGCATGAAAACGGAAAAAAACTAGGGCACCCCAGCTGCGAAGTTGGCCAGGGTAGAGGGGGAGGGCGAGGTTAGGTTAGAATCCTCAGTTTTCCCCAAAATCGAGCCGGGGGACGGGGGGAGCGGGGCGAGGGGGGTTTGTTGTGTCTACCCAAAGCTGCCTATATCTACTCACTACCACTCACAACTCAGATGGTCGTCATGCAGTAACGTTACCATTTAAGGAAAAAATAGACAGCTTAGGGGAATCCAAGAATACAGCACTCAAGCGTTTAAGGGGCATAGAACGACAATTAGATGGCGATCCGAGTCTCAAACAACAGTACCACGCTGTCCTACGAATATATATTGTTAGGCCAGATGTCACCGATTGACGATTCAAACACAGGGGGTTGCTATTTACCTCATCACGCGGTAATAAAGCAAGGCAGCCTTATTACCGAGGTACGAGTTGTATTCGATGGGTCCGCCAAGACCACTAACGGCATATCCGTCAACGACACACTCCGCGTAGGACCCACCATCCAGTCAGACATCTTCGCGTTATTGATTCGCTTCCGAAGACATGTATACGCGATCACTGGAGACATAGAAAAAATGTACAGGCAGATCCTCGTCAAACCTGGAGATCGCAAATATCAAAGAATATTGTGGAGAGCGGAGAACAGAGATTTGCAATCATACGAGATGAATACAGTCACCTTCGGATTGTCTTCCGCACCATATCTAGCACTTCGAAGCCTTCATCAACTGGCTGAAGATGAAGGTCACCGATTTCCTCGCGCAGCCAAGGCCCTCAAGGAAGATTTCTACGTCGACGACGCCTTCACAGGTGCCGCAACGAAGGAAGAAGCCATATCATTGCGAGAAGAACTCACAGAACTATTGAAGACAGGTGGTTTCACCATACGTCAGTGGGCCTCAAACAGCCCTGAAATCTTGGAGGATATTCCGGAGGAAAACATAAACCTGCGCATAGGCCTCGGAGAATCTACCACACTCGAAACTCTCGGAGTGTTCTAGAATTCTGATTCTGACACCATCGTATACACCGTGAAAATATCACCAGAACCTGCGAAAATCACCAAAAGATCCATCTTAGCCGAAACTGCTAAAATTTTCGAATCGCTGGGATTACTAGCTCCAGTTATTATCACAGCTAAAATCCTTATGCAAAAATTATGGAGTTTGAAACTAGATTGGGATGAATCATTACCACTCGACGTCCATACGAGGTGGACAGAATACTATCAGCAGCTTCCAGCACTGAACAATATTACATTCAGACGAACCGTCGTCTTAAACGAAGCTCAAACGATTATATTGCACGGGTTTTGCGATGCCAGCGAGAAGGCGTACGGAGCCTGCATATACTTACGAACTGTAGACAGCAATCAAAAGATTCGAGTAGAACTACTATGTGCGAAATCTCGAGTAGCGCCACTGAGACAGTGTCCATCCCTAGACTCGAATTGTGTGGAACCGTACTTTTAGCCTCTTTAGCAACAAAGGTAATAACCGAAATGCAGCTGAACATTCAAGAAAAGTTCTTCTCGACCGATTCCACTATAGTGTGGCATTGGATACACTCATCGCCACATCAGCTAAAAACATTTGTAGCAAATCGGATCACAGAAATTCAAACGAAAACCAACAGTAATAATTGATACGAACACACGATAATCCCGCGGACCTAGTATCTCGCGGTCAAGGGCCGGAAGAGTTCACGCGAGCCTCGATCTGGCAACAGGGTCCGACGTGACTTAGTCGTGAAAAGGGAACCTGGCCCGCTCTGGAGCTGAGACCATTCAAGGAACTTCCAGAACAACGACGAGTCACCTGTCTAGCAATTACAAGTCCGGTGAACTATGAACTACTGACTCGGTACTCAGCTATCTCGAAATTACAACGAATCATCGCATACTGTTTGCGATTCTTGAGACGATCTGGCGAAAAAGATCATCTGACAGTCCGCGAATTAGAGAGAGGCACATCAAACCATCATACGGATGGTTCAGAGGGATACCTTCGGTGATGAAATAAAGACACTCCACGGGGGTAGAACTTTAAGGCCTAATAGCAAACTCACACGCCTAAATCCGTTCATTGACAAAGAGGGCATGTTACGAGTGGGCAGACGTCTTCAACACTCATCACTACCATTCTCGGCAAAACATCCGATCATTCTCCCGAAGAATGATCATATCACAACACTGATAATTCGTAAGGAACATCAGATTCACCTCCACGCAGGTACCCAAGCAACTCTGTATGCAGTCCGCCGATGATACTGGCCATTGGACGGCCGAAATCAAGTCTGGAAGGTCGTTAAACACTGCCTTCGCTGCAACAAGGCAAAACCGCCCTCAGCCACTTATATAATGGGAAACTTACCCGAACCTAGGGTAATGACAACCAGGCCCTTCACACATGTTGGGGTGGATTGCTGCGGGCCTTTCATCCTCAAAGAAAAAAAATATCGGAATCGAAATAAAATCAAAGCGTACGTCGCAGTCTTTGTGTGTTTAGCGGTGAAGGCCGTACACCTAGAGATCGTCAGCGATCTCACGAGCGAAGGATTTATCGCTGCTCTTCGGCGGTTCATCGGACGACGTGGCCTTTGCACCGACATTTATTCCGACAATGGCACAAACTTCGTAGGAGCCAACAACGAACTTCGAGAAATCTACGAATTCACCAAACAGGCCGAACAGAGGGAAAAAATACATACGTACATGGTCTCGAAAGGGATCAGTTGGCACTTTATTTCCCCACAAGCGCCTAATTTCGGCGGACTATGGGAAGCGGCCGTAAAATCTTTCAAATCACATGTACGACGCGTCGCCGGTGCAGAATTGCTCCTCACAGTTGAGGAATTCAACACTCTTACTATCGAGATCGAAGCAATTCTAAATTCACGTCCCCTCACTCCCATCTCCTCTGATCCCAACGACTTCCCAGTCCTCACACCCGGTCATTTCTTAATTGGCGATTCGCTAACGAGCCTGCGTGAGCGGGATTTCAGAGAAACTACAACAAATCGCTTATCTACTTGGCAACATATTCAAAAGATGAGGCAAGATTTTTGGTCACGCTGGAAGCACGACTATCTGAATGAGTTGACAACTCGTAGTAAATGGGCTAACGGGCACCACCACATCAAGAAAGGCACTCTCATGCTTTTGAAAGAAGATAACCTTCGACCTTTTCAGTGGGCCATGGGCAAGGTCATTGAATGTCACCCAGGTCCAGACGGGATCATTCGCACTGTGACAGTGAAAACAGCGAACAGTGTTTTTAAACGTAGTGTCAGAAAGTTATCTCCCTTACCTATCGAACAAAAAGACAATCAGGTCGTTGACACCCAACCACCTGAACCTTAGTGTATAATCAGTGTTACAATCTATCAATAACAGACAATGAATAGTTGGACACTTAATCATCAGCTAGAATAAGTTAAGCAAATCTAGCCCATATGGCATGAGGCATAGTTGAATTTAATTAATCTACATTAGCTCCAGGACAGAAACTGACAATTGTCGTAAACTTTCCTGTGTTTGTCTTTCTTTACATTCTAGCATTCTAGTAGCAATTACTTGACCGGGCTGCACCCGCTCAAGGGGTCATCAATTTATTATATTCTATGCATACCATAACTATAGGTAAATATATTTTATTTATTTTATTTTATATAACTGAGCACGTCACATTACGGCCGTCTGATAGGGTTGACTAAACCTTCTATAACTCAAGAATAAGCGGTCCCTCGAAGTTTTTGATAAGGAACTTTATTCTTAGATTTCGGTGAAGAATCTGCATGTGAAATCTTTTCCGCGACTTGGGAATCACGTTGTATACTATATTCTATATTATCACAATTATCATCTAATGAAAATTGGGATTGCTAGCTAGGTCTAAATAGTTTTTATGTTTTATGGTTTCTTTTTTATGCGCACTATGCTCACTATATGTTATTAGAATTATCATCTTTCGGAGAATTATATTTCTAAAAAGGTCTAAAAATGGTTTTTAAATGCTCATTATGTGATTTTGAAACAGTCGAAGTGAAGGCTTATTGCAAGCATTTGCAAAATAAACATGTGCTATTAGAGGGATCGCATCTGAACCTAAAATGTATGTTCTGCCCCTCAATTGTGAGGACTTATTCTGGATTTCGAAAACATATTCAGAAGTGTCAATCTAATAACATATTAGAACACAGTGCAAACACTGATATTGAAGTGAGTTATGATGATTCTGAAATATGCAACAAAGGTTCTGAAAATAGTGATGAAAATGTAACACATGAACAGGATCCAATAAAGAATGAAGAAAATGATGATCACTTAGTGCGGAATAAGATATCGAACTATATCATGAAACTATATTCCTTAGGGATTCCAGATACAACGATAACAACAATATTACATTGCACATTTGAGTTGATTCCTCCTCTTCTGGATGACATCTTGGAATCAACTGATTCGGACCAAGTTAAAAATCTTATTGACAGTTTCAAATATCCGTTCGTAAATTCCTTAACTAAGTACAGTAGAAATAAAAGCACAAAATCATCAATTATCCAACCTGTGCGTAAAAGTCATGGGATCAGAATAGATCAAATTTATGACTCAACAATTCAACGTTATAAGCAAGTGCCCGTTACTTGTACGTTTTCATATATTCCGATATTAGAGACACTGGAATTCTTATCAGAAAACACTGATGTTCAAAACTACCTATTCAAAGACACGGTTGTTGATCCAGATAATTATGCTCATTTTTCAAATGGGAGCTTGTACAAGAATAGTTCCTTTTTCCAAGAAAATAAATATGCTCTCCAAATTATATTATATTATGATGAATTTGAAGTGTGTAATCCGCTGGGAGAGTAAGAGTGGCAATTACAAAATCGGTGCGTTCTATTTTTCTTTAAATAACTTGCCCATGCATATAAATTCGAATTTGGATAACATCCATTTACTAGACTCTGTTATAATGTTGATATCAAACAATTTGGAATAAATCCTGTCTTGGATGTCATCCAGTTTTAGAGACATTCGAGTTTTAGAAACATGTGGCATCTTCGTTTAGAGCATGAAAACCTATATTCAAGCTACTGTTGCATTTTTGAGTCATGAAAACTTGAGCGCCGCGGTTCTATATGGTATGTCACAGTCATTTCCATCCAATTATTACTTTAGATTTTGTACAATCCATAAACATCAGGCAGCACATGCATCCACTGAAGAAGCCTCATTATTACGTTTCAAATTAAATGTTGAATTTGAAAACAATTTGAAAATGTTGAATTTGAAAACAAAACAAAAAACAAAACGAACCAACCAGTAGCGAAATGAATTTCCCCATAGGTATTATAAGTAGAAGTAGTTTAATCGATTTAAAATGTTCTCATTTATGGGAAAATCACAGTGTGGATCTTCTGCACGATATTTTACATGGGGTTGGCCAACGTGAATTGGAAAGTTTTTCCGAGTATTTAGATAAGTTTGAATACCTTTTCTTGTTCAATTTTAACCAGCGGATTGCTGCATGTGATTACGGTTTATCAAATATGGAAAACAAACCAAGTCCAGTCAGTTTTACTAAGAGCGGAATTGGTCAAACAGCTGCACAAACTCATTGCTTAAGGCCCGTCCCTAGTCGCCCAACTCCTTTTGATACAATGTTACACATTTCAATTATTATCCGAGCCCAGGCATCGAAAACGCAAAAAAGGCCAACGTCGCGCAAATTTTATTTCGATTCCGAACACATACGTCCAAAAAAATGATCGTTTTATGCGAAAATTATTATTTGTAATTATATTCGTAAAAATAATTATTTGTAAAAATAATCTGGTATTCAGGGTATTTTTACAAATAATCGTTGAGGTTGGGGGTGGCCGTGGAGAGATATGGTGATCACTTGAAAATTACGTGATTCCAATTGCCTGCCCTGGAGCATGGATCGTGCCATCATTAGGATAATTCATGGTATAATTATGAGGAATTTTTCGCTTGAAAAAAAAAACAAAAAAATGATAATGAACAATACTAAAATATTACAATTAAAAGTATTATATGATTGTAAAAAATTTTTCACTTGAAAATAAAAAAAAAAAATGATAAAATTGAACAATACTACTATAACAAAATTTGAAGTTTTTTTAAAACAAATTCAGCCACCCTTCCACTATGAATAATTCAAACTAGGCGAGAGTGATGTCAAAAGTAACACGCGGCAATTGTAAGAGTCATTGAAAAATTATTATCTAGTTCGAAAAATAATTTTATTTTCCATAGTTTTATGCAATAAATTGACTAGTATTGTTTTACTGTGGAAAAAAATTATCATTTTTTCAACTAGATCATACTTTTTCAGTGCTGTTTCAATTAATCCGTGCTATTTTTCGCACCCTTCTCCAATAATAATTAGATAACATGAAGAAGAAGTGAAATTAACATTTTTGTACAGTTAGGATCAACATCAAAAGTGAATCAAAATTGACATGACATTTGATTATTCCAACATTTGGAATTAGTAAATTCGAGTGAATCTGCATGTTAAAGTAACATAAGTAAAATGTCAATTTCAACTGTACTTTCAGTTTATTTAACTCAGCTGTCATTCATTATGGACATTCGATTGTTTTCGATTTAACAGATTGATTATGTATTATTGACACATGATTTGCGTTGAATGGAACCAAAAATATGTTAAAGTTTCAACTTATATCCCATGTCAACTGTTTACATATCATGTTTCTGTAAAATTACCTAGAAAAAGTTAGTGGACCTAATGGGACATACGAAATGAGTTATTGACATATTTTTTCCAACAGTAAATAATGTTGCGTGCCATACCACGCTTGGTATAGTTTAAACTATTTTTTCTTGCTTTTAGTTTACCATTCTTTAACAAATCCAATTGTCACACAAACATTCAAACATTCAAATATTCAAAATACATTCACACACATATCCCATGTCAACTGTTTACATATCATGTTTCTGTAAAATTACCTAGAAAAAGTTAGTGGACCTAATGGGACATACGAAATGAGTTATTGACATATTTTTTCCAACAGTAAATAATGTTGCGTGCCATACCACGCTTGGTATAGTTTAAACTATTTTTTCTTGCTTTTAGTTTACCATTCTTTAACAAATCCAATTGTCACACAAACATTCAAACATTCAAATATTCAAAATACATTCACACACCATTTACAAAGAACCGGACGTTATACTCATAAATTAAGACATACAACAACTCGACCCGTGCCTCTTCTAGAACCTACACAACTTCTGGCGACCATATGTGCATGCCAAAGGACTCACTCGAAACTTTCTTGCAAATTTTATAACCTTTTTTCTGCCCATCCAAAACGTCCCGCACTGCAATCTTTCGCAGATCTTCAAAAAATCCCATCCCATAAATTATCCTCTGCAACTGATGCTTTCTCTTTCCAAGAACCCCTAATATTTGAACAATCCTAGACCAACCCCCAAACTCCTACTCCTCAAAACCTGAGTCCGTACCCTTAAAATCTCAACCAATCCTAGAAATTAAACAAATCCCTACTTTACTAATAGAACCAATCCTAAAAAACTAACAATTTCCTACCCTAGCTAGGGATCGTTTTTCTCCACCCACCAATCCAAGACTGCTCTTTTACGCAACAACAAGAATCAGTCTTGTCCCAACTTTCAATCATACCTCAACTTAAAATTAAGTCTAGCCTAACCCTCAATTAAAACCTAATACTTCATTCTAACTCTGTCGTGGATCCGTTAAACTTCATTTAAATCTAATAATCATATTTCTTCTCACTGTTATGTTACAATTAATGTTAAGTTTTTGTTGAAATATATATCAAGGTGTTGTTAATATCAAAGATTAGTCACGAATCATTTCTCTCACCCAACGCATACTTATAATAAAGAAATAGTCACATAAAGACGGTGTCTGCGTGTGACACAAAACATTTAATGGTCCTTCGAGCCGGATCGGCGACTTACGAATAAACTCAGTGTCATTCTTCGAACAGCTCGAAACATATATAGTGCAGTGTAAGTGGACAGACTCCTGCAGTACGCTGCAGAATCAAATTCATTAAATAACCAAACGTGCAGTTCGCTGCAAAAAACCCAATTCATAAACAAACCAGCACGCAGTACGCTGGTGAAACGAAATCATTAAACAAATCAACTCGCAGTTCGCTGCAAAGACCAAACCATCAAACTGGACTCGTGACTCCTACAGCGGGTACCAATTCAACCATCAACCAACGTCCGACGGAAACTCGGTCGAAACGAATCAACTCAGCATCCTCAAGGTAAGCTTGTTTTTCTAGTAGCCAACAAGGTGCGCATCCTCGTTCTCCTAATCTTCAAACACTAGAATCCTTAACCAATTCCCTTCACCCCACTATGGCGGAGGCAGAACCAGCACGCACAATCTATAGCTGCAAGCAGCGACGCAAAACTATCAAAACTCAACTCACCAATTTCAAAACCTTCCTAAATCAACAAGAAGTCGATCCCGATTATGATCGCATTCAAACGCGTGTAGAGTCAATCAACCAATACTTTCAAGAGTTCAAGCAGATACAAAGAACACTAGAGGACGAAGAGCCAAACGAAAACCATGAAGAAAAAAGAATCGAAGTCGAAGAAAGTTATTATGATGGAATTGCTAAGGCAAGAGGACTTCTTCGAGAATCAGCCCCAGCAGCGGGTATCCTAACCAGTGAATCAAGCGACCGATCAACCGTATCGCCTATTACAGTTACTGTGCCATCAAGGCTACCTACTCGAAAATTACCTGATCTCACGCCTCCTAAATTCGATGGTCAAATTGAAAACTGGGCTACTTTCAAATCGCGTTTTCTTTCCATGATCGATAAAAACGAAGGGTTATCTGCATCAGACAAACTCGAATATTTACAATCAGCCTTATCGGGCAAGGCAGCTCGAACCATTGAAGCTTTGGAAACAACAGACAATAGTTATAAGGATGCATGGGATCTTCTAACGTCAAAATACGATAATGATAGAAAGGCAATTTTACGCCATTGGGCACTTCTTCGGGACTACCCCACCTTACAAAGGGACACCGCGGAAGCTCTTGACGACCTCGTGGACGTTTTTCGGCAACAACTACGATCGCTGAAAAATCTAGGTCAACCAGTAAGTGGCTGGGATACCTGTATCATCAGCCTTCTCCTATCCAAAATTGGTAAGGGTACTGCTTACCAATGGGAATTAACTCTCGCAGACAATAAGATGCCTGCATACACTTCACTATTAGACTTTTTGGCTAAACGAGCCAATTGTTCTGATGCAAAGAATCTTACGTCAAATCGCGACGACTCCAAACAACACTCAAAACCAGATAACAAGGCAAAGGGCACAGGTAAGTCCCGGAACGGTCAACGGCAAACTTACCTGAGCGCAAACACATCCGCAAACACTTCAACCCAACAATCACAATGCAAATTGTGCAAGGAAATGCATTATACGGCATTTTGTCCAAGACTCAAGGAACTTTCGGTGGAAGAGAGAATCAAGGCAGCTCAAACCGCAGAGCTGTGTCTTAATTGCCTCAGGTCTAATCACAAGACAAGGGCTTGCAGATCCGAAAAACGGTGTAAAACGTGCAATAAATTACACCATACTTTATTACATTTGACCCAAACCAAGGACTCTCCGCAATCAGAGGCATGACAATCACGAAATCTGGCTGCCGTTTCTCAGTCAGTCGGACAATCCTTCATAATTAATACGAAAACGAGCTCGCTTATGGTAACAGCAACAATAAACGCAAGGGATATTCGTGGAAACCTAACCTCATGCCGAACTCTCATCGATACCTGCTCTATGGATAATTTCATGACGGTAGGACTTGCCGATACTCTAGGTCTAACCACGATTGAATACCCAATTAACATTAAGGCCTTAAACAATACATCGACGACCACCAGAGGATACGTCACTGCAACCATTCAATCACGATGCAATAGCTATTGTAAAACGCTAACCTTTTTGACGGTACCTCAAATTTCTAATCAAGTGCCTAGCGTTCAAATTGATCGCAAAGCCATAAACATACCATCAAACATAACTCTAGCCGATCCAGAATTTCATAAACCAGCTCCAGCCCAGATGTTGATAGGTACAGGTACAGCATTAGCATCACTCTGTGTCGGACAAATCAAACTTTCAACAGCGAACGAAGCAGAATTATACCTGCAGAAAACCGTATTCGGATGGGTAATAGGAGGCGACGCCAAGGTAGCCAAGGTTCCCAAGCCGCCTTCCGAGTATCGGAAGAATACGGAAGAATCTACGTGTCATCTAACCAACCTTGAATCAGACATGGCACGTTTCTGGGAAATCGAAGACTATTCGATCAACAAGCATCAATCAATGGAAGAAGTCAATTGTGAAAATCATTTTCTTGACCACGTGACACGAACCAAGGAAGGGCGATATACCGTCGCTCTACCATTCAACGACAAACGTGATCAACTCGGAGAATCACGACAGTTAGCCCTGAAACGGCTAGATTCACTACAACGAAAATTCACGAAGGAACCAGAACTGAAACAACAATATGTTCGTGTTATCGAAGAATATAAGGAACTAGGACATATGCGAAGGGCAAGCGGAGATCTCCACGAGGGATTCTATCTACCGCATCACGCAGTGATCAAGGCTAGCAGCCTCACAACCAAGGTCCGGGTAGTGTTCGATGGATCAGCTCATTCAACCACAGGCATATCACTCAATAATGCTTTGATGGTAGGCCCAACTATCCAGGATGACATATTCTCACTTTTACTTCGGTTCCGGCTGCACCAATACGTATTCACAGGAGATATAGAAAAAATGTATCGACAAGTATTGGTACGGGAGGAAGATCGCAAATACCAAAGGATTCTATGGTACGACGAAGGATCGTCAACACCAACAACCTACGAATTAAAAACCGTCACCTTTGGATTAGCACCTGCTCCTTACCTGGCCACACGGTGCCTTCATAAACTAGCCGATGACGAGAGACATAGGTTCCCCACGGCAGCAGCAGTCCTGAAAAGGGACCTGTACGTCGACGACGCCTTGACGGGCGCCAACACAATAGAAGATGCAATTCATTTACGCGATGAACTCATTGCAATATTAAAGGCAGGTGGATTTAATCTTCGACAATGCGCGTCGAATTCACCGAGCATACTACAAGGACTTCCCAACACACATGTCAATCTTCAGCTCCAGGGGAGCGAGGATCCAACGCTCAAAACTCTGGGAGTATATTGGAACTCTTCCTTAGACTCCATCGTATATACTGTTAAGCCAATAAACGCTGGCAGCAGTACCACTAAACGCAAGATGTTTTCCGAAATCGCCAGAATCTTTGACCCCTTGGGTCTTTTACAACCAATCATTGTCACGGCAAAACTATTAATTCAGGAACTCTGGAGAGCCAATTTAAACTGGGACGAATCTGTTCCACAATCTATTTACACGCAGTGGTGCAAATACGTATCACAGCTTTCACTACTGAACGAGATGAAGTACGATAGGAAAATCATACTGCATCCAAATAAAGGAATACAACTCCATGGATTTTGCGACGCTAGTTTAAAGGCATACGGAGCATGTATCTATATCAGGTCCACGGACGAAGACGGAAACATTCAGACCCAACTGCTGTGCTCGAAATCACGAGTAGCACCAATCAGCAAACGAGATTCGAGCAAAAAACAGGGAACTCCGACGTTGACCATTGATCGGTTGGAATTATGCGGAGCAGTTTTACTTTCAATGCTCTATCAAACCATACTCAACGCCATTAAAATTCCCATTGACAGGGCCATCTTGTGGTGCGATTCTCGCATCGTACTACACTGGATAAACAAGCCGAACCCGCAGACTCTGAAAATTTTCGCAGCCAACCGGGTGATGCAAATCCAAAGCAAAACCGAGGTGAAGAGTTGGAAGTATGTTCCCACACACGACAATCCAGCTGACCTCTTGACAAGAGGTGAGTTGCCTCAGAAATTCTTAGAGAATCAAATCTGGAAACAGGGTCCCAGGTGGCTCCAACAAGAAGAAGAGACCTGGCCGAACTTCGTCATTACAGCACCCAAGGATGACACAAAAATTCGTCAAACCACTTGTTTAATTACTCACAGAAAGGATGACTTCAACCTTCTGGAACAATATTCATCAATCAACAAATTACGTCGAGTAGTAGCCTACTGCTTACGCTTCAAATATCATTCACACAAATCCAACCTAACTGTCTCAGAACTGAACTTGGCAAATCAACGCATAATCAAACTGACGCAAGCTACCGCCTTTTCCGAGGAAATCCACGCATGTCTCACGGGCAAACCCTTGCCTACCAAGAGTCGTCTTCTATCATTAAAACCATTTCTCGATGCAAACGGCGTTCTTCGAGTCGGTGGACGCATTCAACAAGCCAACGTTATTTACAATGAGCAACATCCGATGATTCTTCCAAAGGGTCATCACATCACTGATTTAATCATTCGAAGTGAACACGAAACCAATCTACACACAGGCGTACAAGCTACTTTATATAATCTAAGGATCAATTACTGGCCCATTGACGGGCGTAACCAGGTCAGGAAAATCATCCGGCGATGCACTACCTGCTTCCGGGTCAACCCAACCTTTCCAGACTACCTGATGGGCAACCTGCCCAGGGTTCGAGTGACCGCTACCCGACCCTTTTTAAATACTGGGGTCGATTATTGCGGCCCATTCTACATCAAGGAAAGGAAATTAAGAAACAGAAGTCGAGTCAAGATTTATGTAGCCGTCTTCACTTGTCTATCGGTCAAGGCTGTACATTTGGAAGTGGTCAGCGACATGACCACAGAAGGTTTTCTTGCGGCATTGAACAGATTCATCAGCAGAAGAGGCTGGTGCGCCTCAATTTATTCAGACAATGGATCCAACTTTAAAGGTGCGAAGAACGAGTTGGATGAATTGTACGCTTTACTCCATACGAAGGAATCTGACAATCAAATCAACAAGAGCCTTTCAGAAAAGGGCATTGAATGGAAATTTATACCACCTCTGTCACCACATTTCGGAGGAAGTTGGAAATCGGCAGTAAAATCATTCAAACATCATTTGAAACGTGTCGTGGGCAATGAACTGTTCACCTTTGAGCAATTCAATACATTTGTCATCGAAATCGAGGCCATTTTAAATTCAAGACCTCTCACTCCTATATCATCCGATCCTAATGATTTCCTGGTCCTCACTCCTGCGCACTTTCTTATTGGCGAAACATTGACAAGCACTCCTGAACAAAACTTCAGAGAGACCCCATCCAATCGGTTGTCATCATGGCAACACCTACAGAAGGTCAAACAACATTTCTGGGATCGATGGCGAAAGGAATATCTGAACGAATTAAATATTCGTCATCGGTGGGCAAAAGGAGCCCACACAATTCAAGAGGGGTCAGTAATGGTCGTGAAAGACGACAATCTGCCACCATTACGATGGATCCTAGGGCGAGTAATCGAGACATACCCAGGTTCAGACGGTATTATCCGGACTGTTAAGATTAAAACAGCTAACAGTGCATTTGTGCGCAGTGTCAAAAAACTAGCCCCGCTACCAAAAGACAATGACTAGAATAAGAAATCGTAAAGACTATAGCAATCATGTTCATATAACCATAGTGTATAAGGACATATAGTGTATAAGGACATGTGTCGAATTAATCCATAAGCATTAGTTAAGTGTACTTTATAACACAATCAAAATTACCAATTAGAATTCTAGCATACTTTACCTTGAGAACTAACCTTCTCAACAGGGGAGCATGTTGCGTGCCATACCACGCTTGGTATAGTTTAAACTATTTTTTCTTGCTTTTAGTTTACCATTCTTTAACAAATCCAATTGTCACACAAACATTCAAACATTCAAATATTCAAAATACATTCACACACCATTTACAAAGAACCGGACGTTATACTCATAAATTAAGACATACAACAACTCGACCCGTGCCTCTTCTAGAACCTACACAACTTCTGGCGACCATATGTGCATGCCAAAGGACTCACTCGAAACTTTCCTGCAAATTTTATAACCTTTTTTCTGCCCATCCAAAACGTCCCGCACTGCAATCTTTCGCAGATCTTCAAAAAATCCCATCCCATAAATTATCCTCTGCAACCGATGCTTTCTCTTTCCAAGAACCCCTAATATTTAAACAATCCTAGACCAACCCCCAAACTCCTACTCCTCAAAACCTGAGTCCGTACCCTTAAAATCTCAACCAATCCTAGAAATTAAACAAATCCCTACTTTACTAATAGAACCAATCCTAAAAAACTAACAATTTCCTACCCTAGCTAGGGATCGTTTTTCTCCACCCACCAATCCAAGACTGCTCTTTTACGCAACAACAAGAATCAGTCTTGTCCCAACTTTCAATCATACCTCAACTTAAAATTAAGTCTAGCCTAACCCTCAATTAAAACCTAATACTTCATTCTAACTCTGTCGTGGATCCGTTAAACTTCATTTAAATCTAATAATCATATTTCTTCTCACTGTTATGTTACAATTAATGTTAAGTTTTTGTTGAAATATATATCAAGGTGTTGTTAATATCAAAGATTAGTCACGAATCATTTCTCTCACCCAACGCATACTTATAATAAAGAAATAGTCACATAAAGACGGTGTCTGCGTGTGACACAAAACAAATACGAAGGAGTATAATATAGTAGATTGAATCTTGAACGGATATACGATAATAGTATATCGTTATGGTATTTGTGAAGATTACCCAGACAGCACACGGACGTCCTATGGATGCCCAGTGGATATCCACGCTGGACATTGCATATGTCCGATGGATGTCCGAATGAAGTCTGCGGATATCCGTCAGACGTCCATGGGACGTCCGTTTGACACAAATGTGAATGTCCAGTGGACATCCATGACACGTCCTTACCGGATATCCAGTGGATATCCATTGAATATCCATGGGACCACCCCTTGAACATACTTTGGACGTCCCCGGGATGTCCAAAGGACACATGTACAGTATATCCATGTGACGTTCGTTCGGAACAGTAGCGGACGTCCAGTGGATGTCCTCCATGGATGTCCATGGAATGTCCACGGAACAATAACTCGGATCAATTATTTATTGATCGTAATTGTTAATATATTATGTATATTATAGAGGACGTGGAGGGTTTTTCCCATAACCGAATATAAAGGCGAAGAATGTTAATTGTATAATTACTGAATTTTTATTATTAGATCATTGTATACACATAGACGATGCTCAAAATATTTACCAATACACAAAATCCGTCGTTGTTGTTTAGTGTCTAGGTTCCTATTATTGTAACATTTATAAAAGAAAAGTTATTACCTATACCGTGACAATCACGTGAAACCGAATGGATCCATGCTACCGGAGAGCGAATATTGGCGAATATGACGTCATTTTAGCGGGCTAACCATTCGTTGCGCTGAACAATCCCTAGGGTGTTTTTGGCCCGCGGTCGATGCAACTCGGCAGCCATTGTTGATAGAAGCCGGCTGACTGTCAATACATCGCGGAAGGTAGACATGTGGGGTTATGTTCGTTTATTTTAAGCAAATGATTAATAAGGTGAATAAAAACTACGTGAATAAGCTATGAATATTTATCAACAATCTATCAATTAGTTTTGAATGATATCTTAATACAATCAAGGAATTGGTTGTTCTCGATGAACTCTTTGATTCTAATTAATTTGCAGTTATAGCTTAAGTTAATTCGTTGATTGTACTATGATATTATTCAAAACTGATTGATCGATTTTTGCTAAATATCAATAACTTATTCACGTAGGTTTTATTCACTTCATTTATCATTTGCTTAAAATAAGCGAACATAACCCCACATGTCTACCTTCCGCGATGTATTGACAGTCAGCCGGTTTCCAACAACAATGTCCAACAATGGCTGCCGAGTTTCATCGACCGCACGCCAAAATCACCCTAGGGGTTTTCAGTGCAACGAGTGGTTAACCTGCTAAAAATACGAAATATTCGCTTTTCGGTAGCATGGATCCATTCGGTTTCACGTGATTGTCACGGTATACATAGATGATGCCCAAATAATTGAACAATACACAAAATCGTCATATTAAGAACAAAATCTTTTTGTTTAATGTCTAGGTTCCTACTGATATAACATGCACAAATGAAAGTAATTACTCATAATATCAGTTCATCACAGCTAATGCCCTAAATATTTACAAACATACAGAATTTTTTAAATGGAATAAGCGAAGAATATTATTACTTAAAGAATACACAAATATCTAAATACAACAACTTATTTAACGCTATATGAGTGATTTTATTTTCCACAGCCCACTGTGCTAACTGTGATGCAAACTCCGTTGTATCATTATTTGAATGGTCGGGCGAAATAATGTGCGATTCGGAATCATCGGCAATATCACTTTCTGAATCAATAACAGTATCGCTCAGAGGTTCCACAATATTGACCATAATATTATTCGGTGATACCGCATCGAAATTACTAACACGTGAATTCTCAGTCGGCGTAACAGTCATATTGACATCGATCGGTGGAACTTGGTTATCTGTTGGATCAAAAGGATCAACATACTGAATATACCTAAAGATATCTAGAGAAGATTCTGTATCGGCCCTAGCCCTTCTATAGTATTTTCTTTGAATTTTTGGCATATCTATTACCTTGAGTTGTGATCCGCAGTAATGTGCTGTGTGCTAAAGATTGACCTGATGAGTAGATGAATCATGTCGCAGAATTACGGTTCACAACTGTGTATACTTACTGTGAAGATTATATAGAATGTGGAATAAATGAGTGATAACTGAGTATATGGAATAATAACATAATGATATAATATAATATGGTGGTCTCGTATTCAACGAGTATGCGATTATCAAACGGGTTCGTAATAAATTGGTCATATAGAAAGTTGACATAAAATGATTAATAATATAGTATAACTAAGGGTATACGATCATAAGGTTAAAACACGACATTATGTAATCAATGGTACTATTATTCTGCTAATTGATTCGTGAGTGTGGTATTTGGTTATTTGGTGCGGTCAATATCGTTTTGAAGTATAGTTTTTAATATGAAGTAAATAAGTCGCTCGGCACGGTTTGTCTCGTGACCTTTTTGTCCTTGGTATAACATATAGCGTTTTAAGGGGAGGTTGGGCCTGGGTGGAGTCGTGTACGTGTGCGCATGCGCTGTGGAATCAAGGAGGCGTGCTATGTGTCGGCTCTAGACTACTCAGGATCCGATAAAGCCAGATAAAGCGACGGGTAACATAAAAAAGGGTTTCGTAAGTCTGCATGGCTGTCATAGAGTTGATTCCAGGTTGATCTTCCGAGTTTGAATCTGTGCTGTAGCTACGACGGTTTTAGGAGACGTATTTGGTCTTGTAAGAAGCACTAAAGTGTGGTATTGTGTGAAATCAAGAAAATCGGTCTTGGTTACCGCCTGGCGGGGCCCACTATAGTACATTACGCAACTAGTGCGCAAAATATGCGCACGTGTTGCCTTTACTATTTTCCCTAACGAGCTGTGCAAAATTCGACAACATCGCTAATTCGTATGTAATATTAAATTATTGACTGTATATAAATAATTGTATATAAAATAGATGAAGCGATCTAGGGAGACGGAGTTTGAGGGAGAAAGGGTCCAGGGGTAGCCTCTGATGGGGGTGCAAGGGGCGAAGCCCCCGCAGAGGGGGGGGGGAGGCAGCCCCCCACTACATCAAAACGAATTAAAATTGCATGATTAAATGGAAAAAAATTTGCGCAAAGTTTGATCACCAGAGCGATGACATTTTTTTCTCTTGAAGTGAATTTAGCAATTATCTTAGTACACAGATACAGGGGGGGGGTCTAAGCCCTTCACGACACAGAAAAAAAAACGAAAAAAAGAATTCAATAAAAACATTTTATTTTATTTTATTGGGATTTAGGATTATATCAGATAATAAGGTCAAAAATCGTAAACACAAAACGATTGTAAAGTGTTTGAACGTGTAGGCCTGGGGTGCAAGGATGTAAACAAAGCACTTCGCGTCATTGTGTATGTATACAAATATTTTGTATACGCAAATTGTATTTTGCGCACGCTAACCGCATTTTGCACACGCAAACCTATTTAGCGCACGTGAATTTTATTTTGCACACGCGAACCGCATTTTGCGCACGCTTACGAAATGCGTTAGGAAATCTGGCATTTTGTGCACGCAAATCAGTATGCAAAATTGAATTTCGCACACGGCGTTAGGGAAAGGTAATTTTCCTGTTGCGTCCCTAGACGCAATTTTTAGTATTCACATGTAATAAGTATTTTTAATCAATTATTTCCATGGCGACGTTCACTCGGACTAAACCCTGAAGGCTAGCTGTACGCATTGTACAAAGAGTCGGACGTCGACCATAAAACCCTAATAAGCGTCTACCAATTTACCAGGTGTATTAAGTTGGCGCTACCAAGTAATGATATGAGAATTTGACTTATCGGATAATATGCCGTTCATTAGCCGCTAATTAGTCGTGACAACTTTAATTTTGCCGTTTTTGAAATTTAAAAAAAAAACAGCTGCCAGGCTATCTCAACAAATAGTTAGCATGGCCCTACTCAACTATCCAAAAGGAAAAAGCCGGAGAAGACTCGGATCAGGCTTATAATTTGCCGCTTTTTAGCCGCAGCTCGAATCTCAAGTCCAAAATTCAAAATTATTTTTTTTTACCCCAAATTCCCCAGAGTAATCCGTCAGCAGCCAACTCAGCGTCACCAGATGCGGGCCGAGCGCGGATAAAGAGTCGCAGAAGACTCGGACCAGGCTTATAATTTGCCGCGTTTTAGCCGCGACTCGAATCTGACGTCCAAAATTAGAAATTATTTTTTTCTACCTTAAATGCCCCGCAGTAATCCGTCAGCAGCCAACTCAGCGTCACCAGATCTGGGCCGAGCGCGAATGGAGAGTCGCAGAAGACTCGGACCAGGCTCATAATTTGCCGCGTTTCAGCCGCGACTCGAATCTGACTTTTTTTTTTCAATTTTGTTACACACTACCTTATAGGAAATTGAATTCTCCACGAAATTATTTTTTCTCTAAACTCTAAACATTTTTTCTCTAAACTCTAAACATTTTTTCTCTAAACTCAACAGAAACAAAGTTTTTCTGTTATTAATTCATTAATTTTTTTTTTCCTCCTATTCAGCGCTATGTAACTTTGTTTCTGTTGAGTTCAGAGAAAAAATGCATGGGAACAATTTTGTAGAGAATTCAATTTCCTATAAGACAGTGTGTAACAAAATTAAAACAAAAATTTCATTCATATAGTTATTCTAAAACTAAAAGAAAAAAAAAAAAATTCCCATGTATTTTAGACGGGAAAGGGGACCCCTCTTTGCGCCGGCTCAATTTCAGAGATATTGAGCTCAAACTTTAGGAGAATTTTTTTTTCATATTGAAGAAATTTTTCAGATATATTTAATCGAAAAAAAAAAAAAAGTTATTTTGACACAGTCTAATTTATACCATATATTTTTCTCTCACTAGGAGAGTATCGCACCTCCGGGTCATGGATCTTGAACAAACTTATAGGGGTGTTTCCTTGAGCCAAAATATGAAGTACCTGCTGAATAACTCTCCGGAATGGGCCTTCACTCTATCAATTTACCTGAATGTACAATAGAAATCAGCGTAACCTGGGTTTCGCAAATTGCCATTAAATAACCAATTTTTGTGCTGCGTTATGAGATTCTACGTTGCACTGAATATTTATACATGGAATGCAGTCATTATTGTATATCAGATTGTTGAAATTTAACATCTCAGCTATGGGAAATCACTTTATTCTGCGCCTATTGACACATTGCTTCTCATCGTTTGTCACTCGTACCACATTCATTTGGTGAATTTGAAGACTTCCTCCCACTTCAAAGATGTTGCATATATGGTTAGTTTTAATACTAGCACGGGCAGCTTACAAATCCTATAAATTACCATAATAATAGTTTCACCACAATACTATAGTTATTATTTCCGAAGAATATACCTATATTAAGGTCAACGTGCACTACGCAGAAGCGAAGCGAGGGTATCGGAAGCGATCGGATGCTGTAGGCGTGTGCAGATCCTAAAAAACGTGTAAATTCAAGTTAAAGTGAATTGGACTATGATCGAGGGCTCATTCAATTCAAGATAATATTGATTTGCTTATAACTTTTGCAATTGTTAATGAGCGAGTATAAAATGTTTGCACATTTTTTTGGACGTCATCCTGAATCGAATGAACCTTCCATCATAGTTTAATTCACTATAACTTGAATTTACACGTTTTTCAAGATGTGGGCCAGCCTACAGCATCCGATAGCTTAAGAAAACTTTGTTTCACCTCCGATCACTTCCAATACCTTCGCTTCGCTTTTGCGTAGTGCACGTTGACCTTAATATAAGTATATTCTTCTGAAATAATAACTATAGTATTGTGTTGAAATTATTATTATGTGGTAATTTAGAGGATTTGTAAGCTGCCAGTATTAGTATTGAAACTGACCATATATTCAACATCTTTCAAGTGGGAAAAAGTCTTCAAATTCACCAAATAAATGCTGTACGAGTGATAAACCACAAAAAGCAATGCGTTAGTAGACACATAATAGAGTGATTTCCTATAGCTGGGATGTTGAATTTCAACAATCTGATATACAATAATGACTGCATTCAATGTACAAATATTCAGTGCAACGTAGAATCTCATAACGCAGCACAAAAACTGGTTATTTAATGGCAATTTGCAAAACCCAGGTGACGCTGATATCTATTGTACATTTAGGTAAATTGATAGAGTAAAGGCCCATTCCGGAGAGTTATGCAGCAGGTACTTCATATTTTGGCTCAAGGAAACAGCAAACACCCCTATAAGTTTGGTCAAGATCCATGACCCGGAGGTGCGATACTCTTCTAGTCAGTGCACGTTTTAGCCGCGACAGAGATTGACGATAAGTTTCTGTATTTCATACTAGGAAAATCCTTTTTGTACTCAGCGGTACTTAGCGGCACTCTTTACATTTATTATATAATTGGTGAATTGACCCTTATATTTAGACGCCGATACAATAAATGACGAACTCGCACTTTTAAAAGCTACGCGCCATATTTGTTGTTACGACATGCGGTCGCGCCCTCACGTTCTGCAGCAGACAGTTTCTCGAGAACCGAGCTTGCACGTTCGGTCGGCTTAGAACGTATTCCTAACTCCTCAACGCCTGTTTCAAGCCCTCGTTTTTCGGTTTGTTAAGAGAGTTTAGACGTGCTTGCGATTCCTGGTAGTAATTGTTTACGACTGTATGGAAAGATGAATCCGTTGCGTGGGCGAGGTAAACCCTGTACTGTTGAGAAAAATCTCATCGCAGAAAAACTTCTCAGTCACCGAAATGACTTATTAGAAAGTGATGGAACGATTGTGACAGCTACCAATAACGTATGGAGCTGTGTTTCGGAAGAACTGAATGGCCTTGTCAAACCAACGACGTTACATTCATATGTAGTGAATAATCGGTATAATTTAAAAGATCAATTGTTACTTCTGGAAAGTGGGGAAACATCTAAAGGTGCCGAGGATTCAGTCAACAAAAGCGAGTCACTGTTAGCTGATATAAGCTCCGATCTTACGGAGAACTTTTTGATATCGATACCGAAATTGGAATTCAATGCGCTGGTAACAGAGGCATTGTATTCTCGGAACGTCAAAGGTAGACGAAAAGTGCGTTACCAAACTATTCTAAAACAAAATGAGTGGACGGAAATGTTATCTACGCATCTGTGGAATTCGTTAAAGCTCAAACATGCTTTTCATTTCAAAAGTCATCACCTAACTCGAGATGCTACTTCCGGAACGATTAAAGGTAATATTTTTGAATGAAAAATATGTCGTATCAATCATGCTTCGAAACTCTGGACAACGAACGGCCATCATCAATAGGGCATTCGTTTAGTATGTACATCAACAAATTGTTGCAAATTAGGGTTTCATTCAGTTTGTTGTTACTGAATGCGAAGTAAAAGTTTGGTGCTTTCAGACTAATTTTCTACCCATTTGATTATTGCGTTACTAAAACCAAAAGGGCGTAGGGGAGGGTGGGGCAAGACCCCCCCCCCCCCGGGCAAGAAGGCCAACCTCCAAAGATTAGGTCGAAAAATTTTTTTTTTTTTGTTTTCCATAAATTTCTTCGAAATGGGACAAAAGTAAACTGATTTCATGGTTGAAAGCCACAAAAAATGACTACCGGCTTAGGGGGGCCGTCTTGCCCCACCCTCCCCTACGGCCTTTTGGTTTTAGTAACGCGTTATTCAAGACCCCATCTACATACATTGACATAGGAGCAATTGTGTAACTTAGCTTTCTTCTACGGCTTCTTTTTCAGGTAGTACAATGTGTGCGATTTGTCTCTTGCTATATTTTGAGAAGTCTCTGTTTTCATAGCTTCCATGTTTTATCATCGCTTTTTCGCGTGATATCCGTAATTTTTTACGAAAATCCATATTCAGTCGATAAATTCAGAGTCCAGCAACCTCTCGAGAGGATAATGCTATACCTGTTCAATACCGAACAATTTTGTTTCTCCAATTTTCTGAGACCCTGGGAGAACGATATTAGACAATAGAAAATGAAGGCATTCGATGATTCGCGACGAATTGTGGGTGTAGAATATTAGGGAAAATTGGCCAACATCGAGGAAAATTGACTGTTTGTAAATGGTAATGCATTTATCGGCATGTGTCATTTATTTCGAATGTTATCGCAGTCTATGCAGCAAAAACGCAATGAAGGGCTTCGTCAACGCTGCAGTCATATCAAAATTATATACCGAGTTTTTCGAAAAATGGAGGAAAAAAAAATCGTCCGGTATAATTGAAAAGGTAGAGCATGGTCTTAAGGAGGTTGAATCAAAAATCAATACCTTTTATTAAATCTATCAGGAGATAGTCAAGACATTGAGTATTCATATGATTATTATATTTGTGATCTTATGATATCCCTCAAATATCGTCTAAAAAAAAAAAACCATAAATTTGGGGAGAAAAAATTGTTTTCGCTATTTCCTTTTTTCTCGTGAAAGATATCGGAAAATGTCCAGTATGAAACTTGTAGAGCGTGTTCAGACCTACAAATTCGTTTTTTTATTTTTTATTTTTGACAAGAATTACGACCTTGTTTTCTTGTCGAAAATAAAAAATAAAAAAACGAATTTGTAGGCCTGAACATGCTCTACAAGTTTCATACTGGACATTTTTCGATATCTTCCACGAGAAAAAAGGAAATAGCGAAAACAATTGTTTCTCCCCAAAGTTATGGTTTTTTTGATCGATATCTCGATAACGATGATCGATACGTGAAAAATGTATAGGACCTTAATTGTGGATCGTACAAAGAGCAACAAAAAAGTATTGTATACAAATTTTCGTATCTCAACGGGGAACCGAGTTATGACGATAAAACTGAATTTAACCCTTTTTTCAAGATGGCGGAAAACCCACAAGGTTATTTTGGTCAACAATTTGAACATAAGCTTTTATAGCCCCCCCCCCCCCCCCCCCCCTCACGTAATATCGAAAATTTGGCTTTCTCGGTTCATTTGCATTTCCAAATGCATATAATGACTGGGCTCGATTTCACTCTTCGATGGCTTATTTTGTTTTTTAAAAAATGCCAATTTTGAGATGGGTTCGAATAATCATTGATAATAAATTAACGGTTGGCGGGAAAAATCTGGGAAAATTCAGCAGTGCTTCATTGAGATCGTAGAGTCGTATGAGAAAACGTAAAGCGAATCGAAAATGGTGAGGGAAAATTATTGGTCGAGTTCACGTGGAATTCCCCATATACCAAGACGTTTCCGTGAAACATCGCAGTCAGTCGCAGCTAACTCGACACTACCCAAATCTTTCGTCTGTTTCTCGCAGGCTGGCCATCTCCTTTTTAATTTTGAACTGTGGAAGGTCGTGGAATGATCAAATAAATGACAGTTTAAAATTGAAAGGGGATGGCTAGCCTGCGAGAAACAGACGAAAAACTTGGGTAGTGTCGAGTTGGCTGTGACTGACTGCGATGTTTCACGGAAGCCTCTTAGTATATACATATACCGTGACAATCACGTGAAACCGAATGGATCCATGCTACCGGACAGCGACTATTTCGTATTTTTAGCAGGTTAATCACTCGTTGCACTGAAAACCCCTAGGGTGATTTTGGCGTGCGGTCGATGAAACTCGGCAGCCATTGTTGGACATTGTTGTTGGAAACCGGCTGACTGTCAATACATCGCGGGAGGTAGACATGTGGGGTTATGTTCGCTTATTTTAAGCAAATGATAAATGAAGTGAATAAAACCTACGTGAATAAGTTATTGATATTTATTAAAAATCGATCAATCAGTTTTAAATAATATCATAGTACAATCAACGAATTAACTTAAGCTATAACTGCAAATTAATTAGAATCAAAGAGTTCATCGAGAACAACCAATTCCTTGATTGTATTAAGATATCATTCAAAACTGATTGATAGATTTTTGATAAATATTCATAGCTTATTCACGTAGTTTTTATTCACCTTATTAATCATTTGCTTAAAATAAACGAACATAACCCGACATGTCTACCTTCCGCGATGTGTTGACAGTCAGCCGGCTTCTATCAACAATGGCTGCCGAGTTGCATCGACCGCGCGCCAAAATCACCCTAGGGATTGTTCAGCGCAACGAGTGGTGAGCCCGCTAAAATGACGTTATATTCGCCAATATTCGCTTTTCGGTAGCATGGATCCATTCGGTTTCACGTGATTATCACGGTATATGTAGGGAATATATTATATTATATTTACATTATATAAAACTATATACTAGAGTGGCCCTTATTTGGTAAAAAAAAATATTACTTGAGCTACCCCCGCAATCGGTTCCAAATTAGAACTGATCAGATTCTGGCTTTGATCGGTTCAGTATTCTTCGAATTATTTAACTAACAAACAAACTTCTAGAAAATAAGATAAAAATTATGATATCTTGAGAATGGATGAACGGATTCGAATGAAAATTGGTACTATGAGGTTTTTTGGGTCACTGATCACGAATTCGACATTGTGCTTCAAAAATTCGAATACGATGACATCAATATCATTATTACTATTATTATTATTATCAATTTATTTCGAGACGAGTTTGAAAACGGGAAGTTGAAAGGCTAGTTCATGGTCAGCCCAAAACCGCTTGTTTTCCTGGAATTTCTAAGGATATCATCAGATCACAAATACAATAATCATATAAATACTTAACGTCTTGACTATCCCCTAATGAATTCAACAATAAGTATTGATGTTTGATGACCCAACCTCCTCAAGGATATATGGCACGGATCGTCTGTGTCGAAAGTTAATGTATAAGGAAACATCTTCAATTTGTCTTCTGTCATTTTTTTTTTGTCGAACCTATGAACAGTCGAAGTAAAGCATCAATCCTTTACGCGCTTACAGTAGGTATCAAATTTGTCTGAATAATAACCGTACAATTTTCAGGACACTGTCAGTGTGGTAGCAAAATTGAATGCAAGGTCACCAACGACGACAAGGATGACACTACCCAAATTGATTGTTGCATTACGAAAGGAGGTAATCGTGATTGTGGAAAACGACAATTACGTAATGCCAAAAGGAGGAAAGTTGGAGCTGAGCTGTGTGAAAAGTTAGCTGAAGTTTACAGAACAGATGCAGCGAGATTGCTGATGGAAGAAGGTGATCCTGAACCGCCGATTTTATATAAAAGTTCAGTCCTGAGAGCTGCCAAACACGAATATATCGCTGCACAATATTTACACGCGGACCCCATCAAAGCCCTTCAAATTATGAAAAGAAGCGCGATTGGAAGGAACGTAATACACAACATCGGAATAGATCCTTTCTACGTCCACTTTTCGTCTCCACACCAACGAAGACTCTATAACTTATACGCAAATGACGTTTCTCTAATCATTGACGCTACATCGGGCGTAGCAAGTAAACTTAAGCACGTGTCAGGAGAAATGTCTCACTCGATATTTTTGTATATCGGTGTAATAAAATGCCCGGCCGGACAATTCTCGGTGACACAAATGCTGTCGGAACATCACGATACAAATACAATTTGTAATTGGCTTCGAGAGACAATAAAGTGTGGAGCTAAATTTCCCAAGCAAGTGGTAGGTGTATATGGGGAATTCAATCTCATTTCGAACTGGGTCTGACTCTTGACCTCTCGGATTGGGCCCGCCATTTTTTATATGATTTATTCTCATTTCAAAAATCACTCATTTTTTATTTTTTATTTTTTCGACATGATTTGAATTTTCGACAATTTTTGAAAACAGTATATTGATCGATACAATTTATAGACCTGAAAAAATTCCGAAAAATCGTGTGTCAGATATGAACATTTTCAAGCTTAGAGCCGGATTGGGAAGTTTTTCTGTTTGGAACATTATAATACTGTTTTCAAGTTTCTTCCGAGAAAACGTTGAAAAAATTATAAGCGGGAGTTATTTTACTATGGATGGTTGCTGAAACATTTTCATATGTCACACCGGATTTTATGAGTTGTTTCGAAATTTTTAGCAAGAGGTTTTTTTTTCTTTCTCATTATGCCGAATTTTTCTTTACTTTCCAAAAACTCTGAAAGTTTTTTCAAGAATCCGGTGTTACATATTACAATCTTTCAGCAGCCATCCATAGTAAAATAACTCCCGCTTCTAATTTTTTGAACGTTTTTCTTTTCTTTTTGAAAAAGCTTGAAAACAATAAGACGGAAAAATCTCCCTACTCCGGCTCTGAGCTTAAAAATGTTGATAACTGACATACGATTTTTCAGAATTTTTTCAGATTTTTAAATCGTGTCGACCAATATAGGTACTCGTTTTCAAAAAAGGTCGAAAATTCAAATCATGTCGAAGGAATGAAAAATAAAAAATGAGTGATTTTTAAAGTGAGAACAAATCACGTTAAAAATCGCGGGCCCGATTCGAGAGATCAAGGGTCAGTTCCAGACCGAAATGAGCTGGAATTCCCTAAATGTAATACGGTTCGCGCGTTGAATCTTTCATCGTTCTATTCTAAGTCTGACATTATCTATGAGTGAATGAGAAATAATATCTATGAGAAATATTCGTTTCATTAGGGTGTTATTTCGTGTACCATATACGGGAAATTATCCGTCATCTCAGCCACTTTTTCCTCGACTCTCTCCGAAGTTTTTGAAAGTTTAGTGGTCTTTGTACTTCTTGTATATCTTATACATTTTTCAGATTATTTAGTCCAACTATTTCGGAATTGCATGTGATTTTCAAATCCATAGATATCCGAAAGGGGAGATAATACAGAAAATACCTGCCTATGTATGAACAATTTTGGTGATTCATGAAAAGTATTGGTTTAGTTCGAAAATGACTCTTGTCAATTTCAGCAAAACTTTTCGTTTTCGACCCTCGAGTATCCGAAAAACAGGTTTTTAGAGAAATGTCGGCCGGTCTATCTGTCTGTCTGTCTGTCACTCGGCAGACAAACTCGCCGAATGATCATTGAAACGGCTCGATGAAAAATTTGAAATTTACAGGGGTTTAAAAGCGAATGATAGACATGAAAAATTGCCATATCCCATTTAATTTGAATGATCGCTTCTACCGTAAAAAAAATCGACTCTCAATTTTTATAATTTGACGCGTACCTACATTTCTTTCCTTCAAAATGAGACATGATGTTTCTCGACGTCAAAACAGGGGTAATAAGTAGGTATGTTTATCAGAAAATATTTGTTAGCGATTCTCAAAGTTTCTTTTTTCGACGATTCCCAAAACAATTGAACCAAAATTCATTTTGTATAAAAATAAAATTATTTTCAGGAAAACATTCGACCACAGTTCATGGTATTCCGAGCAATGACAATTCAGTTCTCATAACACATGCGTGCAGAGCTTCAATTTTTTCGCGAGTGACCCGTGCGGAAAGTGAATCTTTCTTTGACAGTGTGTGCCATGGAACGAAAGTCATTGTCATGATAGAGGGCCATGTGGAAATTCTTTTTGAATTATTATAAAAAATTGATTGATTCATCGTGAAGGTAACCCTCGAACTTAGTAATTTTTTGACAAAGGTCTCAGTCAATAACGTCGAGTCAGACTCAGTCAAGTCATCGCAAACGACTGAAAAAAAATATTGACTCGACTTAATTGACTGAGAGAGACCATCCCCAAAATATTACTAAGTTCGAGGGTTACCTTCAGGACGCATCATTAAACTTTTTATGATAATTCAATAGTAATTTTTCATGCGGTCCGTTTTGCCCTCCCGGTCCGTTTTGCCCTACCTTCCCATATATAAAAAAACGAGTACATTTTGATAAATATCGGAGTGCATTGAGGAACATGTGGCTGAGTTGGCAGACAATTCCCCAGAGATAAAATGTGTATACCTTACACACGTACCTGCATATGAATTTCGAATTGGGCCAAACTGAATATATATCGGACCTACGAAAAGTCTATTACGCGTAGTAATGGTGCCGTTTTTATTATTTTATGTGCAGATATGTGATTCTTCGAGAGCACTTCTTACCGCCTGCGTCTGGGCGTTCACATCTTTCAGGACAATCGAGGAATACTGCAATGGGTGCAGAGAGATTGACTGGTCACAGACTCGTATTTTCATAGACGTTGCCCACTACATCAAACTATGGGCTGATTTTTTGAAGAGTTTGAATCGTCGTATCAAGGTGTTTTATCTTGCATGTATTGGACAACTGATTTTGTGTCAAAATACCAATTCGGCCGAAGATTTAATCGAAGCTCTCCTTACAATATCGTTGAGTGAAACAGACGGGAAACTAGTAAATGACACAAGGGACACCAAATGTGAACAGCACAAAGACCATCTAAAGAATCTTATAACCGGAAAAACTAGCGAGTTTGAAGGAATATGCGACGAGGATCGGGAAGTTACAAATAATAACTCCAATAAAGATAAACATACAGAAGAGCATGATTCTGATAGCGATGGAGCAACAGTCGTTAATGACAGGTCTTCAATTTTCTGGGACGCATGGGCGCAAAATATCAAACGCCGAGTGGAAATGAGTATTTCTTCCGAAATGGGTGAACACGAAAACGCTCATTATCACCCAACATTCGCTAGACGATTAATCAAAGAGATCGGACATCTACCAATGTGGTCAGGAATCCTTAATAATAAGTTTGGATCGAACGAACGCGCGAAATCAAGTGCTCCGGTGGAAGCCGAATTTAAAACTATAAAACACCAAGTACTTGGCAGTGAACGACGTCACCTGCGAGTCGATTCATTGACCGAAAAAATAATTAAATATTACGATGGAGAATTGAAAATATTGGAAGCAAACTCGAACAAAAATGATGAAATTCAACATTCAAGAGATAATGTTCGCGACGTTCATTACAGCCCGGTAGATAGTAGTGTTGTCAAGATGTGAGTAGTTCCATCGAAGTAAGCAACCTTTCAGGTGACGAACCTTGTTTTAGCATAAGCTTGCAGAATAAAGAAATCGTACGGCCTGGGATAGAGATTTCCCAAGGTAAAACCGAAACTGCGAAACCTACGCCTCTAAAAGAGTCTAACGAGAATGTTTCGTGTATTGCGTGTAATAACGGCGACAAACCCCAAGGGGCGCATGCGTGCCTAATGTGCAAAAATCATGTACACGCACTACCGGGATGTTCTGTTCCATTCGATGACGATGAGGGTCACGGGCAAAGGCGTCTTTGCCAAGCCTGCTACAAATCTGACAGAGTACCTGATAAAATTGCATTCATGGAAGTCGAGAACCATAAAGGCCTAGCTGTGAAGGACTTGAAAGCGACAGAAGCCAAAAATAAAAAGAGGGCTAGATATTTGGGTGAAAGTCAGCAAAAAATTCGTGATGTTTTATCTTCCGCGTCGAATACGGAGAACCTTCCGATTTTACAAAATGGCAAACGAATGCTGTTGCAACTTATTTCCATGAACGGTGGTCAATATTCATTCGACAACACTTGTGGTTTCGACAGCATTTTTCAAATTTTTTTAGCGGCGGTTCATGATTACGACTATTTCAAAGATTACATCGTAGCGAATACAAAAGAGAATGAGCTGTTTAATCTGGTAATAGACACAATGCAAAATAAAATAAGAACGCAATCGTACAGGCTAAGAGCATCAATTCTATTGAAATTATCCGATAGACGTCCGGGAAAAAATACAATCGAGTGCATTAACTGTGCGACAGTAGTAAGCGACCTCGTCAAAACACTGTTCGGAAATTTTCCGAGTTTTCAAGAACTCGTAGTGTGCTCCAAAGGCTGCAAAGAACGAGTCATCAAGATGGAGACATTTGGCTTGAGAATAGACTGGTTGACAGAAAAGGAATTTTCAACTATCATCGAACGAAGAGTCATGCTCAACAAGGATCGAGTTTGCATTGAATGCAAACATCCCGTGAACGTAAAGTTATCTACTGGTGAGTAACGGCACGACGCCTGCACTCATTCTTATTTATGCCTGGTTTTATAAACGAGGGGTACTCATCGGCTCCGGGGTGAATTTCACCCCAGGGGTAGCACTTAATTTTTTCGCCAAAAATTGAAACATCGCAATGGCCGTGCATCTACCATAGGTAGATGCGTAGATGCACGGCCATCGCGATGTCACAATTTTTGGCGAAAAATTGAGGGCTACCCCTGAGGTGGAATTCACCCCGGGGTCGATGAGTACCCCTCGTTTATAAAACCGGGCATTTTAGAGCCATCGATATGTGAAATACAACTGGAACTTTGACGAATTCTTCTTAGTATAACTACAACCGAACGCCGAATTACCATATTTCAAGATTAATCAATTCCGTGAATCATTTGAAAAACAAGGCAGGGAATAGCTCTTTTATTACCTTTGGTGATGTAAGAAAAGTATTGGTAAAAAAAAAGTATATTGAGGAAAGTGGTTTTCCTGATGGTAAGGCGATTCATTGTTTTCTTTAAACTGACGACCTACTGATACATTATATGTCTATCACTGTTATCTGACAGCTACGCCAAAACCGCTATGTCGTCTGTAGATATCAGTCATAGACGTATAAGACATCAGTAAATAGGTCGTCAGTGTAGAGAAAAAAACAAACTGTCTTACCATCAGAAAAACCACTTTCCTCAGAATCACTCTGTACCTATATGGGTGAATTCGAGTTGACGGTTTTCAAGTATGTATTGGGGAGCAGAAAAGTTTTATGTAGGCCAAAACTATAGATTGAAAGGAGCATCATGCCCACCAAAGCAGGTCTTCTACGAATTACTATACACGAATAAAACGCTAAAACAAAATAGGAGTTCATGACGAAGACGAAACTATTTCGTATAAAAAATAGATCAAACAGTTCATAGTATTCCAAGCAATGCCGACCAGTTTGTACTGTAGGTACTGATGAAGAGTATCGTGAAAAAAATCGCTATTTATGTACCAAGTCCGAGAAGTGTCACTTTCCTGTATGGGTTATTCCCACTGTAAGCCGATGGAGTGTGTTATGTCACAGGAGAACTCGTCTGGATTATCGCCCTCGCTGCGCTCGGAGCGAATTCAGGGGCGAACTCAGAGGCGAATTTCGGAAATTACTCATACCAGACTTGCCACTTCTCGGACTTGGCGCATACAATATTTCATGCAATCCGTTGTTTGAAAGATCCAGATCTGGCAGATTCAGCGGCCTAGTTAATAATTAATTAATATTGATCAATTAGAACTAATTTCATTTAATTGCGTTTTGACATTTTGTTTTGTAATGTGTGAACGTCGTCAAAACTAATCTGACTACGTTTATTTTAATGAAACATATTCATATTATACGATAATATTTCATTATAGGCTCCTGTCCTATCTCACTATATTTTTGTGATCTGAAATTGGTCACTTTGCGGCCTAACTCCCGATTTCCATGCAAGCGTTGCCGCGCGGCAAAACACGTGCGCCAACGCGTTGAGCTAATCAGTAGCGCGGCGGTGCGTTTCTGATTGGTTGAATGTTTCGCCGCACGCGTTTTGCCGCGCGGCAACGCTTGCATGGAGATTAAGGGTGAATCCAACCTTCCACGAAAGTGAACTTTCAAACAACGGATCGCGTGAAGTATTGAATGTCTCCGCATAATTTATTGTTGGCTCGTATCTTCAAATTGGAATCACAATACATTAGGCAGTCCATTCCACTTTATTCACCCAGAAAATGAAGGTTTCTGAATATTCTTCTGTAAAACAGATCATAGCAATACAAATGTTTGCCGTCGTATAAGGCCGTCATTGACGTCAATATGATACGACAAACTTCTGTTCTATGCTCTGTTTCACAGAATAAATTTCGGAAACATTCATTTCTTTGGGTGGCTGAAGTGTATAGGAATACCGCACATGTACTCGTATATTCATCTGTTTTGAATGAAATAACTTTTTTTTGCAGCGCCCGTAATGTTCTTTGATATTTACGTCCTAACTGAAAAACCATCAATAGCAATTGGCGATATTCCGAAGAGTTTCAAAGACGTAAATGATATTGGAATATATCAATTAATAGGAATCATAGATTATAGCGGCCCGGAAACATCGTCTAACCGAAACGTACTTGGCCACTATACTGCAATTTGCCTCAGAGCCGGAAAGTATATACAATATAACGACTTACTCCGCTCACCCAAAGTCTTAAACAGCAAATTAAAATGTAAGCCAAAAGTTCTCATTTATATAAGATCTCCTACAAATAAGGACTGACCGAACTATACCTACTGTGTTGATGAAAACTATCACTGTGATTGATACGGGGTACCTGCTCTTTATATTGGGGGAATTCCATCTCAACTCGTCCAACGTGTGAACCTGACCCCGTTCGATTTCCTCGCCAATTTTTCATAACATTTCTGATCGTGATAACAGAGTCTTTTTCTCTGATTTTCATCTCGAATAGTTTCCACACTATCAATTATACATATTGACGATTTTCGCGAAGCAGCATATTATCGATCGGCCATATCTTTCGATCGCCACATGGAATCATCGAAATGAGGTACATTAAATTCTTTGTCTCAAGACGTACTTTTGCAACAAATATCGTGAGAAAATTTTGAATGCACTGTTAACGATTAACTACTGCGTTGCATTCGCGGATGGTAAAAATAACACGCTTGAATCTAAAAACTTATGAAATATGTTGTAATTTTTACAAGTAACGATAATTACAATGTCGAGTTGTAATTTCAGTTCCGAGTGGCATGTAACGTATCCCAGCCCTGCTACAAACTATTGAATGAAAAATAGCTATTTTTCTGGGTTTTTCGACTTCACGTCAACTTGCCATCAAAACTAGTAATTTGTCGGCGATATATGGTAAAATATGATACATGTTTTCTATCGGTGTACTTTTAACTGGTCGATTTTCCGATTTCACTTCATTTATGTGTTTCTAAGATTAATGGAAACAAATGCCAGCATAAGAAATGTACGACTTTCTAGTCAGGTGATAATGGTTTTATGCAAAACTATATAACAGTGAAAATGCATGACAAGAAAAATGAATGCGCGCCTACTCTGCGCATGGGCTTGAATTGCTTGTGCTTTTGGATGAAATTTCAGAGAATTTTATCAAAAAAATCGGAAAGGTCCAGCTGGACAAAAACTCATTCCTTTTACCTTCATACACCATTTCAACGTTGATAGTCAACGGAAGATTTTTTTGCGTTTGTTTTTTCGAAAACGACATGTCGAGACACAAAATTTGATGTATTTGATTTTGATAATTCAATGTGACGATTAAAAGATATGGCCGATCGGGAATATGCTGCTCAGAGAGAATCGGCAACATGGAAAATTTATAGCTGGGAAAGTATTCAAGATAAGAATCTAAGCGAAATACCAAGTATTGCTGTTAGCGCGAGAAATGTTATAAAAAATCGGCAGGGGTAGGGTTCACACGAATTCCCAATTGATAAATCTTTTATATTAGCATATTAAGACATATTATAACTAATTATAAGGATCATCATTGACTGGTGCAATAAATCACGAAATAAATCATTGAGTTTAGTGAGTTGAGTTAATCCTGTGCACGCGAGCTAAAGACTCGAGTAAGATGTCCCGTAACGTGTGCTCAATTTCCCCGGAAAATGTTATGTTTATTATGAAATCTGTGTATGCCGATGAAACACGTATCGGTGTGCATGTATTACCTTCTGCAATATATTCTTCTGAATTATATGAATAACCTATACTATGCCCTATACTATGTATTATATGGAAACTGAATTCTTCATGGCACGAAGCGACAAATGCCGAATCAGGATCGAAAACCGTGCTTGGTAACGCTAACTTGGCTGCTAACGGATTACTCTGGGGAATTTGGGGTAGAAAAAAATAATTTCTAATTTTGGACGTCAGATTCGAGTCGCGGCTAAAACGCGGCAAATTATAAGCCTGGTCCGAGTCTTCTGCGACTCTTCATTCGCGATCCGCCCCGATCTGGTGACGCTGAGTTGGCTGCTGACGGATTACTCTGGGGAATTTGGGGTAAAAAAAAATAATTTCGAGTTTTGGACGTCAGATTCGAGTCGCGGCTAAAACGCGGCAAATTATGAGCCTGGTCCGAGTCTTCTCCAGCTTTTTCCTTTTGGATAGTTGAGTAGGGCCATGCTAACTATTTGTTGAGATAGCGTGGCAGCTGTTTTTTTTTTTAAATTTCAAAAACGGCAAAATTAAAGTTGTCACGACTAATTAGCGGCTAATAAACGGCAAATTATCCGATAGGTCGAATTCTCATATCATTACTTGGTAGCGCCAACTTAATACACCTCAATTTACCATTTTCGACGTGAAACTCTAAGTTTTCCTTTTTTTTTACAATCTGGCTACGTTACTTTCTAACATTTTCCCTCTTTTGTTCCTGTCCACATACCTATTCCAAGAAACTGCATGTACCTTCTCCTATCCCTACAACCAACATTTCCCTCCGAAACTCTTGACCAATCCCAAAAATCCACCAATCACAATAATCAACCAATCGCCAAAATCGTTCAACTAACACAAGCTACTGCGCCCCTCCACCTTTCCGAAATCTTCCAAATTCTTCCTTCCACCAACTTCCAAAAGACAGTACAGATCAACTCCTCAAAGCAACAAAAACTATTCAACAACTGACCAAGCACAACTCAATTCTTAAAACCTACAACACCTATCTATCTAACTACTGTCGGCGCAAAAAGGTTTGGCCCCTCTGTTTGGGTGATCATAACTTCCACAGAAAAATTGATACAGCATCGAGACAGGAAAGATCGTAAAGCGCCCAGTTTTCTGCGTCTGATGGTTATTCACAAATTTCTGTGTAAAAATCGTGAAAACCGTTATGATCTCCGAAAACTTAAAAAACGTAGTTTTTTCGGAGTCCATTGCTGTACGTCAACTCCAACTCGTCACCGTTTGTCTAAAATGAGTGAAAAAAATCTGTAAAAATTCAGAAATATTCCCTGAACATTAACGAACATGATAGTGTTTGGTAATTTCAGAAATATTCAAGAATCTGGACGCCAGGTGTAAAAAGGTCTAATGGTGCGATTTGCGGAACGGATTGGTACCGGCGAACCAGAGCTAGCTCAAAATTTTCGTCAAGGTATACACGTTTTGATTCCGGTAATCAGTTTTTAGTTCGCAAGAGTCAACTTCCAGTAATCGACTTCAACAATTCTTCAAATTTGCGCGGGGCCCAGCCCCGATATTCGTTGCTGCATTTCCCTCTTGCCGCGCCCGTCACAGACTCAATTGTTAATGCAATTAACAATGTAAATGCAAATATCGCAGCTTGGACACACGCGGCCCCACGCAAATTTGACAAACTGTTGACGTCGATTACTGAAAATAGACTCTGGCAAACCAAAAACTGATTACGGAATCAAAAAGTGTATATCTTGACGAAAATTTTGAGCTAGCTCAGGTTCGCCGGTACCAATCCGTTCCACAAATTGCACCATTGGACCTTTTTACACCTGGCGTCCAGATTTTTGAATATTTTTGAAATTACCAAATGCTATCATGCCCGTCAATGTTCAGGGAATATTTATGAATTTTTACAGATTTTTTGAACTTAGTTCAGACAAACAGTGACGAGTTTCAGTTGACGTACGGCGATGGACTCCGAAAGACTACGTTTTTTAACTTTTCGAAGATTATAACGGTTGCCACGATTCTGAGACAGAAATTTGTGAATAACCATCCGACGCAGAAAACTTGGCGCTTCACAATTTTTCCAGACTCGATGCTCTATCAATTTTTCTGTAGAAGTTATGATCACTCAAACAGAGGGGCCAAACCTTTTTGCGCCGACAGTAACTACGTATATTAAGTCAACTAATCGTTAAATCTATCAAGCCAAACATCTATTTCGAACTAACTAAATATCTGCATAAAAACTAACGATAAACTTATAAACTACTAAAAATACTACTTGTAACCTTGTTAAACAATTTCACATATCAGTGTAAATATACAGTTATTATTTATCTAAAATCGACAACCCTCTATACTTTTTAACGAGAATTACCCTTACTATACGTAAGGTTTAGTGCGGGACAAACATTTCCCTTTTTGGGAGGTTATATTCCATCGATTAACTGTTACTTCAAAATCTCGGGGTACAAAGGTCTCAAACAGTAAACATCTACGACCCAAAGGGTTCTTCAAATATAAGAAGAGAATAGTCCAGACTACGTATCATACACAGCGTGGCCTGCGAGAATACCAGCATCAACTAAGAAAAGGAAAGAGTATGTCGAGGATCTGGCACTCCCTCCTTCCTTATTTTGTTTGTCTGGTGTTTACGCGATAGTCCCTGTTTGTATGATGATTGATTCGGATAATATTCGACATTTCAAGTAAGTTGAAGGACTCCAATAAGAGGGGAATCGACTCAGTTATCGAGGAAGAGGGTGGGGAGGGTCCGTCCGGCTCTACTCCAAATAAAATTGTGGGTACTTCTGGAGGCTCATCTTGGTCTCCTCCCTTAAGATCGTTGAGTAACCGGTATAATAGCCTGGACCCAGGGCGATACGTAGTACAAATGTACGATGCCAAAGGTAGAAATCTGGAAAACCTTCATATTATGAGCATTGGCTCGAAACTGATTCACTATGGGAAGGGGATTATAAGCATCAAATCCTCAGGGGCAGATAGGGTTAATATCTTTTTAAAAAGATTTGTGGATGCAAATGATTTCATAGAATCTAAGGTCTTGCAGGTTGATCTAGAGTTCAGAGCTTATATTCCTGACTTCTTCTTGTTCAAAACTGGTCTGGTCAGGGGACTTGATCCTTCTCTTTCAGTGGAGGAGATTATGAAATCCTGTAAAATTCTAGAAGACAATGATATTGACATCGCATATATTGAGAGACTGTCTTGGATGGTACAGGGAGCAGATGGGTCTATGATAAAACAGAATTCCTCCAGAATCAAGATTTTCTTTAGAGGCAAGTGTCTTCCGAATAAGGTAGCTATTTTTTTCATACTCAGAGGGATGTTGTCTCGTATTTTTCAGGAGTAAAAGTCTATTATAAATGTTTGAGATTTGGGCATATTGGATCCCAATGTAGACCTTCTAAGCCTAGGCGCTGTAGATGCGCTCGGTCTCACAAAGAGGTGGACTGTAAAGTTAGCGACCCAAAACTTTATACTTGCAGGGTCATAAAAAATTCATGATTAAAGGTTTCCATACTATAAGATGCGACCGACAAACCGAGTCCCGAGGCGGAGGATTACCCTTTCTTGTTAGGGACAACATACAATTTCGCTTGGGCTGTTTGACAAACTGGAGTGGATGGCGATAGAGTTAGTGGTCGGTTCAAAAAAAAAATCATAATCTTAAATGTCTATGGAGCTCCCAACGTTTATGTTACTACGAAGGAGTGAAAGGGGTTTTTTAATGCACTAGAGGGACTAAAGAATCTTATTATTTGCGGAGATTTTAATGCCCATCACTGTTCCTACGGACAATGAGTTTCTGGCTAGTTTAATCTCAAGTATACAATTAACTTAGGCTCAAATATGTTTTTCAACAAGTCTCTTCGCAGAAGGACACGTTTTAGACGGACTTCTTCAACAACCTAAACTAATCCTGAAAAATTAGCGAAAATCACGTATCCGCGCGTTCGCGATTTATGACTGGAAAATACACATCGCTGTTCGCCAGATTTTTTATGACACAAGGAACTTTCTCTGCCTTCTGCAAGCCAGATGGTTTACGATCCAGTACGGTCAGGCTTTCGCGAAACCGAAGTTCTTCTACCTTAGGTAATCGAGCACCGTTGCCAACGCCAGCCCTACAGGCCACCTAGTGACGCCCTAGCTATTGTCTATTGATATTAACTTCACCAATCACAACTTTCAAAATGTCATCTGTTACCCCCATTTTTTCCCCACTCTGCCGGACTGGGTACTTTCGTATGTACGCGATTTGTCGAAATTAGCACCCCCGCAACAAACTGGCAGTGTCAATCACGCGAAAAGGTCATCTTCTACTCCGCTATTACAATCCGCAAACTTCGACTTGTACTCTCCGCGAATTCAACAGACATTCGTGTAACCATTTTCAATCAACTCAATCTTATTCCAATACTTTATCAATTCATGTAACTACCATTTATATTCATTCAAATACATCGGTTATTCAGTGTCATAAATGGGATCATTTTGTGGCGACTATGTCTCCACATACGCCTATGCCACTCACACATTTACACCTACACTACACAGGCATTCTCTACACTAAACATAACTGTATATATACGAACACATCTTGAAGTTGTAAATATTTTTCTGTTCTTTCTATTTCTCTACTTTCGCTATTGTTCATAATTTTCAGCTTTCGCTACCCGCGAACCTTTTTCGGGTTTTTCCGAATTCCGCGGTACCTGGAAGGGTCGTACTCGACCAGCACCGCGAGGTCATATAAAATCTGGCGACCAGACGTCGCTGGCGAGGCGGGTTTTTCCAGGTCCCGGTTTTTCCGACTTCGTCATTCTTTTCAAAAACCTTTTCTGTCTTTTTCTACCTTTTCTATCTTTTTCTATTATTACTTTTCGGCACGTATGTACCTAACTACCTACTTGCATACCGATGCCACAGTCTCTAACTAACTTCCGTGCAGAGCAGTCGATCAGTCAACTCGACTTGAGTACTCGACCTCTCACCCACTATTTTATAATCCTTGTTGATATCTCTTAAAAATATACGTACTTGTAAAATAATATCCATGTAAATAAATCTACTACGTGTACATATATGATTAACCGAGTCGCCATTCAAATTCACCCGCACAATCACCTCAAATTGGTGACCCCGACGTGATCTAACCCGCGATCGTGTGTGACTTGTGCAGTGAACTATCGTGATAAGTGACACTCAGGACTAGTTTTAATCCGTAGTTTAGTGGGCTAAGTGACTCTTTAGTGTTTTACAGACTTATAGTGATTCCGCGCCTCGACATGCCGAACGGCGTTATCGAAACTGGGGCCGGAGACATACCCTCAAATGGGCTTGCAGACGTAATCGGTAATGCCCTCTCAATCAACCGTGTGGCCGTGCGCGTACCTCCGTTCAACGCGTTAGATCCAGAGTTGTGGTTTTCCATGGTTGAGACCAGCTTCGGCGCGGCTGGTGTCAGCACGGATGGAACAAAGTTCGGGTACGTGGTGAGTGCAATGGACCCTAAATACGCACAAGAAGTGCGTGAAATAATAGTGAATCCGCCAGTGGGTAATGCGTACGAAACGCTCAAAGCGGAGCTCATCAAAAGGCTCAGCTCGACACAGGAGCAGAAAACGCGACGCTTGTTAGAGCGCGAGGAGATGGGCGATCGAAAACCATCGCAGTTTCTTCGTCATCTTCGCAGCTTGGCAGGTACGGCAGTGCCCGACAGCGTATTGAGACCCCTATGGCTCGGACGGCTACCGGTCAATATGCAGGTCATACTTGCGACCCAACGCGACGCTGAACTAGACAAGGCAGCGGAGCTGGCAGATGCAGTAGCTGAGACAACGACGCCGCGCGCGACCGTCGCAGAAACAACGACACCGACACCGACGCCCGAAGCTAGCCTAGCCACGCAGATGCAACAAATGATGCTGTCGTTCCAGACCCAGATGGTTGCGATGCGACAGGAAATCGCGGAGTTAAAGAGTGCTGCGAATCGTGAGTCTCGACCCCGCGGTAATAGTCAGCGCTCTCGCTCGCGGTCGCGATCTCGTGCCCGCGGACACGGCCAAGACGGATTTTGCTGGTATCACTGGAGATACGCTACCGACGCGAAGAAGTGCGAACCGCCTTGCACTTTCAATTCGGGAAACGCCGGTGGCAGTCGTTGATGACGGCCGACGACTCCTGCCCGTCAACATCACGCCGTATCTTTGTGACCGATAAAGATTCGAAGACACAATTCTTGGTTGACACTGGCGCCGACCTGTGTGTCTTTCCTCGATCTCGACTACGGGGACCGCGAGAAAAGTCCACATACGAACTTTACGCGGCAAACGATTCAACCATCGCTACGTACGGTACCATAACGTTGACGCTTAACCTGGGACTCCGACGGGACTTCACCTGGAGATTCGTCGTCGCAGACGTCTCCAAGCCGATCATCGGCGTCGATTTCCTGGCTCACTACGGACTCCTAGTAGATATTCGGAACCGCAAGCTCTGGGACCTTACTACTCTTCTTACCGCTCAAGGACAGGTAGTAGAGGGTGAGATCTCCAGCATTAGGACCATCACAAGTGCCGCAGCATCTTTACCGTACCACGAGCTACTCTCACGGTATCCGGAGGTCACACGACCCGGTGGAGCTCCTAAAGTCACCAAACATACAACGGTGCATTACATAAAAACCACGCCAGGACCACCGGTGGCGCAGAAACCACGTCGTCTTGCTCCTGATAGGCTAAAAGCGGCGAAGAAGGAGTTTGATGCCATGCTGAAGCTGGGTATTGCGCGTCCATCACAGAGTTGTTGGTCATCTCCGCTACACATGGTGCCCAAAAAGGGTGACGAATGGAGGCCCTGCGGAGACTACCGGGGGCTAAATGAGAGGACAGTACCAGATCTGTATCCGATACGCCACATCGAGGATTTCGCTCAATCGCTCCGAGACAAGAAAATCTTCTCATCCCTCGATCTGGTACGGGCCTTCAACCAGATTCCGGTCGCTAAAGAGGATATTCCGAAGACTGCCATTACGACACCGTTTGGGCTCTTCGAATTTCTATTCATGACGTTCGGATTGCGCAACGCAGCGCAGACGTTCCAACGCTTCATCGATGAGGTTCTTCGGGGATTAGACTTCTGTTACGTATACATCGACGACATCCTGATAGCATCGACATCAGAAGAAGAACACGTGAAACACCTAGAGACCGTATTCCAGCGACTAAAGGAGTACGGTGTAGTAATCAACCCGGCTAAATGTGTGTTCGGTCAGCCCGAGGTTAAATTCTTGGGGTACCTGGTTTCGGACGGAGGCACACGCCCTTTACCTGAAAAGGTCGAGACCATACGCACGTATCCGCAACCAGATTCAGCCAAAAGGCTCAGACAGTTCTTAGGTATGCTGAACTTCTACCGTAGGTTCATACCCAAGGCTGCACAGATACAAGCACCACTGAACGACCTTCTTCAAGGTAATATCAAAGGCAAGGCACCCATCAACTGGACTCCGCAGAGCGAGGCAGCATTCGAAGCGTGTAGGGAGAGCATAGCACAGGCAGCAATGCTAGCTCATCCTAAACCGGATGCACCGCTAGCCATCTTTTCCGACGCGTCCGACCATACTGTTGGCGCCGCGCTGCAGCAGCTAGTCAATGGCCACTGGGAACCACTAACTTTCTTCTCGAAGAAACTCTCGGCAGCCGAAATCAAATACAGCGCGTTCGACAGAGAGCTCCTAGCCATATACCTTGCCATTCGACACTTTCGGCACATGGTGGAAGGGCGTGCGTTTGTAGTTTATACAGACCACAAACCAATCACGTACGCCTTACACAAACTCAACGACAAGACCAGCTCACCCAGACGTTGTCGACACCTGGACTACATCAGCCAGTTCACCGCCGACATACGCCACGTTTCCGGCAAGGATAACGTTGTAGCTGATGCATTGTCACGCATCGAGGAACTCGCGACTACTTTGGACTACGAAGCACTCGCGGTATCTCAACGTACGGACGAAGAGCTGAAGATGTACCTCAGAGAAGGGTCTGCCTTGCGACTCAAGCGAGTGCAGATTCCTGGAACAACGGGAACGATCTTTTGTGATATCTCGACAGCAGCAGCAAGACCTTTCGTTACGACACCTTTTCGACGTGCAGCATTCAACGTGGTCCATCAGCTATCGCATCCTGGAGCCAACGCGACGGTTAAGCTCGTAACACAGCGTTACGTTTGGCCGTCGATTAAATCGGATTGCAGACAATGGGCTCGCAGCTGCATCCAATGCCAAAAGTCTAAGGTAACAAGACACGTATCCGCACCGCGCGGAACCTTCATGCCACCATCCTCAAGATTCGAGCATGTGCACCTCGACATCGTGGTAATGCCGTACGCAGAAGGGTACCGGTATTGCCTAACGTGCGTAGATCGCTTTTCACGTTGGCCCGAAGCTATACCGATGGAGGACCAGGAAGCTACCACCGTCGCTCGCGCATTCTACAGCAACTGGATCGCACGATTTGGTACACCGCTCCGCATCACGACCGACCCGGGAAGACAGTTTGAATCGCACTTGTTCAAGCACTTGAATCGCTTGACAGGTACGACTCATCTGCACACAACTGCTTATCACCCCGCAGCCAACGGGATGGTCGAGCGTTTGCATCGCCAACTGAAAGCCGCAGTAAAGTGCCACCAGAACAACCGGTGGACCGACGTCCTCCCGACAGTCCTGCTGGGCATCCGCTCGGCCTGGAAAGAGGACCTACAAGCAACAACGGCAGAACTCGTTTATGGCGAACCTCTCCGTCTTCCGGGGGAATTCCTAACTGAGAGGTCAGCCACGGAAGATCAAGACATTTCTGCCAACTACGTCAAAGATCTACGACAGCACCTACAGAACTTGCGACCCGCAAGCGTCGCCCGTCACGGCGAACGAAAGGTGTTCGTTTTTAAAGATCTCGCAACCACTGAGCAGGTCTTCGTACGCCACGACGGTCCGAAGGGGCCACTACAGCAGCCGTACGACGGACCGTTTAGAGTCGTCAGACGTAACGACAGGACGTTCGTCGTCCACATCCGAGGTCATGACGTCACAGTTACCATTGACCGGCTGAAGCCAGCCTACGTCATGACCGAAGACACTAGTGAGGAGAGGAACGCGAGCAACCCAGTAGACGCACCAGCCGGTGCCGGCGAGGAACCAACCGATTCCGCACGCGCACCTGAGCCGATCCAAACACCAGACGTTGCCAAGTCGAAACATACGACACGATCCGGCAGACGTGTTCGCTTCACGGACCGTTTGCAGGCAGGATTTTCGTGATTCCAAATCACTGGCAGGGGGGTACTGTGGCGACTATGTCTCCACATCCGCCTATGCCACTCACACATTTACACCTACACTACACAGGCATTCTCTACACTAAACATAACTGTATATATACGAACACATCTTGAAGTTGTAAATATTTTTCGGTTCTTTCTATTTCTCTACTTTCGCTATTGTTCATAATTTTCAGCTTTCGCTACCCGCGAACCTTTTTCGGGTTTTTCCGAATTCCGCGGTACCTGGAAGGGTCGTACTCGACCAGCACCGCGAGGTCATATAAAATCTGGCGACCAGACGTCGCTGGCGAGGCGGGTTTTTCCAGGTCCCGGTTTTTCCGACTTCGTCATTCTTTTCAAAAACCTTTTCTGTCTTTTTCTACCTTTTCTATCTTTTTCTATTATTACTTTTCGGCACGTATGTACCTAACTACCTACTTGCATACCGATGCCACAGTCTCTAACTAACTTCCGTGCAGAGCAGTCGATCAGTCAACTCGACTTGAGTACTCGACCTCTCACCCACTATTTTATAATCCTTGTTGATATCTCTTAAAAATATACGTACTTGTAAAATAATATCCATGTAAATAAATCTACTACGTGTACATATATGATTAACCGAGTCGCCATTCAAATTCACCCGCACAATCACCTCAATTTCATTCCGCAACATAATTCCCTACAGTCCTTCAATCAGTAGTGTAGGCGTTCACCAGATATCCACGTCAATGCAAGGCATAAGGATACGCGTGAACATAATTTTGGTCCTCCGAGCCGGATATTCAACAAAACCAGTAGTACTCAAACCGCGGAAACAGTCTGAACCGCGATACATTGACGTCAGTTCAGTGTAAGCTATCCTCCGTATAGTGAAACCAGTGCAAGTGTTACTGAAACACGGCAAGTTGTTCCAGCCGCAAACCAGTGCTAACGTGCAATAAACAAGCACGTAAGAAACGAACTCAATAATATACCACGCAGTCGGTATACAGTGCGTCAGACACTGTCAAAAGAAAACCGCAACTTCAAAGGTTGGCAACGGACTCAAGGAGTCAGTTGCCACAACAGAGTTCAACGCACAACACCCTTCGAAACGAGATCGAGCTACAACAAGGATCATCGTCCCTAGGGAGGTCCGAACAACTACGTTCATCAACAAGGTAGGTTCGTCGAATAATCGCATCGCCAATCTCCTGTCAAACCGCACGTTCCTTTCCCAACTCTAAGAAAATGACTGAGATTTCAAGGTTACACCGAAAACGCGGTGGCATTCAAAGTATGATTACTACGTTAAATAAAATCTTAGGTGAATGGGTAGCGAATGTAGAGACACGCAATTCAGATTTCTCGCAAGCGTCGCTTGAAACTACGCAGAAAACATTTCTAAATTTCGACAACGTACAAGACCAACTTGAGGAATTGGATGAGACGGAGGTTGCTAGACGAGAACCTCTGATTATGAGTTATAACGTTGCCGTCGAACGAGCCCGGAAATATTTACGTGAGGATGGACAAACCATACCAAACAACAACGGAAGGCCTTCCGTGCCAAACAGGCAATTACCAATTGCGGCCAAGCTACCGCAGATCACCTGGCCACAATTTGACGGAGCCGTCGAGGGATGGAATTTGTTTTTTGACATTTTTTCTTCGTTGAGTCACGACAACGAAGACCTAACCCCAATCCGCAAGTTTCAGTACTTGCGATTATCAGTGACCGGAAAGGCGGCTAGCGCAATTCAGTCCTTAGAGACCACTGATCAAAACTACGAGGCCGCGTTGTTCATTTTGAAAAAGAAGTTCGCAAGCACTCGACGAACACTGCGTCGGCATATTGCCATCCTTCGCGAATATCCTTGCCTGCAAAGAGATTCTCCAGCTGCACTCAACAGTTTAGTAAATACCGTATATCAACTCGTTCGAGCCCTCGGCAACCTCGGCGCACCGGTAGATCACTGGGATATCCCATTAGTAGATTCAATTTTATCTGAGATCAACGCAACTACGGCATGGCATTGAGAGCTCAGTTTAGTCGACGACAATATGCCCACCTACGAACATCTTCTTCAGTTTTTAGAAAAAAGAGCTAACTGTGACAGTTTTGCGACGTCGAAAGTATCGCAACCGTCAATAAACTCCAACCCGCAAAGGCAAGACGAACCCAAACATCGTAGAAATGGACAAGCCTATGGTCAATTACAGGTACAAACCTTTACCACGAGCGCAAACCCAAGTTGCCCGATTTGTCCCGAAAATCACCGTATTTATCAATGTAACACTTTTCGCAAACTCTCGGTCGAAAACCGACAAAGGGCCTGTGTAAATGCAAGCCTTTGTTTTAATTGCCTTTCACGCGGTCATAGTTGCAAGGACTGCAAATCAAAGAGCACCTGCCATAAATGCCAGGGACGGCACTACACGTTTCTACACAAACAGTCGACGATCACACACACGAGCCCGTCAGCAGGACAATCTACAAGTGTGACGACCCAAGCTGAGTCGCCAGGGCAAGCATGACTAGAGCAGGTAGGAAACGAGATAGAGGCACCCAGACCTATTACCTTAGTGGTCAACTCTGCGACAAGTGTACTGATGGTCACCGCAGTCATCGATGTACTCGATTATCATAACCAACCAATCCTAAGGCGGACGCTAATCGATACCTGTTCTGTTGCTTTGTGAAGTATGCGAGTTTATAGTCATGTAATGAAGACATGTATTAGTGATCAGCTATGTATGTTGTATGAGTAATACACATGCGTACATGTATGTGTGTGTAAGTCTGCCTGGTAACAACTTTAGTCCCGAGCTAAGCCTCAAAGTGTATACACCACTCTCAGACACATTCGTGACTTGAATAAACAGTTATTATATCTAATTACCCTCGTCTAACATGTTCTACAACAAATTTTATGACGGACGGCTTAGCAAATACCCTTGGCTTAGAGAGAATGGAGTGTCATATACCCATTGGCGCGCTTAATGCACTCACAACGATATCGAAGAACATCGTCACCGCGACAATACGCTCCAGGAACAGTTCTTACGAAAGAACTTTGACCTTCCTCACGGTTCCAACCATATCACAAAAGGTTCCGGATCAACCAATTCACCGAGGTATCATAAAAATTCCTCCGAACATCAATGTTGCCGATCCAGAATTTCATCGCCCGGCCCCAGTCGACATATTATTAGGCGCCGGAGTCGCACTTTCAATGTTATATGTAGGTTAGCTGGACCTATCGCCGGAGGTGCGGACCTGATTTTACAAAAGACAAGACTCGGATGGGTCATCGGTGAGAGTGCACCTTCTCCCAAATCAATACAGAAACGCATTTGCCACGTCACAAACGAACTTCAATTTGACATGACCCGATTTTGGGAAATTGAAGAAGGAGTGTTCACCCACCAATTGAGACAAGAAGAAATCGCGTGTGAAGAGTATTTTCGCCAACATATTAGCCGCAATCAAGAAGGACGCTATATACAGTCACATTGTTCTTCAATGAACGAATCCGTGAACTTGGCAAATCACAAGCCCATGCTACAAATCGTCTCGAAAGTATCGAGAGAAAACTAGCTCGAGATCCCGAACTGTAGTGGCGATATCAAGCCGTGCTTCAGGAATACATCGACCTGGGATACATGTCGGAAGTTTCAGCGAGGCAAGCAAGCCATCCAGGTTAGTACCTTCCGCACCGTGCAGTGATCAAGGAGGGCAGTCTCACCACCAAGGTCCGCGTCGTCTTCGATGGATCAGCAAAGAGTCATACTTGTTTGGTGTCACACGCTTACAACGTCGTTGTGTGACTGCTTAGTTCAAGATCTGGGTTGGTTAATGATTGATGATAGATTGTTCTTTTTTGGAACTAACACAAGGAATATATTTCCACGAAAAAACACTCAAAGTAATATTTACAAACGAGAAATTATTGAATATGATTTTTTCGGATCGACAGTTACAGAAAATTGAAGTTTTTATGCGTTAAGTTAAAAGGTTGAGACTAGACTGAATTCTAAGTTGAAGTATGATCGAGAGTTGGGACAAGACTGATTCGTGTTGTTGAGTAAAAAAAAGTCTTGGATTGGTGGGTGGAGAAAAACGATCCCTAGTTAGGGTAGGAAACTGTTAGTTAGTTAGGATTGGTTCTATTAGTGGAGTAGGGATTTGTTTAATTTCTAGGATTGGTTGAGATTTCAAGGGTAAGAACTCGGTTTTTACGGAGTAGGAGTTTGGGGGTTGGCCTAGGATTGTTTAAATATTAAGGGTTCTTGGAAAGAGAAAGCAACGACTGAAGAGGATAATTTATGGGAGGGGATTTTTTGAAGATCTACGAAATGTTGCAGTGCAGGACGTTTTGAATGGACAGGAAAAAGATTGTAAATTTTGCAGGAAAGTTTCGAGTGAGTCTTTTGGCATGGCACATATGGTCGCCAGAAATCGTGTAGGTTCTAGAAGAGGCACGGGTCGAGTTGTTGTATGTCCTAATTCATGAGTATAACGTCCGGTTCTTTGTAAATGGTGTGTGAATGTATTTTGAATATTTGTGTGAAAATTAGATTTGTTAAAGAATGGTCAAATGAAAAGTAAGAAAAAATAGTTTAAACTATATCCAGCGTGGTATAGCACCCAACATGCTCCCCTGTTGAGAAGGTTACTTCTGAAGGTAAAGCATGCTAGAGTTCTAATTGGTTATTTTGATTGTGTTATAAAGTACACTTAACTAATGCTTATGGATTAATTCAACATATGTCCTTATACACTATGGTTATATGAACATAATTGCTATAATCTTTACGATTTCGTATTCTAGTCATTGTCTTTTGGTAGCGGGGCTAGTTTTTTGACACTGCGCACAAATGCACTGTTAGCTGTTTTGATTTCAACAGTTCGGATAATACCGTCTGAACCTGGGTATGTCTCGATTACTCGCCCTAGGATCCACCGTAATGGCGGCAGATTGTCGTCTTTTACGACCACTACTGATCCATTTTGAATTGTGTGGGATCCTTTTGCCCACCGATGACGAATATTTAATTCGCTTAAATATTCCTTTCGCCATCGATCCCAGAAGTGTTATTTGACCTTCTGCAGGTGTTACCATGATGACAACCGAGTGGATGGGGTCTCTCTGAAGTTTTGTTCAGGTGTGCTTGTCAATGTTTCACCAATAAGAAAGTGCGCAGGAGTGAGGACCAGGAAATCATTAGGACCGGATGATATAGGAGTGAAAGGTCTTGAATTTAGAAAGGCCTCGATTTCGATGACAAATGTATTGAATTGCTCAAATGTGAACAGTTCATTGCCCACGATACGTTCCAAATGATGTGTAAATGATTTTACCGCCGATTCCCAAATTCCTCCGAAATGTGGTGACAGAGGTGGTATAAATTTCCATTCAATGCCCTTTTCTGAAAGGCTCTTGTTGATTTGATTGTCAAATTCCTTTGTCTGGAGTAAAGAATATAATTCATTCAACTCGTTCTTCGCACCCTTAAAGTTGGATCCATTGTCTGAATAAATTGAGGCGCACCGGCCTCTTCTGCTGATGAATCTGTTTAATGCCGCAAGAAAACCTTCTGTGGTCATGTCGCTGACCACTTCCAAATATACAGTCTTGACCGATAGACAAGTGAAGACGGCTACATGAATCTTGACTCGACTTCTGTTTCTTAATTTCTTTTCTTTGATGTAGAATGGGCCGCAATAATCGACCCTAGTATTTAGAAAAGGTCGGGCCGCGGTCACTCAACCCCTGGGCAAGTTGCCTATCAGGTAGTCTGGAAAGGTTGGATTGACCCGGAAGCAGGTAGTGCATCGCCGGATGATCTTCCTGACCTGATTGCGCCCGTCAATGAGCCAGTAATTGATCCTCAGATTATATAAAGTATCTTGTACACCTGTGTGTAGATTGGTTTCGTGTTCACTTCGAATGATTAAATCAGTGATGTGATGACCCTTTGGTAGAATCATAGGATGTTGTGCATTGTAAGTAACGTTGGCTTGTTGAATGCGTCCACCGACTCGAAGAACGCCGTTTGCATCGAGAAATGGGTTTAATGATAAAAGACGACTCTTAATAGGCAAGGGTTTGCCCGTGAGACATGCGTGGATTTCCTCGGAAAAGGCGGTAGCTTGTGTCAGTTTGATTATGCGCTGATTTGCCAAGTTTAGTTCTGAGACAGTTAAGTTGGATTTGTGTGAATGATATTTGAAGTGTAAGCAGTAGGCTATTACTCGACGTAATTTGTTGATTGATGAATGTCGTTCTAGAAGGTTGAAGTCATCCTTTCTGTGAGTAATTAAACAAGTGGTTTGATGAATGTCTGTGTCGTTCTTGGGTACTAATGACAAAGGTACTAATGACAAAGGTTGGCCAGGTGTCTTCTTCTTGTTTGAGCCACCTGGGACTCTGTTTCCAGATTTGATTTTCTAAGAATTTTTGAGGCAACTCACCTCGTGTCAAGAGGTCAGCTGGATTGTCGTGTGTGGGAACATACTTCCAATTCTTCACCCCGGTTTTGCCTTGGATTTGCATCACTCGGTTGGCTGCGGAAATTTTCAGAGTCTGCGGTTTTGGCTTGTTTATCTAAAGTGGTACGATGCGAAAATCGCACCACAAGATGGCCCTGTCAATGCGAATTTCAATGACGTTGAGTATGGTTTGATAGAGCGTTGAAAGTAAAACTGCAATAGTCAACACCGGAGTTCCCTGTTTTTTAATTGAATCTCGTTTGCTGATTGGTGCTACTCGTGATTTAGAGCACAGCAGTTGGGTCTGAATGTTTCCGTCTTCGTCCGTGGACCTGATGTAGATACATGCTCCGTATGCCCTTGAACTAGCGTCGCAAAATCCATGGAGTTGTATTCGTTTATTTGAATGCAGTACGATTTTTCTATTGAACTTCATCTCGTTCAGCAGTGAAAGCTGTGATACGTATTTGCACCACTGCGTGTAAATAGCTTGCGAAACAGATTCGTCCCAGTTTAAATTGGCTCTCCAGAGTTCCTGAATTAAAAGTTTTGCCGTGACAATGATTGGTTGTGAAAGACCCAATGGGTCAAAGATTCTGGCGATTTCGGAAACCATCTTGCGTTTAGTGGTACTGCTGCCAGCGTTTATATTGGCTTAACACTATATACGATAGAGTCTATGGAAGAGTTCCAATGTACTCGTAGAGTTTTTAGCGTTGCATCCCCGCTCCCCTGGAGCTGAATATTAACAATGTGTGTTGGGAGGTCCTTGTAGTATGCTCGGTGAATTCGACGCGCATTGTCGTAGATTAAATCCACCTGCCTTCAATATTGCAATGAGTTCATCGCGTAACTGAATTGCATCTTCTATTGTGTTGGCGCCAGTCAAGGCGTCGTCGACGTGCAGGTCCCGTGTTAGGACTTCTGCTGCCGTGGGGAACCTATGTCCCTCGTCATCGGCTAGTTTATGGAGGCACCGTGTGGCCAGGTAAGAAGCAGGTGCTAATCCAAAGGTGACGGTGTTTAATTCGTAGGTTGTGGGTGTTGACGATCCTTCGTCGTACCATAGAATCCTTTGGTATTTGCGATCTCTACTTGTCGATATATTCTTTCTATATCTCCTGTGAATTCGTATTGGCGCAGCCGGAACTGAAGTAAAAGTGAGAATATCTCATCCTGGATAGTTGGGCCTACCAGTAAAGCATTGTTGAGTGATATATGCCCTCAGTTGAATGAGCTGACCCATCGAACACTACCTGGATCTTGGTTGTGAGGCTGCTAGCTTTGATCACTGCGTGATGCGGTAGATAGAATCCCTCGTGGATATCTCCGCTTGCCCTTCGCATATGTCCTGATTCCTTATATTCGTCGATAACACGAACATATTGTTGTTTTAGTTCTGGTTCCTTTGTGAATTTTCGTTTTAGTGAATCTAGCCGTTTCAGGGCTAACTGTCGTGATTCTCCGAGTTGATCACGTTTGTCGTTGAATGGTAGACTGACGGTATATCGCCCTTCGTTGGTTCGTGTCACGTGGTCAAGAAAATGCTTTTCACAATTGACTTCTTCCATTGATTGATGATTATTAATCGAATAGTCTTCGATTCCCCAGAGACGTGCCATGTCTGATTCAAGGTTGGTTAGATGACACGTAGATTCTCCGGTATTCTTCCGATGCTCGGAAGGCAGCTTAGGAACCTTGCCAACCTTGGCGTCGCCCCCTATTACCCATCCGAATAAGGTTTTCTGCAGGTATAATTTTGCTTCGTTCGCTATTGAAAGTTTGATTTGTCCGATAGAGAGTGATGTTAATGCTGTAGCTGTGCCTGTTAACATATGGACTGGAGCTGGTTTATGAAATTCTGGATCGGTTAGAGTTATGTTTGATGGTATGTTTATGGCTTTGCGATCAATTTGAACGCTAGGCACTTGATTAGAAATTTGAGGTACCGTCAAAAAGGTTAAGGTTTTACAATAGCTATTGCATCGTGATTGAATGGTTGCAGTGACGTATCCTCTCGTGGTCGTCGACGTATTGTTTAAGGCTCTAATAGTAATTGTGGTTAGACCTAGAGTATTGGCAAGTCCTACCGTCATAAAATTATCCATAGAGCAGATATCGATGAGAGTTCGGCATGAGGTTAGGTTTCCACGAATATCCCTTGCGTTTATTGTTGCTGTTACCATAAGCGAATTGGTTTTCGTATTAATTATGAAGGATTGTCCGACTGACTGAGAAACGGCAGCCAGATTTCGTGATTGTCATGCTTTTGATTGCGGAGACTCCTTGGTTTGGGTCAAATGTAATACAGTATGGTGTAGTTTAATTGCACGTTTTACACCGTTTTTCGGATCTGCAAGCCCTTGTCTTGTGATTAGACCTGAAGCAATTAAGACACAGCTCTGCGGGTTGAGCTGCCTCGATTCTCTCTTCTACCGGAAGTTCCTTGAGTTTTGGACAAAATGCCGTATAATGCATTTCCTTGCACAATTCACATTATGATTGTTGGGTTGAAGTGTTTGCGGTTGTGTTTGCGCTCAGGTAAGTCTGCCGTTGACCGTTCCGGGACTTACCTGCGCCCTTTGCCTTGTTATCTGGTTTTGCGTGTTGTTTGGAGCCATCGCGATTTGACGTAGGATTCTTTGCTTCAGAACAATTGGCTCGTTTAGCCAAAAAGTCTAATAGTGAAGTATATGCAGGCATCTTATTGTCTGCGAGAGTTAATTTCCATTGGTAAGCAGTACCCTTACCAATTTTGGATAGGAGAAGGCTGATGATACAGGTATCCCAGCCACTTACTGTTTGACCTAGATTTTCCAGCGATCGTAGTTGTTGCCGAAAAATGTCCACGAGGTCGTCAAGAGCTTCCGCGGTGTCCCTTTGTAAGGTGGGGTAGTCCCGGAGAAGTGCCCAATGGCGTAAAATTGCGATTTGAAAGTAGCCCAGATGAAGTGCCCAATGGCGTAAAACGCGATTTGAAAGTAGCCCAGTTTTCAATTTGACCATCGAATTTAGGAGGCGTGAGATCAGGTAGTTTTCGAGGAGGTAGCCTTGGTGGCGTAGTAACTGTAAAAGGCGATGCGGTTGATCGTTCGCTTGATTCACTAGTTAGGATACCCGCGGCTGGGGCTGATTTTCGAAGAAGTGATCCTCTTGCCTTAGCAATTCCATCATAATAACCTTCTCCGACTTCGATTCTTTTTTCTTCGCGGTTTTCGTTTGGCTCTTCGTCCTCTAGTGTTCTTTGTATCTGCTTGAACTCTTGAAAGTACTGGTTGATTGACTCTACACGCGTTTGAATGCCATCATAATCGTGATCGACTTCTTGTTGATTTAGGAAGGTTGTAAAATTGGTGAGTTGATCTTTGATAGTTTTGCGTCGCTGATTGCAGCTATAGATTGTGCGTGCTAGTTCTGCCTCCGCCATAGTGGGGTGAAGGGAATTGTTTGAGGATTCTAGTGATTGAAGATTAAGAGGATGAGGATGCGCAATTTATTGGCTACTAGAAAAACAAGCTTACCTTGAGGACGCTGAGTTGCTTCGTTTCGACTGAGTTCCCGTCGGACGTTGGTTGATGGTTGATGGTTGAATTGGTACCTGCTGTAGGAGTCACGAGCCCAGTTTGATGGTTTGGTTTTTGCACCGAACTGCGAGTTGATTTGTTCAATGATTTGGTTTCACCAGCGTACTGCGTGCTGGTTTGTTTATGAATTGGGTTTTTTGCAGCGAACTGCACGTTTGGATATTCAATGAATTCAATTCTGCAGCGTACTGCAGGAGTCTGTCGACTGAAACTGCACTATATACGTTTTGAGCTGTTCGAAGGATGACACTTAGTTTATTCGTAAGTCGCCGATCCGACTCGAAGGACCATCAAATGTCTGGTGTCACACGCTTACAACGTCGTTGTGTGACTAGTTCAGGATCCGGGTTGGTTAATGATTGATGATAGATTGTTCTTTTTCGGAACTATCACAAGGAATATATTTTCACAAAAAAACACTTAAAGTAATGACTACAAACGAGAAATTATTGAATATGATTTTTTCGGATCGACAGTTACAGAAGATCGAAGTTTTTATGCGTTAAGTTGAAAGGTTGAGACTCGACTGAATTCTAAGTTGAAGTATAATCGAGAGTTGGGACAAGACTGATTCGTGTTGTTGAGTAAAAAAAAGTCTTGGATTGGTGGGTGGAGAAAAACGATCCCTAGTTAGGGTAAGAGACTGTTAGTTAGGATTGGTTCTATTAGTAGAGTAGGGATTTGTTTAATTTCTAGGATTGCTTGAGATTTTAAGGGTGAGGACTCAGTTTTTGAGGAGTAGAAGTTTGGGGGTTGGCCTAGGATTGTTTAAATATTAAGGGTTCTTGGAAAGAGAAAGCAACGGCTGAAACGGATAATTTATGGGATGGGATTTTTTGAAGATCTGCGAAATGTTGCAGTGCAGGACGTTTCGAATGGACAGGAAAAAGGTTGTAAATTTTGCAGGAAAGTTTCGAGTGAGTCTTTTGGCATGGCACATATAGTCGCCAGAAATCGTGTAGGTTCTAGAAGAGGCACGGGTCGAGTTGTTGTATGTCTTAATTTATGAGTATAATCACCGGTTCTTTGTAAGTGGTGTGTGAATGTATTTTGAATGTTTGAATGTTTCTGTGACAATTAGATTTGTTAAAGAATGGTTAAATGAAAAGTAAGAAAAAATAGTTTAAACTATATCAAGCGTGGTATGGCACGCAACAATACTGGCATTTCATTAAACGACACACTGATGGTTGGACCTACAATTCAGACTGATCTTTTCTCGCTACTACTTCGCTTTAGAGCACCAATTGTAGTAATTTACGGTGACATCGAAAAAATGTATCGCCAATTTCTCGTTCGCCCAGAGGACCGGCGATATCAACGCATCATTTGAAAAAACTCCGCTGGATAGGAGCAGATTTACGAATTGAAAACCGTTACCTTCGGCTTAGCATCATCTCCCTACCTCGCGATAAGCTGTCTGAATCAACTAACTCACGACGGAGCCAGAGATTTTCCAATAGCAGCAAGGGCATTAAAAGAAGATTTGTATTTAGACGACGCACTCACCGGAGCACCTACCAAGGAGGAGGCTATCGTATTGCGCGACCAACTCATACAACTGCTTGAGAGCGGTTGTCTCAAAATTCGCCATGATGGGCATCATATGACCTCGACCTCCTGAAGGGTCTCCCAGCAAGCAGCATCAATATGCACTTACAACTCGGCGAGTCGTCAACTATAAAAACACTCGGCATCTCTTGGGACGCGAGCTCAGACTCAATTGTCTACATGGTCAAAGCAACCTGCGTGACTTCGCGAATCAGCAAGCGTCATATTTTATCTGAAACCGTAAAGATATTTGATCCATTAGGACTATTGGCTCCAGTGATCATAACCGCCAAGATATTAATGCAGAAATTGTGGAGTCTTGAACTCGATTGGGACGAATCGGTGCCGACCAGCATCCACACAGAATGCTGCGAATATTACAATGAACTGCAAACACTGAACAACCTCAAGTTTAATCGGACAATCGTAATTGAAGATGCTTGCACGATCCAATTACACGGATTTTGCGACGCAAGCGAAAAGGCGTATGGAGCATGTGTCCATCTTCGGACAATCAACCAAGATGGAGAAATTCAAACCGAAGTGAGTTGCGATTCTGTACTTCTCCGCTAACTCCGCTAACTCCGCTAACTCCACTCACTCAGCGGAGACCGTTGGTTGGCTGAGGAGCGTCCAATCGGAGATCGTTTCGGAGCGGTCTTACTGTCGTCGCTTATTAACACCGTACAGCAAGCTCTTCCGTGCAAAATCGACGAATCATTTTTCTGAACAGATTCAATGATCGTACTTCATTGGTTGAGAACCTCGTCGCAACGGCTAAAGATTTTTGTTTCCAACAGAATCGCAGAAATTCAACGTACAACTAATATCAAAAATTGGTATCATGTAAGTACATATGAAAATCCCGCAGACCCCGTGTCAAGAGGTCAACAACCAAAGGAATTCATGCAACCCTCCATATGGCTCACCGACGGGCCCAAATGGCTCACCGACGGAAGTACCTGGCCAACCACAGAACTCCCCTCAATGGAAGGATTGCCAGAGATGCGATCATCAACGTGCTTCGTCACCCGCACAGCAATCGACGAAGACATGGCCAACTTACTAAATCACTACTCATCGTTTGGCAAGTTAAAACGAGTCATCGCATACTGTTTGCGATTTGAAGCCAGCAACAAAGAGAAGGGCCCACTCACCGTGCCAGAACTGCAAGCTGCTCATCAGGTAATCATTCGACTGACACAGAAGTCTGAGTTCGCGTCGGAGCGAGCCGATCTCGAACGGAACCTAACGCTCAGTACGAAAAGCAAATTAACGCGCCTAAATCCTTTCATTGATAAGGAAGGAATCATGCGAGTAGACGGTAGACTGGTTAATGCTACAATACCATTCGCCGAACGTCACCAATTATACTCCCAAAAAACAATTGCATCACAGCACTCATACAGAATGAGCACCGAGTCCACTTTCGTGCAGGAGTCCAGGCCACGTTATACGCCATACGACGCCGCTACTGGCCATTGGACGGTCGAAGTCAGGTATGGAAAGTCATAAAACCTTGCATCAGGTGCTGCAAGGCAAGGCCACCCTCGGCAGAGTACATAATGGGAAACCTGCCTCACGCCCGAGTCACCGAATCACGCCCATTTACTCACGTGGGAGTCGATTATTACGGTACATTTCTCCTCAAGGAAAAGAAACATCGCAATCGCAACAAAATAAAGGTATATATCGCTGTTGTCGTATGCTTGGCAGTCAAAGCCATTTATCTAGAGATTGTAAGTGATCTCATCAGCGATGGTTTCATTGCCGCTCTTCGTAGATTCATCGCTAGACGAGGAATGTGTGCTCACCTATACTCAGACAACGGGAGCAACTTCGTTGGTGCAAACAATGATCTGAGAGAACTTATAAGCCTTCTCAAGTCAGATGATTGTCAAAGCCAGGTGCAAGACTTCCTGTCAATCAAATGGCATTTCATGCCGCCTAGATCAACGCATTTCGGGGATTGTGGGAAGCTTCGGTAAAATCTTTCAAATATCATCTTTGACGCGTAGCCGGTATAGAACTTCTTTTCACATTCGAAGAATCCAATACGTTAGTAATCAAGATTGAAGCTATCTTAAACTCACGCCCCCTAACTCCTATGTCCTCCGATCCTAACGACATGTTAGTTTTAACTCCTGCCCACTTCCTAATTGGCGATTCGTTGACGAACCTCTGTGAACGAGATTACCAAGAAGTGCCATCGAACTGCTTGTCTACCTGGCAACATTTACAAAAGGTCAAACGAGATTTTTGGACTCGCTGGCAACGCGAGTACCTGAACGAATTAACCTGTCGCAACAAATGGGTAAAGGGCCAACACGCTATAGCCATGGACACTTTGGTCTTACTGAAGGAGGACAATCTGCCGCCATTACACTGGCCTATGGGTCGAGTGGCCGAAGTGCATTCAGGTAAGGATGGCATCGTTCGGGCTGTCACTGTCAGAACAGCCAGCGGTTGGTTTCAACGCAATGTCAAGATGCTGGCACCGCTTCCTATTGCAACTACCCCAGAGAAAATACCATCCAGCGAGGCTACAGCAAGTGAAACTGATCCCTCTCATTAAAAACATAGTGATATGTTATAGTGATAATAAATTCTAGCATAAGTGAACTATTGAACGTTGAACTATGTAGCAATTAAGTTTTACCTTAAGCTTAATCCTTAAGATAGATTCAATGAGCATTTCTATTTAACAAACCTAAGTATATTCTTAGGAATTCCACATATCTATACCGTTGATCGAGCTCCACCCTCCAAACGGGGGAAGTATGTTCCTACGGACAATGAGTTTCTGGCTAGTTTAATCTTAAGTATACAATTAAGTTAGGCTCAAATATGTTTTTCAACAAGTGTGTGAATCCCCACGGTAGTTCAAACATAAGATCGCGCCAAACTAGATGTAGTGGTATGCGCAAGAGGGCAAAGTCCAAGCAATGGACTTTCAGACAGGCAGAGGTCTGCGGACCGCGAGAGAGGACTGACCAGTAGACACGCTTTACAATAGATCCGAGTAATCGACAACCGAACCGCCTGAAGATAATCCTACAGAATTAGAGCTGGACCTGCACCTGGACAACGAGATCTGTCGCAAGCGGAAGAAGACTGTATAACGTAGCAGATAAGCATAATTGTATCCAAAAATATATTTCCCTACTGGGTAAAAACGAATAACGGTGCTCAATATAGCCAACCCGAGGTCAATCCCTTACAAGTGTGAAGGGTGGACCGTGGATATTGAATCTAACGAACATCTATTTTTACGCATTCCAGGTATGTAGTCTTTTATTAACGAAAAAAATTAAAGTCTGCTTTGCTTCACCATTCTTCTAGTATTATTTACTTTCTGTGGGTGCAGCTACGTTATAATACAATGGACGAATTTACAAAAGAGATATTAACGGAATGGAAAAAGGACAAAGAATTGCTTGCAACCTTCGAAGGTATGATATTTTTTCGACTTCGCCAAATACTGTATTTGTGTTTAGTAATAACATAATAAATTTGTAAGTATAGTAAATGTGATTCCCAGACAAACCAAATCTTAGCATGAAATTTGTAATAATGCATCAATTTTTTATTAAGTAGAAGAAGATACATGACGTTTTATGTGCACAAAGTGTAATGTGAAACATTGACTGTGTTCCGTTGAGAAAATCCGTCCAATTGTCGTTAAGGCCCGTCCCTACACTGAGAGAATTTTATGGGAGAAATTCCCATACTACGTATCGTAATTTTGGGATATACTTGCACTATGGCGATCAATATTATACTTATGCATACGGCTGCTATAAATAAAGTAACGTACTAGTTATGAAGCGCATCGATAGTTGTTATACGTAATCTAAAAATTACAATTGTTACGTCTACTCCACGATGTATGAATGTGTGCCGTACTTTAATTTGATGTCTCCCAAATATTTACCGAAATTAGCTGTATAGTTTCGCAGGGTGCACTTCCGAAAACCCCCCACCTCCGATCGATTTGAAACTTTGCACAGACCTTCGTTTTGATGTTCTAAGACAACCCCTAGAAGGATTTTTGGCGCCTGCCAATAGTTTCCGAGAAATTAAATTTTGAAAATTGGATTTTAGCAATCGCGGTATATCTATATAGTGCGGAGTGCGCGTTCGCGTGTGTGTGTGTGTGTGTGTGCTCTATCCCCTTCCGCGCTTTCCCCCACCACTGTTCTTTTGCATTACTAGATATAAGCTGTACAGTCATATCGTGCGCTGTCTACTTCTACTCTACCCTTTCTTCGTGTTAAAGGCGGAGGTGGATTTTTTACTCAATCTAGCTGAACTGACTAGACCGCCTCAATATCATTTTTCTCTCATCATACTTGGTCAACTGCTGCTACTCCCCCTACTGCCATTACCACTGTTACTCTTGCATTTACATATTTTCATCAATTTCTTGTTTCTTCTATCCTTTTTTCCTTTCTTCCTTTCTTCATTTTTTCCCTGCTCTGTTAACGTTTTTTATTTCCTTTTTCTCTCTTTCCATTTTCCTCGACTTTTTCCCCACTTTTCTCCTGTCGATTGCAATATGGACGACCGCTTCAATTTTTTTAAATTATTCGGAATTCTTTCCGACCATGCCCGAACTCTACAATGGCTTCGAGACATCGGTCTGATACCATCGACCCGATTTTGCTCGAAGCATAAAAAATCGATGACTTTGTTCGAGGACAAATACGTTGTTGGTGAGTTTCGGTGCAGGAAAAAAGACTCCTACGATCACGTGTCGACCGTCGCCGAAAACACGTGGTTTGAAAGGTGCCACCTTTCTGCTGAGTCATGCATGCTAATCACATACAGCTTTGCAGTTAATATGACCTTCAGCCAAACGATCCGGGAATCGTCCATCACCGAAGCGAAACAAATCTCGCCAGAAACTGTCTCTGACAGATTTTCATTTTGCCGGGAGGTTTGTATGATCGCTTTAGATCAAGCTTTTGATGCCGAAGGCTTATTGGGGGGAATCGGCGAAGTTGTTGAGATCGATGAGTGTAAGATCGGCCGCCGGAAGTACGAGAGGGGGCGTATCGTGGAAGGCCACTGCATCCTTGGAATGATTCACGGTGGCCATAGCGAAAATTATCGCTTGGAGGTGTGCCCGGAGAATAAGAGAGACCAGGATACCCTTATCCAGCTAATCAAAAAACATGCAGCCCCTGGGACTACAATCCATACTGATTGCTGGAAAGGGTACATTAATTTGGAAAATCGAGGGTACATCCACGCCACGGAGAATCATTCCGAAGAATTCGTGGATTCTAACTTGGGTGCCCACACTCAAAATGTTGAGTCTTCCTGGCGGTGGATGCGCCGACAACTTTCTCGAGGAGGCGTTCGGTCAGACACCTTCGATGCTCACTTGTGTGAGTTTCTTTGACGGCGACGAGTTCTTAAAATTAAACAAGATCCTTTTTGTGAGCTCATCGCTGCCATAAAACTCGCATATCCGGGTAAGTGAATGTTCACTTCCTTGGTAAGGTTTTCATTTTTTTAAGTCTACATTTTGTATTCGTGATTACAACAATATTCATATCTATTTTTCCACTTTTTATTAAAAAAATAAACACCGGAAAATAAAAAAAATATAAAAAAAAATAAAAAATGAATAAAAATGAAAAAAAATAAAACAAAATAATTGGATTTTAGCAATCGCGGTATATCTACCTATATAGTGCGGAGTGCGCGTTCGTGTGTGTGTGTGTTACCCACCCGGTGGCTATGGCTTTCAAAAGGTTAGAATGGGTTAGGCCACCCTACTGATCCCACACACACACATGCGAAATATCCACCCGGTAAAATTCGATATTTCGAAAACTGCTTCGAGTCGCCAAAAATCCTTCGAGGGATCGTCTCAAAATATCAAAAAGAAGGTCTGTGCAAAGTTTCAAATCGATCGGAGGTGGGGGGGTTTTCGGAAGTATATCCTAATGCGCATTTGTGCAATAACTTTTAGGTTCTATCATTTATTTGACGTAAATATGAATGATTGTTTAGAAATTAGAATTGTTGCTGCGAACATACACTGACGGAAAAGTCATTAAGCGATCATATAAGCACAACAACGACTATTTAACCGAGTCGACAAGAAAACTCCTGGTACACCTGATAATTCAGAGTGAACTCGATAAGGCCTTAGCAACTTTATCTGACGACGGCACGGAAAAGTTGCAGGATTTTATGTAAGATTGAATGGATGAAGTTATACGCGGCGAGTCAGTATTATTTATCACGTTTCGTATATAATTATTATCATTGCTCACACAGAATTTCTTCGGAAATGCTCGTCAGTTACGCAACTGACATAGAAAAATTATTCAAGACGGAAAGTTCTGGTACGTATTTTAATCCATTCAAATCAATTAACGGAGTTCGTGTATCAGCGCATGGAAAGCTATGGAAGCATTATGGATACGTGAAGGCCGTCTTGAGAGAGCAAGGGGTATTAGAAATACGTAGACCTAGAACGAAACAAACCCAACACTCCCCTGTAGTGACCGGTTAGTAGTTTGATAATCACTGAGTAGATGCGCGCAATTTGATGCAATCATAATAATATGTATTCATAGATGATGTGAAGCTCAAACTCGAGTGGTTGAAATCTCACTGTGAGCCTTGGGAAGAGGTATTAGATATGTGGAGAGCAACACATGAAGCGCGAAGAAATATTCTCACGATCGAGAATAAGGCGGTCTTCGAATATTTCGGCGCGATATTAGCTCTTCGTTTGCAAATAGGCTCTAAACCAGTACGTATCTGAAAGTATTTTAGTCGCCAAAATTCGAACTCCTGATTTACATTAACAGCATAATTGTATGTACAGCTTGAATGTGATTTCAATCTGTTATGGCCGGACAATTCTCTTCGACACATGGGGGACTATAAAACATCACCTCATATTCAGACTGAAGTCCGCGAAAAATATCAAAAACACCGAAGACGAAGCTTACGTCCATTTGCTTTCAACATTGCCCGACAGTAAACATTCACATTGAGTCTAATATTATTTTTGAAATTATTTTCACTATACTTTATACAACAGTAATACCATATGAATTATCAATGCAATGTTGTTGGTTTTCTTACATCTATTTTTAGGCCAGCAAGACTTTGTGATTTACATGCTTCTACCGTACCTTATACGATCCGAACGCGCCAAAAGCAGGAAAAGAAAAGCAGCCATAAGTGAAGACGCATCTGAAGAAAATGTCCCTTGCAACACGGCCCCATATGCCCGCAAATTGAGTTTGCATGAACGAAGGGAATCGTTTACATTGAGGGTTCCGGTAAGCGATATACATATACCACCGATTATAATGACATTAAAGTTTGCAGCGTTGGCACGCAACGAAATCCGAAAAAAAAATTTTAAATATACTAATCTACCAAAAATGATCCTGCTACGTTTAAAAAGTGAAAACGACTAGAAATGATTTGAAAATGTTATCAAACCTAGTACGATCATTTTTAGTCTGCGTATATATTTTTTTAAATTTACGTTCATTTCGTTGCGTTCCAACGATGCAAACTTGAATGTCATCGATTGTACTGGAAACAAGTAAATCTCGCAGGTGTTCAAAAGCATTGTTGTTAAGGAAATTGCAACAGAATTATACTATGTAGGTATATTGATTTACACGTTTATTTTTGATAATTTCAGACTGCAGCTGATCTCAACTCGGCGATAGATAAACAAAAAGAATATCTACGGGCTCGTGGACTCAGCTTTCAGCCTACTCCTGCAGTGATCGTTGGGACAGTCACTGATATCCAAGCGTCATACGTTGTAATTGACGATATCATTCATTAATATCAGTCCAATACTGTTGGAAACCGCGAGCTTTCAAACTTCATTGATGTTACTGTCAGGGAGTATAGATGGTGCTCCTAGGAGTAAAAGATAATATCTCCTAGATGTGTTCTAAGGCGCGAACGAGTGACTCACTTAAAAATGGACGCTCGCCGGAGGCGGCAGCGGTGGAGTGTCATTAGAAGATTAATAAAGAAGTTATAGAAGAATCTGAGATTATAATTATTCACTTGAAACCACCCAAACCTTCCAACAGGTTACGGGCCCAGGGCACGCTTCCACTGCGTAATAAACCCCTGTAAATTTTGTGTGGTGAAAAGTAAAAACCTGCAGATCCTAAGATGCCAGAAGAATAAATCTAGATGACAACAAGAAAATTTAGACGAAGGAAAGATAAATAAATAACCAAAAAAATAATAATAATAATAAAGAGGTGAGTACAATCATTATAGTGTACTTGTACGTGAAAATATAGTACTCGAAACTAGCATGATTAGGGAATAAAGAAAACGATGCGTGGCGTTACACCCTTTGTTCGAGCGAGTTCAGACGTGCTGGCAGGCAGTGTTTATGCATCTGCGATAGTCAGATTACGAGTTAGAATAAACATGGGCACAGTCGCTATGCTCGACAAAAGATCTGTACGGAAAGAAATAGATGAGAATAATACAATTATTACAAGTTTTCAAAGAAGATTCCGGTCACACGGCCAATAGTATAAATACTATAATAGAGGCATGAATAAAGAGGGAAATCTAGAAGATATTGGCCGTGACGTTAAAATTTTTTTGGGTTTAATTTTTTTTCCGTGCTTTTAGGCATCAGGCTTGAAATGAAAACTGCAGTGCAGCAGATTTCCAGGTCTGGTAAGGATAGTTGACTCGGGCGCGTTTCTGGCGCAGCGCACGTGCACGATCGCCCACCCAATAGTCGGCCTTATCAGCTGTGCGTGAGGCCCGACGGGATGGGGTGCGTGAACTGGTGCTGGGGCACGTACGATAGACTGTTTGATTCAGGCGAGCCGGACTAGCAGTGCGGTCGGGTTAGCCTTGAAGCACAAAGATATTGCTTTCATTTGTAACAAATGATTGAAATAAATTTTTTTCCCCTTCTCTCCAATAGACGGGAGTTAAAAGAAGAAAACAATAGCAATTATCTAAGAGCCCAAGAAGCGAAAAGAAAACAAGATGAGTGAAGATGATCTTACTCTGGATGAAGAAATGCAGCTCATTGAAGCAAATATCCATAAGGATATGAATGCAGCTGTTGACTGAGGGCTAACATTGCCGGGCGGTGTGCAGTCAGAGGCTTTCACAACGGAAAGCGCCGAGACTGACGAGTTGAAGCGCAAAATTCCGAGAGAGCGAGACAAGCAACCGAAGGTTTCTGAAATCACCTCCGACGAGACCCGAAGAAAGAGTAAGATGAAAATTTACTTTAGAACGTTTTGAATAAATTAGAGAATAGATGATTTTAGAGGTCGGATCCGACAAACAAATTTAGAGTCAATTTAGAGGTAATTAAGAGAAAACCCGATTAAGATGTTTAAATTTAGACGTAAAATCCAGAATAAATCAGATGGAAGTGAACACCAACAATGCACGTCTACCAACAACAGAAGACGCGCAGAAGTCTCTGTGCGACAGTATGGAGAGAACGGCTAAAGTGGTATTAGGAGTTTTAGAGGCAGCAAATAATATGCTGAAAACATTGAGGGCCACAGCGGAAGCAACTGCCGAAGCTGAAAAGGCTAAAATTAAAAATTCAGAGAAAAGTGCGGTGAGGCAACCAACTAAAGATGTAAGAAGTCCTCCTACTGTGAGTTCAAGAAGTAGGTCGGAAAATCTTGAGAGTGCGGACCTAGTAGAGCTAGAGAGTAGTGTTACGACTAATACGGTACCTACAAGTTCGGGTGTAAGAAATGAAATTCGAGAAAATTTGAACGTACTCAAAAGAACAATAGAAGCAGAAAAAGCGGCAATTAAAATAAATATTAAACGTGAATACAAACTGACACGTAAAACGAATTTGAATCTTTGGATGGATTATTTACAGTCTGAATTGATATCTAACGATCTTTTGGATATTATTGATTCATCGGTTCAAATTTCTAGGGACGTAGACGAAGAGGAGACCGCTGAAAGAAGAGGGATGGTTAGAGATATAGTCATAAATCATTTAGATGAGGAGTATCATAAGAGGATACTACATATCAAAGATCCTAGAGATATCATACTAAAATTAACAGAGTTTGAGAGAAATGAAACCAACGTCACGCACTTGTCGGTGAGAACACGGCTCTACCAGTTAAAGATGAAACCAAAAGAGAACGTGTTTGACTTCTGCGAAAGGTTTGACACAATAATTAGACAGTATGAAAACTGTGAGGGAGCTGTGCCCTTAACCGATCAAGAGAAAAGATCGGCATTTTACCAAGCTGTATCAGGGAAAATACCTGAGCTTCGCTCAGCCGACCTCATTAGAAGACAAACAGAGTTGAAAGAAATGAGTTTAGAAGAAATCAAATCATTCATATCACAACTAGAGGCTGAAAGACACGCGGACGACGAAGCCAAAGAAGAAGCGCAAAAGCTAATTTAGCCCATCATGGGTCAAAATGGCAATCTGGTTCCGATAGTCGGTGCTTTCGGTGTAATAAGATTGGACATCGAAGCATCGCATGTCCACTCAAAGAGTTTGATATGTGGTTTTGTTACCACTGTCAAAAAATAACAAGTCACAAAGGAGATGAGTGTTTCAAAAAAGGAGCTGGTGGATCAGGCCAATCTTATAGAGGTCGAGGTCGAGGTCGAGGACACAAGCCTACAGAAAAGGAGGGAGCTGAAAGTAAGGGACTTCCTGGAGTAAGTGATAGGGGAAAACTAAACAAAAGGAAGTTCAATAGATGTTTCCACCGAAAACCCAATGCATCCGGAGGAGACATAGCAAACAACTCAAACGTACAAAAGTACCAACGATCAGGTATGGTCGCATATCAATTAAATATTTCAGACGAAGATAGTGAAATCACTTTCATTGCTGACTCAGGAGCAACAGAACATATTGTCAATAAGAGTTTAATCTTGAGCAATTTTGAAAAATGTTCTGGAGAAGTAATAAAGAGTGCAAAAAAAAATAGTGCTGCGGACATAGAAATTGATGGGAAAGGAGACCTTTTCCCTCATTCTAATGTTTGGAAAGAAAGAGTATTTAAACTAACAAATGTAATAGCAGCAAGGGATATAGCTGATAATTTAATATCTTTGAGACGTTTTGCAGATGCAGGTTTAGGTATATATCTAGATGATAAAAATTCGAAAGTCTTTGATAAAGAAACGGGAGAACTAAATTGCAGGGGATAATTTGGGTCTGAACACAATACTTGGATTTGCTGAGAGTTTCAGCGTTAATTTCTATTGCCGCTTTTGCATGATGCATAAGACTGACATGCAAAAGAGTTGTATCGAGGATAAAAAGTTGCTCCGAAATAGAAAAACATATGATAATGATGTTCTTATAGATAATGTCACTTTCACTGGCATTAAAGAAAGGTGCGTATTTAACGATTTTCCAGATTTCCATGCTATTGAGAATTTGTTAGTCGACATCATGTATGATTTACTGGAGGGGGTTTGTGTGTTCGATATGGTGGAAATACTTGAATACTTGATTGAAGTTATGAAATTATTCACGTTAGACGATTTAAATGCTCGTATCATGTCATATGATTATGGCCCATGCAGTAACATTCCGCCCGAAATTTCGGAAACTCATTTAAAAAAAAAAATAGCATTCATATGTCAGCCGCAGAGATGTGGACTTTCGTGACACATTTTGGATTAATGTTTGGTGATATGGTTCCTAATAACGATCCGGTGTGGAAATTTTACCTAACGCTGCGTCAAATACTTGCCATTGTCACATCTCCTTTAGTTCAAATCGAATGTGCGACACTACTAGAAACTTTAGTTGAAGAACACAATCAAATGTATATTTCCTTATTTAGCAAGCATTCAAAACCAAAAAATCATAATCTAACACATTATCCTAGGATAATGAGAGAGTGTGGGCCTTTGATTCACCTATGGTCAATGCGGTTTGAATCTAACCACCAAGATTCCAAAGTGACAGCGACATCCACTAAGTCATGCCGAAATATTAGTTTGACAGTTTCGATCAAAAATCAGTTAAAATTAGCTGCTAAAATCATGTCTCAAAACATGTTCTCTAATTTATCTAGCTATGGTCCGGGCGACTATGCTACGCTGAACGATTTACCTTTTGAATTTCACGATAATGTAGAAATACTTGAAGATAAAGAACTTCTTTGCGTAAAATGGGTTGAAAGGTTTGGCACTACTTACAAACCGGGCATGTCCATATGTATAGGAGATGATGATGGCGTACCATTATTTGCTATTATCAAATACATTATAAAGGCAGCAACTGACGAGACGTTGTTTATATACAATCTACTGGAAACTGAGTTCTCCGGTCATTTATTTGCCTATGAAATTCTCTATTATAACTTGCGCAGCGAATGCGTGAATTTAGAACATTTGATGCATCATACGCCATTTCACGTAACAAAAATGTATGGTCAACAGTTTATTGTTCCACGTAATTACTTATAAACTCTTACAAGATATAACATTTATCTACGAATCAACCTGTGTTGTACGCTTGTTAATACGTCCGATGTATATATTATGCGGCTGTATGATCATATACTATACCAATGTATAATCGTGTTCAAGGCCCATCCCTAGTCGCCCACCTCCTATTGATACGATGTGACACATTTTGATTATTATCCGAGCCCAGACGTCAAAAACGCAAAAAAGGCCAACGCTGCGCGAATTCAAATTCAATTGCGAACACATACGTCAAAAAAAAATATTCGTTTCGTGCGAAAATAGAGTCTACAGATGGTTTTTACATTGTTACGAAAAACATTACATTACGAAAAATGTAAAAATCCCTTATCGTAAATTAATTGTTGTTAATCTATAATAATTAATAAATGTTCATTTATTGCCAGTCGAGAATCAATGATTTCAAAATTTAGAAATCACTCGTAATCATTGGAATCAGCAGAAATCACACGAAATCGCTGGTAATCTCATTGATTCAAAAATCACGGGAATCGCAGTCGAAATGACAAGAAATCGATTCCTTCTGGAAATCGTCGTGCCACCGAATTTGCGAGTGAGCAGCCCCTCCCATAGAGCAGTTATTCATATGAACTAGAACCGTCGTTCTGCCGGACACAGCAATATAGCTGACAGAATACCCCATATCTAGATGAATTAGAATCAAGGTTTGATTCAACAGTCCAATGTACCTTGTGTGAATCAGCGCAAACTTCTGACGAGCAAACCGGTATAGCTAAATCAACTATAATATGTACTGACTTGTAGCAATACTCAAAGTTTTCACAGCATAAGTGAATTACCTATCTGCGGATATTGTTTGCTGACTTTAACTAGTCTCAGTGGGTGTTGCAAACGTACGAGTCGCCACCATATGCTATGATCCGCGGTGCTACCACAGCGAAATTTTGTACGTCGTACGTTACTATATTTGATTTACTGAAATGAGCTATACGAAAAATGCCTCATGCTTTCATCTTGGAATTATTGCTTCAGGTATCTGAGCCGAACCATAATCGGATAGGTATTGCAACTATATTCCTGGCTGTCTCCATGCTAGGCAGAAATTCTAGCCAATACGACCAGAATTATTGTTGAATTCCATGTAAATTTTTTTCAGTGCGCATGGAATGTTCCACTAAAGTTACGAAAGACCAGCGCCAAGAAATCTTCGATGGATTTTGGAACTTGGGCGATATCGATAGGCAACGTGAGCTTATCGGGAAATTAATCATATTTAACAGGGTGAAAAGGCATCGCGTAAGACAAGAAACGTCGAGGCGAAGGTACGCTTTCTTTTGTTTGTGTTTTTTTTTTTTTTTAATTCTCGGTCACGTGTAAACTTTAAAAGAGTTCAACATGCTATTCGTTATTAATGTAAGGGACGCTAGGGCATCTTATTGTAAGAAAATGTCTCTCGATGCTACGCAGCAAAATAATCGGGAAATATCCGATAATTTTAAAGGTCTTGTGATATTACTACTGATAACTATTCCTCAGTTTTGTTCAAAACTCACGTTCCTTTTATTTTTCGCACATTCTCACACTCAATCATCAATGCGGTAGATTTTATTCACGGAATTAACACCTGAAGAATAACTTTCCTAACCGCGCCATCGAATTTTCTCCGTTTTCATTGACACTTGTCACAGGGTGTCTACTAAAATCTGGATACAAAATTCCCTGAGAATTGCAGGTTTTTCAATGTAATTCTGACAAATTTCCAGGTGTATCATAGATAACTTCATCTATTCGTCAACCGCTCAGACAATGCCAAGACATACGGATTTAATCTAATGTTGAGTATTTTTCTGGAATCATTGGAGCTACATTATACTGTTTTGTCTCACAATTTAAAAAAAAAGTGTTCTTAGGGTTGTTATGTCGGGGAGTTCCGCTGCCACCAATTTGTTATGTCGGGGTTATAACGCTACTGAGGGTGAGGTTGTGACGAGGTAGACATGAATGAATTACAGATATATATGTAGATCGATTTGATAGTCTATTCGTAGTTATGGGTAAAAATGAGACTTGGTGAGAGGTGTGGGTTGGATAGGAAGAGCGTGATAGATGACGATGTGTGAGTGAAGGAAGGTGTTAGGAAAGAAGTAGTTGGAGAGTTGACTTGAAAGTAGAAGTTGGATATAAAGGAGGATGTAGGGATAGAAGAAGGAGAGAAGATGTGGAGAGATTGAAGGTTGACTGAAGAGTAAGTTGGCAATTAGAATCGTGTAATGAGGAGAGGTTCGTTCTAAGCGAGGTGGGGAGGCCAAAGTGCAGATGCAGCTCTGGTGTGATTTTGAGGAGAAGAGTAGGCTCAGGAAGTCAGGTGTTGGGTTATGAAGTTGCTGACGGAATGTCTGGGAGATAGGAAATAGTGGATCGAGTGACTATTGGAGGTTGTGGAGTTGAGACGTAACAGGGTTTTCAGGTTAAAAAAATAAAATGATAGAAATATTTGAAACTATTTTAATTGAAATAGTACATTGTACAATAAGGGGAGGAAATTGGTCATTTCTAGCGAGGGTCAGATGATGTTGCAAAAGTCGGAGTTGAGGGCACCGGAGGTGCCCGAGACAACGACGAGTGCAACCTCATTACCCGAGCTAGAAAATATGACCCTCCCTCCCGTGTTGCACACCGTATTTTTTTCAACAAGTGCATGTATAGGCCCTTTTTCGAGCATGTTTCTTGTGCATTTACACATAAAATCACGTCAATTAAAAACGGATATTGAAAAATGAATATATCCGACGATTAATGAAGAATAGTAATTTATGTACCGTCAAAAGCGAGATTTCCAACCATCGACCAGACTAACGGTTGCGGGGGGTCCAGGGGCGAAGCCCCGGTAGGGTACGACTACGAAAAAAATTTATTTCTTTTGCATTAGAAAATTTTGCATCAAAAAATGCATATTTATAAACAAATATAAAACTCAATTTTTTTTTTATTGTTTCTACGTATAAATACGAATGAAAATGAGTTATCTTTTTTTTATTCCACATCTCCGAATGCGATCAACATATTTTTTTATATAGTTTATCAGATTTTAGTAAATAATTATGCTCATTAATTATTGCATATGTTTATTTTCAATATCCATTTTTAATTGACTTTTTGTGTGTAAATCCACAGAAAAAATGCTCAAAGAGGGGTCTTTCCAAGCACTTGTTGAACAAAATGCTGGAAAATTTGAATTTTTGAAACGTTTGCCTTCTCCAAATATTTTCTCGTAGGAAATAGACTCATTCCCTTCCCAGGGACGCAATAGAGTACACGGTAGAAATGAGCAATTTTCCATCCACTTTACATGCGAGAAAAAGGGCCCATTCCATGCACGTGTTGATAAAAATATTTGTACCCTCCAGAAACGCACTAGACAAATGCATGTGAATATACCTATAGAGAAGAGATAATCAAATCTCCTTGAAAATGATATTTCAAAACAAAATACTACGTAATTAGAATTTTTTAACGTCAACATTGTGGTATATGGTCGACAAACATAGCATTCCAATAAGTATTGGAGAGCTTAACGGTGCTTCTCTACCCAATCCCCCTGACCTGAAAACATTGGGCAGAACGCGTGCAGAAGATGGTGTTCTGCCCAATGTTTTCAGGTCAGGTGGAATTGGGTAGGGCAGCACCTTAATAAGGAAGAACTTGAACTTGTACAATACATTCTAGAGAATTCCCTGAGTGACCCAGAAATTCCCTGAGATTTCCGGAATTTTCTCTGAGCAGGAAAAATTTCCTGAGAATTCAAGGATCTCCAGGTTTTTTCCAGGTAGTAGACACCCTGTGACAGCAGCGACGCGAAATCGGTCGTGTGCGACTTGCGCAATGCGAAGGGCGCATTACGAGGACACTTCGAAAAATCGAGTTTTAAGCTCGAAATTCGAGTTTCGATCGGTCATGAACTTTTTAAAACAGGATATAGAGAAAAATTCCTTGACATCTATTGTTATCTTTATTTTCATACAGACATACTCTGACTTACCGATTCAGAATCGACAATGGATACATCCAGACGTGTAGAATGTTTTTCCTCAATACATTGGGAATAGGGGGGGAAATACTCTGTGTAGTTCTCAATAAAAGTAATCGGAGTAATACGGGAGCGTTGTCACCAGACAAACGAGGTCGCCATGAACCCAAAAATAAATTATCGGATGACGATATTGCCGGTATCCGGCAACATATATCTCTGCTCCCAAAAATTCCCGCTCATTGGTGTCGTCAAGATTCCACAAAAACCTATCTCGAAGGCACACTGGATAAGCAGACCATCTACAAATTATATCGGTCGTATGCGGTTGAACATGGACTATGAATGGTGTCTAAGCCAGTTTATACAAAACAACTGGAATTACTGAATATCGGTTTCCATCAGCCACGTAAAGACCAATGTTAGTGTGCCATGTTCCACCAGTATTCAGAGGAAGACAAAGCCGAAAAACAAGGCGAATACAATTTACGCGTGCGGAGGAAGAAAGCGGCTCGAACAGGAAAAATAAATGATACCGATGCTGCAACCAATCCGAAAATTATGACAGCTACTTTCGATTTGGAAGCAGTTCTCTATGCACCATTCATTTCGACAAAACAATTATTTTACAAGAGGATATTGGCCTCATTCAATTTCACTGTGTTTGTCGTTAAACAAAAGAAAGGTGAAGCTAATAATATGGTATTTTTTTTTTAAATTTAAATAGAGATATAATGTAACGTGGCAGATTTTATATCCGCGAATTTTGAAAATGTTCGCCGTTATAGGTGCGGCGAACATGCCGTGTGCGAAAAGGCTTCCCCCACCATTTTTGGATCGCCGATCGGCGACACTCCGTTACCGACCAACAAACAAATACGTCGAGTTATCGTTACCGTTACCTTTCTCTTATCTTTATTTTGGGCTTCTCTCTATCGTATCTTTTTTTTTCTTTGGGGTTTTTTTTTAGTTTTTCTATTTTGGGGTTTTTCTGAATGTTGTGCACTTTTGCTTTTTTTTTTTGTGTGTGCTACGTTTCGTGCCGCCTGGGCTGCGTCCCATATAAAAGGTAGGTTTTTCCTTCTCAGTCGGATCTCGACCATCCGTCAAGCGATTTCGCCTCGTTGCCGACTAACGGCTGATTTGAATTCTGCCATAGACGGGTAGTCGTGATCGGCTATATCTTCCTAGGCTAATTAAGCATTATTAAGTCTATTATCTTTTGTTATCTGCTCGGGAAAGAATTCCCGTGCCGTGCCGTATCGCTTACGTTGCCTTTAATTTCTTACTATCTGCGTGCGTTAATTTAAGTCAGCTATTATTTAGCATTACCTTTGTTTGCATCTCTTTTTTTTGCGCCTATCTCTCTCTGCGGCCTAACCGCCATATTCTATCCGTTATATGCGTTGGCGACGCCGGAATCATATTCCGGCGCTATTATCTTTTCTTTTTTTTTTATTTCTATTTTCGTTGTCTGTGTCTCAGTTAGTGGATTTAGCCTGACTGAGACTCTGCCGCCTTGTAACTTTTATTTATTATATTTTTTTTTGTAACGCTACCCGTGTGGAAATTGCCCTGGTTGGCCCTGTTACAAGAAGATTTCTGGTCGGGCGCTGGTCGGGCAATATTTTCGTCCAAGTGCTCAGCCGGGTCCCAGCCGGGCGCTAGTCGGGCGAAAACTTTGTCATAGTGCTTACGCAGGCACTGGCAAGTACTGGCCGGGTGCTGATCGGGAGCTCGTTTTGCAGATCAAGTTCGAGAGCTTGGTCGGGGACTGGACAGGCGCTAATAAGACGGTTGAAATTATCTACACCGAGAAAAAAGCTCATTGAAGTTTGTTTGATGTTCACAAATCTTTTATTGGATATGGCGAAATAAAGATTTAGTTGTTATTACTAAATTTCAAGCCAAATAATATTTGTTAATTATTACCAAATATTATTTCGTATGGCTCAATTAAATCGTATTTGGTTCACCTGGCATTTAGTAATAACAACTGAATCTTTATTTCGCCAAATTCAAAAAAAGATATGTTTACATTAAATAAATTCTTTTTTCAGTGTAAATGGGTTCATAGGCATCAACTGCTTCAAGATCGCAACTTTGAAGTTTTTTGAAGCAAAAAGTCTCAAACTGCTCGCGATGTATCTGGGACTCAGCCGGGACTAAACGCTGATTGGGCAATGCCACGGCAGTGACACATAACCTAAACGTCGTTTCTATACTCTGCCTGAGCTGTCGCGTGTTTTATATTCCGATATTGTTCAGTTTTCTATGGATGGCAAGAGAAAACTTGTTCAACAACAAAATCGGTTGCGCTCTAAGAAAAGTAGGTTAATTCGAAAAAGAAGAATACCAACTAACCAACCGGACGTTGATACCTCTACTTCGGATGAATCTGATCCAGAAATTCAAGTTGGATCGTTCCATATTTCTCAAGGTACGTTAATATGATTCTGATTTGAAATTCCTTAATTGCAGTCTGATATACTATTATGTTGACATAAGTGTCATTATCTTCAATTATACTTAAATTGTTGTTTGCGGTGGACCTTGAAAATTCTTTCCTCGTGGAATATTCCTTATAGCATAAAAATTCAGATTTTCAACTGGGTCATAATGGTCATAATTTTTAAATTATGGTACTATATGTAATGACCTGCAAGATTTCCGTAGCTCCGCAACGGTCAGTTCTAGAGAAAACTTTGTTGCACGTTTTTTGTTGTAGTAGCCATATTCTAGACATGCATTTTTTTTTTCTTTCTTCATTGATGCATCTAGACCTGTTTTTCAAAAAAGTGAGGCCTTGGCTATTCGTAGCTCCGAAACGGCAGGCCCTAGAGTCGAATTCGTATCACGTCTTTTGCCGTAATATATTTTACCTCTTTCAATTAGAATTGTATATTTCCAGAAACTCCACAGGCTGCAGACTGCTGTGAGAAGGTAACGAGTGAAGGTTCCCCTGTGGTCAGTGATGAAAATTCAGATGATCCAATCAGAGAAGGTGAATTTAAAGTACAAATTTTGTACATATAAAGTTCAAGTTTGATTCTAGATTTTTTCAAAATTGTATGCATGTGGCATGCATACATTAAAGAATAAAATTATTATAACAGATGTCGTCGGAGATGAATGGCTGGCAGCGGGCGAAATAGAAGATGAACGCCAAAACCCTTCATCGAATGAATCGACCGAAGGAGATTCCAGCGCTTCGGAGAGCACCAGCGGTTCATCAGACGAAGATTCAGATGAAAATTCAGATATCGACGACTACCTCCCAGAAATCGAGCAGTTGAGAGAGTGGGCCATTGATTGCAAAATCTTACAAATCCATCTCGACAAACTGTTGAAGATTCTGAGGTCACGCCTTTTGCCTACATTGCCAAAATCATCGAAGACATTTCTCGAATCGAATGACGCAAATTACCAGATACAAGAGATGGAAGATTCCGAGCGACAAAGACTTTCGAAAAGAGTTTGTAAGTCGGAATCACTTACATTGCTCGATATGATTGTAGTATTCTGAAAGGCGGAATGATGAATTATAAATGTAATATTATTTCTAATTTTTCCAGATGAAATCCTTAGTCAAGTTTTTTGACAAAGATTTCATAGCCAGCAGAACTGTGTGTAACATTTTGAGGAAGTACCTGACACGTAAATTAGCTTCACGATACACAGCAATAAAAAAGATGCCACACAAATTTTCAATGAAAGACGCTGCGTTTTTCGACTGCTTGCTAGGTTGGTAAGGATTGAAAAAAAATAAAACAATCATGCAGGATAAGAGTCTGAATTTTTCCATCGCAGGTGTTCTAGCAGAAACACATCGGGACAAATGTAGCAAATTCCTATCCGAGTCTACTATTTCCAGTATCTTAGGAATTGTACCTGGAAACGTTAAAGATTGGGATGGGAAAAAAAATAGGAAGAATCTAGAGTCTGATTCAGATGGGGCCAGCTGTGACCAAGCGAGTGGTGTGGATGGTTAAGAAAACTGAGTTAATGTATAAGTTAGTAAAAATAAGTAAAAAGTTGATATATTATTATAATAAGATTACAGAGTCATGATAGTATAACTGCACTTCGTATACCCCTACTGTGATTCCAAACGGGTGATAACTAGATAGGATTTATTTAGTTTCTATTATTATAAATAGAGATTATATCTATAGAATCATTACTTTTTGTGGGAAGTGAAAAGTATACTAGGTACTATGCTAGGTATATAAAGAGATAAGCAATATAAAAATGTTTGAAAGCAAGGGTGTGTGATATTACTTTAAGTGGTTGCAGTTCCTATTTTAATAATGGAAATAATTCAACATTCTAAAAAGCACAGAACTAAGTTTGTATACTATACTTTAAAACTACGGTTATATCGTTCCTGATATCTATAATGAGGAATATTATGAAAATGGAAAAGATGTACAAAAAATAAAAAATAAATTATTAATAATTTTTTTATTTTTATTTTTTTTTTTATTTTTTTTAAATTATTATGCTTGTTATTTTTCCTTCTCTGATTTATTACCATCAAAATTAATAAAAAGTAAATGAAAAAAATTTTAAGAAATTGGAGTATAATTTGTATTCATTCTTCAACTGCGAATAATCGGATAAAATTATCGCTAAATCCTATATTCCCTAGCAAAACCTGGTCAGGCTATGGCTGGGCAGCCCGGCCATAGCCCGGTCAGGACTCCTGGCCGGGTGCTGGATAGCCGAGCGTGACGATTCTGGGCGGGCTATGGTCAGACCACCCGGCCAGCGCCCGACTAAAACCCGGGCTTCCCGACCGCCGCCCGGCTAGCGCCCCGGTTCGATTTCCACACGGGTACGTTCAATTTGAAATTATATTTTCCGTTGTATCGTATCTATACCGAGTTAAGTGTGTTATTTCTACGCCCCCACGCCCCCACGTCCCCCTCTCCGTCTAACTAGTCGGTTATCTTTTGGGATTACTTGAATTTAGTTATTGCGTAGTGCGTTTTTGTTACCTCTATCCGGCACATTCGTGTGCCTGGCGCCCAACATTATGTTTCGTTTCGTTTCTTTTTGTATCGTACCGTACGTAACTTTTCGCGTGAGAACACGTTGGCGCTTCTGTGAGCGGGATTTATTTTTCTATCTATTTCCTCCGGGTAGGAAAATTGCTCGTTACAATAAATAATGTAGTCTTTATGGTATTAAAAACCTATTGTTGCAATGCATCTTTTATAATATCAGCTCGAAAAAGTCTGTACCTGCCTACATTATTTTGCTATCATATTTTGCCAATGCAGTAGAGGAGGGTGGGGCGAAATAGACCAGTGAAAAAAAAAATTATTGATTAAAAAACTTGAGTATGAATACGAACTTAATGGATACAATTGAGGTGCAATTGAATGAAGAACTAGACATAAAAAAAAAAATAATGACAGAAAACATTGAAATAAAGAAAAATAGCACCGGTCAATTTTTGCCCCATCCTCCCCTTACCTATCATGCCGTGAGTAGCCATTTTTATGCCTCCGTAGGAATATTGATAGACACTCGCGCTAATGACTTACCTAAAGCTGATTGATTTAAAAATAATAATAATTCGACAGGATACTGTTACATGTGGCCAGAACACTTCGGAAAAAGAGGTTCTCAGGAAATTGCCACAAGCTTGGCGAAATTTATCGATGAAGAAGTACCGAGTGGCGTTAGAATGTTGAATTTATTCGCCGACAATTGCGCAGGTTTATCGAACATCTAATCGCTATTGGTTCATTTTATGTAATTTAAAGTATAATAATGAAATTTCGTCTGTTTGTTTGTATAGGGCAAAATAAAAATTCGGTAATTGTTGCGATGTTGGGCGACTCGCTTCAAGCCCATCCATCACTTAAAAAAATCAATTTAAAATTTTCGGAAGCTGGGCATACGTATTTGAATGCGACACCATGCACTCGACCATCGAACGCGCGTCACGCCAACAGAATGTGTACGTCAAATGACTGGGTAAAAATCGCCCGGCACGCCAATAAATACGGGATACAAAACCGAAAATGGCTAAAGTGGCGCTTATGCCTTTTTGCCATTAGACACGCGATTTGGTAAATACTTTATGCAAAAATTAATCATTTTCACAAAAATCATAAGGGTTCGAATTTTATACATACCCCGCAGTTATAATTACAGGTCCTAAAAGATTTCAGCTTTTCGTGCTTGGAAATATAGGGGCTATCAGAAATTTTACAATTGAAATTACGCTCAGTATAACATATGAAAAAGTAATCACTCGAAGAATTTTTTATTTCAAGGTTACCGTATATTTGTCTTAGGATTTGATAGCAGAAGTCAGATCTGCATCTTGCGGAAGCGAAATATTGACTGAGTATGAAACACACAAAGGCCTCACAGGGCCAAGCCGGAAGAAACTCGTCAATGTAGTTGTTAACCTAATGGTCACCAATGAAGGTTACAGACCGACAAAAGAGAGGAAAATTTTCTACGCCAAACAAATTGTGGCTGCATTTCCAAAGTTGAAAGACCCTGCCACAGAGAAAGGATACGTAAGCATAATCTTCATGATTCCCTATTAGTCAAAACTTATATGTGGCGTAATCAAACTGTATGAATTTTCAGGAAATATTCTACGATCCGGTTGGCCGATCAGGCTATATTTCGTGGAGGCTGCGAACCTTGAATAGGCGCAGTAGCAGCAAGGAGTCAACGCGATCTGCAGGCAAAATTGAGGATAAAAAAAATAACAAACCTCCGTTGAACCTGCCTCTGCATGACGAAGAACGAGCACAGGCGCAATTAATCTTTTTACAAAACGCTCGTCCCAAAACTCAAAAAAATGAAATTTTGCTGGCATTTCAAGATACTTTCCATTTGAGAAGATCTGCGCCAGAAAAAATTTTTGATGATTTCCCGAGATTCTTCGACGCGCCGTACCTGGTAGAACATTTTGTTCCTATTAAATTCAGTTTATTAAGGGAAGACTACCTGCCCAAGTTATAGATTCTTGACCTCCGTGGTTGGTGTGAGAAAAGCTTTTGGATGAAAGGTCATGACAACGTATAGTATTGAGGGTTGGATTCGCAAAAGCATACCTCATTTTCAAGATTATGGTAGTAGACGGCTAGATATGAATTTTTAACATCCTGCGATGAAAATTCATATCTTATGCCTTCTACTCTCATAATCACAAGAATGAGGCATGCTTTTGAGAATCCGTCCTTTTATACTACAAGTTTTACTCGACAAAAATTGACATTTTTACCAAGTTTCAGTAGGGTTAAGAGATTAAAATTAAACGAAAATGTCTATAAAGTGTTATTCATGTTCCAGATGACGTTGAAGTTTGCATCGTTGGAACGCAACGAATTTGAAAGAAAAAAAAAAAATTAATAAATCGTCTAAAAATGATCCTGCTGTGTTTAGAAAGTGAAAACGACTTCAAATAACATGAAAACAAATATCTACCCCCGCATTACGGCACCCTTAACGGGGGGTGAAATCTTGATTTTTTTATTTCGCTCAAAATGATGACATTCCCTAAAATTTTATTTCACGTAAATACTCTTTGGGATTGATCAAAAGCTAGAAAAAATTATGAAACCACCCCGACTTCCGGAACCCACCCTAAAACGGGGGTGAAATTTTAATTTTTTTATTTCACTCGGAATGATGACATTCCTTAAAATTTTATTTCACGTAAATACTCTTTGGGATTGATCAAAAGCTAGAAAAAATTATGAAACCACTCCGACTTCCGGAACCCACCCTAAAACGGGGGTGAAATCTTGATTTTTTTATTTCACCCAGAATGATGACATTCCCTAAAATTTTATTTCACGTAAATACTGCTTGGGATTGATCAAAAGCTAGAAAAAATTATGAAACCACTCCGACTTCCGGAACCCACCCTAAAACGGGGGTGAAATTTTAATTTTTTTATTTCACTCGGAATGATGACATTCCTTAAAATTTTATTTCACGTAAATACTCTTTGGGATTGATCAAAAGCTAGAAAAAATTATGAAACCACTCCGACTTCCGGAACCCACCCTAAAACGGGGGTGAAATCTTGATTTTTTCATTTCACCCAGAATGATGACATTCCCTAAAATTTTATTTCACGTAAATACTGCTTGGGATTGATCAAAAGCTAGAAAAAATTATGAAACCACTCCGACTTCCGGAACCCACCCTAAAACGGGGGTGAAATTTTAATTTTTTTATTTCACTCGGAATGATGACATTCCTTAAAATTTTATTTCACGTAAATACTCTTTGGGATTGATCAAAAGCTAGAAAAAATTATGAAACCACTCCGACTTCCGGAACCCACCCTAAAACGGGGGTGAAATCTTGATTTTTTTATTTCACCCAGAATGATGACATTCCCTAAAATTTTATTTCACGGAAATACTCTTTGGGATTGATCAAAAGCTAGAAAAAATTATGAAACCACCCCGACTTCCGGAACCCACCCTAAAACGGGGGTGAAATTTTAATCTTTTTATTTCACCCAGAAAGATGACATTCCCTAAAATTTTATTTCACGGAAATACTCTTTGGGATTGATCAAAAGCTAGAAAAAATTATGAAACCACCCCGACTTCCGGAACCCACCCTAAAACGGGGGTGAAATCTTGATTTTTTTATTTCATCCAAAATGATGACATTCCCTAAAATTTTATTCCACATATAGCATGGCTGGCCTTATCTATTAACCACCATTCTCATAGTAGGTACATAGCGAAGGTATATTTTGAACAGGTATTCGGTGTTTCGAATTCAGACTTTGTCAGTGTTTCTTCAACGGATTGTCCTTAGAGATTGACTTGTCGTCAAGCCGGTAATCCCTTGTGGTAAATCGTCTTATGATTATAATACCTCAGACTTTGGAATCGTAATACAGGTATGTCTTACATCCAAATATCTAAGTGAACAAAAAATTGAGAAGAAGAATTATTATGAAGAATCAAGCACATTCATTAGTATCAAGATGGATTCGAACCCAAACAGCTGCGCGTCGACGGAATCTCTCGACACTGTAAGTTTTTGATGGTCAGCATTGAATTCTATTATACAATTGTGCAGAAATGATACATGCATTATTTACATCTCAGGAAATGGAACTATTGGAAGAACCGACTCCGCCGGGCGTATCGAGGCTGGGTTGGAGGGACTTCGCGTCGACCAACCCAGTGGCAGCAGGTTGGATTCATCGCGTGAGTATTAAAAACATTCAAATCGGATATAGTAATTATACAAAACTTTTTTATCGATATTTAAAACAATTTTGTGAATGCAAGTACAATTTTTGTATTTTTCGTATAAAAGTTCAGCAAAATCAAGAATCCATTTTGAAATTCATAGAACGAGCTTAGCAATTCACTTTGCTACGCCACATTTGTAAATTTGCAAAACTTTCGTACAATAAATGTGTTGTAAAGGCACAATCATTTTTCACACTGGACTTATATAATTATCATTGTACTATCATTTACAGAAGCGATACCCCGAAGCGAAAGAATTTCCGCAATTCCTGGGCCGCAGGAAATTTTGTACAGGCCACAGGAGAATTCACAGCGGCCAAACATCCTGCCAAACATCCTGCCAAACATCCCGGCTCGGCACGGTATGGATGAAAATATTATTCACCTGCATCCTCATTCAATTTGAATCTAATATTTTTTTTGTGATACATGCACGATTTCGGTTCCCGTTTCTAGTCAATTTTTACTGATTATTGTTCATATGAACGAAACTGTACGGCGATTCGTCATGAAATAAGTGTAGATCTTTTTTATTATTTTTTTAATACTTTGAGTCAAAAATTCAGATTTCAATTTTTATTCATAACAAAACTACAACAAAGGTATGGATTATCACATAAGACGCCGGGTTGAATTCTGATTTTTCAAAATTGATTTCATGAAAAACTAAAACGGTCATTAAATCGAACAAAAAATTAGGTTTAAAAAACCTAATAATATTTTCCGGCGATTCTTTGTAGTTTTCAAAAATCTTTGAATTTTATGGAGCTGATGAGCTACTCCAAGGGTATAAAACTTAGTTCCGAAATAGTTTGTTTTCGAATGTTACGCATCAGCCTTAAGCTTGCTATATTTTGCCATGTATCCAATTGAACCCATTCATGTTTTCAACTATAGCTGAAATGCAAATAGCTGGCTTTAAATCATATACTGATGACATCGTATGTTTCAATTTCTAGAAGAACTGCCACCCGAGCCACCACATGAGGATGGTCAGGCACGGCATCAGGTTCGACCTGCAGAGCGGCCTGCGCGTCAAAACAACCGGGGCAACCCGCCGCATCATGGTATGTTCTAAATATTATACTGACATTCTGATTTCATTTATAACTAACTCCTTTTATTCTCTTGGACTACAGTCTTCTCATGTTGTTCTGTACTTCCGCATAATAATCTAAACCATCTAATTTATTCAGCTCGACTATCCCTTTGAATACGTCTTAACACCAGTTTCGATTCAATGAACCTAAGAGCTTCCATTCTCTATTTTTTCAGTCTTAAGCTACATCTGAAGATCTTTTTCATAATACTAATTGCCATATAGTCATTCAAATAACGTTTCTCGGCTTCGAGCTGTGTCACCTCAATTCTCTGTAATATTTCTCGAAACGACCATGTGATTTGATTATTTGTAGAACACCAGAGACGACGCCACCAGCGTGCCGGACGCGGCATCCACCGACGGCAGCAAGATAACCTGATAGCCCTTCTTTACGGGATTGCCAACTATGGCCGTGGGGGCTATCAGGGTGGTGGGCGTCGGTATGGCGGAAGACCTCGTTGGCAGGGGGGTAGGGGTCGTGGTCGCTAGATAATTTACTTTTAAATTTAATTTTAAAATACTTTTATTTAGAAGAAAAAATTTGTGGTACACTCAGAAAACGGATAAATTGGATGAACTCAATGCGGCAGAATCAATATTTTGTTACTGCAACTCATCTGTTGTTGCAATGGAATATTCTATCATACGAATAAATATTCCATTGCAACAACAGATGAGTTGCAGTAACAAAATATTGATTCTGCCGCATTGAGTTCATCCAATTCATTTCTTCTCTAAGTGTACCATAAATGAATTCGGGTGTTTCTAAAAAAAAAAAATGCATTGCTTTTAATGCTCTGACACCTCAAAACTTGAATTCCGGTGAAAAAAAAATGTCCGCGCACCGACCAAGCTCTGTAAATTGAGCAGAAGCTGCCGTTGATTGGATGTTTCTGATTATACCAGCCAATTATCATCTATGACTAACTTTTTGGAAGGACAAATTCGAGACCCTGAGGATTGTATTTCGAGTTGAAAAAGAAATTTTCATTAACTGAACAAATTCGTCTATTTCCAGGTTTCAATTATTTATAAAAAAATTATGAACGATTTTGGGCCAATCGATTATATTATTATTGACAATAATAATTTTTAGACTCAAAATCGTTTCTCAATTACTTTTACAAATAATTATAATTTGGCGTAATTTTTTTTCTTCCCAACAATATTTCTTCCACGTTCAATGTTTGATGAAAAATTTTTGTACTCAAGGTGCTTGCCCATCCAATTCCACCAGACCTGAAAACATTGGGAAAAAAGGTGCTATTAAATGGAATATCTCTGCCAGGGCATCGAAATCAATGAAACAAAATACGTCGCGCAATTCTGTGTGCGACTCCGAACACGTACGGCCCAAAAAATGTTTTTCTTCACGCAAAAATAGAGAAGATATCCATGTCAAACGTTTCAAAACCGTTTTACATGGATATCTTCTCTATTTTTGCGTAAAAAAAACATTTTTTGCGCCGTACGTGTTCGGGGTCGCACATAGAATTGCGCGAAGTATTTTGTTTTATTGATTTCGGTGCCTAGGCCGCTTCCATTTAATAGCATCTTTTTTCCCAATGTTTTCAGGTTTGTTGGAATTGGGTAGGCAAGCACCTTAACTCGCTTTACAATCGCTTATGGTCTCAAATTTTCCTTTCTTCAAAGTTCGTCATGGATGATAATTGGCTGTTATAATCAGGAACGTCCAATGAGTGGTAGCCTCCGCTTAATCTAAGAGCTCGGTCAATGCAAAGATGTTTTTTTCTAAGAAAATTCAAGCTTTGACAGGCTGGAAGATGAAAAATCAATTTTTTTTTTCTAAACACAGTTTCTAAATGACTATAACTAGCAGATTGTTGATTTGGCGTTTTAATATTTGACCAGAAATTTTACTTTTTGACTTATCCATAGTACAACTCATAGAAGGGAACCATTGGATGAACTCAATGCGGCAAAACAGATATTCAGCGCGGCGATTAATACTTGTTGTTGCGATGATATATTGTGTGTTACGCAAATAAATATTCCATCGCAACAATAAAGTAATTGCAATAACCGAATATTTATTTTGCTGCATTCGTGCTTTTTTATAGTTTGTCCAATGGTTCCCTTATCTGAGTGTACTATGGGTATAGATTATTGAAATATAAAACGAAAAATTAGGACGAGCAATAATGATACTAATGATAATAACAATAATAATAATGATACCAATTTATAAGTTTTCAACAGCTGTCATTTTATATGTATGCATATTATATACGAATTTGAATAACAATTCATTCACATATATATACATTTACATATATATACATATACATATATATATGTATATAACATACAGAAATAATTTCATCTACACAAAAGGGTAAGAATCAAGCTTCGTTCTGTTATCCAAATCATATCCTTAATCTTTGATCTTTATTATTATTATTATTATTATTATTATGTTGGTTATGAAATGCTAGTATTGAAAAAATGTGATACCGTACTATTAAATTCAATTCAAATGGTACAATCGATTTGATCGGGCGAGCAACCAATTCTTCATATGCCTTATGGAGTGCTGTATATAGTCCTATGCCGGTATCACTTCAAATAAGACCACGTAGGGCATCACTATGATTCCTCGACATTATTTTTTCTGACGACAAGACGTGTTTCTACTGTATAATTACAATTTGGAAAGTGTCGAGGAGATAAATCTAGGATTCCTATATTTCGCGATGAAATGGAAATTTGATTCAATGAATAAAAATTTACCTCACATATCATGATATTTTGTATGCAATTGTTTTATTTCTATTTCCCTGACGAAAAAGTGATGATTCCGCTACTTGAGCAAAAGAATCATCACAATACGCAACATTTTTTGATAAATACCCCATACATTTAATCAAGAGACACCAAATCATAGAGCAGACGATAGAGATCTATACACGGTGTCCCAGAATTCGTGACGAGGAATTAACGGGGCAAATCTTGATCAAAAACGAGATAAAAATTTCCTGAGTCGTTTTTTCCGCAAAGGCTTAGATTGCTCATTATAATTATTTCAAATCCAGCCAATGACGCGCGGCTTATGAACGGCCGTTTGTCGATGTGATTACCGCTCGGTTGTATGCGCGTCTCCCAGCCTATTGTCGCCGCGAAACAAAGTGCACACAACCAAGCGGCAAGCACACCAACAAGCGCCCGTTCCTAAATCGCGTGTTATTGACTGAAATTAAAATCATTATAACAAGAAATCCAAGCATTTCCGGAAAAAACGGCTAAGGAAATTTCGATACTGTGTTTGATCAAGATTTACCCTGTTAATTCCTCGTCACGAATTCTGGGACACCCGTATATTGTGTATTCTACCTCATTTCTGCGAAAGAAATTTTTTTTTTTTTTAATGAAACTGTCACCAATATTACAATTTTCAATTATCTTTTCTTCGCAGTACAAATATTTCATCCGTTGTCTAGATTGTCTAGAACACCCGTGAATTTTCACAGATTTCCAACTTGAAGTGAAATTATGATTTTTACCGGGCTAAGCGGTCTTTAGCATTCGCCGAATGTACCGAACCATGGCATTTTCGCCAGTAAACTTTTGATGCCTCCCACGCTAAATCCATCAATTTTAGATGCATGCCCTCGCGGACTTTTTTGTTCAAAATTTTCTGCTCTACAATAATGGTCCTATACTATTTTGCTGTATCTTGCACGGTTCTCGCAGCGTTCGTACTGGAAGCTTACGCTTGACCGCTGGTCTTCTATTGGCGAAGAGTGGTGCCGAGACAGCCTCGGATAGATAGACTGCTTAGGGTTGGAGAGAGATAGAGCGAAAACAAAAGACCGATCGGGCCGTCGACTGCGCGATTTTTCGAAAGAACGTCACTGCACATCGCTTGCGAAATTCAGTTGCTGCCGTAATTTTCTCAGTTCCGTTTCTTTCCGTCAACAGTTTGAATAGAGACGCGTGGAAGTGTGTGGATCGTGGATGACACTCGTTTTTTTTCCACAGTATCGTGTTTACGATCTAGTGTAGAGATATTAGTGCAATAATTGAGTGTTAAGGTATCAGTGCAATAATCGAGAATATTTAAAAAGTTGAAGAAAAAACATTCCTGTAAAGTTTCTAGTGTTGAGAATTGAAAAGACAAGATTCGGTTAATAATTTAGCGTAAGAAGTTGAAGAGACAACATTTTTTTTAATAACTTAGCGTAAGAAGTTGAAGAGACAACATATTTTTCAATTATTTAGTGTAATAAGTTCTAGTGTTAAGTGTTGAATAGACAACGTTCGTTTATAAAAATAAGTTCATATTATTTTTTCATACGAACCATTCGCGTGGGTATAAGTGATTCGACGGTACTTAGAATTGTGAAATTTTAGGGAATGTCATCTTTCTGGGTGAAATAAAAAAATCAAGATTTCACCCCCGTTTTAGGGTGGGTTCCGGAAGTCGGGGTGGTTTCATAATTTTTTCTAGCTTTTGATCAATCCCAAAGAGTATTTACGTGAAATAAAATTTTAAGGAATGTCATCATTCTGGGTGAAATAAAAAAATTAAAATTTCACCCCCGTTTTAGGGTGGGTTCCGGAAGTCGGGGTGGTTTCATAATTTTTTCTAGCTTTTGATAAATCCCAAAGAGTATTTACGTGAAATAAAATTTTAGGGAATGTCATCATTTTGAGCGAAATAAAAAAATCAAGATTTCACCCCCCGTTAAGGGTGCCGTAATGCGGGGGTAGATATTTGTTTTCATGTTATTTGAAGTCGTTTTCACTTTCTAAACACAGCAGGATCATTTTTAGTCGATTTATTGATTTTTTTTTTTTTTTTTCAAATTCGTTGCGTTCCAACGATGCAAACTTCAACGTCATTGTTCCAGATCAACGCCGATTTTAAATTGATGCAACCGGGAGTGGTAATCACAGAGTTTTTTGCAGAGAGTATCCTGCGCGCTTATGAGACGTACGTTGGGAACACTAGCAGCAACAAGAAAGCGAAAATTGATACAGAACAAGAACGTTTCTTTTCAATACACTAAATTCATACACTGACGGCAGATAGAATATAATTTTCTGTTGTTGTATTTTGTTCCTAATAGATTGGGACCAGGTTACAAGTGCGTATATCACGTTGTTGAAATTATTACCTCCCACTGCCAAGGGAAGGAAAAAAGCAGACCGGATTGGCGTATTATCTGCCATAGACCGGCTGATCCTATTTCATAAGGTACAGTGCGCGAATTGAAGTAAAATATTTTGTTGGGTGTTAGCTCAACGATCGTTTCTCTCTTTGCAACTAATATACATGCATATTTACTTAATTCCAGACTGGGACTCCGCCGGAGAAGGCTCCTGTTTAAACTACGTAGCCGTGTCTTCTTGCTGTTGGACCTAACAAAGCCGCCGTCTCTTCCTACTTTATAGTCATGGAGAAAAAAATACTTCCAATCGATGCGACAGATTCATCGGCCGCTTTTGATACCTTATTCAAGAGCCACTTTGTTCTGGACACGAAGTTCGACGCGAATCTTAGTATGTACTACGAATTCATTCAGGTATTTTACTACAAAATGAATTCTACTACTCGTTTTACGGCATGAATGCGCGAAGTGCGTAACTGGTTGTCCCAAGTTTAAATATTACTCGGAAGTTTGTATTCGGTCATCTCAGGTTTAAGTGAACATTACTTTAAAGGACGTTTAATGTGTTTGTCGTTTCGGGTCGACAGATTTTTTTTTTATAATTTGCATTTTTCTATGACACTATTGTCTACGACACTCCATGATGTAATGCTTTGTTTGTGCCAAAAGTCAGTCATCGGTTTGCGATATGATTAAGCACCTCCGAATCGATCATGCCTTACTACCTGGGTCTAAATTATTATTAAAATGCTGCTTTCCACCTTGTTCACTTTCATTTCAAACATACAGTGGCCTGCGAAAACACTTGTGCAAGCATGAGCATGATATATCAACCAATGCAAACGAACGCGATATACCGTCACCTGCAGTAGTTAAGCGTTCTGAACCAGACATAGTATTTGAAGCCCAAGACCATGCGTCAGGATTAACGCACATTCCAGTTTCCAATAATAATGAAGCTCCAATTCTTTCTGACTCTGGTTCGATTGCCAATAATGATGAACTTCAGATTTGTAGTAGTAGTTGCGAGTATGTAAGTAAGTCAGGCTACGCTATTACTTCATTAGCTATTAATTATGTATTAAGATTGGACGCGACCGGAATACCTAAGTCGTCACTGCAAAGTATAATCGAGAGTAGCAATGAATTAATAAATAATGTCGTCGACAACGTTCTGAATTTTTTGAGTGAAATTGACTGTCGTGAAAACGCAGCATTAAGTCAATATTTAGAGAAACAAAAAAACTTATTCGATGGAATGAATACTAGATATAAAATTGAAAAATATTATTCAGAACTGAAGGATTCTGTGAAACCTGTAGGATTAGCTAAGGCACTCGGTTTGATCAGATGTTTAATTCATCCATCAACACGTATAAAACTGTCGCGGTACCGTGCACTTTTACGTATGTCCCAATTTCAGATAGTCTGAAAATTCATCCTTTCAAATCCATCCGCGCAAAAAATTATATTTCATAAATCTGGAAAAGATTATCAAAACAATTTAAAAAAAGAAAGAAAATGTCTGGGCCACATCTCTGACGGTTCATATTTTGCATCACATCCACTCTTTAGTAAGTCAAATCATGCGTTACAATTACAGTTGTATTATGACGACTTCGAAACTACCAATCCGGCCTGGGAAGCAAAACGGGTATTCACAAATTAGGAGCGATATACTTTACCTTGAGGAATTTCCCTACATACGTTAACTCTTGCTTAGAAAACATTCATTTATTAGCTTCGTTTTACGTTTCGGATTTGATGGAATTTGGGAACCAATTATTAGGGACATAAGAACATTAGAGACGGAGGGTATACATATTGGAACAAAACATGTGAAAGGTTCGATTATTAATCTTAGCTTTGACAATCTGGGTGGGAATACGTTACTCGGGCTAGTCGAATCATTCAGCGCAAAATATTTTCGTAGACTGTGTACCGCAACCAGAGATGAAGCACGAGTGATGGTAACTGAGAATGAAACCTTATTAGGATCGGACAGTAGTTATGGGGAAATTTGTACGAAATTGAATGCATCAACGCCCCATATATTTGGAATAAAACAGAAATGCATATTGAACATGTTGGAATACTTCAAAATTTTTTATTGCATAACTGCAGATATTGCACATGATGTGTTAGAAGGTATTGCGCAGCTTACAATAAAACTATTCGTTAATTTTATTGTTAATGACTTGAAAATAATAAATCTCTTTGAATTAAACGAACGAATAACATCCTTCAATTATGGTGTCATTGCCTGTTGTCATATGCCAGATAAACCGAGTCCTATCGCCTTGGACAAGCCAGGTACATTAATAGGTCAAAGAGCTGCGCAAACGTGGTGCTTAATCAGATTTTTTCCATTATTAATCGGAGACATTATTCATCCTTCTCATCCTCAGTATCATCATCTAAAACCGAAGTGGCGTGTCTTGATATTACTATTGACTTGCATGTCTATCATTTTTTCACCACAAATTACTGCTGGAATCATAGCACAGCTAAAATTTCTGGTTGAAGAACATCATGCCAAATTCCAATCGGAATTCAAGACCCATTTACAGCCGAAACATCATTTCATGGTGCACTATCCGCGGATAATTTCACGCATGGGACCGCTCATACACTCATGGACTTTACGCTATGAGGAAAAACATTCCAATTTCAAAGACTTAGCAAACAAATACCATAATTCTAAAAATATCAGCAAGACATTAGCTACTCAACATCAAATATTTATATACTATCATTGCAAAGTATGCAATAAAGATTTAAACATCGATATCCACCATGGCTCAAGCAAATTGGATACGTACAATAATTTCATATCAAAATTTCCCCCCTTGATTAAAAGCGATTTCGAGTTTAATTTGCAAGATAAAATATATGTTGTGAAGAAAGTAACATTTGGTCTCCTATATAAAGAAGGATTTTTAATTGCGACCCATAACGATGAATTAACAGATCTGCCAATTTTTCATACAATTATTAAAATTTTCATACATCACAATGTACCGTTCGCTGTTTGCAGTGAGTGAAACTAAATACTTTTGCCATGACTATCATGCTTTTGCAGTACAACCCAAAACGACCAACAATTATTCTCGAATCGATCTGCGTTTATTAAATCATAAATATCCATACGAGATGCATCTGAGTTTTAGCTAAACAACAACATTTATCGTTCCAAAGTGTCAAATCTTTTGAATATTTTGAATAATCATGATGATTATTGTTATGTGAGAATCATACATACCCATATTTTATGCGTTGACCTTTTACATATTCTATATGATACTCCAAGTGTACACAAGGTTCCTAATGTATAAGTACAAAGAATACCCACTAAGAGTGAATTATTAAATTCTGACATACTATAATATTTGAAGAAAGTTATATCAGTTTTTTAATATCCAAGGTATGTATTAGCCCACTAAAGATTTTTTTCTGTAAGTACAAAGAGTACGACCGTTTTTTGATTTTATACCATAACGTGATGTTTTAAGGGCGGGGGGTCCACCAAATTTTTACCGGCCTGCCTATTTTCTCGAATTTCTCCGAAACGGGGCAATCAATCGAATTGTCCATTCGGCAGCCTATGCTTGATGAGTAATGAGTAAGAACTGGTACGCTTGATCGGATGAAATCGGGAAATTTTTTTCTTGATCGAAAAGTGTGGGCGTGCCATTTATTTCGACTTGTATCAAAGCCTACGCATCAAAAATGCAAAATCGGTTTCCTGAGCCCGATTCTGTATGGAATTCCGAAGACAACCATCCAAAAACATATTTGTTTTCGACAACGATGAAGCGTCCAGTCGTATTCTACGATTTTGCCCCTTCAACGTTGTCGAAAACAAAGATGTTTTTGGATGGTTGTCTTCGGAATTCCATATAGAATCGGGCTACAGAGGCCGATTTTGCATTTTTGATGCGTCAGCTTTGATACAAGTCGAAATAAATGGCACGCCCGCATTTGTCGATCAAAAAAAAAAAAAAAAAAATATGCTAATGTGATATGTAGAAGTCTATGATCTCAGATGAATAAAAACGTGGTGTAATTAAGATATTGCATTTCTATTGGAAAAAAAAACCAAAATAATTAGGAGTATTTATATAGGTTTTGTATGTCAATAATTCCCCCTAAGCTGTTAATTTTAGCCCCAAACCCGGGCTAAAAAATAACATAGCGCTTTCTTCCGTAAATCGTTTTTCAGAGTGGATCTATTGGTAACAAAACTATTTTTCTTCGCTTATGTTCCAACTAAATGATCATATTATTACTTGCAAAAATCGCTGTACCAAAATATTATTTTTGTTAGCTTCGAAAGTAAAGCCCATTTTTCGAAAAATGTTAATTCTAGCCCCGGTCTCCCCCACTTACCACATAAGGTTAGTCACCTTTCAGAATTATCATCAAATTTTGAAACTGAGTTTTTACTACCACTAATAAACGACATTACAACGAACATTTTAATTGGTCACAGGTTGCTCTTATTCTCGGCTTACATGGTGCTTGCCGACGAGACGAGTTGCATAAGTTGACCATGAATAATGTAAAAGAGGCTGATTCATTATTGATAATCAACATTCCTGATACAAAAAACCATAAGCCAAGAACGTTCACACTTGAAAATCATTACTACGACATCGTTAGTATTCATATACTACAACGACCTAATTTAGATACCAACAAGCTTTTCATACGATACCACGGTGGCAAATATGCAAATCAACCTATCGGGAAAAATAAAATAGGGGCAATGCCTAAAGAAATAGCTACGTGGTTGAATCTACCGGAACCTAGTCTTTTCACTGGACACAGCTATTCCGACGTTCATCTGCTACATTACTCGCTGATACAGGAGCAGATATACTGACTTTGAAACGCCATGGAGAATGGTGATCGTCGCAAGTAGCTGAAGGCTATGTGGAAAATTCACTAAACAATAAAAGAAAAATATCAACACGAATTTTAAATGCTATCGACGATACAGACGTCACACCGAGACGCTGTTCTTATGGGTTCAACCCTATTTTATACTTAAAGTAACTGGAGAGGAGAGTGTGGAAAGGTTAATGAGTGATTGGACAAATTCAATTGATAATTATTCATTGATTAAAGAGTGAGGTTGTGTAGTGGGATGAGATGAATATGATAGGAGGATGTATGGTGTTCTGTATGGCTGAAGGATTGAAATTCCGTGGTTACAAGATGTTGCACACGCGCGATCAAATTGTTCAAAAAACTCAGGTTCTGGCATCATTAGTTACTGTTCGGCATATGTCGCAAATTACTGTTTTTGAAAAAAAAATTCGGGCGGACGGCATTGCCGAACGTGTAGGATGGCTATGGAGGGCACTATTACCCTATGCTTTTGTAAAAAAATTTGTTCAAAAGATTATTATAACCTACTGTTCGGCATTTCGTGAATATCTCTAATTATTCACTAAAATTCAAAACAATACGGTCGCCGAACATTTTGGTTCGCTAGCGGCCCAGCTACACCCGCGCACTTCCGTTTTCCGGTGTCGTTACGTGTGACATCATAGCCTACTGTTCGGCGTTGATTTTATTACGTATATGAAATGGAATGGAAGTACAAAATATACATGCCGAACAAATTAACCGGCCATACATTTGTTAGAAACAATAAAATACACTAGTTATGAACAAATTATACCTTACCGTTCGGCGATAGTCTTTTATGACTGATTTCATCGTATTCCATTTTACAATGTAACCGCCGAACAAAATGATTGGTTATGTTGTCCATAATTACTGAATAAAAATTGCATTAATTTTCATTTATTGAATTGAATAAGCAGCTAATTACTTCATGTTTAACAGCTTGATAAAATTACTTTGCACATACTTACTAATAAATTAAGGTGTGCCGAACACAAAAATTCAACTGCCGAACATTTATATTATCCCTTCGTGGTCACACCACAGATTTCAATCAAGCTGGTCATGCCCGGGCCAAATTGACCCGAACCATTTTTAAATGGTTGCCGCGTGAAAACTATCAGTCCGATCGGCACCAAAAAAATACTGAAAAATACTTTGAACATTCTAGAAAATGTAGCAAAAGTCGGTATATCAAAATTCTAATGGCGACATGTTAAAAAAAAACGTAATGAGGTCAGTGCATTAGAGAATTTTTTTTTTTTTTAATCCATTTTTTATGTTTTTGTTAACCCGAGAGAAGTCAAGATTGGAAAATAACTATACCCTACCGTTCGGCAATATATACAAACGACGAATATTATAAAATGTTATAAAAAAAATGAAGTGTCGAATCAATAGGATGGGTAAGGCATTGACAACAACTAGACGACTGTGAATTAGGTATTACAAAATTTAAAAATACGTTTTATTAATGAAAAAAAATTAACCAACAAGGTGAAATACCCAAATGATAAAACTTACAAAACTACCATTCGCATTACAAAGTTAGTTTATTTAATTTTCGTCCTCGCTTTTTAGCGTGGGTATCAGTGGCGCATAGTGGCGCTGTAACTTCGATGATATTTTTCAATGATTCCATTTGTAGCTATTATTTTATCATATAAACTGATAAATTGCGTATTGTTAATGAATATCTGTACAATGAAATAGACGCCGAACGGTAGGTTGTAATGATATTTCTTAAACATAAGATCCACAATTTGCAGATGTTTTTACATCTAGCGTAGCCATTTTATCTGTTCGGCAATGATTAATTCGGAATATTTGGCATTGTATTAGGTTAGTATCGAAATTTGAAGAAGTAGGCTATGATGTCACACGTAACGACACCGGAAAACGGAAGTGCGCGGGTGTAGCTGGGCCCCTAGCGAACCAAAATGTTCGGCGACCGCATTGTTTTCAATTTCAGTGAATAATTAGAGATATTCACGAAATGCCGAACAGTAGGTTATAATAATTATTTGAACAGATTTTTTTACAAAAGCATAGGGTAATAGTGCCCTCCATAGCCATCCTACACGTTCGGCAATGCCGTCCGCCGGAACTTTTTTTTCAAAAACAGTAATTTGCGACATATGCCGAACAGTAACTAATGATGCCAAAACCTGAGTTTTTTTAACAATTTGATCGCGCGTGTGGAACATCTTGTAACCACGGAATTTGTTCGGCGATGTGGTTTCGTGATGTGGGACGCAGATTCATGGAAATTGAGATATATATGAGCGGTAGGTTATGATACATAAAAAAAGTGTTATGGGCTTGAGGAAAGGTCGGTTCTAAGCAAGGTGGGAACGCAAAAGTGTAGATGCAGTTCTGGCGTGATTCCCAGAGTGTTGGTAGTCCAGGAGTCAGGTGAGGAGCGGGAGAAGATAAGAGCAGACGGTTAGGTTGGAGGTAGTCATATTACGTGGGAATGGAGAGATTGTAGGGGGAGGCAAGGAGGTACGTTCGGGGTACAAGCCCGGACGCAACAGATGTACGAAAATTCGGATTTTTTTTCTTGATTTTATTTTTGACACGTTTACTACTCTTATTGTATCAAATGAATTTTTTTTTTTCAGAAACAATTTTGTTCAATTAAATTCAGGGACAATGTCCACAAATATAATAGGAATTATATTTTTAATAAAAGTATACAAAAATTTGAATTGTTTTTGCCATTTTATTTTTGAGACGTTGACTAATCTTATTGTATCAAATGAAAATTTGTTTTTCTCGTAGTCGGGGGGCGAAGCCTTTTTGAAGTTTTTGCGCGAATTGCCAGGAATCTCACATGGCCTCTAGTAAGGAATGTTTATTTTACCGGTTTCATAGTGAGGTTAACTCTCTAAAACTCTCTAAAAGTTGAAATGGGTAATAGCAATTTTCAAGCATTAAATCTAGCCAAAGAATATTTGACTATTAACTTCGAAGATACTCATTCTTATACTGTCGAATTAATATTGAAGTCTTTGGATAATGATTCGTCTCGGAAATCGGTGGCCACAAAGATAACAAATAATTCGCAATTAATACTGAATGAGGTGGAAGTGGTAGAGGGGATAATAATAGACATTATCAAACCTAATAATCATAAGGGAGATTTTATAGAGGAATCTGCAGGAGTTAATATCCCCGAGGAACAAAGAGGTGAGTAACCAAGAAGGTTAAAAGGGAAAAAAAAATATATTAAAAAATAATAATATAAAATAAAATAGTTATCGTAGAAAATTAGATTAGGGGTAAGATGTAATTATTAGTAAGAATAGGAGGTCCATAGCTTACTAGATTTCAGTTAGACCAGGTGATCTAGGAGAACTTATAGGAAAAGGTGTAGTATCAGTTTTCGGGCATCAGTTGGAGCTTAACTTGTTAGGATGGATTTAGAAAGCAAAGTCAAATTTGGGTAGATATAATTCGTTACTTCGAGTTAAGGTATAAGATCAATGGAATAATATTATGAAATATAAGATAGAGATTAACTTCAAAGGTATATAAACAAGCTGACATAACAGAAAAAGCAACCATACTCATAATGGCTAGATTATCATCATGGAATGCGAATGGGCCCAAAAGCAAAATAGATGAAATAATAAATTTGAAAAATTCGTTAGATGTAATAGGTATTTCAGAAACAAATTACGAAGCTCATTACCATACTAATATTATCAAGGGATTTAATCAGATCAGATTGAACAGATATAACGACTCCGGTCGAGGAGGAATGATACTTTACATTAGAGAATGACATTGAAGTTTGGATCGTTGGAACGCAACGAATTTGAGAAAAAAAAAGGAATAAATCGACTAAAAATGATCCTGCTGTGTTTAGAAAGTGAAAACGACTATAAATAACATAAAAACAATTATCTTCCCCCGTATTACGGCACCCTTAACGGGGGGTGAAATCTTGATTTGTTTATATCACCCAGAATGATGATATTCCCTGAAATTTTATTCCACGTATAGCATGACTGGCCTTATCTATTAACCACTATCCTCATAGTAGGTACATAGCGAAGGTATATAATGAACAGGTATTCGGTGTTTCGAATTCAGACTTTGTTGTCAGTGTTTCTTCAACGGATTGTTCTTAGATATTGACTTGTCGTCAAGCCGGTAATCCTTTGTGGTAGATCGTCTTATGATTATAATACCTCAGACCTTGGAATCGTAATACAGGTATGTCTTATATACAAATATCTAAGTGAACAAAAAATTGAGAAGAAGAATTATTACGAAGAATCAAGCACATTAATCAGTATCAAGATGGATTCGAATGGGAATAGCTGTGCGTCGACAGAATCTCTCGATAGTGTAAGTTTTTGATGGTCAGCATTGAATTCTATCATACAATTGTGCAGAAATGATACATGCATTATTTATATCTCAGGAAATGGAACTGTTGGAAGATCCTGCGCCAGAAACAACTCCGCCGTTAAGGCGTATCGAGGCTGGGTTGGAGGGACTCCGCGTCGACCAACCCAGTGGCAGCAGGATGGCTTCATCTCGTGAGTATTAAAAATATTCAAATCGGATATAGTAATTATACAAAACTTTTTTATCGATATTTGAAACAATTTTGTGAATGCAAGTACAATTTTTGTATTTTTCGCATAAAAGTTCAGCAAAATCAAGAATTCATTTTGAAATTTATAGAACAAGCTTAGCAATTCACTTTGCTACGCCACATTTGTAACTTTGCAAAACTTTTGTATAATAAATGTGTTGTAAAGGCACAATCATTTTTCACACTGTACTTATATAATTGTCATTGTACTGTCATTTACAGAAGCGATACCCCGAAGGGAAATTATTCTCGAGGTAATTCCTAGGCCGCAGGACATTTTGCAAAGGCTACAGGATAGAATTGTGCAGCAGCCATGCGGCCCACCAAACATCCCGGCTCGACACGGTATGGATGAAAATATTATTCACTTGTATCCTCATTCAATTTGAATCTAATATTTTTTTTTGGTGACACATGCACGATTTTCGCGTTGATTTTCACCCATTCAGCCGGATTAAAGTGACCGTTTTCAAACGAGCGGGCAAAAAACGAGAAATTAGAAACGCTCGCTAAAATATCTTTCAATATTCTCAAGAAAATTAACACTAATGGAGATAACGCGTCAAAAAATCGCGAACATCGATGCATGTGCCACGTGGAGGTAGGTGCGCATTATGAGTATGGGAAGCAAAATTGCCTAACAGATACCGCTAAAGTCGTTGAGTGTATAAAAATCAAACAATTCCTAAAAATTGTTGTTTTTATTTCTAAATTATTCATATGAATTATAGAGGTCATCGACATAAGAATTATAAGATTTTTCAGCAACAGCTGATCGAGCAGACGTTGCCATGTCGATTTCGGTTCCCGTTTCTCGTCAATTTTTACTGATTATTGTTAATATGAACGAAACTGTACGGTGATTCGTCATGAAATAAGTGTAGATATTTTTTATTATTTTTTTAATATTTTGAGTCAAAAATTCAGATTTTAATCTTCATTCATAACAAACTGACAACAAAGGTATGGATTTTCACATAAGACGCTGGGTGAAATTCTGATTTTTCAAAATTGATTTCATGAAAAACTAAAACGGTCATTAAATCGAGCAAAAAATTAAGTTTAAAAAACCTAATTATATTTTCCGGCGATTCTTTGTAGTTTTCAAAAATCTTTGAATTTTATGGAGCTGATGAGCTACTCCAAGGGTATAAAACTTTGTTCTGAAATAGTTTGCTTTCGAATATTACGCATCAGCCTTAAGCTTGCTATATTTTGCCATGTATCCAATTGAACCCATACATGTTTCCAACTGAAGCTGAAATGCAAATAGCTGGCTCTAAATCATATACTGATTACATCGCATGTTTCAATTTCCAGAGGAACTGCCACCCAAGTTACCACGTGCAGATAACAATCAGGCACGGCAGGTTCGACCTGCAGATCGGCCTGCGCCTAACAATAACCGGGGCAACCCGCTGCATCATGGTATGTTCTAAATATTATACTGACATTCTGATTTCATTTATAACTAACCCCTTTTATTCTCTTGGACTACAGTCTTCTCATGTTGTTCTGTACTTCCGCATAATAATCTAAACCATCTAATTTTTTCAGCTCGACTATCCCTTTGAATACGTCTTAACACCAGTTACGATTCAATGAACCTAAGAGCTTCCATTCTCTATTTCTTCAGTCTTTAGCTACATCTGAAGACCTTCTTCATAATACTAATTGCCTTATATGTAGTTATTCAAATAACGTTTCTCGGCTTCGAGCTGTGTCACCTCAATTCTCTGTAATATTTCTCGAAACGACCATGTGATTTGATCATTGTAGAACACCACAGACGACGCCACTAGCGTGCCGGACGCGGCCGCGGTATCCAACAAAATCGGCAGAATAACCTGATAGCCCTCCTTTACGGGATTGCCAACTATGGCCATGGCCCATGGGCAGGGCTATCAGGGTGGTAGGCGTCCGTATGGCGGCAGACCTCGTTGGCAGGGGGGTAGGGGTCGCGGTCGCTAATTTAATTACATTCAAATTTTATTCTAAAATACTTTTAATCAAACGAAAAAATTAGTAGTACACTCAGAAAACGGATGAATTGGATGAACTCAATGCGGCAGAATCAATATTTTGTTACTGCAACTCATCTGTTGTTGCAATGGAATATTCTATCATGCGAATAAATATTCCATTGCAACAACAAGTATCAATTGCTGCAATTGAGAATTATTTCTGCCGCATTGAGTTTATCCAATTCATTTCTTCTTTAAGTGTACCATTAATATATCCGGGTGTTTCGAAAGAAAAAATGTATTGCTTTTCATGCTCCAACCCCTCAAAACTTGAGTTTTGATGAAAAAAAATGTCTGCGCACCGACCAAGCTCTGTAAATAAGCAGAAGCTGCCGTTGGTTGGATATTTCTAATTATACCAGTCAATTATCATCTATGACGAACTTTTTGGAAGGACAAATTCGACACCCTGAGGATTGTATTTAGAGTTGAAAAAGAAATTTTTTATTAACTGAACAAATTTCTCTATTGCCAGGTTTCAATTATTTATAGAAAAATTATGAACGATTTTGGGCCAATCGATTCTATTATTATTGATAATATTAATTTTTCTAGAGAGAGTAAGGGATGGGAGAATAGGGTCAAGGTGGGAGAGGGAAAGGGAAAGCTTCTACGAGGAGAGGGGGATGGAGGGGTGGGGTGTAATAGAAATAAGGGAGAGAGGGTGGGGAGAAATAGAGGAGAGGGACAGAGAGATGCAAGAGAGGGAACGATGGGAGCGAGTGGTGGATTCGAAATACAACAGATGGTATAGGGTGGTGAAGAGCGAGGGAATACCAGGGTATCTGAAGAAGGGGTGGGGGGGGAGTAGATGGAGAAGGATAGCGAGATTCAGGCTGGGGAACGAGATGGGAGAGGCACACTACTGGGAGAATGAAGAGCGGAAGAAGTGCAGAGTGTGTAAGGGGGGAGGAGAGTCATGGGAGCATGTATGGGAAAGATGCAACGGGAATAATGGGGGTGGAGGGAGTTGGCAGGAGGCAGTAGTAAAGATACTGGGGGGGAGGGAGAGGGGTAAGAATGGCTGAGGGGACTAGAGAAAAGAAGAATGGAAGGGAGGGCAAGGGATGACGAGGGGGAAGGAAGGAAGGAAAGAAAGGATGGAGTGTGAGCGGGAAACGGAAGTCCGGTAGGGTACTATAAGTTAAGCCGGATAAGTTAGGATAAGGTAGAGCTAAGGTAAGAATAAGAGGGATAATTAAGAGAGAGAAAGTAGAGGTAGAAGTAAGATAGAGTAAAGGCAAATGGCTAGGGGATAGGGAGAGAGAGAGGCATTGGTAAAGTAAGGATAAGCAATGTAAGAAGGATAAATAAGATAGAGTTAAGATGATTGTAAAGAGAAAATGTATGTAAGAAAATGTAAACAGAAATGTAAGGAGAAGGTGCGGAAGTACTTGTAACCCCGAGGGGAACAATAAAGAATAATACAATACAATAATAATTTTTCTACTCAAAATCGTTTCTCAATTACTATTACAAATAATTATAATTTAGCGTAATTTTTTTTCTTCGTAACAATATTTCTTTAACGTTCAATGTTTAATGGAAAATTTTTGTTCTTAACTCGCTTTACAATCGCTCATGGTCTAAAATTTTCCTTTCTTCAAGGTTCGTCATGGACGATAATTGGCTGTTATAATCAGAAACGTCCAATGAGTAGCAGCCTCCGCTTAATCTCGTATATAGAGCTCGGTCAATGCAAAGATGTTTTTTTCTAAGAAAATTCAAGTTTTGACAGGCTGGAACATGAAAAATCAATTTTTTTTTTCTAAACACCCTATAATCGACATACCCTTTCTAAATGACTATAAATAGTAGGTATAGATTGTTTAATGGCGTTTTATTATTTGACTTGAAATTTTACTTCCTGACTTATCCATAGTACAACTCATAGAAGGGAACCATTGCATGAACTCAATGCGGCAAAACAGATATTCAGCGCGGCGATTAATACTTGTTGTTGCGGAGATATATTGTGTTATGCAAATAAATATTCCATCGCAACAATGAAGTAATTGCAATAACCGAACATTTATTTAGCTGCATTCGTGCTTTTTTATAGTTTGTCCAATGGTTCCCTTATCTGAGTGTACTATTGGTATAGATTATTGAAATATAAAACGAAAAATTAGGACGAGCAGTAATGATACTAATGATAATAATAATAATAATGATGATAATAATAATAATGATACCAATTTATAAGTTTTCAACAGCTGTCATTTCATACATATGTATATTATTATATAGGTATATAGAGTAAGCAACAGGCAGGCAAGTAGAAAGTACAGTGAGAAAAGAGAGATAAGCGGAAAAATGGCAGGGGGCGGAAAAACGTGGGGAGAATTAGAGAAGGAAATGGAGGAGCTGAAGAAGACGGTGGAAGAGCTGAAGAGGGAAAGAAAGGAAGAAGGAAAAGGGAAGAAAGAAGGAAAGGCAGGGGCCGAGGGGTCGACCCCCCCTGCCCGACCGTACGGGGAAAAGGAGGAGGGAAAGGAGGAAAAAAGGAAAATAGACGGAGAAGCAGTAAGAAAAGACGGGAAAGAAAGGAATTTGGTTATAAAGGGGCTGAAAGGGAGAAAGGGATGGACAGAGGAGACAGCGAGGATGATAAACGAAGCCGGGGGGGAAGAGGTGAAAATAGAAGAGATGTGGGAATGTGGAGAGACGGCGCTGGATAACACGCGAGGGGTGGTGGTGGTGAGAATGAGGAGCGAAAAGGAAAGAGAGAAGGTACTAAGAGGGAAGGGGAGAATGGAAGAGAAGTTTAGGATAAGGATGTGGGAGGACATAAGTTTCAGGGAAAGGGAGGAGAGATGGAAGACAAGGGAGAAGGAAGCGGAGGAGAGAAGAAGGGGAATATGGAGCAGGAGAGGTGAACAGGGGCAAAAAAAAGGAGACGGGGAAGGGAGGAAAGCAGAAGGGCAAGAAGAGAAGGAAAAAAGGGAAAAGAAGATGCTGGAGAGGAAGGAGTTGGAAAGAAAAAGGGAGATTTGGGGGAAAAGACTGCTAGCGGCGATTGAAGAGGTGAGGAAGTTAAATGTACAGCTGAAAGAAGGGGAGTAGGAGGAAAGGAAGATAGAGGAGGGGAAGGGAAAGAGGAGACGAAGAAGGGAAGAAGAAGGAAGGGGACAGGAGAGAGGAAAGGAATAACACGGGAGATCACAGACACGCCGTACACAGACGTAGCACGCTGATGTGGGTCTGGTTTGTTTTGATAGATATAGTGAAGTGACCGCGGCTGTGAATGGAGAGGGCAGCGCTAGTGTTATTGTATTTTATTTTGTAGTTCACTTGCAGTTATATTTCAGTTATCTCATGTTTATTTTATTTTTATTTTTATTTCTATGTTTATCCTGTGTATGGCGGAGTAAATAAAGATGAGAGGGGGAAATAGAAGGGGAATATCGAGGGACGAAGGGAAAGGGAGGGAAATTAGGCATAAGACAAATAGGTTAAGTAGGATTAAGAGAAATCGTAAGTCTTGTAACGCCGAGAGGCAAACCAGAAAGAGAAAATAAATACTACATATATATATATATATATATATATAATATATATATGAGATACAGAAATAATTTTATTTACACATAAGGGTCAGAATCAAGCTTCGTTCTGTTATCCAAATGATATCCTCAATCTTTGATCTTTATTATTATTATTATTATGTTGGTTATGATATGCTTGTATTGAAAAAATGCGATACCGTACTAATAAATTCAATTCAAATGGTACAATCGATTTGATTGGCGAGCAAATAATTCTTCATATGCCTCATGGAGTGCTGTATATAGTCCTATGCCGTTATCATTCTAAAGAAGACCACGTAGGGCATCACTATGATTCCTCGACATTATTTTTTCTGACGACAAGACGTGTTTCTACTATATAATTACAATTTGGAAAGTGTCGAGGAGATAAATCTAGGATTCCTATATTTCGTGATGAAATTGAATTTGATGCGATGAATAAAAATTTACCTCACATGTCATGATGTTTTGTATGCAATTGTTTTATTTCTATTTCCCTGACGAAAAAGTGATGATTCCGCTACTTGAGCGAAAGAATCATCACAATACGCAACATTTTTTGATAAATACCCCATACATTTAATCAAGAGACACCAAGTCATAGAGCAGACGATAGAAATCTATACACGGTGTCCCAGAATTCGTGACGAGGAATTAACGGGGTAAATCTTGATCAAAAACGGGATCGAAATTTCCTTGGTCGTTTTTTCCGGAAAGGCTTAGATTGCTCATTATAATTAATTCAAATCCAGCCAATGACGCGCGGCTTATGAACGGCCGTTTGTCGATGTGATTACCGCTCGGTTGTATGCGCGTCTCCCAGCCTATTGTCACCGCGAAACAAAGTGCACACAACCAAGCGGCAAGCACACCGACAAGCGCCCGTTCTTAAATCGCGTGTTATTGACTGAAATTGAAATCATTATAACGAGAAATCTAAGCATTTCCGGAAAAAACGGCTAAGGAAATTTCGATCCTGTTTTTGATCAATATTTACCCTGTTAATTCCTCGTCACGAATTCTGGGACACCCGTATTTTGTGTATTCTACCTCATTTCCGCGAAAGAAACTTTTTTTTTTTTTAAATAAAACTGTCACCAATATTACAATTTTCAATTATCTATTCTTCGCAGTACAAATATTTCATCCGTTGTCTAGAACATCCGTGAATTTCCACATATTTACAGCTTGAAGTGAAATTATGATTATTACCGGGCTAAGCGGTTTTTAGCATTCGCCGAATGTACCGAACCATGGCATTTTCGCCAGTAAACTTCTGATGCCTCCCAAGCTAAATCCATCAATTTTAGATGCATGCCCTCGCGGACTTTTTTGTTCAAAATATTCTGCTCTACAATAATGGTCCCATACTATTTTGCTGTATCTTGCATGGTTCTCGCAGCGTTCGTACTGGAAGCTTGCGCTTGACCGCTGGTCTTCTATTGGCCAAGAGTGGTGCCGACACAGCCTCGGATAGATAGACTGCTTAGGGTTGGGGAGAGATAGAGCGAAAACAAAAGACCGATCGGGCCGTCGACTGCGCGATTTTTCGAAAGAACGTCACTGCACATCGTCTGGCCGAGAACTCGAGTCTTATTAAACTAAAAAAAAAATCTAAATCAAATTTCAATCATAGCTGAATTCAAACGATCATCCGGATCAATAAATCAAACGAGTTTTTCGTTGAATCATAAGTACAGATCGAAATTTAGAAACAAACCCTAAAATCGAAGTTTAACGACGAAATTGACGAGAGGAAAACTAATTTAGAGGAAGAAATAATTTGAAAAAGAAAAACGGAAAAAAGGCAAAAAAGAAAAAAAGAAACCTTTTTCAAAAGATTCTCCTATTGCTCTTTTTCTTTAATCTGCGAACGGGAATTCTTAATTTCCAATGGCCGAAACCTGCTAGAAGGAACCAATCTTCAAATTATCATTAAATAAGGCTGAGAGGTGGATAGGAAAACGAACCCTATTTTAACGTCACAAGAGGATATTCCTGAAAATAGCAATACCGAATGGTATCGAGTTAATTGGAATTAAACTTTACAATAAAGGAATGATAGTACACGTTTTTCAAATTTACATTTCTCCAGGAGTACAGTTAGATAAAAATGTTCTAGGAGCAGTAATAGAGGATATAATGCAACACAATAATGCTATAATCATGGGGGATTTCAATGCACAATCTGCAATATGGGGGAGTGAGATATTTAACATAAGAGGTAAAGCAATAGAGGAAATTACAAAAGATTTGGGTGTTGTTATTTTGAACACAGGCAAAGCGACCAGGATTGTCCCAAAAAAAAGATCAAACAAAAGATCGAGAATCGCTACCGAGATGCGGTACTAGCCTCTCCAGATATTGCTGATTCTTTGGTATGGGACGTAGGCTCGGATTCTATGGGGAGTGACCACCTCCCGATGATTATGAATATTATGAACATTGCCTTGCGATTAGAAGCATCTAGAAATAGATTAAGATTAAATAAAGTGGATTGGAAAATGTTAGATAATTTATTTGTTAACAATTTTGATGAAGATTAGTATAAATTTGATGAACAAAATTTCTTGGAAATATATAATAAATTCGAAGATTTTGTAATATTGAGACGGAAATATTTTCCTCACCTAGCGCGGTCGTGGTCCTAGCGACTGCTAGGACGCTAGCCAATATCTATTCTATTTTATAATGTTGGGCGCCAGCTAGTCCGACGGACTAACGAATTAGATTTATAATTAACTTAATATTAAGACAATTAACTCAGGGTAGGTACAGTTGGTGGACCAGGTAATTATTCGCAAAGCTGATAGATCATGCACAGAGGAAACAAGATACCAGAATAGCTCAAGATGAAGATATATGAATTTATTCAAGACTTACGTTTGTTGACAGAATTATTACAAAACGTAACGGTTGCCTCTGGACGTCTATATCCACTAATTAGGTAATCCCTTGTAATTTCACGATTCACAATGTCCATTACACTTAACTTTACTAATTCACAATAATATTCAACGAGACAATTTAGTCAATGTAACTGGTCGAAGTCTTTGACCAGAGTGTCTTCATGGAAGTCATGGTCGAGAGTATGTTGGCTAAGATCTACTCCTCTCCCCACTCTACTGTTGCTAGATCTCTATTTAACGAAAATCAATAGTCTCGCGCATGCGTGTCATCCCTCGAACTAGCTTGATTCTTTACATTTGTCAAGCGGCCATGGATAATGACATAAATTAGGATTCTATCGACCCGACAAATCTCTCGTATAATTAATAATTCAATAAATTAATAAGCCACCTAAGACCAAGGACAATACAATTCGGGACAGCACAATTATGACGACACGACCTTTGGTACGCTCGAGGAGTCGGTCGAGCGTTGATGTCGAGGAAATATCATTTTCCTGTCACAATATCTTGCTTGCAAAAAAGTAATGCCAGATTCAATAAAGGGGAAAATGGAAGGGGTAAAGATCCTAATCCAGCTGCTGGTGGGATAATGATTGCAGGGGAATAATAGAGAGGGAAGAAAAGCTCAGAATGATTACTTAAATATGCTTAAATGATTGCTCTTTGTTGAAATGGGCTTCATTCTGTAAAATTAAATCAGAAGCCAGAAAAATCATAAAAAAAGCTAAGGAAAAAGGTTTTAGAAAATTTTGCTTAAGTTTATCTCCAGATACGCCTACAGGAAAAGTTTGGAAAAAAATTAAAGATTTCAAAAATAGATTTTTTAATCCAGTTGCGGAATCAAGAGATTCTCAAGAATTGTTAGAAGATCCAAAATTGAAAATAGCACTAAATGAAATGTCTAGAGAGTATCCCCAATATGGTGATATTGATTTGGAACAAAGCTTGTCAGCAGAAAAGGTGGAATTTTCGAACGATGGTATTACAGAACTGGAGGTCTCCAGTGCTATAGATAGATGTAGGGTTGGCTCGGCCCCAGGAATAGATAATATTTCATATAAAGTAATAAAAACATTTTCAATAAGGATGGTCTCTTGGTTAACAAAATACTATAATTTTGTTTTAGATAGAGGAATAATCCCAGAGGAATGGAAGGAATATATTGCATGCTTTATTTCTAAACCTAATAATAAAGCTGGTTATAAACCCATAGCTCTTTCATGTGCTGTAATGAAAATTCTAGAGAGAGTCATAAATAACAGAATTTTATGGAAGCTGCAGAAGAAAGATGCAGTATTTCCGGATAGTTTTCATGGTTTCAGACTAGGAAGATCTTGTAATAATTGTTTATCAATATTGAGAACAAAATTGGAACTATTTAAGAAACAAGGTAAGCACACGGGGGTCGTTTTTTGGACCTTGAAGGCGCTTACGATAAAGTAAATATTAGTACACTATGTAGGATTTTGTCAGAAAATGCAATTGATACAAAAATATTACAGTTTATTGACCAGGCATTTGGAAAACGAATACATGCTTATATCAGACAAAATTTTATTGAATCCTTTTCTACTAATAAAGGTTTGCCTAAAGGTTCTATTTTGAGCCCTATATTATTTAACTTATATATTGCCAAAGTTAATAACGTCATCTCGTCACTTAACTCTAACTTATCATTTGCGGACGATTTAACTTTTATAGTATCAGCCACAACTATATCGGATATTACGAAAGACATCCATCGGAAGACATTTCTAAATTAAATATATTCTTTAAGGAACTTGATTTAAAGGTTTCTATACCTAAAACAAAATGTTTGATCTTCCCTAACAAGAACCTGTGTACCTTGTGCTAAGATAGTACGTATTTGATTTTACTCAATTCAATCCAGAGCACACGTTCAATAATATTTATTTTCGTGCAGACTATATCTCAGGACGTTTGGAATGAATCCTTGGGCCTAACTTCAAGTATTTTTTAGAAATAGGTAGAGGGTAGTGGAAATCACTGAAATGCAGGTTTCGATCAAGAAACAGGGAATTCGGTTTCGCTTTATTTTCTGATGAAATTATGAATCACATGGGTGAAGGCTTTAAAAAACTAAGTATGTATAATTATAAGTTAAACTAGCTATGTTACATTATCGTGATATTCAGGTGTGTGAATTTGTAATTTGAGTAGTATTTACTGTTCTCTTAATAGCTAATTACAATCTAGGTGCATAAACATATATTATAGATAGGCGGTAGGCATATGGGAAGCAAGCATGCATGGTTTTTGCATGAATTTATATTCCAATTTCAATATTTCAAGCTCATTATGATAAATGAGGGAGGCGCTATTACTCAGTGAACACGTTTCGTTTGATACGGAATGACAATAAAGGATTTTACGTTAAATTTGAGAGCAAGTGATTTTAATATGAAGCTGGTTTATATCGTACAACGGGTCTGACAGACCAGAAGGCCGAAACCGTCAAGATAGCTTCGCCGTTGGACAGGAAGCAAAAGACATGTGTCAGGAAAGGAGTAGAGGCCGAAACAACTACCCGTGCCGACGTTCATCAACACATGGAACCGAGATTTCTAAGAGGTAGAGTCTCCTGAGGCTTTTCTTTCTTCTTTTATAATATCTTTTTATTGATCTATTGGTTTTTTTTTATACATGTTGCGTATATTTTCCGTCCTTTTCCTTGACTAAGCTGTGTTATCCTTCGGCTGGGTCTATAAGAGGAACTCCTCCTCCGGATTGTCATTCAATTCCTGCGCTAGTTGCGCTTCCAAATTTCTGAAAGCCTCATGTACTTCTGACCCTTCCCCGTAAACCTGCGCTAACTTATCTTTGGTTGCATCCAAGATCCTCTGGTTACGATGAATTTCATCCCTCCTTGCAGTCTCATACTGAATTTTACTAACTATGGCACTTTCCGAAGCGCTTGCCGTCTTTCTTTGAGGTGAAAGACTTCGTGCCGACGAAATACCCTGTAGCCCCGGTGTATTGGTGACTATTGAAGCAATGCTTTCCTTCTGTCTCAGCCTCTTCTTCAAAAAAACCCTATGCTCTTCCTCCGAACAAATCGTACCGTTTTCTTTGAGCTCCATGTTATACGTTTTATTATATTTTTCGACCACAACTGGATGAGATCCATACTAAAACAATGGATTATGCAGTTGAGATCCACTGCCATATGTTCTCCCCCACAATTGGCACATTTAACCTGCTCCCCGCAATTGTCGTTTGTGTGATTTCCACTACACCGCACACATCTGGGAAGATGATCACAATTTGCGCTGACATGCCCAAATCTCACATATACGAAGCACCTTTTGACTCTAGGTATGAATTTATCCACTATCATTAATGCATCATAGATGTAGATAGAGTCAGGTATAAGCTGTCTGTGGCGAAAACTTTTATCGAACTCAGTCTTTGGAATTCAATGTTTTTATTGCCGCTTTGCTCTACTTCCACCCTTCTGTACATTAAATCTATTTTAGCTATCCCGTGTTTTGATTCATCATCGATCCCTTCCCAGAAATCCTCAACCGAGAAGTCGTACGGATATTCGTGTACGATCCCTATTTTGAATACGCTCGAGTTTGGAATTAGTGCCCTCCACGTATCTCTTAGCCTATACACGGCCTTATCTACGAAATCATTAGCCTCCTTTGCGGTGTGAAACTGGAAGACAGCCTTCTCGGGTCCTGAAATAGTAAGAGTTTTAATTTTTATGTTGGCCTGCCTGAAGATCTTCCCAAAACTATAGCAGGGAAAGAATTTCCTAAATTTTGAGTCCTATACCGTGTCCCATATGTAGGTATACTATAGGTATACGGCGGACTCGCTTGCTCCGGGTAGCGGTTGTCTTTTTGCGACAGATAAACATTTTTGTCAAACCCTGACACTTCTTGTACCTGGTCTACTAGGATTATATTTCCCCCTTCGTGCTCCTCTAGCGTGGCCCTTTCACCCCCGTTCTCTAGTCTGGTTGCTTGCCCCGCCGTTACCCTAGGGCCTAGGGGACACACCAGGTTCCCTCCCTTAGAGAACCCAGGCGTACTCCCTAACTCGCTGTTCATGGACTGCGGGGAGAGGTTCAGAGAGGCCTCCTTAGCCCCGCCCTGAGGACTGATGGAAGAACTCTTCCTGTTTCTTTTATTTTGATAGCGAATTCCTGCTTTACCCTACTCTCTCGTTTCAGGTGTCTTCTCCTTAAACTGACTTCACAAACACAGTCCTAGGGATTAGTTACAACTACGTTAGGTTAGAAAGAAACAAATACCTCTGTTAGCGCGGCTTTCGATGTGCTGTGTTATTGTTGATACTTTGACTCAGCGCCTGTCTCGTCGTTGTATCCAGCGGTTCTCGTGTGACTAACGATGATGCCGATTGTAGCGGTCACCACCTTTGAATTTTCTGGCCTGTTACAGTTGCTTACCCAGGTGTCTTTTGATAGTATCGCGGGAAGATGAATTTTGCAATTATCTTATTCGGACTTACTCCGATCTAATTTTCTGCGGCTTGCTACCTCCCGGAACCGTCTTAGCTTTTAAGCCCCACTTGGAAATACTCTGTTTTTAATCCTGAACCGAAATCCACTTTTATTTAGCCGTTTGCTCCTGTCAAGATATTGGCTGGTATGCATAAAACGAAGTACATGCTAATTGCTTCAAGTAGTAGCATCTACTACCAAGCATTAGTGGTTAATACTAGGTGTGTAGCATATACTTCACTCACGTAGTAAATGCTACATGGTGGAGTATCTACTATGGCTACCGATTCTCGATTTTTTTTCACATTTTTTGAATGTGTGAAAGAGCTCCTCCTCTGGTTTTTTCCAGTGTCGTCTAAAAATTGATTTGCCATCCACTCAACGTTTTGTCTATCGAAACTGCATTATAGAAAAGTATAAGTATAAAAGTATAAAAGTATTCTATATAAAAGTCAAGTAATAATATGATTTTGGAAAGGAAATTCATTGAAATAATTTTCGGTATACGTCTTCGTCATGATTCCGTCTATCACGATAATTTTTTCTTCGCACGTTCATGAACGCTGCCATTTTTTTAGAGTTGAGGACGATGACTGGCGAAAGAAGTTGCCCCAACAGCAACTTCGCTAAAAGCGTAGTAAATGCTACGTCGAATCCAAAACAAAAGCATGTACTACAATCTATGAGTAGATGCTTCAAAAAATAGTATTAACCCCTATGAACGAAGTATCTACTAGATAAATAAGAGTATCTATTAAGTACATAGGAGTAGATGCTACGAAAGCATAGTGTGTACTACGATAGTAACGTTTCTGCTTCAAATTTGGAGTAAGTACTTGAAGCATGAGCATGTACTTCGTTTTATGCATAGCTATTTGCGGCAGGAGTTTATCTTCTGCCCTGAATTCCTGATGATTTTAACTCCCTTTGCGATTTCCCCGATTAATTCTAAATTCTCTACCGTCTCTACTTCGCTCTCCCTGCTCTTCGAACGTGTCCGCACGGTATCACTACTGGAATGGCACTCCCGTTAATAACAACAGTAACAATAATAACAACAACGACAACAACAATAACAATATCGTGGGCTAACTACGACGCGCGACTCTTGGCCATCTTGATCTACGGGACAGACGAAACACACGGGACAGATTAGACACATGAGACATGACCTGAAAATTTTCGGGGACAGACATGGGTGCTGGTCCGGGCGCCTTTTTTTTTTAATTTCTTAACGTTTTTCTATTTATTATTGTGACTTGGGATCCTGTGACTATCAAGGCGCGCACAGGGGTTCCTAGTGGTGGTTTTCCAATTACGTCAATTTTCGGGCACAGTGCGGTACTAAGCTATGTTATTGGTGCGATCCAAAAGAAGTGACCGCAATAACATAGCTTAGTGCCCGAAAATTGACGTAATTGGAAAACCACCAGTATGAACACTTGAATAACTGGATGCGAATTATAATTGTCGTAAGTCGTTGCTACATTTATTGTACGTTCCGATAGATTTTCATAAATAGTTATATCGAATTTTTCTGTGAAGTTCCCTTCTATTAGTTTTCTTACTTTAGTCCAGTCAAGATTGCCTGGTTCGCAATCTAATCGAGGCATAGCTATCCGGGTTATGTTGAAATCATTACACCGTTCACAGAGAGTTTTTAATGTTTTGTTGAGATAACTTCGTAAGTTGGTCTAGTACTATGTAGTTTTCGGGTTACTAAATCAAAAATTTGTCTGTTATTGTTTGTGCTGACAATTATTACTGATCCTACGTTAAGCGACGGCTCAAACTCGAGTAATTTTCCGAATTACTCCTCAAATACTCTACACATCGCTGAACTCATATTTCTATCCGCTCATATACTCACTACCCAAAAAGCACCTCTGGTGCAAAAACCTTTCGCCAAGTACAATAATGCGGTCACTACCCCCAAAAAAATTCCTCCTCAACAAAAGTGGTACTACAATAATGTCTACTTACAAAAGGATTGAAATCAGATACAATTTCCAAGTACATGTCTTCTGTATAATGATATATAATGATATATACTTGTAAAAAAAAGATCCGAAATTAATTCGGAAAAAATAAAAATTTGGAGGTAGTGGTACTTGGCGGGCCAATATTTCATATCACTATAAGATTATTCACATAGTTTAATTGCTATTTTCCCGTGCTTGTTTATAAAAGGCCCGCCAAGTACCACTACCTCCAAATTTGTATTTTTTCCGAATTAATTTCGGATCTTTTTTTTTACAAGTATATATCATTACATACCATTATACAGAAGACATGTACTTGGCAATTGTATCTGATTTCAATCCTTTTGTAAGTAGACATTATTGTAGTACCACTTTTGTTGAGGATGAATTTTTTTGGGCGTAGTGACCGCATTATTGTACTTGGCGAAAGGTTTTTGCACCAGAGGTGCTTTTTGGGGTTGATTTCACTATTTTTTGTGAAATTTTGCTTGACCACCTGAAAATTATGCTCGCTCGCTACGCTCGCTTGATTGGGTCTTTCTACCTATATCCTTTTGTAAGTGGTAGACATTTTTGTAGTACTATTTTTGCTAAGGAGGAATTTTCGTGAATGGATTTTTCCGGGGGTAGTGACCATATTATTCTACTTGGCGGAAGGTTTTTGCACCAGAGGTACTTTTTAGGAGTGATTTCACTACTTTTTGTAAAATTTTGCTCAACTACCCAATAACTGTGCTCGCTCGCTACGCTCGCTGGTTTGGGTTTTCCTACATCCTAGCTCGCTAGGCTTGCTTAGTTGTCAGCATTCTGCTAATTGTTCATATGAGTATCTCAATGCATGTACGGCGATGCATTTTATATCATCTAAGTCTCTTGATAAGCAGTAATGTTAAATGTAGTAGTATGATATAAATGTGTTGAAAGCACAGGAGCCTGAAATAATGACACACGCTATTATGCGTTGCCAATTTTCCACTACTGTACAGGTATGTTTTTGTGCGCATGTACTGAATATGATATATTTGACCCATTAAATATACGAAAATATTTGGAAATAAATAATAATATATTGAAGACGTGCCATGTTGAATGAAAGCTTTGTAGTCCAGTCATTACGTCGGAAAAATCGGGTTAGAAATGCAAATGAACCGAGAAAGCCAAATTTTGGGTATTACGTGGGGGGGGGGGGGGGGGGGGCTAGAAAAGCTTAAGTTCAAATTGTCGACCAAAATAACCTTGTGGGTTTTCCGCCATCTTGAAAGAAGGGTTAAATTCAGTTTTTTCATCATCACTCGGTTCCCCGTTGAGATAAGAAAATTTTTATGCAATATTTTTTTGTTGCTCTTTGTACGATCTACAGTTAAAGTCCTATACATTTTTCACGTATCGATCATCGTTATCGAGATATCGATCAAAAAAACCATAAATTTGGGGAGAAAAAATTGTTTTCACTATTTCCTTTTTTCTCGTGAAAGAAATCGAAAAATGTCCAATATGAAACTTGTAGAGCGTGTTCAGACCTACAAATTCGTTTTTTCATTTTTTATTTTCGACAAGAATTACGACCCCTATGGCGCCACAAAGTCGGTCCCAGCGCGCCCGACGCTGCAATGTGTGTCTCGCCATAGAGCGCGCCTATACGGCGACCGTTAGAGTTATGTGAAAAAAAAAAAAATTAAAAAAAAAATGACCACCTGTAATTATTATTTTTTGCTGCATAAAAATTATTTGATCAATAAATTTCATGTGTCTGATTTATAATTTGGCTGGTTTATTAATTTATTTTGTATTGCAATAATTCCCTGAACAACCATTCATCCATTTTGACGTGTGGATACAACCGTGCGAGCGGCTAAATCAAAACCGGGCACAGTCTTACTGACTTTGCGGCGCGCTAGAGGTCGTAATTCTTGTCGAAAATAAAAAATAAAAAAACCAATAAATAAATTATAAATTAATAAATAATTTATTAGCAAATACCGCGAAACCACCCAATGCACACCCCGAAGTTGGTAACACATACAGTGTTCTCATTGGCCAAATATATTGGGCTCGTCAAACGCCGTTCAATTGTTATAAACAAGAAAGCGATAGCGCCTGGGACGTGAACATAACGTCAAAGTTAACGTCCAATCAAGTTAACGCCCCGCGGGGTCGAAAGGTCAAGTTAACGACCGGCGTTAACTAACGCCAAAAGATCGAGAATCGCTATAATAAATAAATTATTAGACATATAATTAATTAATTAATTAATTTTATTATTAATTCATTTAATAATAATGTCGATTTGAAATTTATTAAACCCCCCCTAACGACTCCCGAAGAGAGACCCGCTCGCGGAATTTTTTCCCGGGTCAGGCCCTTCTTTGGACTAATCCGATTGGGCTAAGGGGCCAGTATAGTGGTCCCCGAATTTCCCTTCTTTCTCTTTCAATGTATATACTCGCTGTCCTACCTTTATTTCCTGTGGATTCAAATTTTTATCGTAGTAATATTTGTATTTAAGTTTCGCTTTTTCCAAATTTTCTCTCGCGTCCGCTCTAATGCTACGAAAAGTTCGGAAATGTATTCGTTATAGGATCTAAGTTCTCCGCCCGTCGGTACTCTACTCGAGGGTGTTCGTGCTATTCGTCCGTAAACTAACTAATATGGAGTGTGTTTTGCCGCTTCGTGCGTGCTGGTGTTGTAGAAAAACATGGCTAATTCTATCCAATTGTCCCAGTCGTGTTTGTCGTGAATAAAATGTTTTAAATATTCTACCAGGACGTGGTGAGATGTTTCCAAAGAACCGTTTGATTGTGGATGAAAAGCTGTAGTTTTAAAATGTGGAATTTAAGGGGGAGGACTACCAGATTTTTACTGGCCTGCCTATTTTCTCGAATTTCTCCGAAACGGGGCAATCAATCGAATCGTCCTTTTGGCAGCCGATGTTTGACGAGTAATGAATTCGAACTGGTACGTTTTATTGAATGAAATCGGAATTTTTTTTTGATCGAAAAGTGTGGTTGTCCCATTTATTTCGACTTGTATCAAAGCCTACGGATCAAAAATGCAAAATCGACTTCCTGAGCCCGATTTTGTATGGAATTCCGAAGACAACCATCGAAAAACATCTTTGTTTTCGACAACTATGAAGCGGCCAGTTGTATTCTACGATTTTGTGGTAATTTTCGCGATTGTCAACGGCTGGAAGCCGCTCCATGCGCAATGGCCGCTCTCAGCCGTTAACAATCACGAAAATTACCACAAAATCGTAGATTACAACCGGCTCCTTCATCATTGTCGAATACAAAGATGTTTTGGGATGGTTTTCTTCGGAATTCCATACAGAATCGCACATTTTTTATGCCTAGGCTGTGATATATAAGTCGAAATAAATGGCACGCCTACACTTTTCGATCAAAAAAAAAAATCCCGATTTCATCCGATACAACGTACCAGTTCGAACTCAAAAAGAAAAAAAAAAAAAACGGCAATAACTAAAACGTGTATCACTATCAGGTTACTGGACACGGCCTTTATAATTATATTGTTTTATTATGGTCATATCTATCACAAATTGTTATACGAATATGAATATATGATACACATAACTGAAAATTTAGGTATAAGCAACAATATGTTTATCAAAAGTATGTCTTTTGTTGTACACTAAATATCCGTCTTAACATTATATTAATAAAAATATACCTATATGTCCAAAACTATGATTCTTCTTCCTGTATTTACATATCTTAGCGATGTGTCCAGAGTTTTTGAGTGGTCTACTTCGAAAACACGGTGTTTGTTAAAGGCAAGGTTTTGATGTACTCTAATCACATACAGCAGATATAATAAATGTGTAATATTGGTCATGGGTCTATAATACAGTGTGAAATATGATAAGGCTGATAAACACAAAGGAGACTTGCCTGCAGCCTCATACCCAGTTTTGGACAAAGTAATATGTATTTCTTTGGATAAAAGTGATTAAAAAAATATATTATAAAAGTTAAAAGTATCACAGAAGGTATTCGAACTTCAGTTGACTTAGCACTGACTTTGTAGACTATATAATAATAGTAAACAATTCAAGTAATGTTACCTTGCACAATGAATAAAAGAACTTAATAAAAAGAATAAAAATATTTCGTGATTCAGATGAAATCACAAATCATAAGTAGGGCTGCCATCCTGGGTACAAACGAGAAAGATTAGCTGGATCACGAGCCTCTTGAATCAGCTTTTCTATCTGTCCAGCAATGCTGGATGCCGAACCCTCTTCTGTCCCCCGTAACTTTTGGTCCAATCGTAAAAGTGCTCTCTCAGCAAATTTGTTTGTTTCTCCAGAAGCTGAAAAATATTTATCATTGTAATAGAATCTGATGATAATTTTCAGAAGTGTTAATGCATACCTTCTCGACCTTCAGAAGATCTTTCTATTTTGCCTTTTTGAAGACTGTACGCCTTGGCTGGGGTAATCGCCCAGGAAAATAGGGGATCGTACAAAAGTACTTGCAGAAGTGTTATAATGACCTCTCTGTGATTACGGAGCACAACCATAGTTTCCTCGCAACTTCGCCTCAGAACACCTTCTACACCCGACACTCCCATCGCAGCTTCGATGTCTCTGGTTAATCGGAAAGGCACTGTTTCCGGGGTCGGCAACACTTTACCTTGCTCAAACGCGATACCTATCGAAATTAGTTAGCCGAATGTTGTCAATAATCCTTGCATTGAAAAGATAACGATAATTCAATGCAAGCTTTTTGAATTTTCAGTTTGTTGTAACTTCATTGTACTGGCAAATATTCAAGACTGGACGTTCATTCTATGATTTTTATTATTCTTTAATAGCGTTTTCAGCTGGTTACACTGGTGCACACCGAGTGGAACACTGGTGCAGTGTAGCGTGTTCAACTCGTACTACGATTGATCAGCACATTTTCGGTGTGGTATATTCTACTAGCACGGCAGTGCAACACTTTCATCACCGGTGCAGAAAGTGTAGCGAGCTCGTTCCGGTCCAGTGTAAAATGTTTACAAAATGGCGTCGTTGCCGGCACAAGATTGGCTGCTATCATGCTGCTACCACCAGAACCATAGGCGTAGGAAGTATAGTAAAACTTCCTACATCCATGACTAGAACATACGAAAAGGATACAAAGCTGCGCACCTGCACCACGCCGAAGTACTGATGGTGTGCACTGAAAACTCGGTCAGTACTAGCGTACACACGCAGTGTACACTTTTGTGCCCAGCTGAAAACGCTATGAAATACTACAATAATTAAAGGTTTCACGACGTTTTGAAACGTGGATTTTAATAATCAATCGTGTGAAAGGATATTTCAGGAGAAATCGATGATACTAAATCACTGGGGACCCAACTTACCAAAGTCGATATGAATTACTTCAGCCGTTGCTTTGTCGATTAGAATATTGTTCACGTGTCTGTCTCCCAAGCCCAAGATGTATCCTATTATTGAAGTCGTTGCCACACTGAGAATAGAGCATATAAATATACCTATATGTTTATGATCAGATAATTAATCAACAATTTCATTCCTAAGGAGTGAGAAGTACCTGTGCACATAGGCTAATCTTCTTTCAAACCAAATTTCAGGTGATGAGAAACTCTCTATGAAAAAGTATTGGAACACTGGATGAAGATGCTTACAGCAATCTATAAATTTTTCCAGTTTCTCTTTGTTTGATTTTTTGGCTACACCCTGCAATTATTAAAGACAAAAAAGACTAAGTGCTGGGCAATGCGTATTATATCATCTTTGCTTAAATTCATATTTTTCAGCCAAACACAAACAGAAAATTTTCTTGAATGTATCACTATTGTAAATATTTTAAGGCAGGGCTGAGCTCTCTTTGGTAAAATACAGCTACTCAATTTTCACACTATTATTATGAATTATAATTAAGATGACAATGAAATGGTTTGGATTTTCATCCTACCGCCATACGATTCCTACACTCTCTTGGTGTATAATCTTTAGGATGATATTTCCTATGAAGTCCCTCATGCCCACTAGATCCCTCGAGAATGACACTGATCGGCATTGTGTTGTCGCACCATTCTAAGATGCCGCATCTTTGAGTGAGTGGTACCACCTAGAAGACGTCAAGAAGATTAACACAATACTTTGAAAGTATTGTACTAAAATTGATTATTGCCAGTCTGGCATTCATTTCATATTCGACCATTCTGTTCTATCCGTTTATGTGGATCATTAAACAAACCTTATACGTCCTAACGTTTAGTTTTCGTTTCTTGGCTTCTTTGCTACTTCTGAGTAGCATATTCATGACAGTAAATACTTGCTGCATAACTGCATCCTGTCTCAAATCATCTTTGCCCTAAGAAATGATGCACAAAAGGTAGAAAGGTACATTACTTAGACCCTGTTTTCCTATGTAGATCTGTTAGATTAATCATTTTCATACTTGACTTTACCTTGACTAACTGACTTCTCGTTATCCCATCAGTGCCAAGACAAGTTACTTTCTTTGGTGTATTTACACCTCCAACATATTCAAAAGTATTGATATATTGTTGTACGCTAATAACTTGGTCATACTTTTTGCTCGGTTTTATATCAATCGACAATGTTGGTACCAGAGTATGCTTGAAGTTCTTGATATGCAGAATAGACTGTGCATGGTTTGGCACAGGGATCACTGAATGAAAATTTAACAATATTATATTCTGTTTAATCATATATAAATAGCTTTCTTGCTTGAGAAACTTACTTTTAGAGTTGCTCTTGGGAGTTTCAACATTGGCTAACATGATCAAAGAACATGCTAGTTTGTACATTTCCACTATAATGTGTTTGATATTAGTAGTCTTGAGCTCTTCAATGAGTTTTATTGCCCCCAGGACCCGCGGCTCACTAGTTGGCTTCTTTTTACTTTTGTAAAATTCATAATCTTTGTGTAGGTTCATCAGTGATAAGAGCACCGGTAAAGTATGGTGAGGATGTTCTAGGGCACATCTTTTTAACAGATGATATATCTGGGTTGAAAATACGTCCTCTGTATGTGTTATATGTGGTGCTAGTTGTGGCACAAGCAGGACAAATTTAAAAGACGGAAGTTCATTTAATCGTTTAAGTAGAAGTTTGTTTAACTCTTCGTGATGCGTATTATCTAGCCATAGAGATACTAGTCTGAATACCAAAAGGTTGTGATCCTCGCCTTGTTGCAGAGTAGAGATGTAATTCCTGTGAAAATGGTTGAAATCATATGAATTTAATTTACTTTATTAACTATTTTTCAAAGTTTAAAACCATTATTTACTTCAGTGCCAACAGCAAGTACATATTCTTTTCTTTTTCAATATTTTCCAACTCTGCCATATCATTACTGCTCTGTTTTCTATTTATCACTGCAGCTCGTTTCTCATCTAAGTCTTTTGAGTTCTCAAGCAATTTTTCAGCGGTCTTTTCGGAGTAAGCAATGCACTCCTTGAAGATTTCAAATTGTGGGGATCTTATGTAAGTTAGTATCTGCTGATATTGAGTATCAGCAAATTGAGCTAGCGCAGCCTGAGTATCTAACAAGTTCTTCTCGTCGTTCTTTGTTGGCTTTTTAATATTTTCACCACACTTCAGAGCAGTTAAATAATATTTCTCGATAACTTTCTGTATAAAACATAAAAAACTGTTAACTATTATTGATATAATGTTTTGAGTATCACACATTTTCATGTATTGTAAAACACAAATTTCAGTTAAGTATTTTCTTCAAAATCATTAAATGTAATGTATCATTACTTGAGGATTTTCTGATTTTGTTTCAGCCATCCAATTTCCATAGACTGTCAAAGCTTGTGTACGAATATGTGGACTTAGAGAGTGTTTAACAATCAAGTTACGTAAGAGATGTCGACCAAGTTCCTGGTCTCCGCGCATCCAAGATAACATTGCTTCTTGATATTGTAATATGTCTGCTAGTTCACCAGGTAGTTCCGACTGCTTTGCTAGACTACCTGTTCAGCAAAAAAATATTTCAATGAACTAAAGTATGCAATATACAGGGTGGCAGATCTAAAGTGTTACAGAGCAATAACACTTAAACTATTGATGATATCCAAAAATATTTCAGATGAAAGTTATATTGTTCGAGAAGGCCGTCATACTGCACCATGCTATTTTTTTTCGGTGGAGACGCTGAAGCTACATCCAGGTCAACTGCACTTTTTTAAATGGAACCATGTATTTTTTTTCCATGCCATTATTAATGACTTCAAGACAAATTCAATGACCTACAACACAAGATCATTCTAGTCACGCAAAGTATGAAAATAGTAGAAAAATTGAATCAAATCGGAATCATCACTTTCACAGGATTCACTAACTAACATCACCAGATTACTTTTTATGGGGTTTTGTCAAACTGCGGCCAAAATTTGTGGTAAAATTTCGCCACATGCTTGGCGTATTATTTCTTTCATGTCGTCAAGCGTGGTAGGTGCAACCACCATTCCGCGTTCTTTGACAAAAACCCTATAAAAAGTAATTCAGTGATGTTAGTTAGTGAATCCTTTGGTAGTGATTATTCCGATTTGATTCGATTCTTCGACTACTTTCATACTTTGCGTGATTAGAATGATCTTGTATTGTGGGTCACTGAATTCGACTCAAAGTCAGTAATAATGTCATTGAAAAAAAAAATACATGGTTCCATCTAAAAAAGTGGAGTTGACCTTGACGTAGCTTCAGCCCCTCCACCGAAAAAAAAGGTTGTTTCAATATGACGGCCTTCTTGAACAATATAACTTTCATCTGAAACATTTTTGGATATCATCAATAGAAGTGCTATTGCTCTGTAACACTTTAGATGCCCCACCCTGTATATTATGTAAAAACTGGGTGAAGTAAAATTGATGAATCATTTTCAAAGAAGTCATTTTTGAAGTTATTTTGCATACGTGATCGAAATTCTACAAACCTAATGCTCTAGCAGCCATTTGAAAGTATCCGTCTTTCTCAGATAATTCAGTTACTTGTAAATACGTATCAACGAGAGCATCTTTGATAACTTTATTATCATCTACTGCTTTAGCTTGTAACAGTATCGTTCGTTGTGATAGAATTGGTTCGATATATTCGAAGTCGTTAACTCCGATAGAATCCTGACTGCTCCATTTTTGGACTATCAAGTTATAAGTATCGGGCTCTGCGAAATATAATTCTTCAATTTCCTGCAACATTTGGAGTTGAGATAAGGCCGGATAGACTGTCTTGCAGCTCTCTGAAAAGTAATTCAATTCAAAGTTGCAGAATCCATCAGATTTATACTAGATAAAGAAAAGCAAGTAATCTCATACCCAAACTGATATTTCGTAGGGTTTTGATAACGCTAACTCGCGCATTATCCAGGCTGGATTTTAAACCGTCAGTGTCAAATTCATGGAATGATTTGAGTGCGTGATAATGAAACAGAGAATAATCGTTGCTGACTGTATTCTGAGAACCAACGCAGCTATCCTGTTGCGGATTCATCATTTCTTGAGTCGTTGGTATATTCCAATCAGACAAACGCCACGCACATTCGTAACGATAATTGCTATCTATATCTCCCTCTCCTTTATCGATGGTCTTGACAAAAGCACCCAATAAATATTGGAGGCCAGAATGTTGCAGCGCATCGAGTAAACCTATTATCAAATAAAAGAATGGGATAAAATTTGTGGAAACAGTTAATTGTTATTGTAATACGTGTCTTTCACAAAAAATACATCTTCATGTACATTTCGAATTTTTTATCACCTTTAGTAGCAGTTTTGTTGCCAAGGGACAGTTCTATATCATGAGCAAGCAGCACTTTATCCCATTTGCGAAGCTGAACGTAATGTTCTATTTTAGCAGATGGATTTTCAAAGTAGGATGAGCCGCATCCATAGATGGCATCTGGATCACCTATTTTAATGCATGCTTCTTTGAGAATCTCTTGCAAATCCCTTCCGTTTTCAGATTCAGTTTCACAAATGTAGTCGATAGTCAAATAGTCGATTGTTGGGGATTCTCTGAGAAATTTTTTGCACCATAGCTCAGCATAAAGTACCGAAGTAAAATAAGCCGAACAATACTGAGCAGCTTTTGCTATATGCAAGTAGTTTAATTCGAACTGACAATTGTCTTGAGACTGAGATCTGATGAAGTCCACAACGTTCAACATGCACTGTACCGACTTGTGATTGAAACATATATTTTTGGGCAATCCAATCGGGGATAAATTTTGTTTAAGTTCTCTGCTGTTCGAAAAATGATAATTAAAGAACAAATTTATGTTTTCGTATATCTTTGTGTTCAATTTTTTCTCGGTATTAACTACCAAGTGGATAATCCACGGTAAGATTTTTTCACAAAAAGATACGTCCGATCTACAAACTGGAATCAAATTTTTCAAGTATGAGCCATTGAAGCAATCCAAAATGTTGGATGTGATGTTTGTTATCCAATCCCTGTGGGTAGTGTTCGATTTTCCAATCCACAATTCTTGGTTGTTGTTTACGCAGTTATTGAACTTTGTCTTGTCAATTGCATTAGTATCTCTCGGTTGGCCTGACTTAATGATAAATGGTCTGATGTATTCGATTCGCAGCAGCTCTTCGGATCCTTCGATCAGAGCAGTTAAATCGTTTAGATTTTTTTTCGTGTATATTTTTTGTCCCCAAAAGGAGGCGGCGATAATGTACAATGCTTCCGAGGTAGCGGTACAAAGTTCCATATCAGGATGGATAAGAAGATTCGTTAAAAGGACAACCACTCTGTATGTGAAGAGTAGCATTGCATCTGATAATTGTTTTGAGTGATTTCTTTCAGGCTGAAGTATCATTGTGGATAAATCAGCTGGTCCTATTTCGCCTAAGCATTTTGCTGCTCTAAGTGAAATGTCCGGATCAGAGGATGTCGTCAACTTGACCAAGGCGCAAATCAATTGATGCAATATGCTGGAAGCACAATCTTCTGAAAGTATGTGCGTGGATTCAAGGTTTTGGTACATTTCTCTTAACTCTGTTTTCTTCATCGATAACTGTTGCTGTAAATGTTCAAGTTCTGTCAAGCTGCAATATTCTGTGTTCTCGCCCCTTGTGTTTAGGAAATGTTGAATTTCACTTGTCAAGTTCTGCCTGTGTTCCATTTTGTCCTTCAAACTACATTGTATTTGTCGTACTTGTTGAAAGACTTTATCCATAGGAAACGAATCTAGTCTCTCAATAGCCTGTCCCAGTACATGATTTTGCTCGGCAATAAGGAAGGTCATTATATCACAGGCATGCGTTGTTTTACCAGCTTTAACGATTGGTATCAAACTGGCCACTATCAGTCTCAAATTGAGTTTGATTTCCGTATGTCGCTTAGGTAAAATGATTTTTAGGAAATGATAAAAGTAGCTACAAGCTGCTTGAGATATAGAGTCAGAATTTTCCTTCACGAAGTAAACCATCGTGTGACAAATTTCTCTGACAACGTACGCTGACATTTCATCAAAGTAATCATGATCTATTTTTTCCAATATCATCATAGAAAAATACACGTATTGATGTAGCGCCTTCAGTTTATGCTCGACCGAATTTACTTTGTGGATACTGCATTTCAGATTCAATAAAACTTTCTGTAGTATATACTGCTTAGTAGTGGCAAGAAGATACAGCAAGGAATCTCCAGTTCCAATGATTTTATCTTCAAGGTATTTGAAACCTCGTTCGATATCTTCATGTCTTAGATGCGGTGGATCAGAGGATGGATAATTGACTGGGATGGTCAAAAATTGCATGGAATGTCCTTCATCGTGTAAACGTTTAATCATAGTGAGTATAACGCTCTCCAGATTAGCTTCGAGTAACGTAGATATTCTTTCGACCGTTTGAAATTCGTTTTGCTTCAACTTTAACTGATTGAAAACATCAGTTGCACGACAAATATCAGTGACACTAATGCCAGCAGGTGGTGAGGACGGGTTTGCAGAAATACATGGCAATATCCATGAGATAAGGCGAGGAAAACAATTCTCAATTACAATTTTAAACGGCATGCCAAGTTTATCACAAAGATTGTGCACCCCTTCCAAGTCTCCTTTCTGAATGAGAATAGGTACGACAATATCCATATACTTTTGGCAAAATTTCTGCTCAGTTGCGCATTGAGCCACGGCTACAGGAAACTGGTGCAAAGTATACGTTTTTTCTAGCCAGTTCGTCAGAAGGTAATTTAAATTATTTTCGATGAGAAAGTTAGAGTCTCCGGTCCCCAAGGACGCGCTGACTTTTTCCAAAACCTTCTTCACACTTTCGGAACGAACGTTTTTGTCTACAATAAGTTGCAGCATGAAGAGCAATGCTTCGCTGCGAAAAATAGCACTGGAAGAAATGACAACAGCAATCATGTGCAGCGCACTGGCCACTCGATTCCTCCTTTCGTCTTCTTTGATTTTATCTTTGAGTTCTCCCTGGACATGGAACAAGCAGATTATTATGTTCTTCAGTTTGGTGAAAAACTCTGTTAGCCATTGAAGATTGACATCTTTTGATGCAAATAATATATGCAAGCAGTTTCTCGCGTTGAGACGAACCGTATGAAATGGACTTTGAATATACATTAAAAGGTCTTGAACGACGGGTGATCCATGTGTCGTAGCGGAAGCATTCGGCCACTTTGTCCAAGCAAAACCGGGATCGATTTCTGCAATTGTTTCAAGACATTTGATAAAAGCTGTGTATATCATTGGCCCGTACTTATTTTTTTGAAGCGATCGGTGAAAGACGCGGAGAATGAGTAGTGAATTTTGTCGCTGTATATCGGTACCGACTGACCCTAAGTGGACCAAGAGTTTAGAGAGAATATTGAGAATATTTCTCGTAGCTTCTTCATCTTTATGCCAACGGCGACACAACTGTTGCAAAAGTTTCAACAAACTATCTATAACATTTCCCGAAAATGATGAAACCTCGCAATCGATCAATAACTCTATGACTGTTACGGCCATTCTGAAGTCGAATATTTGAGTTGAATCATAATTGTCAGGATCCAAAAGAGCTATCTGTAAATTTTGTTGCGTTTTAGACATGACTCTACCGTTTACCATGCAACAGAATGTTGCTAATACTGTACAAGCTCTCATTCTCACATTATTCAGATCTGACGAGGAGTCAGTTTTCTGAAACTTATCCTTTGCCTTAAAAAGCCTGCGTCTGTCCGACAAATCGTCCATATGTTTGATATAAGCAACACTTGTGCTGCTATCATCCATTTTTAATTCACCATCTGCTCTATTCAGATTTTCAATATTAGTTAGCAACAAAATGTTCTTTAACATATTGGCTTCGGTTGATGATTGGATAATGTCCACTGTGTCATTGTCGTAAGGTGTTTTATAGAAGAGATACAGTGCTTCCAGAATGTTCATAAGATAATTTCCTCTCAGTTTCTTTCTAGAATTTACAATTTCCTCGATTGTTAGCGATATATCTTGCAACGAATTTTTAACAATAATACCAAATGATTCGTTGATATTTGCCGGAGCTATATTCAACTGTTTTAAGTTTGAGAATAATTTGGCAATTACTGCAGTCTTTACAATGAGAAAATCCTTTGGTTCCGTTTCACTTATCAGAGTGTTTTTCTTAATCAACTTCCTTATTAGGAAATCGCGATTTTCTTTAGCATACAGAACATTGTCTTTGGCAGACTTGCAATTCGGAATACTCTTTGTATCAACTTTCCTGAATAAACTGCCTTCAAATTCTGTCATCAAGTGAGTATCTTCAATACTTGTAGGACCATATCGCAGTTTCTTGTAGCTTGAGGAATCGTCATTCTCAGATTCAGTATCTGCCCTTTCTAGCCTTGATCGATGCGGAGAATACCCAATATTGCTTTGGTTGATATTGCACCTAGATTTCAACGTTAAACCAACAAGTAATTCGCAAATGTCTTCGATAGGAAACTGAGCACTCCACTCATCTTTGGGAACAGCTAAGACCCATTCTAACAGACGTATTTTGACTGGCACATGATTATTCGATGTAAAGCCAATATCCTGAGACAACGGTCCTACAGAATCTTGTATTATGTTGTGTTTACAAAAAATCAGCAGAGTATGAACGCTCGATGTTGACCATCTGACAGTATCTTGAAGATATAAGTTCAGAAAGGCATTAGAATCAATAACTTTTTTATGGCTTATAAGAGACTGTAGAAGTTGGTGAACTTGTTCTTCGTACTTGACTGTGCTGACTGACCTGAAGCAAAGATACAATGTATGAATACAGCTTATTTCACCGGTATAGTTATTTTTTACAAATGAGATTCAAATATACCTCAAAGTAATGCTCCATATTTTTTCCCAAGTTAATTTTATCCCATTATTTTCTATCAAATTGTTTGGAAGTTTGCTTTCAAGTTGTAGCATGACTCGTCCCAGTTCCCATAATTGATCTATAATATCTTCATCTCTGCACGTATTTAGATAATCGATTAAATATTCCATTAGAGGAAGGAAATAGCTTTCCTTTATGGACTCAGGATATTGTGTCATCAACGCAATGAGAATTTGTATTGAAAGTTTGGACTCCTTAAGTGGGGTAGCAGTCAGGACATCGATCATTCCTTCAATACCTATCATAGTTCGCCTGCGTTTTAAAGGCCGTTCATAACAGCTTTCGTCCAAACGTATATTATCGTCGATGCATGTACCATCATCTTTTAATTGCCACGAGACTGTGAATGATTAATATGGCATTTCCGAGTCAGCAGAATCATACACCGAAATATATTTAAAAAAATTGTGAGCACAGAATAAAATTACCTTCGCAGGCTAGCCGAATAAAGCTTTCAGATGCAAACTCTGATTTGTAATCGTTTATAATCATACAATAAATGAGTCGCAAGATATTATTCCACTCTTCCAAATTGCAAGCACAGAAAGCATCATCGTTTTTTGATACACCTCCAGGATGGTGAACCCGGACTATGAGTAGAATCCAATCATATTTGGCAGAGCTACTATATAAATCTATTGCAGATGGTAAGACAGTCTCTCCAAATTCACAAAGGGCCAATCTACTCTCTGGACCGACGGCTTGACATACAGTGTTTGCTAGTTTGAAAGTATTTTCGGAAAGATTTCTGGAATCAGATTTTGCGTCGTTGAAGACTTTCACTGCAAAATTGAAATGTTCATTAGTTCACAGTACTGCATGATATTATATGAGTATAAAAAAGCATATTTGAGCTCAACTCTCTATAGTATTTAAAAAATGCTGTATTGAATTTTATCAGAAAAGCGAATTTTTTGTCAATAAAATTTCTTCAATTTTAAATAACAGTGGTATAGGATTAGAAATTGAAAGAGTCATTATCAGTGAGACCTGAACCTGGAGTTGAGCTTCATTGTGCTATAAATATTGTGTTAGACAATTGGTGAGCAATAACACAAATGAAAGCTATTCAAATTAGTAATAAATGAATATTTTGTATTCATGTAATACCTAAGAACGGGAAAATCTTCTTCAAGTATAGAGTAAGATGTGATTGTGTGCAACCGTGTTGTACTATCTTACATATGGCTTCCAAAATCAAACTTTTGTCAATATATGGATGTACTCTTTCATACAACGAGATGGAAAGCTTCAACAATTCCTTCCAATGAATAGATTCCATCTCGGTCTGATATTGTTTAACAGTGAGTATTTGGTTTAACAAAATAGTAAGGTAAGTTTTTTGATAATCAACGTATTTGCTTGATGAAAATATTTCAAGGACCAGCGACACTAGGTCCTCACATTTCAGGTGTATTTCTGAACTGTTTGCCTTCTTAACAGTATCCAACATAGTCATTGAGTAATTAGTCCTGTTAACAGAATCTTTGTTATCTTTGGCACGTGATGACTTTGACGTTGAAGCCAAAGCTCGCCTATCATCGACAGGCACTGATCGGTCTGCTTCCTGTATAACAAAACCGAAGATATAACACTTTTTTTGGTTTACGTTAAAGTCTGGGACAAGATTATTTTATTAATATTCAAGCAAAGATCGAACGTTCTACAATATTTTGATGTATATATTTTTTGTACAATGTAGTTTTAAGATACTTACGTTTATTAATACTTTGTGTACAGAATACATTATCGCAGTCCATTTGGTCCCCGATCCTTCTCTCTCCTTCGAATTTGCGTTAAGTTCTCTAACAGCTTCGGCGCTATCGTATAACTCTTTTAATTTTATAATACATTTCTATAAAATAAAACATTAACCACATGTTGGAAGTTTGGTGAATAATTACACACGACAGTCAGTGATACAGGTGATGACAGTACGAGATAAATGATTGCTCCTTTTATTTTATAAGATCAAATTTCTTGATAGAACTATCGTAACATCGACGTGACAGAATTGATTAAACGCTGTGCCTATTCGCACGCACGAGTCACGCAAACATTTAACCCTATTGTAAACTCAGAAAGCCGAACCTATTCTAACCCGCCACAGCCACCGGACTTGTATTTAGCACTGGGTTATGTGTTGTGGTTTTGGGAATGTGTCGGATCACAAAAGATCGAACCTATTCCAACCCTGTTGAAATCTTTGCGCGACTCTTTTAGAGTCACTCAGGCGTGCGAATAGTCACTTCCTTGATTAATAGCGGTTTCGGCTGAGGCTACACCGAGCTACACTGGTGTAGTGCAGTTATCTTCATCTTCGTTCTTTTCTATGAGGAAGAGAGAGAGACAAAGATGGCTACACTAGACCAGTGTAGCTCGGTGCAGCCCTAGCCGAAAACACTATAAATGTATGATTTTTGACTCTGTATATTATGATAGTATAATATTTTTACCGGTTGTCAATATCAAAAAGGTGAATGCAATCGGTTTGATGATTTAATAAATATCGCGAAATATTTATCTCGCCGAAAGTTTTTGCGATATTGGACATTATTATAGTATTAAGAATTATATCATTTGAAAAATACCTTCCAATCCGTAACTTTTTTGGAATCTGCGAGTGAGCAGACCTCGGAAAACGCCTGCTTGTATCGGGACATCTCGATATCTGACAGATTATAGGTTAACTACAGAACACCGAAGTGATAATCTTCAACTTAGGTGACAGGCATTGAATTCAGTTCCGCTGACCACAGTTAGAACTGATAAGAATTTATTTGTTTTTTTATTTATCCTTCACTTCAGATTTTACACCTCCTTGCCGGCTTTTGGGTCGCATTTGGTGTCGCAGCAGGTTGCGGTTTTTCGCAATTGCACCATTGGTAAATAGAAACGCGCGCGATCTTTGACCACTTGCGATTACATTCGTTTGTCTCAAACTGCGGAATGGTTTCTCTCTTCTATTAGAGGTGCGAGGTTGCAAACTTGAAGGAGAAAACAAAAGACGGCAGAAGTATTTGAATTTGAATTACCAAATTAGTCCATTGTCGCTTTTCTTTCGCGTCAATTTATTATGACGTCGAGCAGGCATTCGCGGACAAATCTAACGTCTAGCTACTAGAATTGTCACAACAAACAACCTAGACGTTCACTGAGTGGTTGTGGGCAGTTGTGGGTCACCAATTATCGATTGAGTATTGAAATACAGTGGAATGGATTGATCTAGCGATAAATTCAGAGAGTAGGGTCAACTAACAATTCATGCTTTCATCTAACTGTTTCCGGAAGTGCCTCGGGTTTGAATATTACATCCTTAATTTGAATCTGAACGCTTTCAATTCGAATAGGTCGATGCTCAGAGTAAGGATTATTTATTAATACGTATGATTGTTCTTACCTTGTTGAAGTTCTCTTAGCTGGGAATCGTCTACGTTCTGCGATGAAGTTCGTTGAGGAAATCGGAGGGTGATTTGAATTAATCGTTAATTGTTTAGAAGATGAAAGATATTTTATTTATAACTCGGAATACTTGTTTAGAAAATAACTTTCACTGAATTTAGAAAATAAATGGTTGAAGTAAAATGATCGAGATTAATAATGAATTTGAATGAATATGAATAATGAAATGATTTGAAGTCGAGCGTAATGCAAATTGTCTCTTTGAAAAATGGTAGAGTCGTCTGATGCTCGAAGCTTGTCGATGTAGCGGCCGAAAAGATGGTGAAGGCGCAGATGAGGCGAAGGCAGCGTGTGTGTTGAGACAAAGCTCCCTCAAAAGTCGTGGGTGTTTTATACGATGAGTCGGGGGTGCGGGGGTCGTAATTGGGATGCAGCATGGGTCCTGAGTTGATTGGTCTATTTCGTCTTCCCGCCTTGTGGTTGGTCCAGGGCCCAAAGTGATTACGTGGCACGCAGGATTTTATGGGTGAGCGTAGGTTGCTCATTTTTTACTCGTGTTGGTGCGTCCACGGATTCTTCGGATTTTCAACGGGCCTAGAGTCATGGGGGGGGGGGGGGGGTGTACCCAGGGGGAACTATGTCCTTCCTTGTCTTTCATGGGTCTATTCTTATCCCCCTACTGCTCAGCGTGTCTTCATGCGCCTGGTATATGCTTTAGAAAGGGTCTTGGGTTTTAACATTTGGCACATCCCTTTTTCCCTTTGTTACTTTCTTCGACTTTCCGGGTAAATTCGTTCTCCGTGATTGTAAGGGTTATTGGCTTTTATACTACTTCTTATACCTGATGTTTCTGCATTTTACTCGCTTCCCTCAAATCTCCACGTGTTCGTACTATTTTATATTTTATGGCTCTAAGTTATCTCAGTGAAACTTCTTTTAGGGGAATACAGTCATGGTTTTATAATTCCTTCTTTAGCATAATTCTTTAATGTTAGTTTCCTAACATAAAGGAATATCCTTCCTATTATAATAAAAGAATAATTAATTCTTTAATATCAATTCCTTAATGCTAACTCTCTTATACCGATTCTTTGGCAATATTTTATAAATGGTGAGTTATTAGGAACTCTTTTTTAAGTGTCTTACCGCCAAGATAGCTTTTAGTAGCTGGTCACCCTCGTTTGACAGTTATGAGATTTTCTCTCTTTCCCATTTAGCTGCATCTATAGTTTTGGTCTCTAACTTGTCCTCTTGAGTGGCATGCTTCTCTTCCTCCGGTAGTAGTGTACCTAAGCGGATACTGGACCACTTTTACTATTTTTTAAAAGTCCCGACAGCGCCTTAAGGTTCGATTTTGCAAATGTCTCGACCCGCGCCTTTATCGTGTCATAAAAATAGTAAAACCGGAAAATCAGCTTCTTAAATAAAAATTAGGTACGTAATTGGTATAATAAATTTGTCGGTAATCGATGCATCTGACACCTCGCGATAAAGCGGCGCGACCGATGTGCAACTAAGTTGCATTTGTGCATGCTCACTTCGACGCAACAAGGGCTTAGGTGCAGCAAAAATTTGATCAGACACATGAATTGTCGACAAGACAGGTTTGCTAATTGATTGATCGCAAGACAGGTTTGCTAATTGATGTGTCTCGCGGATAAAGCTGACACCTCGCGATAACGCGGCGCGACCGATGTGCAACTAAGTTGCATATCTGCATAACAACTTCGACGCAACAAGGGCTCAGGTGCAATAAAAATTTAATCAGACACATAAATTGTCGACAAGACAGGTTTGCTAATTGATTTATCGCAATAAAGTGGCGTGGCTCAGAAATAATTCAAATCTACCCGGACACCTCGCAATAAATTACATCGACGCACTCGTTAATCGTCTCTCTGAGTGAAAAGTTCGATCGAAATGGAATCGTCAAAGTGTTTGAAATTGATAAGCGTTATGGAAGACGCTTATAAGGTATTGGATCGCGCGCCGCAGAACGAAATTGCGAAATGGATCGAGTACGGGACCTGCAATATTAGACTTTTGAACAAAATTTTACGAACATTGGCTTCGACTGTAGGTGAAAAAGCACGACTTCAGACCACGATCTCGCAACTGAAATCATTGACCGAAAAATTCAAAGAGCGACAACGATGTGGTGCGGGAATCAACACGCCGAGAGTAAGTGATAGAGTGCGATGGAACGATCTGGAATCGGCCTTCCTAGGAAGGATAAGAACGGGTACAGTGGTTAATCTCAGACATGAAGACTTGCGTCCGTTTCTCGACGATTGCAAGAAACTGACCGTCATCCGGTTGAAACGTGCACTTCGAAGGGATGGGAATCTCAAAGTGAACGGAGTATTGGCGTGTAAGTTTAGGACAGTGAAAGACCGTGAAGTCCTCGAAGAAACCAAGTATTTCAACATCAGAAACGGGGTTGTACTCCCGTCAACGGATATAAAGCGGTGGTTTGATGAGAACATTACGGATAAAATGCTAGTCAGGGTAGAGGATTTGAAGGAAGGAGATTCCGAGTGGATATTGGTGGAAATTGATAATCTAGTGGTGAACATCAATCGTCTTGAATAACTTCGTATGGGGTAATGTTCCGGTGGCCTCGAATCAACGTCACACACCCTGTAATAAGATTCCTAGCCCGAGTCAATGTCTTCTAGAAGCTTCCGCGAGTTCATTTCAGAGTCTCACAGCGCCTTAAGGTTAGATTTTTTCAAAATTCCCGACTCACGCCTTCATCGTGTCATAAAAATAGTAAACCTGAAATAAGGCCGCGCGACCGATCTGCAACTGAGTTGCATTTCTCCATAATAATTTCGGTCCGACGCAACAAGGTCTCAGGTGCAACGAGAATTTCATCAGACACGTACAGTGTCAGTGTCGACTCGACAGTTAATTGGTTTGCCAATCGATTCACCGCAATAAATAGGCTCAGGTACAACGAAAATCTGCACGGACACATACATCTTCGGATTATAATTGACAGTAATATTTGAAAAATACATCGGGTTCTGGCTTGAAAATAGGTTTCGAACCACCTCCACAACTTTGCACCTGAGATATAAAAGCTTGCACTGTTTGACGATGTCCACAGTTCTACCAGTTTTCACGCTGTAATCACCCTGGCTAAAATGGCTTTCACTGCTTTCGAAACGCACGCCGCAGAATACCACACGGAAACGTGCGATGGTAACGAACATTGGGTGTTTTGTTCGAATCCTGAACCATTCGAGAAGACGCAGACCCTCACATCTTGCAACCCCAATTGCAAGCGACCAGGATCTTCTCAGGGAGATGAATCTTCTAGTCCGAAGAAACAGCGAACGCATGAAATCTATTACGGTGTGAACGCTGAATTGGAATCGTGCAGCATTTTACAAACGAAATATCAATTGAACAAAAGTTGTTCAAAGAGTTTAGAGCTGGGCGTCTTGATAAAAAGTGACCTGACAGTTGAAGTTATGGTCACTGTTGTGGACAACGTCAAGAATAAGAAACCGGTTTTCGATCGCAGCATGTGGGAAAATTTGATGTCACATCGAGAACTTTTGAGGAAATGGTTAGCAACCGGATTTTTACCTCAATCGCGGAATCAACATGCCATTCATCTCGATGCCCAAGCAGATGTTGCAGTGAAATGCTGTAAATTCTACGACAAAAGAGCTGTGATTCTCGCGTCACTATCCAATCACCAGCTTGCGAAAAGTACAAACCAGATTTGGCTCGAGAATAACAGTTGACATAGAGAACGCGTTTAGGTTTGCTAATTGATGTGTCTCGCGATTAAAGCTGACACCTCGCGATAAAGCGGCGCGACCGATGTGCAACTAAGTTGCATTTGTGCATGCTCACTTCGACGCAACAAGGGCTCAGGTGCAATAAAAATTTGATCAGACACATGAATTGTCGACAAGACAGGTTTGCTAATTGAACACCTATGTGTAAGGTGTTGATAGACGACGTCGACTTATTCCATAAAATGATACTGGCTGCCGATGAAAATCGTCTTCACATGCACAATCTCGGTGGACTTTACAACCGAATCGAATTTAACTATATGTAAACCGTACCTTGTCTCATCATTTTATCATGCTTGAAACAAAATCATCACAGATGTGAATTGCTGTTGTGATAATTTGAATCCCATCTACATCCGAATTCCTTGTGACCGTTTGGTCGCTTGCACTGTAATTGTAACTAGTTTATTTCTGAAGGGCTCGAGCTATCCTATTTCACGATTAATCCATTTTATTATGATGAACCAAATATCGATATTATGCAGGAATGCAACTTAGTTGCACATCGATCGCACCACTTTATTGCGAGGTGTCCGGGTAGATTTGAGTTATTTCTGAGCCACGCCACTTTATTGCGATAAATCAATTAGCAAACCTGTCTTGTCGACAATTCATGTGTCTGATCAAATTTTTATTGCACCTGAGCCCTTGTTGCGTCGAAGTTGTTATGCAGATATGCAACTTAGTTGCACATCGGTCGCGCCGCGTTATCGCGAGGTGTCAGCTTTATCCGCGAGACACATCAATTAGCAAACCTGTCTTGCGATCAATCAATTAGCAAACCTGTCTTGTCGACAATTCATGTGTCTGATCAAATTTTTATTGCACCTGAGCCCTTGTTGCGTCGAAGTGAGCATGCACAAATGCAACTTAGTTGCACATCGGTCGCGCCGCTTTATCGCGAGGTGTCAGCTTTAATCGCGAGACACATCAATTAGCAAACCTAAACGCGTTCTCTATGTCAACTGTTATTCTCGAGCCAAATCTGGTTTGTACTTTTCGCAAGCTGGTGATTGGATAGTGACGCGAGAATCACAGCTCTTTTGTCGTAGAATTTACAGCATTTCACTGCAACATCTGCTTGGGCATCGAGATGAATGGCATGTTGATTCCGCGATTGAGGTAAAAATCCGGTTGCTAACCATTTCCTCAAAAGTTCTCGATGTGACATCAAATTTTCCCACATGCTGCGATCGAAAACCGGTTTCTTATTCTTGACGTTGTCCACAACAGTGACCATAACTTCAACTGTCAGGTCACTTTTTATCAAGACGCCCAGCTCTAAACTCTTTGAACAACTTTTGTTCAATTGATATTTCGTTTGTAAAATGCTGCACGATTCCAATTCAGCGTTCACACCGTAATAGATTTCATGCGTTCGCTGTTTCTTCGGACTAGAAGATTCATCTCCCTGAGAAGATCCTGGTCGCTTGCAATTGGGGTTGCAAGATGTGAGGGTCTGCGTCTTCTCGAATGGTTCAGGATTCGAACAAAACACCCAATGTTCGTTACCATCGCACGTTTCCGTGTGGTATTCTGCGGCGTGCGTTTCGAAAGCAGTGAAAGCCATTTTAGCCAGGGTGATTACAGCGTGAAAACTGGTAGAACTGTGGACATCGTCAAACAGTGCAAGCTTTTATATCTCAGGTGCAAAGTTGTGGAGGTGGTTCGAAACCTATTTTCAAGCCAGAACCCGATGTATTTTTCAAATATTACTGTCAATTATAATCCGAAGATGTATGTGTCCGTGCAGATTTTCGTTGTACCTGAGCCTATTTATTGCGGTGAATCGATTGGCAAACCAATTAACTGTCGAGTCGACACTGACACTGTACGTGTCTGATGAAATTCTCGTTGCACCTGAGACCTTGTTGCGTCGGACCGAAATTATTATGGAGAAATGCAACTCAGTTGCAGATCGGTCGCGCGGCCTTATTTCAGGTTTACTATTTTTATGACACGATGAAGGCGTGAGTCGGGAATTTTGAAAAAATCTAACCTTAAGGCGCTGTGAGACTCTGAAATGAACTCGCGGAAGCTTCTAGAAGACATTGACTCGGGCTAGGAATCTTATTACAGGGTGTGTGACGTTGATTCGAGGCCACCGGAACATTACCCCATACGAAGTTATTCAAGACGATTGATGTTCACCACTAGATTATCAATTTCCACCAATATCCACTCGGAATCTCCTTCCTTCAAATCCTCTACCCTGACTAGCATTTTATCCGTAATGTTCTCATCAAACCACCGCTTTATATCCGTTGACGGGAGTACAACCCCGTTTCTGATGTTGAAATACTTGGTTTCTTCGAGGACTTCACGGTCTTTCACTGTCCTAAACTTACACGCCAATACTCCGTTCACTTTGAGATTCCCATCCCTTCGAAGTGCACGTTTCAACCGGATGACGGTCAGTTTCTTGCAATCGTCGAGAAACGGACGCAAGTCTTCATGTCTGAGATTAACCACTGTACCCGTTCTTATCCTTCCTAGGAAGGCCGATTCCAGATCGTTCCATCGCACTCTATCACTTACTCTCGGCGTGTTGATTCCCGCACCACATCGTTGTCGCTCTTTGAATTTTTCGGTCAATGATTTCAGTTGCGAGATCGTGGTCTGAAGTCGTGCTTTTTCACCTACAGTCGAAGCCAATGTTCGTAAAATTTTGTTCAAAAGTCTAATATTGCAGGTCCCGTACTCGATCCATTTCGCAATTTCGTTCTGCGGCGCGCGATCCAATACCTTATAAGCGTCTTCCATAACGCTTATCAATTTCAAACACTTTGACGATTCCATTTCGATCGAACTTTTCACTCAGAGAGACGATTAACGAGTGCGTCGATGTAATTTATTGCGAGGTGTCCGGGTAGATTTGAATTATTTCTGAGCCACGCCACTTTATTGCGATAAATCAATTAGCAAACCTGTCTTGTCGACAATTTATGTGTCTGATTAAATTTTTATTGCACCTGAGCCCTTGTTGCGTCGAAGTTGTTATGCAGAAATGCAACTTAGTTGCACATCGGTCGCGCCGCTTTATCGCGAGGTGTCAGCTTTATCCGCGAGACACATCAATTAGCAAACCTGTCTTGCGATCAATCAATTAGCAAACCTGTCTTGTCGACAATTCATGTGTCTGATCAAATTTTTGCTGCACCTGAGCCCTTGTTGCGTCGAAGTGAGCATGCACAAATGCAACTTAGTTGCACATCGGTCGCGCCGCTTTATCGCGAGGTGTCAGATGCATCGATTACCGACAAATTTATTATACCAATTACGTACCTAATTCTTATTTAAAAAGCTGATTTTCCGGTTTTACTATTTTTATGATACGATAAAGGCGCGGGTCGAGACTTTTGCAAAATCGAACCTTGAGGCGCTGTCGGGACTTTTAAAAAATAGTAAAAGTGGTCCAGTATCCGCTTAGGTACACTACTTCCGGTCTTAGGTTTTCGACCTGTCCGTATTATTTATTAAGTCACAGGGTGGTATCCGACGCCAGACTTTTCAAGCGTTTTGGTCGTCAAAATATTTGGAGAGTTGACAGAATGACGGTTTAAGGTTGGCCTTTTTAACGTCGTCGTATGAGGTCTAATGATATAGGATAAAATGATACCGTAATATGAAAATGGTTTTCTTGAATGGGTATTTGTTTATAGTTTTTGTTGATGAACAGCTTTTGATTATAGGATTTTCGTGATGGTAAATGAATGAAATATTTGGGTATTTGAGTGTAGTTTCATAAATTGATAGATTCATATATGAGAGAATATAAGGTAGTAATTTTGATTATCTGAATACGATATGAATCGATAGTTAGCGAATTGATAAAGTGAGTATATGATATAAAATAAAATAGTAGATGATTATGAATATAATATCAACCACAAAAGCACCTTTGGTGCAAAAACCTTTCGCCAAGTGCAATAATGTTGAAAATGCCCACTGAAAAAAAGGATTGGAATCAGATACAGTTGCCAAGTACATGTCTTCTGTAGACCAAAAGTTCACAACAGAAAAAAGGAAAATTAAATAGCATTGTGCTCGTTCACTCGCAAAAAAAAACAAAAAAATGCAAACAAAAAAATAAATTTGCAGTACGTGTTACTTGGCGGGCCAATATTTCAATTACTCGGATTATCAACATGGTTGTTCTCTCGTACTCGTCTACGAAGGCCCGCCAAGTACCACTACCTCCAAATTTATTTTTTTCTTTGCATTTTTTTTTTTTTTTTCGAGTGAACGAGCACAAGACTATTTAATTTTCAGTTTTCTGTTGCAAACTTTTGGTCTATAACAGAAGACATGTACTTGGCAACTGTATCTGATTCCAATCCTTTTTTTTTCAGTAGGCATTTTCAACATTATTGCACTTGGCGAAAGGTTTTTGCACCAAAGGTGCTTTTGTGGTTGATTTCACTACTTTTTGTACAATTTTGTATTATATACACGTATGCTATTAGTTTTCTGTAAGCCTTTAATTTTTGTGGACAGATAATTAAATATAAATATAAATTCCGCTCTTTACGCCAATCTCCGTCGTAGGGGCTCTCGGCGATATCTATCATATTTACTCATGTATCTTGTTATTAGTAACAATAAAAGTAATATAATTGATAGTAAGAAAATTTGTAAAAAAAAATTTAGGAAATGGTATTTCCCACCCAATGTATCATCAGTCAGGGTACCTATCGAACTACTTTCTCCGAATCTGTTATCGCGGCCATGGTTGGTCAAGAAAACCCCCGGATCAGCCTTCCAACCTGCGGAATTCTGTCGTGAGGCGTGAGCGAAGCCTAGTGTGCTCAGCACGAGACTATGACCTACGCTTCTGGTGGATTGACGAATTCTGTAAGGCCCCAGGAGAAATATCGCATAGTTCTGGCGAGCGAGACTTCAACGTGAGTCCAGCGTCAGGGGGTTCTAAAGGAAGGCGGTAATAGGAGGGGTATTAGCAGCGGCAGGTGTAGGATAGATCTCTCCTATCACACGTTCGTCAAAAACCTGTCGTTTAGCGACCACTTAGAGCTCCGATATGCCACGTGATCTACGCTAATCTGAAGGACGAGCTGGTGGAAGAAAAACAAAGACTATATAAGAAGGACACATTGGCTGTTCAGCCTATTCTTCGCTCCAGTCTACGCTACGCATCCTAGCAGCCTCTAGCAACGTGTATCGTACCTCATCGAGTATCGCATATCGCACATCGTATCGCTATCGTATCGAGTATTATTTAAAATAGTGTTGTGTTATCTTCTGAGGCAACTCAAGGTAAGGTCTTGATTCTTTCTGTATAAGGGCACGAGGTAGTTCTGATAAAAGTCTGGTCTGTTAATTTGGTTTTTGAGCTAAGAAGCTCGTTTTTGGTCTTTGGTTTATGGATAATTTATCGAACAACCTCGAGTCTGGCTGAGTTACGTAGACCTTTTATTGTTTTTGGCTATAATCTATCGCCTATATCGCTTCTCGTATGGCTATTGCTTATTTAGTATGGTAAAGTTATCTTATGCATGAAATATTGTAGAAAATCCTTTTCCTGGAGTACCCTGAGCGAAGATATCCGCGAAGGCTTAGGCCTCGCGTTACAGTTAATTTGTTATAATTTAGTATGGTCAATTTTGTATAATTTATTTCCGTTTGTAAAATTCAGTAAGGTGCTGTAAAATCTAGTACAGCTTTTGGATAATTTAGTATCGCAACTATCGATATCGTTCCGAATTAATTTGTTATCGTCGAACCTGTAATTCACGTTTTTCGAACGACCGCGTGTGGTCTCTATTTGACAGTAGATCTCGAAATATCGTAAGTGTATGGCCAGCGTGGCTAATTAATTAGTAGGGAACCTGTATCGTTTGTTACCGATTTCAGTGTTTAACATCTTGGAGTAATGCATTGATCTTAGGCTGTGTTATGGAATAACTTTGCATTTGGGTACGAATAGTATCGCTCTGTGATACCAAGTCTAGAGTCTATAAGTCAAATCGTTTTATATCGAGTCAACTCTGACATACGTATCGTAAAAGAGTAAATTCTGTCCTGAACAGTTAGGTAATCTCTATACTAACAAACTAGTTCAAAATATCGCCAATTCTGTATCGATTCTGTCCAATTTATTCAATTTCGTGATAAATAATTGATTGATGTGACCTCATTATCTTCAAACAACTAATATTATTTTATCTGGTGTACCCTGCCCCTCTATCTAAGGCTTCTGTATCTGAGCAAGTCGAGTTGTCGCTCGTCGCATTTCCGTAAGTTTTTGGTTTATAGTAATTTGTTGTATGGTATCGTAATTTGGTAAGGAAACGACGCAGTAGCGTCTGGCGCCCAACATTTAATAAGTTCTGCAGTATCGTAATTATCACGGGAAAGCGCCGAATTGTGACGGAGCAAAAGGTTTTCCTCTCCTGAATAAAAAAAACTGCGTTACAGTATATAGAATAATAACATAATGATATAATATAATATGATGGCCTCGTAATCAACGAGTATACGATTATCGAACGGGTTCGTAATAAGTTGGATATATAGAAGGTTAATATAAAATGATTCATAATATAGTATAACTTATAGTCATAAGGTTAGAACACGACATTGTATAATTAATGGTACTATTAAGGCCTATTCAGACCAGCCGGAACCTACCGGAACGGAAGCGAACGGAAAAGAACAGAACAGAAGTGATCGGAAGCGTGTGGAAGTCTGTGGAAGCAATCAGAAGGTTTCAATCGTACGCGTCAGGGGCGAACGATATTCATTTAGTCACTGCAGCAGTCAGTTTTGTAGAATATACGATAAATGACTAAATGAATATCGTTCGCCCCTGACGCGTACGATTGAAAACTTCTGATTGCTTCCACGGACTTCCACACGCTTCCGATCACTTCTGTTCCGTTCTTTTCTGTTCTCTTCCGTTCCGGTAGGTTCCGGCTGGTCTGAACAGGCCTTCATTCTGCTGATCGATTCGTGAGTGTGATATTTGGTTATTACTATTCGGTGTGGTTAGTATCGTTCTGAAGTATAGTTTCAAATATGAGATAGATAAGTTGCTCGGCGCGGTTTGTCTCGTGACCTTATTGTCCTTGGTATAACATATAGCGTTCTAAGGCAGAGGTTGGGCCTTCAGTAGAGTCGTGTATGTGTGCATGTGTCTGTGTAGACAAGGAGGCGTGTTTTTTTTTTTTTTTTTTAACTCCTTTTTCTGTGGCTTATACAAGGAGGCGTGTTATATGTCGTCCCTAGACTAAGGGTGCCGTCCCATGTAGGCCCGATCGCCGGAATCCGGAATCACGGAACGGAATGGACGGAAAAGTCACTAAAATCCGTGTTCCGCTAATTTCATTCCGTCGTATTTCTACGGAATGGTGGGTCCGTCCGGAACCCGCAATTCATTAGCAGGAGTCACCAGAAGTAGGTTATCCACAGCAAAGGGAGCTTTCCATCTACAGCCAAAAATCGACGCAGTCAGACACACAGCAATATGATTGGCTGGAGCGAACGGAAAAGACCAATCGTTTAGCTGTGTGTCTGAGTCTGTTGATTTTTGGCTGTAGATGGAAAGCTCCCAAAGAGTCTTTGATTTACAGTGCGATTATTAATCATGAGTACTAATATACTTTAGAATTCATGATTAAATTTGTTCAACAGGTGTAAACAGGTGTCTTTCTAGAATTTACAGGGTTATGTTCATGTAGGTTCCGTGTTCCGTTCCGTCTATTTGCATCTTCTTGTGTCCCATGTACCCAAATTCCGGAACGGAGTGCCGGAGGTTCAGCTTTTATTTCATGAAATAATTAATTATAGTTACAGAATTTGATCTTATATAGAAGCTAATTAGATAAATTATATATAATAATACAAGAGCTCTATCTAAACAGACAAATGTAGCCAAATAGCACAAATATAAATCGGCTCCGTTCCGTCATTCCGTGCAATTTTGGTACATGGGACGGTAGGGTGCTTCAAAACCTGGAACCGACTCGGAAATCCACTAGATTTCGTCTGCGTTCCGTTCCGTGATTCCGGACTCCGGCGATCTGGGCCTACATGGGACGGCACCCTAAACGGCCGTAGACGGAAGGGGGGGTATAGGGTTCCGCCATCTTGACCAACCCACTCATAGTGCCATCTGTCAGAACTCTCGTCAGAAAATGAACGATTTTACTTTGCTTTGACAAACAAGTTACGTTTATACAGTGGTTTATACACACGTATAAACATTGATGTCACAAATCAGCGGCAGATGGTGTTACAAGTGAGGGGGTCAAAATGGCGTAACCAATCAGAGTCAAGCTTACCCCTTCCGTCTCACAGCTAGCCCCCCGCGTCACTATTCGCAGTTAACACTTCGTCCGTATAAACTCCGTGATAATACTAGGTGTATTCTTTTGACTGTGTGATCAGTGGATCAGTGATCACTGTGGTAAGTAATCACATGTGATTATGATTAGTTGAAAAGAAAAACCTACGTTTGCGATAGTAGCGCTTAAGGGGAATGCACGGAACAAAGCAGAACATAACCTTAGAATAATGCAGCGGGCGATTTTATATTGCGACGACATAACCTGATTTCGAAGCCATATTTGAAATTTTAACGGTTTCGCGGTCAAAATTCAGATCACATACCAAGTGATCCCATAAAATATGCGATTACTTCGTGCTTGTGGTGGGGGAAGTGATACGATCAAAATAACAACTCTCACGTGATCACGATCACTTTGATCAGTGATCACAGAGTCAAAAGAATACACCTACTATTACTCCGTGATAATACTAGGTCCATGATTATACCATATTCAAGATTTAGCCTATAGAGCCGGCACATAGCACGCCTCCTTGACTATACAGACGAATGCGCACACGTACTACACGACTCCACCCTGGCCCAACCTCCCCTCAGAATGCTATGCCTATGTTATACCAAGAACAAAAAGGTCACGAGATGAACCGCGCCGAGCGCGACTTATTTACTTCATATTTAAAACTATTATACTTCAAAACGATACTAACCGTACCAAATAACCAAATATCACACTCACGAATGGATTAGCAGAATGATAGTACCATTAATTATACAATGTCGTGTTTTAACCTTATAACTATATATATCCTTAGTTATACTATATTATTAATCATTTTATATTAACCTTCTATATAACCAATTTATTACGAACCCGTTTGATAATCGCATACTCATTGAATACGAGACTACCATGTTATATTATATCATTATGTTATTATTCTATATACTCAGTTATGACTCATTTATTCCACATTCTATAATCTTTACAAATACTATAACGATATACTATAATCATATATCCGTTCAAGATTCAATTACTACATTATACTCCTTCGTATTTACTCTTTTATATTGGGGGATTCCAGCTCATCTCGACCATCTTCCAGACCTGACCCCCTCGGATTCGAGTGAAACTTTTTTTTTTTGTTTCACTCAAGGTCCAAATTGAAACCTCAATTTTCTTCAGAATTTTTCGAGCCCTCGTCTTGGAAGCGTAAATAGTGGAAATTTGCCATTTTATGAAATCCCAGAAGTTTTGAATGATGATATCTTGGGATTGGAGAGTGATATCAATAAAAACAAGGTAGTCAATAGATTTGTCTTAAGTTTCAACTTTTTGAAAAAGAATATTTTAGAATTTCGCGATACCGTCCCGGCTGCCGAAAACTTATTCAAAAGCGAAAAACTGATGTTTCGATAATTCGGGAATTTTTTTTATTCCGAAAATTCCACGGAGAAAGACAAATTTTTGAGGCACACAACGAAGATGGAGACGTCAATGGTTCAGAAGCTATGATCTTTTCAGTTTCTAAAAGTGTGCGAAACTGAGAATTTTCAGCGACAAATACCTACCTATCTCGTCGGCTGTTTCTTTTTTTTCGTTTCATTCAAATAGAATTGACTCCTCATTTAAAGAACTGTACCCCATAAATTGGGAAAAGAATGGAACAGCCGATGAGGAGGGTATTTGTCGCTTTATATTCTCAGTTTCGCACACTACCAGAAACTGAAAAAAATCATAACTTTTGAACCATTGGGGTCTCCATATTTGTTATTCGCCTCAAAAATTTATCTTGCACCATAGAATTTTGGGAAAAAAAAATAAAAACGAAGAAAAATGCCCGAATCATCGAAACATCAATTTTTTGCTTTCAAATGAATTTCTAGCGGCCGGGACGGTATCGCGAAATTCCGGAATATTTTTCTCAGAAAGTTGAATTCAAGACGAATATTTCGACCACCTTTCTGGGATTTCATAAGATGGCAAATTTCCACTATTTATGCCCTCGAGACGGGGGCTCGAAAAATTCAGAAAAAATTGAGGTTTCGATTTGGACCTTGAGTGTAGCAAAAAAAAAAGGTCTCACTCGAATCCGAGGGGGTCAGGTCTGGAAGATGGTCGAGATGAGCTGGAATCCCCCATCACTTGATCTCATTATAATACTATATACTTCTACATGTCACCCATTAAGGCATTATTATTCTCAATCATTATGTTACGTTATATCAATTTACGAATTATCAATTTATATTATATTCCTATACTCGAATAATCAATTTACTACTTTATATTATATTATCTTCTTTCATATATTCATATTATTAATTCCCCAACTATCAATTTATATTATATTCATATATTCAGATAATCAAATTACTACTTTATATTCTCTGATATATCAAAAAGTATCAATTTACTAAGTTACATTCGTATACCCAAACATTTAATTCATTTACCACCACGAAATCCTATAGACAAAAGCTGTTAATCAATAAAAACCTACAAATTAAATACCCATTCATATATATTATCATATTTATCCTATATCATTGATCCTCGTACGACGCAACGCTGAGGAGTCCAACACACTGAAATATAATAATACTGGAACGCGCGCCGACCATTCTGTACCATTAGAAGCAGTGTATAGAGAGAGATAGCTCGCTAGTAGGATCTTTGTCATTGTCTTACTGAATTGCGACTACGCACATGAAGTATCGTACAGCATCTGGAATAAGTGTGTCAGTTACTGCATTCAGGTGATTCTTCGCTCACTTACGTATTGTTAAATCAAAGTCTTGGACGGAACTGTATTACTGTACCAACAAAGACGGGGATACTACCAGCGCCGCTTTGAAGCTATCTCTTTCTATACGGGCCGAAGCCGTCAGCGCGCGTTCCAGTATTATTATTATATTTCAGTGGTCCAACCTTAAACCGTCATTCTGTTACCTCCCCAAATATTTCAACCCCATACTTTTTGATTTTAACGACCAAGGCACTCGAGAAGTCTGCGGCGTCGGATTATACCGCCCTACCCTTTTCAAAACATAGGTATACCGCAGACACATGAAGACACGCTGAGCAGTAGGAAGACGAGGATAGACCTGCGGAAAACAAGGAAGGATATAGTTCCACATGGATGCATCACCACAACCATAAGGCGGCCAGTCTACGGCCACCCACACAACTCCAAGGTCCGTCGAATTCCAAGAAACTCATGGACGCACCACCACAATAAGAAGACTACGAGCAGTCTACGCTCACCCATACAATCCTACGTAGCACGTATCCATTTTTTTGGCCCTGGACCAACCACAAGACAGAAAGGACCCCACGTGACAAAATGTCCCAATCAACTTAGGACCCACGCAGCATCCCAATTACGAACCCCCGCACCCCGATCCATCATATATAAAACACCCACAACTCCTTAGGGAGCGGCCTTTCTTTTCTTCTTCATTCTTCATCGTCCTCTTCTGCTGCTTCACCATTTTTTCGGCCGCTACACGTAATCTACAAGCTTCGAGCATCGGACGAATCTACCATTTCTCAAAGACACAATTTGCATCTCCTAATCTCGTTCGAAAAAGACACATTTCGATTATTATCCGAGCCCGGGCGTCGAAAACGCAAAAAAGGCCAACGTTGCGCGAATTCTATTTCAATTCCGAACACATACGTCCAAAAACATCTTCGTTTCTTGCAAAAATAGAGTAGGAGATGGTTTTTACATTCGAATAATGTAAAAACCATCTCTAGACTCTATTTTTCATTCGAATAATGTAAAATGCATCTCTAGACTCTATTTTTGCAAGAAACGAACATGTTTTTGGACGTTATGTGTTCGGAATTGAAATAGAATTCGCGCGACGATCGCCTTTTTTGCGTTTTCGATGGATAATAATCGAAATGTGTCTTTTTCGAACAAAAGGAGGTGGGCTACTAGGGATGGGCCTGTGATTGGAGCGACTCCAAGATAAAAGTCCGAATTTTTTTTATAGCATTGTCGAGACTTTCGTACATGCGTATGCGAAGTTTCCAGGAGATTTATCGTACAGTTTCCGAAATATTAATTATTAGAGTTGGTGAATTAATCACACGTTGACGACAAAATCTGCCTGTCCTCTCATATATCGATTTTTTTATGCTACTTAGAGCCAAGACACGCGTGAAAATAACTGATGGTTGCGCTCGTTGAATCTTCGTGATCAATAAGGCAGCTTGAATTGGAAACCTTACTGCGATAATAAGCAATAAATTTAGAAATAAAGTTACGAAAATCCGAAATATTCGGAGAGCAAGACTTCTCGTGACGTAACAGCAACCATCTTACTCGAGGTGTGGCAACGCCGGATTCCCGCGCAAATTTGAATCGTCCATCGGATATTTGCAACGCTAATTAAAAATATGAATGTACGAAGCCGTAAATTTTTTAATGGATTTTAAAAGGTCTTTCGTCAATATTTACTTAAAGTTCTTTTATGTATAGCCAAAGCACCTCAATTTTTCTGCCGACATGTATACAACGCATCTCTATATAAACTCAGCATGAAAGAAGCGTCATATAAAATGAACGTTTCTTTTTATATCTGCAAATATTGTGAAAATAGGGAAAGGGCAAAATAATATAACAAGCTGTAAAATAAGCGTGTCGCTTCGTTTTGCTTCCGATACCTTCATTTCACTTCCGATACGTTCTTTTTTCTTCCGATACCTTCGCTCGTTTCGGTTCGTTTCGGCATGGTACGCGTTGACTTTAATGCGACGATGCCAAACGTCGACGATATGGCGGACTACTGAAGTCGAGTAGATTATTACGTTTTTTCCATATTATAAAAATAATAAGAAACTCAAAATTCAATACTTAACAAATATTTCTCGAAAAATAGGCTATGTACATATATCTAAACCGTAGCGGTATTGCGGCGCAAAATAGACTCTAAGTTTACTAGCATGTTCATCACCGCGTCTTTGCTTAAGGTGCTTCCCTACCCAATTCTTTACCCACCTTAATAATGAACCACTTTATTTTGTACTTTCCCCTTGCTATTATACTCTTTATTTTGAATAAGCAATAGATAAGTGACGTACGTCACACGGGAGGAATGATAATTGATGCATTTTCATCTACTAAAGAATTTGCGACCACCTCTTCAGGTCAGATGTTCTCCTGATACCAGGAGGATCTTCGCTTAAGATCTCCGTAACTATTTTTCAGGCTTAGAATGATTGTAAGTCGATAAATCCTCCTGGTATCCGGAGAACATCTGACCCGAGGAGATGTTCTAAAATTTTTGGTGGGGGAAAGGAGTGCCTATCGGAATAGGCATGCATACGCTGCTTCATGCACGTCGCTATACAGAACATCTGGACTAGCATTTTTGTCTTAAGAGTTAGAATAATTTGAAGTCGAAAAATGCTCCTGGTATCAGGAGAACATCTGACCCGAAGAGGTGTTCTGAAATTTTAGGTGGGGGAAAGGAGCGCCTATCGATGCAGTTATCTATACTAGAATTTTTAAGAGTTAGAATAATTTTAAGTCGAAAATTGCTCCTAGTATCAGGAGAACATCTGACCCGAGGAGGTGGTCGAAAATTTTTTAGTAATTGAAAATGCATTAACTCTCAATTTCTGCTCCTTCTGTGTGGCGTACGGTATTTTACCTATCGCTTATCTTAAATGAAGAGTAGTAGGAAGGGGAAAGTGGAAAATAATGAAGCAATAATTGATTATTGGTATATGGAATTTATTGTGGTGGCATTGATACAATATTACTCATTATCGCAGTTATGTATAATCTGTAATTGTTTCTTGAAAAGAAATATGGTACCATGCATCGCAAATAAATCTCTTCACTTGCTTCCTTGCATACAGGCTAGCAAGTTTGGAGTATTTCTTATGAGGTGGTTGTCATAACTGTATTTTGTTGACACGGCCCTTATCCGAAGAGCTTATAGAGATAGAGTAGGATATGCATAGGAGCCTACGTAAGTGGGGGCACGAGTTGATGGTCGCAATGGTCGCAAGTGGTCACCGAGTCGGTGAGAGTCGCGAAGAGTCGCGTCTGGTGCTGCGGACCTCAATGCGATGTTGCCTCTCATTTCAATCTCGTAGATTTCGCGTGGGATCAAAGGCAGCTAAAGAGTCGATTTTTACTTTTCATCACCTATGTTTATATAAGAAAAGTATAGGTTTCGTTCGGAAAGTGACTTTTGCTAATTTCAACGAATCTTTAAGTTTCCGACCTTAGAGCATAGGTATATACCTGGAGGGAGCATGTCGTATCTTTTCCCATAAATTCACTTCCAATTTTATATGTGTATATTATTACTTTTATTCTTTTACTTTTCATTTTTTATATTTCCAAATCAAAATGATGTGTTTTCGAATGAAAAAAAAAATAACGAAGAGAAAAACCGACAAAAAAAAACAAACAGAAACCATTTTATAAAGAAATGCAAATAACAAAATGTTGATTGTGTGTAAACTTGATAGTATTGCGAGTAATTGCATTGGTTTGTAAAGTCATGAGAAATACTGCGAAAAACCCCATCGTTTTCGTATTTTTTATTTTCTTACAATCAAGAATACCCTACGATGTATTTTTGCCGAACTGATTAGGTTAGTGATGCCTCAATTCAGCGTCTCATTACATGAGTAATTTGTCGACATCAAAATGAATTCAATGACTTTGATGTAAAATGTAGTTAAAATAACATTACAAATGTAATGGACAATGGAAAAAATGTATTACAATTTTCACAACCCTGATTGGCGTTAATCCTTTGGACCCTCTAATCAGTGCTTTGGGCATTCCGCGCCAACTGCCAAGCGTGAAAAATGGCAATATCGCCAGCAGCGCGACAGACGCGAGTACGCGACTCTTCGCGACTTTCAGCGACTCGGCCGTCGGCACACGGCCACTAGCGACCATTGCGACCATTAACTAGACGTGCCCCTAGACTGCGTCGGTCGCCAAACAACAACTGTAATGGCGTCGAAAGGCGTCATGTCATGGCGTCCTAAATTACGCCGAGAATGCCCGCAGGGTGGCGCTGCGCGCAGCGCCGCCAGCGCCTCTTCAGTTGGCTCAAATCACTAAATTAGCCTCACGCCCCACTGTATAGAGTTGCGGGCCCCTGCCCTAGACGCGCCCAAGATTTTTTTTTTAACTCTTTTTTTCTAAGGCTTAATTAATGCGCCCAAGATAAGAACTACGACTATAGGTTTGTTCGCCTTAACTCACACTTTCTACACTTTTCTTTCTTTTTTTTTTTTCTGTAAATAGTGTAGCTAAGGCGTACAAACCTTATAGTATACCTATGGACTGCTATTCCCTATCCCAAGCCTGTAGAGGCTCATGTACCCGAAATGTGACGCGACGTCACGAGGTAACGGCTGATTTTGCTACTACGATCGGTTGCGTGTGTTACTTAGGTGTGACGCATCGGTTGTGTTACGTGGGTGTTTCTCAACATCTACGTAACACGCCAACCATGCGTCACACCTGCCTAACACACGCAACCGATCGTAGCATCAAAATCAGCCGTTACCTCGTGACGTCGCGTCACATCTTGGGTACACGCCTGAAGTTAGCGGTTAGCATTCCATAGGTATTATAGTCAAAGGAACTACGAGATTAGCATTAGGTTTGTTCCTCAGCTTACACTTTCTACACTTCTCTTACACTTTTTACACTCGCCCAATAGGAGATGTAAATTTCTAGTGAAAAGTGTGAAATCTAGCAAAGTGTAAAAGGTGTAGCTAAGACGAACAAACCTATTCGTGTTACATTATATGAACCTAGATTGGTTCAGGAGATAAGCCGAGGCTATGTTCCTTTATTGACTGCAAGTACTGGCTGCGTTGTTTGATGCGTTCCGATATAAGGTGGAAGCACACAAAAGTCCATAAGCCATAAGTAGAAAGCAGAAGACATAGCGCATGCGCATCACTTCGCTTTCACTGCAGATCCTTATCTATGGTTATGCATTCTGCTCATGGCTTATGCACTTCTGTGTGCTTCCACCTATACGCTCACAGCGCGCTGCGAAATACCAATGACGTCATAAAATCCCTATACTCGATGACGTAGTTCGAGCTGTGAGTACTGTCGCCAGAGAGGTAAGGCAACCGCAGTAAACCAATATGGCGGCGGGTCAAAACATTGCGTTGTCAACCAGTGCTACAACCTCAAAAAAATAGAAAAAACATTGACAATTAGCCGTACATAAAATTAAATTAAAAAATGAACGAATATTTAATCGTAGAAAATACGATGAATTTCAATGAGTAATTACGATATTATCATATTACGATATTACTTACCAATTCTAACCTCACGTCGGCATTGTCGTTGTCGAGCGATCGGAGCGACACTTCACGGTTTACCGCAGACACGAAACACCCCGTTCCGTTATGCAGTACTGCCAACACCCAAATCTATTTCGGAACATACTTTGCTGTATGATGCGAAGTACTGCCAGTACTTGCAGCGGGCGATAAGAAGACATACAAAGGAAGGAGAAAGAGAGAGCTAGTACTTGCAGTCAGAAAAGGAACATAGCCCGAAAGTTAAAAAAAAAAAAACCCTAGATTGGTTCGAATTAAGCCTTAAAAGGAGTTAAAAAAAAAAAAAACCTATATTGGTTTTGTTTTCATTCAGAGGTGACGTCACGCCGATAGTGCATGTTGCATGAGATAGGTTTCGGAATACCCGCTTACACTTCCGCGAGATAACAGATAATTTGCATCCACCTACTCCCACCACGGTTCTGACAGACGTTGTTATTGTGTCAGTCACCGTCGGAACAGATTTATTTCTAGATAATTGTTCACTTATTCCTCAAATTACAAATATTAACGAACTAACATCACTCGGAAGCCTCCCAATGGAACGTAATTTAGAGAAGACTATGGACAACGTGTAAGCTGTGCAATAAAATTCCTAAAATTTAGGTTATACACACATATACAATACAGTATATTACACGCATATAATATACAATAACGTTTTTCACTCACAGTACGAACGTCGAAGGCGTAATTGGCTGCATTTTGGCTGATCGGCAGGGTCTATGTTTAGGAGGTAACATACAACAAATTGATATTCGATCTATAAAAGTTATAATACTGTTCATTGATGTGTTAAATTGATCTTATCTCTAGCCAAGGGTAGCGCCTCTGGTGAAAGCGCAGGTCTAATAGCAGCAATTGCCGACGAGGTGGCAAAATTAGAACCTGAATCCCAGGCACCCGTCATTGCCTTAGAAAGTGACAACCGGTGCGTTTTGAAGTTAACGTTACTATGTATTTTTACGAGATCAATCATCTTTCACAGAATCTGTATCCCATAATTTGATTATAATTTCAGGCAATGCATCATTCAGCGCCAAGGACCAATAGTCGGGGCAATTTACAAAGCCATCTCACCTTAAAATATGATCATATTGAAATAAATACTTATCTATGATTTTCCCTTCGATGGATTTCAATTGAAAACTTATGTAGCATGTACCTGATTTATCTCAAATTCTTCGAGCAATTATTCTCTGCAGCAATGCAACAAAATTGACTAAAGAGTATTCCAATTTATTTGAGCATATTTCAGGTACAGATTTACCCATTTGCAGGTTTTATATTTGTATCTATAAAACTTGCAAAATGGTAACAATGACGGGATAAGGTTGATTTCAAATGAAGATAATTTTATTTCGTTCTATTCACACGTATTTGTACATCATAAATTTTATATTATAAATAATAAATAATGATTCATTGGTCAGTCAGTTTTCCTCTGTTTATTTCGCCTGTCACGCCATTTATTCATGCCGAGTTGAATCAAGTCTTGATGCTCATAAAACCATGATGCCATTACAAGCGAGAACATTATTATTCCAATGATTAAATGGATTAATTTTTCATCGGGAAAGAAGTATGCCTGTAAATATGAGAAAGCATGGCTTAGCTTCTCTATAAAGAATATCTCTGAATATCTCTGAATCTCTATGAAGAATATCTCTGAATTTTTCTATTAACTGACGACTCCGTCTAATATGATCAGCTTTGCAATCTCACCTGTGATGCTTTAGTAACAATGGCTGCGAGTATCAAGCATCCAACGAAGATTGGCTTTGGTACAAGTCCTAATAAAGGTGTATATTTGGTATCTTCGTGTCTTCTTTGAATGAATCTTGTTGAATGTAAGATTCTCAAAGCCATGTTTACACAGTTTCCAAAGATAAAGCCAACTGGTCCGAGCCAAGAAACCAGAAAGTATGACACCACTAGGAATGCTACAGACTCATAGATCATAATATAATTATTTCTGTCGATGGTTCTGCTGTCTGCAGTGGCATTGGTATAACACTCTGTAACTCCGTTTATTCCTAACAATAATACTGCAAGGCAATGTGATCTCAGTAATAATACGGGTAAATATGTTGTCAGCTTTGACCCTCCATACAAAAAGAGTAATAGCGATGAATAAGATTGACCGAAGACAAGAACAACCAATCCAATTGATGTTACAACTGAGCACAGTTGCATCAGGACTGTAACACTCTCCTGCACTTTCACCTAAAATATAAATGAAGATTTTTGTCAAGTTATAGAAGATGAAGTATACTTCTGAATTACTTTCAATCGAAATGTCTAATGGGAAAATGAGGCAGTGAATTAGTTACTACATTTTCATTCAAAGAGATGTACGATGTCAAATGAATGATTTAACGAAGAATCAAACTATTCGTTTTACCACATTTTGATCAGCTATTGGCTTGTCCCTCTTGACCATCTGCGTAAAATAAAAGTAGCCACTATCCTCTATTGGACGGAATATGAATCTGGCTGCTAGAGAGCCCAGATTGTTAACAATTTCATATGTACCCTTGAATAGAAAAGAATGTTTCCTGTATTAAGCAGTGAATCGACCATTAACACCATTTAAAGCCTGTTATTCAAATACCTGTTCTGCGAATGTTAAAATAGGCATAATAGTCATAATCAATCTTTCACCCTCGGTCAAAATTTGTTTTAAAACTCCTTGTCGAAAAAAGCTCCAGGTCAGTATGGATAATTTTTTGTCTAGCAGCGAACCCTGCGAATTCAAATATTGTATAAAATCGATGATAGGTATGAGTGTACACGGATTCACGCTGAATAGACAAAAATTTTACCGAGTTATCTAATTGCCCTGGTAAAAAATCTCTTATTGATTTGAACGGAAATTCTGTTGTAACAGACTCATCGACACCATCTCTTACTGAAAATTTCTGCTTATCTTTCGATATGTTTAATTTGGTAATGTAAAAATGGAAGTAAGCATAGTGGCTTATGGTGTAAAAAATTGCTGCAACAAGTTGTGCCACGCCAAAGGCGAACAATGCATTCTCTGGTTGGTAGAGTATCAGAGGCACAAAAGTAAGAGTACGAATTGCTATCATAATTGTATCTAGAATGACCTGTAAGCAAATAAATCGTCTATAAATCTGCTAGCTGGTAGGTAAGTAATTTAACACAATAGAGAAAGGGTAATGCTCTTACTTTAAGTCTCACAAACAAAAAAGCGCTTGCGACTAGCTGAACAATCAACGAAGAAAGTTCAATAATGCAGGAAACGGCTACTGCCAAGACCGCGAATGTGTAGTATGGTGGCAATGTCTCAGATGGCAATAATATGAACAACCATGTATATCCAAAAAGTAGTGACATGAGTACACATATTGGAACACTAAAAAATGGTTGAAAATTATCAAATAAAGTCTTAGGGGACTCGACTAGCAGATTGATAGTGGAAGGTGATCAGTTCTCAGAAATGTTAAGACAGAATCGTTTGATAACAACGACTGTTAATTTCGAGTAAAGAACTAACGTCACCCATAACAAATTAACAACTTGTGCCCAGTTGTGTTCAGCCGTGTTTGTCAAACATGCTTTCATGAATGGTTCACGTGACAGAAATAGAATCATAGATTCTAGTAGCAGAAGCCTGACATTCATTACGCCAAGCACAGCTTGGCCTACGTGTCGTACGACAAACGCATTCAGAACAAACGTCACGCAGCGACATAGTATCTGAAATAATTTAACAATCTAATCACCATGTTTTTCAATTGATATTAAAAATGTGGCGGATAGGGCATCACCTCAAGGGTTTTAATTTAAAAATAGAAAATTAATTTACATAGTTTTTCTCTAGCATAAGTTGAGATTGGAAAATTTGTTGAATAATTAATCTTATCGAACGGTTCATTAATTTATTATGATAAGTATAATTAATTGGTTTGAAGTTGAGTATTAAAGTGACAGTATGGTGCAGCTGACACATGGCAAAAGTTATTATTAGATTTAAATAATGCAATGACAACATTACCTGAAATATAATATTAAAAGATGCATTTTCTAAGCTACTCTTCAATATATTGGGTGCCATTTCAACTCGTACTTTGAACTAACAATAAATTTAAATTTTACGATACGTAGTCTGTTTTTTTTTTAGGTTATGTAAGAGATGAGATACTCAAAATAAACATGAAATCATTTACTGTTATTGAAAAATAATTTATTTTTTTTTGTTAACCTATCGGTACGAATAATAATAACGCGTCTGTCGGGAAGCCTTTCATACTGACAGGTAATATTCTTTCAAATAACAAGCAGTTATGCCATTATTTGACACTTCCATATTTCTAGTCGTCTGCACACAGCTGCTTCGCCGTTCGCGCGTGGAGTCACACGCATTCGTGTGCATGTACGAAAACGCATGTGCCAATGTGATTGGAAATAAGAAATAATCCCAAATTACTAAAAATCGTGTTATTTGAATGGAAAAGTTCAAAGGCTTTGAGGCAGCACTTAGAACTGAGATAGGAACCTGGGGTTTAAAATACAATTATAATCCTTATGATTAAGTTTGTACTAGTTTTATTTATATAATTTGCATTACATTAGCTCAATTGTTAATGTATTCGGTTTATTTACTAAGAAATAATAACATCGTTAATAATATCGACGCAATCAATTATGAATAACGTTTGTCAATTGTAAAATGTAAACGTTGAATAAATAGTTTACAATTAAGCATCGTCGTCATTATCGCTTATTTGCATGCTCATGGCGGCTGTGCTATGATGAAATGTACGTTTGTTCGAGAACCCGGTAGGAGGCTGGCACTCATACATCTTTCGATTTTCCATATAACGACGATAATTATTTTCGCGTTTACGGCGTTGTTCTTCAGCTTGCTGTCGCATTTTTTCAGGATTCACGTGGGTAGTGACCATGTGCCTTGTCAATGAACTCATGAACTTGTAAGTGATGCCGCACACGTCACAAGACAGCGCTTCGTCATTTGCTCCCTGCTAATAATTTACATCGATAGATTTAGATATTATATTCCAAAAAAATTTCTGATTCTGTTATTAAATTCATCTAATTTCTCTCTATCAGAGGTATTATATGAATTTTTTTATCATGTATATTTGAAATGGTAAACAACTGTTGGTAGATACCTGCTGATGTACCATCATATGACGTTGCAAATTATTAAGACGATTGAATTCCCGTCCACAAACCTCGCAATCGAATTTCCGTTCAGGATCGTGGTTTTTCTTGTGTAAAGCCAAGTCAGTGGAGTGCATAAACGCTTTGTGGCAAATGTCGCATGTATGAGTTCGTTGTTCTCCATTCAAATGTGATTGTTCGTGTTTTGCGAGGCTTGATTTATCCAGGAAACGACGACCACAGTAGATACAAGGTAGCGGACGCGACTGAGGATTGTGCAGAATAAGATGACGTCGTAAAGCACTCGAACTAGGAAATGTCTTGTGGCATTCGAGGCACTGAAATGATTTCTCGCCTGTATGTGTTTTTCGATGACGAATCAATGCATTTTGATCCTGACACCTGGAAATTATTAAATTAGTGTAAAAATTTCTGATTTCACTTTTTTGAATAACTCACTAATTTGTCAAAGTCTGTTTTTTTTTTTTTTTTCAATTAATGAAAAATGGACACAAGGAATTCCCACATGAAATTGATTACCTTTTTGGACACATATCGCAGAGATGATTTCTGCTAGTGATTTCTTCCTCTCTGGCATGTTTCAGTCTGTTGTGTCTAAGTAACTGAAACGAGGTTTTAAATGATTTATTGCATATTTCACACTTGAGATTGTCTGTTGTTGGAATGATAACTTGTGTCCTCTTTTGCCCATTCTCGTCTTCGGAGATGATTAAAGATATTGTCACAGTGTTATCCTCATTGTCTATCTCTTGTATTGTTGACACTGGCACTACCGCAGTCTAGAAAGTAACGGTAAGTACCAAGTACACCGATTAACATACCAGCTACAATAATGCTACAATTTCAATTCAAATCGCATACTGCCAACTTAGATATAAAATATAATATTCAGTATCAGCTTCCAACAAAAAAAAAGGTCAATACTTTAGTCGTAGGTCCGGATACATAATCAACTCCAGGTATCAGTACAGCACCGCCTTCGGGCTGTCTCGGGTTACTTGCTTGTTGAATTTGATCTCGACTGTCTTGATCGTCGCTGCTGTTCTCAGCTATAGCATAATTTCCGTCGGCTGTTAAGTAAACAGGTTGCAATTTTCCGCTATCATCCTTGAAGTAAAGCTGCCCGTCTTCATCCTCGTGGAGAAATATTTGCTCCTGAAAATGATCAAATTAATTAGAACATTCAGCCAAATTCAATTGGATGAAGTGAATTATGTAGTTTCATTAAAGCACAGCTCAGTATTATGCATATTACAGTTATACCTGCGACTCTTCCTCTCTATCGTCAATTTCTGCATCTTCCCTGTTACTATCTCTAGTAGTATCTTGATCACCAATAATAATGTTGTTGTATTGATAGTGGTCACCATCGCCAGCCGAGTCCCCAACATACATGGTTTCCATATCCTCATTTTCATAGTAAATAGTTGCCTCAGCTTGGTTTTCCTCAAGTTGCTCCATCTGTAATAAACATAATTCATAGTCTAACGATTTATATGATGAAAAAATTAGCAGAGGTTTCTCACCTTTATAAAGCGTGAATTTGCGAACCGTTCCCCTTGATTGTGTCTTACCGAAGTAGTATTATGCTTTTTAGAGCCGAGAACAGTGTAGACTAAATTGTTTTCAGCATTTTTAACAATTTCATGTTGAGAATCTGCGTTCTCTTCATTTTGTGAACACGATTGATCATCCTCGTACCCTACAATCGATTCTTGTTCCTCCTCGTCCCAATATTCGTTAGTATTTTCATCAGCGCTCGACTGTTGGCGCGTTAATTTTTCTTGGTTTCGTGACCTGCTAGATTGAGAGATAGACCCATGATTTGAACTTGGCAAATGTTTCTTACCATTCTGTGTCATGTGTCTTTCCTCTCTATCCAATTGATTACTCGATGTATTTTTTGAGCTACGAATTTGAGATACACCATCAGCTTTCACATGTTGACCATGATCAAACTCGTCGTCTTCCCAATCCTCGTCAACGTCATACTTGTAAACAACTTGTTTACTCCTTTCATTATCACTTCCGTTCTTAAAGTGATTTTTCAATTGTTTTTTAATATACTCAGATCTGGATTGAGATATTTTAACATCCGAATCCGATATATGTTTTGAAGACTTTTCAGAACTCTGTACTTCCCCGTCTTCTAGTACATTTTGGTCGATATTTCCCGCCTCTTCAAGGTTCAAACTCATATGTTCATCAATTTCATGGTCCTCAGCTATCTGGGCTTCTTCGGCTTCCTCAGCTTCTTCCTCAGCTTCTTCTTCGACCTCTTCGATTTCTTCAATTTCTTCAATTTCCTCTATTATCTCAACTATTTCTTCGACTTCCTCGTTTTCACCGTCCTCAATAACGTCTGATTCGAAAATAATTTCATCGCCGGAAGTTGCCTGTTTCAGTATCTCGGCCAGCTCTTTACTGTCCGCTTCAATTGTCTCTACCTCCATTGCGCGATGTGCTTACCTACAAAGGTTCGTTGTTAATTGTGTCAAAGAAGTTTAAAATCTCTTAACTTTCCCAGATTTTGTAGAGAAAAAAAAAAAAAAAAGAAAAAATCACCTATAAATCGTTATACACTCCAAGTCCAGCGCGGAGCACTGACGATATATGTTGCTACTTGCTAGTGAAGTGTGTATTGTGTCATTATATCAGATTATGAAGAAACTACAATGAGATATTTAATATGTGTAAGAGATACATGTAAAACAGATTGGTTAATTCCTACTGATTACAATAGTGGCTTTCCACATTTATATTTACTAAATAATATACAGGGCATGTTGCATATGGAAATACGGCCCAGGGAGGGGCCAGAGTATTGTGAAAAATGAAAGTATGAATTTATAAAAGGTCTGTGAAAATTGTGCAGGTGTAATAACTCCATAAACAAAAGAGAAACTTCTGTTTTAAACAAATGTTTATTTCCGAACCCGGTTTTCGCCCGTCGGTACGAAACTGGCGTCTATTTATCAACGGATAACAAGATGGCTAGAGTGCCTCCGCACAGTTAGATTGAAATAAGATTTTAACCAACAGTTTACAAGTACCTTTGAAAATGTTCATACAGTTATGAATAACATACCTAATTCTATCTCGGGATGAATATTGGCAGCCTAATAACAACCAGAATAGTTTAAAAGTCACTATTTACTCGGTCGATACGCGTCAGTATGCCTTTCTCCACAGAGTAAGAATCGCCATCTTGTTTAACAAGTGTACCCTGCAAGCCGACCAAAGCCGACGCCAAACTGCGTGTTTGGCGGTCAATTCAGGGGCCTTCCTACCATCTTTAGCCACGTATCAAAGTCACCTGAAAGAATATACCGGAGGGGGCGAAATCCTGCGCTCCTTAACCAATCAGGAAATGTATTGTGATCACTGATCGCCATTCAGGAAAACAGTTCTTAACCTTACAGTCAGTCGGTCAGGTTAAACTGTCAGAATAATTGTCTAAATCTAAAACTAAGGCATAATAATAAGCACACCCAGTTTATATAGTGCCCGAATATGTGGATATATTTGTTTTTGGCTTTACTTGGAAAAGTCACTTTGGTCTCTGCATCAAATGGCTTTGACTTCGGCGATACATTGGCTCTTATTTTGGGGCTATTTCTGAGTATAATGGGTTTCTTCGCATGTATGGGCGCTTATGCGCGTAAAAAAAGTCTCGATACTCTCTAGGTGATTGTTGATTATTATTATTTTATAGTTAATTATTAGATCTATCAACATTTTTGATGCATTCTCTAATCTTATTTTTCCAGATTCTTGAAGATGAGAAACTCTACGTGAATTCGTCGGTGCGCTTGGAGCATGTATAAACTCTTAATACTAACGCTACAGAAATTATTCACGATAAAAATACTAACATAATATTATGAACGTCAATCGTGAAATTTAAACTTGAAAACTGCAATGATATGAGATTTTAATTGATCTGGTTGTAAAAATAATGTAAATTTCTCAGAGCCATGCTTATTATTTGAATAAAATTTTATAGTTTAATATTTTATATCACCTGCCTGATAGAAGCCTATAGTTATAATTATGTCTTCAAATAAATGTACTATAATGATAAGAAAAAACGACAATTTTATATATTTGAATAAAGTGAATAAATATTTATAAAAAAACGAAAGTTTCATATTTTGTTTTTTGTTTTTTCTCGTTATTTTAAGATTTTTTTATTCAATTTCTTGCGTTGTAGAATTACAACTGATACGAGATTATATCATTTAGCACAGACACTTTATTATAGCGTACTTGCGAAAGCACAACCGTTACAATAGTATGGTATGATGTAGTTATTATTGTGCTCTCGTTTTATATTTACTTTACAATAGTTGATAATCTATGGACTGTAGTCTGTGGATAGGGCACAAAAAATGAAAAAAAAAAAAAACAAAAACAAAAGCACATTACAGTCAATAAACACAATTTGAGAAAACTGAATTGATCAACATTCACAAAGAACCTATAATTTGGCTTGATATAATATAACGGATGAATGAATACCGTCAATTCAAAATTCTTTTGTGAGATTGAATGCTATAATTTCATTATATAGAAATGATGTTGTTTGTGAATATAAATCAAATGATTTGGCTATGGAATATGGCTGGTAGGGTGAAACAACTGAAATACGGATTGATGTATAGTATAAAGCAATAATCGTATCGCATATTATCTGCTCTTTTAAAACAATGCAACAATAATAAATATAATAATTAATATAAGCTAAATCATAGTGAATTAGTATTAAGGTGATATTTTTCTGTCTAGGATGATCATCGTGTATGCTTTATTATTTATATTAGCTGTTTTTAATAACCCGTTGAAATCAGTCTGTATATAATGTGTATAGGGAGTAGAGTCGATTGTTTTTATGGGTATGAACATGTTTATAAACTTATGCTTAAAGACTAAGTAGAAGGAACTGTGGCTTTTAAGATGTATTTGGTATAATATACAGGGTGTCTTTCAATTAGTCGTACAATCCTTTATGGGGCGATTCCTCTTTGAATTGGAGAACGATTTTCCACAGCGAAATCTTTGTCAGAGCAATAGTTCTCCAGCAATAGCAAAAATCGTTTTCTATTTCAACGAGGAATCGCCCTATATAGGTTTGTACGACTAATTGAAAGACACCCTGTATATCTCGTAAGCTATTACACAAGCTAAAGATAAGCCAATACATGTATTTCATGTCTCTGATGATAGTATATTTAACTATCTTTTGATACCAATCCAATACATCAGTTCACAAGAAATAACAGTAAACTATAGACAAAAGCAATATTTATTGACAAACACGCCTACCAGCCCTTTTAAAAGTCTCAACACTCGTCACAGTCATCAAAGTCTTTACTTTTCTTCATGTATTCATTTCAATATGTTTTTATAAATTTATTAGGACCTACATTTGTCGTAGCTTCCACCTGCTCATTTTTACACACACCACTTTCGACGAGAAAATTTCTTTTTGTTTTTGGCTTTCTTGACTATTTAACGATGGAAGTGATTATATACCAACAAACATGGCAATTAGAGATTCACAAATATCTGCAGCGCATGTAAATTTTTTTTTAATCCTCCTTAGATATCTACTTTTTATACTATGAGGGATAACGAGAAGAAATGATTAAATGCATTGAAGCAGTTGCATGAATCATTTTTCTTTTCTATAACAAAATCATTTTCATACTTCTGGCAATTATTTGTTAATTTGGGAATTAGTTTATTCTAGATGAATTCCATGATAAATTTCTACGATCAAATCAAATTATAATATGTGTGTAAATGAATATTCATCAATTGCAAGAAGAAACATTTTTTAAATTGTTAATATTGAATTTCAATCCATCTGAGTCAATTATTCAATATGAATACGAATATTTGTCCCTTCAAAACAGCATTCAAGTAGACAAAAATATATCAATTCATTATCCATGTGCAGGGGTTTGTGAACCTCAATCACTAAGATTATGGACCTGTAGATTAGGAAATCTCTAAAACATTTTTCTTTTTATTTATATAACGTTATACTAACAAAACATATAAATATACGTATAATGTATGTATGTCGTGTAGTATGTGTATGCTTCATTCATGCGCCAATTCTAGCTCTCTAATTGTTTCATAGAATTAAAATAATATTATGGTATTTTACAAATTGCATCTCTTTTCTTTGATAATAATAATATATCTAATAATATGTAATCACATACTTAAAAATATTTACAGACACAATAGAAGAATGAGAGTTTTGAAGAATTAAGTTTGAAGGTAAAATTAAACAGCCATGGGGTTCGGAGACAACGAGTTGTTAGATTCAATTAGAAACTGGGCAAATTATACAATATGTAATAAGATTCAAATTCATTGACAGACTTTTCAAGTACACCGCTATTATTACTACGCTACTATACACATAAAAGTGCTTCAGTTTAACAATTTTTTTTTTCTTTTCTTATTTTTTCTTTTTTCTTTCGCTGTAACAAATACTTTGTTTGGATTTATAAAATAACTACAAACTGATAATGTCTTTAAACATTTTCGATTGAAAATCACCTGCCCTAAGCTGTTAGTATCTTCCGTCACACCCAATACCTTACAACTGCTATAATACCGGTATATGAAATATTTAGTTATCAAAACATCAAAATATTAATTCTCATACACCGATATTTTTTTTTTTTTAACTAACATTTCGTTCCTTAAATCACCGATTTTTGTTTTACCTAATCAGTCTTTGTGAATTAACTTGCTCGACGCTGCATCAGACCTCTAACTAGAAACTTCCCATCCGGCACAAGAGACATTAATTTACATTTATTTAGTAAGTTATTTAGAAAATGAGTTTTTTTTTTTGTTGCCTAATCATTAATTCAATTTTAATAATAATTAATATTTTGATAAAATCCATTTATTCAATTGGATTACGCTTATCCTAATTAATTTATTACATAGTTACTGTACAACTCAGTTTGTTTCTTAGTTTTCAATGTTATTGATTCTTATATATTTTATTTTATTTATTTATTTTTTTTTTTTGTTTTCTTTCATTATATTATAATCAAGATATTAGTTTTGTTACGACTCAAGATTTAAGCTTCGTGTTGAATATTTTTGGCAAGCAATAGAGTGCATTGTTATAATAAAATGAAATCAAAATTTGGTATATTTCCAGATACATGTTATACACATGTATGTACTAGACGTCAAATAGTTTTGCTGCAATTAAATTTGGTAGTTATTCAAATCATAGATATAATATACATTAGATAATTGTGTCTTTTGCAAAGTACACAGGAATACGAGATGAATGATGAAGAATTGGCAGTGCCATCAATTTTTCAAATTCACCACATACTTTGCATTCCTGTTATCTTTTTACTAAATTAATAATGAAATATACATACAGCTACCAGACTCTTGAGTAAAATATGTTAATAAATTAGGCTGGCTGATAGTCAAAATTAACGAAAATAAACGAGCTATTCAATTAATATTTATCTAATAGACCGATTAAGTTCTAATAATAACTAGAGAAAGTTTCAGATCAAAGCAGACAGCTTAGCCTTGAAGAAACATATCAATCGAGTCCCCTACATATAAAGATATGTTTTCACAAGCCTCACAAGGTTTAGGTACAGAGGCACATTGTTCAGATATACTCCGTTACCTATACCAGAGCATTGTAAAAGAATAACGTTCATCGTAGTAGTTCTCTTTCGATTGCTTATTCCTGAATATTCTGAAGATCTGCGAAAGCGCAAGTCTAAAATTTGTGAAATTGCTAAGAATTTTCATACTAAAGAACATTGAAATACATACGTATGTTCACTTGAGATATTGAGCACTGATTTTTTTACGGCTTATACTTGTGAATGAGCAATTGAATTCTGAAACCTATCATAAGTATTCATTAATAACAAATAACTATGTACTTCATTATCATCAATATAATAATGAGAAAATTCAATTGCCTAATGAAGATTAATTAAATCCAATTCTAATCTGGATATAAATTAACGAAAACAGCTCATGCATAAGCTATTTTCGATTGTCTAATTAATTTTCATACATACTTAGCTTGAAAGAAATATGAATTTAAACGCGAATAATTTATCTTGAAGTTACAGTGGTCTATTTTTGATGAGATATATCATTCTAATCTCTATATATACTGCAACTTCTTCTAATCAACAAACTTCCTATTGCTAATAGAGAGGAAGATTGCTTGTAGCGAGGGATACATTGATAAATATATTATGTGGAAAGTCTGTAAATTTAGTAATTTAATACTGCATTTGTTATACCATAAATATTCATTCACTTTTTAGAGCAAACGTTTCGATTTATAGATTGCAGAGTTTCTTGGTAGTATTTCCATTACTCTTCATAGTATTATCCGATGAAAATTGACAATAAGCAATACTCGGCCAGAAGCAAAGCCGAATTTGGATCAGCTTTCGCGTATTTGAGTAATTATTTTAACAGGAATAATTTGTTCAGTCAACACATAACATTTGCAATTTACTTGAAACTTTGCGACCTAATTTAAATATCTATCTATACCAATGCCCAGCCTCCGTCAAGCTTCATGGCGTTCATTAAATTTTCTATATAATTAGACAATATTTTCAGGTTCATGTTATCCCTTATTTCTTGGTACTTGTAGAGTATTAAGGTATATAGACCGAGGTAGGAGTTTTCTTAGGAATTTTCTCAAACTTCGCTCAAATATAGATCCTATTGAAACTGACAACTTTGCCTTATGAGCCAAAAAAAGTTGACGTCTGTGAAAAAAGATATTCTACTGCAAAATTTTTCGGTTTCCCCATATAACGCAATGTAAATTCTCGTGATTTCGAGATTTTTCTCGAATTCTTGAAAAATTTTTTCAAGATTTTCTCTAAAAAAATTCTCAATGAGAGTTTGAACAATTATTGAAAATTTTTATAAAGAAAATCTTAAGAAAATTTTTCGAGAATTCGAGAAAAATCTCGAAATCACGAGAATTGACACTGTGTTATATGGGGGAACCAGATAATTTTGCAGTAGAATATCTTTTTTCACAGACGCCAACTTTTTTTGGCTCATAGGGAAAAGTTGTCAGTTTCAATATAATCTATATTTGAGTGAAGTTTGCAAAAATTCCTAAGAAAACTCCCACCTTGCTCCATATACCTTAAAAAGCCTATGCAGGGTAATGTAAAAATTAAAAAAGTATCTTAAAATATAAGGAACGGACTAATCGAAATAACAATATTAAATTACATTATTAATATTGATATTAATAGTGGGACGCATGCCACATCACTGCATATATACTCAGCAGGGATTTGATAAAATGATTTTGCGTTATTCTGCAGTGTGCCGAATAGTATTTTATTCTTCGAACTCAAACCATAAACAATCAGTCAATTTTAAATTATTCATTTCATATGAATTGACAAATGAGAAATTATTTAATAATGGATTTGTTCGATGCTCTGGATTATTTTATTATTAAGAGCTCAATTATACTACTGTATCATCAAAAGTGAAGCTATTTGTATTTGAGACGCAACATCTTCTGATTTATAAAACCAAATGTCTACATGAAACTTTTATTTTATATAATATTTTATAAAACACTGAATTAGTTTTCAAAAAGCTTCAATTTAAACATCTTACAGGCTTATGGATAAGATAAATATTATTAGTTGTGGATATGAGAATTGCTTTGGGTATCTTTAAATGAAGTGATTACATTACCGATTTTTTTCATTTTATGAGAATTCGATATCGTAAATTGCTAATTTTAGGAATAGAGTTGACTGATCACGTTCTAAAATAGAACTCTGCACACTGTAAGATATAACGCATATGAAACTTCAACTAGATAAATATAAATAATAATACGAGGAAGTAGTAAATCTTCAAAACTACTACACACTGAAAATGAAAACAATAGATGTTGAAGTAATAGATAGGATGATATAGGCAGTAGTTAATTAATAACACGTTATTCATTCAATTATTAAGAATCGCTAAAAATACATTAAAGCATAACAGTGACTATATCAATCATATTTTTCTTTAACATAGATCATTTATTTATACTTTATGTATGCCACGTCGAAGCTGCTCTTCAAATATAAGTCTTTTAACATTCATACCAGAGACTGCAGTGACTAATTATCTCGACAAGCTTAAATACGCTATCCACGGCATATCAAACTTATTCTTAGCGTGATGATTTCTGGTGATATATTGAGAAAAAAAAAGGAAATATTACTCACCCCCATTTCCCGCATAGACTTATTTCATATTTTCAAGGCTACTAATTTTGACCACGAATTAATACTTATATAAATGCTGTTTTTCATACTGTTTCAACAAACTATTATGAGACAATGTCTCTGGTATTAACGTTTAGTGAAGCTAACTTCTCAGGCAGGAATTCTCTGATTATATTCCAACCCCTCAGAATTATTCTAAACATCATCTTTCTCAATACATAATTACGCGTATACACATATTTTCACAAGCGAAATGAATACACATACATAGGCACAAAACAACCAGCATGTAACGTTGTATTTGCTCACACACCTACGTCGTGTTTAGTGCAATATTGCATATTAACATTGTATCGTAATAATAGTTTATATTGGGTAGTAATAATAATAATAATAATAATAATAATAATAATAATAATAATAATAATAATAATATTATTAATAATAATAATAATAATAGTAATAATAATGATGATGATGATGATGATGATGATGATGATGATAATATATTATATCGTGATAATATTCAAAAGCAAATATTAAGATTCTATAAATTGACGGTGAAGAACAGATATTTTATATTACTGGTCGGGTTGCACAGTCGTGTTGTATTCTGAACAATGCTGGGGTTCACCGGGCGGCGTACCATTATGTGAATTACCCAAATGTGGGGTGGCGGGTGTAGCGGGTTGAGAGTGAGGACTGCTAGTAGGTGCGTAGATCAATCGATAGCCTGCTGGTAGGAAGAATCCACCGTGTGGCGTGTATCCAAATGTTTGAAAATTTGCCAAAGTTGGTCCCTGATGATAGTGTAGATAACCACTATTGGCCGTTGAACCAGATATAGGTGTGGGAGCTACCAGAGTACTAGATGTAGGCCCAGTGATATTGGCCCCATCTGGGATAATTGGTGCGAATTGATAACGCGTAGGATTTAAAGTTGTTGGACCATTTGTAGAGCCGATTGTTTCTAACGTTTCGCTAACGTTCGTCGCACTGGTATAATTACTTGAATTTTGTGGAATATTCTGCATATTTTCAGGAGGCATAACTGGGATGGGGATAACGTAAGCATGAGGGATATTAGCAGCTTGTTGATGAGACTGCGGCGCTTGTTTCAGTTTCTGCATAGCCAGTCGCAATGTTTCTTCAGTATCCGGTGACTGACCAGGCATTCTCTGTAACGGTGTCTGAGGTGCTGTACTAAACATTAAATAATCTTCCATTCCAGTCGGTCGTGTTTGCCCTGAAAGATAGTCAATTGTAAGGTTAGCGGTGATATTCAAAATGCAACCTATTGTTGCAGGACTGCATCGCCCGATAAAAGTGAATACTCATATTAAGCAGAGTAATTTCAAAGGCAAATCTACTGCTCTTATTTTAAGTACAAGGACAGTTTCCCATTTCATGCCCCCATCACTGTAATTTTATGATTTTTCTGACCCAGTAGGGCTTACAATTGTAGTACCTGTAGATCGAGAATACATCGATACCTAGACAGTTTCAATCCAGATTATCAAAGTTACTAGGCTCTTGTTAGCCCCTCTGAACTAAAATAATAACTTAACATTTTATTGAAAGATAATACTAACCAGCAACTGTTGTGGCAACTGTGTGATAGAGTAGTGGATGATGTTGGTGCTGATGCAAAGCGGCCTGTTGCTGCTGTTGAATCAACAGTTGCAATTGTTGCTGCTGGAACCTTTCCAATTCCTCCCTGTGTCGGCGCTGTAGAGTTTCTAACTCCATTGTTTGCCTGTTTAAAAGATAAATGATGATGCATCCGCTTACCTTAGTATGCGAACTTTAGATTGTAGCATGTAGATAGGCAAGGTAAAGGCATACCTTTTTATAAGAAGCTGATATTCCTCGCTAGGTGTCAATGCTTGTGTCTTTTCATCTTTTTCAGACTGAAATTTTAATGATATATGAATCTCACATTGTAAAAAGCCGTTGTTTTCATATTACATTTAAATCACATATCAAATTGCGGTTTTAATATTGACCAGTTTGAGCAGTTGAATCAAAAAAGAAATTCATCAAAATTACAATGTCTGATGTTTGGAAATATTGCCCGATCTATATCTACATGCTTAAGGAAAAAGAATGCAAGTGAGATAATTAGAAAAAATATATCCACATGATAATGATCAATTATTGAAGTAAGTAGACTTGCTCTTTTACCTAGCACCATAGATAACATGATATACCCATTTATGATAGCTAGTTAATATAAACACATTCAGCCTTGGGTAAAAAATCTACTAAATGTGAAGCCCGATGAATTTCCAATAGTTCCTACTTTTTCGGAACTATCAGCAGTTCACAAGACTCTGAATTTTTTCGCTGAATATTGAAATTATTTTGACAAAATAAAAATAAAGAAACCTCTAGCTACGAAGACAACAGTTGACCTATGTAAAATATAGGACATTTTCATTTTGTACTAAGACGAAGTGAATCGTAGATCAGAGATTTTTGTTTGCGGGGCTGGATGTGTTGACCCAGTTGCAATCGATCATCTAATTTGTATTTAAATGAAGCAATTTTTATCCAAGCATTGTGAGAAAACATAAATGGGATGATAGTTAATAGCAAGTTTAAAAGAAGTGAAAAAAATAAGGGGAGACACATGGTTGCCAAGCTCTAAATAAGCAGATAAATTAATAAGCGGTGTGCTATATATGTGAGTGTTTACGTAGGAATGGAGTCTGTTATCGCTATTAGGTTTCGCTTTGTCAGAGTATTTAGAGTATTCGCTGTGCATGAATCACATACTAATCATGGGATTTGATAGTATGCACAGAGCAAATATTTAAATTAGCACCAGAGTAAATATGTATTATCAGACACCCATATTATAGACTTGACTACTCTACAAATTGTTATAATCTGTCCACGATAAAATTTCTGATCATTTATATGCATGTTTTCAATTTTCATAAATACTCTGCGGCAATATTTAGGCAAGAGATTTATATTTCATAACTGATACACCACAGTCCGATTATTACTATAAAAATAATCATTATTAAAGATCGATTCACAACTTGATCTTTTATTCATAAAATTTGTATCAAAGAAATACCTACTTTGTTTGAACCAGCTCATAGTTCTTCTATAAAATTCTGTCTTAATCGTCAACAAATTAAATGTTGGGAAGCACTGTTGTAGACAGTTTTAAATGGCACATATTTGATATTCTACAATCTAGTACCAACACTTTAACGTAAACAGATTTTGTCCTTCACCATAATCGATCATACAAACATTTAGCATCACCTCTCCATGTTTAATTTTAACATATTCCAGGCCATATTTATAATAAATAGTAATGAAAATATCTGAAGATGAAGTTTCATAATCTTAAAGTATGAGTAAAACATCAATTTATTGAGACTTTGCAAAGATACAATCGAGTTATTCGAAAACTTCGTCAAATGATATAACATTCGTTGAATGACTTTATGAAAGAAAAATAATATTTGAAAACTGACGATAAGAAATAGACCTCTATATCACGAGTTGAATATGTTTATCTTTCATCAGAAATATGGCACATGACATGATGTTGAATTTTTTTCTTTTAAGCCATGGTGGTCTTACCCTATGCACCACATGATTCTGATGTGGTTGTGCTGCCCGTTGGGAGGCAGTTGCGCCGGACACCATAGAATTATGACGAGGAGTAAGAACATTATGATCAATTACTAAATGTGGAGATGCATTTTGGAACTGATTCAGAAGAGAACTACCTTTTTCTGAAGTATATCTGGGAAAAGGTGTGTTTGAAAATTGTGAACTATCTTTGGATGAGTAATTAGATTGTTTTTTATAATTCTGTGCTTCCTCCTTGTTATTCAGTATATTCATATTCGCACTATGATTCCTATTAATGAAATGTCGTTTTGGAGATGCTGATCTACTTTGCGATATATCTTTAGATAAATCAAAGCTGTTTCTGCGCTGCTGAAGCAATTCATCTTCACAGGTTTCAAGAGGTACACTCTCGATTTCTGAATTACTTTTCCAATGGTTATTTAGTGCATTAAATTGTTCTGAAAACTCTTTTGTACTTTTTCTGCTTATAGACTGTTTATGCCGATCGTAATCATCCTTTCTTACCATGAACTCATGCTTCAACATGTTATGCCCATCGGTACTTGAACTTTCGATGCCACCTTCAATTCCGGCAACGTGTAACTCATGTGCACTTTGTGAACTGAATAAATTTGAAAAATTTGGTACTTTCATACCTGCATGTACCGTATGATACACATTCTTCTGCTCGAAATTCGGCGGACCCGGATCTATGAGTGGACCATCTACTCTATTTTCAGAAGTTTTCCAGGGATCGATGTATCCCGGACTCAAGTTCATCAAACTTTGTGCTTGCTTTAATTTAACTTTGAGTAAATGTCTGGGTTCGTCAGATAAGTTTGTTGGATTAGTGATATTTTGCTTTTCAGTGTTCCAACTTGTAGATCTCATCAATGGTGGACGTTTTCCTCTTTTGCTCTGAGATGGAGTGTTACATCTACAATCATAACTTGAGAATTTCATTGGAAAGCCTAGTTCCAGCTGCAATGTCTCATGCCAGAAGGGATCATGGTCTTCCCGTAACTGTTCGAGAATTGTTAGATAATGTTCATCTTCGCATAATTTATAACTATGTGATCGTTTTATTGGCTTTACTCTGTGGCGAACATAATCTGGGAATTGGCTGTTGGAGTATTTTCTACGTTTGAGTGCCCGTTCCCCGTAGTCATTGTTCTTTTCTAATAAATCACAAATGATAACTGATTTTCGAGTATTTCTTATCGGGCCCCCAGATCCTTGTTTGTCTAGTTCTGGAATTCTAGACTTTTTGACGTGCCTTTCATTTTTTAACAAAAATTTATCTGTATTTTGGTTTTTATTGAAGCTGTTATTTCTAGTGTTGCTTTGTGAATTTGAATCACTCGAATCAGACAGTCTCAAATCAACCATAGACATCACAAGGCGATGATTCATCAGTGAATTCATAGGTTGATCATTTACAAAATTTTGGGAATTCAGCTTCAGGAAAGTATTTGACGGACTCTGTCTCCTTGGTGATAAATCACTTATGGACGAACCCATTGTAGAGTATTTCAGCTCAGAATTAAGCTCAGATTTTTTGGATTCAGAATTTCGTTTACCAAAGTATCTGAGATCCGAAATTGAATTGGATACTTTTCTAAAGTCATCGACGTTATATGCTTTCCTGACTGTTTCTGGTAGATCTCTCCTAGATGATGACAAAAACTTTGAAGATCTCAGATCCCATTGCGAGCTTGCCTTCTTTGTGGCCTTCTGAAAGTCGTAACTGTTCTCTTTCAGTCTTGATTGTTGTGTCAATTTTTCAATGTATCTACTCTCATGGGAAGGAGGTGAAGTTGTTCTTAAGTCAATGGTCGAGCTAGCAAGTCTTTGGCTGTGTCGAAAAGAATTTAGATCCCTTCCGTGTTGACTGTTCGGATATTTCGAATGATACGCTTCATAAGCGTGTTTCAAACTTGATCTTAAATAAGCACCACCTATATCTTGATTTGTCCTAGACAAGTTTTTGTTACTGTTAATAACATGCTGCGATCTTGGGGGGAGATTAGATGTAATATTAGATAATGATTGCGGTTCTTCAGCTTGATAAAAAGCACTTGTTTTTTCATGCCTTCCGGTCACTGATTTAGATGTAAAAGAACCCTGGTTTGATTCATTCTTTGATGAGTAAATTGTGTCTCTAACATTTTCAGTCCTATGCGGATACTGTACATTTTTGGTATATGGATTATCCATTTGATTTTGATTGAGTGGTTCAAAATTTTTACTATTAGCCGCTCTCTCTTCTTTGTGTATTTGCACCTTTGAACTACCTGCTAGATGTACAGGGAAAAAGTTGAGGTCAGGCTTGTGGGTAGATTCTGGTACGAAAGTGGACCAATTTTCTATAGGATGAAAAGCTGATGCTGGTATGTTAGTGTTTGTATTAGTAGCCGACAATTTATTTGGGCTTTGTAAGCTGTAATGTGTTCCTGATACGTTATTGGGTATCCTAGTAGCCAAATTTGAAGCATAACTGTATAATGTAGGAGTATTTTGTAAGCCAGGTAATATCGTTTCAGAAATTAACTCTCTTCTTAGAGGCGGAGATTTGGACGAAAGTAAACGTTCATTGGAGTCATTGTTCAGTGGTTCACGATACCGTTGAAACGTGCCTTCATTGCAATTGCCAATTTGTTTTTCATCACCCTTACTAACATCTGACGGATCAAAATCAAATTGAACTTTATTTGAAACGTCATTCAGTACATCTGAATGATTTTTTTGTACATTTGAAAAAATAAAAGACGTTGGAATACTATCTGATGAATTTCTAACAATATCATAATTGTCGATTTGAGTTGGTTGTGCTCTTTGTGCACTTGAAGCGCCGTTGTCAATTTTGTGCGAACTAAGAGTGTTCTGAACAGTTAAGTTTGTTGCTATTGATGTATTTTGTGCGTTATATGATCCAGAAGCTGGCAAATTTTGAATCGAAATAAAATCCGATGCGGGAAGATGATTTTGCGGTTGAGAATAATTATGCGTTGCTCCTGTTTGTGCATAACTAACATGCGGTGAGGCATTTTGTTCAGTATTTACATTCCGAAATAGCTGCTGCTGTGTCAACGGTAACTGTTGCTGTACCTGATTCTGTAAAAGTTGCTGGAGATTTTTATCTTGAAGTCGGTTCGTGATGGGCGACAAAGTTTCAGCTTGTGCTCCAAGGTTCAAAGGATCGTGCGGGATATCTTTTTGCGTTTGAATTTGATAGGGAGACAAATTTTGAGTGTTATAATCATGCGCATTTTTAGCACCATCTCGTGGTATCACATGCTGCTTCGAGCCCGGAGGGGGTCTCAAAAGAAATATGTTTTGGATCTGTTGGTCTAAAGATTGCGTTGAATACTGCGCGTTATGAGCAGACACATTCTTTTGTGTGTAAATGTTTTGTGAGTCACGTTGCTGAGGTTGAAACGCTGGAAGTTTGAGATCTGTTTTTGGTGACGTAGGTAGACTATATTGTTTTTTGGAAGTAGGGCTTTGGTCATGATAGTAGGAAGAAGAGTCTGAGATAAGAGATGAAGAATAGGAAGAGGGGAAACTTTTGGTGCCCGGCGGCGTAGCTACCGTCAAACTTTCACTGCTCACCCTCAGAGAGTCCACCAATCTGCCTGGAGACTACAGGCCCCAAAAAAATAGACCCCAAAAATGTTGTAAAATAAAAAATATGGGAAAAAGAATATAAGGACCTACTTAAAACTGACTACTGACAGAGGGACAAGAGAGGAGCGACGGCAAACAGTTATACTGTACGCAAGATTTCTAATACTTTCAAAAAAAAAAAAACAGAAAATCTGTAATTATAAATTATAATAAATCGTAGAAATGATTTTTTCTCCAACACAATATAAGGGCATTGGTAAAAGTGTCTTCCGCTCTTGGATATATTACAAAACGTAATGTTTTCAAAATTTTACTGCGTTTGGAAGTAATCGAAGGAATAACATTGAAGATATACGGTTTAAAAGTACAAAACTGTAGCTTTTTTTCTTTGATTAGTTCCGACGCTGTGAAATTTTGAAAACCATGTACATTTTCCAAAGTTCTTAGACAGAATCCTTTCTCAAGTATCAGAACGGAACAAGTAGGATTGTCATTAAGATACTCCAATATTCTTCACATTTAAACTCTAATTGTTTAATATTCAAACCGTATTGCTTTTACACAGTTAAATTAATTTTCGTTTTTTCCTTGCCATTTTAATCCATCTATATATCAATGCTGCTAACTAGGATTGTCGATTGATATATTAATATAAACTAAAATATCTATGATTCTCTAATCCGTAAGTTTTATTGCTGCAAAAAAATCTAACTAATAAAATCACAATCTAATGTTATGAAAATAAGAGTTAGAACTTTATGGAAATTCAATATCCACATTAGTTGAATACAAAATAGAGATTAAAAATAAAATAAATTAATATCAAAATAAGACTACCATGCCGTATAATTACCTCTCAGAAATTAGTAATTTACAATACGTACAACACAACACTTTGTTAAAGAACAATAAATATTCTAGTTCCATCAACAATTTACAATAATTAGGGGGATATATGAAATATTAAAGATAAAAAAAAAAAAAAAACTTACCTCAGTTGTCAGGGCATTGATTGATGTCCCAGAAGTAGCAGGTGGTAACGAACCTTCTCTACTATGAAGCACTTGAACTTGTATTCCTGTATCTAAAAAAAATCAGAAAAAACATCCATGAGCGACTTGACTAGATATATTCTACATAGTGATAAGAATGTTTCAAATAATCCAAAGGTACAGAGAATACGGGAATACACTGATACTTCCGATAATCAAATAAGAATTGAATTTTTTTTCAATCGTTACTTACTATGAGTCTCTTCCATCTGATGGGTTGTTACACTAAACCGTCCGGCTCGTCTAGTCATCATGTCCTCTTGTTGTTGTTGCCTTTGCTGATCAGACATCATCGGCACTGTTTGTTGTTGATTATTTGGTGCCGAATCGGTTTGTGGTGGTCCAGCTACCTTCGACACCATAAATCTTGATATCTTTCTTACTGGTTGATCCGAGGTTGTTTGCTATAACATAAATTGAAACAAAGTTTAAGAATATTTGCAGACCAACGATCGCTAATACTGTTGATTCTATTGTCTTAGATAGAAATTACATCCTACGGTGAATATTACTCATAGTTTGATATCTACTTGCCTCAGGCGCATTGTCATAGGACTGCTCCAAATTTACAGGAGCATCAAAACCAGAATTAGAATTGATAATGCTTGGTGAGATTGCAGCAATAGGTAGCGGGTGAACAGTGGCTAGCAATGTTTGCTGTTGCGGAAATACTTGTCCTGTGGGTACAGGAGGCGTAGAAGGCTGCGAAGATGTAGAAGCAATCAACGGCCCTCTGTGATGAATCTTTGCCAATTCCTGTTCTAGGTCTTGCAGGCGAGATCCTGGCCGTTGAGCACGTACCTTAACACTCTCCTTGCTTGGTGACATCATCTCCGAACCTCCTGTTACCAACGGGCTGTCAGTTGTACACTCTGAATTCTGGTTTGTTTAAGAAGAGTCAAATTCAAAAATTGAATAAATAAAGTAGCTGAATTAGATTCAATATTCACCTACATGAAAGAAAGAAATCGTTGAAAATAACGAATGTCAATCACCAACGAGTGTGACTGGGATTTTGATATTTTATCAATGACGACATTTAACAATCAAGAATATATCGTATATTCGCATAGCTGATAAGTTTAGTAATCTGTAATACTCTAAGGTGACCAGATTGCATAAGCACTCAACAAGCTTTGCCATATTGATTAAATTGATCATTTTATTTTTAAGGCCGAGTCACCAAATACATCGACATCTAATGAAACCGGAAATAATATCACCAGTAGAAGCAAATTTAGGGAAGCTATCATCAACCCTTTTGTTAGTACACTGTACAAAGTATATATAAAATGCAATGATCATGATTCCTGTTAATAAATGATTGGTTGATTATTACTTACTACTGGTGCGGGTGCAAGCACAGAAAGCGATGGATCTTGGCTATAACTAACGCCTTCCACTGGTATTCCGATATTTGTTATATCACTGCTTGTAGTAGTAGAAGTGAGGCCCGTAGTAGAAGAATGTACCGTTGTTTGCGGAGACAAGGGTCCCTAAATTTTCCGAAAACAATCATTTAAATAAACTGATAGTTAGTAGTAACAGATTTTTATCAGAAAATGCCATGATACATGTTTCGAAAATAATCTATCACATTCGATGATCAAAGAGATACTTATTCTCATTTATTACCTCGCTAGCTATAGCTGACGTACACAATTGATTAGATTGTGTGATTTCGTTATATCAACAATCGATCTACCAGTTCTTTGAGCCTATCAAACTCCATAAAACCAACATTCTACTGTCCAAGATTATAGATGCAGCAGCAAATAAATATTTCCCCAACGTAATTTGGACTCTTGACTGACAGAAAATAGTTCTCAATTGTCCGACATCAAGCTAAATGTACAAATTGTGCTTTAACAATATCCTGCGCACTGATTCTTAATCGGTACTTACTAATGACTGACTAGTTGCAACGGGCATGCCAATGTTTGCCAACTTTTGCTGGAGGCTATGCATGTATGTGTCGTATCCCGCCGTTTGATGGGAATGAGGTGTAGCAGGGTGACTAATAGGAGGAGTTCCTATGCTTAGAGATTCTGAGGGTTGACTAGTCAGCTGTACTAGCTTCTGTTGCAAATCTGCGATAGTCTGTGGTCCACCACCATCAGCAATCTTGTCCAGTGAGTTCTGCTGGCTCAATCTCGGATGTTGTTGTTGTTGCACCGATGATGATTGTTCCGTCGTTTCTGTGAGCGTATGTTCGGGCGTCGCCTCGTGACTGGAATTGTTGTCACACTCAGAAGTGAACAATTGACATTCTGAGCTCGTGCGCCTATCAAATTATAAAAAATGAAGTCAGATATTGTAAGTGGAAAAAAAATATGCTGCTTATGAATTCAGATGATATATGCATCAATTACCTGCTCGAATTGCTATTCTCTATGTTGGCGCCTTCTGCTTCTGACATTCCAAGCATATTGTTATTGATATTACTATTTTGTTGCTGGTCCGATATAACAGGAAAATCGCTATGCGGCTCTTGAACAGATTGTTGCTGCATTGGTGTTACCTGTTGAATTAATGGCTGACTTTGCATGGGATGAACGTGCTGAACCGGTGGCAATTGTTGTACACTCATATTATTCTGAGAAAGCAGTGTTGGATTTTGTTGCTGAATACTCCATTGCTGCACATTTGCCTGTGCTTGTAAATTATGTTGTTGATTTTGAAGAGCTTGTTGCATTACCGGTTGTTGCAAGTTCTCAACGTTTTGCAAAGTATGTTGTGTCGGTTGTTGAGTTTGGATAGTTTGATGTACAGACTGCTGACTTTGTTGAAACTGCGTTTGATTCTGTTGGACATGGGGATGAATTTGCTGTTGATTTTGCATCCCTTGATGTAGTGGTTGAACATTTTTTTGCATATTCTGTTGCGCCTGTTGCTGTTGATTGTGAAAAGTCTGGGAGATAGTCTGTTGATTCTGAAGGTTGAGTGAGATGTTCGGTAGATTTTGTAAACTTTGTTGATTCTGTTGTACATGAGATTGCAGAACTTGAGGTACCTGGGTCGCTTCCGGCTGTATAGGTTGAAAATACTGCTCGGAATGTAGCGTTGTTTTATGTTCTATTACAGTTGTTGTATTAGGAATTGGTTCGTGACTAGTATTCACGGTATGTGGAGGAACAGACTTAGACTTTGGGTTGGATAAAATGTTAGCAAGATTTTGAGCTAGATCAGGAAGCGTTGATGACACTTCTTTAGGTTTAGTAGTAACTTTTGGTGATATTTCAACAGTCGGTAATACAGGTACTTGAACTTGTCCGCCACCATGGTGAGGTATTGAAGATTGTTGAGTAACGTCAACTACAACTTGAGGAGCGAATGCGTTTGTCCCATGCGTATCTTGCTGTGGCATTTGTACCTGTCCAAGATGAATTGGTGTAGACATTCTTCTGTCTTCAGTTATTGCTGAAACGTCTGAAAGTTGAGAATCCGATGATACGTTTGATATCGTTGAAATATTTGACACCCTACGATTTCTGTCATCGATATTTTGGTGAATTTGTTGTACATGCGATGGTACGAGAACATATTGTTGTTGAATTTGATGGGGCTGTTGTTGTTGTTGTTGTTGTTGTTGTTGTTGTTGTTGCTGTTGCTGCTGCTGCTGCTGCTGAACAAATTGTTGCAAGTGTTGATGTTGGATTTGAGGCTGTTGTTGCAAATGCTGTGGATGCACTTGGTGCTGTTGGCTCATATTCTGCTGCATGTGATTTTGTTGTTGCTGTTGTTGCTGTTGCATTATGATATGTTGTTGTAACAAATTCTGTTCTTGATACTGCATTTTATGTGTTGGTAGTGCACCTTGAGGAACTTGTGACGATGGTATTTGTTCAATAGTTTGTTGAACTTGAACTACATTTTGCTGTATATGTGACACGTTTTGTTGAATTTGGGCCAAGTTAGGTTGAGTCGGAGGTGATCCCTGCTGAATTTGTTGGCTCTGAGAAATTAGGGTAGTTGTTTGCTGTACCTGGGTAGTATTTTGACCCATAGATTGATGTATTTGAGAAACATTTTGTTGAATCTGAGTCATGTTATGATGAACTTGGGGTGGTATCTGCTGCTGTTGAGATAGATGTTGTGTGGTTTGAAATTGTTGTGTACCAACCGGCTGAACCTGTTGGTGTTGAATTTGTGTGCCAGATTGTTGTACAGCAATAGTATTCAAACTTTGATCCCCATTTATTTGAACTTGCTGCTGGGAATATCTTACAGCTTCAGTGAACGATGTGGTAATATTTTGTGTGGTTTCTATGTTGCTGATATCTTGTTGTGTCAAAATTGCTGGATCAATTTCACCCGCACTTAAATTTGTCTCGATAGCTTTTGTTTGCTCACTAATTACCTGCACACTCCCAGCGTCTACTTCTGCTTTATACTTATCTGCATTAAGACTATTTGAATACGTATTTCCTTGACTCATTTGTTGAGATAACGAAACATCGTAATGTTCCGCATTTTCATTCGAAGTACCTGATAGCATGATGGATGCGACATCCGAGGCAGCTGATTTTTGCTCAATTACAGGGCTGACCAAGAATCGTGATATTTTTCGTAAAGGTGGTGCACTCAAAGTATTACCTTCGATTATAGAAGTTTCTACCATTTTCTTGGCTTGACCATCATCCTCATTCAAAGTATCTATGCAATCTCGGGTACTATCTGGTTCAACAATTGAAGTATCCTGAGCTTTCATTTCAGAACTTATCGTCGCTGATGTGGTTCGATACTGGGCAGTATCTGCCGCATTCGGCTGAAGGATCCCTTCTGGAGTTGGATGATTGACTTCCAGAATAGTTTCCGGAGATGTTACAGAAGTCGTATGTTCTTGTGCATCAGCTGGATCATTTGGCATATTCGTAGGAGTTAAAGTGTCAGTATTCTGGGTGGATGTAGAAGAGCGCCTTGATGCCTCTGACGATATGCTGTCAGGTCCTATTTGACTGTCTGGAGTTTGGACGCTTTGTTTCTCGTTAGGCGCATTTGCAATGTGAGATATTATCTGATCAATTGGAAGTAATTTTGTCGGTGTTGAAGTGTTCGATGTTTCATCTCTCTGAAAATTTTTGAAAAAAATCATTAGATGCTATAATCAGTCAAATTATTGGACTAATCCACATAAAATCTCAACACGTTACCTATACCCAGCGATTACCATCTACCAATAATCTCTTTTAACCTTCATTTCGAAAACGAACACGTTTCATACTACGCAAAATCATATTGTATATTTAACATGCAAAAACTTGAACAAAAATTAAGAATTTTATATTTAGTGGCTGATATATTCAAGTACGTAGAAATACTTCTTTTCTTTATATGGATGTAAGTGGACTAATTATTAATGATATATTCCATTGAATCGAGTTTATAAATATATCTCGAGACACGATGCTCTTTAAATCGTAGGTCACATTGAACGGCATTGTGTATTATAGTTTTTTTTTGCTCTCTTATGATCGGCATTTGCAATGGATATGAACCATTTGTAGAAATATTCGTGAATCGATACGAGAGTTTAAGCCTAGTGCTGTACCACATGAAACGAATTGGCCTGCAATTGGATAAATATAAATGTCCAAAACTTGTTCTATAATTATTTTGAAATAATTTCCAAAGTGTCTTCTATGAAGTGAACCATATCCTTTCAGCCGAACTCAAGTTTATGGTATTTATTTTATTTTGTAACAATCTTAATGCTTGATATTAATATATAGAACTCGGAGTGTGCCGGAATACATAGTCTGCACAGTCATAAATATATTCGTTGAAAGTACATATACCTATTATAATGTGATACAGTATAACATAGGTCTGCTGCTAGGAATGTTAATGTGGTACAATTCATATTGGGTCACAGGGATTGGAATGATAATAGTAGGTAAAACACACTGAAAGAAAAAAAATTCAGAAAAAGGGATGATCCTCTAACGAAAGAAACAGACCGACAAGCACACCACCCTATTGCATTGTTCCCTATAAACCAAACAAAGGAAAATGAATGAACGAACCAAAAGAGCGGAGAGAAGAGATACAGACTCACCGAACGGTGCCTACGGTGGACTTTGTACGATGATCGATGACTGCTTTGACGTGTTAACGAGCCGTGTCTCACCTGCTGCGTCCAAAACCACACACACTAATTATGCGTTCTCATTACCTCAATCCACAGACTCAAATATATTCCTCCTTATTAGAAAAGTTTCTTACAATCACGTAACTTTTAACGTGACACATGCAAAGTGATTTCATCAACACAAATGAAATTCACCACTCTTTATTCACATGCACCACACATTCATCAATACAGAGAATAAAAGATGCATCGAATTTTCAATATGAATTCATTCGTTGTATTATAGCAATGACTAACATAAAGCTAGATGAGTGAGAGGTTTTTAATCATTGCGTCACGAATATTCACGTAGAGTAGGTAAGAGGAAACCATTAATATTATTAAAACATTTTAAGCATTGAAAACAAAATAGTTCCCATACAATAGCATTGAATGATGAATTGTGTATGAGATAAAAATGAAGGAAAATAAAGCCTATCCTAACTCCCATTAATTCTTTTGCTTGAATTTACCTTGGATGTTTCGAGACTGTGGTCACGATCCCTAGGTCGCCGACTATTTACCGGACTGCCGCCTGCGGATTGATCCGGTGGTCCATGTGCCACAAGAGGCAAGCTCCTTTCTGGATCCAAGCGCAGCTGCATTACTATGTCTCCAATCAATTCGACGAACGTGTCGCATTGTGATTGTGGTAAAAGATTCTCTGCAATCTAGAACAGACAGAGATATATTGTTTCAAACAAGTAAAGAAACTGTACAGTGATATCTAGGCATAGACTTGTAACAGGCCTATTACTACTTACCAAATTATTGGCAATATCAACTGGAACCATGTCATCTCTATCAAACTTAAACGTGACAGTTTTCTGTTTACTGGTGTCTAATTGACACTCTACTGTCATAGATTGATTCTCGCTACTAACTGACAACACCGTCAACTTTATGCCAGGTTTCCGACGTTTAGTACCGGAACGCTTCACCCTACTGCGCTCAGGGGCTGCAGTTGCCTCGGAATTCTCTGAAGTTACTCTGTTAAGAAAACAAAATTATTATTCAAATAATTATCGCTTTCATTCCATCGAAATAATCAAATAATCTCTCTACTAGACTTACCCTTCATTATAATTCGCATTCTGCATACTCGTAGTTTGGTCTATCTGTTGATTGGTTTGTATAACAGCGGTGGGTTCGCATGGCAGAGATTGTATAGAATCCATTGTATCTTGTTTGATAAGTGATCTCTCCATGACATTTGTGACGGAATCCATGCTTGGTACAACCTGTTGTTGTTGTTGTTGTTGATGTTGTGGTAAAATGTTAGTATTTGATATAATAGGCATACTTTGTGTAACAGTAACCGTAGCCGGAATTGTGTTAGAATTTTGAGAATATTGTAATTGAGTGATAAGGTTTTGTTGAGATTGATGTTGTTGAAGGCTAGTTGAAGATAGTAGTGTCGATGAACTCTGGATATTCGACATCGACGAAGGTTGACTTGCTTGACTTGACGATTGTATATTTTGTGTATGCGTTACTGTAGTTGAACTTTGTACATTTAAAGTAGAAGAACCACCCACCGATTGTCCCATCTGATTTTGACCCACCGCTTGAGCATAGCTTTGAGATGTTGTCATCCCAGTATTTCCGGCAATATTAGTCTGCGAAAATACTTGTTGATTAGTCTGATTTGGTGGCAAAACTTCCATATGAGCTGCAGGACCGCTGGATGATTGATACGAGTGAAACACTTGTTGTCCAACATTTTGCTGATAAATAGGCGCAGCACTATAGGGAGCAGCAGCCGTGGTGTTCTGTTGATAGTACTGTTGTCCTTGAACGGGTGGAGATCCTACAGGGTGTTGATGCATTTGATGAATATGCTGAATCTGTGATTGGGAATACTGGATTTGTTGCTGATTTTGTTGTAGTTGCTGTTGGACGTGTTGTGGTTGCTGTGGTATTTGCGGTTGCTGAGAAATTTGTTGTTGTTGTTGAGGGATTTGTTGCTGTTGCTGCTGGGTGATTTGTTGTTGAGAAATTTGTTGCTGTTGAGGAATCTGTTGCGGTTGTTGTGGAATTTGTTGTTGAGAAATTTGTTGCTGCTGTTGCGCAATTTGCTGCTGTTGCGGAATTTGTTGTTGTAGAGGAATTTGTTGTTGTTGCTGCTGTGGGATCTGCTGGTTCTGTGGTATCTGCTGCTGTTGCGGGATCTGCTGCTGTTGAGGAATCTGTTGCTGTTGTGGGATCTGTTGCTGCTGTGGGATTTGTTGCTGCTGTGAGATCTGTTGTTGCTGCTGTTGTTGCGGAATTTGTTGTTGTTGCTGTTGAATTTGCATTTGTTGCGGAAGATGTGACTGGACCTGAGACTGGTGTTGCAACTGCTGGGTTACGTTCATTTGATTTAATTGAATGTACTGTTGTTGATGGAGTTGTTGTTGTTGTTGCAAATGCTGCTGCTGAGAAACTTGTGGAAACTGTGGTTGACCTTGAAGACTTTGTGGTGTTGTACATTGCGAAGAGCTTGCACTCAAACTCTGGCCAACTTGTTGAGTATACTGTAAAGGCTGCTGTTGCTGCTGTTGATAATGTTGCTGCTGCTGTACGTGTTGTTGCAAGCCTTGTTGTATCTGCTGTTGGTATTGTTGCTGTGAATATTGATTCTGTTGTTGAGGAGCCTGTTGATGCGTAGACATTTGCTGAATTTGTTGCGCTTGTTGAGGTTGAACAACAGATGTTTGCTGTTGTAAAAGCGGCTGCTGTTGAACAAGCTGAACCTGTTGAGGCTGTAAATTATGTTGCTGCATATTTTGCTGTTGAGTCATTTGTTGCATTTGCACTTGTTGCTGCTGTTGCTGTTGCTGCTGCTGCTGCTGAGGATGAATTTGTTGTTGAATAGGCATTTGCATTGGTTGGATTTGTACTTGTCCTTGAATCTGCAAGGATCCTTGCATCTGCATGCCCATCCCAGATTGAATCTGTTGTTGTTGCATTTGCATTTGTTGTATGAGCAGCTGTTGCTGTTGCTGTTGAATTTGTTGTTGTTGTTGTTGTTGTTGTAACAAATTTTCGGAAGCAGCATTGGATTCGGCTTCTCGGTCCATCCGTCCCTTTTCTTCTTTAGCTTTTCGTTCGTCTCTTTCTCTCAATAATGTAGCAATTTGTGATTTTAACATCTTAGCTACAGCCTTGGCATCTTCTTCAAGAATCAGACTGGACTTTGCCATTTCGGATGCAACACCTTCCGCATTATCTCGCGACATATGAAAGTCAAATTGAATCGCTTCGTTCTCTTTGTGTTTGTTCGTTCGTTTCTTTGGATCGAGAACACGGAGTCGAAACTCTACGCGCGATAGCTCGGCATCTGTTAAGGCGGACTCTCTGGAGACCATCTCCAATTTAAGACCAACATCATCGGCGAAAAATTCATGGTTCAACAAGTCTTTGACTAGAGGACGTTCTTCTTTCTTCAATCGAATACACATTTCAATTATGTCTCGGACTTCAGGATTCTCAACTTTGTCATAACTCTGCGGTTTCACTCCCTGAACACGAAACAAAAAAAAAAAAAAAACTCCATTATTTTTTGCTAATATATAAATTTCACTGTTTTACATTGTTGGGACAGAAAAATAAGATGAGGCTATCGAAGATTGATATTGAAATAATTTTTGAAAGTAAATTAAAAATTTAGATCAAAATAGCATATAAATTTATAGTAATGCAAAATCCAATTACCGATACAACTCGTTTGTAAATTTGTGCAGGTCCGGTGCATTCAGAGTATGGATACTCGCTGGTAGCCATCTCTAGCATGCACATACCAAAAGCATAGACATCCACCGACTCATCGTAATGTTCTTCATACATTTCAGGCGCCATAAACTCAGGAGTGCCGATGACACTTTTGGCAAAACTTCGATTCTTAAGAGTTGCAAGTCCCAGGTCACCGATTTTCACACTTCCTGTTGTCCCGGTGATGAAAATGTTGTCACACTTCAAGTCTCTATGAATGATTGGTGGCGATCGAGAATGGAGGAAGCTTAATCCTTTCAAGATCTGACGACACCAAGACTTAACGACCTTTGGGTTGATCTTTTTGAACCGCCGCAGATATCTGGTTCCACACCAAACATTACAGCCCATTTATTTCAACTTCACCAGGGGTTTTAACAAATGATAATTTACCCTTCGCTCCATAAAAATTGTACGCCGTCTCCACAAATTATTTACCCAATGTGCAAAGCTAGTAAAAAATTGTTCGAAATGTCTAAGAATTTTTATTTCAAATAATTTATTCATTTCTGCTGTAACCAGTTGATCTGGTTTAAAAAAAAAAAAAGGAGTCTTGTGGAGACCTCGTGCATCGGACTACTGTCGGCGCAAAAAGGTTTGGCCCCTCTGTTTGAGTGATCATAACTTCCACAGAAAAATTGATACAGCATCGAGACAGGAAAGATCGTAAAGCGCCAAGTTTTCTGCGTCTGATGGTTATTCACAAATTTCTGGGTAAAAATCGTGAAAACCGTTATGATCTCCGAAAACTTAAAAAACGTAGTTTTTTCGGAGTCCATTGCTGTACGTCAACTTTAACTCGTCACCGTTTGTCTAAAATGAGTGCAAAAAATCTGTAAAAATTCAGAAATATTCCCTGAACATTAACAAACATGATAGTGCTTGGTAATTTCAAAAATATTCAAAAACCTGTACGCCAGATGTAAAAATGTCCAATGGTGCGATTTGCGGAACGGATTGGTACCGGCAAACCTGAGCTAGCTCAAAATTTTCGTCAAGGTATACACTTTTTGATTCCGTAATCAGTTTTTAGTTCGCAAGAGTCAACTTCCAGTAATCGACTTCAACAATTCTTCGAATTTGCGCGGGGCCGCGCGTGTCCCAGCCCCGATATTCGTTGCTGCATTTCCGTCTTGCCGCGCCCGTCACAGACTCAATTGTTAATGCAATTAACAATGTAAATTGCAGCGACGAATATCGCAGGTTGGACACACGCGGCCCCACGCGAATTTGACAAGCGGTTGACGTCGACTACTGGAAGTTGACTCATGCAAACCAAAAACTGATTACGGAATCAAAAAGTGTATATCTTGACGAAAATTTTGAGCTAGCTCAGGTTCGCTGGTACCAATACGTTCCACAAATCGCACCCTTGGACCTTTTTGCACCTGGCGTCCAGATTTTTGAATATTTTCGAAATTACCAAACACTATCATGCCCGTCAATGTTCAGGGAAAATTCCTGAATTTTTACAGATTTTTGAAACTTAGTTCAGACAAACGGTGACGAGTTTAAGTTGACGTACGGCGATGGACTCCGAAAAACTACGTTTTTTGACTTTTCGGAGATTATAACGGTTGCCACGATGTTGACACAGAAATTTGTAAATAACCATCAGACGCAGAAAACTTGGCGCTTTACAATTTTTCCAGACTCGATGCTCTATCAATTTTTCTGTAGAAGTTATGATCACTCAAACAGAGGGGCCAAACCTTTTTGCGCCGACAGTAGTAAGTGCAATTCAGTAAGATGGACAAAGAAGATTGATACTTTGCTGCGAAAATAGAAATAAAAGTTGTATAAAGATACTTACGTCTTCAATGTGCCTGATGTCATGAGCTCAGTTACCAGTACAATGTATTTTCGGCGGGTGAGTGTGACTTCCCAGTAATCGTAAAATCTCACTATGTTCGGATGCTGCAATCCTTTCAGCATCTCGGCTTCCTCGCGAAACCTCAATCTCTCAGTTTTGTTCAATTTTTTCTCCTGAAAATTCAAACCACAGTGTTTGTGAAGATTTGTCATTAAAATTATTAGGGGATATTAAGGGTCACGGTGATAATCATAGAACTGCACCTGTAATTCACACCAAGCGACTGCAACTCCTGTCTGGGTATCAAGTCCTCTATAGACTGTCTTAAAGCTTCCACGACCGATCTCCTCTTCAAATTTCAGAAATCTTCCGTCAGGTGAAATGCCGATGGCCTTTTCTTCATCCTCATCTTCTTCGACCGCCTGTACTTTGACCTTCAGTAGTAGACTGCGTACTTCTTCCATAGCCATAGTTTTCTGTGTCAATTTTTCATCCGCTTTAAAGTTTTCATCAAGTAAAGGACCGATAAATCCTTCAACAGAAGATTCGTCCGGACCTGCTTCACCGTACTTGTTATCATTGTCGCTACTGCTCTCTTCTTTTTTGGGATTCTCTTCTAGAATTTCCTCGACAATTGTGCTTTTGCTTTCTTTATCTAAAGGGGGAACCTTACCCAATTTGGTTAATGATTCATGCATAGCTTGCGCAGCAACAATGTCACTGATACTGGTCCCATTGTCGTCCTCATCATAAATTGTAACTTGTTCTTCTTGTTCTGGCTTCGTCTCAAAGTCAGCGACGTCCTCCGATACACGAGATGTTACAAACCTTGAGTTTCTAACTCTTTCTAGACTAGATATTTCTTCCGCATCAGTTTTACCGCCATCGATACACTCCGTCGATACTTTCCTCGTCATTCTTTTACTATCACTTATCGACTTGCCAATTTCAGTATCTGTAAACGTTTTTCTAACCGAAATATTAACACTTTTATTTTCCACAGATTCAGTAGAACTTTTTCTGCTCATTGAAGAACCGTCCAACGACGTTCTTTTACCTTTACTGATATCTACACTTTCAATCGATATCTTTCTTGTAGATAATGACGACTTTGAGCCTTCTACAAATTCTAATGACGTTTTTCGACTCTCCACTAGATTTATAGGAATACTTTTTCCACCTGAAGCGGTCCTGCTGCTATCCAAGCTGCTTTCACGTCTTGTTTTATATTTTTTATCACAATTTGCACCAGTTTCTAAGCTCTTAGAATTATCGGAGACTTTTTGCACATTTGAAACACTCTTATCACCTTCTAAATTGTCTACAGATGTTTTACGTGAAGCTGAACATGTTTTAGAAACTTCTCCAGAGTCTAAAGATGACTTTCTCGGACTTTGGAGGCCATCAGAACTTTCATTAGTCATCTTCCGAGCATTGTCGATACTTTTACTTCCATCGCTACTTTGGCAGGACATCTTCTGGTTTATAGTCTTATCGTCTTTGCTTATTTTTCTAGGTTTTATTTTACCGACTGGGGTGGAAGGCGTAGAAGAACTGGTACCTGAAATAAATATCGATATTTTATTTCATTAAAATATCATAAATATTTTTAAATACATCATTTGTTACTTATAAAAAAAACGATGTTAGTTATTCTGACAGAAAATAACACACACATTAACAGTTGTCATAATATGACAATATACATATTCTATAATATTGGAAAATATCTAGTTTCTTACGTATTGAAATTGAGTAGACCACTAAGATAGATTTCGATTTGAAACACACCAGCGAATGAAAGTTTTCTGAACGATATGGAAACGAGCATTCTTAAAAATCAATAAATAAATATTTGAAAATATACCTGGTATCTTTGAGAAGTTTTCTGTCGCTGTAATTGCTTCCTCTGCGTCGCTAAAGCTGCGGTCATTCTCTTGTTCGAAGGGATTCAAGTGCAGACTCTGGGCCGAAGACTTATCCAAGACATATAATCCAGACGTAGTCTTCTTTTTTGGCGAAGGAGAACTTGCTGTAGAGACAGAATCCACACTGTGTTCTACGCGACTCGTTCGAGTCTGCCTTTTGCAGATTGCCACTGACGAACGGTTCACGCCTGGTGATATCTGATTAGAGAGCAAATCAATGTTAGTGAATGTGAAACTGATCTGTTTTCTATGTAGTATTAATCAAATCGCTATAATTGTAACTGATCTTATGTATTTTGTCCTTTTAATTGCGTTGCTAGATATCCTGACAACAATAACATTGATATGCATAAGCTGTTAGTGTTGTGCGCTTGGAAAACAAACGTGATTAAAAATAATGACGTTGATTTAAATTCTTCAAGTACGATGTGATGAGAAAAAATTTGCAAACGTCGGTTAATCAAAACTGGTAACAATAGTATACTAGTGTTTCACACATTAGAATGTATATAATTGAAAGATTAAATATAATATTAAATTCAATACTGAAATGTTTCTGGTCATTTGACCAATAAATGTAATGTTCGAGCGCCTAGTTAAGTATGTGTAAAAACTTCTACACATTAACTCTTATCAGAATTGATATAAGATATACCTCATTGATCTGTAAACTGAGTAACTTGTAGGACGACGTGGCTGTGCGCGGGAAAGTAAAAATATAAAAATCATCATGTTGTGGCTACATTGATTAATAAAATGTCTACAAAACAGGTCAGTCTATCTGCTTTCTATAATAGAACCTGTGACAAATTAAATTTCTCCCTTTAGAGGTAGTATGCGAGTAACTATATAAAGGGTTATTCACTTGTATGGTCAGGTATGGAATATAGTTGGTTTGAATGCTCATTTAAGCCTGAGTAATCATTTTCCTTCTTATTTGTACAATCTTGTCATCAATCGCCATTTATCTATCAATTATTGGAAAGATATGTATGCCAATTTAAAAATATAGATAAACTGACTAATGGATTTTCCATCATTGAAATTACTTGAATGTTACTTATTTGTATTAAAAAATATAAAGCGAATACCCCTTTTATTTATTATTATACTTCAATGAAAAATACCATAAACTGTTATCAATTTAGATAATTCACTAACAACAAATGGATGATGTTTTGAAAAACCTAAATGTTTCAAATATGTTAAATAGTGATTTGAGAAAAAATCTGTACCGAAGAGATCAGTAAAAAATACCTGTTTAAATCGCAAATATAAAGCACGCAATTTACTTCGAGTAGATGGTTTTTCCACTTTCACGTCACACATAATTAAAAATTTTCAATAAGCACAATCGCTGTCAATATGAATAGATTCGAGCTGCGATGTTAACTCGAATTGATATAGCTAGTATGACGTTACTGTGCGACGGTCAATCATTCAACTTCTCATTCAATCTTTGATTATTGATTGATGTTAAATTCTGGAAACTGATTAGCTTGGATAGCTTAAAATAAACAATATAATACTAGATAATTGCGATGCATAAGATAGCGAGTTGTAATCACTCTAACCAGAAGTCGTGATTACACTTTAAATTCTATCATAATGTAAACCTTATTGTTCTGACAGAGAAATTATTAAAGAGAGCAAGTCATTCATAAAACAAATAAACCCCTCCTATTACTAAATTTACTAATGGCTTAATGAATTAGAGTTGAAAAAAATGTCGATTGTTATGCTATCTCATTAGTTGTCTTACTTCAAAAATACATAAGTGACATTGTACAGCTTATCAAATCATGATCATATATTCGTGTATTTCATCGCTTCTGCATTTGTTAGATTAAACTAACTTCAAATTATAATTTCTTATCTACATAAAATACGCCACACTAACGGTCCATTACGAAAGTATGGACTACCAAATGTGAAAACTTGTTTTCTACACAGATACAGACATAAAAATACTCCATAACTAGTTGCATGTAATTAACGAAATAACGAATATCTACAGTGCATTCTAGAGCTATAAGCTACCATATTCATAATTAAAATACCCAACGACTCGCTAAATAAAATATGATTGAAAGTATGACATACATAACATCAGCTATTCATGTGTATCACAGAATGTTAATGACTGAGATCCTAAGATTGTGCAAGATGGATCAGTTAGATAGATATAGGTATAATAAATTATTTTCATTTCGATGGTATTTAAAGAGAAAAATACAACAATATAATAAAAAGACTAACATTGCTTCAGAAGTGATGTTTATATTGTCTGACGCGTTGACATTTTATTTGATTTTGTTGAAATATAATAAAAATGCAAGAAAATCTTCAAGACTTCTGATACCTTAATCACGTGTAAAAAATTCTGACCAAATAATATTACCAACCTTTCGATCTCCAGTATTATTTGAACTGGAACCAGCTTGAGAAATAACAGACAGTTTACGCTGACGCCTATGTCCGTGATTGCTGTTGTGATTATGATTGTGGTGTCTTTGCGTGGTTACAACGCTACATGTGCTTCCCCCCTCCTGGGGGGCTAGGTGGCCCACCCCCACCCCCACACCACCCGGGCTACCAGTACTACCGCCACCCGCCACCAGCCTTGGACACAAGCCGGACAAGCCAATGCCACCACCGGTCCCACCTGGGGAGCGCTGCCTGCTTGTCTCATACCTGAAAATTGATCAATCGGTATAATTTACTGTTAGCAATTGCTGAAAGATTCGCCTGTAATGTTAACGTTAAAGAAAAAAAAAGTCCTTACAGATATGCATGAGCTCCAAGCAACCTAATGCCAAATGCAATCTATTTGTAAGATGTTCTAGTATCGAAAAATGTAGTTAATGGACTCGTTTTTAGAATAGCTAGGCAACTAAAAAGTCGAGGAGGTAGTGAAGGAGGAGGATGAATTGTTTTCCCGATTCCACGGGGCCAAAGGACTGGGTTATTAATTAGCTTAGATAAATGAACTTGTTTCTGAGTTAACTGTACAACATTATCTTCGAATTTCCGTTGAAAGTTTTTATCCTGACAAAATTGTGCATAACATCTGAAACTTTTTCCAATCTTGCGAAAAGAGATCTGTATCGGTGAGATAAAATTTACGACATTCTTTGTATTCTATGTTTTGATTTAGAGTTGATTACGTAAACTGCGAGGAAATAGAATTTCCGTTTGGATTAATGATTTGGAATCTTGGACTAAAACAACACAATAAGACATTAACTGAGAATGCTTCATTCATCTTGTATAGTTGGATAGGGGTGATGCGACCATTCCGGCAGTTAAGCCTGCTCTCAGAATAAAAATTAAGAAATCCTAAAATCTTACAATCATTATTGACTAATGCAAAAATTCCGGTTGAATGTATCAAGAATATTGACCGATATTACAGACTCATTGTCGGTTAAATTTCAGGAGGTAAGGAATAGTTGAAACGCATATCCACTGATCAACCCAAACAACCAATAGTAGATCTATAATCCAGATATGACGATTGGATTACTAGAATCGACATATTATCACCAGAATAAGAAAGTTAAAAATAGACATTCGGAAGTATAGGATGACAAATAAAAGAACGTTTTCTAACAACAGTTTTACTGAGAATTATGACCCTGAAATATAAGGAAATATTGTCGTAGTTATATTGAGGTTTCACGTTTCATTCATTCAACATATGGGAGTAGATTATACGATGTATTAGGCTATCTAAAGGGTTGAGTTATATTTTATTTTGAACTTAATTGCTTCTATCAAATTACCTATGTTATAATCTATACTTGCAGAGTAATTCTCTGCAAGCTCTAGATTTTTCAAAACAGTTAAGAATAAGTGAGGGTGGAATAAGCTACAAAAGGATGAATCGTGAAACCTAATTGGCTCTCACTCAATTATATCCAACAGAAGACGGAAACAAAAATTCAAAAAGCAAAACATCTAATTTATGGACCTGTGAGTAATTCCGAGGGTGTTACTCCCAAACCGCTTTTTCCCACTAGTTTTTCAATACCCACGAAATTAGTCATGCCATTTAATTGTGCTAAGTTTCAGCCAACAATTTAAGAATCTGAATGTACAGTAATCAATGCATATCCTAAGTTAAAAGCTGTGGAAGTAAATGATTCATGAAAATTAGCGTGAATATAATAAGACCAAATGATGATAACGATTTTAAATCACTACAAAACCAACAGCACAAAAAATCGTGTTGATTGCCCAGCTCGAAGCAGCACTTACTCAAAATATATAAAACTTCGAATTATTTTCAGAGAAAATTTGGCATTCGGACCTTTCCCCATCAAGATCTGTGAATTAGGTAGTTCTAATAGCAAAAAAGTCTTTTCTTCAATCAAGCTAAGAATTTATACGAAGTTTTCCAAAGTCAAATATTTTTTAGGTCTTGCTGTATCGAAGTGGGCCACCGATACGTGTACAATTAAAATAGTATTCCGCATTTTCCAAGCAATTTGAGTTTATTTAATATGTAAAACCAATCTCAGACTATTGGGGACAACCAATTTCGACCAAATTGGATGAAATACTCATTTGGCAATTTTTAAAGCTCGATTTAGAGAGATTTTATTGTCATGGTGATGGTGAATTACTTTTAGGATCACGTCATATTGAAAATTAATATTTGCTTCAGTGAAAATATGGTGTCGATTTGCCCCTGGAAATATCTACAGATTATTGCCTCTGATTAGATACGGCAAGTTTAGTATAAGCCCCCCTGAATTTAATTCCTGGTTTAAAATATGACCGGTTTGTGTTCATACACATAGGCATTATTAATAGAGATCTTGAATTATCTTGGAGTAATAAATAATAAAATTGAGTCATAAGAAAGTAGCGTTAAACTAACAGCATAATTTTCCGAGAGAAGACAATTATCATTAAACTACAAAGTTCAAATTGGATACGGAAGAGACTAAATCTACCGTAATGAAAATAGCAGGAAATTACCAATTCACACTAACAATATGCTATACGATGTGGTGTTATGGCCAAGACACAACCGTTCGTGATTTTCAATCAAAATGCGTGACAATAGTGGAATATTTAAAAGAGTATCGCCTAAAAAATTGAAAGTAAGTAAAAAGAGGCAATAAATTTTAATATTCGTAAATGAAAATTGAAGATTGATTATTCTGAGTAGCTTTCAATATTATATAAACTCGTTCATAGAATCTAGTTGGCAAAAATGAAGTGATAAAATGTATCGATAAACGAGAGGTAGTAGGGGGATGTGAATATGAAATGATAAAAAGAAATGTGAAAATGATGGTGCATAAAAGCATGGTTGTTGATACAGACATGGTTGTACCTGTCCTGCCTGCTATGGCCAGATGGAAACAGTCCACGCACCGCGTTGCCTATAGCTGCTTTCTTTTTGCTTTCCTTGTGCCCACCACCAACACCACCACCACCGCCGCCACCACCAACAGTTCCGCTTATCACCTGTTGCTGCAACTGTCTGGCTTGTCTTCCTTTTTCACCCTGTAAAGTAAAATATAGAAGTTAATCTTTTTTATAAGTATTAGCAGGACATGTTTGTCCCGGTAAATTCAGGTCAGATTTTATTTGTTTCTATTAAGCCATGGTCAGAATTCTTTGAGGACTTCTTCTGACTCAATTAGGTAAATGATGGAAATTTTTCTTTCATTGTAAAACTCTGCTTGACTTTTTTTCACAGAAAAATGTACCATTTTCAATATTTCTGATTTTGGATTCTCATTCATCAGATACCATATTTGTACTGACTTTGAATAACTAATTGCGTGATAGATCACTCGTTGAGGATCATCAATATGGTGGTCTTAATAGGGATTATACCTGTATGGAGCCCAAAAAAGAAGGGTTTTTTCCGTGATTTTTAATGGATACGTTTTGAAATAAAGCTACAAAATCAATATATGTATCGATTACACACATCTTGAGGAATAAAAAAATAATTTTTTATTTGCTTTTGTATACAAAATAGCGGCTGTAAGCCCGCAAGTACGAAACAAGATTTTTCAAGGGCCCTCCGCGGCAAGCAGTAGAAGCCTCCTCCATCGCCACCAGGAATGATAAAATTTTTTTTTTCGTAATCTACATGAGTTTGGCTAGTGAAGTACCCATGCTCTTAATTTTAGGATGTTTTTCCGCGAAATATTGTGTGTTTAGAAAAAAAGTGTTTTTGACGAAAAAAATCGACTTCATTGATTTTTAAAAATAAATCGTTATGAACGTGTGTACTTCACTAGATAATTGAATGAAGAAACTACAGTAAAAAATTCAAGTCAATCGGATGAAAACTGTTTGAGTTCTACTGCTTGCGGATTTTCAAAACACGGTTTCAAGGAAAACGCATTTGAAATTAGAAAAAAAAAAACGAATTTGAAATCAGTTCTGAGAAAATTCACGAGTTATATTCATACATAAACGTTATTGATTATCAATTTTGAGATGTTTTGGCCTAATTTAAGCCAATGAAAAAATAAAATGGAGAAAATAAATTCAAACAGGTATAACCTCTAACTGTAGAAAGTGAAAAGCTCAGTTCAGTCTGTTGTGTGCAGTAATAGTACATTACAATACGAGTCCGGTAAAACTTTTTCTGACAAGTGTGAGGTTGCAGCACGAGCCGAATGCGAGTTTTGCAATCACACGAGATCAGAAAAAGTTTTTCCGTCGAGTATTGTACAAAATTTTACTTTAGGAGGTGTGAAAAGGGGGGTTTTAGCCACGCGAAGCGTGGGTTAAGCGTCCAAAATCACACTGAGTGAAGTAAACTATGTTGCATTACTTTATTTTCAAGTGTAGTAGTTCCTCACATTGGAAATGATTCAAATCTGCGCTTTCTACCTATGAAAAGTTTACACGTATAATCCTCAAAGAATCTTCAGTAAACTCCTCATAATACTGAGAGGACAAATTTTTCCCGGGATGGCAAAGTTTTTCTATTATTTATATTTCTTGTCTTTGTCCATGCAGAGAGGATATGAAAAATAAATAAACAAATTGCTTCATAGCAAGGAATAAGTATGCTATTGAAAGGTATGAAATGTTGATACTCCTTATTTTCATTTAGACATCAAAACTCTTTCGTTTGGTGAATAAATAATAAGATGATAAATATTCAATTGTAAAGATCCATACCTATAGGATCTTGTGCATCTCTAGATTATAATGTTATAAAAGATTGTTTGTTCAGAGATATGGTAGCTTGCACTGAAGATGGTAATAGCTTCTATAGCTGGCTGATACTATTAGTATGACCTTTTGTATTGATACAGATTTTATGTTCTTTGTAAAAGGATGATAGCCATTTGCTGAACACAAAAAAAAAATATAAATAAATAAATAAAACCCAAATGCTAATGAATCTATCAAGGCAGAAAATGGAGGTGAAAATAAAGCTGAAAGTGTAACTAAATGAAATATGTGGTGAAATCATACAGATGATATTTCCCAAACATTTCTTCATAATTGTATTGTAAAGTAATTATGAGTCACATTCCAATACAAAGAGCAGTTTTTCCATTCATTTTTAATACATGGAAGGAAAAAACGAACAGCTAATAGAATAAAACCCAAATGTGTTGACAAACTTTACAGTATGTATTTGTAAAGATTAAAAGTTCCAACGAATGCTCGTATCTAGTCATGTAATTTTAAATCAATTAACAATTAGAGATACCAAGAAAGTGGTGTAAGCATTACATTGGATAATTTTCAATTCATCTGAAATTTGAATTGCTACACGACTATAAATCAGTTTGAAAAAGTATATTAAAAATATATGGAGTAAATTTCTATAAATAAAAAGGTATAGAATAATAGAATATAGATTTATACAAGTCTCTACCTCTAATTTAAAGAACTGTGATCATGATGATATACGAGTGAGAATTTTAACCAGACAATTGACCTTTGTTGATTGCGTACCTTGATGCTGAGAAGTTTAAAACTAAGGCTGGTGCTAGTGGGTACTGGACTCAAGTCACACCGAAGTCTTCTATGAGACCGTTCTACAATAGGTAGGTCGTCTTCCGGCTCCGATTGACACGGAATGGAAAAGTTGTTACGTTCCAAAGTGTTTGAACGTATTATAGATATATCTTCGCTGCCGTTGCGGTTATTGTTGGTCACCGGACTTGATGTTTTTCTCTCATTACAGCATCTCGGCATTGCACGTACACAACCAACTTGAAAAGGAATTTGTTCTATCCTATTTTCTTGCCCTTCCAAATCTTATTATTGGGCAGCTACCAAAAACTTCAGTGCATGTTTTCTTGTTTAGAGGTAAAAATGCGAGAGCATAGAAATTGATATCTCAGAGGTACTTAAATAATTTCCTTTTCTTCCGCAGGTATTTTTAATTTACTTAAAAGATATCTTGCTTCACAAATAATGTTTATCCTTTCTATATCCCGTCTATTTAATTTATCCTTTATCAAAATGTGGATGTATAGTGATGTGGACGTCGTCCAGTTAAAGTCTTCCAAATTTTACAAAAATCATTTACTCATTCAATTACAATATCATATATTTACACTTTTTTTAGCCCAATATTTATTCCAAGCTGAATCCAATCGCTCCTAAAATAAGAATCGACCAAATTCTGAACACTGTAATTTCTCTCAATGGACAGTCAGTCGTTGAAGAGAACATTACAATATTGGACACACTGTGCCGGCTCATATAATGCGATAAAATTAGTGTTGGAATTAATTACGTTATGTGTTTACTCATCGAGTTCGAGAACTTATTCCTGATTGTTGAATTAACAAATTATTAAAATGATGTTGAAAATATTTTAGCTCATTAAAATCGAGGTTTATTTCATTCAATAATAACTAAAAGTAAATTGACATTATTTAATCAGTTTTATCTTGAATGGATTTGATTAAAACGAAGAAAAGTTTGAAAATGTTCTGCGACGATAGATTATCTCTTCAATAAGCAATGAAATTTAAAGGTTTTTGTTAGTGATGCAGCTTTCTTAGACGTAGTGATATTATTATTATTTATTCTCTTTCTTTTCCTTTTTCTTTCTTTCGAAAATTGATGATTCAGAATTGATTGTCAACTATTTGGTGATATTATCGAGCACGGCGTTCAGTGATCAACGATGTTTAATTGCAGGTCGGTTGAAGTTGTCGTCGTAGTTGTCGTTGTCCGTTGTTGTAGACTGTAGTTAAAGACGGTACACGTTGCTCAGTGGATTTCTGCTTTTGATTTTTTCTTGCCTCTGCAGCTCCTCGTCATATTTTTTTCGCTAACATTCTGCGCAGACAAACCCCATGATAATAATTTACTAATTATGTTCCTTTTTTTACATAACTTAAAAGTTATTGCCAGAAGTTCTATCTCACACATTAAAAAAAATATATATATATTCCGATGTATGAATGATTGATTGAAATTCTTATCTTCCCTATTTCTTTCTTCGCTTGTGGCTTGACTTCATTCCAAATAATTGTCAAGAAAATAGCATATTTTCTCGTTTAAATTTCCCATATTGGGAAAATTGAGTGCTTTAGTAAGCCGCGATAGGAAACCTTGTGAAAAAAAAAGTATATCATCTTTCGAGGAGAATGAGAGAACGAGATTGAGGCCTGAGATGAAAATTTTACTGACAACAAAGCTGAGAAACTGTTTTTAAGATCTAGAGAATTGAAGACTTGACTAAATAAGCAAAATTTAGCTTGCCAAATTAACGACGCATTAATAGCAAATTGCATAAAAGCCCTCTTACAGGAGGTTGGAAGACACAAATAGACAGACAGACGAGCGCTGATGGTCTTTCCTTTGCATGATTGTACCACTTAATTAAATGGCTCGGGTCACGTGTCTATATATCTGCATATATCTTATATATTGCAATAGATACAAGACGGTCTGACAACTGTGATATATAACCATACAAGCCAGTTCTTATTAGGTAATGTATTATGTGTATATAGTTGTATGCTACATAATACGGTAGTTTAATATTGAATTATAAATATGTCATATATATATATATATATATATATATATATATGTATATATACATGTACTATGCATGAGAGTATAAGAAACACGCCTTCTGCTTGACAATTTCAAGGTATTAATTTGCATATTTATTTTTATCAAAGGCTAACCATTAAATTCTTTGAAAGCTATTAAATATCTATTATACTCGTTATGTGATGTTCAATTAATATAGTATACATATGCTCTGTAATTTCTCGATTGACCTTTTGTTTCTTATATTCTATGTCTTTAAGAGCTTCTTTAAGTTCTCAGAAATTTATCGAAAATTAGTATCGGTATTGTAATCCCTTACGTTTGGCAAAGTAGAAGGCAAGACATGATCTATTCTTCTCACTTCTGATAGGACGATGATAAGATATATGTAGTTTTGAAAGTACTAATACACAATATTCGTAACGAGAATAAAGAATAAATGTGAGTTGCGGTAAATAATAATAAAGTTTTGAGAATTTTTGACAGATGTAGCAAGTGTCAAGGCTTTCGCATTCTCATGCGTACTGATGTGCACGAGTGTACGTGGACATTCTAGTGACACACGTTCAAGAGTTAAAATCAACCACCCACTAACACATCTATACCGCAATGTGACATCTATCCCAAAAATATCGCGTCAGGGCGTATTTTACATATTGTCTGACCCCAAACACGATTAGAAACTATTCGAAGTAGGGATATGTTTGCAGAGATCGTGTATTTACCGAGTTTCTCAATATTTTTGACTAATAAAAACGTCGAAAGGCTCATCGGTACCTACTTGTCATGCGGAGATGCACGAGCGACAGGACCTACACGACTGGCTTATCAAGAAAAAATTAATCACCTGTACCATTCTCATCGAAGTTCTGATCCCCTATTAGTATCCTCATAAGTTAAACTCATTGTTAATCAATTAACAACACTCCATAGTCCTTAATTCACTCTTACTCACATTTATTTTGCAGAAAATCACCCGACTACACCCAAATCATCACCATTTCTTTTTTTTCAATGGAAACTGCGCACTCTCACGGTACTATGCAGAACCATCACTGGCGCCATTTAATTTGTCCTGTTCTTATTTTTCATCGCAAATACGTGCACACATATACGTGTCCTATGTATATGCTAGTATGTGTACCTTTGCATGCTGTATACGCATGTAACTATACAATAAAACCCAGGGAGCGTTTAATTTTAATCCAACCAGTCATCAGGTTTTCTCCTCTTACGTCAAACATCACTGATAAATTACTGCGATGGAATACCTATCCTCTGTCAACAAAACTTATTTTTCTTATCCCACGCCATTGAGGGTCGGAAGATTTTAAGTACGAAACTACGAACGTCCGTAATCGAACCGAGAGTTAAGAGAAAAACAAAAACTACGTTTAACCAGCCCATACTCAGTTTATGCTCGCTCTTGCTTTTGCCAATCGGTAATCAACTCTCAAACGTCAAAGATGTCATAACACGCGTGTGACCCGTATTTTCTCATTACATAGGGCAAACTTCGATCCCGTATCGTAAATTATAGTATTTACTCTTAAAAATAATCATGTCTCAAATGTGAATGAAATAATCTCCGATTTATTGCCCGTGTTAATAACCTCAAACGATATCACATCACTTTTCGCATACCCCAGGTAGAAAGTCACACATAAATTATTAAACTATACACTTATTTCATTACATAAACAACTCACCTTAATTACTCACATTTATTTCACCGCAAACTTAGTTCAGTACTTGTCGATCCATGAGTTTTAATATTAGGATAGAGGCGAGAAATAGATATATCTAGATATTATTTGTCATACTATCCAAATACCCTTTTTGAATAATTTTCTCGGATTTTGAGTCACCATTTTACCTGTGTCTCAAATGACGTTCAATTTCACAGAATAACTTGCCAGAGTTTCAAGAATTTTTTTTCAAACCATTTTTTCTGCTATAGATAAAGTCATGGCAGATCTGGACGCGATATATTCCAACAGTTCGTTTACCACGAATTCAACGTTTGCATCGATGCTACAAAACGAGTTATCGAATACATCAACAGATTTCACAATTGTTTTAGACAATATGACGACAGAAAATTCGTCCATAGATTTCACTGAACAAAGTGAAAATCTCATTTCAACAAGCACAGTAAATCCCATCAAGATTACAGACAATATTCAAACCTTGACCAAAGTCATCGACACTATAGTCAATTCTACACAATCTTCCCTTTTCAATTTAACCACCAAGTCAACAATATGTTCGACAACTGAGGAACCATTTGATGAATTCGGACCACCCGAAGGAGTTCAATATATTTTTGTTCCTCTCGGAGTTATGGTCTTCGTTATAATACTATCTGCTGTGGTGAGGATGTGGCAACTAAAAAGATTTTCATCATTTACCTACCATATTTAATGAATAATGAGAATATCGCCTTGAATATTGTTAAATGTATCATGAAAACTGTAAAATCCACAGAGATTGCAGAACTTTTACTTTTTATTATATGAATTTGAATAAGTTATAGTCACGATTCAGCAATATGATTTGATTTCACTTTGCTTCAATCGTTAGGCAAGAAGCTCAGTTTATACTATAATATTTAATGATTTATTTAACAGGTGTTAATCATATCTCGAAAGCGCAAGTTAGAACGACTGAGGCACAGGCTGATGCCATTATACAATTTTGATCCTGGTGAAGAGGGAGAAGATGATTGGGAGACTGAGTTACTCGATGAGAATTTTGACAGTCGTCAAAAAAGAGTAAGTGGTTTTCATAACTCTGCGTAGTTCGATAGTAATGAATATTTTTTAATAACAACTGATTAACAATTGTTATCAGCAAGGCTATCAATCGATGGACACAGAAGAGAATGCAGAATTGTTTAGTGGTCGCTGAAGTAGGAGTCTCATGAGGAAGAGAGTTGACATCTTTCTAATATCATAATAATAGTAATAATAATAATTATTATTACTATATGATAGTATTCAATCAATATTAAATATGTAACAAATGAAACCAATCTAGTGAAGAACTTTATTCATCTCAATATGTAGAGACGTACAGTTCAAAGGTAACTAAGCTCAAGTAAGTTTTCTAAATTGAATTATGATCTGCGTAGCTTATGAGTATTTAGAAATTTTTGAAAATATGTAATCTGCACTATAATTCTATTTTCATTTAAACACATGTGATATAAATCATTAGAATATTACCTATTCTCACTTATTCACGACAACTGATCTGAAATTATTTTCAATAAAAAAAGAAGAATTAAAAAAAAAATCATTATTTAGTATTAGAAAGTTTCGCTTATCGTTAGTAAGTAAAACATTAGTATATGTAGATGTATTGTAGCATTAATTATTGCTACGTACAATCAGCCAAAGATAATCTAACTTTTATATCGTTCGTACATTGCAATTTCAGTATATATATGTATGTATTAAGATATGCAATTATGCAACATTGACGATGTATAATACCAATTATCTAGTCTATAGTATTCAATACATATACATTAAATCAAATGTAAACAATGTCTGGTCAAAAAACTTCAAGTAATATAGATTCGGTATTAATATTATAGTTCAATAGCCCACACTTGTGTCACTTATGTATCGTATTATGCCTATTTTTGCATAATAAATGCACAAAATAATTTTAAATACATAGTTGTATTTGTTGCAAACCCCATGCATGCAAGCTCATCACCATCATGATGAAAGAAAATTATTTAAAATAATCATAATGTAGTTCTGATTTTTATCTGAATAGATAAAGTAATAAAACAATTAAAACTCCATCATTATTGGAAATATCTACAATGGAAGTTCTCCAACCATCCAAGCTCATGGTTCTGATGTCAAGGAGTTAATATTATCAAATACATAGATTTATCTTCAATTTATCCAATATCGTGCATTCAAATGTGTATAGAATATCTTAGTCTCGAATCTGCGTTGGATTAGTTATGATGATGGGTTCGTGTGAGTCGCTTATGCCTGCGCTTATGCACTATCTAATATAGAACGTTTAGGTGATGTTAAGAAGCTAATAAAGTACCTATTTCAAATTGCTCAGTACACTGATCTTTGATTATATCAACCCTTAATTTTCAGGATTCCAAGTCTCTGAATGATGATAAGCCTTTATAAGCCCAGTAGATTCTCTGGAGAAGGGGGAATGATCGGATCATGTGTTGTTTTGTTTATAGTTTATTTAATACAAATTTGACATTCACACAGTGTATGTTTGTTCAGAAATAAGAATTTTTCGTGTTACGTTGCGTAGTAATACTTTTCACATTGAAAGTATTCCACCAGGTTTTCGAATTCGAGTGATTGTGGAATTTCTTCTTATTTCAGAGCCGAGTCATTTACTTAGAATAGTAATAATATATAGGTAGAAGTGCCATAAGGTAATACAATATAACGGTATGTACTTGACGATACTAAAATACACTGTTTAAAATGAGATTGGGACTTACGATACAGATTAACTCGGGCTTAAATGCCTGAAGTCTTAAACGTTTGTTCACATTTTCAATAATATTTAGTATTAAATCAAAACGCATCTAAACACTAAAAAATACACTACATACGGTTTATACAAGTATCGTTCATTGAAAGCTTTGCTTATCAAATAATTTTTTTTTTATTTTTCTTTTTTATTTTTTTTTTTGTTTTCTATCTTTTGTTTATAAATCTCGGAATATTCTGAATTTCGGAGTCACGTAGCCTGAGCTTTCAAAGAGTGTGGAATATAAAAACTTAGGAAATAAAGGAACGAGGATTTTTTTTCTTTCTTTTTCTTTTTTTAGGGGGATCTCAGAATGAATCAAAGCTAAGGAGAATCGGCTACTTCAATTCTCCTCCTCCTCCTCCTCCTGTTCATCTTCTTCCTCTCCGGTACTCTCTGGCTTCTCTTCAACCTTCTTTGGTCTCCCACGACCACGGCCAGACGTTGGAGCCGCAACTTTAACTGCGCTTGCCTGTAAAAGTTGAGAAAAAAAAAAAAATCAACAATCAATATTAGTCAAATCATTTATCGCTTATAATTAGAAGAGAAGAAAAGAAAAGAGAAAAAATAGGGAAAAATCTTTCAATTGATTACTGGAAACATATGCAATGAATTACCTTCTTCTTATGCGTTCCCTTTGGGCGCCCTCTGCCTCTTTTGACGGGCGCTGGAGCATCGTCATCGTCATCAGATTTCACTGCTACGTTGTTCTTTTCAACTGGAGGTCTTCCTCTCCTCTTAGCTTCTTTCACAGGGCTTTTTGATGGACGCCCACGTTTTTTCTTATCTTCAAGAACCGGTGATCCATCGTCTGACATGTTTATGGTTTTGTGTCAACAATCAACAATCTGTTAAATACCAATAAAAATATATTCATGAATATTCTTAAAGTGCCAATTGAATCGGGGCAAAATAAATCTTCTTAACTTTTAATACCAGTGAGTAATGGTAGATTTTTTTATTTCTACTCTCCGAAAGAATCAAGTATTCAATTACTGTATCAATAATCATCATAAATATTAATTAAATTATTAATATAAAAGATATTCAACATTTTCATATTTCATTCAATACAGGAAAGATTTGTCGCTAAACTGGTGTAGAGTATCGTATAAATAAGATATTTGTATTCTCTTGTTATAAGCCAGTCTTACGAATCAATATTTCATTATCCTAATTCATATATTCGACGAGTTTGATTACACATGAAATTGAATAGTAAACAACAAATCAATATTCGCAATTAGGAATAATCAAGCATGCGATGGTCGAGGAAAAATTGCTGGTAAAAGTCAAAGCCAAGCGCCCTTCTCCCCCCCTTCGTGCAATTGAAATCATTACTTTGTAAGTTAATTGGCAATCAAATTTACCCACTCTACTAAGCGAGCTTACTGAAGCCTCCACAAAAACGGATACCGCGCTAACATCGGCGCTATCGAAAATGGCGCTGTCCGTGACATACTTGGACGAATATAAGCCTACGATTTGTACCTTAGATTGAAGGCCACGTCTATGTTGATAATTTACGCACCTTTATACTAATATTAGCCCGTATATATGTAGTATAAACTTAAGCTTATGTACTGAGATAGGAAAAAAAAAAAAAGGATTCAATTGTTTATGTATTTCGCAGACAGCTTTCCAAGATGGCGACTACCGCGGGCGCGCCGCGCGGGAGGAAATGACCGCTGGCGTCCCTAGTTCCCTACGCCGACTCGCGTGTATAAACAATAATCAAATACATGCGATATGACGTCACTTGCACCGAAATATCAACGCAGGAAGTTTTGATACAATATGCGTCGTTACGGGTCTTTTGGAGGAAGATTTTTTTTCTCGATTAGTGAGGAAACTGTCAGTGAAATGACATCGAACAAAATAGTCCGCCGCGCCTGATAAACACGTTAGAGATTGGTGCGTTGGTTGTATTCTAGATTAGTATTTGTAGGATGAGCGGTGGTATGCAACTGAGAAATTTTTACTTCGTTTTTTTTTTTATCAATAATTAATAAATCAGCTGTCTGGTAAATATGACGATGTAAGGGAATCTATCGATTTTTCCCAGCTTCTAGCACGGAACCTACCCCTGGAAAATACTTTCTCGAAGCGCGCGCAACGGAGCAAACCTAGGCATCGTACTTACGTATACAACTATCAAAGAAACCTTGATATTGAAAAAAAGATTCATGCTGCAATTTTGGCGGTCGTTAATTTCAATTCCCTTTTAGTTATATGAAATAAATGGATAAAATAAACCTTCGAAAATCACATGTGATAGAATTTTATGAAAATTCCGCGCCCGCCATTTTCAAAACACTTTATTTAATGCGGTTTGTAAATTTATTCGATTGGGTCCACTCGTCGATCTACAATTAGAATATGATCGAAAAAAAAATATTGCAGCGATAAATTTTTACCGAGTAATTTTTTCCTAACAAAGTTTCAACAAAAGCCAGCCGAAGCAGAAACTGTCCATATTACGTGTAAAATAATTCAATGAGAGCTCGACTACCAAAAGACGCCATAGCTACAAATGGCATCACCCGTACGCGTTGGTGATTTTCAGATCTCAATTAATATCTCTGCTAGTATTCGAAGCAGCGTCAAACAAAATTCTGATTTAAATTCGACGAATAAACTAAGAATTATTTGCGATTTTATACCTGGCAAAATAAATTCACTTAAGTGGAAATAAAATATATCTACGGAATAAGTAGACGGGACTCACCTCAGGTTTGTGTCGGAGACAAAGGCCTGCGCGCGGGACGGAGCTACGGGAGACGCAGTTGTGGCTGTGACGTCCGCGGACCAAGCGGAGTGAATGACTGTGAGGCGTGCCGCTAGGTTCTCCCCTGTCTATGATGCTTCCCGCCAAAAAATTACCTCCAATAGAAAATTCATTTACTCTTACCAGACGACATTTATTATTTAAAAAATATCAAATCGATAGTTAAAATATAATAAAAATTTACTGTTGGTTCAATTTTTTATAATAAAATTTACAAAGCTCCATATCTCGACTCTACTAAATGTAGAACGCGACAGTATACACCCGCCATCATTGCAACCGTGCGACTCGGATCGATTTGCTTCTGTTACCCCTAAACATTTTAAATGAATAAAGAATGACTCGGAAAAATTATTTTATATAAAAACGTACCGAATTTATAAAATAAAAATTTTAACGTTGCAATTATCTCTGTTAAAATACGTTAAATTTTTTTTATTTTATCGTTACGGAATATGGTAATGACAATCTTTCCCTCTTCTATAGATATGGTACAGTTGTTAGGACTGAGATGAGTTAGTTTTGATTCATTTGAAACAAAATGAGGACGTCAATGATCAACTAGTCAGCGTTGTTTCAATGATATAAAATTAAACGCTTTACAATTCAATGAATATTAACGTGCCTCCGTGGCGCAATTGGCTAGCGCGTTCGGCTGTTAACCGAAAGGTTGGTGGTTCGAGCCCACCCGGGGGCGAATTTTTTGCATTTTTATCTCCGAGGGTCTGATTATTCGATAGGTTTTTTGCATCTTCTAATCTAAAAATGGAACAATTATCGTATGTAAAATTGAGAGTAAATAAACGACGCGTTTTCAGTCTTGTACGACTCGGAAATATCTTTCGTATCGGGGGGAATGCGGAGAGTAACGTACTAAGTTTTCTAAAAACATCGAATCGAGCATAATTCAAAGTAAAAAGGCTCTGTTGTCATTCGAAATCGAAAAACGTGACTACTTAAATTGACTCGTCTTCTAAGGTGAATCAAAAAATGACAACAGATATTTTAGGTCTGTTGCAGGAGCCACAAATGACCAAAGTCTGTGCGCCTATGGTTAGATACAGCAAGTTCGTAATCTTCTACATAATTGATTTAAATGAGATTGACATTAACCTCAATTCATATGAGCGGCACTACCTTATTGTATGTGTTTATCAAGGTGGTCCTCAGTTTCGAATTTCAATGCTCTCGTGGGCCAACGTCTCCAAATACATATAAAAAATCTCAATTCCAAATTCATAATCTCAATTCTAGGTTCCTTTTTTTTCTTCCTGATGTTATAGAGCTCCGAAAAAAACTGATACTTGGCACACTCCTTAGTTAAGGACCACCCTAATATTTGTATATTGCAGATTGCAGTTCAGGACATTGGTCAGAAAGTATAACTGTGATCTATGCTTTACCCCAATGATAATGGCCGATTCTTTTGTTCAATCTGCAAAAGCACGTGACAATGAATTCACAACAAACAAATACGACGTACCATTAGTCGTTCAATTTGCTGCTAAAAGAGTTGACGATTTTGTCGGAGCAGCTGAAATGGTCGCACCGTAAGCATCCACGATTAGATACATAATAGTCTATGCTTGGTGTGAGAATAACATTTACTGATATCGCATAGGCAATAAAAATTCACAATTTGTTTATTGATTGAATCGGATTTATTTTCAAACAGTTACGCCGGTGGTGTGGATTTGAACTGTGGATGTCCACAAAGATGGGCTATAAAAGATGGCTATGGCGTTGATTTGTTGACAAAACCTCAATTAGTTAAGGATTTGGTATTGCAAGTTAGGAATCGAGTCCCTGAGCCTTTTACTGTGTCTGTAAAAATACGTTTACTCAAGGATATTCGTAAGACCATTGAACTGTGTCAGATGTTAGAAAAAACGGGTCTCTCCTTTATCACTGTTCATGCCAGAACTCCGCAAATGCGTAATGAACCCATCGACTTTGAGGGCCTTAAGGTTGTCAGCGATTCGATACAGATGCCCTTGATTGCCAATGGGGATGTTAAAAGCATAGAAGATGCTGAATATTTGTATGAAAATATCAAATGCCAAGGCGTTATGTCGGCGAATGGACTTTTAACTAATCCAGCTTTGTACTCTGGATATAGGGAGACACCTTTGACCTGTGTTCAAGACTGGCTGGACATAACGTCGAACATTCCGACCCATTTTTTATGCATGCATCATCACTTGGTTTTTATGCTAGAAAAAATTCTTCCTAAGAAAGATAGATGCTATTTTAATAATTTACAGGATAAAGAATCTGTTCTTGAGTTTATTGATAATTATTATGGTATTAAACCAAAGACTAGTAATAACTGCACAGCTGAATTAATCGAATGCTGTTATGATACTAGGCCAGGTAAGTTTTTCAAAGATGTTTCGAAGAATTGCGGGAATCAAGTTTCCGAAGACTTTATGGAAAATATATTTTTAGAAATATAACAATGTTCTATATACTCGTCGTCCTTAATTCGACCATTTTTTATTTTACCATTCGAACCTGGGATTTCGGAATCATTTTTTTCTATACATTTTGAGACATTCTAACCCATTAAAGCATCAAAATTCGAATATGACCGAATGAGGGATCAAGCCTTAATGTTCACAATCTATTTTTCTAAATAAAATTGTCATTCCAAAGGTACATCTGTGTTTCAATAAAAATCTTCAAAATCTATGCAGACGATCACATGACTATATTCACACCCAAACCTGGTAAGAATTATTCATTGATTATTTAATGTATGGAAATTTTTGTGTATAATAGATATCTGATAGTAAAAAAAATAAAGAATGGATATTCAATATTGGTGTGGGGAATGTAAACACAAAGATTTGTTTTTATTTTGCTTTAGGTACATCATATCATTTAGAAGTCTAGGAAGAGGAAGAGTTTATTTGGTAGTTGGTAAATACATCGATGTTCACCGGATAAGTGGAGGAAAAAAAATGAAATAAATTCTACAAAGTTGAGAATAATAACACGTTTGTAATTCGAAAGGTTGTTGTTATAATAGTTGTTTTTTTTATCCCGGTATTAAGGCGATTTCACAACAACAAAGTCCGCGATAAATACTCGAATCTTTATTGGTCAGCCTCTTTCTTCTATCGCCGATGCATTGCGTGTCATGTTTCTTCCAACCACGTGGTTTTTTCGTATTTATACTTTATGGTCGCGCCAATTCTTCGGAATTTCAATCACAAACAAGCGTGTCACAGATATTATTTTTCTTAAATTACAATTACATTATATACCACAATGCTCTGACAACATCAGAAACGCGATAAGATGGTAAGTGATGTTAAATCATGTCAGTCAAACATTAAAATTCACTCCTAATTATGGCCGCGCAAGGAATTAACTCTTGTGAAATCTAACCTAAGCTCTTTGTTGACGATGTTTGACACTTCTTGTTTAAATTTGAACAATAAGTTAATTTCGAAATTACAGCTTGAAAGAATCTTTCGCCTTCTCAATTTCACCCGTATTCATAGTATCATAATTCTGGAATTAAGATAAACACGCTATTTACTGAAAACCGATTTTTTAATCAATGAAAAACTAGATCTTGTATATAGTTTGAATTATACCTTGCTACACGTGTCAATATAGCGAATCATAACGCGATGTATTACAGAGACGATCACAAGCTCCTAGTCAGAAAGGCAAACGACCAGGAGAATTTTCTCCCATTGAACCTAGCCATGCTTTACCTCAAAGAGAAAAACGTTCGAAAACCGAATACAGGGAAGTCAAAATCTCTCGAAAACCACTTGTACAAATATCGGTTGCAGCTACACCGGAATCATTGTCGGAACATGTAAGATTGATTGTGAATGAATCTCTTATCTATAAGTTCAACTATTTTTCATTTTCAAGACAAACCGTCGTATAATATAAATTCTATTTCCAAATCTAGGAGGAAAGAATAAAGAAGTTATTAAACAGACCGTTTCAAATCCCAATTCCTGGGTATCAACTGTCTGGTAGAGCTCTTGGCATGCGGTTGTCAGGTCCTCGAACTGCTCTCTTTGATCCAGACGAAGCTAATGCCTTGGTTGTTTACACACCACCTGAATTATCCGAACATGACAAGCTCAAGTTGGACAAGTGAGCAATTCATCTTACCTTTTTTGAAGTTGTATATCAGAGTGATTGATTTAGATTGATATAACTTTTTCGGGGACTTATGGTTGGAAAACCTTTAGAATTCTGCTAAGTAGCTGCTTTTTGAGAGGAATATAGAAGAATATTCTGCAATTTGAGTGACTTTCAATATACACCGTTTCGTTGTAACACTTGTTCAATTCAGTCGTTTTTACGCTTTCATTACGTCTCTTCAATAATCAGTTGCACACAAACTTCCTTTAAGCTTCAATGAAAATGGCTAAGATACTAGTTCAAGGATTGTTGTTACATGACTATTTACTTTTTCATCCAGGAGTAAACAACTTGTTCATGTAGTGGTGGACCCAATGCTGTGTAATGTACTACGACCTCATCAGAGAGAGGGTGTAAAATTTATGTACGAATGCGTAACAGGAAAACGCATAGAAAATGCTTACGGTTGTATAATGGCTGACGAAATGGGACTCGGTAAGACGCTACAGTGTATAACATTGTTATGGACTTTGCTAAAACAGGGTAAGAACTGATATGTACAAAAGATATGAATCACAACTTGTTACAAGCAATGATAATACGTATAATATGATTAATGTGATTTTATTCAAATAGGACCTGAAGCTAAGCCGCTTATTGAAAAAGCTGTTATTGTAGCGCCTAGTTCTCTGGTCAAAAATTGGTATAATGAAATACATAAATGGCTTGGGAAACGAGTAAATCCTCTGGCTATTGATGGTGGTAGTAAAACAGACATCGATGTCAAATTGAAAGGATTTATGAAAACCTATGGGCGTAGGTATGCATTTCAGAGTTTTTACTTTCATCAGATACACTAGTAAATTAGGTATCGCAATTTCTCAGCTTTTTATTGAATATCGATGATAACAACTTGTAAACAAATAATCCAAAAATTATCTTATTCCGTTTTCTCATGTTGCCTTATATTGTTACAGACAAACCTTATCTAATATTTTATTGCGTAAGAACATAATGGACTGGTTAGTTTAAAAGACAATTTATTCATTTCATACAGGTGCGCGAACCCAATTTTGATAATAAGTTATGAAACATTTCGTTTGCATGCACATGTATTACACCAAGACGAAGTTGGTTTGGTCTTATGCGACGAAGGTCACCGTCTGAAGAATAGTGAAAATCAAACTTATCAAGCACTGATGGGTCTGAAAGCTCAGAGGCGAGTTCTGCTCAGTGGAACACCAATCCAAAATGATCTTCTCGAGTATTTCTCACTTGTTCATTTTGTCAATCAAGGACTTCTTGGAACTTCCCAGGTATACCGGAATCCCATTTTATTTTCTTTAATTCTTATGTGAAATACTTCCAAGTGAACAATATTGGACTTATTCTTTTAAACATTAGGAATTCCGTCGGAAATTTGAAAACCCGATTCTCAGAGGTCAAGATGCTAGTGCAACTGACTCTGAACGACGTAAAGCGCAGGAATGTCTTCAAGAGTTGGTAACTGTGGTCAATAAGTGTTTGATAAGACGAACCAGCGCTCTATTATCGAAATATTTGCCTGTGAAACACGAACTGGTCATTTGCGTTAAAATGAACAAATTGCAAACACGATTGTATCAAAATTTCATACAGAGCGAGAGTATTCGAAAGTCTATGCAAAGTAAGTATGCTTCAAGCAGTATAATGCACAATCTTTTCCTCTATGAATTATTAACTGATTGATGCCATCTGTTTAGGCGATGAACCTGGCAATGGGAGAAAAGGAAGTCTTTCAGCACTATCTGCAATCACACTACTTAAGAAACTCTGCAATCATCCTGACTTGGTGTATGAGAAAATAATGGAGAAATCTGAAGGTTTTGAAGGTGCTGCAGAGCTTCTGCCACCGAACTATAACGTTAAGTAAGTCTAATAATGTTAACTCAGATGTAAAGAGAATGCTAATCGTTTTGGATATTTTTCAGAGACGTCCTGCCAGAGCTTTCTGGTAAATTAATGGTCCTCGATTGTTTATTAGCATTGGTAAAGTCAACAACAACAGACAAGGTGGTTTTGGTATCAAACTACACGCAGACCTTAGACTTGTTTGAAAAATTATGCCGTAAGCGTACTTATCGTTACGTTAGACTGGACGGAAGTATGACTATAAAGAAGAGATCAAAGGTCGTAGATAGTTTCAACGATCCGAATAGCGGCGACTTTATTTTCATGCTTAGTTCTAAGGCTGGTGGATGTGGCCTGAACTTGATCGGTGCAAACCGATTAGTTATGTTCGATCCTGACTGGAATCCTGCCAATGATGATCAGGCCATGGCCAGAGTTTGGAGGGATGGTCAAAAGAAGCCTTGCTTCATTTACAGACTACTTTGCGTGAGTATCTATTCTTTCACATGTTGGGAAAGACTCATGACTACTCACTTGGCTCATCTCTTGGACTAGAGTATTGGAATTAATGCATTTATTCAAATTGATAGACTGGCACGATAGAGGAGAAGATATTCCAAAGACAAGCTCACAAAAAGGCATTAAGTTCAACAGTGGTTGATCAAGAAGATGATGTTGCTAGGCATTTTACTCTAAGTGATCTACGGGATCTGTTTACCCTGGAGGAAGACACTATTTCCGATACGCATTCAAAGTTAGTATTCAAATCTGATACAGAATGAAATATTTCATTACAAGTAGGTTTGATACTGGAAGTTTTTATCCACCCTGTCTTCTGATCATAGCCTAAGACCTTCTCTTCTGAGCTCAGAATAACTTTTCATTGTTTGATTGAATGATACTTTATATTCATTTTCTTCACTCATCTAGATTCAAGTGCAAAAGGTGCGTGAATGGCGTGGAAGTCCGTGGTCCACCTGAAGGAACGGATTGTAATTCTGATTTGTCAGATTGGAGACATGCCCACAACCCTCGTCACCTACCAGATATAGCACTTCGACAGTGCTGGGCTAGTGGTATCTCCTTTGTATTCCATCATCGTTCACATGAATTGATTAAAGCTGATCACGGATGAAGCTGTATCATAATAATTACTAAATAGTTACTATCGAAAGAGTTGAGTAAAAGTTAATTTTATAAACAGACCATAATTTAAAATGAGCAATTTCTCTTATTTAATTACAAATTTATTCATAGTTTATATTTTCATCTCCTTCTATTGAACATCATTCTTTGCCCTAATAATCGACTCTGTACTGGTATGAAAGATAGTGATGGATGGTTTATTGTTTGTTTATCACAGATATAACTAAACTTTTCAGTCTTGACTTATGAGTAACGATTGAAAGACTAATTTGAAGAAAAGCTATTTTTCTTTTTTTTTCTTTGCGTTGAAAATATCGAGAAAGAAGGTTTCTTTGAATATTTTGGAATTGAGGTATGATCTAATAATATTGAAGAATGATAATAACAGTGAAGAAGAAGTACACAGCAAGTGAACTAGGTTTTGATGATATTAAATGTTGATAGAAATGATTAGAATATTTTTCCACAATTTTTCGATTATGTACATTTGTATCGCGATATTTGCTTATATTCAGGGCCAAACTTGGGCGAATTTGATAAACGTGTATATCTTCTAGTTCTAAATGATAACAAAATACAATAAATTCAAACGTATATAAAGTTATGAAAAATTTGTAGTTTTTTATGTCTCCAGAAATTCATTTTGCAAATAATTACTGCGCTTGGAATCTTTTCTCGAAAATAACTTTGCATAAAGGATGATATCTTTAGTATAAATAAGGAATAACATCGGGAATGTTTTCGGAAATATTCATCACCCCAATTATTAACAGTTTATCATATAATTATTTATTCTGTACTATACATCTTTAGTTATTGATACAGCACTCTCGTTGATTGTTTCTTATCAGTCTCGTTATGAAAAAACCTGATATTTGTCTTTGTCGGAAGGGGTCTTGCAATATTTAAGAGCTTCCGGAATCAGTAAGACGGCATGTGAATCGTTCCAGAAGATGTATCATTTGACGTGAATCCTATTGGCATTATTTTCTGGAATAAACATTTTTTTTAGATAGTGACTTCTAGTAAATCACTGTAGTAAGTGTTTGTTGTCCTTTGCATTTCAGCATGTGTTTGAAACCGTCCAAAAGAATATATTTAGTCTTGAAACCTAGTAAATTATACCAACCGTTATGACAAAGTTGTTTCGAGTCCCGCAGTTGGCTCAATAAATTTTTCATAGAATTTATGGTTTTACGTGCCCGCTTGGCTTTTTGTCGTAGCACGTGATTTTCATGTGTCAATTTCTTTATTTTCATACGGGCAACTCCCAGTTTCTGTCTTACAATGTCAGGAGGGTCGTCATAAACGTGATCATGGTTCACCGCATTCAAGTTTACTTTAGTCTCTAGAACAATCACACAGAAAATCAGAAAACAAGAATAGAATAATCATATTCAGTATAAAAGGACTAAAAATCATCCTATTCCATAATTTTACACCAGGATTAAGCAGAACCTACGAGTATGTGAAAATTGACGCTCAGCTGATCGCTCTATTATTGGCTGCTTCCTGATGAATGCTTGCAAGATTTGTTTGTCTGCTTTCATTATTTCCTCTGAAATTTTATCCAAATATATTGTTATGAGTAAAATTCAAAATTCAGTTCTAAATGAAGTATGGGGCATTCCGTGCCATGGTTTAAAATTTTTTTTTAACTGCTCTGCCAATGGTTGTCTATAATTGATTAGATCACCGTTGCTCTGGTATGGGTCTATTTTTTCTGTTAAAATTTGATGTATGGTATTACTATCATAGTCTGCTTTGCGTAAGAAGTGGGTCATACTTTCATAGGTGGAATTTGCTCCTTTGATGTGCGGATGTTCGGCAAACGTTTGTGAACTTGCATCAGTATTCACAACAGAATGATCATTTCCTACATTATGTTTGAAAATCGTTGGCACACTGCCTTTTCGTAATCTAACACGACTGTCGCGAAGATCCATGCAGTTTCTATTGAAATGTGAAGAACATAATAAACTGCATTTTGCTGGCGTCCAGCTAGTCCGACCCATATTTTCAACCCATTTTAATTTGAGTTTTTCATCTTCAGGAAATCTATGAAGTAACAATTAATATAGAAGGATAAATTTCCGCCAATAATTATTCTAACTTTGAATATTATCGCAATACTTACCTATGGAATGATAGACCGCTGGATTTAATATGTGTTTTTTTACAGTACTCACAACGACCCATTTTATCTATAAACAAGTTTCAAATATTATTGTTTATGGTTTCTCTACTCATCAATATCCCGACCTTATTTGGTTCCGTAGGTTATGATTCTTTGATTCAACTCTGCTAAAGCCCCGCCGTAATTAGTTAGTGTTGAATTTAAACTGGATTTATTTTACAATGAGGGGATTAAATTGTATAATTATTTATTTTACTGATATTATTTTACCGTTGAAGATTTTTATCAACTCATATATTAAATCAATCAATTAATTAATTAATTGTTCTAATATATTTCAACAGTATATTCAGAAAAAGGTGGAAAAAACTATTCGTATATAATTCGGTCGTTTGCGCAGCCTTTAACGCGTAATCGGATATTTCGTTTGACTTCCGTCGCAGAAGTACAGAATTGTTGTATATTTTCAGTCGATACTATCTTTGGCTACGTAGACGTAGATTCGTATTAAAAAAATGAGTAGAGTACACCGTCTGTACTCCGCATGGTTTACGTTTTCGCTTTATGACGGTTCCCGGTCTCGGAGCTTTCGCGTCTTTTTGGCGGGCGCAGTCTGTTTGGAGGTAGCCTAAAAGTAGTTTACCGAAGTTCTGCCACAACCAAATACAAATGGGAGACAAAGACGGAGGTGGGCATGAATAGTTTATTTTTGCATACTAACACCTCCTACTTTACCTATGCATTAAACCTTACCAGCTTTGTAATTGACACATTCCAAAACGCGGCGTAAACGACGTTTATTTATTTCTATTTTTTTTCAACGCACTTTGTATTTAGCCTATTTATGCTCATTCACCGTACAATATACCGAGTCAATAAATACATTCTATAACTACAATAACCAACGAACTACGAGACCGTGTTTACCCGACTTTTAGGCTGTTAAATTTTGAACAAACACTAATCCCATCATTCTTTTTCATATGTACTTTGCATAACAATTGAACAATTTCTTACAAGCTAGTGACTATTTCTCAATAAAGTATATAGCAATAATAAGGGAAATTTTTTACTATCCATTAAAAAAGTGATAAAAATAAATGAATAATTTCAAACAATTTTCAAAACCAAAGTCTGACACGTGTTTGATATTATTTTTTAGAAACGTTTGACGACGCTGTCGAGGAACGAGTGATTAACGAGGAGTATAAGATATGGAAGAAGAATACTCCATTCTTGTACGATCTTGTTATGACGCATGCCTTGGAGTGGCCTTCACTTACAGCTCAATGGTTACCCGATGTGACAAGGCCGGAAGGAAAGGATTACTCGGTGCATCGTTTGATTCTTGGAACTCATACTTCTGATGAACAGAACCATCTACTCATAGCCAGCGTTCAATTGCCTAATGAAGACGCGCAGTTTGATGCTTCGCATTATGACAATGAGAAAGGAGAGTTTGGTGGCTTTGGTTCAGTCAGTGGGAAGATTGAAATTGAGATAAAAATCAATCACGAGGGAGAAGTAAACAGGGCACGTTATATGCCGCAGAATCCATGCGTCATTGCCACCAAAACACCGTCAAGTGATGTTCTAGTATTCGACTATACCAAGCATCCCAGTAAACCTGATCCAAATGGAGAATGCCATCCGGATCTTAGGTGCGCTTGCTTCAAACAAATTTAACATAATTTGTATTGCTCAGAGCTCTTTTGACAAGATATAAGAAACAGTTGAGAGTCTAGAGGAGATGGAGATCCTCGGAAGTATAGAATTCCCTCAGAATATTCTCAGGGCTATGAAAACCTTGTAGATAGCCATGAATCTCATGTACATATTTATGTTATTCAGGATTCATTATGGATTTGTTTTTATTTGATGATTTTGTAGCCAAGCATAGATTCAAGAAGTCGATTGCTAGTTTCACATATTTGCTTACACTTTCGCAACAATATAGTCAGATCAGAATAATAAGCAATATACCGTTGTTATGTTTGCATATAACAGAGATAAGAGTATACTCCTATTTCTCTTTGATGATGTTCAACACGAAATAATTGCGCAGGTTACGTGGACACCAGAAAGAAGGCTACGGTTTATCGTGGAATCCAAATTTGAATGGATACTTGTTGAGTGCGTCTGACGATCACACTATATGCTTGTGGGACATCAACGCCACACCTAAAGAGCACAGAGTAATCGACGCCAAGACTATCTTCACTGGTCACACAGCTGTGGTAGAGGATGTTGCCTGGCATTTGCTTCACGAGTCTCTTTTTGGTTCTGTAGCAGATGACCAAAAGCTCATGATCTGGGATACTAGGTAAATTATCAAACGCGGGATGAGGTGTTCCATATCCAATAATTCAAGTTACTTTTTTTTTTTCTAAAATATTCAAAATATCAGACATATTTGTCAAATGTATTTTCTTCTTATTCTCTTGTATCTTTGTACACAGATGTAATAATACCAGCAAACCAAGTCATACCGTTGATGCTCACACAGCAGAAGTAAACTGTCTGAGTTTCAACCCTTACTCAGAATTCATCTTAGCTACAGGCAGTGCTGACAAGACAGTAGCTCTGTGGGATTTGAGAAATCTTAAACTGAAACTCCACTCGTTTGAGTCACATAAAGACGAGATCTTCCAAGTTCAATGGTCACCGCATAACGAAACAATCTTAGCAAGCAGCGGCACTGACCGACGCTTACATGTCTGGGATCTCAGCAAGATTGGGGAAGAACAGTCGACTGAAGATGCTGAGGATGGACCGCCAGAATTATTGGTAATATTCGTGAAATTCTGTATTTTATTTTGTTTAAAAGTTGGAAAAATTCTGTCCCCGATGAAATCATTGGTATAAGAATTAAACGGAGCAATGTTTTGTATTTCAGTTTATCCACGGCGGACATACAGCTAAGATAAGTGACTTTTCTTGGAACCCTAATGAACCGTGGGTGATTTGTTCGGTATCAGAAGATAACATAATGCAAGTTTGGCAAATGGCGGAAAACATTTACAACGATGAAGAGCCAGATACGCCTGCGAGTGAGCTCGAAGGTGGAGCCTCATAATTTGTTGCAAGTAATTTATTGCCTAAGGTTTTTACCTATTCTTTCAAATGATACCCGATTATGGTTAATCATCTCATTTCATGTATCAAGTTGTACTGCATAACGTGCTTATCATTCATATATGAACGTTAATGGTTATTATTTGTACACTATTTGTCTCAAGACTTTCATATAAGTATCTTGAGTAAGAAAAATGTTAATTATAGGTATCTATGTTAAAACTATTTTATTCCACGTTTATATTTACTTTAGTATTGCTTTTCTTTAATCTGATCAATTGACCCCTAGGACATATGAGGCTAATAGCAATTAATGTGATTTTATGTACGGTGGGTGTAGAAGAAAGATGCTCTCAGTTTAGTCATCACATCCTTTCTGTTTTTCTCGTCACATAGTAAAAATTAAAGTCTTTATAATATTATAACATGTGCTGTCATAGACTAGATGTTTCTTTTTCTTTCTTAGTGAGAATAAAAAAAGTTCTAGAATAATGATATTCAAATGTAAATTTTGTATCTTCTGGACTAACAGGGTTTTCCTTGTACACCCACGACCTTATAAATCTCGGAAAATTTGTTAAAATCAATTTTTCAAAATTAAGCATAAATTGGAGAAAATAAAAGCTCGACACACTTGGGGAGAACTGTGTATTCAGTGGACATTAAACTACTACTTACACATTTTTTCATTGTCTAAATCGATGTTATTACTTCGCCATTACGAAAACTCACAATCGATGTACAATTCATGTCATATTATTTTTGTCCGAAATATTGTCATTAACACAGCTGTGAAAGATTAAACTTTTTTCTAAAATCTAGCCATTACAGTTTGTTATATTATTAAACCTGACCCAGAAATGGGTACTGCCTTGTAACATAATACTTCTTCTTATTCCGCTTCTTTGTTTCCTTTCGCAATCGTTTTTCCAGATCAGATGGCTGATTATTAGGGATACAATTTCTTTGAAATCATTAAATTCTATTCATATGCTGTTCTACGGCTGGCATGTAGAACATTGCGGTCAGTTTTCAGGGGTAATATTTTTGAGTTATTCATTGTTTATTCGGACGTAATGTACATTAATAATATCCTATAAATAAGTAGCTATGAAAATTTATGCAATATATAATAGCTTGAAAATAAGGAATAGTTGCTCTTTAATGCAAAGAAGATAAGAATAAATTCTGATTTACTTAAAGAATCAAAATTATAGGTGAATTGCTTCGGATTTATATAGTCGTAGTTGATAGGTGGTTGTATATCTCCGCAACAATAGAACAGTCATCACTTTGCTCACTGTATTCGGCTGCTGGACTATCCAGGGATATCATCTCATCTGTATCTATACTCTCCAGTCTGTGGGCGATATAAAATTGCAGAAATAACATAGAAGATCAAAAAAACATTCACTCATTACCAGTGACTTCTTCGTGCCGTTGGAACATCACCTGCAGAATGAGATCTGTGTCTGCTAGCATGCAATAAGAATGAAAATAAATGGAAAATTAACACTTAGAAACAAAAATCGACTGAAATCAAAAGTAAATGAATTTCTCCCGAAAAAAATATCCACTAATCAGCACAGTGACAACACTTATACTAAAGTCAGAAAATTCATGAACATCAAAATCATGCCGCTGAAGACATGAATATTAAAATAGTTCAGCAGCATTTACCTCTTGCTGATATTTTTTCGCTTAATTCCATCCAGCAGATTAACTACCGGAGGTGATAGAGTTGGACGGAACATCTGTAATACCAATCACATAAGTAAGTATTACATACTTTGCAACGAATTTACATCATTGTTAGCTTTTATTTAAAAAAATTTCTTTTTCCAAAGAATAGTATTACGGTATCGAAATTAAATTCTATAAACTTTTTTTTGACATTTTATATCGATTCTATTCAATATTCATGTTGATCTCTACTTTTTAAGATAAATCTTTACCGTTACCGGTGCGCTTCGCATCTCGCGAAGATCAATGTTGCGGAATAAATCATGTAATAGTAATTCTTCTACGCTGGGATAGCGAGAATCTTGTTGGTTGAAGATCAGCTCCAATGTTTGAACAATCTAGAAAAGAGAGAGTTGGCGTATCAGAATATCTCATGCTTGATAGTCTTTTTGACAAACGCGAATACGTAGGCGGGAAATGTCGGAATCAAGCCAGGAAATAGTTTCTAGTATTTTCAAATATCTCAGGAATACTGTGTCGAAAGATATCGTCGCCTTGTTAGAGAAAAAGATGATCACAAATATTACGCAGATCAATTCGAATTTCACGGATTTATGTAAAAATTTCTAATACCGATGTGGACTCGGATCCTATTATCCTAATCTATTCTGGTTTTGAACATCGTGTAACGAATGATTCGGCTAAAATTCATCTCTCAGAGGCAACAAACCTGAGGGTACTTGTTGATATCGGAGAGATGTGTTTCCGTTGGTTTGAATGAACACAACTCGTAGCCTGCGCACATTTCGAATAATACGTGGCCTGAAAGAAATTCAATTGAAATAATGCTTCAAGAGACAGTTTAAGAATGACATTGAATAAAAAGTAGCTAATTATTCGGCACGATTTATGTGATTTATCTTGAATTCTCACCGAAACATATCGTGTCGATGAAGTTTAAGTGCGATGATCGTGATGTAACGACGGGATAAATACGGCTGGTGAATCCGAGTAGAGTGTTTTCTAAACCTGCAAGACGAGCCACTCCGTTTTGGACAATTACATTACCAGAATGCAAGTGGGTTACAGTTGGAAAACCACGTTCCTTTAGAAATAACAAGGCTTCTAAAATCTGACGTCCTAATCGTTGTACTTGTGGTAACGGCAGACCCTTGCCACGAGTCACGTACTTTTGACTCCAATCTTCGTTCCAACAATTTCTCTCGATCTGAGGAAGAAAAAATGAAAAAAAAAAAAAAAATGAACGTGAGAAATAATGGCAAAATTATTGCTCATTGAATAGTGATAGTCTTACCCCGTATATGAGGTCTTTCAAGCTACCCTGATTGATCGGTTGTACAAGAATCACGTAATTCTGTCCCTCGAATTGATTGAATTCGAGGTCAAGCACAGGACAAATGTACGGATGTTGAAGAGCGAGGAATAGATGGTTTAGGGTCTCTTTCATTGATGAACAGACGTTTATAGGGCAGTTTCTGCTCAACGGTGCGAGTGTTAAGAGTCTGTCAGCTTTCAGTGATGTGTCTCTTATCGCGAACCAGTGTTTGTCCACACGAGATCCTGTCATAAAATGTGGATACAAGATAAAGACGTACGAGTTACTAGAATGACATAATAACGCTATACGTGTCTATCATTTTTATTGACAAATTGAATGCAACTGACCAACGTTATTGAGCTGTTTAGTCAAATTGTAGCGCGCTGAGCCTTTGATATAAGTTTGACATATTTTCAAAGCTCGATCCCTAGATCTTTTCTCCATCTCCATACATTCACCAACATCCTCGCAAGCCGATGAACCATAGCAATCCAGAGCAGTGTACTGATGTCGGCCGTTTCTGAAACGCCAACGCGATTGTTAAAATAATTTTTTCTATTCAGGCCGTTCCGGTTATTTCATTTTTCAGGAAGCGATGAAAAAAAAAACAACTTGTTTAGAAATCGTTGAATTATATTCTGTGTTTGCGTTCAAGCGATTACACGGTCTTATGGGAATTTCCAGAATCAAAGAATCACTAAAATTTAGTAAACCGCGTAAAGCTCCGACGATTTCATTATTTTCGAGCTATGGAGATTTCTTCATTGATTTTAGTACATCATACCGCATCTGCCACGTGACAATTAATTATAATTTGTGGTCTGCTCTCGCTTGTATGGGGAATAACTCATGAAGTGAAAAACTACGAGTGCCATTTGTCTCAAAGACAATTCGTCGATTGTGTGGGGAATGGGTTTAAGTATGACATCGACGTATACCGTGAATCCTACCTCATCTGGTCCATATAATTAAGACGCATATGTAAACCGCAGACACGTCTCCGAACTAATTGTTGATCCCTAGGAGCGGTCTGTCGCCGCCAGCATCTGGTTAGCCGCGAGAAGTAAGAATTTCGTTGCTTCGTCCGAGGATTTTCGTCATTATCATTATTGTTATGCCACAATTCCGGACGACTGCAAAGGTTCCATCAAATGAAAAACCGCCATAATAAGGCTATTCCAATTTTGTTATCCACTTTATTATCAGCCCCGAATTGACGTCCGACATTCGATAAACGAATATATTATGTAAATTTCTGATTGCGTTATGGGTATGTGCAAATATAATTAAAAGTATCTGATAAATAAGAAAAATTTCCATGTGATCAGTTAGGAATGAAAAATAATCACTCGATTGATGTGTTTATGAGACAGAAATATCGAATTGGATACGAAATATTGTGTATCCACTTATATCACGTGAAAATAATTACGTCAATTTAATCAATATATACAAGGGTTTCTGGCAGGTCACGTTGAAGTACCTATCGCTCAAGTACGCAACAAACCCGTCGTTATCGTTATAAAGCCAGATTTCAAAGACTCGAGTGTTTCAGTTTGTCAATATTTTCATAATAGGTACGGAAAAGAATATTTTTCATTGTCAATTACGATACCTTCGTGGTCGCCTGGTTTTGAGCATAATAATTACTTTTATCCTCACTCGTTATCCGATTAATTTCTATACGGTATTCGTTCACCGTTGTTATATAGTACGTCCCGCAAGTTAAAGCGACAATTCTGAACTAGTATTACTGCTAATAGATACAGGTACACGATTTAACGATAATGGATGATCCCACGACTTAGGGAACATCTGAATATTGTGTGAGGCTTATTTTTTTTTGACAATTGAATCGCTGGATCGTAGAAGGGCATATAACGATATTTTGAAAAAAAAGGAAAAATTGAATTTTTACTTTTTACACATACGTCCTTATCTGAAATTTGATCGAGGATTTCTTTTGCCTTTTGGAAAAAAATCACCTTTTTTCGTATCCGAAATAACGAGAAAAAACACGGTTTTTAGAGAACAAAAAAATTCGCGACTTTTCTCACATGAACTCGCTCTAAATCCTCAAATATATCCACATGAAAGATGATCGCCCAGCGTGAAGAATAATTGCTTGAATTTACACCGTAGATACACCGAGCGATTGAAAATATTCAAACTCTATTTGTGTAATTGTTTAGAAAAAAATTAACGATCCATTTTTATTACAAAAAAGGTAAATCTCGATTACTTTAACAGCTTAAGAATACTTAGTTTGACGTATAATTGCTTCAAATTTGAAGTAAAAACTTGATACATCTCAGGATTTAGAGCGAGTTGAAGTGAAAGAAGACGGAAATGTTTTTATTTCATAAAAATCGAATCTTTTATCATTATTTACGCAACAGAAGACCGCATATGCCCTCCCCACATAAATAATGTTTCTTGATATTTGATTGTTCGCTTATCGGTAATTCTCTAGTAGTATCTCTTGGTCCTCGTTGATCCGAGTAATTCAGCGTCGATTTCGTTGATTGGTTCACGTTATCCTTCGGCGTACAGACCCGACACATAGATTATACCACTTTTGTAACATGTACAGCAATGTAGAATATAATCGAAAAATCTGCTATAGATTTATCCGATGTATACCTGATCGAAATACAGCTTAGAAATAGAGATGCGAGGGTTGTTATGTGTCTGTATCTAGTAGATATGGATTATGATTATATAAGGTTTTTGAAACCGTTGATTTTTTTAATACATCTCCATTTTTTTCTACAATTTTGTAGCATAAATTGCATAGAAAACTTTGCCTTAAAAAAATTCCAAATTTGAAATTTTTTTCTTCACACTCGCCTCATCTCGTTCTGCTCTCTGTTACGCGCTGCCGTCACACGATTGAATAAGATCTTGGCTAGATTGTCGATTTTATTAGTCAACTGGTAACCCTTTTCTTCATCGCTTTCATCGTCTTCAATACTGGCGCTTCTGCCCCGCCGAAGAAGCGCGCCTCTTGCAGAGAGCATAGCTTCGGTGTCCAACTCGATGGCGCTTTGAGCACGTCGAGTTACCGGTCGTCGTTTTCGTCGATTTTTAGGATGTTCTTGACAGAAACGATCGTGCCCGGTCATGTCTGGTTCACGACGATTTTCGGACTCGTCAACTGTTCGACGGTTCATGTTTTGATATAAGTTGAACATTTTGATGCGCCGAAATTGTTCCCAAGTCTGAAAAAAGAACGACATCTTCCCGATAGTAATTATGATAGTAATATTATAAACATCATAAGGAGAAGAGCACCGAGTATAGCAGATAATAAATATACAGGATGCTCTGCGAAGGTTGATCTATAGATTCTGTAATATTTTCCGTTTGAAATATATACAGTAAAACCTCCGGCATTGTCGCTAGCTGCACCTCCGGCACTGTCGCTCTACCCCCACCATGCCCTTGTAGCAGTACCGCATCTATTGACTACCGTGACGCCTTAGCGTCGCCCGTGTATGTTACGAAACCTCGGGTGCTATCAGGTTAATTCTACGGCCCTGTACTTGCTTTCGATTGGTCGGGAAAAAGTAGGCCAATACGCGACAGTGCCGGAGGTTTTACTGTAAATTTTCTCGCATTCTGCGATCGAATTAATGACCAGAAGAAAAGAACAAGTGAAGGGGCTAGAACGAAAAGGGGTATAAGTAAAAAAATTTTAAATTTCGAGAAAAGCATTAACAGTTTTGGACGTTTATGGGGGTATGTATGTACTACATACACCTTTGGAGGAGTTGAAATTTCCAAAAAGAAATTGATTTTTTTCTGCGACTTGAGGACTCTGACAAAATCCAGAAAAATCATGATGTCTGAGGAGGGTTCGACTCTCATTACGCATATTTTACATCATGTATTACTTTCAGTCTGATAGTGGCTACGTTGAAGATAAGAAAATACAAAATGACTCGGTTGTCGTAAAGAATCAGGACCACCGTTGGATCAATCTTGAAGTATTTGGTCCTCAATTGTTCATAGGAGATGCCTCTATGGTATAACATAGGGATTTTTGATATTGCAAGAATTACTTGAGTTAATAAATTTTTTCGATTTTTTTTTTTTAACTTTCAAATTCTTCTTACTTTTATTCCCAGTATCTCAATCAAAAATTGGTTTATCAAAAAAACCTGCGTTCATACCATAGGGGCATCTCCTATGAACAATCGAGGACCAGACATTTCAAGATTGATCCAACGGTAGTCCTGATTCTTTATGACAACCGAGTCATTTTGTATTTTCTTATCTTCAGCCTAGCCACTATCAGACTGAAAGTAATACATGATGTAAAATATGCGTAATGAGGGTTGAACCCTCCTTAGGCATCATGATTTTTCTGGATTTTGTCAGAGTTCTCAAGTCGCAGAAAAAAATCAATTTCTTTTCGGAAATTTCAACTCCTCGAAAGGTGTACATACCCCCTTAAACCCTTTACAGAATCCCTAGAACTGTACTTATCTCGCGATTTCAAACTTTTTCACTCATATAGGATATATGGTTTCAACTCCTTCAAGTGAAAATTGGTCGTATAAGATGAGACGAAAGGGCATAAGAGTTGAAAGAAAAAAAAATGAAATGCTCCACTCTCACGTCTCTTGGTACGAATAATTAACTTCATGACCGTATCATCAAAGTGAAGAATAGTGGAAGTACGAAAAACTGTAAATCCTGTGATACGGATTTTCGATTAAAAGACAGTCGCAAAATAAATCCAATAAATCTAAATGAATACTATAGTCAACTTATTTAAGGCATCAGTTGAATGTGACCCCCGCTAAGCTGACCGCAACGTTGTTAGGGTCAGTCTTGTGACATTGAAAAAATCTTCAATTATAAGAATCTCCTACGTAGAGCTGTAGAAGATTGCGTTTGGCAGCAAACTAATGGTTTTATGAGAATTTAAACCAATTTTGATACTATGTGCGATTCGAGGGTCAGTATTCATTCTTGCGGCTACTATTTTTCACGATAATTTCTTTTTTCTTGAGAAATCTGACCTAAAAAGATGAAAATTTAAGTAAATGTGAGAAAATTAATGTTGTTTATCGGCATTTAAATCGCGTGGGTGAATTTTGGTCACCGTTTTTGTGACTTTTAACCAACCGGTATATCTTTTCAAACCAAAAAGATACAGTCTCGGGCTACCTTCAAGTTCATTCAAAGTACAAATAACCGAGATTTTGTCAAGGAGATTAACAATTACTAATCAGAGGATCTGCAGTCAGCGAGGGATGGAAAGATCCTTCAGCTTGAATGCCCACCACGAGAATTTAATGGAGAGCATAAAATACACGCGGTGACCCATGGGGTTATTCGCTATTGAATTCCTATAGATAATTCATCCCTGGAGCTATACACCATTAGCAAGCGTTTATCTCCACTTCTACTATTATTCTGCTATATCAGCATAATGATTACAAGGATTTTATTAATTAATTAATTTACCAGTGTGAAATAAACGGCATGAAGTAAGGGTTCAAAAATAATTGTGTACAAGAAGTCTAAAGCGTACATCCACTGACTTAGGTACAAAGAATTGGCGAATCTATTTCTGAAAGCTTCAGGATTTGAAACGAATAGAGTTTAGGCTATGAAATGAATTATCTCCGACTAGTTTTAATCCAAAATCTTAAAAAAAATTAAAAATCACAGTTACAGAATCAAGGTACTAGAAAATGTAGATGAGATAAGATCATTAGGATCAGGAGAAAATGAAAGATTATAAACGATACTTACTTGTTTACTAAAAATCGAAGCAACGATTCTGCTAAACAGATAACACTTATTTCTTGAAGTAACGATTCGACGAAAAGGTTCGTGGTTTATCACTGACAGTCACTTTCATCGCTGACGCGACTCGCGGCTAAGAAGAAATCCCCGCGCGATTAGATACTCGGAAATAATGAGCGGAAAGCCGCGAGGTCTTCGTGGCAGCGCAGAGCGGAAGCAGACTGCAGAGCGAGCACGAAAGATGCACTGGAGTGACATAGATTCTCCCTGCAAGGGCTGCCTGCCCTGGAGGGTAGCTGTGGGTGATGTGGGTGGAATGAGGTATAGGGGCTCGAGCGCGAGGGTGGCGTGTTACCAGCCAGTGGTTGTGGTCCGCAGCGCGGTTACCGGGACCAATTCGAATCAAACCAAAAGCTGTATTATAGCTTTTACGGCGTAAAACGCTGTGTGGAATAATCGACGAGGCATCGCTCTAGACTAGACTTTAGCTATACATAGTGTGAACTACAAGGTGTCTCATAGTGCGGATTAAGGGAATTTCAGAAGCCGTGCTGGTTCTGTTCTCTGATCCCACCTGGAAGTACATACAGTAATGCGAGCGGCTTATACGCGAGGGGCTACAGACCTCTGACCTCCTGCGGTTTAAAGACCAAGAAAATCGAACGAGTGTCACTCTGTCTGTCTGCTACGTGGTAGTTATATATATATAATATTTCATTTCAAGTGAGATTATATTTATTATTTGGTATTTTGATACTACGATAATACGAACGATCTCAAGAAGTCTATCAGCACTTCTTTTTTGAATGAGATAGGTCAAAATTTTGAATGCAAATGTAATGAGATATACCTTTTGCCGTTTTCGTTTGCAATATCAAATACGATCAGCTTTAAAATGAGAATAAGATCTGAACTCGTAATACAATTTTCGGCGATCTTTTCTTTTATTATAAGTTAAGGTAGAAACACAAGGCTTTTATTTTTCGTATTCAGAATTTTGGAGTCTCTATATTCGTTGCAGCGAATCAATTGCTACTTGAAAAATGATTTTTCAAGCAAATAATGCCAGAATGAACTTATCTCGAGAAACCTAATAATAAACTTATAACTATAAAACTTCAAACTTTTTCATTTTAGATTTAAAGTGTTTGGTATGCACTTTTTAGGTTCCAGTTTCACTCACGCAGTTTAAGAGGCTGCGTGTTATACAGCAACAGATTAACTGTTGCTCATTATCGATATTCCGTGTTTTCAAATTATATTACTATCCAAAACGTGAGGCTGGCATTAAAAAGTTTCTATTGGAATTAAAATTAACATTTTGTTTCATTACATAATTTGATCATAGCAGCACCTTTGCAGAATCCATTTTAAGTACAGTAATTCAAACATTTTCGATAGTATGTTGTTAATCTATAATAATTAGCTAATTCTTCCACGTTACGTTGGATAATGAAAGCGAATTACGACATAGAGCTTTTAGATAGGGGTCAAGGTTTGTGGCTGACAATCAATAAAAAGCGTGTATAAACTTCATTGGACTGATGTTTCCAGGTCCTAGTCTTATGCTTCGGTGTTCAAAGTCCTGGAAATTTCAGGGATCTTTGTTCGGAGAAAAATCAAAAATGTAAAGAATTTTTAAATCTTCTTACTTCATTTTTACACCAATTTTGTGTGTTTTCAGTTTTCATCACGCATGAGGACGTTAATTGATATATCCTTTGACCATCTTATATCTGTATTTTTGTGTGCTTAGGGGAGCTTGTGCCATAGGCATGATTGGCATGAATAAATTATACTACACACTATACAACGCAACCAGTTGATTCGAAATGGGTATAAGTGCAGGCAGTCGGTCATTTTTCGTATATGATCAGCAATAAGCGCTGTGCTCTCCACCTAGGAAATAAGTAAATTTTTCTAATCTGAACAATCCAGGATCCCCAGGGAATGCTAGCCGCTGAATGCCTTGTAAAGTAGAACGATATAACTTTACAACCCATTTTATTTGCGTTGATACATAATTATGTATTTATTCAAGTTTACGTGCTTGTTGATAGTTCATACATATTTATAGTCTTGTGCATGTAGGTATAACCGCGTGTATACGACAAAAGCTTGAGCGCTGTTGCAAAAGCCCTGGGGGACTTTAATCGTAGCGAAAGAGCAGGAAGAAGGCCTCTTGCAAATTTGTTAGGCAGCTTGTACTTTGAGTATGGGGATGTACTATGCTTTAATACATCTTGCATGGATGTATGAATCGCTTGGCATGCTGAAGCTGGGAGTCAACGCATTAATAATATAACTGGGGCATCCGCACATCGAGGTATATATAGCGCGGCCGTATACCTCTGCTAGTCATTCATCCCTGACCTCAGCGTGAACTTTGACCACACCCCATCCCAAACCTAATCTCACCTGTCCTAGTACGGTTGCCCCCCTCCGTGTTTCCGGTGCGCAATGCCGTCTGTGTTATTCTAGTTAGAAGAATAAGAAGAAGTCTAAAGAGGTGAAGGTAACGATCTGTGCCAAGGCAGCGCTGATATTTGTTGGGCTATCCGCTGAAAAAGCTTATCGTTTCTTCATGTATTGAGGCATGACCGCGGTGTGGTGACGGATCAAAGGTGACCAAAGTTTTGGAAGCTTATTGGCGCATCGTCAACGTCTATTTCTGTCAAAATCTTAGCCAAATCGGCTTACGTTAGCGGTTTGTTTCGGATCGCAGGGAAAAAACAAGAACTATGGCTGCTACTTTGAATTGTCAGATCTCAAAATCTTGGAAAAATTCTAAGAAATGAATTTCTGAAGTTTTCAGAGAAACTACGAATTTCCTAACGCTTTACCAATTCGTAACTAAATGTGGCGTGAGTCTGCAAATCTCTCTGGTACATTGTCAATGAGTAAACTTCAGTCAACTCAGGCAAGTGTTATTTTTCTTAGACTACATGCTCTCTGAGCGATAAGACGTCGAGCTACGTCGAGCAGCAGACGTTTTCAGTTTATTATTGCCCGCTACGTCGAGCAACGCACGTTTCCAGTTTATTATTGTCCACTACGGCGAGCTTAAGCGGGCAATAATAAACTGAAAACGCTGGCTTAATTATTTGTCAATATTTTCAAGAAAATTATCAATAATAAAGATGAAATATGTTTAACCTATTTAAATTTATAAATTTAAATTTATACATAGTGATGCATAATTGTATTTTTGTAACACATGCACAATTTTCGCGTTTTTTTGACCTAATAATCGGGCGTAAAATCGACGTTTTTGTACCGGCAGGCAAAAAAGGTCGGTAGCGGGCAATAAAAGTCGGTGACAGGCAATAAAAGTCAGTAGCGGGCAATAAAGAACTTTTATTAAAAAAAGCCCACTTTACGCTTGGTTTCGTGGCATACAGGTAAGAAAATTCGGAGTATTTCTGTGGATATGCTTGTCACAGTCGTATTTCGTTAACACAGCTCTTATGCGAACCTTTTAATGCTCTCTCTCTCTCTTTTCTTTACTGACGTAGCGCTCTTCCGAGCATGTAGTCAAACCTTTTGATGCTACACAGTCCAGACTTGGCTTCCTCCGATGATGGGATAAGTCTAAGGATAAAGAAGAAAAAGACGAGGGAGATCCCATGACTGGTGCGCATACGCTAGAACAGTTCTCCTTCGCCAACAGAGTGCAGAATAGTATCGCCACTCGCGGTCGTATCGATGAACTACTTTTGCCGTAAACATCTACCTATACTCCATATTATATGCAATCTTAGGTTACGATTCACAAGATTGGCATACGGGTTGTATGCGATAAGGCGCGCCGATGTCTACGGCGAAAGTAGTTCGTCAATGGAACACTGAACTAGGGCAGAGGCACCTGTTGTAGTATCAGTGGCCGAAGTATTAATAATTAAAAAGACTAATAAATTATTAATAATAATAACAATAATAATAATAATATATTCGGCTAGTCACTGACGGGGTGCCTAGTGGCATTGTTATCGCGCGGTCGAATTCACCAACTACTTTAGCCGCAAATGCTTGTATGAAAAATACACGAATGACATGCAGGCTGCATACACGAAGGCGAATTATTTGATTACACGGTGAGAGTGAGGCAGGAAAGTTCGGTTTTCCACGTAACAAAAGGCCTGAGAATTGGGAAAGAGGTGACAGAGGAGTTTGTGAATTTGAAATAGGACCATTCTGAAAATAACGCCCAGTCGAACTGAATTACCTTTCAGATATTTTATTTTAATGTCGTATTTATTGTTTCAAACGGAATTAGAGACAATAAAAAGAAAAAAATACATTTTATCACAAATCTTAATAATATAGAAAAAGTACAAGAATAATTACACGGATATGGCTAAACGTTTTGAAACTTGACGCACTGGTATCGTTCTCTTTCTTTTTTTAATCCTCACTTTGGTTCAGCTTCTGCGAAACGGTCATGTTAGTTATTTTCTTCACGTTCTCGGTCAAAACATTCAGACGCTTGTAAAGCTCTGAATTGATTATGCCAAGTGTTTATCGGCCGATCGTTGTACATCTAAAAATAGAAAGTGTGTATCCCAATTTATGTACTCTGAACTCTGATTCAAACATCAAATTTACAGACTAGAATATAAGGTGTCATGAAATTTTTCCGGCGAGAAGAACCCTGATTTAGTTCCTTCTTTGGGTGTTTTTGAAAAAAATTCGATTTCGGTTTCCTCTATAGCCTTTTGTTCCTTATCAGATTCGAATTTACCTTAGAAACAAATTCCAACATTCGGCGTTTTGAAACCTCTGCTTTGGCACGTGGACCCCATCGAAACTCATACGAGGCTGGTTCCGACAATCCAATTTTTAGCATTTCTAGATACTGTTGTTTGACAAATTCCTGATAAATAATAAAATTTCAATCAAAATGGAGAATCAAATGCGAAAAATTATCCGAGTGGAGCTATTGCATAGAAGTTACAACCAAAGTTAGAAACTATTTATAATTTATATACTTACAACGGTGACCAATTTGTGCACGTCACCAAATTGGATACTGTTGAAATGATCGTCAGATATTATCGTCAATTTTCTCAAGAACGCCCATAACAATTCTGAAAGAACAACATTTCAATGAATATACTGCACGACCAAGGTATGAAATGAATACGCACTCGAACAATTGGTGAAGGGAAAGTACAAACCTTCCTTACATATATCATCCGACATGAAGATATGAGTGAGTACTAACATTAGTAAAATTCTACGAGGCTGTTCACCGACTGGACAGAGCAGATGCGGAGTATCATTTGGAATGACATTTGTTAGAATGTATTTACTAGATTCAAATTCTACTAGGTTGAATGCGAAGACCTATGAAAAGCAAACAAAGAAATGGCATGTATCATGGTATCATCGCTTTTCATATTTCCAACATTTCTCTTTCATTTACCTCGAGCAATGTCTGTTTAACTATGGCCATAACCTTGCGATAGTGTTTCGCATAGTTCCCAAAGACATTTTTGACCAAATGCTGTCGCTGTATAACGTGTTTGGTTCTGTCAACGGCTAGTAAGTATCTAATCACACTTCCAACAAGCTGATTTTGTTCCTCATGGCCAAGTCCTTGTGATGCTTGAGTCTGTGGCAATGCCTCTTCGTCATCTTCTACAATTGTTCTGGTGGCTTGTGACAACTTGCCACCCCTAGATCTCGTCTTTCGTTGAGACATGGTTAAGAACTATTCGCGTAGTTATTAATTATTCAATATTTCATTTCGGCGAACAGAAATGACGGAATATTGTTTTTCTTCGAGATTTTTCAATCGTCGAAGTAGTTCGCGACTTAAGATCAAAATAGTTTATTTTACATCCAGAGTTATGAATAGTTCGAATCCTTCAACGACTACTGTGATATTGAATTATCTGGGCACAATACTATCTACGAAATACCCATAAACAGTAGCTCGCGATGATGGTTGAGTAGTAATAATCTACAAACGCGATTTATTTGGTTTAGAATATTTCTATTCGGGATTATATCTGACGTCTCGAGATCAGTTCCCGCTTTGAGGTTATGAAATATTGACGACTGCAGTGCTGCTCTTTCGGCGTGTGAGCTGGGTGCAAACACTAGTTGATCTCGATGTAATCGCCCACGTAAGACGCTATCTATAGTTCACCTCGAAAACGTGGGGAGCGAAAATTCCTACACTAGTTGACCGATTTGAATAAAATTTTGAGAATTATTGCATAATTTTGGCAGAAACTGGGGCGATCTTTTATTTTTCCAGAATTCTGAACATTTTTTTACAGATCGGTTATCGGCTCTAGAAATACACAACTGCTCGGTCGGTAAGAAGACTGTTTTTGTGATTGCCCGCAATTGCATGAGTATGTCACGGGTATCTACCTTACCGATTCTAGATTGAGAGTTTCTAAATATCTGCAGTAACTAATAAAACTTTTAATATAAATATAACATAAGAAAAAGATGATTTCTGTCTGATATCGTGTATTTTATTTTACCTATAAAGTTTTGTGTGTCGTGAGGGTAAAACTTACTCATAAGTATAAGAGTTTGATTGAAATATTCGAACACGATTACATAACCTCTTTGGCAACCGCAAACTCATTCACATCGTATGATAATAAATCAGAGTGAATATTCATCATAAAAATAATATATTTTCTCTCAATAGTGTATTCACTATCGAAGGTTCCGTCTGTCGTGAATAAAACAGCAATCTCACGATGTCCGGACTGCTAAAAAATATCACTCTACAAACTAGGCACTTGGTAAGACATCTGTGATTTTTGAATAATTCATTGCTCCGCATTTTTTCAGCCAAAACATTATTTTGTTCGAATTCGATCACAGATTTTCAAACTTCGTCGCATATTAACTGTATGATTAATTACTGTGTCGATAAATACCTCATGAAATAATTCGCAAACTTCTTACCAATTTCAAAAATACGTATTCCAATTTCGAACACACGTTTTATTTACCAGTTTCTGAAGCTATGATTTAAAGTGAAAAAACACAAGGATTGTTCTTATATCCCATAAACAGATCAAATAGACAATATTTACAGGTAAAACAAGGACTGGCACAACGAGCAGTAAACACAACTATTCGTAACTTCACCGTTAGCTCTAGGCTGCTTAGCGCAGGTCCTCAGGTCCAAAAGCCAGCTCCATTCTTTGCCGGAACAGCGGTAGTCAATGGAGACTTCAAGGAAATAAAACTGGATGATTATAGAGGAAAATATGTCGTCTTGTTCTTCTATCCGTTGGACTTGTGAGTGAGAGATGAGAAGCTTGTTGCTTCATTTATTCCCCGATTATGTGTCACCTGAACCTAATCACTTGCTATCTCTTTTATTTTACAGCACGTTTGTTTGCCCGACTGAAATTGTGGCCTTCAGCGACAGAATAAGTGAATTTACTGCACTGAATACAGAAGTTATTGGCGTATCGACGGACTCCCATTTCAGTCATCTAGCCTGGATTAATACACCGAGAAAGCAAGGGGGTCTTGGAGGACTCAGTTATCCCTTGTTGAGCGATTTTAACAAGGATATATCAACTAAATACAACGTTCTCATTGAGGATGCTGGAATCGCACTGCGTGGGCTTTTCATTATTGACAAAGAGGGTGTATTGCGTCAATTAAGTATCAACGATCTACCTGTTGGCAGAAGTGTTGATGAAACTCTGCGGCTCATTAAGGCATTCCAATTTGTTGAAAAGCACGGAGAAGTTTGCCCTGCCAATTGGCAACCGGATTCAAAAACTATTAAGCCTAATCCTAAGGACAGCAAGCAGTACTTTGAGTCTGTTAACTAAGCAGAATTCATTGTCAAGAATACTGAGCGAAGGGGGTCTTTTGATCCAGTGATCATTAAACTAGTATTGCATAGCGGACGATGCTTTGCAGTCGTTTGAATTGGCATCCTTTGTAACATGTACCAGTTTTTCTCTCTAATAAAAAAAAAAAAAAAAATAGAAAAGATCGATATATCGGGGAAACATATGCTGTGTATCATATATGTATCAAAAATTGGATCAAAACACAAATCATGGAAGCTTAAGCCTTAAATAAAACTGGAGGAATTAAAATCTGATTTTTTGATTCAAGTTTATTCAGATCCATGAGTCTGCTCATCCCTTCCTGTCCTATCCGAATCCACAGTAATCGAACCGTTGATATTGTTGCTAGTTTGTAGTGGATAGTGGGGCCTATTTCGCTCCAGGGGCTCATTGTGTAATACATATTATAAATTTGAAAAAAATTCATAGAAATAGAATGGTCGGAATTGATTTTTTTTCTTTATTTTATTCAGCTCGCTGTATGATCAAGGAAAACTGTAGAAAAAGTCTAAAGATTCACGTGGCAGTTCGAAAATGAGATTTAAAGATCTGAAAGACCTTGAGTAGTAATCAAGTTATAATCTGATGTGTCCTTGTGCACGAGCTAGAAGACGCGTCAATTCTTGAAATCTACGTTTGTAGTATTCACAGGCATATAAGAGGTAGACCACGTGAGAGGGTAGAAAAGCCGTCAACGGAATAGAAAGAGAACGCTGGCAAAAGGGCCCCCTCTGTCCGCATCGGATAATATATGGTTCATTGAAAATTAACAAATTAGGTAAAACAGTTTGAAGATGGATTTGCGATACAAAATACATCAGTAAAGTACAGCGACTGTTCAATAACCAACATCGCATTGAAAATATGTCGAATTGTTTTTATTTCTTCGCGTGTACAGTTGGACCCCGTTCATTTAAACTTGTGGGTACCAAGCGGCTTGATCGCATACCTAACGGGGCCCCCCCACTCCTTTCCACAGTCATGCGCAATTACGTGCGCGAACAGTCTGCGCGACGAATTCTACGATTCTAGCAATGCATAACCTCAAATTGATATGCCATGCCGCCATATTAGAATGCTCAGAAATAATGTTATGGTGGAGGGTAGGGGTAATAAAAATCTTTACACATGTGCAGTAGGATTACTTTATACCTATACTATTACATGAGACTTGATATAAGTGGAGTTGATATAAGCGGGGTCTTACTGTAATGGGTTTGACAATGTATGTGATGTCGTTTACACATTACTATCAAAGGCTCGCTATAACTTGACATCTTATTATGTTATTCTATCCCCCTATTTTGACTTGCTTTTGTGTGAATTGACGAAGAGAGTACCGATGTGTATTATTGAGGAATGGATATACCGAGAATTCCAACTGTTAGAATCATGAATGGTGAACATCTACCGTTCGGTAATGCATGTATTTGAAGGGGGTAGTGAAGTCAATTCTAACAAAGATCCAGGACGCGACATCGCATCCAGGAAGATTTTCTGGATCAAGTCCATTCAATTTCGGGGCCCAAAACAATTGTAGCAGATAATTTCGTATTGTTTTGACGACTTTAAGGTGTGTTTAATCGAATTTCTAAGTTGAAGTTGTGAGGTGGACCTATGGCGGTCTAAGCCCCTATACTTAAGCGAAAACCATTCAAGGCAGAAAAAGAAGAATAAGTAAACTTGATCTTCGAGTAGCTGCGGTAACTCAATCTTCGCCATCTTTCTATTGTTCTAAGAGTTAATAAGTAAAAAGATCTGTATATCTCCGACTTGTGAAATTCCACGATCTCATGTATGATCGTCAGAGAAAACTCTCTCGCTTCTGAAATCACAATGACATATTTCGATATTTGCATATCCCTTCTCTCAGTGGCTCCCTAATTAACAGAATAGTCAAGAAGTAAATAGAGTTTGTTTCCACTTTTGTTCAGTCGACACCGTTCGATCTTCTTCCTATTGACATTGCAGGGACCGATTACTCTTCATTAACCTAGCGCAAGTCATTATCGGTTTCCCGCACTCGTTCGCACATATTAACAGACATTTGAATCGCTTAACTTCCCATTATCCTCGGATTTCCCTGTGCCTCTGTGTAGGTCTATATGCGCAACATGCTTAGCTTAGGGTACTCGCCGGGTTGGGACCACCTACTAGTACCGGGTTTTGCGTGGGTCGAGGGTAAAGAAGAGTGCAGGGGTAGGTTGGAGGGGTAGGAGACCCGTTTGGTTCAATCAGCCGCAGGAGGGGCAAAGGGATGGGGAGGGGAGGTATAGGTTGAATAGAGAGCAATCTCTCGCCGGTTGATTTGATTCTTTGTGGTGAATGGTGATGGGAGCGATAGAGGATTTAGTCACTGGAGTCCCGGACTGGATTATCTCCTCTCCTTCTACTCCGTAATTACACGTAACATATCTACCTATATATGCCTATACCTACTAGCTATATACATATAAGCTCAATCCTACGGTGAGTCGGTTATTATCTGGATTATAGCGCGTAATAAGTCACTTGGGGATTAAAAGGAGTTGAAGTACATCGATGCATGAATTGAACATACAATAACCTACCATACATAGTCTGTGTTCAATCGCTTCGTCGTTTAGCAGTTTACGTTCCGAATCAGCTTTTGCAGGTTTGCTGCTCCAGCCGCGTCCAGCTATGGCTATGATGGATGGATGGCTGGATAGATGAATACACGTATGTATATGTACTTCCGAGGATTTGGCATTTGCAGGACTTCATTTTTGATGCTTGGCATTTTTTCGGCTTCACAGCATTTGCTAGCCCATTTATCCACGTATATGTATACCTTGTGCATGTATGTACGGTCGATTATTGTACCGGGAGACACGCAGGACAGGCGAGGTCTCGCGACCGTCCTGCGTGTACCGCCATCGTATCTCGCAATTTACGTAGAAAGGAATATATTACTTATCGGTATCAGCATAATAATTTTATATGTGATGCATCGATCTTCGAGAGGCACCCTCTCTATGCCTTTTCGACGAGATTATAGCCGCTCCAACTCCAAACTAACAAAGACGAATTTCAAAAATTTTCGATGGGAGGGACTTGCCCGTAAAGTACGACGAATGGCCCAATCTTTTATATCATGACTTTCATACGTTTTATGGCCATCGGCTATGTGGATACGTTTTTCACACCGATATGAATTTATACGGGCGAAAAACTGGCAATTGTTACTTTTATTATACTATCCCTCTACCCAATTTTGACATTCATTTTCAAGTCCATACTCACCAGCTAACTCCTGAAATATGAATGCTCTTGAATACTTTCGCGTCTTGAGTTCAACTGCGACACTGTTTTCTTATTTTCTTGACCAATTGACATAACTTTGAAGTAGATGTATACGATTATATAAGATGGGTGTTTTATTTTTTTTATCAAATATGCGGAAGTGAAATCGGTTCTTTTATTTCGCGTGAAAAATGCTACAGGGAGATATCTATTTTCTCGAACGTTATTCCAGATTAATTTTTAAAAGGCACCCTTAATGCTCTTGAGATTTATATGGGGTGGAGTCTTTCCCGAAGCTATGCAATAAATCCCGCTACGTCGATACTTTCGCGAAGCTTACGAAGAATAGCTGTTTACTGGTCCTCGAGTATAAATTTAGATCTTGAGCTACACATCGCTGCAAATTGATCGATCATGCGAGGGTAACGATTCTTCAAATATCGAAATAGCGCTGAAAACTATTTCATATAACATTTCTGTATCTATAAATGCAATTGAAAAATTTCACGCTTGAAAGACCGACCCAATTTCACCCCCCATGCCAGTTCGCCAACATCTCATTCGCGACTCGTGCAGTGGTCTATTCCGCGAGAATCTTGAAATCTTCGCTGTACATTTTCACACGGATACACATAAAATTGATCCTTGTAAATCCACCCCCCTTACACAAGTGATGTAAGAAAAGATATCAGTCTTGAATCTGCAACCAAAAGATCAATACGATATGTGGTTTGCCTATTGCCAGGCGTTACCCTTTAGATATACATAGGTCCTGTGTATACAATACATAGGAAGATAGAAGGTATACCTTTAAACGCGAGATCCATGTAATAAACTGAAAAAAAAGAGAGAAAAGGAAAAACTAAATAAAGCCCATATACCGCGAGTAAAGCAGGAGGGTACTTGAAACGGGGTTGGATTTGCTGAGCGAAATAGAAAGGCGGTTTTTGTTTCCTGTTGGTTGAAGTCTTGGTTTGATGGCCGGGGGATGAGGCGAGGACGGAAAAGCGACACCAGGGATAAACGGCTCATCTCGTCCTTATACTCTGAGCCTTGTAGGCCCCCCCATCCCCTTAGCTATTTCGCGTCTCTTTTCGTTCGAGTTTTTACGCGGGGTCGAGATGCGACTCTGCACACGACATTCTATATTCACCCGACACCAAACTGGGCGAAAATAAAGTAAGTAGGTATCTAAGGTTACGCCGTAGCAGATTCAACTAATCGGCTGCAACGATTCGATGTAGAAACTCAATTATGCTACCATAAATATTTATTTCAACAAAAAATACCGAACTATTTATCCCTAGACTCATATGATTGTATATACCAACCAAGACGAAATATCAATTAAATTAATTGCTGTGTGTCTAGACGATCTCTATCGCAAATAGCGCGCAACCAGTAATGTTTTATAACTTTTCATCACGACAGAAGATTAGAAAAAATACTTTTTCCCGAATGCTTTCAATTTATAGAAATCGTTATACTAGTATTTACGGACTTATAGTTTTCTCTCTTGCGAATTTCTTCGCAAAATACACCGTCTTCAAATCACGTCAAATACTTCGACACCTTGTCAACCGGATGTGAGTTCTGCAGCAGCCCAATAATGAAATCTTTGTATTGATGTGAAATGCAGCTTTTCTTTTTTTAAATATAATCTTCATAGAAAAAGTTATAGACCTGTAAGTATTCGAGAAGATAGGTTTCAAAATGTTGGCCTATCACGTTCCGTCAACTTGGTACAAATTTTCGATTCCGATAAGAGTGAAAATTTTATCCAAGAATGGGGTAATTACAAAATCGAAAAACACCCATAGTTTCGAGTTTCCTTTTGCAAAAAGATAAAAAAAAAAGGAAGAAAAAAAAAAAACTGTCGCCATAAATCGAGCTATGTATGCCCACACCTTCGTCGCGGATTGGCGACGCGTTCTCGACCGATCCCTCATGAGGTGGCACGTCCTCGTCGCGACGCTACGTCAGGGTAGCAGGGTAGCAGCCACAGCGACGTCCTATCTACGGGGAGGGGCCGTCGCGACGACGAGAGTGGGGATTTGTGAGGATGGGGAAAAAGGGGGAACCAGGGACCCACCGGAGCTTTGATTACTTGTTTTAATCTTCTGACTGCCGGGCGAGCATCTGTCCCTCAAAATCTGTAATTGCAAGGCACCCCTGCGCAGTCAATGTACCGTTAGTAGCGGTCTCTATTACTTTTCTATTTACCAGTTAGTCAAGTTTGCATGCGTATGTGTATACGTATACATACGAATCTCTTCTATAGTATTTAGAAGATGCATCTGATCGTGCGCAATAAATATATCATCTAAACATGTTGCGCGAAGAAAATTTTCGCCACTCTGACGGAGGAAGAAGATGTAGTAGGTATATAAGATTACGATAGTGACATACAGCTCACGCTATTTTTGCTACAAGAAAAAAAAAAAAAAATCGGGAAAATAATGCTGTAGTGAAAGCATTTGCTGCTTTTGTTAGAGTCACCCTTATACCTATGCGCTTGTGTTAGGAGGTTTATAGTGTTTTCGATCGATGTATATTCTTTGTACTGACATGAGATATTTTGGTCTTCCGCTTAATACCGTTAGAATAGGAGAAGAATACACTCGCTATAGTAGCATGGCAGTGAATTCTGATAAAAACGCTATAATCAATTGGACTCACAGTTTGGAGATTTCGAAGTCCCAAAATCATCTCCTATCATGCTGTGAAGATGCATCGCGTCTCATCTCCTAACTTAGATTTGTTAAATTCCAAGATATCATCAATTGAATGATGTAGGATTTGAAAAGCTCCGCAGATTCATAAAACTTCATTGCATGATACATGTTGCATTATCCATTGGATTAAATTATAAGAAACATTGATCCGATTATGAGAAATCTGTATCGTTTGAACCAACTGCCGCGAGTCTCCATCGATATGATTAGAAAGTTTGAGGTTTAATTAGATAAGTGTAATTCTTCTGCATTCATGCGATCGTTTACGTTTTTGCGTCACATAATGCGTGAAGAAAGTTCATTGAAACGAGGGTTTGACACTCTATACAGGCAGCTCATGGATAAAGTTTATTCGCTTTGATCACTCCCGCCTCTCGTACGCATTCAATTCTTATTGCCGATTCTATCCACGTTGTCAAGTGTATCCGATAGTTATTCGTCAAAGAAATTAGTGGGAGTGACTATCTATCCTATCGTGTTGTAGGACTTATCAAGACCCCTTGTGAGTATATCCAAATATATGTATACGTATACACACTCATACGTAAATGAATTTATACCTTTCACATGTGTGTGTGTGTGTGTGTGTGTATTATGCCTGTATAGACCCTCGAGTAGCCTCTTCACCTCTACTCTAGGGGTGGTAGAATGTGAGTTCGAGTGGACAGAGGTCATTAGATTGATGAGAAGATTCGCGACACGCTATTGTGGGGCTGTAATTTTCAAATACAGCTGGAGAGAGGTGAGGTGAGTGGTATGGCAAAAGATAAGAGGGAGGTGAGCCATGGTCATGCAATATGCATAATATGTTCATTTGAATCCCCGCAGCACTCGGAAACGGTTAAATATGTTTGATTTAATGGAAGCGCAACATTTGCGTTTAAAAGATGACCCCTCTGATTGCCGGGAAGTTAGGAGGGTTTAATTTCAGAAATCGTGTGGTAAAACGTAACCCATGTACCCATATATGTCCCCGGTAATTCTTTACGCTTTTTGAAACAGTCGCCCTTATCTATTCCATCGATCGTTTTATACTTAGGGTTATTAATGACGTCACGGGATCCTTAATTACAGGATTCCCCTGAAATAGGTATACTTACGGTTATTCATTAATTAGATTACCCGTAACATGGTCAGCGATTAATTCAACTCGAATTATATATCATCCACAGTGAAGCGATTTAAAGGATCGATATACGAACTATCAAACGTTTTCCGGATTTGATGAACCAATTTTTGTGGCATATTTAAGCTTTTTTAATCCGTCCAATCGGCATTCATTTACTTCAATTCTGCAATGACAATGATACCTAATCATCATCGGATAAGTGATGAACATCCTATTGAACGTCGATTTTGTTCCAATTGACGAGATCGCGCCTAGTCAAGTTTGAGATCGTGACCGACAGCGATAACGATGCAATGATTGCGCGGTTCAGTTGTTTTGACTGGTAACGATTGACAGCGGTTCGAAATCGAGGTCTCAGTGGACACACAAGGCGAATGGGGCTTGGACTTGCTGAGCCAAACGAATGGGCGAACAGATGCAGGAGCGTCAAGGGAGTGCGCGAATTGTCTCTAGGGGTTATTTTCGGTCAATTATCATGCCAGGGATCCAGGGGAAAACCCCATAGCTTATATGGAGTGAGTTTAGAGCCGAGTACCTACCAGCTAGCAAGTCTATTAAGAGTCAGTCTGCTGCTTGGCCAAACGTCGCCTGGGTCACACCCCGATCCCCATCTCCTACTTTTTCGTGGCTTACACAGGCATCAGCATTTACCCATGTATCTATCAATCACGCTTACGAGTTACGACTCCCCGTGGTCCTTTGCTCGGAGACTCATCGCCCGTTCGTATTTCCGTATACGGGGCATTCCGCGTCACTTCAGCAAACGGAAAAAAAAATAAATAAATAAAAAAGTTCTGACAAAATTACTACAAATCGGACTGTATGACACGAACAAATTCACGACATTTCAAATTTTTTGACATTTTTTTGGACGGAATACTTGAGGTTTTTCATTTTTCATTCTGATGAAAAATGAAAATCTGCGGTTTTTCATGAATCAAATTTATTCACATCCAACCGAGTAAGTCTGACTCACATCTTAGGGCGAAAACATAGAAAATTTTGACTTTTTTAGGTAACGAGATATAACTGTTTAAATAAAAAATGGAAAAAAAAACTCAAGTATTCCGTCCAAAAAAATGTTTAAAAAATCGGAATCTCGTGAATTTGTTCGTATCATGTAGGCCGAATTGTTGTAATTTTTCGAGGATTTTCGTAACTCTTTATTAGTGGTTGGAGTGACGCGGAATGCCCCATATGTGGATGTATAAGTGACCATATATACTTACTTTTGAAGAAATGGCTTTACCTTGCGGATCTCTAAACTTCTTCTTCTTTTTTCCTTACTTTCTCCCCAATTTTCTTCAGAATCTAACAATGAGCTGGATGCAGATTTCAGAAAAGAGAGCAGGAGGTTTTCTTTCGGTTATTGTTTGTCCTGCACAAACACAAGCAGATTGTTTTACGTAGGTACGAGAAATCCGAGAAAGACCGATGCTGGATTATTATACCTACGGGTAATCTTCTGAGTTTCATTTTTCATTTTAATAATCCAACGTAGCGTAGCTCATGGGGAACACTCGGTTGCACCTTTGTCAATTGTACTTTTTCGCTTGAACGTAGCAAGAAGTCAACTCAAGATATTTCAAGGATCTTGCATACCGAACGACTCTCTGCCCTATCAACCCACAAGTTGTCTTATCCTCTTATACTAAAATTGACACTATAACCAACATTTTTATGAATTCAAAAAGTTCACCCATTCTCAACCAGGTACTTAGTCTTACTCGGGTTACGCCACGACATATACGACATGGCATAGATTCGCGATATCCTCCGATACTGCGAACATGTAGTAGTAGATCCCATATTTCATTCTTGCCAGGTGAAGGTCTTGCATCGAAGATCCAGAATTTCCGGTATTTTTTCTCCACAAAGTTACAACATGCCAATTGAGAAGGATAAGGATTAATATTTGATCGCAAAAGCTCTGGGGAACCTCTGTTATTCCAGACGGATAAAACATGGATAAAGATGATTGCATCTGAAAGAAATTGGCATTCAAGAAAATCCGCCGATTTGGTGTGACGGTTCAATTTTTTTAATGCAAAATCTCGCTACAGACTGTCCGAGCACCTGAAGCACACTCGCATGGGGTGCAGGGGATCATACTGTGACATTTAGTAAATGGGAAGGTGTATTTTACTGTACGTTCCTAAATCAAATCTCCATATATTGGTGTAGTATACATACAGATAGAATGGAGTCGCAAATCCTTCCCATCCACTCGGCCCCCAGGCGTGCACTGTGTTAATTAATCTGACAGCTATGAGCTAACCCAAACACCCTTTTTACTTCTCGTTCACCATCCTTCGTGTATCTGTATACGGTATAGACGGCTATTCACGTGAATGTATGTGTATAAGCTACATGTAAATACCCGTGGGGGACAAATTCGCGCAAACAGAGCCGAGTAGCTATTACGGATAATTTTGCAACACCCAAACGCGTTCAATTAGAGAAAAAGCGAAGCCAGTCAAGGGGGAGCAGGCTCACTGTCCACCCAGGTAATTGATTAAGTATTAGGTACTCTCTTTCATAAAACGTACGCTCCCAGGTCTGGAAGGTTGACGACTTTCCTTCGTGCCCATACATTCTAGATCAAGCGTATTGGGAGCGTGAATGAGGGAGTAGGCGATAATATGCTATATATCGTAGGTGCAGGTTGCTAAGCTTTTTACCAAATGTTTGTGTATCAATGCGATGCCAAAAACGTATGGCTAATCGCTTTATCTCTTACTCCGTATATGACTGTTCAGATTCGCGTGTTCATGTTTCAAATTACTTGTGCTTCTAGCTTATACGCGAGCCAGAAGCATAGCGTGACTTTCCAATACTGTACGGTGTAGAATTTAGCAGGAAAGTTGATTGAGCGATATCGATTCTGAATGAAAAAAAATTAAAAAAAAGTTATTTGAAAGACAAGGCTTCTCGTTTTTTCCTTCTTTTTTCTCTCTGTTGCAAGAAAACTGAAATTTAGGGATTTATAACGATTTTGGTATCAGATCAAAATTTCATTACCCACGATTTTAACAGAGACAAATATACTCAGCGCATCATTTTACCTCAGAGTTGTTCTCGGGGATTCAAGATTAATGAAATTCTGACGTAAAAACCAGTAACCATTTGCCTTTCATCACGCGAATTAGCTCTTAAACGGACCTTAGCCCTGGCCTCACCCTCGCCTTGATCTTCCTAAAACCTTAATATCATTTCTCTTGAATATTCACCTCTAGGTTTATATAGAAGATTCTCTTTATATCCTGCAGTATATTCAGTTTCGTCTTTCTGATCCTCTTTCGATAATAACGAATCACAGTCGTCGGGTTTTGATGGAGTTCTGATAAAAATTCATTTCCACACGGCGTGCGCAAAGTTCGATTTTATGCACGCGAAGCAACTTAACGCGCGCTGTGTTAAAAAATGAAGTTCGATACATGTGCGAAAGATGATTCTCGGACGAGTGTGATTGTCACCCTCGCGTTGCTCGGGCGAAAAACTTCACACTCGTCCGAGAATCATCACTTTCGCACTAGTATCGAAAAGTACTATTTCGTATCGTTCTCGTCGAACTCAGTCATATTTCCGAGACAAATCAATGATATCAGAATTTTTGGTAATCGGTGGTTATACATGTACCTAATATCCAAAAACACAAATGGTATCTATATATTATATCACATATAAGGTACGTGTATGTCTAAGCGGAAAGTGATGGCTGGATTAAAGTTGGCGCTCACTCAATCGTTGGGTTGATATAGCTGCGGCGGGTGGTTAGATATATGGGGCATATGGGGGGGTGCAAAATATACAAAAGAGCAAGCGAAAGGGAGCCTCTTTTTAATCTACCGATGATTCGCTACCCCATGGTTTCCTTTGTGCGAGAAATGCTCGATGCCTATACCGCCTGATGCTTGGTGTTTTGGTGCTTGGTTCCTAGTGCCTCCCTAACCATTCATGTAGTACTTCGAAATACGAGCGGATTTGCTGGGCGTGGCTCTGTCATCTGTGCATGATAGATTCCACGAGGTTTCCATTAAGGTAATTATTTAATTAAGAGAACCGACTTACAGGTAATAATCGGCACGATATACCGTTCACCGATAACGACTGCCGATAAATTAAGCGGTTGCGGCGTCATCTGCGGCGTCGCGATGCCCGTTTTCACCCACGCGCCGGGACACATAAGCTAGAACAGCTGTTATAATTAACTGTATAATTTGTTCATTTATTTCACCAAACGTAACGATAAATCTATTGTCAAATCTTCTCCCTATGCACAGCTCTTCTTTATTGTATTATACAGGCACTTTTAGTCAAACTGTTAGATCGACAAACCCTCAAATTTAATCGTGACAAAACCACATGGTGTTTTTAACGACTCATAGATTATCCACGGATCAAACTGTTCCGAAACAATCGTAGCATGCTCAGAATAAACTCTGCATTCGTTATGTGTTCGTGCAGACAAGAAATGGCAAAGAAAATTCTCACCAAATTATCGGGTAAAATTTTTTCATTCTTCTTCACTTTTCACCGGTCAAAGATCGCTTTTCAACGCCTGACTCTAGTCTGTTTGAATTTGGCTTATTGATTGCTGTCCAAGCGTAATGTTTTTTTTTTTTTTTATAAAAATGGGATCGTAGACGTCTGTGCATACTGTATGTAACCTGCGTCTTGAATGACCACAAAGAAACGTAGAAATTAGCTGCTGCTGCCCTCAAGCTAATTTTGTAATTTAGATTTCGCCAATTGTCTACGAAGATCGTTTACCATTTTTTTTTAAGTAAAAAATTTTCGGGTGGTTTAATCAATTTTTTGAATCTGTGACCAGAATTTTACGTTTTCAACTCAAACTGATAATTACTAGTGAATGATGCTGTCGCTTCTTTTTCCTACTGAGTGAACCTTCATTTATCATATTACGCAGTTATCCAAGTCTAAAAGTTATATGAGCAGAATTTTTCGTATTTATTTGGTACCCCCTCAGATTCACCACCACGCCAGAGCAACCCCTATATAGGGTTTCGTAAAAGTCGGCGCCTATGCATCCATGTATGCATTTATGTATAGAAAATTCAGCTACGGCTCTCTGACCTATGAACCCGAAGAATAGCATGTCGCACGGCACAACGAACAGTGGTAAATTTCGAACTCTCCATGGCCATAAATGTAAGCTAAAAACTGACTCAACGTTGATGTGATGAAAAATTGTTAGTTCAGTGAGTAAAAAAGGCGTATCATAAAAAAAAAAAAAAAAAAAAATTCAGTCCCGAATACTCGCAGGTGTTATAATAACAGGTGCCAAAAAAAAAAAAAAAAAAAACACAAAAATCTGAAAAATAAATTTTCTATAAATGTGGCCCGAAATCGTTTAAGTTTCTTCACCTCAAGATTTAGAGACCATGGTAAGGGTAGTTCAGATTAGGGTTCTCAAGTTAGGGAGCTTCCGAATTACCCTTATCATCTGCAGGGTCGAAGAGTAGTGCCTAAAGGGTCGCGAGTAGTATATTTTTCATCCGTTATTTAAAGTGATTCCTTCCCTATGTCCTTATGACTAAATACTCAGACATTTTTCATAGCATCGATGTTCAGCCAGTTATAATTTATTCATGCCCTTATGGACCTCGGATCTCACCACTATATGCTAGTTTTCTTTACGCAATACAGAACACGGCTCTAGCACATTCGTAAAATATATGGTTTCTCGTTGCACCGTTCCTTGAGCTGTAGAATCGTAGGGATCATTTCAATGGTCCCGTACCTCGAGCCTCTTCGTAAATTTTGGGTTTACCCATAGGTATATATAGGCGTAGGTAAGCACATCCATAGAAAGTCCGTTAGGGCTGGCGTTTTATTTATGTGTACACACATATGTGTGGGTTTTTCTATATATGCACGTCATATAAGATCAGCATGTATGGGTACACCAATACACTCTCCTATGTGTGTGAATATATTTTTTCGATCGTGTATTATGGCAGCGTATGTCATTACAATAACCGGACCAAGCATTACCTCGTCGGAGGCGCGTTAAATTACTACATTTACTTATTCACACCGTGAATTTTCAGCGGGCGGGGTATAAGTAGAAAATAACACGGAGGTGGTGACTGCAATTCGACGCCTAACGTCGCGCCACAATAAACCGACAAACTTTCAATCTGTCGTCAATTCAATACCTGCCGCGCCCTACAAATCGACTAAATCTTTTTAACAGGGTAGGTACGACGACCTACCCTTATAGACACGCGCATACCTACTCATGAACTATTATGTGGACATGTGGGTATATACGGATACACAAGCCGCCGATTGCGTTTGTATGTATATATATACAGGGTATATAACACAGACATGAATATATATCGGTATATATATTTTACACATGCGCACGAAGAGGCCTTTGAGCTTTGGAGAAATGTAAGGCGAGAACTTGAAACTGGATGCTTCTGTGTTGGCCGTTTAAGCCTAGTTTAAAATTGGTTCTCATTTTTATGCCTGTGAAACTGCAGTCCACGATTAAGTACAAGGTGTCAGTTATAATGGAATTTTAAATCGGGGAAATATTTTACATCAGAAAAAGGAAATTGATAAAAGTCGATGCGATACTCTTACCAAGTTACAAACAATTGGTATACCCGAGTCGGTATAGAATTTCTGGTCTTATTCCACAAGTTCTACAGACTAAAAAATTTTCGAGGGGTAAAATAAAATTCTAGAGCTGATTGGTTTGAGAAAGTTTAGGCGCGATAACTGATCCTAGAATTCAGAGAGACTTCGTGATTCTGGTTTCGATCTATAGTCCTGAATCTTCGATAAATAAAAAATCGGACACAGAGTAGCCTATGGATAGTTGAGAGCCTGCAGATTCGGGTGCAGATCACATGCGTATGAAATAATGCAGAGTAAGATCGCCAATATCGTACCCCTATTTGAATCGTACTGTTTCAGTTTGCTAATTTTCCTCGAGAGTATATCTCCGATTTTGAAAATTGTAGAAACGGGTATGATCACTATTACAAAATTTCCCAAGCATTCTGATCCTTAGAATTTTCAAAATCGAGGATATACTCCCCAAAAAATGTCCAAACGGTACGATATCTGCAACCTTACCGTACATCTTTGATCCATCGCGTTCAGACTATATTCACAATGACTTCTTTTGACGGTGTGGTTTTTCTCGCGGGGCTAAAGGTAGGAAAAATAAAGGAAAAACTGATGAGAGAAACGATCGATGAGTGAAGTAAAACAGGAGAACACCTGTTGTTCGGTTGACTTGAAATGTCATCAGCGGAGTGGTTGCCCATTCAGAATGTCACGTGGGATATGTCGGGTATATATAGGTATATACGTATATATATATATATACCCAACAGTAAATATCCAACGTATTAATCCCTGTCGCTATGCGTTCGATGTTGAAATAAAAAATGATTGCATATAGTGGATGAATTTTATCGATCCTAGCTCTGGCAGCAAGCAGGCTCTCTGCAATGCTTATGCCTTTCGTTTCATTCCAATACCTTTTGACCAGTTGCTCATTTTTTACCTTGTAAACGGTTTTCAATACTCCAGGTTTTACTTTGACGAACCGAATTCGTCTTGACCCATTTTTTTTTTTACCTCTCGTACAAATACATAGAATAAGATCTTCGGACAGAAACGGGTCAGTTGACGTATCCTGATTTACGAAAAAAGTTCAATTCTATTCTAATTCTCTAATCTCAAGATTTTTTTATCAGTGTAATGTTCTCTCGTGTATGCAATTTATCTATTTTTTTTTTTTTTTTTCATAAAAAAACGGTTTGACTCGTCTCGAACACTCGAGCTGTTGATTCGGCATATTATATGTATAGATAAATAGATCAGGTACGGACGGGAAAATTTTGCGAACGAAGCAAGCCTAGGATGTGTTAATTTTTTGCACTCTTTTGCGTAAAAATATGTGTAACGTGCAGCAGCATTTTATTTAGTGCCTCTTCTCTTTATAGCTAAATGATTTTCTCCTAGTTTCTTGAGTATCAGAATTTGATCCGTCTATTTGCGAGGTGGCTAAATTAACATTTCTCTTTATTCAAATTTCACTTGAAATCCGCGAAACCATTCATTAGATGGTAATTATACATTGAAATAGCATACAGGCGTAGTGCGCCAAGTTATACCCGACAGGCCCGCACGTGTACTTTTCACAAAAAACTCATAGCAACTATTTTCAATATCGTATAAATGATGGTTTCCTTTGCAGAGTCATATATACAAATTTTTAGCTATAATTATCTCGAAACTTTTCCGGTGTATTGTAAAATTTATTCAGCACCTTCGTTATTGCTAATGTCTGTTATACTCGGGCCAAGTCGCAAGCTCCTCCTCCATCTCTATCAATGATTAAGTGAGTGCATACATCTTGGAAGTATATTTTTTTTTTTCTCAAATTACTGTTCCGCTTTGAATAAATATTTCATTGACTTAGTTTTATCACACGGTACCGGATTACTACTTATATTTTCAGACATAATTCGAAAATTATGTGACATTTTTTTTTTGACTTCGCTTTACGTAAATCGAGTCTACCGAAGAAAAAGTGATTGTCGCTGGGTACACGCCGCATCGTTAATTGAAACTTTTTCAAATACGGAGAGAAGATTCTAAAATGATGTAATTTCGGGGAAAACCAATGGCGTATAAAAGAAATTATAACCCAATTCCATTTGAGTAGATCAGCTAGATTTGACTTGATTAGATACGATCCAACGATTTTCTAATCGCAATTGAGAGAACGAAGTGTAACTAAGAAACTTATCAATATCCTACAAGCTCGATGAAGATGTTATAAAGTGAGAGACTGTGATCGTATATTGAGATGCCTAAAATGATGTGAGGAAAAGATAATATGTGCTACTTGCAGTAGAGTACAAGTCTGACGGAAGAACCTTTTTACTTAACCAGTCAAGTAAAGAATTTGACATTTGTGACTGAAACCTCCGCAACTCAAAATGGAAGTGCAAAGTTCATAGGTTTAAAGAGACTCATGTGTAAGTTTCCGCAGAGTGTCACGTTGTCAGGATATACCTATACCTATACACCTATATACGTTGCAAGTATAAATATAAGAGAAGAGAAGAGCAAAAAAAAAAAAAACTGAAGCACTAACATAATATGCACATTCGCCGAGAGTGAGCAACCAGGAAAAGGGAGTTGCAAAGATATACCTACATACTTTGCATACGACATGCGATATGAACCGCGAAGAGCGAAGAGGGGAAGGCGAGGTCGTATCGCGCTTAGTATATGTACTTATACCGTCCTATATCTATATCATATTCATATAAACATATGCGCATGTAGGTATATGTGTATGTGTATCGCAAGTGCGATGCAGAGACTGAGAAGACAAGAGCAATACTTAAATAAAAGGTTGAGAGATCAGAGGGTCGAGTGAGATGATTGAAGTGCATCGCGTGCCCTGGCTGCATCGCATTGTCACCAGGAGTCGACTCCCACGTGGCCTCGAGTTCACAGCGCGTTTTTCCACTGTAGTAGATATATACACAGACTGTATATACTTCAGTGTGTAGTCACACTGGTACTAGCACACAGACAACACACAAGGCACTTCAGCCTTCAGGTACTTCACTACTATACGGCGTAAGGAAAAAGATGCATATGCATATGCATATCATCATCATCGTCTTCTCAGATACAGAGAATGAAGTATCCCCGTATAGTTTTTCACAATATAATATAGATATATTAGATTTTATTTATTTGTTTAATAGTAATTTTTGTATGCGATAGACAATGAACGTTTGTGACTAAATGATATAGGGAGATGCAGGATACTTATTTATCTTCGGCTTCAGGAATCGGGAGAAGGAAAAGGGGGACGAGGAGGAGGATAAGGTTTTTTCTTCGTAATATCTTTCGAGGATAGATATATTCAGGGTATTATTGCGTAGAGGGTTGTGGCGGAGGAGGTGGTGGATGAGGATTCGGAGGTGGCGGGGGTGGTGGTGGAGGTTGCGGGTGAACCTGGTGTGGTAGCAAAGCATGCTGAACGTGAGCAGGATGATGATGGTGGTGGTGATGGCCATAAAATATGGCCTGGTTCTGGGGATGGGGAGGGTTACAGGAGGTAGCCACAGAATGCGAGAGGGATGGTTGTCCCGATGGATGTACTGCTGACGATGAGGAAGCCGCGGACGAGCTTGCGGAGGCTTCGTGATAAAGAATTGGCACGCGAACGAGCCTCTGTGCAGCATGTGCCATGTTTGCAGCTTCCAGTTCAGCCGCAAGCTGTCGTTTCCACTTGTTTCTTCGATTTTGGAACCAAATTTTCACCTGGGTTTCGGTAAGACGAAGAGACGCCGCTAGGCCTGCCCTTTCAGAGGACGACAGGTACCGTTTCATATCGAAGGTACTTTCCAACTGGAAAACTTGTGACCGGGAAAATACAGTCCGCGTCTTTTTCTTCCGTTTCATACTACCGGAGTCTCTGCCATCGACACTGACGCCCATTTGACCACTGCCGGACGAGTGTAAGGTAGAATTGGCGTCACCGTCACCGTCGCCGTCACCATCACCGTCAACTGGATCATCGTGGCCGTCATCACCCGAGGACGGACTTCGTTCTCTGGTCATAGTCACTCCGTGCTCTTCCTCCTCATCGTCTGTCAACCAATCAATCCGAAATAATTAAATTACGTTGAAAGGTATTGAAAAATGAGTGGATATTCGTGGTGGGTCGAAAGAACCGAGTTTTTACAGAGAGCTTACAGTTTGTGATTGATCATCAACAACAACAATGTTCATTATCGGCTCCGACTGTTCAAATTCCATTATAATACTCGATGACCCCGATGGGCCAGCGCTAGAAATGGTGTTCATGAATTTTTAAAATGGGAATAATCTGATCTCATTTTTGTTATTCACCGAAAGTTTGAAGAAAGAAGTAAATGCTGCTTTCGACAAAAAAACACGTGAATCGATCATTCCCAAAATTCAATCACATTCAAGGTGGATCGAATCCTGTCGATTTGAACAAATAATTTGACAAAATTCGTGTATCTATTTTCGAGATATTATTTATTTAAAATAAAAGTGTTCAGAATTGTATTCCTTCAATAACTCGAAAATTAGTGCACTCATCCAATTCGTAATGCAATTAGTTCTGAGTTACATAAAACCACATTGATTGATTTGAAGGAAGTTAGAATTCGTTCATTCGTTATTGAGCTGTCGTCTATACAGAGAGATTAAAGCAATGGTTTTCACGCAGTCAAAGCCAACTCGGCACACTTCAGGTCTTACTTCTGTTTATTGCAGGCTGGCCATCCCCTTTTCTTTTTTTTTTTTTTTGCGAATCGATGTCTTCCGAAAGCAAATCAATTCAACCAGAGAAAAAATGCAAATGGTCGGCCTGCAATAAACAGACGAAAAGCCTGGAGTGTGCCGAGTTGGCTTTGACTGAGTGGAAACCATTGCTTTAAGCTCTCTGTATAAACATGCCCAGAGGATAATTCTTTGGTGCTCAAAATGTGGAGATTTAGTGAAATCTTCACTTCTAATTTTCATTTTCAAAAGTGGGGAGTTTGAAGTTATCATTGTATTTTAGAACCTGGAGAGAATAATATCGCATGAATCTTATCGAAGGTGAACCAAAATGTAGGTGCTCTGTCCAGAAACTGTAAAAATTCGCTTATTTCGCTCCACTGCCGTCCATTGAAAGTATGAATAAGATGATGGAGCAAAAATGGGTATCCATGGGGTATTCGACATCGGACAGGTCAGTATTTAAAAACAAAGTCACCTAATTCGAAGTCTATCTAGATATCGGTTCGTCGTTATCTTTGAAGAACTTCAGTATTACAGCCTTTGAAATCAAGTAGTGCCACAGGTGTCGTAATTCTGAATTGCCAGAAGGAAATGTTTTCAAAAAACCTCCAAAAAGATATATTTGGCGTTCTACTCAGTCGAAAAATAAATAAAAAATACCGAAGACTTTCAACAGCGAAAATGTCTTCTCTTCAATTTTGCTAGTTCAAATTTTCTTCTTTTTTTTACTTCCATTTTATTCTACCTGCAGAAGAGGCATGTAAATGTTACTTCATGCGAATGCGTAACAAACATCCGGTACGATTTTCAAAATGCCCGTATTGATTTGTCTTCAAACAATTTTTGAAACAGTTCTGGTAGTAATTTCAATTCTATTTAAGCTCGGATTGATTGTTTTCTGATCGATGTCACTCGTCTGATCACGAGAATAGTGTAGTTCAAACATCAGTGAAGTTTCAATTGGATTGAAGGATCAATACGGACTATCAATAACAATAATGCTTCAACAACCTTCGTCTTGTCAATGAGGGATTATTTTCCCCCGTTACAAGAATTCACTGATATCGATACATAAAGGGAATTTTTTGGTTCATAACTTCATCTCACAATACACGGTCAAAAATATTCAATGGGATCTTCATGCGTACCGACTACCGATCATTATATCATAGCTAACACATCGTTCGCCGTTGAAAATACACTAATTGCAGTATTTCGTACGTCGAACAAATATTTCCGAATCCCATATAATTTTTCTACAAAGTACATCGCTGTCCATTCAATTATCGTGGCGCATTTTAATCTGAGGGACAATTTGTTTCTGGCCACTTCAGTTTGATCATGTTTGGTTCACAAGTGTCAGAGAATGTGAGAAATGAAGATATGATCAGTATCACACAACTCGCGAGTCAATCCTGTATCCTAAATAAAATAAAAATTATTTGAGCAAAAAATGAGAACAAATCCAGAATTAAACGGTACTCTCATTTGTCCAGCGAAATGAACTCGAAATATTCTATCCGCTTGAGGATTGGTGGAAAAATATTTTCGAACAATAAATTTGAGATACGAATTCATTTTTGGCAATACTTTACGACAAGGATAATTGTGGGCTATTCGAATGATGCACCGGCTGAAAGATGACGCGGAATCGAATTCTGAATGGGCGTTAAATTCGGTTAGTATGAGTAGAAAGCGTGATGCTCCAGAAATTTAAAACCCTATGTATCTATACTTTACGTAGTATGGGTACATAAGTTCGGCCGCACTTTGCATGTGTGCATGTGCATTGCTGAGCGAGTCTTGCAATCGATACGTAATGCGTTTTAAGGTATACCTCCGTCGCACAGAACCGCGAGCCAACGTAACGGATTGTGACGCAAGTCTGGTCGGTGTCCGAGCGCGGAGACCCTTGAATCAAGTGGCATGGCCGATGAGAGCAAACAACGTGGCTGGGGGTAACTTGTTCCCAACTTAAGTAGACAACGGGCTAGGGTAGGTATATGTATAGGTAAGCGATTGATAGATAAGTCGATTGACGCTGGCTTGTCACTGCGGAAGCCATGGAAGCCATAGCCAGAGTGGATGGTAGGGGGTCATTCTCGAGTGGCCGGTTACCCGGTTGTCCCTTAGAGTTACGTGCACCACACGCTATCCACTTGCAACGTGCCACGCTGCGTTCTGCTACCGCTTCAATTTCCTCTTGAACCCAATAAGCGGTTCACCAGCTCGCTTACAAATGCAAATCTATACAGATACCTATTTACCGTATGGTCGAAAACCTCTGATTTATAATCCCGGAACTGAAGCGACAAAAAAACGACAAAAATTCCCAAAGTCCGTTTCTCTTACAAGAGCTGTGATCTCGAGGTGCGATAAATCTAATCGAGTATTCGGAAGGGCTCACCTCTTTGCAAAAAGGTTGCCGAAGGACTTTGCCGATGGGAATTTCCATCGCTCGAGGAGTGATGGTTGAGTGCCTGCAACGTGTGGCTAGGTCTCCAGTGAAAAGGCCAACCCCCGTTAGTGGGGAGCATTCCTCTGATGTTCTCAGCATCCGTAGCTTCTTGGCCACTACTGGCCACGTTTGTTGCAGCAGTTGCTAATCTTGGGTGATGCTGATGCTGATGAAGATGCTGAAGCGGTGACGGGAAGAAAACACTCCCAATTCCGACCGGATAGCGGCCAGCTATCAACGAAGACATCAGTCCAAGTCTGGAATAATACCAGTTAAATTATTGCAAGCCTAGGCTCGTTACTTCCGCCAGACTGCACTTAACCCTCGCATGGGTAGAATTGACATCGTTCTCGCAATCTGAGGATTCGGATTCCTCTTTAAGTAACTAAGCTCATGTCAGTATATATATAGGAATGTGGGAGAATGATTTTCTGACTTTAGTTCATAGCAGGATAATTCGGCCTGATAATCCAGTGAAAATAAAAAAATTAACCGAGGATTCGGGGATCCGTATTAAATTGGTATCACTCAAAGCATAGCGATGGTAACCGGATCAGTGACTCGATTCGAAGTAGGTTCGGATCCCTATATTGGAAAGAAAGCAATCGATATGAAAACGGATGGTGGGAAAAAAACGAAACATAATCGCTATTTTGTGTCATAAAGGTTATAGTTAAACAACTTTGTTTCACTCTATCCAGACATTTTACTTTTACGATTAACTAACGTTACGATTCGATTACGATAGGGGAATTAAGCTGGTAATGATACATTAATTCAGCGGTTTCTGTAAAGTTTATTTATCATATTGGGAAACAGGCCTTCGTCCCGATTCTCGTCGTACGATGACATATTCTGGAAGCGGTATACTTAGCTTCTGCACGACTATGGGTTCCAATTTAGGTGTCAGCACAGCGACGTATAGTCAAGCCTCGTCTTGTCTTCGTTGCCTTTTATTCCGAATTCTGAGTTGCCAGTGGAATAGCAGCGGCCATTTTGCTCGGTATATATGTATATATCTATGGCGTCTAATTTCACGCCTCAGGAATCCCAGAGTTATAACGAAAGACTTCAAAGAGCAAACGATGCTGAGTGATGATTTCTGCGATTTCTATACCCACCATACAATTTCAGAACTTTTCTAAAGCACCCGGAGAGAGAGAGAGAGAGAAAGTAATTAATTCAATTATACCCATTAAGGGAGCTGCTTACCTTTGCTCTCAAAACTTTCCCTAATCGTTCAAATAGCTTCTCTCCTTAGCGCTTTAATTCCCACAGTTTTTCGAAACATTGATTAGGGAGTGAAATTTGAGACAGACCATAATACTTTATCTCGACCTTTTAGACGATGTTAGAGTTTTGAGGAGGTTTATGTCAAGCTTGAAAAAAAGATTAGATCGTTTTCTCGCACGTTTTTGCAGATCCTTCCTCGAAAGGTCGGAGCTTGAAAGACGAGCTATCGCGGCGAGGAATGTCGTTTGTTAAATCCAAAGTACTAGGGCAATAATTATACGAATCTCTCGAGATCACGTGAGCCTATACCTATGTGTGCCTACCTACAATGTATTTTGTCATTCGTTATTCTGAAATTCAGGCGTGACACTGCGCACAAAGGGTCTCAAGAGAGCTGGCACCCCTGTAGGCAATTACCTCTTTGCACATTAGCAAAGCCGGCCCTGATAACTCGCAAGGTGGGCGGGCCATTCGCGATCGATATAAGGTAGGCACCTGCACACATAGATATGAGAGCAACGAGCATAGTTACCACAAGGGTCGTAATAGGCTGGTTGTTAAAAACCATTACACTCTTCTTCCCCTTCAGGATAAAACATTGTCGTTATATGATTCGCGTGCACATAGCAGTTAATAGAGATGAAATTAAGTGAAATGATTCCAGTATGTCTAATTATCACTCATATTTACTATACCTACTTAGATCGTACAAAGATATTGGCCAAAAGTGGCAGGTGGTCGATCTAAGGTGACAATTGCTCAGAATTAGTTGCTCGGTAAGACGAAGATACTAAAACCAGGGCTTCCGAAGCCCTAAAACAGCTCCCCTGCCGACGGTGCCGCACAACGTCAGGAGATACTCGTAATATATAAGCACATCGACACTCGATTTCTGGTATAATGTCTCTCCGCCCTCGCCTCTCATTCTTCATTTCTTGTTGCGGAGGTAGGTACTTTCGAAAAGAATGCACGTTGCCGTCGAAAAGAACGGCTAAACCATGGGGAGGCAGCGAGGGAACGACACAACAAACAAATTAACAGCTTTATTATACTTTCTAAGGTTACGAACGATACATCGTTTGCTAGAGGGTAAACTGGAGGCTGACGGCCGCAGATGCCATCGATAGATAAAAATCAAATCTGACGTATACTGTTTGTAAGCATCGCAACCCTCGCCCAGGTACAAACACCGATCATATCCCGCTGCACTGCCGTTTCTGACCTTTTTCAGCCCTAATTCTTCCTCTAGATCCTTATAGTTTCCGCCTGGAATCCTTAGTCTGTGAGATTTTCAACACTACGAAGGTACCTTCCAGGAAGATATTCCATGATTATTTATTCAATAAATTTTGAAACGGTTTTTCCGTTTAGAATAAATGGCCAGACTCAGGGTTTGGCATGCAAAAAACGATCGTATAAAACGAAAAATACTGAAAATCCGAAAAGGCGTTATTGTCAAACACTTAAGAGCTTAGAATTGTAAAACTGAAAACTTTCACCGACACGATCTCATTCGCAAAGATGAAATCTTTTCTCGTTATATTATTTGTTGTATACAATCTCCTCTTACGGATTGCCCTAAATCCAGGCCCTTAGGTCTGAAGGATCGCCAAGTGCCCAGGTACTTAAAATTGAGCAGGCAAAAGGAATTATGACGGAGGAACGGGTATCTATAGGATGCAGCGTACTTTTACCAGGATTCTGTTGTTGTTGGGATAAGAAAATACTCGCGACACCCCCTCGAGCGATTGTTGAGATGTTTCACTTGCGAGAGCTCTTAATTTGGAACTACTTCCCGCAGGATATTCCTGATCCATCAAATGTGCAGGACGACTAGCATTAACGAACGAACGAACCAAACCAAACCAGAGCCTTGGGTCCGGATATCTTGCGTCTTAAAAGCCGAGATAATTTAGACGTATTGCACAGCTTATCACGGCGGGAGTTTGCTCAATAATAAATCAGATCGGGTACTTCCTTCCTGCAGGCAAAAGACGTGATATTCTCAAGGGATTCGCTGGCTTCTTACATCCGTGCTATAGGTACTCTATACTCTCTAGTCTACTCTACCAACTGCATCTATTATGCACGTCCTACCAAATTGATTCCTCCTGCCACCCCATTAGCTTGGCGATGCGTACATCTCGGTCGTATTTTCCTTGTCATAACGTCTACGTGTACATGTACGACACACTTGTATAACTAAACGTGAAAAAAAGTGCGGTGACGTGAATACTATCACTGAGACGATTTCTGCCCTATTCAAACCACTGCTAATTATCCACCCATTTCACCCGTCAGCTATGTTGCGTGAGAGTATCATTCGCGATCTGCAGGCGGGATGCACGTTTCAAACGGACGTGCAAGGTATGGTATGGGAAAGACGAGGTAACAACAGCATGAGACATACAATTGATATGGAGCTTTACACGGCTCCCATGGCCCGGTATATGAAACGTTGAAAATCACGATAATTAGTAACCCGCAAATTATGATGAGTTTCAAATTTCGCAGCACTATTAAACGGGCTGGTGCAGGCTGTGAACAGATGCAGTGTATATGAACAGTCAAAGTGAAGGATGTGATGTTGACGTGAGTAAATTTGAATCAGCCACGTTATTATTGTGAAGAGCACGGAGCTTCCAAGCTCATTTGAATTATGTCATCGTGGAATGATAATTTCTCTGAAAAGCATGCGAAAGTGTGATATTGGCCATCGCCCTCGAATCATGGGACCGAGTTTCAGGCCTAATCAAATGGTAAACGGCTGGAAAACAAGCAATTGGAACCATTGGGGCTTTCGTTGGGGTTAGAGGGTGCAAATCTGATAAAATCATCCCGAACCCTCTTGGTGCAGATCTCTCATCTGTGACCCCTCTCCGATCCCCACAGATTCTAGTAGACCTATCTAATGCCACCCGATGTAAGTAATGCAATGCGAGGGAAGCCGGATTCGTTGTTATTAAATGAGACAGCCTAATAGACCCATTACCGACTACAGGACGCCCCCTATATTTATAGTATGTATATATACACACACATGTACATGGTTCCTTTCTACCAACTATTATTCCAGGGTGGTACTCGATCCCCACCTCATCGATCATACGGAAAGTATCTGGTCTCTAGGGCGGGTGGATAGGTGCTTTTATTTGTCACTCGTGCGGGCATTTGGCTAGTGCCAATATGCGGACGCGGTACACATATAGGTATTACCTATACATACATTGTTGTATCTAGGCTCTGGCTTCTTTTGTTGTATATTGAAGAGACGAGGCTATGTTGATACAGGTATAAAGGAATGGCGCAAGGATAACATTATTTCCTGGTTACAGCCATTAGCTCAGAGAAAAATCAGCTCGAAACGAGCCTCCGCGATCATATCATCATTTATTATGCGGAATAATTCATGCTTCAGTTATTAGCAGTATTTAACTGTAATATTACATCCACTGCAGTTATTATACCTTGACCGATTAAAAATTCTCCAATATATTTGTCATTCGATTTGACGTTAGCATATATGAGCTTTGTTGTATAGGATTTTTCATACGGTCCATAGTTGCGGTACAGATTTAATACCAGAATTGTACAATTGGATCCCAAATTTTCTTCGATTCGAGATTCGTTGATCATTTATCGCAAAGTGGACACACTGTTATAAAGGACATTAGTTTTCTCTAATTCACAAGTACACAATTTATACATCGCACGATCGTTTGTGTCATCTTCTGTCTATGGAAACAATTTTGTTCTCGGTTGACTCTCTATACTGCGAAAATGCGGATATCCCCTAGTACCTTTAGTATAGTCTGGTTGGTGTCGTTAAATTTCTCGTTAATCAGTGACTCAATTTTGCAGTACCGAATTCGATTTTTATACAGATCGTACAAATGAATTTTAACTGCGCCAACTTTTTATATTCATTGACTCGACTCATCCGAAAATTGGTTTGAAATAATCGAAAGAGTTAAAGAAACGAAGAAAATGAACGAGACGAACCTACCTAGAGAGCATCGCTAGATCCGCCGTTGCATGACCCATCAAAGGATTCCCTTCGCCGGTGCCAAAGGCCGAGTTGTTTCCGTTGACCCCATGAGCGGACCCGCCGCTGCTAAGACTTCCTAGTCTTGGTAGGCCAAGAATCTGCGATGAATCGTTTGGAGAGGTCGAAGCACCCTGCTGGAGCGTTTGCGGAGGTGGGCTAACCTGGAGTCCCTGAAGAGTAGGGTGGTCTTTTGGGGTTGGGGAAGACGCCACGACCGCTATCGGGGACTCTGACCGTCCTAATATACTGGATATGCTGAAGGAGGTGTACTGTGGTGTGCAGGCTGGCCTTAGCGGAGCTTTTCCACCGTTAATTGTACAAGAATTACTTAGGCTACAGTTATTTTTATCCTGAAGAAGGAGTTCCGCCGGCGCCGAGCTGCTCCGGGAACCTTGATCGAGATCCAAGTCCTCCTCGGAAACAACTGACACCTCGATTTCCGTCTCTCCTGACATTTTTTCACTGTGTTAATTTATATTACGCTATCAGAACTCGGCGACATGCACTATTTGGTATTAATTGTTCTGATATCGCGATGAAAGTGGCATTTTTCTTCTTTTTCTTTTTTTGGTATCGTCGGGATGATCACGCCGCGTTTTTCTCCACGGATATTTCAGTTCGACACATTGCACAGTAAGCTCACACCTTCCAGAGTCTTTCGTAATGAACTAATAAGGTCCGCACAACAACCTGTAAAGGCGACGCACGAACACGCGATAAATTTTCGCTAGAATATTGAAAAACGTTTGAATAATCGTCACTGATTCTTCATGGAATTGGGTTGCGGCACTCGAAGACCAAATTGCATGCACTTTTACTTGCTAAATGATCGAAGACACTGCTAATTCCTTTGTTTCCTTTCGGTATTATTCAACATCGATATACGTCCGTGTATAGGTGAGATTGATCCTTCAGTCCAGACATGTCCAGTACAGCTTCGTCCCCGATCAAGTTTCGGGGTGCCGTTTCTGTGGTTGAGACGATCGAGGTGCTTCCTCCTCGGCTGATTATCGACCTCGAAATCCCGTGGCTAATTTTAAAGCGTGAGGAACTGCACCAGTTTACCTTTACTTTAAGTGACTGACGGCAGATACTGTTTGACTACCGGCGGTACAAGAGGACCGGACAGAAACTCGCGCACAAACACTAACGCTGGCCAGTTGTCGCGTCGTGTCGTCGTCGTCGTCGTACTTCGGCGCCCCTCGGCGTCGCGACGCTCATCCACGGGTCTGCTAAGCTCTGAAGCAGAGCCGGAGGGTTGGCAAGGGCGTGGTTTACCTTTCAGGGGATGAATTTCCGCCCTTCTCATTGGACTCCGAAACGATCGATTTCCCGTATCGCGGCGTCCCGACGGGGGTAGCTTTCCGCGTTCGCCAATCACACAGCGGAGGTTTCCTCGACGCCGCAGACTTCGCTCTCTACGTGAAACCGTGTGCCGTGTGTTACTTATCCATTATAACACTCCAAGATCTTGATTCAAGCCTGTAGCGCGGCAGGCTTTTAACCAATTAGCCTTTATAGCTGCTCCCATCCCCCGTTTCGAACCCCACGGTATATCCACCCGCACCCAACCGACCATCCTCCTAATCTACCTTGGGTATTTGGCTTTACCTTCGCCTGGGTATACTGTGGCTATGCCTCGAACACACCGTTACACTTCCGTACTCGTCTTGATATGGTGTCGTCGTACCTTATTATAGTTGGAAGGTAAATATAGTTTCGGATATTGAGACTCTGCGAGATATATATAGGTATATATATTTACCTATATACACACATACATACATATATATGCGGGGTGAGCCGGAGATCCAAATCTCTAGCAAGGTGTTCCCCCTGGTATCGTAAACCGTTGTGGCTAAAGGGAATCTCTGGTGTTGTTCCAAAATTATTTACCCCCACCTCCACCTCCACCTCTACTTGCACCTTCACCCACACCTGGGACCAACTGGACATATGCAGCAAGACGCCACTGCAACGTTGGGAGTCTACGGTTTCCGCGGATTATTACGGTTGTACGAGTTCCCGTTTGCGAGATGTTTGTTTAAAACTCAACCCGCCAAACACCCTCAGGACGTATACGCGGGGGTGTATGCGTGTACCCCGAGTTTTCATCGATCTTTTTCGACCTTTTTACTTTGGGAAGGGTAGGGAAATCAAAAACTATTAGTTTTAAGTTTCAGATAATTTCTGGGTAGATCAGACATGCGAGCTTAAACGTCGCCATATGTATGTGACCGTCTATTATGAACTCGACAGAGGATCGATATTCAGAAATTTGAGTGCAAATTGCGGGACGACTCTTTCTAAGGGGTTAAAATAGGACGAGTTAACGACGCGTTACATCATTATTTCAGAACGAAATTTCAACCACCGATATTACGTAGGTGTAGGTTCCAATTAGTTCAAGGATGTGAAAGTCCCGTTAAGCAAATCTCCTAAAACTAGATTATCAATAAATCTGCATGGTAGTATGAAATTTCTCATTAAGCTCTTATAATTCTAATCCGGCCTTCCAACTTGTGTTCCCGCTTGATACAACGCAACGTTTTCCAACTTTTATTAGTTGCTACAGAAATTATACAAGGCTTAGCTCAGCCAGCGCCGTTATTATTAACCGCAAGCTTGACATAGGTTCATATGTCAGTTCAGCTATATTCGGTACACAGGTCAGGTTCGTTTCGTTTTACAAAAACCGTTTGATTTCGTTGAAATTTTTATGAAATCGCTACAGCTGCGATTCAGGCGAAATACTTTTTTGTGAATTTTCATGATATTCGAAAGCCTTGTATACAGTGGTGCAAAAGCCATGACACGTCTCACTGCAGTAGCTGGTTTCGCTCCGGCGGATTCGAAAATTCATTGACCAGTAATTTGGTATTTTTTCTTTTTTTTTCTTTTTATTTCCCGGTGGAAAACTAAAAAGGGAAATATCGGTAAAAAAATAAAAGAAAATGAAAAAAAAAAAAAAAAAAACGAGAGAAAAATGAAGACCAAAGCTCGCAGGCCGCTTCACTCGCCCCGTCGATAAAGTATAGGGATTGCCTTTGATCCCTCCCGCATCGGCCAATACATTAAGCGCAATCACAATCGAGCAAGGGCTCACTTTACTCAAAGACGTCACAGTTAGGCAGGAGCCTTCTGATCAGACACGCGACTTTTGTTAGAGGCATTTTGCTCCCGAATAAGGATGAGATGTACGTATACCATACCATGGCGCTTGGCGCAGGAGTAGCCAGGCTCCAGAGCAATAGCCACGGTAGTATATCGGTGATGGTTGCGGCGCCAACGTTGAAGGTATAGACCGAGTGCCTAACAAAGGAGCATCGCGCCCCGCGCACCGCGTATTTCGAATATCTGCTCTGCAAGCACAAAGCGCAGCTTTTGCGAAACTGAAGGAACGAGCGACAAAACTTTTTCCCATTATTTTCATTCGGGTTATATGTGATGAATTCCGACTACTATGTATACGTCGCGCGATATCGCGGCCTTTCAAACACGTACATACATGTAATTAATATATTTTTACTGTACACAAAAGGCTATGGTCTGACCGTAGAATTTTCATCACGAATTCAGATTTTTCGCCAGCTCTCAGAAATTTTTCGTTTCCACAAGGACGGGCAAACACGTTACGGTTCACTACCCGGTATTATACAAAACACGCCGTCATCGAGCGTTGTAACTAGGTGGCGGAAGAATTGAGGAAACCACAACGATTCAAAGAGCGTACAGATTTGGGTCAATTTGTTCGGCCGCTTAAGAGATTTCGCAAATTCCGCATAATAGCTGCTTATACAGTTCTCCTGTGCCATACTACCGCGCTATACAAACATATATAAATGCAGACCGAAGTAGTGTGCTCAGGTTGTCAGGTATACATCCAAGCGTAGGTGTAGGTACAAATACAAATAAGCGCAGCTCATACACAAATTTAATATAATATATCTATACTTTTCTGCCACAAGGCGAAAGACCAAAAGTGTATACATACAGGTACATACACCTACAGATGTGTCAGTGTATTCGAGCTATGGCTCGCAACACGCTATACGTATATACCCTATAGGTATATAAATATGTGTATAACACACATAGATACACTAGCACATTCATACAACAACGAAGAAGAGGATACCAGCTATTTTACTTTGTGTTCAGCGCGTAAGAGGATTATCTGCTCTCAAGAGAAGTAAGTGGTAGGTATGCTTCACTTTTCACAGGGGTTGCATTATTCCCTATTATACGATGTGATTAGTAAATGCAGGTAAGCTGCCGCGGGGGGTCTCCGTTATGCTGCTGACGGAGATGTGCACTCGTTCGGGAGCACCCGACTCTTGGTGGCTTTTCTCATCTCTTTTCGCTTACGTATATTATAGTATATGCTGCGTTTTCCGGTATATACATATAGCGATGTTTTTCGTAAAATGCAGTCCTCTCCTATTACAGCTTTCGTAAGATAGCGGACATGTTCTAGGTCCCAAATGTTCGCATATTTTTTAAACATGGTTCATTTCGTTTTTTCTCCATCTTGTTTATCCAAATTTTTTTCTTTTCTTTTGTGACACATATTCCATACTCAATCAGTTTTTTTACTTCTCTTTGCAAGAGCGAAGCGGTGATCTTACGCCCGTTTTCCCGCCGTTCATCCAATTAAAACCTTCCAGCCTGATACACTCGCGTAACGTTCTACCATCGACCATCACCGTTCACGATCTTGTTGCTGTTGTTACTTCTCTTCTGTTATTATAATTATTATTATAGCTACCCCGCTGCGTAAGCCTGCAGCGGCAACAACAGCATCAGCAGCAGCAGCAGCTCAAGCTAGTAGGTAGGTAACACGACACTTTACTAATGCCCATTACCCGACGCTCGTACGAAATCGACGATAGTCTATGTATAGGGGTAGCTACCCTTTGCTGCGTTTGCATCGATACCATAGATCTTATTGTTGTACAACGCTCCAGCGGCGAATGGCTCGATGGGATCACGTGTCGCGCTAATTTCTGAAGGGCTCTCAGATGTATATATGTACATATATACGTTCAGGCACGTTTAGAATACAAGTATATATTACATTATACATACACGAACGACTAATCGTCACTTATGTTTCCTTCGTCAACCTTTTTATTTTATTTTTTTCTTATACTTTATATTCATGCGCGCAGGTGAAGCAAATTACATATTATGAGTATAATGATTATTTTTTTTGTTATACACGCGTCTCTCATTTACAATTCCGGTCATTTTGGGAAACTAAAAATTCTCAGGAACAAATAATGGATAACTGTTTTTTTTTTGCCTGATCGCCGATTTCGGAAATAGACGACTCATGCATGCATGCATATGGTTTAACAACGCATATCAGTTGAATGGAAAAATTGTGATGCTGGAGTTGACGTTTCGTCTATTTATTTGTAGAAATACTTGAACAACGGGATGGCAAAATTAGTAACCTCAATATTGTGCCCATTTTAAGCAACGCCCGAATCGATAGGATCACGTGTCACGCTAAATTCTGAAGAGCTATTGTGTTTGGGTACTTTTCGAACAACTAGGTACGCTGGGATGATCGTTATTTGTTTCTTTCGTTGTCGTTTATACGGTTTCTATAGAAAATAAAAATCGTCCAGTTTTTATTGAGCAATTTTGTTCCAAATGTCTGACCGACGATTCCAGTTGAAGGAAATCACTAATTGGCAATATACCAATACGCAATCTTGTATTAGGTCTGAAAATATGGAGCAGATAATCTTCATATATTATCTCTAAACTGTTTATAATTCTGCAAATCATATGTTAATCTTTAAAATTTTATATTACTAAATTGAATTTTATATTATCTGAAAATCATTTTGTTGAAAACTATCGTTCGATTCCCAGGCCCCGGCTCCAGGCCTTATTGAACCCATGGCTGAAGACGGCACTGGGTAGATTTCAATCAAATCAATTGAAGAATAAATTTAATGACGCGCGCCGGTTCAAGAGGGAATTGTATCGTTATCGTAGGAGGTACAATTACAACTGAGATTCTTCCGATTCCTTTCAGTAGCATGTTATCACTAAGTAGACTGTCGACGCTCTGAGAGTTCGTAATTTAACATTTTAATTCTCATGGATTTTTAAACTGTCCGTAATAGCCCGCGGCCCAACACCGAAGGCGAACATAATTGGAGCTTTGTTATCACCACGATGGAAAATGGTACTTTGATCGAAATCAGCTACTCGTGTCAGTTTTCAGCGATGTATAAGTGATTGCCTGGACACCAGCGGCAGTAAATTCAGAGTAGTTCGTAGTTGCTGAAGTTTCTTTAACGCCTTCTGCACTCCCTAAATTTTTCTAAATAAAAGAGAATCGAACCTTTCGTCAATAATTGTGAGGAAGTGGGGATATAATTTATTATAATTAGAAAATTCAATTCCCGGGGTAAAGGTGGTGGTTGAATTTGTAAAAAATGAAAATACAACTTTGATTCCTGTAACGGGAAGGTGTCAAAAAATCTCAGCATCTCAAGTCGTTAGCTTCTCGAGGGAAATATCGCCTTTTAAGTAATAACACTAACTCGACTTAACGGACTAATTTATCCTGGGCCAACGAGCCTCGCGTAAGAAACGAGGCAATGTCTTCCCCTGCCGTCTCTTATCCACGGCATGGTATCCGGTTACTCGGCGTTTTAAAAAATCGAGAGAAAGCAAAAAAAGATTCCCAAGGCTTCGAGGCAATTTGTGCAAGCATTGTTCAAGTTCTTTGCGCGGGACCGCACGAATGTTCTCATCCCTGTGGTCTACGCGCTGTAAAAACATGAGGAAGAAGCTGCAAACAAGCCCAACAACCCAAACAAATGAACAAGGGTAAAATTCTATTGAACAAATCCGATAATAGGTATAGTGCCGGGTATAAAAAAATTGAACCACGAAATGACATGGGTATAGCAATAATTAATACCGCAATGAAATTATTTTCTGATTGCCTTGGCAATTTTTCGCTATACGTAAAGATGGTTCCATCATGAATTTCGTGGCGGGGTCTAAGGTTTGGATTTAGTCTAAGTTCTTAAGGCGGCTCAGGACTACGTTGCGGGGGTACGAGATGGTGGCAAAGACGTATTAAGGTGGATGACAACTTGCTAATCAGAAAATGTTGGAACGAGAGTCTAATAGAGAGGGAAAAGGCATCAAATAAACAAACAGCGGGTTGGGCCGGCACGGCGTTATAAGGTGGTGGTGGTGATGGTGATGGTGGTGAGCCAGGGGCGGTGGTGAGTCGAGTTGGAAAGGCGGCGGTAGAAGCAAGGGCGAGATAGGGCTATTAGGGTTTCGGTGTAGGCGCCGCCCCGGCTATTAGAGGGTTGTTTCACTCCGGTGGTGGTAGCTGCTCATGGCGTTGTGTGCGTCAGGGTTACCATGGTTACGGCAGAGCTTCGAGAAGAGATGCCTTTAATAGGTATCTTCTGCAACGATGTGAGTATTCCTGGATACGCAAGCACCTATTGCGCCCCGATCTATATACATGCACACTGTGCACACGTACGCGAGTATGTGCTTGGGACACACACAGAAAGAAATCCATACAGATATCTGAAAGCTCAGTTCTGCACACACTCACACACCCGCACACACACACACACACCCACGTATACACACAGATCGAGATGGTGTATATGGCTACGGGGCATATGTGTATAAATGTGCGCGGGCGCACCTCACGGATATTCCCACATCGGTATGCATTTCAACCGCGAACCGTAGCAGGAAAAAGCAAAAGTTGCGACAGCCAGTCTAAATGCTAATAGCCTTGTCGGATGGGACTTTGTCGGAGTCTCGATTCGCATACATAGTCGTGGGCTTAATCCAGTATAATAAGTATGTATATAGAGCTGTCCTGGCGTAGATGGAATCGGTCGATATCTTCGCGACGGGGAATTGACGTGGCTAGGTTGCAGTCGTAGAGATTAAATAATCCCTACAGGTATACGTACAACAATACACGCAGAGAGTTTTAACCAGGCTTGGTCGCGTGCTACAATTTCAACTTCAACCTCACGATAGCCCTTATCTAATTATTACAAATAACAATCAGTCCTCAAGGACCCATCCCCTTTGTCGCTACACCCTGTGTACCCTATGCTTCAACTCGCCCCTCGCGAAGTGGCTTCAAGAGTTTTTCCGCCGAGGGACATCCTCGGGCGATAATTTGCAAGGGCTCAACCAAGCTACGTCTCGAATCCCGGTGCTATTATCAGAATGGTCAAGGAGAGGATCACCCTGCGCAGTGGATTAAAACGACGTCCATGACGTACGACGTTGCAGAATAGGACATACGCGCAGCTCCGTTGCGGGACAGAGATGTCCCTGCAGAGATATTACTCGCCGTATGCCAGACCCGGGTACTCCGGTTTCTCCCGGGCAACGTGGAGGCGGTGGATATACCGCGTTGGTTGGGGTAGCAGGGTAATACGAGGCAACCACGCACTGGTTGCGCTCCGTCGAGCGCACATGTCGTCCTAGCACCCAGCTCGTCCTGGATGGATGGCACTAAGTATCTTGTTGTGTCGGTGCGCGAGAGGACATTAGGCGTGAGCCCCAATCTCCATTCACAGTCATCCCATTCATCACCGGAACAACAACGGGTCGTAGCGTTTGGTCACAAGAGAATAGCGAGACTTGGTTTGGACTCTGCTACTGTTGCGGGTGGGTACACTGCGTTCTCGAATGTTATCGGGAATCACTGTAATTATACGGCTACTTTGACATTATAGCGGCAACATACTACAAGATTTTAGCAAGGATCTTATCTACCGGACCTTGCAGATCATCAAATTATCTGCAGATTGGCCAGCTGCTGGACCATCCGATTCCCGACCATATACATCGAGAAGGTTCAGGGGACTTACGTACCTCAAAATCGAACTGAAGAATTTTTCAACAGCCCAACCTTATCGTACCAGTTTACTAATATTTTTTTAGTAATATCGGGTAAAAATCAAAATAGGTGTCAAGTGAGAGCAATTTTGAAAACTCACATCAACCACTTACTCAGATCTCAAATTTCTTGGTCGCTAATTCTGTGGAAAATAACCCCCTATCAGATGAACGGGTGACTATTCGATTTAGGTATGCAATTTCTTTTGTGCAAAATCAAAGAATTACTTTACGAGTTTGTCGATCCGAAAATGTGGTACATAGAAATTAATTGCTCAAGTGATTTTTGCGAAAATGAAGGACTGTCTGTTCGTGTGAATGAGGCTTGTTCTTTGAACCATTAAAAACCAAGAAATATAGAATTTAAGCGGGTCTTGATCAGAGTCTTTACCGCAACTGCCTTTACTTTGACAGAATCTAATTAGCATAGAAGATGGCTCAGATATCCTGACTTTGACCTGTTTATACTTTGGAAGACTAATTAACTGTTGCTCACGGTAAAACTGGGTTGTTAAAACATTATTTTGGAATACATTACACGGCCCTTTGAAAAATGGGAAACAAGCTTTAGTTCAATTTAACTGTGATTAAACATTTCGGTTTAAAATAGAGGAAAATTGTAAATTTTCAATTTAAAAATCACGAATATGAATTTCTGGTCCTTGTCAGCACCAACCAATGTCGTTTTTTATTTTTCATTATTTCATTAGTTGAGCTGTTAACACGCTATCCTAATTTTCCTAACTTTACTGCGTGAGAGAGCCAGAAAAAATAAAAAGAGGGACGAAAAGGGGTCAGAAACCTTGAATCTTGTAAAGTCACGTTTTATTATAGGGAAATGTAAACTCACTGCTATTGCGTTAGTCCGAAATGTACTTAAGTCCCACTGACTAAAGTCTTTGTGAGTGCACGAACCACAGTGTGGGTTATTTTGATGACAAACACCTAAATAATGTGGAAACTGTATGGGCTTTCGAAAAGTAAATGGACCAAGTGGACCGAGCTCATGTCACTACCGCTGCAGTGCAACGATTATTCAGCGGAGAAACAGGTGTGTGTTGATTTTCCAGGCCTATAATGTCAGGTTTGGTACTTTTCCTCTAACCGTACTTCCTTGTTTGGACATTACTTATCGCGCCCGATTTACCCTCGATACTCGCAAATTTTTATGGCCTTTTTCATTCTTCTACATTCCAAAGAATACAGAAACTACTATTTCGAAACATGAAGATATGTCAAGACCTTAACGAAGGACGCAGTTGTATCATGTAATGTGTAAGTAGGAGAAAGAATATGGAATGATCTGTTGATGATTGGTACAAGATTCTGCAATGAAGAATATGATGTCAGTCTCACATTCAAATGTGTAACGATCATGTAGAATTTCTGAGAGAATCCAGCGACCGGATGATCGCTTCACGACGGCGGCAACGATTTAAGGATCTCGACGTTTCTCTGGCTACCGGATTACTTGCAAGGTTTTGTGCGTTACGTGGGCTCGACCTGTGGTCAGCTGCACCAGGTTCGTTTTTGCAGATCTATACGGTTCGGCGAGTCCTACTTTAGCACAAAGAAAATCCTTCGGATTTACCGATTTTTTCTATACTATATTTGTGCATCCTTACTCCATCTGCGTTGCATATAGGTATATGTCTTCGAGGCGGGCTCGAAAGTATATGATTTGCAAATAAAATTTACTGGGTCAACGGTATTTACACCGACGACGTAACTGGCACCTTTACTTTACTGCCAAATCTGCAACTCTATTCGCGATCATTTTTTTCTATATCAAGCGAAATCAGTCGAGTGTCGCATTTACGATATTTACGGTGAAGGCTCAGTTTACTGTATGGAGTTCGGGCTGGGCGACTTGCACCGCGGGAGGATTTGGCGAAAAATATTAGCCTTAAGCTCAAGGAAAGAACCACCCCAGCCTTAAAGATACGAGGTGTTGGACACGCTGTAGCCTTCACAACTGAATTAGAATGAATCGACCTCTCTTACTGGGGTCCCTCTCCTTATCATCTTTTTCTGTCCTTTTTCCTTGGCTTTTCGCAACTTTACCCCTCTGTGTTTCTGCTCCGAGATATAAAATTTCCACAATATTTTATCATCCTCCGTTTCCAGTTCTTCCAGCTCCATCGCAAGAGGGGATGGAGAGATAATCTTCAGGATTATTAGAAAAAGAATTCTGTATCCACCAACATCTTGTTTGCATAATCTGTTTCTCGTCGTCACGTCGGAGATGAGACGACGTTGTAGATTTTTTTCTCGTTTTTCTTTATCTTCCTCGTCACTTTTTTCAAATACGAAGAATTCAAAGTGTTGATTTGAAGTCTAGACTATCGTCATAAAATATTTTGCCAATTGATTTGTGTGTAGTATACAGGATCCCATCTGCAGCTCGTCTTCATTTTTCACAGATTTTTTTTTTTACCGATCCAGAATTCAACTTTTTTTTTCTACATTTCTTCAACATTGCCTGGTGGCTTCAATGCAGTCTGCTTCATTGTCTTGTCGGAGTTACATATTGTAAAAAAATAATTTTAAAAGTGTTGTTCTCACCCGGATACCTACTGATGGATTTGAGATAAGCCCGCTTTGTGCAGAGGACCATTTGGGAGTGAAGGTTCTTACTTATCCTGTAAATCAATCTGACGGTTTTTTGTGGGTATTTTCGGTTGATTTTCCTACGATTAACCCGAGGTGTAATGCCATGAAAATTACCGCCGTTGTTGTACCAGCGGCAATTTCAAATCTGATTAAGTATCAACGCATAGATATTTTTATCAACAAGTACCTTGCCCAAGAATTACGTCGGTCGATTCTCTATTCGCGATGCGAATTCCAATATCTGCGAAAACATTTACATGAGAGCTGAGGTTCCAACTACACGATTCGAAATTCAAATATTAATTGCTCCGGAATTGTTGAAGCTATTTTAACAGTGTTGATTTTATTTACTTTTCAAATCGTTTCATAGACATTATAGAATAAATTGGCTTGTATCGAATGTTGCGCACCCCTAAGGGCGCACGAGTAGTATTACTCAAGGGCCATGGAATCAGGCCTTTTCCGAATGTTTTTGTAGCATATCAAATGTTAAGAAATAAAATAGCAACTTATCTTGCCAATCATTTTGGCGACATAAGAAGCGTATGAATTTCACTACGCGATTCGAAATCAGCGATGATCGATTCAATCGAGTACATAATACAGGTTCGAATGTAGGGTTGATAGGAAGAGAGCTTATTGAACCCTTTCAACATATTTTCAGTGATAACAGTATCGCAGACGTATCGTAAAAAATGTCTATAAAGCGAAATATTACTCGAAATTTAGGATCGAGTTTGTGAATAGGGCTGAAATTCATCGTACATTGATTTTCACATCCGCAGATCGGATACGTATATAGTAGGTGTGTGTATATTGAATGGGCTCATGACATGTATCTGGAATATGCTATATCGATCTAAACAAAAATGAATTTTCGGTCTAGCTTAAATATTAGTTTTATTTTATTATGAGATTTTACTGATTTCGGAAGATCAATAATAATCGTCATAAATTTGGCCCGATGTTCGGTATAATTATAGAATTTTCTCTCATCATTTGGATTCATATTTCTCATATGAAATCTGTGTTTAAGGTGATTCCCTACCCAATTCCACCTGACCTGAAAACATTGGGCTGAACGCGTTCAGAAGGTGCTTTTAAACGGAATATCTCTGCCTAGGCACCGAAATAAAAAAAAAAAAATATGTCGCGCAATTCTATGTGAAACCAACATGTTTTGGGCCGTACGTGTTCAGAATCGTACATAGAATTGCGCGACAAATTTGGTTTTCAGGTCAGGTGGAATTGGGTAGGGGATCACCTTAACAATCAAAGTCCTTTCTCTCAGCCGTTGCTTTTACAATGCGAGCGAAAATAAATTGATAAAAGACTAAAGACCGTTTCCATAGACGATTTTCCATAAGCTCTTTATAGGAACCTCGGGAATCGGCGCGCATTTGTTTTCAGAATAATCACGCCATCTGTTGAGCTCAGATATAATTTCTTCTGCTTATCCTCAGGGTGAAAGCTCCGGAAAATCGATAGCTTGCCCTGAGTTATCCTCCGCTAGTTTTGCACCCTGTATTTTCCTGACTTAGTCGATAAAGACCATAGGAGGTACCACGTAGCATGAAGATCTCTCGTGCCATGATATTTGGAGTCAGTGGATAACGATTATAAAATTTTTGAAAATTAATTACACAATGCTGATGAGGTATTTCAACCCTGCAGTGTTGTATCTTACATCCGGAAGATATGGTATCCACATTTGTTGCTGTCAATCTTAAAATACATGTTGCATTAAATGGCAGCCATATCAATCTGGATTGAATCAATGCCGAACAAAATACATGCGACAAAAAAATTATTTTCAGACTCGGTGTCCGTATAGTCTCCAATTCTTATTATTCATCGAGGTGCCCGTTTTGCGCCCATCTCCCCTGTCCATACGATATTGTTTTGTTCAACACAGTCATGTGTCTTCACTGTTTAATTTTCACTTCATTGAACTGCAACATGATTGATAATGCTACTGGAGATAAGTCTAAAAAACACGACGTTTCAGGGATGTGGACGCATCGGATGAACACCTTCATATACCTATACCTAGGTACATGTTCACCTGTAATGCATTCGTATTTGCAAATGGTAAAATGTTATTTAATGATACAGACTCATTATCCGTCGTTATGTTATCTTGTAGGCGGCAAAATTTAACGATGCTACATGTCACCTAATATCCATCGATGTTATCACTGTAAGGTAGCTTATGAACATGCACCATACTTCGGTACGCACCCTGTCTCTGGTATAGCAACCCTCAAAAGACACGACTGTTGAACAAAATCCTACTTTACCGAGATACGCCTTACCCTGATTTACTCAGTATAATGTCCTGCGCAGGATAACTGTGACGACTATTGATAAGTGGTCAAAAATGGTTGAGAAAAATAATAAACAACAACAATTATTTTCATATTTTATTCATGCAAAGAAGAATTTTTATAAACCTGTGGAAAGATCCGCGATTGGCTTTTGTAGGACATACAATTCAATTCTTATTAGTGCTCTACAGTACCTGCCCAAGATTATGGAGTGACATCTCTGTAGTTGATAAACATGTCTTGATGTGTTATCAACTCATTTCGATGAAAAATTCAAGTTTTTTTCAATCTCAAAAGAGTGATCGAAAAATCATTCCAGAACAGAGAAGGTGAAGCATCGGCTAGTATTCTAGGTCATTTATCTACATACGTGGGAAACTGAGGATGCTTGGCTACTCAAAACGTATAGTGTATGTAAAGATGGAACGACACATGAGGGTGCATTTGTGCGTGTAAAATGTGCATATACATTGCGACCACGTTTCCGTATGTATCCCTTGGTAGCAGGTTTAACCATTCAAATGCATGTATTTTCACACGAATTGTTCGCTAACTGCTCACCCCTCACACCTCGAGACCATAAACCGTAATTGATCGCGGCGATTCTACGTTGTCGATACTTCTGGCAAGTACTCTGCAGAACCCCGAACATCAAATATACTTCGAAAGCATTTGGATAAAAATAAAAAATTGAACAAAATTTTATGGCTTTCATTCATATCTTTCATTGTTTGTGTTCTCATGGTGTACGGGATTATGGGGCTCACAGAATTCATAGTCAACAAATTGATTTTTCAATTTTTAAAATTCGCCAAATTGGTCAGGCGCTCATATCGTTTTTTTTCTATTTCCCGAATTCTGCATCTGCATTCTTCCTAGTGTCATTGAAAAACGCGGAGTAGTTGTATAGAGCGAATGAAACGTATGACTGATTCAAATATATGAATTACATTGGCTTGTGATGGCTGGCCATGCTTGATCTTCTTCTTCTTCTTCTTCAGGAATGGTTATATCCCCTTGTGTATGCTCGATCTTATTCAGTAATCTCTGGATTGCCATTGCAGCAAATGATTAGCGTCACACTTCGCTTTATTTCATTTAGAAATTTTATCTTTTCAAAATACCTTCTAGAGAGTTTCTTACAAATTACCTCGCCATTTCTACTCGCCATCTGCCTACTGGCACGTCTTGAATCCTGTTTTATAAAGGATTACGAACTAAGCTGAGCATCTTAAGCGTTAGCGACAAGCCGAATCTGTAGTTAAGAGATTCAAGAGGTGAAGACGGAGAGCAGAAAATACGATGAATTACTCCGCTGCAAATGCGAGGAAAAATATACACGAAGAGCTGTTATCTATCTCTTTTTAAATGAAATTTCAATTTGTTTTCCAGTTCTGTAAATCGTCTGAATGTATACCTGATATACAGATTTTGTGGCACGCAAGGTGAGCAACGTATTGCTGCAAATATAAATAATTATAGTAACGATATGAAGTCGATCAAATCATTGTTCAATAAATACTATTGTAAATTACATAAGCTCTATACTCGATGCGCGAAGAAAGGTGAATCTCAGTCTATAATTCCGGACGACGAACAATGACGTATCTTCGCCCGCAGATCCGCAATGCGTTTTATTCCTTACTATAGAATGGCAATCGCGTATAGCAATGAATTGTTGTCAATTATCTCGATGGGGTCATCCCATCGTTCATACGAGTGGTGATGGAGACTAGACGGAATCCAGCTGGGGTCGTGGGATAAAGGAAATAAATAATCCACAGAGAAAATAGAATAGATATCTTACAAGAAGTATTATAGAGGAATTATTATTCTAGTTGTTGGAAATTTATTAGATACAGGAATTTCGTTGTTGAAACTTGTATGTATAGTTATAAACAAATTGGTGTAATACAGCCGGCGAAATGAAGCATTCTTAAACTTTGTTCACTTTCCTAAACTTTCTTCAGCAGCTTTCGTCGCAGACGCCCCATTTTCTGATGTTCAAATATTAATTGACTGTTCAGCAAGGTACGCGAGTTAATTCGTTCAACTCGTAAAAGGATGATTACTTTGGGATTGATGTCGGAATCAAGTCGGGTTTCGCGGCTTCCCTTACCTCGCTCCCCTGCCCCTTGCAACCCTTTCAGTTCGAAAAGTGTAAAGCCGACGAGAATCCCTCGAAAATGGCAAGTTCAGCTCCGGTTGACGATGGAACCGTGTAGACAGGAAAATCCTCTCTCCCTTTCTCCTTCTCTCTTACTCGCGATCCTGATCGTTGTTCTCCTCGTCGGAAAGCCATAGCTTGCTTTTCGGCAAGGTGTTTATATCCCGCATCTACCGATCCACTATTAAACCTGTATTTCATCACTTGCAACTCTCGACTGGCGCAGAAGCTTATAGTTGCGGTTGCAGAGCGGGGAGCAAAGAGCGAATAGCAAAGAGGCGAAGAGACGTAGGGGCGATTGTGCCAGTCGAGGCAATTATCCGAACTCTATACGAAGGTCTAACGAATAGACGAGAGTGTGTAATTAAGTGGTCTTACTTCCCGGAGAGTAATGCGTCTCGTTATTCCGTTGGAGAGGATAGAGCGAGGCTAGAAATGCTAGAAGAGAGGGTAGGACTGAGGCGAGGCCCAGGAACCGCACCTACTTTGTCGACCCTTCGCGCTCGTGAAACCTTGGATCAATCTTACCGCGAGCTTTTCGAAAAACAACGCGATCTACCCACCCCCTTCATCCAACGCTGGTCCCCTGCAACCTTAGGTATAAAAAAGAAACCGATTTCAAACTGGCTGGTCAGCGCGGTTATAGCCTCTGCATTCGTGATATGGACGTACGATATACAGATAACTGTACATACGTAGATATGTGGAAATAGCTTATGCCGTAATGATATACCCAACGCTGTTCCACCAGAACGTCGACGACGTTGGGTCGTCGGAAATGGTGGGGTGCAGGTGACGGTAGGTTATACTCGGGCTGTGGGTATGGGTAGGGATCGTCGACTGTGAATAATGGAAGACTGGGTAATGGCGCTATCTCTGCGCATCTTTTATTAAACGTCCTGAACCCGGTGGCGTACCTAGGTGGCGGACGAGTCACGGGGTCGCGGATGTATGCGCGCTGACGGACCGACGAACGAACGGGAGAACGATACCCAGCCCTTCCTTCCTTCCTTCCTTCCTTCCTATCCCTTCACCCTACAGACACAAACGCTCACCAAACCCGGTGAAATCAATGCCACTGTTTGCACTGTGGAGGTCGAACGGTATTATATACTTCCTCCACCTCCGCCTCCGCCTCCACATCCACATCTACCTCCACCTCCACCTCCGCCAGCTACGAGCAACCGTCCTGGTCCTCCTACTCTCCGTCTCTATCGCCTTGGCTATCCCTCTATTTATATCCTCCACCTTGCGCTGCGCCCTCTTTGTCTTCGCAACCGTTCCTCGTCCTCTTTGGGTTTTCTTCTCTTTTATTTTGTTGGGAAAGAAACGGGAACCGAATCGCGCCGAGTCTAGGTAAAGGAAAGAAGCTGGTGTAAAAGGAAAAAGCCGTGAGCCGTGGGGGTACGCCTGTGCCATAACGGGGAAAGATAGCGGCGCACTGCCGCGCACCCTCAATCAATCAATTCCGTACCCCGGCGTCCCCGGCGCGGTCCCAACTCCTACGCACAGGACCTTTTGTTCATTTCCATTCGGGGCCGAGGTATTAGGGCTCGATTTAACTGCGGAGGCAGGGAGAAAGGGGATAAGGAACAGTTTTATTCGGGCCCGAGTGTAAGCCAAAGTGCAACCCCCCCAACCCCGATCGCACAGAATCGGGGAGATAGAGGCACGGGGGCTCGTTTCACCCCGATCCACTCGGCGTGACAACTATTACACGCTCAAGTGCCGAATCGGTCTTTGCGACAGAGTGAAATCTGCGTCTCGAAGACCAGGCCTCTTTACGACGCTAATTCCTAATCTTCTTATATGCGTGTATATAGGTAGAAAAGACTTTATTCGAAGCTGCAGAAAGTTAGAACTTTGTAATGCAGATTGGCGATTGTCGGATGCAGGCGAATGCGAAGTCATTCATATTGATACTGCGGTATTCTGGAATGCATAATTGGAGCTGATATGGTGACTGACTAAAATCGTTTCTATCAAGTATCAGACCGTTATTCGAGATTGTTGTTGAAAGATGGTAAGCGCGTGACTTGTTCTGAGATCAAAGAGAAGAACGATTGGCAGGTTTTATGTACCAAATTGATTAGGCACGCGCCACCAATTGACGTAATCGAGTATTTACATCTAGTATTGGATAACGGCAATCTTTAGTTCTGCTAGCTCCATATCCTATTATGTCGGTATCAAAGTTTATGAGAAAAAACAACGATTCTACGTATTTTAAAAGTAAAATATCGCTCGGCGAACACCGTACTGACACATCATAGGTATAAAGCGGTAACGCGACTACTCAACTAGATACGTACCTAGTGGTGATGGTCGGTGAATGGTCAGCCTTTTACGACGTTTGGTTAGGAAGAATACTCTAAGGAATGCATTTCCGCTGTGTATACGTTCGAGTATTTCAACATACATGATGCACTTGAAAATAGATCTCAAAGTTGTCGGAGACCTGGCTTTGGAAATTTTTTATCCGTTAGAAATCGTCGGCACAAAGTTAAGCCATTTATTTTTAAAGAATACATTTTCATTAGATCTCTTGATCTTAGTTATACCAACTCGTCATACGACCTACACCTCCACAAGTCTATCTCAAGAATGTAAAATGTATTGAATGCATGTAATAAAAAACTAAAGTTACTCCCTCTTTTGTGCCAATTATACTTCCCCATTTTAACTTTTTCTCTGATTGTTCGTCATAGGCCATATGGTGCAACAGAAATGTTTGTCGTTCTTGTATGGATCATCAATTGCTTCCAAATATCAATTTTCAGTACCGATGTAACTACGAAACAAGTAGTTACGAAACGCAATTCTTAAAGTCATGATTTCAGAAGACCCGGACAAAGTGGGGTCGGTAAATTTTGTTGACGGAGAGAAAATTTGTAAATTGATCAACCAAAAAACAGACATCTGTGGATTATGAAAATTGAACTTGCAATTAGAATCAGTAGATGTGGTATGAGAATATGATTGAAGATGTGCCTTACTAAGGTTGGGAATAACGTGCTATTAGCTTATGGACTTGGTTTTTTGAATCTTGTTGTTATCTGAGATGCGCAGAAAGAAAAAGTACAAGTTTGTTCTCTCTCCTCAACCGACTCACTTATTTCCACGAGATTTATGCTTACTGTTGAAGAATCCGGTACCAGAATTTTCCCAACACATCAGGTATTTGAAAAACACGCTACCAGAGACAGGGAGAGGGGCTTTTATGACAATTCCATTAAGTTTATAGGACGGTAAATTCGAAGGATGAGCGATTCATTTTACTGTCAGTGGTATACGTTGTCATTACTGCGCGCTGTGTCGAGCAAGTTCAATTCGAACATATTAGTGTTCACCCTTAGCTTCTCAAACTTACACGGGTTCTCTGAAAGTTTCGTAGGTTTGATAGGCGACATGTTTTGCGAGAGAGAGATTTTGATTACGAAAGTTTGATATGTCTGAGGTACCAGAAAACGATGTGGCATACCAGCGAACTTCTATACCATCATTTCTATCCTGCGAAACAACTTTTATGCACATAGGTCGAACCATGAGCATGAGAAACTGTTTTCAAGCAAATTTAGCTCTGCTCTAACGTATAAGCATGTAGTCTCCTAGGTAGAAGAAATAAAGTCAGGAACACACACACTTCACCTACACATGCACAACCTAGAGTGCCACTGGCAGGTATGCCGTATACCTAATAGGAATCTAAAGGAACGGAAGAGATAAGACTACGCCATTGCGGGGGTTATTTCACGGTCGACTCGGCTCTCTCGCACCCCCACCCCAACCCCCAACCCCCAACCCAACCCCCGCCAAATCCACCCTAAGAATTAATTCGAGAGGATCGGCCGGCGGCTGGCCGTCCGTGTCAATCCACCCCTCACCCTGTCCCATCCACCCAGGACCGCTTACAGTCCTCGTGGGGTCGGCTTCGGCGCGGGTTGCGATAACGCAATCGTGACAGATTATACATTTCACTGTCTCTTCTCTCTATTTGTTCGTAACAGAGAGCTGTGGTTAATAATGGGGATCTGCTTTCCATTTTCCGCAAATTTCATATTCTCACGTGTACGTAGTATCTACTAGGCTTACGGGTATATATGGGGATCTGCGTATCAATATAAAAGTACGAGCGCTCTGCAGTGGGGTGTCAAAAAAAAAAAAAAAAGAAGAAAATAGATTGCTAATCATGCCGCAGGGATATTAGTTCGGTAACTTGACCAAAATTGAACGGTATTAAATGTCACACTGTCATGTGAGACTAATTGGATGAGCGACTAAAATCTCAGAACCATGAGATATGCAGTCTCTACTACCGACCCTCCAACAGTGATAAATATACATATGTTCCCTCCATTGCTCACGCAATCCTCACCTCAACACGCACGATAGGTTCATATGTGGTTTAAACCTATACTAAATCACAAGTTTCTTTGTGCATGCGAGTTCATACTTTCACGATTTGGTAACACAATAAGTTAATGTTAGGTCGATTATAAAGGAAAAGAAGAGTCCTAGAAACAACTTCATCATCGGGTTCTTTAAGCCTTCAGCTTTTCCTTCAGGATATAAGATATCTTTGTTGCGAGCTCGACGTCGATCCATGTAACGAAATATCAGAGTTGATTGGTGAATTGGGGTGCCTTGTGTAAAAGGTGAACCGTTTTACCAGAAACAAAGGATCCCATGATCTGTTCTATCAATGATGAATCGAATGCATTGTTATGATCACAGGTGCCGATGCGTCTTTATTGGAGTACCGCTCCGCCAGGCTGCTTAACAATCCGTAACATTGCGTAACATCGATTCGGTTGATCCTACGTTTGATAGTGAATAGAGGCGGTGGAAATCAGGAGTAATTCGTTAAATCCTGTAGCTAGTACAGAATAAGGTTACCGAGAACAACGAGGCAGCATTAAGCGTAAGAAATACTTCTAATTTAGGTACCTCTCACAGGCCAAGAGCGATTTTCCTTCAATTTAGCGTGGCTAGCTTTCGGCCAGTTAAAAGAGAGCACAGAAAACGGGCTATGCTGTATTTTGGAAACCGAGCGTACCAAAGGTCCGTGACCATCTTACAAAGCCAAGAATGTTCGTTACCAACCGCGCATCTAATGACGTACCCTACTACACGCGCCCGACAGCCGTTAGTCGGTTATTTCTGGGCTGGTGCTTCCGTCCCAGCACGGCGACTAGTAACATCCAACGGTGCCGCACCTGGGTGTCCTCCTCGAGGGTATACAGCATTCGTAGATAGAATATACGCAGGTACGAATACCGGAGTGAGATCATAGGCTTGGGAACTTATTTTTGGCGAATCGCGAATGCCTCCGCGGGCGACATTGAGAATATTTCAAGAAAATTGGAACAAACAGTTCTTAATACAAGTTAGGTATTCAAATCGTTAGCATATGTCCTTCGTATTCATGGACCAAAGAGAAGAGATGGATGGAATCAACTTAGCATTTGCTTGTGGCCTGGGAAACGAATACTTGTTTCGCCTCTCGCAAAAAACCATCCAGTTAGTCCATGCACTTATTTTACTCGTGTCACCTCAGTATATTACAGTATTTTGCGCTATCGGTCTGTTCTGCAGCCACCCAGAAGCTCGGAGCAATAATATACGATTCCACCTCTTTCGAGATTTCATCGTTATTGGCATTGCGATTACTATATGCTTATATTATTAGTTTTCGTATTCACTGAGGTCTCAAAATTCAACTGAAAACCATCCCCAATATTCTTCTACAGAATGTCGAGATGGTCGTTTCGAAAAGAAAGAGAATAAAACAAGACTCGATGTACCGCTGTTTGTATTCAACATTAAATCAAGTGAAAAGAAGTCGATCACTACGTTTTGTTCTTTTTGTATCGAGCCAGATTTTGTGATGGCAGATCAAGTCGATCATTTTACAACCCAAACCTACCGTTTGGTTCGTATCGAATAGCTATGAGTTATCTTGGATCTCGCAAGCTTCAGTACTTTCCCAGACAGCACAAAATTGAAAGTGGTCTTAGAGACGTCATATGGACGTCAAATGTGTCACTTTTTGACGTCTTAAAGACGCCTCAAGTCCTAAAGACGTGTTATAGACGTTTCAATTGTTAAAGACGTCTTTAAGACGTAAAAAAGTGACGCATATATTTGACGTCCATATATGATGTCTCTAAGACCACTTTTATTTTTGTGCTGTCTGGGTTAACTGGTACCGTCGACTTTGATCACTGTTGGAACTCTCATGGAAGTGTAGATGATTATTATTTGGAAATGAAACAGTACGAATTTGAAAACAGATGGTTAACTACGTTTTATGAGAAAACTTTAATACCTATTGCACCTTTCAATGTTCCCTTTGGGTCACAAGATCTTCGTCAAGTTCACAAGACTGTATATATCGTATAATTGGCATTGACGATTCTGTCGATGATCAATCAGTGACGATATTACTGTTTATGTTCTACGATAGAATCTACATGCACGTGAAGGGATTTCTTTCAATTTTTTTTTCTTTCTCATACATGTATGTATATATACAAGCGTACTTTGGCGTTTATTTTACAGACACTCGAGCGGCCACAACTCTGGCTGCGGCCCATTTTTACCTACTACTCTTACCGTACCTAATACCTTATATAGTCTACCTTAATCAAAGTTCACCCACTTCGTTCATGTGGACGTATATCACTGGCTCACCTTATACAACTAAGCACAGTCACCTACTTCTAGCATAGGTATATATATAATGAATCTCTGACATGTTATATCTTACATTCGGGAGGTCTGGATGAGAGGGAGAGTAGTTGTGAATTGCTACGCATGCGGGTGCGTATGGGAATGTGAGTGTGATAAGGTGGTCGGTGTTGGGGATGGAAGATGATGACCAAAGAACGTAGGTCCCGTTGGTGGATATGGTGTTGGATGATGATAGTACCCAGGTGGTGGAGGATGATGTACATGAGTGTGAGTTGGGAAGGGAAAACTTAGAGCATATGGAGAGCCGTGGGGATGAGGATGAGGAGGTGTCGTCGGTACGGTTTGGTTGTTAACGTCAAGACCAGGGTTCTGCTTCTTCCACTTGGTGCGTCGATTTTGGAACCATATTTTCACCTGGGTTTCGGTAAGCGATAGCGAAAGGGCGAGATTTAGACGCTCGCATACCGAGAGGTATCTCGTTGTCTTGAATTTGTTCTCCAAAGCGACTAGCTGCTCGTAGGTAAAGGCCGTCCTGGCACGTCGTGGTTTTCCACCCGCTGAACCACCTTGACTTTGGGACGACGAAGACGGCTTTTTTTTGCAACCAGGGTTACTCGACTCGCCACCCGAAGCCTCTTGCATCTCGACGTCCTCGTCCTCGTCGTCTTCAAGCTCCTCCGTCTCGCCGACACCCTCATCTTCCTGGCCGCTACTACAGGCAAATTCTCCCCTCGAGTCTCCGTCTGCAATTCGATTTGTAAATAGGCGTAAGAGATAGATTCATACTCATGAGATTATGGGATAGGTGTAGCTGTACATATAGTGTTTGTCCCGTTTCTAAGGAACCCCGTTTTGTCCTCGTTCACATAGACATGATCGTAACCAAGAGTAAACACCCGGGAGGCTGCCGAATCTAAGTATCAAACTCCCGCGTTCAAATATAAGAAAGTCGTATGAACATTTGGATTCAGTGACAGTGGTGGCGTCGGTGGCTGCAGTCGTGGCGGGTCAATGAGAGATAGGAGATTGGAGATTCAATCAGTGCGCAGATGTCCCTGGGACAGATATTCCCTGGCCGCCTCTCTACGCGAGCGCTTGGTGGAAGGAAGGCGGAAGGGCAGGAGGGTCTTTATCCGAATTGGCATGGTCGACGGGGTCTGCAAGCTCCGCGACAGTGACAGGGGAATGGTGGAAAGAGAGGGTGGAGGGTGAAGGGGGAAAAGGCTTCACCGAGTAATGGGATTTGTATCTCGTTATCGCGCAATCATTCTTCCTTGGGCCCAGCTACGGTTCTGTAATAGTCATAATAGTCTCCCTGTACCGACTTTAGTCACGGGTCAGGTTATTCCCCGAAAAGTGGCCAATGAAAAATTATTTCGAAGTGAGAAAATTGGATACAACTATAATTAACTGACGGAGAATTTTATAAGCCTGGCTCATTCAGATTGAGTAATTATTATTATAGTTTCACGGCTGTACATATGAGCCTGACATTTTTATTACCCATTTTCCTAATCACCGCGGGCTTCAGATCATCTCTAAGTCAAATATTATCTCAACGGAAAATTATTTCAGTCTATTCGGTGTCCCGACACACAATGAAAAAACCCGGGAGGACTAGGATGTTATGCCATGACTCACACGTTGACATTTAAGTCACAATTTAAATATTTACGCTATAGCTTCATTGCCGTTTATTCAAACTGATACAGGATACTTCCACGAACAGTGAAAAATCCGCATTGTAACGGGACCTAGATACTTTCCTAATACTTTTACATAATATCCCAAGGTGCAATTGTATATTTGTTTATAATGATTTCCCAAAACCTAGTGGCATTCAAGTGCCTTCCGGGACTCGATAGTTTCGTGAACCACAAAACTGTGAACTTGAAGAACAATTTTGAATAGGCTAATCACTGGCGTTGCTTACGTTAATTTCAACTTATCCAGTCCAACGTATGAGACACATGTTCAGAATGAATCAATTTTAATTGGTCATTTATTTTTTCAAATCAAAACTTTGAGTCAGCCGTCAAAAGAGAAAAGTCAGTGTCGTAACCGTTCACTAATTGCCTTACCAAAACCGCGCGAATAATTGAAAAGAAGAGTGACGAATGGTCCGAAGCTATAGCTACTTGTGATAAAAGCTTGACGTGCATCGCTGCATCGTTATTATTTATCAGCTACCTGTGTATCGTTTCATGTGTGTCTCTCCTGCATACAATTGCGGATTGCTAACAAAGACATTGTGGGTGTTACCCTGCATCACACTTATTGCTCACTGTAATTATACCTCGAACATTCTATCCTCTGGTTTGAACGATCGATTGAATTGACGGTATCTCTCATACCAGCTACTACGGCGTTTTTATGTAGGTACGTCGTTGATTCGATGACATAAGAATAAAAATCTAACGATGTGCAATATTCGCGAAGGTGACAATTCTAAAATTCTATACTTTATCTATGACTGAAGAGCATGAGCCATTAATTTTCTAACTCTTCGCGGATATCCCTAAGCTAACCGACGAACAAGGTATGAGTAGTATGGTATATTAGCACGCCAGAAGCACCGTTGGCGGTGTGAATCGCGTATAATTAATTAACTGGTTTAGAATTTGAAATCCATAAAGATCCCGTCGTTCGTCGAGGTAGAATGGCTGGGGGGATGCCTGGGAGACCAGGGTACCCGGGGCTGTTGGTAGGAGGGATCGAGGAGAGCCACGTCGAGGGTGAGAGCGTCATTGTGATGCAGAGGAGCCAATTTTCTGCGCGGCTTGACGCGATACGATGCGATTATCATAACAACTAACAATATTATTCCAGCGTTGGCAGGATTGCTTTTGGTTCTCTGGACTTGATTTACTTTTAATACGTGCGGTATAACGTGGTGCCATCCCGTGCGTAGGAAGATGGATGAGCCGCAGAATCTACGCCTCATACTATTTAGACCTCCTATTCTGGCTCTGATACTTACAGCTAGCCTGCGCAAAAGTACATCGAGCCTAATCGATTTCGCGGTAAATTATCGATAAACGTAACCATGTACCGGTATAAATCGATAAAAAGATAGAAATAAGCTGGCTTCTTTGATTCTATGACAGAGACGTTGCAAAGGATAGTATGCGCAGGGGACTAACGCGTGGTTAACACAGATTAGCGGAACGATTCGTCAGGCGCTGACAGGTCATCCCGCATCGGGTGGTGGTCGACGACTGTTTATTTTCCAATCCTTCATCCTTCCGGATTTATTTGTTCTCAACACGCCGTGATTCCGGCCCAATGGGGATACATATAACCTTATGGATGTACATGTGGGGTTGCATCGACGACCATTTCAGGCATAATATGGACAGGTGACTGCCCATGGGGACGTGACAGGGTTTCTATATTGCCTTTCCGAAAATCTGTTTGTACTAGTTGTCTCCTAGCCGTTTCATTTTCACAACCATTCTTATAGGTCTCCACTGTCTTGTTGTGTATAAAATTCGATTAAGATTCGGTCATACATTTCGGAGTATCTATATTTTTTACTCGCACGTAAATTCTACGTAATTATTTTTACACGACAGTATTGACGGGACGGGGTCTTTTTTTTACAAACGATCGACGAAATAGTCAACCCAGTAGTCGAAGTACATGCGCTGATCGGTGTTCATACGAATTCAAAGAGGGAGCAGCCCCACGTTAAAAAAGCGTAAATCGTTTTGGTAATTAATACCAGACGAACGGACTATTTCTTGCCGCGCATAGTGTGAACGACGGTCAGTTTAAAAATATCGCGGTGGCTGGAGCAGCGATCACGTTTTACTCGCGATTTCTAATAAAGAATGAACGCATTCATATGGGAGAAAATAGCGTCATCACGGGTTCCATAAGTTTATTTTCCCATTTAAATTTATACGCATGTTGATATGTGGTGTACCTTCGTGGATGCTGCTACCTCGTCGATGAGTACGATGTCCAATATGCAGAAGTCGACCTCCCGTGAATTTATTCGGGTCAAGAATATTCTCGACAGAAAATGCGAGGCTTCTTTTATGCTGCTGTACCGCATTCGTCGTGGTTACTGGTGGGGTGGTTGTAGCAGACGGTGTTGGTGTCGTAGTCGCCGAAGAAGTGCCACTATACGTTAGGTACCGCGAAGTAGCATTGCCAGCGTTACCCTGGTGCAGACAGGACAGTGCATGAAGATGAATAGATGAGTCAGGGGTCTCTCTGCTGGCGAATGGACTGCAGCTTATCGTAGTCGTATGGAATTCCGGATCCCTTGAAGAATGGGTAAGGTCGACGGGGCTCGGACTACTCCGATCCGGTGAATGGCATACATCGACTTCTACCTCTTCATCATCGTCCTCCGCCACGTCACCTTCATCCGCTTCATCCTCGTCCATCTCAACGCGTTCTTCGACGTCTTCTTCTTCCTGCCTGAGCAATTCCACTTCCGACACCTGATCACCTCCATCAAACTCCCTCACCTCATGCCTCGCATGATCCGTCGCGATGTCAATGAGCCCGGAACGACCGACGGCCGAGGAGCCATAAAGAAAGTGGTTATTCGCATGTACGTGGAGAACAACAGGATGCGGAGTCCTCGGTCCAGGAGATCCTCTATCCCTATGCACCGAGCTGCTACATGGTGCTGTGATCAGCAAAGACCCTGAGGCATGCGGTCTATGGACACGTTTTTCCGTCTGCATTGATTCAGCGGCGGATCCAACGCTATATGAGACAGAATGGTTCTCGTCTCGAGTACCGGCGGAGTTTACCGCCTCTTCGGAGACGTCTATTGTATCGGTTTTATGAACCCTCGGCGATGCTTCACCAACTGTATTAATCGTTATCTCAGGGTTATCCTGCTCACGCGGCATCGGGGAAATTTATCATTAAACGATTCGTTATTTTACCACGGATATCTCCCCATTTCACTCGGTAAGACTGCTTGTGCAGGGTCCCACAATTGTCACGATGTCTGTTGCCCTATCGAAGCCACTATGACATGTGACGTCGTCACAGTCTGCGTTAATTACACTATTCACTGCAGAATACATACATACATCACCGTGGGGGACCACTTGGAGGGTAGTTTTGTTATCAAATATCACTATTTAGCACACCATGTTCGGAGCTCGTTTCTGAATTGAAAAACCAAATAAGAACCACATCGTCGATCACTTTTGGAATAACTGTATTACCGCGGTTTCTATCTAGTAGTTAATGAGTAACGCGTCACTCCGTGCCGATGGCAAGAATAATCTGAGCTCGGTCGAACGTCGAGCAACACCGTGCAGGCCACCGAGTCAAAGCCTCTCTTCGTGGCTGAGGCTGTGGCATGGTGTGGTTAAATAGGATGTATATAACGTATTATTAGGTCCGGAAAGTGGCCGTTCGGCACATAACTTCAGATACGCCCACAAAAAGGCGTGGCAAGTTTGAAACCACCCACAGATTTACCTTCCGACGAATTGGAAAGCTCGATAGAGCTTTCAACCCCCGCTATATTCCTACTCCCTCGATTTCGAGCCCGTGATAACACTTGACTCTCTAACATGCGGGGGTGGATAATGCCACATAACGCCTATGTGCGCCCCCGTTATATGTGGTGGAGTTGTGTCGCCAGGTAAAGTGGTTTGTCTTTGATTTAGCCGCCACTGCGGTGTCTCTTATCGGTGATGCCCAAGTACGAGTGTATGTATTACTTCACTTGTGCATGTGCACATATACTATATATAAGAAATATAGAAACGTATATAGATGTACAAACTACGTGGGCGGGCTTGCAGTATCGGGAAGGGGAACGGAGGGAGGGGCAAGCATAGACGTTAAGAGATACTGGGATCGTGGATAGCGGTGGAGACCCTTAACTTAGCTGGCTGTGGTAGTGTTTACTCGACCTTTTAGGTAATTGCCATCCCACACCAGTGTAAGCGGTCTTGCGGCTCGAGGTGATAAGTAAGACTTCTTATTTTCAGGTAAGATCAAGGAAAGTGTGCACCGAGGGTATATAGAACTGTGAAGACGATCTTTGGGTTGAGAACAATCGAGGCCTTTGTTAAACCATTGATTGGTAGCAAAATGGGTACATTTCATTTTTTTCGTCTTTAATCCGGTACCGAAAAATATTACATAATTCTTGTCACTATGCGAAGAGAAACTGTGGTGTAACACATGGTGAATTGGACCTTTAAAATTCTGTCAATTTCTCAGATGGCATTGTCTGAATCCTGAGGATTCTAAGAATAGGTATCGTCAGAATTTTAAATGCTTCAAACATTCCCTTTCACCCAGGAATTACTTCCTTGAAAAATGATCAAACTTGAAAGGTTGAATTCACCCGGCGGACCAACATATACCCTATTTTTGTGGCAAACCAAGTTTTAGGATCTCCTCCTTGTGTTGTTTGAATTATCGATTTTGAGATGAAAGGGAACTGTCGTCTGATCATTCAATTGCGTGCTTAATTATTTATAACAATTTTACGTGTGGAGGAAAATGACTGCGGACTTACAAGGATTTGTGCAAGGAATCGCGTCTTTTGTTGTCTTAGTAGACGAAAACTTAATCGCAAGGTCTGTTTTGTATGGAAAATTGAATTACTAGGTAAGTAGGTACTTAACAGCTGCAAGAGCTGAGCTTGCAGAGAATAAGCAAAACAGTATCAGGTGATAACCAGCTACACCCTACACACATATAGAGTTTACACAACTCTGGTCGTACCACCCGGAGACACTTGTCAAGTTGGTTGTTCCTCGGTGCTCCGGACGGGAACTGGTAGCGAACCCCGAACCTCCCCAACGACACGGAGCTGGTACTTAATCGACACGGATGAAGCAGAACCTCGAGAGAAAGGTTCCCTGGCAAATGGAGCGTACCGGACACGCTCGGGATATTTGCAAGCCTTGCATTTCCCTGCTTAGGCATACGCAGACACGTATACCTATTTTAGGTATAGTCGTACTCGTATCATATATGTGTACTACTACTATATGTGTATACGTAGGTATATGCGTGTATCACGTGTGTGTACCAATCTACGGTTAATGTTGTGCAAAGTGTTGCGCATTGATTCGCAGCGGCAATTAACCTGACGCAAGCCACCGTAAGCCAACGCGACGTAGCTACTGGTACGGGTACTGCGGCATTGGGAAACTGGGGAACCAGGGTGCCTACTGTAGCAGTCGCCAAGCCGACCAAGAACCGTGACCGATCCGCGCCCTTGCTCGGATCCCAACCCCTAGAGGAGACAGCGTGGGGTCTGGGGATAGAAGATATTTGTCACAAAAGTTGCGTTTGTCAGCCGGTATAGTGAGTTGGTCACCCCAAATTTTCACGCCTGCGTTGGCACGCACGCCTATATATCGTAATAATTGGCCAATTAAAATTTACATAGGTTTTGCAACAGGAGTAAACGCCTAAATATATGTTTAATATATATAGCTATCGGTCTACATAGGTATGAAAATATATACCTATATATTCATGTGTCTTCAATACATAGTCAGCTCTAGAATTCATCGACGCAATGAGTCTCCTACTCCAATCGCAACGAGAAATCTAAGGTTTGAGTCATAGCCGAACCGTTTTCATGCGTGATTAACCAAACGATGATCTCTTCACGGCACGTTTAGGCCACCGTTTCGAGCCAGAAAATCTAAAAGCTTTTTCTTCAGTTCGGATAACTGGTTCTGTAATTTACGACTTTCATATATATAATATTCCTCCGGAATCATATGCACAATTCATTTTCACTCAAATTATTTCACCTACCGCCATTGTGCTGTTAGATAATTTCGTGCTATTTTTATACCCTTTATAAGCCAACAACTATAATCCCTAGTAACCGTCGATTGATTGATTCCTACTGGTACGTATCGACCTGACGGAATTTATTGCACATGGAGGTAATCCCTTCGATCATTTGAGACATCGCGTGGGACACTTCGCGACCCCAGTTAGCTAGGGTTGACGTACGTACATACATAGATGTGACTATATAAGCCATCCTGATCGCCAAGCAAAAGAGAAATAAGGACAGAGATGGGCATCTGCGAGACTACCGAATAGTCCCCCAAGGATACGATTACCTCTAACGATGGATCTGTAATATCGCGTATTAGGAGCCGAGTCCTGCCAATGAAGAGGAGGACGGTGTAGTGCCGGGATATCTGTCGCTCGTTTGCCTTATTATTATTGCCATGATAGGACACGGTGTCACCATGACCTCCCCCGATCCATGGTATCCTCACGGGATCGACTATAACTTCGCACAATGCGCACAACGCGGCACCAACTGTCACGCCATCCTTGCATCCCGCTACTGCGCTGCGATTTTCTTCGAATATATGCGGGTGCTTTATGGTGCGGCAAATTAAAAGATTCCCTATACTTTTCCTGTAAGCTATCCCTAACTGCGATCCGATCCGGGAAAAATGTAGGGAGATCCCTTGTTTCATGGGTGTACGATGTCTTATGGCGAGTGTTAGGTATGCTATACTGTATACTATATACGTATCAATAGCCTTGAATGATCATTCGTTATTTGTTTGTTCTGCACTTAAATATAGGGTGTTATACACATATCTTCGACCTGCACAATCATTCATTAAGGGACACGTAAACACCTCAAAGTGGTATATTTTTCAAGGATCAGTGCGTCTTCAGCATGAAATAGGCTATCTTACATTAGATGGACGGCCAGCTTTATCAGGCCCCGAAAATTTTCTGAGCTCATTCTTCTGTCAAATTTCGAAATCGAGTGACGTTTTTTGTTGTTCATTCATCTGATGGAGATTCGATAGGACTGTTGAATAGCTATGGTGAAACCGGGCTGCTTAAACATTGTTATGGGACACACACCATGGTGGCCTTAGAAGAGGTACGAAAATTTGTATACACCAAGTTCAGTGTAAACCGTGTTGTATTTCTAATATATCGAACGATCAAGAGGTCTGTGCAACTAGCAATATTAGTCTGTCAGTCACTCATCTGTTCTTGCGGTGCCTTTTTCACTGCACCAGTGTCAAGTGACAGGAGAACGAGCGTACGGTCAGGGGTACCGGTAGAGAGGCGTGCCCGTCAGGGGTGGATATAATTTGTCAGGAAATCACCCAATTAGCCTTCCAGTTATGCGGCCCAACAGATTTAACCAATTAGTTAAGCTATGCGAGCCCTAATACATTCCTAGCCAGAGCAGAGAGAAGCCAAGCGACACGGTGCTACTAATATTAGGCTGGCTTTGTGTGCACGCGTGTGTGTCTCGTATGTGCTGCAAGAGCAAGCTGTGCTTTGTGCGTGGATAGGCGCGAAGAAGCAAACGACGCGTCAGATCCTTACACGCCTGTAACTTCCACGACCACATGGTTACGGGAAATAGTATATACCTATACTGCCTGTGTGTATTTAGCTATGTATATGTAATCATATATCGGAGGTGGTAACTCCGCATAAATCTATATATAGGTACTTATGGCTATATCTATATGAAAGAGAACCAATTTGTCTCTTTAATGAGATGTCACCCCACCCATATCACTGCCTCTTCTCTATCCTCTCGGTGGTGGTTCTCCTGATTGGTTGGTTAGCTTGCCCGTGCAATGTAATCTCAGCTGACTAACGATATTCATCTAATTTTATTTTTGTCCCTTTTTTCCTTACTTTTTTTTCACACTTACAATTAATTTTATGTCGTTTTCATTGCAGACGGTGTAGACAGCCCTTTTGGACACTACTGTGACGAAACCTAGGCTCAGAAAATCGACCTCCACAAAGACGATAACGGTCGTAGGAGAATTTGCATCGGTCGTTAATTGCTTTCTACGCGGCGTTATATGATCCGCAGAGGTTACTACAAAGCTGTCATGCTCTTTTAGTAACGTCTCGTATTGAACTTCCTCCCTGACATATAGGTATATATACATATTTCACAGTTTTACCTAATTCACGCACATGTGTCCATGAACTCTATGTCTCAGAGTAGGCACGAACGAATGAGTCAATTTCTAATGAATCTCCGCCCTTTCCCCATTGGTATGTAGATTTTGTCATGGGAGTACATATGCCTATTTCCGTGCGATGTATATGCCAAATTACCCAGCCCGTGACCGTGATCATTCCACATTTTCTTCGTATTTAATTATTGTATTATAGTTCTAACCCAAAAAACCATAAAAAACAATTTGACAAGGAATGCCCCATAACATAGTCGAGGAGAAATCCTCTATCGGAATACCTACGGCCTTGTGTATACCCATATATCTGTTTATTTAGATATACTGTATACTCTTATACATCACCTTGGAACCCCATAGATAATAAGGGCTGGAATCACAGTAACTGCTCAGAAAATGATACACTCCTTTCAGTGGTGGATTTAAATTAATATATTGTGTGATTAAAAAATTTAATTCCCCGACAGGAAAGTTTATGTTAAACGTTTCGCTCCAGTGTTGAATAAGTGAGCTACAAAGTTATGGAGAGTACCTAAGCATTAAATGATCACGCAGGTAATGTGTAGTGCCCTATGTGTTCATTCTGCAGCTACTAGTTTCCTATTAAGGTGATTCCCTACCCAATTCCATCTGACCTGGAAACGTTGGGCTGAACGCGTGCTGAAGTTGCTGTTAAACGGAATATCTCTGCCTGGGCACCGAAATAAAGAAAAAAACAAAATTCGTCGCGCAATTCTATGTGCAATTCCGAACACGTACGGCCCAAAACATGTTGGTTTCACGCTAAAATATAGAAGAAATCCATGTAAAACGTTTCTAAAACCGTTTTTTTTTTTATTTTGGTGCCCAGGCAGAGATATTCCGTTTAATAGCACCTTCTGCACGCGTTCAGCCCAATATTTTCAGGTCAGGTGAAATTGGGTAGGGAATCACCTTAAGTCGTAGTCGACGTGGAAACACCCCACTTTGTCGATCCTAGTATTTTTGACCTTGGTAGGGAGGTAAGTTACTTGTACGTTCGAAACTAACAAGAAGAGGGCCCACAAATTTCGATTTTCTTGGGATGATGTTTGCACTTCTAATTTCGGCGATGAATAACCTCGCCATTCCTGAACCCTTTATGGCAATTGATATTACAAACGTCGGTTCAGCTGCTCTAATATTTTCTGTGACATTTCCAATGAGACAATTAGCAGGCTAGCAAAAAGCAGGCTCAATTTGAATTCGCGCGTTTTTTGAGAGTATAGGCGCGGAATGCCAATCACGTGCTTGTTAATTATCTGCTATAGCAGCTCTGGAATGCATTACTAGCTTCTGCGACGAGAAACAGTCGTTTAAATTCGCGAGTGCTACCAAACATTTCTCAATTCAACTATTTATCATGAATGTATGCAGTTCTCAAGTTGAAATTACTCGGCTTCCTTTTTCTGTCTCAATCGAAAATTCTTTCATGGTACGAATCAGAAGATACCAACCGTTTTATTAACAGGGTTTTACAGCTTGGGAAAATCATCTCATTCAAACCCCCGAAAGCCCAAGAATCCAAAAATTTTGGTCTACTTCTCAGGATGTGAAGACAAAAATATTTCGTTATAATCGAGACTTACTTTACGGAAATCCATTTTATTTACTCCAATCGATAACTTCGATGCGATGAATAATTGATAGGATTTCAAAATTCGGAGGTTTGGCCTTTCGGATCTCTGGCTTTTGGATTTTTAAACCTCCGTTGTTCTTCGTTTAAAAATTTTTTAAATCGGCTGTGTAGATTTCCGGGGAAATACTCTCCTCAAAAACTGTTAATCAGTGATTTTCCAAACCGGAATTTTTCGAAAATTCGTAGCTTTAACCCGGCCAAAAAAGAACATGAAGGTAATATGTGATATTCTTAAGGGAAAAAATGCCTATGATAACCGTAGTTGCAATTTGTGGAGAAACCAGCTATCAGTGCTTTTTAGACTTGTGCATGAATTGGTAAAAATATTCGTTAAGTATAGCATAATAGAGGAAACAGAAATCTGCCTTGGTGAATATCATATGACGTCGCGTCCTGTACATATATCAGTAAGTAGATGCTTAGTAAATATAGATATTGTGAATAACGATATATTTATGATAAATTACATTTGACTATGCAGCGAAGATGTGAAGTTTAATATTTCAAGTGTTCTTATAACTTTCCCGCTAGTTGTCCGAATTTTTTTCGAGATGGATGACTTCGAGTTCTTTGCTGCTTGCAGCTGTTTCTAGGAGCTAGAAAAAGAAATAAAAATGTTAAACAATTATTAAGCGTCGGTGGTAGGTATACGCGCCAAATTTAAACCTGATATTTCAACTGTCCCATAGCCCGTTGCGCTTCGGTGCCAAGGTTTGGTGAATGCTTTCACCTTTCAGTTGTAACCTCGTCCTCGAGTAGAAAATGAAGAGAAAAAAAATTCATGAGTATCAAGCCGTCCCGTGTGGAAATTTTCTTGGGTTGACCCGATTATCGGCTAGCTCCCGGACGGGCAAACCCGTTTTTAGCGCAACTGGACAGCCCCCATATAGTCAAACTGTAAATGTCATTTTCACCGTTTAACTGCCAGTCCCCGTGCACAAACGCTGTGTCAATTGCACCTAGCCTACTTTTTTTCTGAGATATATACTAGGGTCGTCCTTATATGGTTTTTTTTTGGAATTCCAATGTAAATCGGCCAGAAATGTGGAAGAAATAATTCTCTAATTTTGTCAGATTTTTATTTTGAGCCCTGATTGGCCCAATTTTCACATGGATTTTTTTTTCGTTCGTATAAAATATTTATTTGAGTTGGGTCTAATTAAAATTAGCGAGATTGCATCGGATACGTTTTATTGTTATATTACACACAGCTCGAGTGAAAAAATTGAAATTATTATTTCACAAAGTGATTAATGTATCGATTAAATCATTATTTTTTATTTATTTTTCTTTCGTTTTTTTTTGTTATTTTTCAAAACAGCTCATTTTCTTGTATTGGTGAACTCGATGTTACAGGGGCCTCCGTTTCAGGTATTTCACATGAGTGCTTAGTATTTCAATGCCTCGCAGTTCTGCAGCTGATTCTTTCATTAATTTTTTGGTGTGAATAGTTTGAAATTCTTGCGAAAAAAAAATTAGAACCATCGCCAGAGATTCAATCAACGTGTATTATGTTGTACTTGAATTGATATTGTTCAATCCGAATGTAGGCTTCTTAGTGCCAAGCCTAAATAGCCAGAAAATATAGAATACGAGGTCATATCACTAAAAGAAAATGAAGAAAAAATATTTAATCGAATTAAAACCCCCACGACTCGTATGTAATAACCCGAATACGATTTTTGACTATGTTTTACAGAAATATGAATATTATCGTTCATTATTCGATTCAGGTTTGCTGATTCAATTTTCAATCTACAAATTACTTGAATTAGTGTTTTTACGAATGAAAAAAAATCCATGTGAAAATAGGGCGAATCGGGGCTGAAAATAAAAATCTGACAAAATTAGAGAATTATTTTTTCCACATTCGCAGCCGATTTACGGCCATCGAACATAATTTTCCATTCAACGACCACCCCAATTTATACGTATAATTTATTCAATTATAAGGCGAGATTTCGGTTAAATTTTGGGCCAAAATGAATAAAAAGTCGATTTTGATTTTTTGCGGTAAAAGATTCCTGTAATTCAATGATCAATTTAATTTTAGACTGAGAATTTAATTGCCAATCGGTTATCGGTCAAAGCCAAAATCACGAAGTCGAAAATCAATAATTATCATTTTAAAAGAAATGAAAATTGAACGTCGAAAAGATACCATCACCTTTTTTGCATAATCGGAAAATGTTCGTCGTATTTTGTAGAATGAATAAAAGAATCGATCACGGCGCTATCTTGAGTTGTCAAAAATTCATAATCAAAAACGGCTTGATAAAACTATTTTTTTTCAATCGAGGCAGTGTGTTAGATTTAGAATCATCATAATTGTATGAAATCGCTAATCAAGTCGGATCGCTAATCAAGGTCTTTGATTCATTGAGTTCACATGGAATTCTTCATACAAACTTGTCATATACATAGGAAAACATTGGGATTAATACTAATCGGTAGTTTGGTGTAGTGGATGGGGCGTGCGACTAGTATTACATACGAGCGAGCGGACGTGGGTTCAAATCCCCCGGTTAGGAGAAATAAATCGGTGGCGCGGTTTGTTTCAACGAAAACGCGTTTTCATTTACATGCGGTCAATTATAAATTATCAAATTCGATGATGCAACATTTGTCAATAATTTTCTTTATCACGTGTTGTCGTTGAAATGATATAGAAACGAAATTCGGAAAATACAATATAAGACGGGCAGACTGAACAGAACTCGGATAGTCGAACTATCCCGGTGAAAAACCGTCTAGCGCCCGTATTGAAAACGGGACAACTGGGCAACTAATGGCCAGTTCTCGTTTATAATTTCCACACGGGGAAATTTTACAAGTTTTATGAAGCCGTTGTAATGAGTAACTGCGGGGTTGTTATACCAGGCTACGTGTATTTCGACCACGTCACGCAGAATTGTCGTATCTAAAAACTGTACCGTATAAGTATAACTGACAGAATTTGGTTTTACGAAACATCCAAAGAACAATATACCGTGACAATCACGTGAAACCGAATGGATCCATGCTACCGAAAAGCGAATATTTCGTATTTTTAGCAGGTTAACCACTCGTTGCACTGAAAGCCCCTAGGGTGATTTTGGCGTGCGGTCGATGAAACTCGGCAGCCATTGTAGGACATTGTTGTTGGAAACCGGCTGACTGTCAATACATCGCGGAAGGTAGACATGTGGGGTTATGTTCGCTTATTTCCAGCAAATGATAAATGAAGTGAATAAAACCTACGTGAATAAGTTATTGATATTTAGCAAAAATCGATCAATCAGTTTTAAATAATATCATAGTACAATCAACGAATTAACTTAAGCTATAACTGCAAATTAATTAGAATCAAAGAGTTCATCGAGAACAACCAATTCCTTGATTGTATTAAGATATCATTCAAAACTAATTGATAGATTGTTGATAAATATTCATAGCTTATTCACGTAGTTTTTATTCACCTTATTAATCATTTGCTTAAAATAAACGAACATAACCCCACATGTCTACCTTCCGCGATGTATTGACAGTCAGCCGGCTTCTATCAACAATGGCTGCCGAGTTGCATCGACCGCGCGCCAAAATCACCCTAGGGATTGTTCAGCGCAACGAATGGTTAGCCCGCTAAAATGACGTCATATTCGCCAATATTCGCTGTCCGGTAGCATGGATCCATTCGGTTTGACGTGATTGTCACGGTATGTTTTGGGAAAACACGAATTCTCTTTTCGAATTTAAAGAAGTAGGATTTGCATCGGACATGCGAAGTTTTTGACACGAGAAAATTGCTTCACACAGAATTGTGTAACGCTGTTAGAAATATCGTTAAAAAAATCGAATAGAGATGAGGCCGAAGCTTCAGAGTCGCTGTTCTCCGAAGTTAGATATCGTAGGGTTTTGAAAATTCCGGGAATGCATCTCTCAAGTTAATAATTGGTGAAAAATTTCATAGATCGTTCAAGGTGTATAATAATAATATCCTGGTAATTTTTGGGGATAGCAAAAGTCATGCAAGAATTTCCGTCGGATGACAAGAGCAATTTTTGCTTAATGTGTCATCGCAGGGATCGCTGAAAGTCCCCGAGAGTCCCAGCCGGGAATCCCGTAGGGATAACTCAAGGGTCCCAAAGGATCAGCGTCATTTGTATTATGTGTACCGCCGAACCACGCCGAGAATACGGCTGCGTTAAGGTGCGGGGTAATAAATTAATGCAGTCAGTTACTCGGTAGGCGATTAAACAAAGGGTGAAAATTTGAAACTGAGTACCACCACCACCCCTGCGTACCTACCTCGTACCATGCAGTCATCATCGTCGAAGTACCGTAGAAACGCACACCGCCAGTTAACCGCCACCACTCACCACTCGCAAACTCGCCCCCGTTGGTCCAACCTCCGAGCGTCTCTACGATTCTACGTGTACTTTTGTGTACTTGTGGTGTACATAGAGATAGCGCGAGAAACAGAGTGAGAGGAAAGTCCCCGTTACGTACGTATAGGTATATAAACGCACATATAGGGCATTTTGCTCTGAAATTACAGCCGACTTACCTCATCTCCGATTTCTAGTGCAAAATCGTTTGTAAATCGGTATGATCGATCGAAGGTGTTGGTGGATAAACCCTGCGATCGAACCTCCTAGATTCTACAACTAATCTATTTTGAGTAGATTACCGATTTTTTAATTAAAATTTTGAGTAATTCTCTCGTATTCGGGGGGTAGCTTTTGTTAATTCATACCCTCACCGGTTCTTGAATCAAAACCATGAAGACTTTGAACGATTTTTTATGGTAAGCTACTGTATTCAGAGACGTTTTATCAAATCGCTCCTTCGTTTCAATATAATGATGGACTATTACGGGTTCAAACCCTCAAATTTAATGACACGAGAAAAAATGAACTTCAACGACCTGCCATTAAAAACCGTCGAAAGTATCCATTCGATCATCGGTTATAGATTCGATAAATGACTCTTTAAATATACCTTAGTACATGATTTTCTGTAGAGTTATGAAATTTCTTAAAACATCTGTGCATCATCACCTAAATTATAATTTGCAAATCAATTGTGCAAATTACCTTTATGAATCCGGTGGAGTTTTTTTTTGATGTCGAGGTATAACATGGCGAGGTAAACCGCGAATCGTTTTGTCATGGAATACCCCATAGGCACACATGCGCACTCTCGCTATTTCCCTCACACGCACATCTAATATGTACGTATAACCGTGGCCGCGGAGGGGTGCTGCGAGGGTAGTTGGTCGGGTGGTTCGTTCGCTGAATGCGGTTTAATATTAATGGGAGCTGATGATAAGCAGCGCAAACAAGCGTCAAGTCTCCAGGGAGAGATCTGCCTTCTGTTCCCGGTGTGCACCACGGAACGATCTATGTGTACGTGTCCATATACACATGTACATATACATACTGACACAAATGCACAGAGAAACCTATATTAGATCTATATACTCCCACGTGAATGTGTATCACATACACCCATGCATACATGCATACATATGCACAAAGCTATGAGCACACGCGTTTCGGTTGTATACCCAGAGGCAGACGAGGTAACCGTGGCTTTTCGCATATAGTATGGAGAAATATGCGGCGTAGATGTAAGTGTATGGTGTATATATGTATATGCTACTCACCTAGGGCCATAGAGAGTATGGAAAGCATTGCGGCCCGCGGTATACGGACCTGGAGGTAGTGGCAAGTCCTTTGGTCCGCGGGGACCGTCAAGGCGGGTAAAATTTCGCGTTCCTGGGGCTACATTCGCGCGAGGTTTGGTCCGTGATATATACTATACATATATACATACGCCCCGTGTTTACTTGCCAAATTAGAAAACGATCGACACACACTCGCTGACGGGCTGGCATATCGAGGGGAGCACTGTAACCGTCCCGTCCCGTACCGCACTGTGATGTGCCCACGGTTTCTCCCCTGTGCTAAAGGCAGTTCTTATTATCCCTTGGTGGTACGGCTCGGTGATCGAATTCATGCTGATAAGTCGGTGTGGGAGCTGATTCTATGCTCTTCGAGTTTGGGAACTCACCAAGAAAGACGATCGCGAGGCGCCACTACCAATTTAAATAAGAAACGTAGCTACCATTCTATATAGACTCCTCGTTAGCTGCGTTATCCAATCGTACCTATAGCCTCCGGTATTCCATTCTCTCCCCTCTTATTATTACTTAAGTAATTCGTTCATTAATTTAACTGACATAACGAGCCGCTCTCTTCATCTCTCCACCTGCGCTTGATCATACCGTTTTCTCACTTTCGTAATCAATGTAAACTGATCCATATATAACTACGAGAAAGACCTATTCGACGTAAATCTATTATAGATATAAGATTGACAAGGCCGACTGTTATCATTGATAATATTGAGGGCTTAGAGCACCGCCCCTAAAATTTCAAACAAACGATTCTTTTTCGTGTTACGTAATTGTTTATGAATTCTCCCTTTCTCTTGCGTTTTTCTCGAAGCTATATTTTTCGACCAAACTATACTAGGCCGATTGTCATGAAATTTTCACACAATAAATCGTTTTTAAAGTAGCTATTTTTTTCATGTTGAATTTTCATTGAAATAACCGTTTTTTTTTTTTTTTTTTTTTATTGCCACCATTCGTATAGTTAAATAAATAAAAATAAAAACCATACGCTATATTATAACCACCCTATTCCTTAATGAGAAAATTGTTGGTATTTTTTTTCCGCGGTGCCACTTCGGAGTTCTACTATTCGACATCGATGCACGCTTCAGTGGAGGACCTGTATGGCATAAGCTGAATCGCCGTCATTTCTTAATATTTTTTGATAATTTTTGGACCGAGCATATGTCAAACTATGAACTATCGTGTGACGGAAAAATAACGAAATTTCGTACGATTCTTTAGAGTTTATGATTTTTTTTTTAATAAGCCTATTTTTCAGGAACTATAATAAGGGTTGGTTGTTGGAATATAGAAGAGACATGTTATATATGCAGCGTAAAAAATTGGCGAAAATTATCTCATCCTTTTTCATCAATTTCATCACTAATTTTTATAAAATTTTTTTATTTATTCAAATTACCACGAGTTTATATGATGTGTAAGCGGGAAAATGCGAAATGCGAAAGACGAAGGGTGAAGAGCGAAGGGCGGTGCGCCGGCGAGCGAGGCTCATATCGTATTAATAGGCAATCTGGGCAGCCGAGGGGTGTCATAAACTCGAACCCCTAATACTCGGCTAAACTACCTTGGTTAAATAATAGAACTCCTCTCTACTATTCGCTAACTCCTATCTCGTCTCTCGTCCGTTGTCCTTTCGCCGTCGCTCGATCTCCTACCTCGTTTTCAACACTCGACTTGCAGGGTGATGATGATGCTTCGATAATACTTAAATTATCGCGGTCCTTTATAACCTGACAATATATACCCAAATGTAATTGCGAAGGTACTATGAGGGAAATGTCATATATATATATATATATATATATATATTATGTAGCGAAATTTCATGCGGTTGAAATCGTAAGTCATGGCATTGCAGCTACGCGTCTTGGAATAATTGAAGAAATTTTTCAGGAAATTTTTTATTTCCAGAGACGATACGAGTGCGTAGTATTCTGAACGGTCGTCATTTTACATACGCATTAATTTTCCTTTCATATTTTGGCACGGGGTGCAAATTTGATATCTACTCGCTGCATTAGATGTGAATACGCATACCACATGCTGCGTAAAGAATAGTTTAATTCGAGTCAAGTTTCGAGTGGAAACAAAGCGTAACTCACCCTAAATTGTATAAACAAGGTAAGTATATGGGATCCGAACGTATAGTGAAAAAAAAATAGGAGGATGGATATCCCCCCTACATGGCATATAGGGTCAGCAAAGTTGCAGCGAGATTTTTTCCCCGACACGTGTTCGGGATCTAGTTCAGTCCTCGTGCGAGTAGATCTTGATGTATGTACGTACAGTTATCAACCGGGAATTTGGGCAATGCCAGATTACCAGCTCGCTGAAATTGATTAGCCAATAGTCAATAGCCAATATAGTTTTATTTCTCGCGCCTCGCCTGATTGCAGATTGCAATAATTATTGTATTCACGTCTCAGAGGATTAACGTCCTCGTTTGTCTGAACTCGTTTGTCTGAAGTTCGTATATAATGAGGATTTTGATAATAAAATGATAAACTAAAGTTTTCGGTGAATTATCGTGGAAATAAATTCGAACACACACGACGAGTCGCGTAGCTAAGATTATCTCTAAATTGTATAGCGGCAGATTTTCAAGCCAAGGAATTAAGAAGCAGCATAGTATGTTACGCTAATCAAAAAAACTGGATAAAATGAATCTAGCTGACGGGTGTGTAAATATTCGTTTTCGGATTACGTTGCGCCAGAGATGGTGTCGGTGCAAATTGCCACTACTCGAGGAAGTACTAAATTCTGTCTGGACTCAGAGCTGAAATTATGCTTCCACAAGTCTATTTTGCCTCTAAGCTGCTACCAACATCATGCTTGTGTTCGTGAGCTTCCACTTCTGCCCGGTGCACGATATAGTATGTGTACAGAAGAATTTTTATTCATTTTTTTTAACTGGGTATCTTTATGCCAGATTTCAGCATTTTATTTTACAAAATTGCGTCATTTTATATACGGTGTCTTCCACCCACGTACCACGCATCTCAATTAATAGGAACAATCATGTGTGTCTTTATTTATCGGTTTATCCGATACTTTCGTGGGCGAGATTCGCACCATCATCATCTGAAGTCTGAATCACTATAGAGTGATTTTCGGTCATAAATTTAGGCCACTTAGTGATTTATTACACGGACAGGTGCTCCCGAGTGGATAACCTCATTTCAGCTCGATGGGCCGATGATCCATTATCGCCGTTAAGTTATCAGCGAATTAGTTTTCCAGAATGATATAGGGGGAGACAGGGAAAGACGGACTCCCGTAAAAATTATGGGAGTAAAGTCGATTCTGATACAATGACTAATTATGAGTAACGGTGACAACGATTACTTCGGTTTTCTTATTCGGATCACCAGCAGCTGGCTTTATATTGATTTGATTAAATTACGTTTCGGGTATTAAAACTATGTATAAACTGTAGAACAAGGTAAGCCGGTACAAAGTTTGTAAATGATAAATTGCATGTTGTGCGAATCGCGATTGAAATACATATACTAAAGCTTTAAACGAATTGCAAGCGATGTAGTAACTTTATCGTTGTTAACGTCCACATCGAGTTTTTATAGCACAGGCAACAGCTAGGGCGGTAATTAACTGACGCAAAATTCCAGAAATATGCTGGCAACTATACGCGCAAATTTTAATGATGTATACTGGCATTACATGTATATAAAAAAAAAAAGGTGAATGAAGGAGGCTGGTGCTATGTATGAGTCTGATTAGAAAATAAGACAACTTAGTCCCTTATTCACATCTTCACGTTAAAAAATTTGTAGAATACACGAATCAAGAATGTTCAGGTTCTATCTCCCGAAAAAGGGATATAAAAGTCGATTTATCCCCTTCAATCACCGTTGGATTCTGACCTGAGGATCAACGATCTGTACAATAGAATCCTAGGGCTGTTATCAACGGTAGATGAACTTCTTTATTTTTCGTCCTATGTGTATGCAGTGTCTGCAGGTCTACCTGAGCGCAGTAGCATTCTAGAGTTGAAAGGTAGGCAAGGAATTCAATTTATCTTACAATGAACGGCCATTAGTACAATTTTATTGGAAATCAGACCACATAGACCAGCGCAAGTTGTAGGTAGAGAGAGGTATGCTATAATATGAGGATTGCAAGTCATCAGTGCAGCCGCCTAGGAGAAGCTGTACAATAACTTTAACTTTGACGTCGACGGTGCCTCTTTCATCGACCCTACAGCTCTACGTGTTGTCTTAGGACTTCGGCAGTCCCCAATCATTAACTGGGAGCCAAGCGTGTTTATTTATTTGTTCAAAACTACCGGTTTAAGTAAAGAACTCACGTGTTTCACCATAAGCTAAGTATAGAGGAGAGATTTGCAGAAGTAGTATGTCTCAGGCTCTTACATTAGACTGCAGTCTGCAGGACGTACCACGCGTGAGCCTATTTCAGAACCCATACTGTATTATGTTCTAGCAGAACCGAGTTAGACGGTATATTAGTAGTGGAGTTAGAAATTGTAAGAGACGTGAATGGAACGAGACGAGCCGGACGAAAGTAGTCGTTTGTCGTAGGAGGATAGCTGGAAGGAAATCATAAACAGCTCGACACCTCGCCTCTCCTGGACAAACAAGCTAGCTGTCGCATATCGCCCAAAAGACGCGACGCCGTACGGTACCAGACTTAAGAGGAAGCCTAAGACGAAGACGAAGACGAAGACGAAGGAGAAGAAGAAGAAGAAGAAGACGTCCATTAATCCCCGGGTGCGGCAGTAGCACCAGCCACCTAAATAATAATTCTCACTTAACTAACTTAGCTAACTAACTAGTTCGGCTAATAATACAAACGACTACAGAGCCGGTGGTGGAGGCAGAGGCGGAGGCGGAGGGCGTCGTTTGAGCGATGAGGATCGGTGGCGGTGGCGGCGGCGTAGGGGGAGGGAGGGGGCTGAAAGGGTGGCTAAGGGGTGACTAGGGGGACACGTGAAATGGAATGAGAGCGGTTTCGGAGCACCGAGCGCATCTGACGAGGCCTGAAGTCAATTTGTCGGGGAATGCGTTAGCTGCAACACGTGCGCGCCACTCTCCTCCTACCAGCTCTCTTAATTTTCATTCTCTTATTCTCTTATTCCAGAAACCTTGCAGCGGTAGGATCGGAGACCGTTTCCCTCTTTTTTCCATTCCGCTTAATTCGCTTTCCAACTTTCGTATTAAGTCAGTCCGTTTGAACTGGACGCTGTAATATACGAGGGCGGCAAATTGCTTGTTCGATTGTATCCGTCCGGCACAATCGGTTACTCCAATGTCTTACCAGACGTGACGAGTGAATTTTCCCTTAACTTTTCCTTGATTCATACGGTATAAGTACCTGTGCAAAGTCTATAGTACACGGTGAAGAAAGTGCGAGAAATTCATTGATAATGCGAATAAGGAATGACAATCTGAACAGATGATGGTAATTCGACAAGATCGAATCACTTATAAATGAGAATCCCGAGAGGGTATTAGATCTCCGCATCTAATGTTTACCAACAGGGGATGATCTTTCCACGAGAGTACACCATCCACTCGTGTAAGTATATGGATGCGGACATATACGTGTATAGGGGTGTATCACTGGGGTGAGAGTCCTTCGTCGTGTACTCGCCTAGTAAAAGGGTGGTCATGACATATATATTTATGTGCTTGACGATATATATTATATGCGTTTGTTTGGGTGAACGTTTGAGCTTTGTGTTCATGCGTGTAGATGTGTATATACCTATATACGTATAAACACGTATATATATGTATATATATTTATGTATATATCTAGTATATGTACGGGATGGCATTAGTAGGTATTAGGTGTTGGCCTGGGAACAAGTGCACATGCCATGATCCCATCCCTTCGAGTTCGGATAATTCTTTAAGTGCTTCCTACTCCCTCTTTGCGCCCAACCTTTTCCCGACCAACCACCGACCTTCTCGACCCCTGACCCACCCATAAGAAACTCGTCGACTCGAATAGCTCGACATTTCGCAGGTCCACTAAGGACAATGCTTTTCCAAGCTTTCAAAGAATTTTAAAATAATGGATACCCCCTTGGATACACCAAAGAACAGTGCAAGTACCAGCTCTTCAATTATTCTTATTCACCTCATATTATATCGACCTATCATACAAGCGACATTTATGGAATCAGCGATCCCACATACTCTTTGTGCCAAAATGTGCTAGCAAAAAGCATAATTTCCGGAAATTTCGAGCGAAGAAGCAAGTATGAATTTGCAAGTAAAGCATGCACATTTTTATTTATTTGTCGGAAAATCGGAGGGTCTTTGGTACTTGTTTTTTTTTTTCGATTTAACGTATGATCTTGATGCTTTGAACATCAAGATGCGACGTTGTCTATTTTGCGAATCGTAGTGCTGCTGGAGATGAGAGCACATCGTGTATTCGAATAGACACAGACCTATATGCAGAGGGAATATATAGCTGAAAATGTGTCAAGCGAGGCCCTGAGCTCTTTGCATATTTCAGTCGCATCTATACATACATATATAGAGACTTGAATCCCGAGGAGTAAAAGGATGAGGAAAACGTATTCGACATCTGTCTACGATTACGACGTCTATTAAGCTTCTTGGTTGAGGACGAAATTGGGGCGGAACAAGTGACGGTGGTATAGAAACGTTTTTCAACCACGCTGAGATACATCTATCGGCCAATTTGTTTGCGCTGAAGGGAAGCTGGAGATACATTCTTTCTTTATCCGTCGTACTTCACGCCTCTCCATCCTTTTGCAGACTGCATACGGTCCCGAAGTCCCGAAGCCCTGGAGGGCCACCCACAGCTTCGTAACCATCTGGAGAAAATTAGCTGCTAGCTACTAAACCATCCCAAAACTACTAAGTGAGGAAAAAAGAACTTTCTTATTTCTCTTTGATCGCCTCTGGCCTTCTTCGTCCTCCTCAGATTCTACGAGCTATACATCATACCGGATTCAACTGCTGAAAGAAAATTTTGGTATCAGAAAGAGCAAAAATATATCGTCATAAGTAAGTAAAATGAACATGACAGAGGAAATTTCGTCTTTTTTTTTAACCGGAAGGCGTCCTTTATTCGGTCCTATTTCCGTTATCTCATCTTAGTGTACGAGCGAGATGAAAAAAGTCGAGTTTCAGCTGAGAGAGGGCAGGAATGGAAATGAGCTCTGGAAAATGACCAAAGTTTGCAGTACCTTTTTATTCCTAAATGTTCAGTCACTTATCAACGCAAAGATTGCAAGAGTTTGAAACTTCCATCTTTATTGCGTGCACCGTTTTCTTTGATTACATTAGAAGAAATTTCTTTTTTTTTTTTTTATCAGAAATTACCAAGATTAATAAATTTTCACAGCTTAAAGATTCACGATAATAAAAACTCTCGTTAATTAGCGACTCTATCTACACAAATGCAGAACATTATTACCTGGATAGATATAGGTATACGTTTATATACAAGCACCGTACACTTCTAGACTAGTTATATGTATATATACATACTTATATGTACCGCTTTAGATGGGATGGTATCGCGTGGGGACACATTAATCATTCTCAACGCCCACTAAATTGTACACCTCTGGGTAGCCGCGTAATTACAAGTAATTCGGAGAACACAACATCCTTAATTGCCTCGCCACTGCGACCCAAAACACCAAATAATAAGACTGCCTTTCCACTTCTTTGGCCGTGATAAGATTCGCCATTCTCATGCACAATCATTTTTCAACCAATGATACCCCGCGCATACATTTAGGTGTATAGTATATCGAAATTTAGCTACTTTGCTGCAGAGAGTGGGTTTCGACCCGAAGAATGATGCTTTTATAGCTGTCTAGGTTTGATTGATACGTTGAAATGCCTATTTCGAATTTCACTCGGTGTGACACGAGTTAACTGACTATATACCCGGAATCCATCTCTTCATCAATGCGTTAATCAGTGAGCCAAGTGGTACGAGAACGTCGACGATAACGATTCGGGAAATGAGATTTTAATTTTAACTTTTTACATTAAAAGACCGCTCTTTGAGTACCCTCGTTGGATGTGCCTCGGGTTTGCGGGACTGAAACGAGGTGTTTAACGCCAACCTACTCCGTCAAGCTCCTTCACTGCAGTATTATTACTATATTATCATTATTATCACTGTCATTATCATCCTCGCTACCGTTATTATTGTTATCATCGTTATTATTATTATTATTGCTACGATTAACACGTAACATGATGACGCGCGTGGTTCAGCCCCATGTATAGTGGGTATAGATATACACGCATATACCAATATGTACATATACCTACATGAAAGTACATAGGTAGGAAGGTAAATAGAGATAGCTGGTGATGTTAGGTAGGGATGTCTACACACCTGGTTAGGCCGATATAGTGGGGTAGTATATGAACCTGTACGAGGTACGTGGCTAATGGGGTGGGTATCGCCTGGCTGACGGCGACTGAAACAGGGTAGGATACCTACCCATAGTTTGTATGGGTATTACGTAAGTGCGCGAGTATATTATATCTGTGTCTGTGTATAACACTGGGTGCACAATATGTGGATGTAAATACACAAGAAATCTTCCTCTCATATACACCCAAGACCTCTCACACTCATATGCCTTTCTGCGGCAGAGCTGTTCCCTAACAAGATGTAGCCATGGCAACCCAGGTGCAGCTTTTTACCTATTGGCTATTATCGAAGGCGGCATGGTGCAACGTGTGAGTGCACACCTGTTTCTACATTTGCAATCCCAAGTTACACTTCGATTGCACCGAAAACGTGAACTGATGCTGCTTGATTCTGTATTGCATGTATACATATTCGTGGTATGTCATATGAAGAAATGAACCGATGTATACATATTCTTGGGATAAATTTACAACACGTATAGAAGGCATATCGTGGCTCGTAGGTACGGCCCTGTGAGGGTGGTTTGTAATATTATGATAACCTCCCCCATCCCACGATCCTCTGCCATCCCGTCATCCTCGCTCCTCTCCACCCCCGCGCGCAGTCGTCCCTCTTTCCGCGGCCATGTTGCCTGGAAATATGATTATTGTTATTATTTGGCACCCTCCACTCTATTCTCTTCTCCGCGTTCCGCTCCTCTTTTGCGCGGCTGCGAGGGCGCAAGGGTGATGCGAGTACCTCCACCTCCTCATCCTCACCGCCATCCTCCTTCGTTTCTCGCCGTCCTGCCCCACCGCACCGAACTCTTGTTACATACCCGCGATTCACTCCCTTCTGCAGAGGGTGATGCTTATGGACTTGTAATTAATGCTCGGTAAATTATATACATATTTTAATGACGATTTCTCATCGGCAGCTATGTACCCACTGATAAGAAGCTGCGTTAGCTCGCATACTCACAGCACCTCTCTCCAGATTAGTAGTAGCTATGCACGGTGGTCCGCAGAGCGAAAAGGAGCGAAGAGGACCCGGATGGGAGCCATGGACGAAGGCGGGGGTGGGGGTCGCACCAGAGGCGACTGCCGTCTTACCCGGTAATAAATAGGCAACACGAGCGCTTATAAGGGGTAGGTAATCTCGAGCTTTCCTTAAGGGAGGTGAGGAGCAAATTGGGGGAGGCCGCGATTCGCGAGGTAAGGTATAAGGTATAAGGTGGGTAAGATGGCGGACAATTTGCCGCTCGACTACCCTTGCCCGCACCCGCCCGATTCCTCCTCTTACCCGCCTGCCCTGCCAAGTGGGCTCCTGTGCTCTCTATAGAACCCCTTAACCGTGGGTGTGAGTCAGTATGCGTTAGTACCCTTATACTTGGCCGCGTGTCAGTGTGGGGAGTAATAGATGTTCTTCCTCAGTGATCGTTGTGTGCGTCAAGTTGCGGGTAAACCTGGCCTCCACACCGTTGCAATGATACTAGCTACTTTACAGAGGCATTTAAACGTGCCAGACCCGCACTCGGAATTCAGACCTCTGTTAGCATTCAGGCCGCCATCTTCTCACTTAATAAAATAATTACCCTGAGTCAATTAAGCCTCGCGTCCCCGCGTGCTCGTTCGCTCGCTCGACCTGTTCCTGCAGGCTGTTACGGTAAGTTGCGTGCAGGAGAACCGCCGCGGGCACCACCCTCTTCAACGATAGTTATTTAACAGGAATTCTGCAGTCGAAATACGCAATATTGTATAGTATACTTATCGCTAATTGTCGGGGGCGAGAAGTTATAATATCGACGCGAAAGTTTTACAACTAATTTCCAATAATTCTCATGTATTACGATCCCGTATCGTTATTATATGGGGTTGCCAACAACGTGAGCAAATCTACGATCCTTGTTCCCTTCATTTATTCCAGCAATATTCAGACACGCTGGAGAGGCGGTGCAGCTTCTCGGTTTTATTAATTCGTATTTTTCAATTGTCATAAGAAATGCGATCAATATTGCTCTTTAGGATGACGTAAACCAAAGTTCATTGTAGATATTGCATCGGAATTTTCATCTCAGAGACAATTTTTTGTAAGCAGATATATCAGACAACTTTTGAAATATTGTAAAATTTTGTAAGTTGGCGGTGTTATACACTTGATGACGTCTAGTTGCCACATGTGACGAATAAAAATTTTCAAACGGTATGTAATACTTGTTTGATCATCAATTTCAACATTTCATGCCTGACATTTATGGTCAGTTGACCGGTGTATTACACAACATTTGGTAGAGATATGTGGTCTTCTAATTTCTGGACATTTCAATCTTTTAGATACTCTCATAAGAGGCAGTTATATATTTTTCCCGACGGACCCATTGCTGAAAGTTTTACACGCAACATCATTTAATAGTGTTATGACTAACGGAAGTGTGAACGAGAATACCTACAGTCGACCCTAAATAAATTGAATAGTGATTTATCGATCGCAAAAATTCGTACCGGAAGCGGCGAAAGCTATATTTATAAAAATGTAGTTGGTTTCAAGTCTAAAAAGAAGTAATCGTTGATTGTTACTTCGTTTTACTGACATAACTAGCCTAAGAGACTTGAATAGAAAACGAATTGAGTATTTTTTATTCATAAACCTTTTGCCGTTGCATATTCTTTCTTGTATAATAAACTCTTTGGAGGGATAGCTTACTGATTGCAGCGAAGGTAAAGAATCAGCTAGCTCATGATAGGGCATCTGCGAATCTGCGCTGTCTTCAAAGATACAACGGTCTCTATAGACAAGTAAAATGGATGTAAAATAAAATGTGACCCCATAATATAATTGAATGATAGTGGACAATGGGAAAATAATTAAACAACACAGATGCACAACCAAACCTCCGTCATTCGTATGGTATGTAAGTGGTTCTACTATCTTGTCTTCCAGCGAGATTCGAATTATATTATCACCTCTGAATTGTTGATATAACTACAAAGGCGAAGTTTGATCACGCCTATTATGCTACAGGGCTGTAGAGAAGATCAGTGTAGTCTGAGGCTAAACGGCATTAGTTCACACAGGGGTCGTTCAACAATCACGTTCGCAAAATTTGCTGTATTTTGACACGCGCGCCTATCTAAAAGTTGCTAACTTCCACTAAATCCCTAAAAATTAATCACATTTTCTGGATCCTTTCCTCCCAATGAACGACAAGTAACGTCGTACAGTTCTAGCAAACTCCTCGAAGCGAACGTATTCTTCGAATGGCCCCACAGAGAAACCAATTTTTGTTGCCCACCCCCGTGAATAAAGAGCCTTCGCATTTTAAGTTGCATATGAGGTTCAGGCTTGCCCATACTTCAATTGCTCATTCCTTTTTGGTATTCTGCAGAGAAGGTATGGATATCAAACACAGTAACCATAAGATGGTAGTACGATATGAATGAATGAATCTCAGCTGAATTTAGCTGATCGTCTTACCGCTCGTGAGTAATTTTACACGGCCTTCTTCACTGAATTCTGTGTAATCCTACATTTTCTTCGCTTCCACAATAAAAACCTGGGCTAATTGGAGAGCTCTTGCACAAGGCACAAGGGACAAGGGAGGTGGAAGGGTTTCAAAAAATCATTTACATTTATGACCAGTTACCGTCTGACAGTAGACATCGGTCTCCGAGGACATCTTTTCCTTCAGCCATTTCACTAATCATATTTTTACCTTTGGCAGGAGTGTGTTATTACATAACTATTCAATTATTTGCAAGATAAAAACACATTCACATTTTGCATTTGTGTGTTTATGTCTTATTACCCGTAACGTAAAACTCTGTAGGTAACTAGCCTTCAGACACCAAAGTCGACGCAGTGACTGGGTAAAGCACAAAATACTCAACTAACCATTGCCTATATCCACAGAGCTTCTTAATAGACTCTTCCATAAATTCTACGTCCGCTGTCTAGATAGGGATTAAATATAATAGCAAACGATAAGTTAAGTAGATTTTAAGTATATTATTATGTTCGTCCAGGGAATTGAGATGAATTGGATGATTTTAGTTTCTGTTTGGAGGATTCTGGGTTGAAAGGATCGGACTATCATAACTTTTCTTCTCATTTCCTCATTTTTCAAGATAATGAAATTTGCCGAATCTAGGATTTTTTTTCCAGCTCCACGAAAAACAGTCTCAAAAATAGACTATCTTTGCGATGAAGCGCAACGGCACGTGATTTTGTTTTTCAACATTTTGCGAAAGCCGTGTTAATTTTTCGCACCAAATGCAGTCGCGCGCATGTGCCAACCGAACAACTATCCGCCTAATTATAGACAGCCCAACATGCACGCCTGCAAGTACCCAAAGCCTGTAAACAAACGGAAGCAGGTGGTCGGAGACATAACCTCCAAACCCTATACAAGTCGTCGTGAAGATCCAGTCTGTTTATCTGAATCAGTGGATTTCGTGATGTTAAGATGAAAAGATTTTTGTGTTATTAGTTAATATAGTGGTCACAGACCACTGCAATGAGATATGTACACGTCTGATGTTGCTTTGCGCTGAGTCCTAATGACAAGCGAGTTTCACGTTTTTATTTTCGTCTAATTCTGCAGAATGACTGAACTTGTTCAAGATTCAGACCTTTTACGAATATATTATTCTGGGGATAAAGAATGGCCCGGTTATCAAGCTCAGGGTAAGAGTTGCCTGTCCATGAATGAACGTAATATTTTGTTCAGTCTAGGTTCCAGCGGAATCAAATGTCTCAAACGTGCTTATGAAGACAGAGATTAGCGAAAAAGCTCCAAATATTGTGAATAAAACGTTGGCTTTATTCCAGATTGTGAAAATGCTTCTCTACCTTTGTTAATATCAGAAATATTTCGTCTAATTCCTTACATTGGGTCAGAATATATACATTTTCATCCAAAAAATATGCCCGAGGTTGTGATTGACAAAGTTGAAATAATTGGAATTGTCACAGACAAGATAATGATGACGAAATATACTTCATACACAGGTAAATGTTCTTTTGGTTTTCACCAATAGTCTGTTCTTCATGTTTGATTGGTCTACATATACAATGTAGAATGAACTAGGACACATATGTCAACAAATTGAAAGCTAAAAAATATCTTTCATTTTATGATTATGTAATAATATTATCATGTTATCCATATATTACAGTGGATGATAGTACAGGTGCAATTTCTGTCTTATGTATGAACAAGCCAGCGAGTGATGATGAGTCTACATCGTCAGAAGAGTCAAGTGATGATGAGACACCTTCCTATTCTCAAGCCACGTCTGGGCTCCCACCACCATATGGACTTGCACCTAATGCACCGTATTCTTATGATAGAGTACGTTTTTAGCTATAAAATCAGTTGAAGTGCATTAAAACCGTGGCTTATGTGAAGGAAGAGTTCAGTTTGAATTTGTAGTGTTTGGAAGCAAAGGCCGTCTTCATAGACGTCATAAACCAATCTGAAAAGAGATTTTCATCTCCGTAGATACTAGATTCAATAAAGAATGTTGAAATGGGAGATCAGTCTGTAATAGTTATTCTTTAACGTTGAATTACCTTCTTTCAGCATATTCAAAACCTATGGCATCGTGCAAGAGACGAAGAACCGTTGCACGACGAGATTGTGTTGTATGACTATGTGCATGTCATTGGTCTTTGTGGTATGACTTTCCGGAATCAGAAGGATGTAAACGAATTAACTGATGAAGATATAGAGCTTGGCAGGCTATTCCTCTTCGGACTTAATGCACGCAGAATAAGTGAAGCAGAGCATAATGCCATGCTCAAAAGTCTGATAGGTCAGATTGCATGGCAACGATACCTCAAGCCCACTCCTGAGGATACTACAACGAGTCAGAGTCCGGATGTCTCGTAGTACCTTAAATTTCTTTCCTATGATTCTTTGTTTGTTAATTATGAATGAATTACTGTTAATAAGTTAATGAACTTCATTAAAAATGCTGCTTGTGTATTTTTATTACTTATGTGAGTTTAAGTTATTTTCCAAATAATAGAATAGTTGAATTGAGAAATAGAATGGCCCATTATTCCTATGACAGAAAACTTTGTATAAACGAGCGATGAGATTCCAAATTTATACTTTGCCTCAAATGCGATTAGAGTGATCGAACAGAGTGCGGCGCGGCCAACAATATGCAGTAACCAATGGGAGGGCTGCTTTTTCGAAAAAGACATCGTACACGCGCACTGAAATATAATAATACTGGAACGCGCGCTGACGGCTTTGGCCCGTATAGAGAGAGATAGTTCCGAAGCGGCGCTGGTAGTATCCCCTTCTTTGTTGGTACAGTCCCGTCCAAAACTTTGATTTAACAATACGTAAGTGAGCGAAGAATCACCTGAATGCAGTAACTGACACACTTATTGCAGATGCTGTACGATACTTCATGTGCGCAGTCGCAACTCAGTAAGACAATGACAAAGATACTACTAGCGAGCTATCTCTCTCTATACGCTGCTTCTAATGGTACAGAATGGTCGGCGCGCGTTCCAGTATTATTATATTTCAGTGTACACGCATAAAAAGTAGCCCTTCCATTGGTTACTAGATATTGTTTGCCATGCCGCATGACGCGACGTGGTCTGTGTGAAGAGTAAGAATCGATAGCAGAGTCGATAGCTACTATTTTCCTATCGACCTATCGATAGTAGCAAAAATGTCAGCCGCCATGGTAACTCGGTGCTTAGTTTCCCGTGTGTTAAATTTATCGGGAATTAATCAGTTATCATGGTGTCATCAACAGAACAGAAACATTTGGAAGAAAGTAGACAAGCCGCGACCAGGTGTCAACGGAAAATCTTACCGGCGAATTGTTCACTTCCCAGATAACTACACGGTCGAACCATTGCGCGTAACTAACCTAGCAGGCCGAGATCCCGAAACTGGCAAGTACCCGTTCATCTCTAGGTAGTTTATCCATCTAACTCCCTGATATCAAATCCCAGATAGCACAAAACTCAAATTTGTTTTCTTGCGCCTGAAAGTCGTAGATTGTCAGAAAGACGTTCTTCAGAAGTTCGATGAATTTTAGACGTCAAAGACTGGGACAGTTCTGGCGAGAATAATTCCACAAATTTCTATGAATTATTAGGAAGATTTGAACTTGTCGTAGTTTTTTTATAAGAAATTTTAGCTGCATTGACAAAAGTAACGATTTTTTTTTGGTAAGCTAAGAAATTTTACAATATCTCATGGAATGATCTACATTCACTAAAAATTGTCAGAAATTTGTAGAAATAGAAATACCTATCAGGGATAAGACGTCTGGTAGACGAATTTGAGTTCTGTGCTATGCGAACACTAAATACCAATATCCTAAAAGAATGACATGATAAAATGGCAAAAAATGATCATATTTTATCTTTGTCCAATCTCTGAGCAGGCAGAGTAGTGGCAAAAGGGATTGGAGGAGGCATAAAGCATAAATATCACTGGATACACTGGTGCAGAGATGGTCCAACCAGTGTTGATCAAAAACCAAAAGAGGAGAGGGTACTCCAAGTGATGATGGACGGTTGTAGGACAGCATTCATTGCGCTTATTGGCGGGGCTGACAAACTGAAGTACATTTTAGCTACTGAGAACATGAAAGCAGGCGATATCATTCGTACCTCTAAAGCTATACCTCGTATACCCGTCAGAGCAAAAGAGGGAGATGCTTTCCCACTGGGTGCTTTACCTGCTGGTACAATTGTTCACTGTGTAGAAAAATACCCAGGAGCTGGCGGATGCTTGATACATGCCGCAGGCACTTACGGGACCATATTACGCCGCGATGGTGCGGACAGAGTTATAGTACAGATGCCAAGCAAGAAGGAGTTCAGTTTGTACGAGAGTTGCATGGCTACAGTCGGAAGGCTTTCCAACATACCTCACGGCAGCACACCGATTGGTAGTGCGCAAAGAAACCGAGAGTTGGGTAATAGACCTAGAAGCGGTCTTTGGCAAAGAAAAGATGGTCGTCATGGTAGAAAAATACGTCCGTTACCTCCGGTCAGACGATTTATGGATAATGGTCTTCCGATTGAACCTCTGATCGTCAATTTGACTCTTAATGTGTAATAGACTTAGATTGGTAATAAATATATATAATGCAGTAATTTGGCTATTTCACTTTGCGAAATGCAGTGATTTTCCGCAGACAATCCCAAATAAAATGGTATTTTGTTAATGATAATGATAATAGATAATCATATCGTAAGAAATTTTCATTACGCCTCCCGTTGATGGATTGTTTTATAGCGAAAATAAGTGGAGCACTATTTTCATTTAGCTATTCCGACTTGTACTTACATTTCGCCACAATGGTGAATAAAATAAAATGCAGGAACTTCATCGGTTGGTTGGAATATCATTTAATAATTTAATAAAACTTAAATTATAGAATTAACAGCCTTGATACAGAAATCACAATCATTAATATCATCTTCCGAGTACCTGTTATATACTAGTTATGTAAAAATTAATGGGCGTTTTTATTGTCTTTACCGTGCCTGGTGAAGTCTTACTGTTCGTGAGTATATTCAGTTCATAATGCAAAATCATGATAAGGCTGATTACTTATAATATTTAGTTACAACGTGATGGCAAGCCATTTATGGCAACCACAAATATTCTCAACTATTATTGTCATATGATCTACAAAATAAGATTCATACATTCATATCATATTCTCCTAAGAGTTCTCAGTTTTCAAACTGAGTTCCTGGTGACCGAGGCTGGTTCGATATATTAATTCCTCAGAGTTATGGGAAAATGGAATCGCAATTGATACTGTAGCATTAGGAGCAGACAAGTAGATGTCCAAGATATTTTTTCGACAATATTTCAATGATAATATCACTTCGTAGACGCTAAATCCTTCAATTTTCAGTATCAATTCTAATAAACGTTCATTAAGCTTTGAATCCGCACCGTTCGAGTTTTCTATAGTATCAAATACTATAAAAATGGCATCAGGGTTGGTTAGGACTATGGTTGGTACACTGAAAACTGAATACTGCAGAGACCGTTTTTGTTCATTTAAATGAGCTCTTCGCGAGTTAGCAAAGTAAATAATCCTCAGCAAAGACAAATAAAGTTTCAGTTTATTTTGCCAACTTCGGAGTTACTTATCGACTATCTATGTGTATAATTACACACATAAAATAATCCATGAAATCCATGAAATTTATTTTTTTATTGCTAGATGGGGTGGGCTTAAATTTGCTTTAAACCTGTCCTGCAACCTGCCCCGTGCCAATATAGCACGTATAAATAAATGCAATATGAATGTAAGTCTGTAGAAAGATAATCACTTTTAGTACATAAATGCATCGTTATGAAATATATTTTATACAACGCAAGCATTGTTTACGCGTTTTTCATGCTCGATTTCGGTACACAAAGTAGGCGTTTTAGCGACAGCTGAGCGGATTTGCGGGTTTGCGAGCAAAATGAAGCTACTTTTTATGTTCTAGGAGTTGAAAGTGATCTCTGACGTACGTTATGCTATGCGTGTATGTAGTCCGTCCACTTCGTGTACCAGATTGAGCATGAACTTGTAAAAAATGCTTTTGTTGTATAAACTATCGTGTGCACCATGGAGGCGAAGGTCTTTTACGCCGAGCGTCTCTGCAATACTCGTCTTTGACTCATCTTCGACTCGTCTCTCGGCGTGAAAAGACCTATTTTGCCTCCTTGGTACACAATATACTATGATGACCAAACATGTAGAAAAATAAGAAAGTATAAAGGTACCTGCAACCAACCCCATTCCCATGTCTATATGTGTACAATTTACTAAAATCTGAGATAAATAGTAAATTAGGTGAAATTGGTACGAACACAGGGATGACATTCCTTGATATTTGATGAGTCCCGTGATATTTGAGTAAGTATATTTACACCATCACTATTCAAGTCGGTTTTTCATGGTTTTTTTTTGGCAAAAGCTCGAGCGTGATCGAAAAAATATCTTAAATTTTATAGGATCATGTGCAAAAGATGTCAGTAGAATCGTTACATCGATTCCTACATATCGTATATCTACCATGTAAAATATTGACTTGTAGAACCCAAAGAATTCTTAGGTATATTGATAGCTGGTATCACCCATCTCTATTCTGACAAGTACCTCAAACAACGAATCAAATAATTTCATTTATTATAATTCTATCTAACCCGACTATCCAAGACAATGCCGAACTCAACTTTGGTCAGCTTATAGACCTTTGTTGTAAAATACGACTCCGGCTTGTGGGTCCTTGGATCGTATATGTTCTTGTACTTCTGGTTCCAACTCAGTTACGGGAATGGCCACGCGTTGTGCAAAAAGAGCACAACAGAGAGGAGTGGCAAAGGTCAAGCAAACCCCGCAAAGGGCTACTTGAATCGGACCACCAGCCCACGGTATGCGTTTTAACAAGTTCCTCTTCTCCAAATGATTCATGAGTAGCGGTGCTAGTACTGAAAATATAATTCAGTCTAGTTGTTCAGAGAAATTCCTTGTTGTTGTCGAGAAAACTAGAAGAAACTAAAATCTCTCGTAAAAACATTACGAAAAGTTCCAACTTTGTTGATAATTTGTAGAATTATTTTCGCCAGTGTACTGGAGCATTAACTATAGCAAATCACTCATCGAAGGATAATATCTTATTGCGTGAAAAAAATCGAAGATGGTGAATGTTAGAAACGAGTCTTGGCATGTGTGTGAATGTTGGATCTTTGAAACATCTCGCAGGAATAGATCGCATCAGTACATTTGGGCTTTTCCATGCGAACTGATCCAGCCGCTAACCCTCGACATTTTTGATTTTCCCAGTTGTTTTGTGAGAAAAGAAAAAAAATTGCCAAGATTGAAAATGTCGAGGGTCAGCGAGTAGATCAGTTCGTATGGAAAGGCCCATATTTATATAGTTAGTTATAATCGAGATATACAAACCCATGCTAGGTGAAGCCATTAGAATTCGAGAGAAGGTTACAGAGAAGATGGCTTGTTTCGCTGCCAAAACGCTGCTTCCAACTTTTTGCCCCTTATCGTTCTGGAGCTCGATGCCTTCGCGTAGCTCAGTCACCCGCATTAGGGGTATATTAACGCAATTAGCAGCTGCGACTGCTGCAAGAGGTACCAATCTTCCTGCCAAGGGTGGTCCTTTCTTTGCAATATGGTTCAGCGATAGCGCTGTGAAAAGGGCACCCCCAGTGGCGCCCACGTAACTTTGTACTAGAGTTGAGACTGGGATAGGACTGGATCCGCTCCGATTTGTATAGTTGACTAAGGCATTGAAAGACTGGTTGCACCATTGCCAAAATACGACAGCAGGAGTTGACCTACGAGTTTCAAATCGTATTCATCCATTCGATTACCGATTGCATAAATATTTATACGACAGTAATCTATGGGTATGTTAATTATAAAAAGACCGCATCTAGCTACGAGTTCAAAGTGTAGTATATACATCTCTTTTGGTATTCGACATCATGAGTTATTTAATCATTACGATTAGATTTAGTGACTTGTTTACTGGATATGCTTATCTCCAAAGTTCAATGGCATATGGCAAAGGTTTTATATACCACATGATGTAACGAATGCAATACAAAGCTTTCCACTATACTATAGATATGACTTTCTCGGACTCTACCTCTGCGTTTTTGTATCTCTGGTCAAAGCCGTGATCTCTCCTGTTCCCACCAATAGCGTACGTAATGTACTATACACTATCAGGCATTATATGCTCCATCCTATCACAGGTGCACAAAGATACTATATCGCGTTATTAAAATGATCAATTACCCTTTCGGAGTGGGTATTCTGTATTTTTTCGAGTAACTCTCACGTGTTGTGAAAAGTGATGTGAACACTGTATCGATAGTTCTCAAAGATCTGGGTGAATCAAAGTCGTTATCAATCCCGATTCGGAATACATATTTCTTATTTAACTGCAATAAACCTAACTGATAAGAAACATATGGAGCCGATATAAAACGAGGAAGGAATAAGACATATTTACACACTTGTAGAAGGTCATCATACAGCCGGTGATCAGCATATTCATAGGCACCTGAGCACTCATCCGTCCAATTATGACCATTTTTTCGCCAGTATCGGGATGATAGGCACTGTCGTACAGGTACTTGCAGCTCCATAGTTTCTCTTCTGTTATACCCAACTTCTCGAGGGTCTCACCTTTCCTAATTAAAAGTGAATAAATTTCACAGAATGTTTAATCAACCTGATCAAATCTTCGTTTTTCTTTCTCTCTCTCTTGTTTATTTCGTTACATCACCATCTTGACTCCAAGATAACGTTTCAGCTCCTTTTTCATTCAAACAACAACAGATAACTTCACATATCGCTTATCGTAACTCATAAATGGTACTACAGACATCTTGAGTTCGTATGTGGTTTGAACAAATAATTTCAGCGATCTGATGAGGACTCTTTTTAGTGCCAAAACGTTTCCTTCATTTTTGGACGGCATGGTATTCTTTCTGTTCACCTCCAATACCAATTTATTAACGCGGAAAGAAAAAAAGGATAAAGAAAATTCAATCTCATAGATCATCTGCTTCCTGCAAGACCATTCATTGGAAATTTCAGGATTTTCGATTGGAACGTTCTGTACATTTATGCAACGCTCTATACGGATGATTTATACCCTTGCTGTTATTAAATCGATAGACCGGTCATTGACCATTTATTGTCTACGTCCTGACCTTGATTGAATATATTCTATTTGTTTCGCTCTAGCGGATTCTCAAGTCGTGTAATAATTTGCGATTTGAGGAACTGTCATATACATAGATTTGTTGTATACCTATATTTGTGAACAACATCGCTAGCCTCAGCAAGTTGTTCCGGGGTTGCAAAGACGTTCATTGGGTTAGTCACAGTGAAGAAATGTCGAGCTCGCCCCAGGTACGATCGCTGGTCCCATTTCGGCTTCTCAATATCAATAGACCCGGAATTTCGCTCGCTATTTTCGCTCGCAGACATATTTCCTTATCGTTTCTTAACCACTATAGTTCGTTCAACAATAAGCTATTGCACAACCCTGAACCCACTGCTCGCAGCTATATGACGACACTGTTCGCTACGAAGCGAGTTAAGGATAATTAAAAATGCGAGTGTTCCTTATGTGCGAGAACCGGTAATCAATATTCTTGACCGCTCGTAATGCGGGGTTACTATTATACGTGGTAGCCCACTCGCTCGATAGGGAATTGGGAAGACTGACGAAAATAAAGAATGGGGACAGGGCGAACGCGTGCGCTGGACTCGTTCGAATCTGAATTCTGAATTCTCGTCGATAACATGTAAGATGTGCGTAGGTGTGCGCGTTCCTGCGCGCGCAACTTCAGTTTTTAATTCTATCACGAGATAGAGGCAGTGTCGTAGGAATTATTCATATTTCGGCTCGAAATATTCCCGCGCTTTTCAACGAGGCTGCCCGATCGACTTCTTCGTAACTCGAGAGTTACGAAATTCTTGGCAGTCCCTTGATTATTACATACCAAACAATTACCAAGCTTTTTTTGGTCTCGTCGAATACCGGCCCATAAGTTTTTCGGTTGGACTTATCCTAGCGGGACTAAATGCCTTGAAAGGAACGTCGAATGTAACTAGGCCTGCGTGAAAATGTAGTTAGATAATGCCCCCTCTCCTATTTCTTCATACAATTTACCTGGCTGCACCCGTGAAAGAGTTAATTATCTTTGCCGTTTGAATCTTGATCTTTTAACAGTATTTAGTGTTTACTTCTGTTGCGTTTCATGCCTGAGGGCAATCCGGACCTTATCTTCGAACAGTCCATGGGGCTATTTAAATTGAAAAAAACGCGATGTGTCCCAGATATGGTATTCTTTACGACTCAGGCACTGGCTAGGAACATTACGAGCTGTTACCCCTTACGAAATTTATCCGAATGAGTATTTACCAACAGGATGTGATTCTGATTATCTTTTTACTTCAGCCGTGATTTTGTGACTGGTTATGAATTGGATGTATCTATGTGTCCTAATTAAACTATCTTCGCTGTGGTTAAGAATTCTAATCAATATTCCAGACGCACGTCTATGATTACTTAGACGCCTGTCACAGGCAGTTTTGCCGTTGATCCCACCTTGAGTTTGAACTATCAAATTAACGTCCGCAACTCTATATTAAATATATTTAATAAGCTCTTTAACGGTTGTCGACGGGCGCGGTTAGATACTTATCAGATTCTTTTTATTACATCATGTTACTGGTGCGAAAGCCGAAATACAGCAACTAGTTGTTAGTGGCTAGGTACCACTGCGACTGTGTCAAGAATGATAACATCAGAAGTCATGCACGTTTATAGAGGTCATTGCACCATTGTCGATCCTATCTAATCAGATCTCTGGTGCTTTGGGTGCAGGTGCCCAGGTGGTTAAGAGCACCATGGTACTCTTGTCTCTTATTAAGGTCGTGACACGGATATTGTACCCAAATTAGGATAAGATGAGAACAAAACTGACAACGCGAAGACTGCTGAAGATGATAGCATTTAATCGATGTACGGTAATGCGGCTATTTAGCAGCACCCGCGGGCAATTTGGGTGATTCGTAGTGTCAGGTTACTAATAACTGAATGTCTGTGAAACGAACATTACGTTGCATGACTGAGCCGAGACAGTTATATCAATATTGTAGAATACTTGATGCTTTAGTTCTATCAGATCATCAGTCTTCCCCAATTTCAGGCTGCTGAGCTTTGTTTTAGACACTTTACTGTCCGCGAAATACAACCTGGTAATAGACGATAATAGTCATCAGGTGTTGAGATTTGTGATGATCAATAGACCCGTTTGTCTCATCAGACGAGAATATTTGACGTATTGTGCTAGAGTTATCCATATTTGGTTGTATATATGCGTCATATCGCATGATATCGTTTGTCAATCTTTGAAAATGACTCCAAGTTCAGGGGTCGTATTAGCATGATTATTACGGTGCGACATACTTCGTTAGATTATCGTCAATGAAGAACCACGGAATTCACGAACCGCGGGCTACATCTGTCAGTCGCACATGGCCAGCATAGCAGAAAGTCGCGATGAGTTGATGGATAAAACAATGTATGTTCATGTTACTTCGTACGTTATCCTGGTACAGGTAAATGTGTCATAGTCGTATCAAGGTGATTTAGAGCAGAAACTAAAACGTAAAATTGTCGCGCACAAAAGCGTTCCATGATCTTAAGATTAGGACATCACTTACATGGAGTAGTTCACAGGCTTAAACTTCAATCTTCACACATCACCGGAAGCAGCGTGCAGAGCGTGCTAACTTGGCGACAACGTCAAAGACAGAAGTAACTGGAACCAGGTAACGTTTCTCTAATATCGCGACAATTGGCAAGATCTTGTATGATAATCCCATTCAGTGAGTATTACTTACTTGAGGGGGGTGCCAAGGTAAGAGAAGAATAAAATGTTCATCGTTTTCAATGTTTTATTACGGCGAGAATGAATGACGGAAAATAATTGTGAGAATAGCGTTCGAAAGCTACGAATTTGCGCTTGAAATAAAAAAAAAAAAAATTGAATATCACAAATATGGAGTCCGCTGCGTCCATATAAGTAGAGCTCTGCAAAAAACGATTTCCGAAACGGTGACCACGTTTATAGGCAAACGGAATATTTGAAACATAAAAACCAATACTTTTTGAAATCGTCAATGTACCCTCTAAGCTTCTGTGGAACGAATTTCTCATCCGACCTTTCGTTTTCGAAAAATTGATAAAAACGTTCGCGGAAATCCCAAAAAACGCGATCAAATGCAAAAAAGATTCGTAACTTGACCACGTTTGAGTTGATCAAAAATCCATGCCATAGAAGCTTAGAGGGTACATTGACGATTCGAAAAAGTATTGGTTTTTGTGTTTCAAATATTCCGTTTGCCTATAAACGTGGTCACCGTTTCTCAAATCGTTTTTTGCAGAGCTTTACTTAAATGGACGTAGCGGACTTCATTTTTGTGATATTTAATTTTTTTTTTTCAGTTTGAAGCGGAAATTCATAGCTTTTAAATGCTATCTTCACAATTATTTTCCGTCCGTCATCCTCGCCGTAATAATAAACATTGAATACGATGAACATTTTTTTTCTTTTCTTACCTTGGCACCCCCCTTAACAATTTTTTCAGGAGTAAGTCGTAGTCTCAAGAGGGTTCTCGAAGTAGAGTACATTTTCTAAAAGTATTAGACATATGGATGACCCTTCACGGCTTCAGAGATGCGTGCTCTGATTTCACTTTTTGGTGACCGAAATAAGTCGCTCTTGGTACACACCTTGTTTTTATTCCGGGGTATGAGGCTTGTGGTATAACCGTGATGAGCAAATTGTTGAACCAGAAACCAACGTGAAAATTAATTTGTTGGAATTGAAACGTAATTTATGTTCAGTGATGAATTGTACAGTGAAATTTTTTGCATCTTACGGTCTGCTACAGTCAAAGTGATCAGCTTCTTCCTGTGAAAATCTAATTTATACAAAAAACGTATATTAGTTGAACTTTTCAGCAATAACTTCGATCATCGGAGAGAACAGCTACGGGGTTACACTCGCAGAATCTTATCATGCATCGAGTAATTTGTTTTCAAATAATTGCCTATGCCGAAGATATCCGTGCCGTATTTGGAATCGTTTTATAAATTTGGTGCGAAACATAACTGTTCATTGGCTTTTTGCGGTAACCGTTATCAAAGAAAAAAAGTGTATCGGAATGGTTTCTTCAGACAAACAATAATGATCGTCTAGATTGAACGATGAGAACGTTCACTTCGTTTTTTGCAAGACTCACATGCACGCTATCAATTATAGGTAGACATGAGTATGGAGCACCGCAGGTTGATCTCTGCATGTCGTGAGAGTGAAGAGCCATCCGCCCGGTACAATTGTACGGTGGAAGACCATAGCAAAGAGAACAGACCAAAATGAACTGTGCTAAAAACCCAAGCATGCTCCACATGAACGCGTCGAAAACGCACGTCTCAGTATTATCTTGACCTGTTATGCACAAAAAATAGTTTCAGTCCGTTTGACTCTCGCTCGATCAGTTTATAATCTCTCAAGTCTTCGTCTGCTTCATTGGAAGTGTGACACTTCTGATTCGTTGTGAAAAAAGATAAGCAAGTAAGCTCGTGCTTATGGATACAGAATCAATTTGCTCAATTCGTGTCCAAAAACTATTCTCACACAGTAAGTAATAATAGAATGAATAGAGCCATAACCGCACGCGATCGACTGGATCACTTCAAATCTCTCCTCTCCGTCCCTCAATCGGTAAGATGGCAAAGTCAACTTTTATAGGAGTTTAAGCGTTCCCAAAGAAATGACACCGCAGATGGTACTGTTCAGCAATTTTAACGTATACACGTTGGAAATAATTCTGTTTAAATGGCTGGAACTCAATGAAGCAATATTTTATCAATTCAGTTTTTTCACAGCTAATTACTTGTATTTTGAGACGTAATTAATAATGATTCAAGATTTTATGGACTTCATCTTACACAGATTAAATCAATCGGATAAAAAGACGTTGTAGCTGTAGGTACAGGGCATCAAAACTTTTGGAAATTATGAGGAAATATTCTAAAATGAGCGTCGTTGCCTTGAAAAAAGATATATTTCCGATGATTTTTCCCTGAAATGTAGATCAGAATATTACCCAGTCGAATATAAATAAACATTATCCTTGTACGCCTTGAGAAACCGCAGATTTTTTTATTTCAATATTGTCGTTACAGTCAGCCGTTCCCGAGATATCACTGTTTAAATGAAAAATGAAAAATCTTAGATATTCCGTCCAAAAAAATGTCAAAAAATGCGAAATCTCGTGAATTTGTTTGCACCATATACCCCGATTTGCTCTAATTTTGTGGGGATTTTTAATTTTTTTTTAGAGGCTGAAGTGACGCAGAATGTCCCATATACTCCCTAATAAATTGATCCCCAAATATTCACCTGACACCAAACTGTTATATCGATTGGATTGATAACTGGAACGGAGAAGTTTGAGAACATTGGATAAAGGGCGTAACGAATCGTGTAGCTTCCGGATAATCTCAGATTATCAGAGTGAGAAAGTTTCCTGTGTGATCGGTTCAAGTTACGTGCCCTCAATTGCTTTTCAATACCAAAATATTTTCATCACGAATTTTATTCCTATTCTCTCCGATCTCTACCACTATTGCTAATATAAATTTTATCCTAATCTTTCTACTATGGTTTAGGCTTTTTCAGTGATGCGAAATCGATCGGCTCATCGACAACACCGTCGAGAGTGTGATCCGTGATTAAGATCTATCTAGGTCTTTGGACATTGAGCATTGCGTACTTGAGCGTGACCTAAGGATGTGGTATAAACTTGACTGTGGGCGAGCTTGTATGAAATCAGCTCAAATTGCAACCATAATCTGTAACCGCATATGACAGTTGTAAAAGTCGCGCTGCCAGCATGGTTTTGTTTCTACTTTCTTTACCAATGTGATACACATAAAACCAAACGCTATCTAAGTCGCAGATGGGTCAATATATCCAGCTCATTGACCACATCAATATTAGCAAGCTATAGGAAACAGAGACCAGCAAATCGTTATAACGAAGTAAGACCAGTTTACTGAAATTTTGGTTAATTCTACTATATCGAGAATATACTTAAAGAAACGTGGGTAACATCATTTGATTTTTTGAATTAGTCTTCTGCATCTCTTCTGAATATGATATATCCAAAGTTGGCATAAGTAGGGTAAATGATAAGGATTTACTTTATGGCTCATTCATTAGGACTTAGAAGTATATATGCTACAGATGATAAAATATTTCAACTTGTTCTACATTAGATCTGGATCAATCTTAGCCCTCGATAACCTGGATACCACAACTATCTCAGATACATCGGCTCGTTTTTGGGTCATAAGAACTCGACTGCTGTTTACTCTATAATACTCAGACTGTCTCAATCAAGGCGCCTCTAGTTTAATGTTTAATGAAGTATAAGTGGCGCACATCCGCAAGCACATACAGAATTCCTGTCGAGTTTGTCATTAGTCAGAACCGCATCTCCAAAAGTAATGACCTCGGTCAACCCCTCGATGGGTGATTTTTTTTCCAGACCAACGTGTTACTCGGTGATCAATGTGAATTTTTTCATCAGCTTCTGTCCATTCGAGAACGGACAGCACAAGGTCGTCTGTCGAGATATACGTTTCTTCTGCAAATCTGCAGGGAACGATCGGCATCATTAAAGTTTTACTTATTATTATCTGACTTCGTCGATTAGTTATCCACAGTGGACAGTATAGTGGAATGATACAGAGTGTTACACTTCTAAGGAATATACTCAACGAGAATGTATTATATTTCTTACGTGATGAGATGGACGTCTTTCTAAGGCATCTCATATGAATTGCGGTAAGTATACCTCCAGGCAATTGTAACTATCCTGTTCTGCGACTAAAAAATATCACGAACAACAGAGAAGGAAAAAATGATCCCAAGAGTCTATAACGTATCCAAATATATGGATTTGAAAAATTGAGTATTGAAAATCAATGTCTTCTCGTTGGATAGGTTGAGCTGTAGCTAGGCGATAATTTACGAGAAAAATGAATGACTTTCGTATGACACTGACTGATGGGTACATCGGTGAGCGGAGTGTCATCGGATTTCAATTATGCGTTGTTTCAATCATTTGATGAAATTCTTGGTGTGCGCGTCGATCCGCAAGTTATGGTTGGACAAACCTATGTCTTGTACCCCTCCACTGGCCTATATGCTCCAAGTATATATGGCCAAGAAACTTTCGTCTAGCCATCAGAAGTTGCTTTGGCATAGTACTCCATCATTCTTCGTATTAACCTGTGATAAAATTAAAAAACCCCGAATAACTAAAGGAAAAAAAAAATTAAAAACCCACATATGTATATATTATATACGATATATAACAGCTCGTCAGTTGATTAATGAACCGGACTTACCTCATAGTTAAAGTAAAAAATGGGTTCATTATCTCGCATTTTTTGATGTGCTGTTACTCCTGCAGTCTAAGTCTCAAAAAAGTCTTCAGTCAGTGAAAATTTCTTGATTTGATGATTTCGGGCATCAAGTGTAATACTGAGGATTGTGATAATAATAATAATAATAATAAAAAACAAAAAAACCGAAGTGGAACGGATCTGTTCAATGTTGATCAAATGAAATGAAACTGGAATAGTATTGGCAGATGTACCGCATGATTGCTGAGTAATTATTACGGAGAAATCGTAGCGGTTCGATATCAAAAATAGCAATAATATAGAATAATAACTGAAAACATGAATCGTTTCAACGTAGTTTCGCATATAATTGGGTATTGCGTATTATTTTTCCGGCACAAGAAAGCAATAGCTCCAATTTTTCAGTCCTTTCATCTGGGATATGCGATATTCTCGATTTGTTGTTTGAACATTTTAAACGTGCATGGATTCGAACAGTCCAATACCAGCTATGTCGACGAATGTAAAGCGGATTGCGCGAGACAGAGGGATCCTTTTACGTGCGGAAAATTCAGGGCTGTACAATGGCTCCACAACTTGACCAGCAACAAGGTAAAAATTATATTTAATGGTTGAAGTTCTGTATGGAAAATTCTGTCAAGTCCCCACAGGCATACATTGCATAGTTATTTTCATTGAAATTCAGCTGGAGTCTTAAGATTTCTATATCAAAGATGATTTATAAATTAATCAATGTCCTTTCGCAAGATTACATTTTGATGAAATTCTATGCAGTTATCGTACGGTACCCAAGTGTTCACCCTATTGATCAAAATGCGGAAATATGAATTCAGATTTAATTGCACTAGGATATTCACTACGGGTCCATACGGCTCATACGGCTGCCGTCACTCACAGAAGAAGACGTTCTGCCAGAACTTCCAAAGTTCAGAGGAATTGGCAGATACTCGAAATTTTTAAAATTCGTAAGACTCAGTGCCGAAGACATGTTGACTCGTAGAGCGTTGGTTTACACTGTGGAGCAGAGTGCGAGCACGCGAAGCTTCTCGTCAGGACCTCTGATCCTGGATACGGATGAGCTCGACGAGTTTGTAGAGACCGGAAGGTCCGTAGGTAAGTTCTTCTTATTGATTAGTGATTACTTACGTTATACTAACTTCGATCATAGTTCGAAAATTTTCTTACGATACGGCGTTCCGTAGTAAGGTACGTATTTTTCTGTACAAACTATATAGCGGAGGATCGTATCTTGCACAAAAAGAAGAAAAAGGCGATATCCGTGGTCTTGCCACTTCTCATACTCTTGAAAGTCATCAAACTCAAACTATTACTGATTCCGATTTTAATCGGGGTTCATTTCATCAAGAAGATCATTCTGCTCGGAGCACTGGCGTTGCCATCGATTCTTTCCAATTTGAAGTATTGCAAGATTCCACCGGTAACACATCATCCAACCCCCTATAACACCTGGGCTACGGCTGCGGAAGCTCCAGTTGACTTTTCGATTGGTAGGACCCAGATACCGAAAAAAATACTCTAAATGCGATTCAGAAAATCTAATAGCTTGCTGGCTACAAGAGACCCCCACAAATTTTACTCGCGATCTCAAATATAATCCATCTTTTGATAATAAAACAGTAATTATATGTTATTCGTCACTACAGCATCCGGACACGAGGATGACGGATGGAATCAGAAAATTGATATGATGGGTTACGGAGGAGCCGGTACACACGACACACTGTTAGCTAATTCCCAGCGGAATCCTTATCGAGGATATTACCAAGCTTTAAGACAGCGGCAACTTCACAATTTGATATGAGCTGGCACGAGGCCACAAAACGTTTCTGGGTGTGGAAAAGATCATTGTGAAGTTTTCGTGAGGTTTTTGTAATTTTTTACTACATATCAAATTATCTGGCATCGAAGATTATCGATCGATGGTGAACGTTAGGAAAAGGGAACCTGTTGCAGATACACGTTTGCCTGAGATCGATGAGATCTTGATTAAGGATGTGTATGTAGAAGAATCCATGTGATTAGTATTTAAATAAGTTATTATAACATATAATATTTATATAATATTTATTTAACGATAATTTTAGGATGTAAGTTCGAATTTTAGATCCGATCATATTAATTCGCGAAATTTTCATCAATTTAAACAGGAAAAATTTCCCAAAGTTAATTCTCAAATGAACGTCCGTACGTGAAGTTTTCTAATCAACGTGAAAGTTACTTTATTGTTTGAGTAAATCCAGAACAGTTTTTGTAAGCGGAAATCGGATGATATATGCTGGAAATATGGAAGCAGCTTTATCCAGTGATTGTAAATTACTCGTATTCTATCCGTGTAAACTTGCGTTTATTTTTTTACATGTCTAGTATCTAAGTTTTTTTTTTATTGACTGTAGGTTACGACGAGAATATGGCAAGTGCCATTTATTTCCTAGCCCCTACTGTATTCAACCATTAAACTCGTGTGCAGAAAATACGTGAACTATTTAATGGAGAACATGCGCGGTTGGCTTTTTATCTACTATCCAACCTGCACTTCCGCATATTTGTGCCATTGGCCTGGGTTGATCTAGTTTATATGCCACTGCAACTCTTCGAGATTTTTTTTATTCCTAATCGCATGTAGCTTTCTATGGACAATTATTCCGAACCAAGTTTGAAATTGGAACGGATTAATTCCCGTACAGAAGAACCCTGCGGTCAACCTAGTGGTTGTCTCAATGCCCAAGCTGTGTTAGTGCCAAGAAGGGTCCTACTGTACATGAATTCATGCGTGGTTCTTACGGTCAATATAAGTAGCGGGCTGGTAGCAGGCATTCAAAAGAAGCTGAGAACAAGCTTGCATCGTCTATATAAGTGACTATTCCAGTTTTGAGAAAGGCAGCTCAGCTGCTCGCGTTCTTTTGCAACCTGAACCACCTTCCTGGCTTACCGAGAAATGGAATGGCTAGTGCAGCAGTGCTGAATTAAACGGAGTTGCCAATGCTCGAGTACTTAATTACATTTGAATTCATGTTTTCTCCTGCAGCTTTTACCGGCGGTCATTATGAATTCCGGTTTCTAATATTGTTTATTTTTTTATTTTTATTAACAGACTGAAAGAGCAAGTAACGCACAAACAAGTCAGTCAGTTAATCGTCTCATCTATCAGCTACTCACAGACGTGAATGTGTTTCTTGGTAGGGCGGCGATAGATCAGATTCAGATCAATATCTGTATCAGGACATATGCAGGCCACTAATAAGACTCGATCTTATAACTCGCTGCTTTGAGTTTATTCAATCAATCAGGCATAATTAGACGGACAGCAATAATTTTTCGACTGTCTTCCGAGTCGAACATCGACTGATTGGATTATAATTATTGCATATCAAAGGCAATTACGTTTTTGAAAGAGATTTTTGTTATTATATAGAAAGTTATTCAATCTTGCAATTACATAAGAGTAGATATTGGATGCTAGAAGGTCCTCCTCAAAAACGATAGTTTTTGTATTTCTCGTGATGCGATTGTAAGTGATGTATAAGCTGGAGTTTACTTATCGGTAATCGGTAATGGGCTCATTTTCTGCATGCAAATTGGAGGAAAGGCCTCCAGAGTGATACACTGCTTCCGTGTAACTCCGGCTGCATACGTCAAGGCGCCAACAAACTAGAATTTCGCTTTACCGACATCGTGTTGAGAAACCATCCAGAAACGATCGCTGTCTACTAACAAAGAGATCGGGCGTTATGTAACGCGGCCATAAATGGCAAATGTATGATGCTTAGGAGAAATTAGCTTTAATTATAGGTCTTTCACATAGCCATTATGAGAATATCGATGTTCTTGTGAATGAACATGCAAGTTTTTTCGATACAGGAAAAAGTGGAGTAATATTTTGAAAATTTAAAAATTCTAGGAAGATGTTGAAGTCTCGATTGCAGTAAAATTTTCATTGTTTCAGTAAATTTACGTATTGGTTAAAATATACGTTAATAAAAGAATCATTTGATATTCAAATTTTATTATATTTTTGAGAGAATTATTTTCTTGGAAGGATCATATTCCACGACTCTTTCGTACCAACAATTCTATACTTGCTGTACAAAACCTCAAATTCATGGATTATTTTGTATGTCAAATATATTAGCGTGCAGAAAAATACGACTAGGACGAAATATTCATGTTCCAGTTGTAGTTTTCGACCTCAAAATGAAGAAACTTAAGAATACCAAAGTGAAGTTGAAAAAATTAATCATAGATAATCGACTCGCCTCATCTAGCAGGTTTAATATTATATACCATCTCATTATGCCGCTTGAATGATGTGTAGTTTTCTAATACGCGGTGTATAAATTACCGAAGTGTGACCACGGCTAAAAAAAAAAAGGAAAAAAAACTAAAAATTTATGAGCATAATTTATATTGACAATTGTGATTGAGTCCAAAGACCTGAGAAAGAAACGGTGCCAGGAATAGAATTGAATACACAATTTGTTAGCCGCATGTTCAACATCCAGGTAGACACGCTGTGTTTCCTAAATAGCGGCACCTGGGATTATCTGACTTCAAATTGAATTAAATTATAATATGAAAAGAATCAGGCTAGAAATTTTATAAGCAATAAAATTACATAAGCTGACCTGATCCGGCGTGAAAGGTCCTCCGAAGGAGCTCTCCTGACAGAGAGCAACTATTTCTCACTTGCCCCTGCCACTGAAAGATTATGGGTCAAGGCCATCCGGAGAAGTTCGTCGTTCATTGCTCCCGGGGCCATAGTTGACCCACTAACAGATTTGAACGTTTGCCAGGGCCATGGTGTGGTCACCCATGCTTTTCTATATACCTGCACAGCTCTGAACGAGTCTACGATCCTCCATACATGGACTTGGATCGGCTAAAAACCGTTATCGGTGGGTCTGATACACGCCTCGGTAGAAGAGGTGGGAACCCACGTACGGGGTAATATGCTTTAACGTACTCTCCTATTAGATTAGGCATATTTGATACACGTGAGGCATGGTGACACATATTAGCCTCGGTGCAATTTCGCTTTGGGTTATATCGTGGAGCTATTTTTATACCCTCCACTGCCCGTATAATGAGGATGATTATCTAGTTGCATATAGTATACCAGAATCGCCGGACATTGATGTTATAACTAGCACTCATATGGTTCGTCAACCGTTAACTGGAGGCGGATCACACCGATCGACAAGCAGCATTATCATAACGGACCTGAATGTATTTCATATAAATAACGATCAATAATTAGTCGCGAATCTGACCCTCGGGGGTAGTCAAATCTCCAGATGATACAACGATTTGGGAGGCCTAAACGAGGCGCGTAATACTCGGTCATAACCCGCTTTACAAGTGAGCAGTTATAATTTTCGGAACGACACTTTCACACCGATTTACCCACGTAATGCATGCCGTTCGCATCTATATTTTCCCCTTGTACGATTACGCCGATAAGTAGTCTCTTCGGAATAGTGGAACAATGGACTCTTTTCACGGGGATGAAGAAGCATCTTTTGAGTCCGTAATTTCTCTAATTACTAACATTGAGTGCGTCCCACGGTGTAGAATAGCTTCAATTACCCTGTAATGTGGTCAAATCAGCCACACGGTTAGAATTCTGTCACCAAGACAAGACAGCGTGACGTCATTGTGGGCAACCTTCGATTCACTCTTCTACGTGTATCGGATCGATCGGGTCATTGATCAGTCGATGTTATCCTGCGTGCATTAGAGAAGGGGGCTAAATCGTGATGGTGGGAGAAGGCAATGTCGAAGAACGAGTTTTCTATCACTGTAGGTACTGTAAGTGCAACTCGTTACAAACTAAGAGGGCGGGCAAATAAAGGCTTTTTATCACTTCGTGATTCAGTATATAATTTCGCTGTCTCAAAGCACAGATCATTCTCGCTCTTTCGTAAATCGAGTTTTCGTACATCAATGATCAACGGGCTCTCTAATTTTCCAATTCATCTATTTCGAATCATTGCAGGACACAATAATTTGTCACAAATGTCGGTACGTAAATTTTTTCACAATTGGCTTGTATGTGATAACTTACATGCTCACGAAGTCACCTGGATTACCTGTATTTTTTTTCAGCTTGAATGTATAGCGACGAATAAGACTGAAAGCGGAAATACCTGAAACATTAAGCAGCCTAACAGGAAGTGGTAAGTTATATATTCCTCAATGATGTGATGAGATTCGAAGGAAATCGTCGATCAACGTGTTCGATAGAAAAAGTTTTCACTCCAGGCTTATGAAGTTTCCAAAATATGTATTAGATCTGATTACAAACCCATTTCCAATTATCTCCGCCATGGGATGAGATATTTAAAAGACAAGAGGGACCTTGAGCTAGGGCAACGCCCGCGCCCGACCGATGGGTTACAGACGCCCAGGGTCGTTTTTCGGGGTTTTCCACTTCTAGGAATACTCCTGAGTGGCTTGCTTCAGTATGAAGAGAATGGTGGCAGGATGGAACAAGTGGAGAAAAGACCTATAGATCCAGCACTGACGGTGGCTGGCCGGGTAACCCAGATCGGACGTACGCAGCGTCCAATCCAGTCAATTCCCTGACGCCACTCGCCAGTGCCGCATCGTCCGCCGAGCACAATCGGCCGATTTAACAAGTTTCGAATTTCAACTAGCTAAAAACGTGTAGCACGCTCGATTTTCATTAAATAGAAATTGTTTTCACCCGGTTTACGGTTCGACGAGTCTTGACGATCCGGATGATCTTTCGAAGTGTTTCGTGTCAATGACAGCGTTCAATACAAAAATTATCGGTAAGTATCCCATACCACGCGGATCGCGTAACCATTTTTAAAGAGCAATGTTTGCACTTGCAAGACGTGTGATTGGGGCTTGTTTGAAGATTGATTATCGTTAACTTCAATGCAGTTTCGATTTTTGTACATTCGAATGGTTTGTTCGACGATTAGCGCCTCTTCGCCATATGCGTTCTGCAGACTGAGTGCTACTTTTTAGTCATCTTCCGTCGAAAGTATAAATGCATTTTTATCCTGACCCGGAATAACCGAAACGCTAACATACATATGAGGGTCCACTCATATCGTGGACCACAAGTAACGATACATAATTAACGTTAATTCTGAAGGAGTCGAGTGAGAGGCGGCTTGGATCGGTGGCCCAGAAATTCTGTGCACGGTCTTATCGCCAAATTGCTTAAAGGCTTTTGAATTCTCGCTTTAACCTCTCCATTGAGTGTTTATTTATTCGCACCTTTCTTTATTACCGTTAAGCAGAGTTCTGAAATATCTAAGTGTTTTATTGGTAGATGTATATCAGCTGCGATCGGTATATTAGAAAAAAAATTAATAATTTTTCATACCCACTGGTATCCAATCGTCTCTCACATCGTAAATAAGATCTAAAATACGTGGTAAACGTTGACAATCGTCGAGTAGCTGCATTCGATAGAAATGACTCGTGCAGCAATTGGAAAGCGGATCTATTCAATCGTTGATGCTGAATAACTTCGCGACTTTTGACTGCATTGTATACTACACGTGTAGGCGTGAATAATTTTCTACATCCTCCTCCTGTTACCTCTTTATTCCTAATGATTCCCCACCTCGTCCATAAGAAGCTTACTCGAGTCTTTAATACTCCCTGTCAAACTACTGAGCGCCACTTCTTTCCGGTCTTACGATTTCCGCGCGTTCTAACCACCAAGAGACATCCAGTTCATGATATGGACGTATCGCCTGCTTTGACCAAAACGTGCCACGGAAGTTAACGAGCATCGAGGAAGCACCGCATATATCACGCTATTACACATACTTGTGTACCTGCTGTTTTGTTTTTTGGGGTTTCTGGGTCACGTCGGACCGGTTCGCGAGTCTCTCAATTCGATCAAACCAACTTCTTTTTTTGAGTTTTCTTCAAATTCCAGTCAGAGGTCCTGGGTAGAGAACGGTTCATTACCGATAAAAAAAAGTCCGCTTCGAAAGGTTGGGAATTAAAATAATCAGGTCGTCTTCAAGGATCACCCGGAGGCAGGAGGCTGACAGGTAACTGATAAACTAGTTTACCTATCGTAAAATGAAACCCACTCGTAACAAAAATTCGTATATTTTCAAGGTTGGCGAACAAACGGTTATCGTAGTTATGCTACACGCGATTTCCGCAAGTACCAGCTCGTAGTTACTTCATCAAAGAGGAAATCAGAAGAGATCAAGATCCACGGAGGTATGGCAGTTCGAGGAAGTTTAAGTGTGGTCCTGATCGCGGTGACCCTTGTTGCGAGCGGTCAATGTCTGGCTTCGAACAATGCCAAGGTCACAGGGGAGAGCAGTCTCAAGATTAAAAAGAGCATTGATCACGAGGTCAAACATTCACAGAATTTTATTCAACAGGATGATCATTTTGCTAATCATAAAACACAGGATATCCAGACGCGTGGAGATTCTGTCGAAGAAACGTCCGATTCAAACGTTACCGACTTCCACGCCTTATCGGAGAAGCCATCAAAATTTGACAGAGATATTTCAGAACTGATTCACACCGATCTTAAGTCGATGCATGAGAGTGAGGCTGCTCGGCTGAAATCTGAACTTGAGATGGAAAAGACTAATGCCTCGACGAACACTGGATCACTTGTAGCAGCAACAATTCACACTAATGATGGTCGCAATTGGACGAGACGTACAGACACTTCGATAGATTATGAAGCGGATACATTTAAGAACGAAAGTGGCGATAGAAATAACCACTGCAATGAAACCCTTTCATTGGCTTGCTTGGAGGAAGAGTTGAAAGACTTTGTCGAAAGGATGTCGAAGATTGAGGTCTACAACATCACGGACTTTGCTCAGATTCTCAGAAATTCAAGTTCTTCGAAAAGTGACGTCAGTGCTCGCGACAATTCGGTTATCGACAAGGTGGCGCGTTATGCTAGCCAGCACATCTTGAAAATACGAATGCCATCCGATCTGTCTTTGCCAAGAGGTTCTCGAACCTTCTTTGGCGGTAAGTTGAACACACCGATGACGATCGTGGTTGTTGCAAATTAATTCCAGTATCGAGTGTGAAACAGATCCACTTTGTGTCTGTTGCTGTACACAGTTTTTTCATCATGTATATTATTTTCGACAACCACCTTCGTATCACATATAATTAGGTTTGTGCAGTCGGAAACAGAGGTGGTATCAGGATTGAGGGGAAAACTTGTGAATGTTGGTTTTGGAAGTAACGAGAATGATTCAGACTCACATGTAAGTGGTTCGTAGGTTGGATACAAGGTTTGCACTATATATGGGTAACTAGAATTCACCATCACCATTATCAAAAATTAACACATTTCGTTATTTACTTGCACCAAAAAGTAAAACTCGTCTTTCGAGAAATCACTGACATTTTCCCATCCTAAACTCAGCGTGTATCCAAATTCGGGTATATTTACTCGATGAATATCGATCTACCTCACGCGGCGCATGGCTTCGGACTAACTGCTGCTTTAACCGGCGGGTATTTCTGCTTTCAGCTATTTTTCAGGGAAAGAGTTCCTTTTTAACAGGGTTCGGACTTGGTTTTTTAGCATTCGGATTCAAAAAGCTCATGCTGCCGTTGATCTTCGGGATGCAGATCGTCAAGAGTGTCCTGATCGCGTTGTTCCTGCCCAGCATCCTTGGAGGCATCGGGAAGATCCTCGGAAAAGGCAAGTCGGTCTTTTGTTTCACTAGTTTGCTCCAACGTTCTAGTGATCAATCTATTGAGAAAAGAATCGATCGTACTTTGTCAGTTATATAAAAAAGCAGAAAGACTGCCTTATTAAAACGTAAAATTTGCCAATCTTTATCCAGGTGTATCCAGCTTTTCGCAAGTGTCACAAGGCGCCGCAGCACAACCCGAAGAAAGTTTCGAGTTCAAGGATAACGCGGACATTTACAATGATGATTACATGCACAATCAACCAATCGGGACTTTGCCAGCATCGGAAATGTACGGAAATCAGGGTTTACTCAATACTGGGAATCAGTACGTTGGTACCCCAGGAGCAAATCAGAGAATTTCCTATGCTAACACATTGTCCGAGAATTACTACTCAAGGAACTCAATGCAAGGATCAGCTACCAAACGGCAAGATTACAAGGTAAATTCCATTATGGCACATGGCTGCCATTATAATTAAGAAGGGCACTTTGTCTCACATTAAAATCGATCTCCGATTCCGCAATTATATACATGCTGTAATTTGACCTTGCCTTGGGCTGTAGTAACCGAAATGTGGCTGACTTATACTTTTAACAATTAGTTGGTGGAACAGTTTTACATAGTTTTTAGTTACTAATTATCTGCTACTTTTTTCACGAAATAACGATTTCGAATTCTACTTAGCTAGCCTTCTATTTGTGGTACTGACCCATGAAGTGACGTGCGATAGTAAATTGTAAGTAGCACGACAGTGTGACTGATTGAAATTTTATATGAGAGAGAATAGTGTGTTCAGTGTACGTACATATGTATGTGAATGAATTCACCGTGACATTCATAATCTTTGCCTAAATACCAAGTTAGAATTTTCCCATGAAGGACATCTATAATTGATAATCATTATGGATTTGGGATAAGGGAGATTGGAGATGGGCAGAGCGATTATGCCGTTCTGAATCTAATTAACGATGCTAAAAAAGTTCAAGTTTGAGCGTCCGAGCACGTCGTCCCATTGAAGTGGGACACTTTCCCTAATAAATGTGGGCAGCGGTTCAATTGCTCGTGTGATCCGACATTGTCGTTGGATCAACCGCAAGACGTAAGCCCAACAATTTACCGGTCGAGTCCTAAAAATTTCACAAATATCAGTTTTGTTGACCACGTGTATCCCTGTACCATAAACTACCTCCGCATACACGTTTTGAATTGAATTTGTTTTTCAAGAGTAACAGCTTCGTCGGTGCTGTTTGATTTTTATATTCCTCATACAATGTCCATTCGGTGTACAGATTTTAGTCGGATTTATTCCTAGGCCCACTCAGAGGAATGCCGTATTTCGGAGTTCCTTGGTATTTAGGTTGTATCCCGTCTGTCCGTAAAAAGTTAGACCATATGCATCCCTTCACCAGGATATGAAGAAAAAAAACGACAGATGATTCTGCGTTGGTATCTACGAGGTCAGAACTGGTTCTGACAAAGCCTGTCCAATATCTGATATGTAGGACCCAGTATTTTCTAACACAGTCAATTTCACGGCAGTGATCAAGTCAATTAATGGTCTGAAAATACGGGGTGAGGCCACAAACGAAATTCGTTAACTTCATGGAACCAATATCATGCTCTCTTCATATTTGACTTAACAAAAGACATCCCGCTAACAGTTATTATGGCTGAAGATTCATGAGAATACGTTATGGTCTCCCTTCACTCCGAAGACAATGGATTTAGTGATACTTTTCAGGTCTACTGCTAGAATGCTTTTTGCGCATGTATAGAATGATACAAACTTTCATTTTCCATGACGCTGGAGAATTTCTTTCCAAAGTGAAACGCGTTGCATGTATGTATACACATAGTACCCGTCCATGTAAAAGTCTTTAATTTATCTCCAGATCTTCCACGAAATTCCAACGAGCTCTCTACTGCTTACGAACTACGATCCATTCTACTCACCACTTTTGTCAAGGCTGGATGCTGTCTTCAGTCGATTAGGACATTCGACCGAAGGATGCAGGGAGTATGCGATCTGTGCGATGTACAGAAGCCCGGCGCGATATGCCCCATACTCAAATCTGGTATCAGCTCAGCTGTCCAGGGAGTTGAACGAGCTGCGAAAACCCACATCCGACAATCCGGATGTCCTGAGGTTCTTCAAATACATGAAAGCCGCAAAAGACGGTCAGGATGGTGTTCAGTGCGAAGACGTTTACACGGAATGTGCCAGCAGAGGGACTAGCTCCGGACAAAATCAGGCGATGCTTGCCACGTATCAGGACATCAACAAGCTGGTCCAGGCCAGAAAAATATAACGATTATTGGTAATCCAGAAAAACCTGGACACAGGTGATAGAAAGTAAGAGAAAATGTAGAACAAGGTGTTTTTGTATCAGATGCAGCGTTTTGTGCATCTTTACGACAGAGAGTCGCACACTTATTGGCCGATTGATACCTAGTTTAATAATTCTTACTCAGAGTTTTGAAGAGATGGATTTTCCGCAGAGGAATAAAGCTAATCTGTTTAAAGGTGCATTTGAGAATATAGATTTCAGACATATATTTAACGATACTTTACACCTGTTCGAAATTTTAGATATCAATTAGCGGTGCGTATAACCGCAGCTCATAATCGACCAAAATATCAGCGATATGCTGTTCAATAGTGGTGAACATTGGGCAGTAGCTAAGGCATGTAACCCCCTGCTCAAAATTTTGTATAGAGACGGATATAATTGCAGAAAACGTTATAGAAACGGATAGCTCGCGTATCCGTTTCCATCAATTTCTATCTGTTTCTTTACCGTTCTGTGCACATTCTATCCGTCTATATACGAAATTCTGAACAGGGCCTGCAGCTTCTAATTTGGACTGATATTATTCGGAAGAATAAAATACTCGTCCAAATCGGGAAAACCAGATTAATACTTAACAACGCCCGTGAAATGTTTAATTTCCGCGGTAAATGATTAGGTAAATCATTTATTATATAGTTATAGCGTTATGTATTGAAATTTTTAGTTTAATTTGTCCATATTTATTTAATTTATTTGTAACATAATGTGTAGTGATATTTATTTAATCGATAAATGACTCATTGAATGGTATGAAATGAAAATTCTGTATTAATATTTAATACGTATACCTTATCTTGTGAGCGAATGTGCTATTTTGCAAATTGCGAAATGTAAAGTGTACTACGAATAAATTTTTTTCATACAAAATTTACTTCAATCTCATATCGTATATTTTCCCACCAGACCCAATCCGACTTTACAGATGCTATAGCATTTTCCGAAAATTTCGGGCGTACGACGAACAGATCGTTTTTATTTTTCCTAGTATTTTACAAAGAATGTGTAGTTCTGGTAGTTTAAGAAGAATCAATGATCGTATGGAATTTCGAAGAAATAAATTCAGATCGCAGAATTGAATCTTGAAGAAACGGATCATTTTATCAGACGTGACCTTCTTTTTCGAATCGAAGCATTAGCCAGTCCCGTTTTTTTTTCTTTTCATTCTAACGAAAATTATTTCACACACATACGAGAAATGCCTTATATAAGCAATATTCTTACCGCGGCGCCACATTTTGCAAGTGGGTGCTCCAGGTCCGGTAGAAAGTGGCAGCTAACCATCACTCCGCCACATAGCGCCGTTATGTTAGTTTGCAAGATGTAGTCATCGGTCTCAAATACGTAAAACGAGCTAAATCAGATGGACACCTAATACCAATACCGTATAACCAAGGCATGGCTCATCTGGTGTGAACTATTCTTAAAGATGGTTTCAGGAAGTTAAGAAATACACTTAGAACCGAGAATATCGAGGAAATCGGTTTCTTAGAACAGAGAAGATGGGCAATTAAAATTTTATATTAATAACAATTCACGAGAGAATGTCATGCTTCATTCGATCTTAGGTACTGGAAAAGCACGTGAAAATAAATAAAAATCTAATTGGAGTATTTTCGAAGCGGATGTAGAGGACAGCTTCCTCGAAAGTTAAATGCTCATATAAATGTGGATGACGTACGTTGACTGCGGTTCACCGGCAAGGTCATGAACCTTTCTTCCTATCCTATTAGTACAATTTGAAGCGAGTGTTGTGTCTAGGGATAAGCATGTGAGCGTAAGACTCCCTGACTCATGATACTTTCGAATTGCTTCCTCTGTAGTGATTCAGGGCCTCCTGGCCAACCGAAACTTATAATTAAACTGAACAGCCATGATGATCTGTGTAAGATTACCTGCAAGTTGAAGGCTCCGAACATATCTCGGACGCATCCTCGTTGGGTCATGAACTTTTAGAAATTTATAAATCAGCCGCAAGCGGGGGATGAAAACTACGAAATGGTCAAAGATTGGGCGATTGCGTATCCGCTTGAACTCATGTCAGAGAATCTGAAGAGACTGTAGGTGGTGTTCCGATCCTGCATCCGGTGTGATCACTTTCACTTTCGATTTTGTGCTTTTTATTTCATAACACCCCACGTGGTCACCTACCAGGACCTGGAGTCTCATATATACCCTTTGAGGAAGAAGTGGACGATTGTCACTCTACTCTCGAAGGTGTCTTCGCCTTGTTCGCGTAGGCAGAGGATCTTCCTGCAGAGGGTCGAGTTCGAGTAGCAAATAACAAGTTTAATTCAAGCAGTTTTTTCGAGTGGTCAAGAGTCTAAATTTTCGTATCGCTGTTTCACATTCAATACGTGCTTCGTATCTTGGTAAGTTTATGCTGTATAATTGCAGAAATTGAATAGGCCATTACTACTGTATATCTCACTCGTGCAGAAGCTTTCTGTACCAAATTTTGGAGATTCAATGATAAAAAATGATTAAAAATTGAATTATTCGAGTTTCACATTTACCACGAAGAGACGTACGGCGCGTGCCGTTCGATACGTGAGTAAACGAATTGTTTCTCACTGATAGATGATTATTGTTAAAATATCGTTACGTTAGACATACATCTTCTGCACCCGCGTGTTAAGAAAATTGTAAATATTATTATATCGTTTATCGAGTAGCTTTCGACTCCGATTATCACCTAGGCTGCTTCTTATCTTGCCAGCATATAGAGATATAACCGATCGGTAAGACTATTTCCAAAACCGTAAGACAAAGGATTAAATTATTGCGTACGGCACATGCATGGCGTATCAGGTGCTATGAGCAAACTTTATACAGAAACAAAGCATTAAAATTCTCAAGCTGGTATTGGCCCGTTCGTCTAACGGAACTCTGTAGTCGGAACGGATTCCTCGACAGTCGACATGCCGCTGGTGGACCGTCCTGAACTCTAGTATCCATGTATAAGAATAATTTTGAAACCCTCGTATGTTGAGATGAAAAAATACATTTGTGAAAGTAGCTTCAAGATGTTGTGCATATAGTCGTGTTAGTGTCAGAATCACGTTTGGTAAGTGGTCTGTTGGATTTACCGCCCAAGTTCCCAAGTGTGTTGCTCAGCGAACTAGAATGAAAACCGTCTTGTACACAAGCCTTGGTTAGATATATCAACAATTCTGCATAGTTTTTTCGCAGACATATGCAGTTTAGTCCTATAGGTAGAAAGCATATCGTATGGAATATTTTTAGATATGACATTCGAACAAAATTACATTCCGCTGATGTTATTGAACTTGAAATAAGTCTCAAGAGAAATTGCTTTCGATAATAAGACCGGTCATGAATGTCAGGCTGATAATAAACAAACAAAAAGATATATAATCGATTTCTGTGGCAAATAATTCATAATAGAATAGAAAATCAATTAAAAATATATCTAAAACAGTCTGAGACTGACGTTTGGTGTTATTCTTTCAAGAGGCTGATTTTTCGAATCATACGACTGATAAAACATGTCATTGTCAAGTTTCCCTGTTTTTTGAGTTAATAAAATAAAAATATTGTTTGAACGTCCTTATTCAGGCTTTTGAGAGCTCGAGAACTCCATTCTTATCGGTTATCGGTAACTACTCTCATATTTGAGTAGATAAAGAAGGAAACTTTCGAATTTTTGTATTCAAAGCGAAATGTCATGAATCGTTTTCACTAATAATGGTATAAATTTAATTACAGGTGAGCCAAAGCAGCCCGAGATGATAAAGCCACGATTATTACTGTTGGTAAGCTGCGCATTGGCGGTTTCCTACGGTCAGTCAAGCGGGAGAGTCAGTTTCCAAGATTCTGATAGCCAGCCTCGACAGAATCAAGATGGTAAGTCGAACCGATTTTACCGGCAGTTGCCCGTACGATCTACGTTACCGACAGTTACATGTTTGAGAGGGGCCTGTGGGTACAGATAGCCTTAAGAATACTGTAAAATGATTTCCACTATGAGAAAGCATGAACTGATTAAAAAAAGCTGAGAAATCTCTTCGAATTATATTCACAAATGAGGTAGAAAAGTTTAGGCCAAAGAATTCAAGGGGCTTTTCGGAACTTCAATATTTGAATTGCAATAAAAATGATCCTTGCGTCACAGAGATATCGAGTCGTTCAATTCAAACTTTTCATGTAGGATTCCTAAATTCGGAAGCTCTATTAAAATAGTAATTAATTATTTTGCGATTTTGGTCAAGTAATCTGTACAGGCTCCCCTCGAGTATCCTCTGATCAATATACCTTAGAATAGCGAGGATGCCGTTGAAAATTAGACGGGAATCAGATCCGAAAAATAAAGAAACACGAAAACTTTCATGAATCTTTTGTGACCCGATTTTCAAATTCTCAGGATCGCAGTTCCAGCAGTTTCAGAACGGTGGAAATAGCCCTCCTGTATTTCCACAAGGTCGACCCAATGGAACACGACAGGGAAAGGACCTTTTAGACTGGATAGGTCTTGGCACTGGTCAAAACGTAGACCCCTACATGGCCAGGGTTAACAGTGCTTGTCTCACTGGTGATCTGGCTGAATGTTTCAAGTCCAGGGCGCTGAGTTCTTTGTCGGATTTCTTCGACCAACAAGAATATAACTTAAACCACAACGTCAGAGTCGTTAGGATGTCCAGAGATATTGTACGTGAGGTTGCCCGCGAGCCATATGAGTACTCCAGTATCCCCAGGTATGATAAATCATTTTTTATACTTAAGTCAAGTCTTCAATTTTTGTGAATCACGATATTGAATCAGCCCAAAAAGTTCTGTGCCTTCATCAACCGGCTCTAATTAATTTGCATTAATTTTTTAGAAGCGACGAATCGGAATGGGACCAGTTGGTGAAATTTGCTGCCAGAAAAGCGGAAAAATTCGTCAAGACTGTTGCCTTTGAGGTCGAGATACCCAGCACAGTTGCCGGAGACAACGAGGTCTATGCCCCCAGATTCTTAGACGAGATTGCTGACGAGATCGACACGATTGAGAACAAGAAGGACACTCTTTTCTGTGAGTTTATGTGTGGTTTTAATTGATGCGTAATATCAGGTTGAAGGTATATCTAATTTTATTAAATTACTTTTTATCACACGTGATGAATTCATATTGGAATTTGATTTCAGCTCGAAATCGGCTAAAGAAATTGCTGATCCCAATGCTGATCATCTTAAAGCTATTCAAGTTGAAACTTCTGCTTTTCCTGCCTCTGATTCTTGGCCTGGCTTCGTTCAAAAAGTTCCTTGGATTTATGGCGATTGTAATTCCTGGACTAATAGGGTTCTTCAAGCTCTGCAAACCGCAGCTACAAAACCACCAGCATCCAGTGTACAGTCAAGGTGGTGTAGGCTTTCCATATTACAAAGAGAACTCGAATGGGTATCACAATAATTATCACGAAAATCAACACGAATATCACGGGAATCATGAAGGAGGATCACCGGTATCCTTTGGTCAGGATATTGCCTATCAAGGATACAGAGATTATGGTCAGTAAACCTAACAACGCTGTTTTCACGGACAAATCTTTCGTCTAGAATACCTATGAGAAAGTTATATCCAGTGCCAAGGACTCGAGTTGCAGCGAGTATTTATGTAAACTTTAAAAGTTAACGCGAAACCGTAAGTGTTATTACCTCGAAGTAATTTTGAACCAGTTTGGTTCAAGCTCTTATGAAAACTTACTGGCAAAGTTATTTTTTATTTAACCAAGTCAATTAATTTTCGTAAGGTTTTCTTTTTTGTTTGTCGTTGACAATCATCAATCCCATTTCCAATCAATGCATGATCGTTCAGTTAGTTTATATTGGTATTTCCACGACTGCCAACGTCTATATTATATTATATTATATTATGTTATTATAATCTAAGTTGTCTCTGTGTAGGTATTTATATCTGTATACATATTGTAAATTTTATGTCAATAAATATCTGTACATATTTTTTATAAACGACGAGGAATTATTCTCCCTTACCGTATCGGTAGATTTATGCAAAATGTCTATCATGAGTCATGAGTTCAGAACGGATTTGGCTTATCCCATCTTGCTCCGTATATAAATATATACGTATAGCAAATTAACACAGAAATTACCCGTGACATTAATAGCAGTAATAAAATTAGCGTGTTTGAGAAATGATGTATTGAACCGTTTATTTATTGCCACTAATTAATTTTTCATTCAAGAATGGAGACCCTAGTGCTTCAATATTCCTATAAAATTAGAACTGCGTTGTTATACAAGCCTCGGGTAGAAGTTTAATTAAATTGTCTGAATCGTGAGTGAATTCCCGAGTAATTTTCTGCACAATATCTTGTCGGATTTCCTTTACGATAATTTTTCTCGAGCATAGGAGAAGGATATTTTTGAAAACGAGGAGCAATCTATATTGCATGCATCGTGAGCATATAGAGGAATATAATTCAGTCACACAATGCGATTAATAACCGTTTCTATCGTTGGCCGGTGGTTTCTATTCGGTAAAAAATCTGGAAAGAACCTAACCGGTCTGCGATATTCTGTGCGATTTCTTACCCGTAGTACCGAGAAACGAACCAAACAAACCTGTTGACCAGGTGCCCTCGTTTGCGAAAACCGGAAACGTCACTATGTTGTTTCATTTAATTCCGATTAAAGACATTCCATTACCGCCTGCGCGCTTTCGCAGAGAGAAACTTTGTCCCATCGTAACGAACCAGCGTATTTCGCAATCCATTGACCATCACTATGGGCCATACGATCAACGAATCAATCATTTCGGGGGTAAAGAATTTCACACCAAATCAGCTGTCCGTGGTTCTTTCACAACTCGCCATCCCGTGATATCTAGGGCTTTCTGCACCGTCGCTCACGTTCATGAGAAATTAGGCAAGCCACTATAGCCAGCTAGGTAGCTCCTCTAGCTAAAGATGACCGTTTGAAAACATAGTATAACGGTACTAAACGATACTACAATCATACGTGTAAGCATTTATAGCACATTCAGCACGGGGGGCTTGTGGCGACCTTGTGCACCAATCGAGGGCACAGCGAATTGATCGCTCGCGATGTCATCTGGTCACATGCAGTTTGCTAATTAGTATAGTTTAAGATCCCCAGGACGAAGGAGCAGCAACGTTCGAGCTACAATTCCAGCGGTAAATATGGAGGACGCTTCGTAAGAACAGCTCTACTTAATTTAATGTATATGGTTTTGTTATGTGACTTATTACTATAAGGCATAGTCATCTTACTGGTGGACATGTCATTTGCTTTGAGTTGAGAATTGTTATAATTTTTCATCCAGAGAATAACTGTTAAAATCTGGCAATGAATCATCATCATCGCATTCCCTCGTAGTTTGTGGAGGAATGTGCCTGAATGAATTTTATGAATGGTACGGATTAATTGCCATAAAGCATTGTCCTGTCGTATTTTATATTTACATATTTACTTCCTGATAGCCGCTAAGGCCTCGAGACCCGTTAAAGTATTATAGCCTTGACCGAATGCCCCTTCCCTGGTACATGCAGCGTTTCTCGCCTTTAGCAGGCAAGACAGCATACGAGTAAAGAATCTCATGTGAAGAATACTCGCGACAGTTCACCTTCGCGTGGATGATGAAGAATAATTTTTGTGCATAAATAGCCCAATTGCGAATTGATCGAATATCTTTATGGTGACCGGAAATATCGGTTCTTGAAGTTTCAGGTACCATTCAGAACGATAAAGTCCAATCGACTGTAATCCTTATACAGGATATACTTGAATGAGAGATGAGTCGCGGTTTGCCCTTCAATTTAGGTGAAATATCTAGATTGGGGGACATCAGTTAGTTCTTTCAGTGACCGAGGACCTGTTATGCTAACAAATTCTTAGCCTGAATTTACTTCCGGCAAAACTACTTCGTCGAGCGTTGCTTGATCCACTGGTATATTTTGAATGATATATGAAATGCCTACCTGTTCGAATATTCGGCCAGTAATCATCTTGAAATCACATCAACTGAGCGGATGCAGTTATTTGAGGTAAAACCAGCACTTGAGGAAAAGTACAGTTCTTATCTGGGGGCAAATTCATTCGTCGGTTGATCGATAGATAGCAAGACCAATTATTGGATCTCTAGCTTGCATGTAAATACGATTGCTAACAACGCAAAGCAATTACGGTGAATCATGTGATGTACTCCGAACTTTCGAATGTGACTGATGGTCCTCAGTTTCACCCACTGATTGCAGCCAATTCTCTTATCAATCCTTCTGATAATGAGTTGTTCAGTGTGAACGTTTACACGGTTCGAAATAAATGTGCAACACGCAGCAGGTCCACGTTAGGGCTCGTTGAGTCGAGGGTCAAGCAGTTCTAGCTTTCTCCGTCTGCTTCTAAATCCTAGAAATTGCGGTCTAAAATGGACTGAAAATTATTGAGCACAAAGTGCATTAGTTGAATAGGAATTTATGAGGAATAAATAATTTTGTTAATTTTTCCAGTGTCTGATAAGCATCTAATCTTTGAATTTATAAAATGATTGAGTTGCGATCTTGTGTAAGTAGTTGGTTGACTGTCGCATACAAATAGTATAGAACCGAAGAGTTCGTGGCCAACGGCACTTGTGATTGCCATCGTTGACTTTCGCCGATTCATGAACGGCAGCTGAAAGTATTTTCGGATTCGCTAAGCCTCGGTGAAATGATCTAGCAATGGTTGTAGTCCTACGATATTCTGACCAGCAGCGTTTCTAGTTGAGTAATAATCATTTTTCACTTCCCACGCTATCACGGTGAAGATGAATGAAATTGATATCTTGTGTATCAGAAATGTCGACAAAAAGATTTACCGATGATTTCAGATCAAACATACTCATTTGATGAAGAGTGAAAGATATTCACGGACGGCCTAGACCTGGTAATTGATAAGTAAACAACCGATCGCTATTGCCTTGTCGCAAAACATGTGCTTATTGAACTCCTCGGACTGGCTATGCTTCGTAAACACTTATAACACGTGTAAGTATACTACATGAAGAAGTGCGTTAATTATTCATATTTGCATGTCATTTGCACGGTTACGATCAAGACGAAGTTCTCAGGGATGTGTGTCCGAATGTGAAATCACAACCAGTGAAAATATGATATCCAAGTGGGATCGTTCTTGGCCGTTTCATGTGGCTTGTAGTACCGTTGTAAATTCACAAAGTTTTTGTATTCGGGGATGCAGTCTCACGTATAATCGATTTGTCGATCCGAAGATTACTTTGGAATTCCAAACAAGTTTGGAACCTGCTTAAGGTGGAAATAACGGCCATAGCAAATGGCTTCTGTTGCTTGGTGGATGCTCTAACGTTGGACGAACAAAATTGTGGAAGGTGTGCCCGATGAGAGAAGGTATAGTATACCTAACAAGTAATAGGTGCGTTCTGCGTCAGTGGGCCATCAAGTACGACATACTGGAGGTCAAGACTAGCATGATGAACTCATTGACGACAAGATTTCGGTTCTAGTGCTGAAATCATGCCATCTTCGGAAAGCTTTCACAACTGCTTCGATTAATTTACTATATTCTAAGACACATCTCAATCGCTATTCTCCGATGATTATATGTAAGTACAAAAGTGGCATTGAAGTCAGCAGTACGTATTATGAATGAAATTGTCATAATTTAGACCCACGTGTCTTGGATGGCAGCGTTCGGATAAGATTACTATAGAATGAGTTTTTGGAGAACGATTATTTTCCTTCTTCTTTCTGCATTTCCTTTAGTTGAGCATACTCTGGATAATAATCACGACACTATGTCTTCAGAAATCATATCAGCACCCCGCGAACCAAGTATTTCTCTTCATTTCACAGTTTGTTTTACATAGTTTGACCATATCTGTCATCCCTATTCATGAATAAGAATATTGGAGGCTTCCTGCAGTTCCAAATTTTGCTATCATTTCTCGAATATTTAGAAAGATATAAACGAATACTTGCGATTCGTAGTATGTTTGAAGCCCGACAATCTTGCACAACTTACTCTTTCATGCGATATTGTGAACTCGGTTAGGAACTAAGTCCGTCTGGAAGCGAAGTGCTCGTCGCGAGTGACTTTTCCAGCTATGGTGTAAAAAGATTTAGTTGAATCTATGCAACGTACATACAAGAATTCTGATATTCACGCTAATACCTATCGCTTATCAATAACTGTATATCTCCTATCCTACTTTCGTATTTTAAATTAGACCGTTGATTAGTCAGCACTTAAGCGTCAATCCGGATACCGAGAACCTGCATTCACCATTATCAACGTTAGCAGATAATTTGTCAGGAGCCAGGGGCGGTGTAATAAAGATTTGCCTCCTAGCACGCGATCTGCATGAACGGGAAACCGAGAAAACCAAGAAATAATCAAACCAGCAGAATGCGATTGATATCGTAATGAAATTAATTAGAAAATTGACAATCTCGAAATACAGTCCGGGCTTCCCGAGTTTTTGAGACGAGGCCCGCGACCTTCGTCAGTAAACATGATCGACCGAAAATCCATGCATGCCTATGCCCAAGAAGACGAACACCAACCGAGGGAATTTTGTCCCGAGGCACACAGGAACGAAGAATAGTGTAGCTGTGTTGTGTTGATGGGTCTGCGTGCTCCACATCTGTGACACGGTTCTCCTGGTGGGTTGGGCTCGCGTCAGGGCCCATAATGTCTGCACGTCTGGTCCTATGTATATCATAACAGCACGGGAACCAGTTTCTGCATGAGAACCGCCTTGGTTTCCTTCCCTTACCATAAGATGAGCCCGACCCCATCTTCTCCTGTTCTGGGATCCAGCACCAAGCTGGAGGAGGGAACCTTCTTGTGTAGTGGCATCCTATCATACATGATCCACCTATATAAGGTCGCCTCGCCAATACGCGGCTCAGAGCTCTTAAGCATACCAGGCACTTCAGCTCGCAGGGGCTGATTTCAATAAAGTAGTGATATCACAGGGAGCATCTTCGTCTATCAAGGGGGGTCCAGTGTGTTGAAAAAGGTTTCGTGGATCCATAGAGGTTAGTACTATATTAAGTGACATTGTTATTTCCGGTCAGTATTTGAGCGCCTTTTAATTGTGCGAAAGTGCAGCTAACATAGGATTCAAATTTTGACGGACATCCGCAAGTGGCAATTGGAAATACAACAGACATAGCGTGAAATAATTCGCAATTGTTAAACTCCCAAGTGGTCGCGAGGAATCACGATTTTTACTGAAGAAGCCACTGTAACATTCGATTCAAACAGATGACAAATCATATCAAACGTCCCTAGTCTTCCTGGTGAAGAATGAGTCTGAATATTCACGCTTCCTCTTGCTTGATTCGGTTCGAATAGATCGAAGCACTACGAGTCAATATCCAGAAGTCAGGGGTTCGATATTTGAAATGTGCTTTATGACACAATGAGGAGACGAATACATAATTTAATGGGCTCGCTCTCATTTATTATTTAATTTCATATTCGAACAAATCATATTCAGAATTTATTGTAAACTGGTTGAATATTATAAATATTAAAGAAGTTTAATTACCTAAGTATGCCACGTTTACGAGTGTTGAATTATTTCACGGTGCTAAAAACGACGATAAAATTCACACGTGATGAATTCACGATAAAATTTTTGTTAAGTAGCGGAAAAATGAAGGCAGCTTTGATGCTTCTGGCTATGGTGGCCATGACATTGGCGAACCCAGTGGAAAAGGTGGACAAGGTTGAGATTCACGAGCAACAGTCGGTGACTCTGACCGACCGCGCTAAATACGAAGAGGAACTTCTACGGAAGCTGAATGCCAAGTGTTCCCAGAATGATATCAGCAGCTGCGTTATGCTGAAGCTGGTTACCTATATGAACAAGTTATTGAAAAAGGCCTCCATCGAGTTGACCGACGATATTGAAATCAGAAAGACGAGTCTGCTCACAGAAGAGACATCTTTCAGTGCTGCTAGAAGTAATGACGAGGACTCTGAAGTCTTGGACTTGATCACAAACAAAATTTATTTCTTTGTCAAGTCCAGAAGCATCAAATGGCGAGTTCTCCCCGAAGATGACGTTGTCGTCTCAGCTTCCGAAGATGACACTGGTTCATTGAACCTTGGCTTGTCCATTGAGCACGCTGACAATGCCGTTCAGGATGGTAAGTCACACATGCATCAAACTGTTTAAAAACCCACTAAACGCTCTCTTTGTATTTTTTCATTATTCTTCAGAAAAGTTTCACGAGGTGATTCTAGCGCCTGAACGGATCTTACCGTTAGGTGTGCCGTCTTCGTAACACACACGAGTGAATTAAATTGAGTTACTGAGATGCGTGAGATAACTGTGTCGTACCAAATAAATCTTTTCTATTTAAGTCGTTCCGGCATTTGAACAAGCCTTTAACAGAATATATAATCTCAGTCAGTTTCGCTTTATTCGTCTTCAATGGACTTTGCGGACGAGGATAAAAGTGGAATAGTAGGCAGCCTGATATGGCTATGCAAAGTAACACCTCTGTTCTTCAACCGGCTATATTAACTCCTTTTTTGGTCGACAGGTCGTGGGAAGAAGAACAACTTGGGACCTTTGCTCGCTGCTGCAGCTATCAAGATTGGTTTGATTGGTGGTCTGGCCTTCAAAGGTCTCGTCTTGTTAGTCGGCAAGGCTTTGCTTCTTTCAAAGATCGCCTTGCTCTTGGCAGGTATAATCGGCTTGAAGAAGTTGTTCTCCCAGCAAAAGCACGTCACATATGAAGTCGTCGCACATCCGCACCACAGTTCCAGCCACAGCTACAGTTCCGATCACAGTGGTCATGGAGACAGCTACTCCAGCGGCTGGGGCAGGAACCTGGATGTCTCTCCAGTAGCCGTCTCTTCGCAGGGCGTTAGTGACGCTCAAGACTTGGCGTACAGCGCTCACAAGAACTAAACAAACCATCTTCACAATTATCGCACTAATAAAGTTCAGTGATGTCTGGCGGCAAACTTCGAGAGCTTACGATAAAAGCATTCAAAGCCTTAAGGCTGAGTGAATCCTGATGTACAGATGAAAGGTGCTCGAAATTTTAGAGAAACGCCAAGCGCTGCACCCATGGAGTTCTTCGCTAATGCATAATTATGATATCTTCATGTCTATTGGAATGACTTTGACATCAGCTGTGGATTCGAAGTCATCGATATCCTCACATTTTTATCTTCCGTTAACGTTAACGTAATATGCCTGGTCCCATTCGGCGTTCCACTTGGATTTATCGCAGGTCGACTGATACATCGATGAAACCGATTCTGTATTCTGGTGTTGAAATTACCTTAATTCTCAAATATTTTCTGTTAAATACTTTGAAATTCTTATCCGTGTTATTGCAGCCAATATTTCTGTACAATTTTCAATCGCGCTTCCTTAGGGAAAACTCTCGAGTCTAGGTCAGATCGTGACATTTCCATAGAAATCTCAACTTTCTCATCGATGGTATAAATCTCAGGTACCACGATTTCAAGGTGAAACCAGTTCACGGAAATGCAACATTATATTTTATTTATTACTCACTAACACCTAGCACGCAAAGACTGTGTGTACGACTAAAAATACGCCAATTTGAGAAACTCATGGACGATGACGGACAGATATAGTGTATCTCGTATCTCAAGATTAACGTCTAATTGACGACGAGCAAAGTATATAGTAAACATTTATTAATGACCGGACGAAATTTGGGAGTATTGGTCGACCGACCAAGGACTCAAACGACGCGTTTCTATCAAATATGACAGATGGCGACTTCCGCCAGTGAATCTGTTGCCTTTCAGCAGCGGAATCCGGTGACTACTGTGATAACTTTAATCAAAATTGATGCTGCGACGTCGACTGACATGCAAAAAGTTCGACAGTTTCAACCGGAAATATATCAGAGGTTTGAATTGACCCAGATTAAACTTACGGACTCGTAATCGAACACACACGACGTACATAAAATTGATTTAGGATCTACACGAAAGCATTAGAATAATTAAATCGAAAAAATCCTAAAATTCAAACCACATCAACTACGAAACCTGTTCACGTTATTATTATTAATAATTTATTATCATCTTATTATCAATGTCACATTAAATTGTTGTTCTATAAATAAATATTTATTGTTTTTTTAAATGTCTTGAGTTTGAATTAGCCTACAGTGAATGCAAATTAATGGAGATGGATGAATTGCTGGAATTGTTACTTATAGTCGTAGCGAAGTGGATAAGGATCGAATTTTTATCAGAATTATAGAACCACTTAATCAGTTGTATGTATATGGTCATGCGTTTCTTCCCGTGACAACCTTTCTGTATGTAAGGACGGGTGGTTCGTGATGAGGACTACCAATTACGAGACTCAATGGCTTTCGTTTTCCATTGTTTTTCCAGCCTAAAAAATAAAGGGATTTTGTAGTGTGAGAAAACACTAAAAGAAATCCACGATTTAGGCAATTTTTTCAAATTAGTCTCTACTTCTCCTTTTCTGGTGGTTTTCGAGCTTGAGCTCTTGCAGGTTATCGCCGAACAGTCCGTGAAAATTTTGACCTTTCAATACCTCGGGGTTGGATTCTTGACCTTGATATTCATACTTTGCCGCTTCGTTGTTATTCTCCAACATCTCGTTCTGGTCTTTGAGCATCTCGTAAACGCCGGTTAATTTCTGTTCCGGGATTTCTGGATGGCCTTTAAAATATTCTGGCTCGTTATGATGCTCGCTGAGATGATGGTATTCCGGAGCAAGGGAATATCGATCGTGCACAGCTTCGTATGTCGTCTTTTGATGTCCGCCAAACAGCTTTTTCAGGCCCAATACCATCGCAATCAGAATTGCGGTCTTCGATGCAACAAATGCTTTGAGTGTTAAAAGTGCAATCAGGGAAACCGCTCCGACAATAAAGGTGGTTGCTTTCAGTCCAATTAGCAACGGGATCAGCATGTCGCCTTCCTTTTTATCTAAAAATAAGGAAATATATCCATCAGTTGGAAGTGATCCAATCAATAAATATCGACTAGATGCCGTGGGGTAAAAATCGTGCGATTGATGCTGATACACTTACCTTTATGTTTTCTTGGATCAAGCTTCAAATCTACATTGAATTCACCAGCATCCTGAAACAACTTTACGTCCACAAGTCCAAGGTCCAGGTTTAGTGATTTGGTGTTTGATATGTCTTGAAGTTTGTCCAGTAGCCTCGCCTGTCCGTGTGTCGTTCGGCCTGTTGTGTTACCGATCGTTTCAATACTTAAAAAATCATTGATCCGTAATACTCTAGATCTTTCGATTTTATCAAGTAATTTTATAGCCAATTTTTCTAGATTGTTTAAGTTGAAGATATCGCTGCGAGTGGTTTGAATGGGAGAACAATTGGTGACTGCACCAGCCGCGATCAGTGATACTGCGAAATAGACAAAGTACTGCCGGATGAACATGACTAATGAATTTTGATTTTATTCAAAAACTGGACCCTCTTCTAAAACTTGATTTTCAATTCCTATGAGACATTTTATTCTCTATGGTTCCGAGCGCTAACTGAGTCGCAGGTTGTGGTACAGATCAGTTTATATATGAAGTTTCATGCTTAACCAGCCATCCGTAATGTCTAAGTGCACTTGTAACACGCCATCTCGTTAGCCGAGGGCTGTATTGTAAATATTTCTGCATAAGTATACCATTAGAAACTTATTATAAATGCAAGTTGAGATCGTAATTGCGAAAAATAGATCGCGGTCAGTAAAATAGTTCCTATGCAAAAAAAAAGAAAATAACTGCAGCTGTTTTCCACTCTGTGAACGTTTTCCTAAACCGGATCCAACTATTTGCATTTTGAATTTTCCTCTGCTATCAAAAATCTAACGAAAGAGATTCATCTGACTTCGTTGAACGTTTGAACGCTCCAGATTCGTTGATCTTGCAGTAACGTCGTGATCCAACGACTTGATTTGTGTGATAGTTATGGTTTCAGGTTGGCCAGAGAAGATCAGGCCAATTAACTGATCAAAGTAATTGGAACACTGTTCTTACTAGACACGTTCTGCTCTAGAACATTGCCGAAATATGTTCCAACAGTGTTCGAGAACAGAACCTGTGTTTAAGTCTATTTGTCACAGTAAGTTGACGTCGACTAACCATAGCGTTGTTATTAGATATGGATATCCGGCATATATAAAAATCACTGCCGTCCAAAGTTCTTAGTTGCATCTGGTACGCGTTGGTGGTAAAAACACAATGTAACAATTTTCTCAACACCATAATGTTCCGGCTGATAATAATTTGTCTGTTGATTATCGTATGCGCAAAAGATGTTGCGTCTAAGAAATTGCGCGCGGAAAATTCTGCGTCAGAATCAGACGAAGATACTTCAGGTAAACGTAAGTTTAACGATAGTTTTGTTTATGATACTCACATCGCTTTTCCAAATGCCAAATTGTGTTTGCTATACATTTGAAACCGCTATGTGTTGCAGGGACGTTAATGATCAGCCAGTTGACTCTGCTGCCTATCTTGGCAGGTGTAGGAGTCAAGTTTCTGGTCCTGCTACCGATAGTTTTATCGAAAATTGCACTTCTAGGAATACTGAGCTTCGTATCTTCGAATCTCAGTCTTTTGGTCTCAGCTGTCATGGGAGTCAGAAGTTACTTCTTTGAAAACGGACCAACCGAGGAAGAATATGATTATGACGGCCACTATAAGAGTCATAAAGGCCCACACGATGATCATGGCCATGACGAGGATAATTACGATCATTATGACAAGTACCTGCATCGTTACAAAGGTTACGAACATTCGCACCCTGAATATAATTCCTATCACTCAAAATACAGATATCACGATGATCGTAAGCATTCGAAACCGCGATTTAGACCATTTAAATTACTCGAGCGGATCAAAAACGCGATAAAAGATCATTTCCACAAGTCAGGTGGCCACGGGGATAAATATCGCGAATACGACAATGACTACAAGCATTATTCGCACGATTTGAGTGACGATCATAATGGATACAGTCATTATATGCGCGAGTCAAAGTATAGAAATTCTGATTACGAGATGCCAAATTACCAATCAGGTCTGGAAGGGAAATATTACGAAGGGTACAAAGTGCCGCAAGATTGGTCGAATAAATATGAAGTCACGAGTAATCATGTTCACGAGGGTGAGAAGCATCAAGATCATTCTATGAGCGTTTCGAGTGGACCACTCGATGTTCAGTTCAAAATTCCGCTGAAGGATAATAATCGAGATTTAATACACGCCCATTCAAATTTGACTCAGCTACAGACTACAGGGTACAAGATCAGTGAGAATGACCCGAAGTTCAAAGAGCCTTTCATCGTGCTAGGTCTTCGCGCACAAACTCATGACTCCGATTCACCAGGCGCTTTCCATACCACAGACTACAAGATTACCGATTTTCAGACTATACCGCAAGCGGATACAAGCAAGTGAAAACGCACGACCTAGACCATTACTGTGACCCATTCATATATAGCCTCATGTGCCATTGGTTTCGATACCTTTCTACATCAATAATTTTCAGAATGCCTTGTTTCGCAGACTAGTGACAGTTGATTATCTTTCATATCATGTGTTGATGAAATAAATTTCATTATTCGTTTCGTGTTTATAGCCTTATAATTGTTTTTATTATCCAACACCCATTTTCAAAGTTAAGTCCAGTTGCCAAGGATTGTGGTAACGTCTTGTGCAAAAATTATGGATACTATTGGCTAAATGGTATTCACGAGTACTTCCTATTTCGAGGAGCAAATGTGATCATATGGGCTGGTCTTCCTTATGTTAAAGGAAATTTTTAATGTGTCCGAATTGTTATTTCAATTACCGACAAGGCTGTATTAATAGTTCGACTAGTTTTATAAGGATAGTTAGTGATCCTTGATGTTCAACGAACTGCCAGTGTACAAATTTTAGAAATCTGACTGTTTTTCATTGACCAGAAAACAAGTCGATGCGAATGCATACCATCAGTTAGAAATGTGATACACGATCAATTTTAGTAATTTGAATGTGCCTGCGACGTTTCATTCATGACTGAAATACGAAAGGCAAAAGAAAAAGAATATTCTATAATTCCGGCAACGCCAAGTCAGGCTGTTATCCATATTTTATTAAGTTCATGAGATTCTGTTCATACATCGTTTAGACAAAATGTTTTTTCTTAACCATCATTAATTAATCTTATACAAGTTAATTGGTTCCGGATGTCAGGATGAATTGGAAAGACGGATCTTCCGTGATGTTTCGGCTTATGAAGAGAGATTCTAGGCGAAATCGGCCAAGAATTGACCTCGTATTTTTTAAAACGATTGGAACTTTTTTTACGTGAAAAAGACGTGAAAAAAGTTGATACGTATTTTTTTCTGTTCGTCCGAATTTTTTTTTTTTCTACAAAGTTATAAATTTCCGTGTGGAAATTGCCCGTTTGAACCCGAGACGTCAAAAACCTAAAAAAGGCCAACGGTGCGCAAGCCCAAATTCAATTCCGAACACATACGGTCGAAAACATGTTCGTTTCGTGCGAAAATAGAGTCTTACAGATTATTTTTACGTAATTCGCCGAGGATGTCGAATTCAAAAACGTTCGAATAGTGTAAAGACCATCTGTAGGCTCTATTTTCTCATTAAACGAACATTTTTTTGGACGTATGTGTTCGGAATTGAATTTGAATTTGCGTAGCGTTGACCTTTTTTGTGTTTTTGATGCCTGGGCTCAGATAATAATCTAAATGTGACACATTTCGACAAAAAGGAGGTGGGTGACTAGGGATGGGTCTTGAAGAGAGTGTTTCTTTTGTAAAGCCGATTCCCTCACATTTTGCGGAAATAAATTACGCGCTATATGATAGGGAACCAATGTGGCCCTGGCCTAGGCATAAAGAAGCTTGCCAAATGTGGGCCTTATAAGGCTGCCACGTACGGACCTTATCATGCCGAGAGTGACAGAACACCATGAGGGCCTGATAGGATTTCCGCAACCGGACCTTACGCAGAATTACGGCAGCCTGTTCAAGGCCTGGTACGCGCCGGATTTAGATTTCCACACGGGATATTGAATGTTGTTGCCAAATTAGCGCTTTGGTAACTTCAAGACTTACCATCTCCGCTCTTATCGATCATAGAGAGATGAACCAGCGCTCTTTGGAAAGCTGAAAGAATACTCTATAAGAAGAAATTTCGCAAATTGTGAAAAATAAAGAATTTCTGTTCGTTGTAACCAATTATAAATTATTTGAAAATTTGTTGGCGGAAATCAGCCGTTTTTTTCAATTGAAAAAAAAATATGAATTCTACTGGAATTGCTCACACGTGATTGGTCAATCAAATCCCATAATACTTACAGAAATTCAACGAAATTTATACACGGTCTGACACTTGAAGCGGGTGAGTGTTAATTTAGGAACAGCTGTCTAGCTGGCAGGTGTATCCAGGCTTAAAACAACGATGGTCTTGTGGTCAAAGCCATGTTTGCGTAACGTGGACCCTGACATTGCTGTCCCAGCGAAATTCGAACTTCCTGTTCCACTCCCTAAGATCGCATAAATTGATACGTTTTGATTTCCCCCTTACTCCGTTATTTATTTGTTTTTGAAAATAATAGTTTGACGAATTATACGGTATATGGATTCAAGAGAGCCTGATAAACCACGTTAACGGTGTTTCACGTAATAGTCAAGTCGATCAGGTATAACTCAACCCAACCCAACTTTATTCAGCTCTACATAATTTCGAGTCAGTTTTATTTTTTATCAGATATATCAACTTGTCGAGGTCCCTGAACGTCCCGTGCTTTCATGCTCACTTATGATTCGAATTCATGTGTAAATCCAATTAAATTTTTACGAGTTTTACTATGAAATTTCGCTGAACTTCGTTGGTACTTTTCTTTTTGTACCTTATTCAAGGGTAGTAAATGTTCGGCCTATCTGAGAAGAATCCTTTGCGTGGGTGAAATCATTAGTGACATGATCAAAGAAGTCATCTTGTGCTTCAATTATCGGATATCGAAACCGATCGGACCAGTCAAAAAGTTCGAATGCCTGTCAATTCTTTCAACTTGTCAAAAAAGAAAGAAAAAAAAAATATGTAGGTAAGCTAGAATCGCATAAAAGTTGTCCGACAGTACGATTATAGATATTCAAAGCTAGTATTTGTTGGAACGCGTAGGTCTAAGCATGGGCGATGCTCGAAGTAAAATGAGTAAGTAAGTTCTGGTTCGACCTATTTATACTTATTTATATATACTATTTAGTAGTAGAATGTATTTTCTTTTTTATATTAATGCCGATGAAACCACAGACTCTCTAAATATAGTTATAGTGGTTCTTGTTGAGTGGTCAAAAAATTAAGAGCAAGTTATTGGAACCGCTCTAGTTAACGGGAACAATTCTGACTTCAAGTCGTAATGAATCGTTCTAAAACGCACCGATTGGAATAGTACCTAGTTGAAAATTCCAAAAGAGAAGAGAGGAGGAAGAAAAAAAAAGAAAAAACGTGATAAAAACAAGAAAAGCCAGCCGTGAAGTGTACCAGATCTCTTTGTTGAGGCGGCTCCAAAGTTTGCAAAAAAAAAAAAATAAGTAAAAGAAAATAAAATAAAAGAAAAACAGAACTCGTTCTAGTGACACGGATTATAAAGTCCGGTGAAAAATGGGTTCCGATCGAGTGAACGGCGATTTGCTCTTCAATGAACCGAAAAAGTCTTCAGCTTTCACTTGAGAACAAGTACTAATATGGATATCGGGAAGGGTTTCATAAACGATTTTCGGTCTGAACCACTGTCACTGCACCGGACGTCATAAGCTGGCGGTAAATGCTGTACGACGTTAATTTTTTTCAAGTGTCGGTAGTCGATTTCGATTCCAGAATATCTCGAGGGGAAAGGGTGACTGGACAAGCATGCAACTCGGCGAGTAAGTGAGGCCCCTCAAAGTAGCGCAGAAGAGAAAGGTCTCTGTGAAGATGATCTACATTCGGGTCTTCTATCCCCATCTATGCTCTTCTCTCTCCATCCTCTTCGTTCGTTCTTGCAATTTTCTTGACTCGAAATTTAATAAACGTTTAATTTTTTTTTTTTTTCACATATTGCCCACTTATGAGCCAACTAATTAGTATAACTACCTACTGAAGAGTGAGAGGACGTGGAAGAGGTAGAATATTCACGCTTAGCCAAAGCCAACAATTTTCCGTGGGCTAGGAATAAGCAAACAGGTCTAGCCGATAGCCAAGTGGAGAATTTTCTCCGACAATGCGGAGTTGGTATGGGAAATTCAAGTACGAGCTTCAGAGTCGAACGGTTTCAGTAGTTTACGTGATTATGCTATTGAAGACTTTCCGTAGCTCGTATATTTAGAATTAGACTTACTATTCAGCATCGGTAATTGTAAAATTAAAACGGATTCAGGAAAATAAGGATGAAGAGAATGTCATGTTGTGGTAGTCATTGAACGAGTGGTACATTCACCGTGGCTATGCTCCACTAAAACAGATTGTCTCCTAAAGTCCGATGAATTGAAAAGGTATAATGTAGCCGAGTGACCGCTGGACGGTATAGAATAGGTTGACTGGGTAGCATAGCGAAGCATTGGCCTTCTCTCGACAATGGCAAACTGTAACGCTCTGAAACCTTCAAAATAAGAATCGAACGAATCTCAGGTGAAAAACGCCAGGTACTCAGTACATAAGATATTAGATTGTCTCTTTTTTGTGGTGCAATCCCCGCAGATCATGTATATAAACAGAATCTGGCTGATTTTCTCATCATTCGCGCCTCTACAGTAGGTTCTAAATCATCGAAGACATCGATACTTCGTGAAGTGAGTGATCCCAGGGTCCCGTACGTAAGAAACGGGAAACCCCGAGAAAATTTCAAGTGGAGGGCTCTTTCGAGGAGCACCTGTGTGGATAGTGGTTTGTGTGTTGGCACAGAAATGGCAAGTTTTCGAGAATTATTCCTCTCGCTGTTCACCCTGGCTTTGATGGGGTGTACACAGGGTGAGGAACTATGGTCGGAACGTTCGGGTGGAGTTTTAGGAGGTTTCACCAATTTGTGCGCCTCCGAGGATCCCAAGAACGTATCGGTATCCTGCCACGGGGTTCGGATCGTGCGGAGGGTAGTACAACAGTTCCTGGACAAATCTGCGGCGATTCCAACCCTCGATATATCCGAGGGTCTTCGGCTGGTCGAATCATCAGCCCCAGGAGCACCTCGAAGGGCAAGAAACATGAAGAACTTTGGAGTCGTCAGTCAAGTCGTAAACTTTTTGGAGGGACGTGAGCTGAGGGTTAAACTGCCGAGTCTTCTTCCAGACAACTTCGAATCTGCGCTGAAGGAGACGCTGCCCTCCGTTAACGAGGGTAATAATCCTCGCAAGATCTGATACATTTTGAAAACTTTTCAAGGTGTTTGAAAAAGTTCGAAAGTAAGTGAGCAGGGAATTTTTAAATTTACGAATTTGATTACAGGTCGTGGTAAAGGAGGAGGTGGACTTGGCGGAGGAGGCTCGAAGGGAGGTGGAGGAGGCGTTATGATGATGGCACTTATGATGGGTAAAAACATTCTTCATATTGCGTACCCAGATTGATAGGAAAATGTAATTCAAGTATAAACGTTCTCGAATCATGGATACAACTAGTAGCTTGTGACAATACTTCATGAGACTAGTGAGCAAGTATCCTCATCAATGCGACAATGAGAATGATAAGCCGAATCTTTTTGTTATTCCATATCACTCACTTTACAGCCTTCGAAAGAAAAATGGGTAGTTTCGATTAAATAGGTTTTCATCTAGTTTCATATTCCCGAAATATTTCAATCTTGATGTCATCTCGAAGGTACCATGCGATTTCTCTGTAGTCTGACAATCATGGTTTTCATTGCTGGATAGATTGCAACTCCCGGAATACCGAGATTCTTAAAAACACGTGTTTCTGTTCTCAAAGTTATCCAATGAACGAACCTGTTATTCAATCAGCTATAGCCTCTGCCTAAACGTTGGCTGGCACAGAACGGAAGAATTTCTGCCAAAGACGGAATCGTATTAGAAAAAACACAGAATTTATCATTATTTTAAACTTCATTTTTGATTCCTTTCACTTCTCGTGAGTCACTAATATCAGTACTGAGAACCTTTCTTCCAATTTCTCGATATACCCCCATTCTTCTCAATTTTTATCTTATCAAAACAATGGTTTCAGAAATATAACTAAATATAAAAGAATGTTCGCATAACGTAAAAAGTTATCTAAACCCGAAATTACCCTTTTTGTTAAATAGCTGAGCTGGGTAGGAGTTAGTTACGTTTATCTAATCAAATCTAAAATCTAGCTTGGCATTACCATAGCAGTTCTTTTCTTCAGGGTAAGGCGACGTTGGGTCTTTTTGTTAACAGGAAAGATGATGGGTGCTCTCGGCCTCGGAGCTCTGGGTCTTTTGGCTATGAAGGCATTGATGGTGTCTGGCCTTGCTCTAATGTTGTCCCTGATCGTGGCAGCCAAGAAACTTTCCGGAGGTCATGACGACGGTGGTGGTCATCACGTGATTTATGCTCAGGAAAGTCACGGACATGGTCACAGGCGTTCCCTGGATGATACAAATTTCACTGATCTACCCTACAGAGGATACGCCCTTGATTACGCGGTTCAAAACTCGTAGAAATTTCATACATATACCCCCACGATTACCCACAACGAATACCTACCGATAACCGGATACAGAATAACTTACGTTTCCTTTCCACGTACGAACGGACTTACTTTTAACAAAGTGACAATTGCCACGACGCACAAAGACGGATCTGGGATTAACGCAAATAACAAAAGACACACGACGACTTGGTAGGAAGAAGAAAGAACACATTCTGTGAAAGTTTACTATCCATATACAATAATCTATTCAATATATGTGTAATACACGGATGCATATATAAGATCTGTGACAAAGGCCTAAAACGACTGACAATAGACAGACCGATGGATGACCGCAATGAGTGTAATAACTGCGACTATACAGACAGCACCAGTTATGACATGTGACAGTAGAAAGTGACTTTTGAAATTTACTATCGCGATGAGCCGGTCCGGATTTTAATCCCTAATTTCTTTTGGACAATTGACAAGTCTATACCGTCGTTTATATCTATCAATGAATAATTATTAACTATAAATCTGACCTCAAATAATGATACGCACGTGACCAAAGACGCCCACGACATGCTCAAAACTGTGTTAACCGTACTTGAACTTACTATATATACCCAAAGTAGTATTAATAGTTATAAATCTATGTTATTTATATCGGAAGAAAATATGCTGCTGCTATTTATTATTTACTTATTTAAGCATGTGATTTTGTACAAATAAATTGATGAAAAATAACCGTATGGTGATGTTTGATTTTTTATTTCTCGCTGCTTTCCCGCAATTTGAACAACTGCGAGACAATAAGTGGGTATGTAAATACATGTACTTAACCTCGGTTGAGCCCTCGAGCACAAAGTCGGCGCAATTTGCTGAATATTAATTGACTAGGTGATCTTCGAACGATTAACGAAAAATTTTTTGGAATATTCTCGAATCGAATCGAGGCTACTTGGTCAACGCAACCTGTACCTCGATTATACTGCCTCAGGGAGCCTACCGCACATATGCCACGTCGTATTGGCCGAGTCAGCAGTAATGGAAAAAAAAAGCAATGAGAAGAAGAGAAAGAGGAAGAAGAAGAAGAAGAAGAAGAAGAAGAGAAAGAAGAAGAGGAAGAGGAAGAGGAAGAGAAAGAGGAAGAGGAAGAGGAAGAAATAAAAAACAAAAGAAAAGGAGATAAATGAATGAGAAAAAGGAAGAAAATAGCAAGAGAAGAAAGTATGTCGCTCGTAAGACGCTTCACACCGCTGATGGAGAGAGGAGAGAGGTGCACACTTCTCTATGTACATATGTACCTCTTTTCATCGAGACTGTGTACGTGTTTACATAGAGCCTATCTCTTTTGGAGGCGGGTCGATAGGATCTTGTATTACCGGGTTCAGTGGGCGCTGAGTATTGAGAGAGGAGAATCTATAGAAGAGAAGGAGAGAACGGCAGAGGGGTAGGTCGAATCATCGGTGAAATGACCGACTGACCCACATACCACGGCCTTCCTTTTTTCCGATTGGAATATCATAAAACGAGATGCGACGCTCTCGAACGGATGCAGACGGTTCTGCGTTGCTCTTCGTGGATGCAGCATCCCTGCAGGCCTCTGGCCTACCTCATCTACTTTATATCCTACAGGGGCCTGGGCCTGGGTACAGGAAACCTATCATCACCTAAAATCAGACATTTTTTTACCATTCATGGTTCACTTCGTCCCTTGGAAAAATATTACATACAATTTATTATAGTTCGATTTTGTCTGATACTGATCATTACCGTATCTACTTGTCATTGAAATTTATCGAAAAGCTGATTTATCTTACGCATGCATGTACCTACTTGTTGAAATATGCCCTAGTAATTAAGTAGGTATAATGGAGAAAAGAAAAGTGGTAGAAATCATCAGGCTTGTTCCTAGGGTAAAGCTGGCAGCACTATAACAACAGTATATGAAGATTCGAGTCTCGTAATTACCAGTTTACACATTGCCTTACCTACTTTGTCCCTCGGCGTATGTATGTACTTGCACGCGTTTTTGGAACAGGTTAGCTAACTTTCGCTAGATGAATTATAATCATTATTCTTTATAGACGTGATAAATTTCAGTTTCTATTCAATTCTGATCAAATTTACTACGAGATGAACGTTCAGATTGAAGCGATTCAACGTATAGAGAAAGTCGACTATACCGATGGCCGCACAAGATCTGAATCAATGCTTCCATACGTCAGTAAATCTATTTATACATGCGGTTCGTGACTGTGGCCGTTTAATGTCAGCGAGTGGAAATCGGGAATCGTAATCACATAAACCCTCTTTAGAATGACTAGGTTCACTCGAAAGTCGATTAGACGTTATCCTGCGATGTTAACATCGTGACCGTACAAACATTTCGCATTTGTCCGACAAAAAAAAGTTCAACTTGTTAGCACACTTTGGTCAACATACGCACCAAGTTCCAATGATTCTAGGTCCTACTCAAAAGCATCGAAACGAAAGTACATAAGTTAGACAGCAATCGGTAATGCATCAGGTATACATACACTTCAAAAGAAAACTGGGAACAACTAAGTAGGTATCTCTTGGCTCAATGCTTCGTTCATATCATTGATGAACTATCGCAGATGATAGCAATCGCCAATTAATTATACGCATACCGCGCTAACGAAGCTTCAGAATTTGAAAAAGCTGTGTGAATATCTCATCGAATCGCTTCTACAACTGAGACAGGAAAATTTGAAAATTTTGAGCTGTAAAAATCTTTATGTTCTTCAGTTTAAACTTTGCCAACTCATTTCTGCATATAATTTGAAGAAATTCACGTGGCTTTTTTCAAATCATTTCGTGCCTTCTCACGGTCCAAATTATTTTACAGTATGGGTGAAGAGCCACCTAGGTCCCTCTTAACCAAAAATTCATATCTCAATGCTGGAATTCGAATTAGTTTTTAGAAAAGTATCATTGCTTTAACCACGTTGCGTTGGTATCGGTGAGCCAATTTGTCCAATGAATTAGAACCGGAGTCGTGAATGTCGGTTGGTATGTCTTTATGCTGATGCTGATTGTTAAAAATCAGCACTTGATCGGTATCTGCGGCGTACGGCATGGGCAGGTCCGCACCCACCGATCCGAAAGAAGCGACGGGGCCCGTTACATTCCAAACTCGTTACAGCCCGAGAAAGAAATTTGAATTTTAAATCGGATATTATGTTGATTTTGAGCCCCGTATGTGTGTCAGTCGCGTCAGGCCCCCCGCGCTACAAGATGTGGGAATCGGCGGCTTTTTCGTTGATTCTCTGATCCACCACCCTCCGACATCCCGCCTCGTGACCGTTATTGAAGAATCCTAGTCGGTGGATAAATTTGATTGTATCGGTGTGCCAGCGAGTTGTAATTATCATGATACAACCGATGACAGTTATAATTAATACGAGCAGACTTCCGGGAATGTATTGTAACGCAAATCTTATAATTATAACGATGCTGCCTTGGAAAATTATAGAGCCAACTGGAGTTTAAAAAATTTCATTGAATCTAGGAGAAGTATACCAAAAATCAAGATTCAGGCTTCAGGCTTAAGTCATTGACGTACCGACGATGACCTCATGATATATCATATTTGTAGAAACATTCCACCCAGACAGGTTAAAACCGTAATTTTAAGAAGAACAAGTCATTGTATGATGAGAAAAAGGAAAAAAAAAAAAAATTGTTAGGTACAATAATGTCGTTTGTAGAAAACGAATCTCTATATATTTTTAAATATTTCGATATTGCCAATACGTGCTGTCGTTATGCTATTTATATTGGTGTTTCGATGATATGATATGTCTTGGCACTGACAAAAAGTTTCTCGTCCCTTGCCGATTCTCGCTAATCGTATCAGCCCAGTATTTTCCACCCGAGACTCACGGGGGACAAATTTTTTATTTGATTAAATTTTAGTACCGATTGTTGGATATTTGATTGCCTGTGGTCACATGGCGAATAATGGGGTTGGCGATTTTTATAAAAATATTTTTTTGCATACCAGACTACTTTCGCGATGAGATAGGTACTGGAAATTATATTGAGATCGAACTGCCGTTCGACCTCGTCTTCTGTCATTCCAATCAAAAAGCGTGTCGCTGTTGCTCATTTCTCGGATAATCCGTTAGTCGCCATTCTTATTCGTGAGCTATTTTCAAAAACCAAACCACCGCGCACTAAATTACGATCATAACAAGTGACTATAATAAGAACAAGAAGATACGTAACCTGTTATAGTGGCGATATGCCGAAATAATTCAAAAACTTGTCCGAAGTGGGCGAACAACCTATACGAGCCTAATAGCTGACATTTGCAACGGTTAAGTAATGTTGATTTTTTTGCATTTTATTCGAAGAGGCACTGTCAATTCGACTGTCAAACCCTCGAAATGCCATTTTCAAAAACGCATGTGAAAGGGCATAAATTAATTTGTAATTGAAAAATGAGGGAATCGGAAAATCTAATTTCTTTATTAATTAAGCATCTCATGATAGCAAGGTTAGAAAAATTATTTTTTGAAAATGCTATAATTTATTGCATCGAGATAATGACATTAGCTGTCTTTTACGATCGGCTGCGATACTTTGGTGAATATCGCAGGATGTGTGTCCAACTGATCATGGGGTGCTAACGGTGTACGACTTGAGAGCTACAGACAGGTTTTACCTATATATCTTTCTGCGTCGACTTTCATTTTTTAAATTCATCGCTTCCAAAATTTAAAGTCCATTTAAGATTTAACGATAACCCATTTCAGTCAACTCTCACTTTTTCCTTCGGTGCTAAACATCCGTTGAATAAAAAAATCGCAACGATAGTAAAAATATTCCGAATACGAATGATAGGCACCGATGTATTTTTACATGCAAATCACCCACGGAATACCTTTCGTTGATTAAACTGCATGTTCAATGAAAGTAATCGTGAATAACTGACGTGGGTGCTCTTCGGGCTGGAAAAAAACTCCTGTTCATAATATGTATGCTTTGGGATTGATCGTCTCTACGGATAGTGAACAATGATGAAACGCTGACGATGAACCCCGAGTATCAACGTCGTTTGCAAACCGGTCGAAAATATGGCTTGACATATGCTCGAGTACGATATAGGCAGAGTTGAAATGTGTACATGCGGAATACCTGGTGGTGGAAGAACGGAGAGGGCAACGCCTCTTGCCGGCTGTCCTGAGCCGAAAGAAACGAAACGAAAATGATACAGCGAATCGAGCAAGCACTCCGAATAGAAAGTGGTCGCGGGGAATGAAGGTCGTATCCGGGATGTCTGAACTTGATACTAGTTTTCTTTCATTCATGCCGAACGGCTCTGCTTCCGTACGAATGCCGGAAGAAGCGGATGCTATAAATGAAAAAAAAAAAAAAGAATCGCATCAACGTGCAGGTTGTCGTTCTTATATTCGCCCACGCGTGATCTATGATTTGAAACGAAGAAATGAATGATATGAGTGATGGCTGAATAAATAGTATCAAACCCTAAATGCCGGATGTCGAACGGACTGTAGGATTTTTATCTTTGGTGGATACAGTGCGTCCCACTGACACAGAATGTGACAATATATTCTGAAGATCGGTATGCGGTCCATGGTACACTTTGCCTTTCGTACGTGCCCGGTTTTGCAGATAAGACGTGAGAAGAGGATGTTCTTGGACGGAAGGGTTAGAGGAGTGGCAATCGATTCTAGAACTTAGAAAGTTAAAGCTTGGCAATGAACTCTCGCGTATTGGAAGAACAAATATGAGAACTATCGTGAATCGCGGTATTCCTGTCACGTATAGAAGACATGCATCGATATTTCTGTCCCGGGTAAGCTAGTCCCTGATCGGTAAGGCTTGTCTCTTAAGTGTTACGGTTCTAGTGTGTAAGTCCGGATGATTAGTTCACGTGGGACCTCGTAAACACAAAGTGTAGTTTTCTAACAGGTTTAGATCGGCAATGAGCCCGACACCGTGAAGTTAGAAACGACTGTGAGGCCCACCAGGACATTATGCGAGTGACACGCCTTGTGCCCCCTTCCGTAAGACCCGACTTCAATTGGCGGACTCGCCGCCCTCGTCCAGTATGGTTGGCTCTTGCCTTTAGGACCGTACGGGAAGTCGGATGACACATGGAGCAAATAGTAAAAAACAGGTGGGAGCGTCACCTCAGGTGGGGGCCCGCCAAATATAAGGTAAAGAGCCTGACCGATGGACCATACGAAAATTCGTTTCCTACCGAGTCAGGCCTAAGCGAAAAAAACGTAGAAAAAGCCACGCGAAAATAATACACTGCATTCGTGGCACCCGTCCCGTTAGTTCGAAAACGAAAATGAAATTACTCGCTGTTTTACTCGTGGCAGCGGTGGCCTCTGCCCAGAACCTGGACGACTGTCTGAAACAGGACAGCATATCATGCGTTCAGAAGAGCCTCTATCGTCGTGCCAAAGAGTTCTTTGGCCAGAATACCGTGGAAATTGTGCGTGGTGTGAGCCTCATCAAATCCCAGGATTCAAGGACTGCGAAGAGCAGCGATGACGTCGTATACGACCAGGAAATTGAGACCAAGAGCAGTGTCGCCGAGCGTCAAGAATCTCTCGAGAATTTTATCACTGATAAAATCAGCAGCTTCGCCAGTGGTCGCAGTCTACAGGTGAGAGCCTCGCTATAAGCTTTGTCCTTACATACAAGATACTGCGATGCAATTATTTACTGTTCTTTTAGCAATTGCATTGATGATTAATGTCAGCGGGCTTGAACTCATGTTGCTGAAACGCGAACCACTAAATCATTGTCACGGTTGTTTCTTAAAAACGTTGTTTAAAAAACGTGCGAAGATATTGCCTCGCGTTTCTTTTTTTTTTTTTTTACGGGTAAATCGATCCTGAAAGATTCGATCGTTACTTGGAATATTGAGAGTGAAAGGTAGAAGGTGAATCGAGAAGACATCAAAAGCAAACTGTTCATTTTTCAGATTAACTTTTCGCCAATAGTCGAACAGTTCAGCAACTCTGCCCGTGCTTTGAGCGATTCGATTCCCGAGGAAGTACGTCAAGCTGTCGACGAGGTTGTTGAAGGTAAGTTCAGAATAATGAGATCCTCTATCTCTTGTATCAGATTGGATCCTGTTATTGCAATCTGGGAAGGATACCTGCCACCAGCGACGGGTAATCGACCCCAGTTCTGTAATAAAGGAGAATTTTGTCCGGAATTCAATTTCAACGGCGGACATGACCTAGCGCAATAGTCATTCACGAGCAAAGGCTTTGGCCTGATATAATTGCATTATTATAGCTATAGAGTTGTTTGGTGACGTCTGATTTTGTACTATCACCTTAGATGGCCACGTGGTAGTGGCAATTTATAAGACAATCAAAAGAAACCGAAAGTATGTTCATTGAAAAGGAAGCCGCACGAACGAAATTGGGCCCGGTTGGACTAGGTCATTCCGTTATGGGTTTACCGTACACCTTGTTAAGATATCCCTTTGTTAAAATGCTCAATGAATCATTATGCGTTTACTTTCAGGACGTGGAAAGAAGAAAGTGCTAAAGTCCATCCTGCCGCTCTTATTGGCTGCGAAAGTTAAAATCGGTGCCCTCGCCACCCTCGCTTACTTCGGAATTGCCCTACTAGCCAAGAAAGCAATCCTGGCTTCTCTCATCTCGATCGCCATATCTGTTTTCATCGGGTTCAAGTCATTGATGTCTGGTCATGATCACGGTCACGGTGGATCGACAACCGCCTACAGTTCCGGAGGCTGGTCATCTGGTGGTGGAGGCGGTGGAGGTGGTGGATGGTCATCGGGCGGTGGATCTTCCGGTGGATATGCTTCAAGCGGTGGTTCTCCTGGTGGATGGTCGTCTTCGGGTGGTTCTGGCGGCTGGGATGATCGTCAAGGAAGTTACGCTGCTCAAAACCAGGCTTACTCTGGATACCAGCACTAATATAGTGACTTGAACGACCATGTATTCATGGATTGGTCTTTTCTATAGAAGAATCGATTGCTGAACACCGAAGATCTCGATGTATTGGAGGTTGTTGATATGCAGACAGACGCGTCCCGTTACGACAGCTTCTAAATCATCAAGAGATGTAACAATATTTATTATAATTTATATAATTTATGTATATACTATATACCATACATATACCTATATATATCATCTGAATCGCTACTTTTATGTACTATATAAAATTGTAAAAATCAATCAACGAACGCTAGTCGCCATATTGTTTTCAAACAGTTCAAATAGTCACGTATACTCGTCTAGTCGATAGACGAACCTCATTATACTGTACCACGTAGCACGCGAAGCCAAATAAAGTTTGTTTACGCTGAAAGAATAAATAAAAAGAAAATAAAATCAGATAAAAATTAAGCACGGCAGGATACTGCGACAAAAAAAAAACAGAAAACAAAAAAAAGAAGGAAAAATAGTATCTGTGTGATTCTCACCTGGCAGGTATGCTAAGTAGGTAGTTAAATCGAAGCGAAAGCGAATATAGATATCGAAGATCCGTTCGGACCCATAAAATTGATATATTTTCAAAAACATCGAGTTATTCTCCGGTACCGTTAATATAGGGTGTTTGAAATGGGTGAGTAGTCATCATGGGCTTACAAACGAGGCAAATTATTCAGATTTGAATTCCAAATACCGAAAGCTAAACATCACTCACGTACGCGTTACCACGGCCAGTTCCTGGTTTCTAATAGACGATACGGGGTCACGGCGTCGAGGCGGTTAAAAAATATTACAAAAATATTCATGATCTTAACTTTAAGTGGGTCAAGTAGTGCACTTCGGGTACTCCCATGGCTGAAAAATGTCATCGGTCGTATTTAATGGAATTTCACATCGAGTAGCACTTTCCATCAAGTTTTAAATCGCCGCGTTTGAATATGGGTCATTCTTACCGGCAGCGGTTATTCTTCTCGTATACGTACGGGACATATTGCTTAGGAGAGAAATTGAGGCTGTGATGTGGCACTCGCATTGTTAGCCGATTGGCACCTGTCAAGCGAATGCCAAATGATCGTTGGGATGTTGATTCCGACTTCGAGAACCCCTGAAAATTCGTCATTTCTCGATCTAGTCTAAATATATCAACATACTCTACAGAGAGGTAGTAGATATTCAAGTGTCGCTGACCGCTGTACAGTTTTTGCCAAAGGTCACACACGAAGCGATCGCGGCCAATAAATAACGAGTGAAAAAACTTCTCCGCTTATATCTCCCTCCGAAATAATGATCCTCAACTAGATACAAGCCAATGATATTTCGATTCCTCTATTTTTCCGGCACCGATTTCGCTCGCACGACACTTTGTCCCCACGCATCAATTCCTACTCATGTGCCGTTGAAAACCGTGCCCATTGCCATCTTGGTGAAAGATACGAGTCGAAGATGAACATACTAAAATACATTTCGCTACAAGCGGGAAATAAATCATTGAACATAATCTGGTGTATGATAGCCAAATGTTTAGGAGATGGTAAAAATAAGTTGTTGAAGTCTTGGTTCCGTCAAATTCAAGCTCGAACCTCATCTGAAGCATCGAACCCGGTTTCGAGAACCACACGGAACCGGGTCATAAGCACGGCTGTTGGACGGACGAGAGATTCCGAGAAGGGCCGCTGGAGAAATTTGTCCCAGAAAAGCTTGGTGGCTGTTCATCTGGCAAAGGCAAATATTTCATTTGTATTTTAACGTATCTCATATTGTGGCTCGAGAATTGAACGTCAATATGACAACTGACCACAAGTTCATCAAAAGCACCCATAGGAGGCGAAATTCAAACCATAATCCAGGCCCCGCGTTGGACACGATTTCATCATTTCCGGTACAGCGTCGAACCTTGTTCAATGAACTCAATAGACTAGAAATAAAGTAGTTATTCTTTTTTCGAGGAGAGAAGGCAAATAACTCAAACGTATTCCGCAAGTTCAATGAGTGAACTATCTCCAACATCCTCATGCCTGTGAAGGTGGAGGTGACTTTTGAAAGCTGCGAGTGTAGGAGGTCGATCTAGTATTCGTCATTGTTGATAATTGAATTCAGTTTCGGATCACGTATCTGAATGAAATTGGTCGTGTCAAATCCAGGTCTTAATTGGCTCGAAGAGGGCGAAGAGTAAAAATGAACGATAGCAAAAAACTAAGCAACAAAGTGACTAAGTAGGAAGATGAACGCCCGTTACGTCGAACTGTTACGTTCCCCTTGGTGGAGCAATGCAGCCGGCAAGAGGAGCAAAACGAAATAATAATAGTCGAAGAAGACAACACGGTGAAAAAACGCTAAATTACTTCGAAAGGAAAATTACACTTTCGATTGCGGTGCACAGTCTGGCGTAGCGAACCGCTAGTCGCGAACGTGGCAGCGGTGACTGGACAATGCGATCGTAAAAAGGCCATTTAACGACCGTCCATTCTAGATATATATCTGAAATTTTCTATAAGCGGTATACCAAAGCTGCACGAAAGAGGTGTGCGAATACCCCGTTGCTTAAGCGATTGTTCTCCAGACCGTTAGATTCTCATCACTCAACACGGTTGGAGGTCGCATATTCATATGCGTGATCATTTCAAGGATGAGATTGTGCGTGATGAAATTCATTCGACTTACTAGGTACTTATATGATTAGATTCCTCGTTAACGATCGCGTGTCTGAAGACAGAAGAGTCATGCAGAGGCACACTGACAGTCGGAATTGACAGTTTGTATTAAAAAGTCTATAGATATTGGACATGGAACATATCACATATGGTATAGCTAATTGGAGATTTTATTCTAAAGAAAACGACCAATTCCTTCGGCTCGCGATTGTGCATGGGCTAAATTCAAGAGCGAGCTCAAACTTTCGACTGGTCTGTATTCAGACAGCCTATAAGCGGAAGTGTAATGTAAGTGCAAGTTACCGTGAACTTATTTGTCTAATTATTTACGCTACTCGTAATAAGCGTGAACTAACTTCATTTACTAAATTGCTCTACTTGCACGTGAAACCTAATGATCTACATTGACTGGTGAAAAACCATTATATTACCACTAACTGCCACTATGTCAGATGTGATGTGTCACAGATGATTTTGAAACTTTTATTCGTCGTTCTTAATTATCAAAATGCTAATATTTCGGTTGACCATTGCTAATTTTTCACAATTTCTATTCCGAAACGATCAGCACGGAGTTTCGCCAAGACGCGTACGATTGTACGAGAGTAACTTGCAGTTGGACCATACTGCCATATGGTAAACGTGTAATAAGAGTGAAAAGCGTAAGCGGAATCGAACGATCGATGAATGTTTATGTCAACCACCAGTTGGGGCGAGCGCGGGCGGCGCTCGCTACCGATGTGCCGTTAAGACGGGGATTGCCTGGGGCAATATACGGTCGGTCAGGGGTCCTCGTCCCCACGTGATCACCACGAGATCCCCACAACGCGAGATCCTGAACATCTCAACGGACACTGACCCAGTAAAAATAGGGCCACAGCCCAATTCTCATAGCGTGTGCACACATCCATCATCTTCCGATGAATTTCGAAACCCGTCGATACTCGGGTGGGTAATTATAATAACCGAGAGACGCGAGAAACTCGGCATCGATCAGACCCATTGATTTGTTCGATATTTTTGTTGTGCAGATCTATACGCTTCATTTCACAGATATTTCTCGCACTGAAATTATATTGCGAACTAAGATGAATGCAAAAGATGTAAAGAAAAATTGCAAATTATTCCCAACTCTCAAAACAACATTGAGGCTCCATGGTGACACCTTGGGTGTTCATCACATGAATTTAGTCGAACTGTGCATTCGTTTAAAAACCACAACCGTTGGTATTCTCGTGGGTTCGCGATATGAGCTTCCATCTCTAGTCTAATCGTGAGCCATATCATAGGTCCGTTTAACAGCTATAAGCACGAAAGCCTTAAGGTGGCGAGAAATTCACACGTCCATGAGTAGCTCTTCGGATGCACAGTTGTTCAACTCCGCTGGAATAAGACATAAAATTTTATAGCTGTACTGCCGAATTGAAACGAACGCACTTTTCATTGACAACATCGTGTGGTCGAAATCAAAGGAAAAAAAATATTCAGACGTCACTGAAGACCCTCATACCGTGAGCTGATTGTTTGTATCGAGTGGTTTCTTGCCAATTCTTGTACTGATCCTGATCTAGCGATGGCAAATTGGGGCCAATTACTTTTGCGGATTACTCTAATTGGTATTTTATCTCCTATAGTCGACAGTAGCTAAACGGTAAGCCGTAGCCGTGTCGTGGTCGCCTAACCCACAAACCGAGTGAGTCCGTGATTTAGAATACGAACTGTCCACTTGAACGGACATGAGTCCTTGTGTGTTTCCGGGTAGTTGTTGTCACGGTACTTAGGACAATCGTAAATGAACCTATGTTTGGTATGATAAAGTCATGAGTCCAGCAAATTCTTATTGCTAAAACATACGTGAGGTTATTGCTGTATGATATGATTATACCTATGAGCAATAGACATCCATCCACTCGACGCTTGTACAATGAATTGTTGTGTTAGGGTCGGGGCGAGCTCACGTCCCATTTCCCACGAGTATGAATCGAAGAAGAGGTTCAAGAAATTTTTGGAGATGTATCCCCGGTGGCAGGTATAGCGTTTCTCAAGTAATTATCATAAATGCTGTCCAATCGAGGTGCAGTGATTATCTTGGGGCGAAATGATATCGTTTAAGAATCAGGAGTGTCACTTGGAGAAAGGATTCACGCGCACCCAACTAGTTTCTAAATTAAATTATTTACGGGCACTTTAACTTCGCGTTTCACGATCAGTTTTATCGCTACAGGTTCATAACGCTTGCGATTGTATGTGTGTATCACCCAAGGATGGACTGATCCCCTCTCGTTGAAGCGAGCTGGAGCCCCCTACCTTAATGGGGCCCGAAGTAGGACTATGGCTGAGACCAGAGTTGAAGCCTTTCGTATGTGTCTTTTTTCTCGATTCGTTGTTGTGCAGCTTTTTTACCTTGCCAAAATACAGGTGGGGGAGACTCGCTGGCGCGTACCCCCCTTGGTATAAAAGCAATCTACGCTCTTTTAGATTCAACACACAAGTCGACACGTATCATAGGCGAAGGTCTGCTCGGGCCTTGCCACCTTTTTTATTTCGCAAAACCAAAATTAACTTTTACTGATCCTTCAGACTGCAAGTTAGACACCATGTACAAAGTCTTAGTGGTAGTTTTCTTAGTGGCAGCAGCCACTGCTCTACCGGCCAGCAACGAGAAACACAGAAACGACGATGACCTTGTTAAATCCATCTACGAAGATTGCCGTAATGCAGAAACCACCAACTGCCTCAAATACAAAGTCTTCAGCTTTGTCGATAAGATGGTTGACAAGGACGACATAACTTTGGCCACAGGAATCACAATGATGAAGACATCCAACGCCGAAGCGGGTGCTCCAAGGTTAGTATCACCGTTCCAAGGGTTGAACAAAAATTTACAATAACCAATAAGAATCCATATTGATGTGTATCTTTATATACAGGCGGAGTTTTTTTCAGTGTTACACACGAATAACATTTTATTTTGCTGTTTAAGTAAATTACGATGACCTCGATATCCCTGGGACGCCTCAATCCATTGAAATTTCATAAAGCCACCCCTTTCATGCCATTCATTTTCCGTATATTATTTTTTTCAATACCTCGAACCGTTCTCGAGATATTTACTCGTAACACTCAAAAAAAAAAAAAAAAACTCACTCTGTATGTCGTTCTTCGTACATTATCCTTTAAAACTTGTTTGTAGCCGGTAAATAGTTTCAACTCCTCGAGGTACCGGACTAGAAACTCTATTTAACATTGTCCTCATGTCTGCTCTTCGCTTTTAGGTCCATTGAGGGAACTGACCTCGATGCTTTGATCTTTGACCGCATGGAAAGATTCCTGAAGACACACACCGTTAAGGTTGACCTTAAGGGCAGCGATATCCTTAGCGCTGTTGAATCCGCCGGCCGCAGTCTGGAGAACATCAGCGACAGTGTTGTGGACGGACGTGGAAAAAAGAGTTAGTATATTCACCTATCTGAATGATCATCACAGGTAACTGATCGAATAATTCCTTGGGTAAAGTAATGTAAAAACGGTGCCGGAAGTTTCACACCATTTTCGAAAAAGATAGTGAGCCGACTAAGGTAGTAATCGGTTGAAACCATTTGTGGATAAACCACCGGAAGTCCTAGTGATGAACAAATAGGACACGCACACGACTCATTGTCCGCTCAACTTGGTACACGCATCTCAGACATACTACGTAGTGGCTTCCTACAGTAGTTACAGTTCACCGCAATAAACGTTTCACGCTTATGAATCGAACATGCGTTCTCAACTCGCGAGCTGTTCAACCCAGGCAACTTTTATCGGTTTATAAATAAAAGCGGTTCAAATCATTTATATATACAGAGAGATTAAAGCGTTTGTTTCCACTCAGTCAAAACCAACTCGGAACACTCCAGGTTTTTCGTCTGTTTATTGCAGGCTGGCCATCCACTTTTCTTTTTTTTCCGAATCGATGTCTTCCGAAAGCAAATCAATTCAACCAGAGAAAAACTGCAAATGGTCGGCCTGCAATGAACAGACGAAAAACCTGCAGTGTGCCGAGTTGGCTTTGACTGAGTGGAAACCAACACTTCCATCTCTCTGTATATTACGAATTACCTTTGATGATCTCAACTAACGCCATGATGTTATAATAAAAATAGAAATGAGGAAAAAAAAAAATTACGACGCGAAACAGTTGTGAATAACGGAGTCTACAAACTACGGTTTAGAATTTGCTCAGACGTTGGCAACTCTGACTGGTTATATTGGTACTCAGCTACTGAGCATATGTTGGACTGACAATATTCAGTTTGCTAAAAATACCGGTGGCAGACTGGCTATCAGTCGGTTGAAAGTAGATAAAGTTCAAAAGATCCCCCATGCTCCCGGGCTAGACAAAGCGGCCAGTCCTAGCCAATCTAACATTTGTGTTAGGTTAGAGACTCTAATAGAAGGGAAATGCACCCGTAGTCATGTCGCGGTCATTAATCCTTGTTCATTCGTACCGTAAGTTTATAAGGTAGTTCGTATGAGAAGCAGGCGGCTTCTCAATGCGGTTCTATCTTAACTTGAACTCACTGTACCATACTTAAAGTCAGTTGGTGCGCTGTCGGAGATGCTGACCCACTCAGGAACTGGTTCCGCTTCCCATTGACCCTTACAAGGTGCAAGAGAGCCTGCCTCTACACCATTTTTGACACACTTACGATCGTGCCTTGATTCATCCTCAACCTCTGTACACTCTCCTCTCACGATCAGTTCAAGGATCAAACCATCAAGTTCGGATTAAACCTCCAAGGCCTAATTTTTGTTATTTTTTTTTCTTTCGTGTTTCAAAATCTGTAGAGAAGGCCGGAAAAATCATAGGACCCCTTCTAGCAGCATTGGCCTTAAAGGCTGCAGCTCTGATACCATTAGCACTCGGCGCGATTGCCCTGATCGCTGGAAAGGCTCTGCTTATCGGCAAGATCGCTCTATTGATCTCTGCCATCATCGGTCTGAAGAAGCTCCTGGGATCACAGCAGAAGACTGTCACGTACGAGGTCGTTTCTCATCCACATCACAGTAGCTCGCACGTCAGTCACGAAGATTCACATGGCGGTGGCGGTGGATACAGCAGCGGTCCTGATTTCGGAAGCTACGGAGGAGGCGGAGGAGGAGGAGGTGGTAGCAGTGGACATGGCTGGGCGAGAAGTCTTCCTCAGGATGTCGATACTGCCCAGGATCTTGCCTACCGCGCATACAACCCTCAGCCTGCCCACTAGATGCACGTTATCTTCGTCTTGTGATGCTTTTTCCGTAAGTATTGATGGAGTCAAACTTTTGAAAATAGTTTTTTGTATATTTTGGGGAATCAGGTTGGGATGCGAAACGGCTGTGACATTTGAACTAAATAATTTTCAGTTTAAATAGAAAGCTTATTTAATTATTGTCAGTAGATTTTGGAAGAGGCAATTGACCCTCTGACAAAGTACTCATTGTCAGATGATCGTTGACGGCATCTAAATAACATGAAATTAAGTTGGCATCGATAAAAATTACGGCGGGACTCTCCCAGAAAGAAAGTTTGAATCTGACGCAAGACTTGGAACTGTTTCTCTTTTGTTCCAGGTCATCTTGTGAGCTCTTCCTGAAGAACAAAGCAGCGTTCTCGACAATGCGCCTCTTCGGTAGTCTTATAACGCGACATTTCAGTCCTCACTTGTGCTAGATCTCTCTTTTTCTTGAAATCTCTCGTCGTCAACCTTCGACCTCTGTCGACTAAACATATTTTTTTTAATTAGTCTCTTAATTTCTCCCTTCCACAGGTGTTGAAGATCGTTAACTGATCGGGGCCCTGGACGGCCCCGGAAGCTACAGTACCACAAAAAATACTCGTTACTTATTTTATTGTTATTTATTGTTATTTAATTGATTGCATAATATTTATTTTTCAACTGGAAATTAGCCAATATTTCACCCGTTGAAAAAGTATTTAAACTCTATTATCTTTCTTCCTAATTTGTTAGTAGCAGTGGCATTGTAACATTTCCTGCTACCTACTACTGCAATGGTATATAAAATTGTGCGTCTTGACTTTAATCTATAAACTATACGATACTATACTTATACAGACTTCGATTGAAAATTTCAGACTGTAATTCGAACACAAAGTTACTACGACAATTTGATCATTGACTCGACTTTAACTTCGTGTAAATAGTTTTTCAATACTGGCGTTATTGCATCTTCATTGGTATGTCTTAACGCACGTATAAGTTCATTTACAGAGAACAGCTGGAACCTACTCAAGACTAACTGTACATAATTTTCCAAACAACAGACAAAGACACTGACTCCTTACTGAAACTGGTTATTATTTTTTAATTTTCTTTTTTTCTCTCACCATTTCTGAGCTCAAATGTGAGAATTTTCTATCAAACGGACAGACAATTCTTTGAGACTTTACGCATGACCGAATATGTCGCCGTAACTACGTTCTTTACGTATTAATGTATTACGATTATTTTTTAAGAAAATAAATGAAAAATGAAAACAAGAAACATACAAATAAATAAATTATTCATGCCTAGAATCGGTCAACTTGTAATTAAGCCACCGAATATGCAATCCTACTCACTCGTTTTGGACTATGCGGTATTCGACCTAGAGACGAGGATATCGTTTACCGTTAAATAACCTAAACAGCTATTTTGAATTCTGTTTTCTCCTACCCACTCCTTCTGTCACATATTTTTTGTATGATATGTGTTGCATTATCATTATTTGTACTAAACAATATCCATCGTCCATATGTAACTCAGATAAGAGTCGAAGACTTGAAAACAGCCTTGATTTTATTTTAGCATTTGCATTGAAGCACATCACCTTTCTCACTGTAGCTGTATAATTCCCGGGATGAGCTTGTTGTCATTGGATTATTTTTTAATGATCGTAACAAGTCGTTATCTATGACCAACCGCGATAAGATATTTACAAACTGCTAACAAAGTTATATGGCGAGAACAAGAAGAGATGACAAAGAATCTTCAAAGCCTAGCGAATTATTACCAAAAAATAAAAAAATTAAAATTAAATAACACACAGAGACAGAGATAAGATTTTCACCAATCTAATATGTAACCCATCACTCTGGGTATCGCCAGTTCACTTGAAACAGGGCAAAATGAACAAGTGGAACGGAGTCCCGGTGAGTTGTCGTACAAAAATCTAATCCCCACATAGGGTTGACTCTCTCATTTCGAGTCACGTTCATTAACTTATTCGCACCTCATTACGGATGACAGATTCTGCTCTTATTACTTACTGGTGATCTTGGGCTATTTCGATATTCCGAAGCCTGCGAGACTGTCTCGTCCGTTCAGTGCGTGAATTCCACTCACTTTTTGTGGTGCATTGACATTGGTAAGCTGCACATATGAATCATACTTTGCCAGTTAATTTATAGAATACAATACGTTTCACATTACGGATCGATTTGACCAATGATTACACTGTTTTTAAGGTGACGGCAACTTGATCACGATAGGAAATGCACAATCCTGTCCAGGAACTCTGGTCTGCGATGATACGCAGGTCGAGGGATGTGTGGCTGCCGATACCGTAACCACTACCGAATTACCTATCGATACGACGACGGCTGCTTCAACATACACTACAATTCTTATCACAGATACGACTGTGACTGAAGAGTCGTCCACTACCGAATCGACCTCTGCAGATTTGACAACGACTACTTCAACAGATACTACAACAATTAATACGCCAGATTTGACGACGACTGGAGAATCGTCAACTAGCGAATCGACCTCCGATTTGACAACGAGTACTCCAACAGATTATACTACAATTATTCATCCATCAGATTCTACGACTACTGAAAAATCGTCGATCGTATCTGACGCTGATTTCAGCTGCACTTACGAGGGTCTTTACCGAGCCCAAGACTGCTCCAGATTCCACGTCTGCTATAAATTCATATGGTTCATTAAGCACTACTTTGCAAAATGCTCGGAAGGACTTTACTGGTCATCTGTCGAAAAACGCTGCGTCCTAAAGAGCTCCAGCGATTGTCCGTAGATCCGGATGAGCTGTTTGATGTATTGCTATTTAATTAGTGAATTTTTTCGTAGTTACGTTAAAATTACAGGTAGTCGCTTGTAGACGAGTGTTTTCCTCGAATTTAGAAAGTCCTATACACATTGTACATAGATAGCCGCATAATCATGTAAAATTATGTACGACGACTAATTGGACTCAACAGTGGTCTAGAAATGTACCTGTTGCGTGCACTAGTCTGTCTCAAAAGTTGTCAGCTTGAAATAAAGGTGAAGGTTCCTTAAAATACTTACTCTACCTTATCGTAAAACATGGTATTATTTTTTTCTCTTTCTCTTTCTCTCTCTCTCTCTCGCTATCTCTCCACAATTTGTAATCCCGTTCGCAAGACCCAGTGACGTAAGCGTGGTGCGCGTATGTGAGTACATAAAGTAGCACAGCTTATAGTACACAAAGTGGGGCAAATATGTAATAATGTATTTCATACCTGTAAGAAAGCAGCTGATTAATTTTCCGTTCGTATTGAACTGCGCAATTCTGCCTCAGTATAACTAACACTAGACTAATCAGAACGGATTATTTAAATACCTTTTAAATCACGCGAACGCGTAATAAAGTTATTATTAGGCTCACCACAAAGGTGTATACCTATAAACGCATATGGATATGCAGGAAGCTAGAAACTATCCTACAAGATATACCGAGTTAGTAGGATAAATTTTTCCTGCTCCTTTCGCGGTCTCGTCTCTTCGTATACCGAGCGGCCTTGGTCTCATTCAAGGTTGGCCAGTCCGCTATGCGTTCCGTAATGATATGCGGAATTCTAACGATTTTAATGCTAATCACTACTAATGACATAAAAAAGAGTGCTACTTCAATGATTCAAGCCATTTCACCGTATTTAAAGAATCTTAGTCGCAGAAGATGCTGCGATGCCATGGCAGTCTTAAGCAGAGGCCAATTTTATCGACTGTAGCAATTTGGTGACTGGCATATGAGCACTGGGTCCTAATTTCGCTTCGGAGACAACCAGATGGCTGCAATATTGCCGAATGAACTTGCGTTTTCTCTCCTTTTGCCTCCACTTCCGGTTTCTCAATGAACGATGCAGTCATGAAACATGGTGGTCTATCTGCTCCGAAAAGGACACTGCATAGTTTGCCGGAGAATACTGTTCTATTATTTCACTTCATGAACAATTGCTCGAACAAAATGATTTCCGCAGTACCCAGTTCTCAAATTTACCACTACTACCGTATCCTTCGGAACAAAGCCTCGCTTTCTTTACAAAAGATGATTGCTAGCCAGCGGCTTTCTGTCCGAGCAGAGAGACCGTTTATTCAAATTTTTGAATGATATGTCGGCTTATGGACTTGTTCCGAATAGAGCAAGTTCCTTCGCGATGTTTGTCACGTTTGGTCCGAATTGCACAACGGTAAAGTAAACAGCAGTGATAGCTTCTAGCTTTCCCACAAAATTTGATGGACAGATTCACAGAGAGCGAGTAGATATTTAAATAAAAACTTTTGTTCCCAGATCGAGGATCAAAATTTCACCGAATCCCATGGGACGGAATTCATTCCAGATCTACGTGACAACATACGTACATGTGTCATTCCCATGTCTATAGTTCAAGATTAACAGTCAACTGGCCCCGCCCAAACTAAGATCAAGTATCCGCGCGTAGCTCGCTCGAAGGCACGCATGAATAGAGGTAAGTGTGTGAAAGAGAGGATGGTAGGAAATCGAGAGAGCGAACATAGGAGAGAACGAAGGCTCGAGGAAGGTATAACAAGGCCAAGGTAGCCGCCGCGAGGGTTCAGGTTTGGGCCCGGGCCCGGGCCTAGACTGTGACCGGATAACGTACATTCCACTGTATAACTTGGGCCACAGATTGCCAGAGGCTGTACATTGTGCAGAGTCAATAGTTGCCGCTGGTTCCCGACGTCCAAGTGACGAAAGGCTGGATATGTTGCCGGTTAAGGGCAAGAAGAAGACAGTGACTGACCGAGGGGATCGTAGAGGGGTGAAGAGGGGAAAGGAAGAGAAAAAGAGAGACGGAACTGGCAGTAATCACCGATCGGTTAAGTAGTTCAAGAGCACCAACTCTCCGTAGTACATATACCTACCTACCTACGTGCGAATAATATAATCGTGGAAATCGTAGGAACGGCACGCGATCCATATAGAGAACAATTAGTACTCTTTTAAGGAGTAAAACCACGAAGACAGAATTAAGGATGCGAGGCTTTGCGTTACGCTCAATTATACTTCAATTTTTTCCCTCTTTTTGTTACTGCGATAATTGACTAGCATCGGATGTGGTCGAGCGATCGACTTTATCCAACCATCCCTTCCGCCTTTTTATGATCATATAGAAATTCCTGGCCATGCTAGACTTATCATATACATACATGTACCTATATACCTATGTATATATTCACGGATACGGACATCACGGACATTGATCACCGCGGATCGGCGCCGCATGACCGTGTAAAGGTACTACAAACTAACTGGCCAATTCTTCGGCAATTTTGTACAAGACGCACCGAGAGCCTCGTTTAGCTTCGCGGTTTTCACTTGGTGTGACCCAGTTGTTGTACCGTCATCTACCGGTCCTGGTGGCTGCTTGCTTGGCCGGCTGGTTGGAGGCACCACGAAGAAAGGCATCCCAGGAAAAAAGGCGTAGAGAAAAAAGAACATTGGAATAAAATCTGGTCTGGCTGCCTGGCTGCAGTACGGCAGGTTCATCGTGATCGTGTCAACGACTCACCTGCGTGGACTCACAGGTCCAAGGGGACGAAGGGGGATTAGTAATGGTAGGGACAGATCGACACCCGTCCTGCCTCGCTTCGGTGGTTGTTGTTGTAACGTAAACTCATTGCTCGCTCTCTGAAAATGCTCTACAGGCATCTCTCCAGGAACAGAGTGGGAGGCATTCCTGGTACTGCCGCGGTGGTACAACTGCACAGATATATAGAGCTAGGGCAGGGCTCGTGTTACGTACAGTCTTACTAGTGCTCCGAAGAACGCATCTTGACCGTGTGGTCTTTCGAAATTTAAGGCGATATCACACAATCGGACGCAGTGGTTTTGTATCGCGTTTCCAAAGCACCGCAGCCATAGAACTAAAGGTACGACATCTTTTTTGCGATCCCTAAGGGTCCCCGTCACTCGCAAACTCGGTAAATCAGTGGGGCCATCAAACGTCTCTGTACTATTTCAGCTTTTTATTCCCTGAGACCACAGTGACTCCCTGTGATATGCGACAGGTTATTGGATAACACGGGTTACCACACTCATATCCTTCACACTTTTCTCTCACGCAGGTTATTACTTATATCGATAAAAATGGGGAACTTCTCGCGCTACATCGCCTTTGCTCTACTCATTGCGATAGCATCGGCAAGGTCGGCAGAATTGAATGGCAACACGATCGAAGACTCGGGGAGATCGTCGAAAAACGTATTCGGGGACCTCCGCTACGTGTACCAGGTTTACAAAGAGTGCTCCACCGCTGACTTGAGCTCCTGTCTAAAATTGAAGCTTGTCGGTGCCATGGACAGAGTCTCCAGAAGTCTCGACCTCACGTTGGCTGACGGAGTCACTCTGACCAGAGATGAATGGGTGACCGAAGAATCGACGCCAAGATCTGAACAAGAAATCGAAGCCAGCCTTCCCAGAGCACTCGAGGATAAAGAAGATGCCCTAAACTCCATGATCTTCGACAAAGTCTTAAACTTCTTTCGGAGTCATACGCTCAAGCTGAAGCTACCGAGCGTCGAAGAGTTCCAAAGGAGTCTCACAGAAGAGGGTAAGTTTTTCTGATGATAAATTAGCTGCACCATCCGCTCAGTTGTCATTTTCACGTTCAACTTTACTAACAATGTTTTTTCTATACTTTTGAAGGACGCAAGAAGAAGAAGATGAGTGGACTGCTGGCGATTCCTCTGCTCATCGGTGGCACCTTAGTGCCTCTGGCTCTGGGAGCCTTGGCCCTGCTCGCCGGAAAGGCTCTGATAGTTAGCAAGCTCGCCCTTGTTCTCGCCTCCATCATCGGCTTGAAGAAGCTCGTTTCTGGAGGCGGTGACAGCGGTGGCCATGAGGTTGTCCAGGTCGGCGGAGGTCACGGTTCCAGTGGCTGGGCCAGGTCGAGTCACGATATCCCCTATTCGGCGTACAAGCCGCCTTCCCCTTAGATTTGTGAAGAGTCTAATTCTTCGTGCTAGAACAAAGGAAACGTCCTTTTCGAGAGCGATCCGGATCCGTAAAATCCGATATCAATTATCGCTCTGAGACGAACTCTAATGGCTACCAGAGACTATTCTATCCCAAACAATTATAAGACTTTCACCCCTGAACGTGACGAAGAGGACTTTATTGCCTTCACTCTCACAAAGTCTCATACTTTCGCACACGGTATAATTTATCCATCCCATTCATCTATCTGTTTTCTCATCGTCTTACCATTATTTTATCTTTCCGTAACGAAACGATGTTCCAAACTAATTCCTAATCTCTAATAACTCATGAATTGTGATTTAATTTAGATTCTCGTGAATTTCTATCGGCTTCCTCATTAGATATTCTGGTAACATTTTTCTATTCTTACGCTCAAACGCTCTCAGTATTTATTTACGAGTAATTAATTTATAATGTTAAATATAGTTTAATTTCACGTGTATTAATATATTAGATATTTAATAAATTGAACAATTTTATAAGTACATATATCTATAACTTATCATTATGCCTTTCATTCGAAAATAATACTTCGATTTGCCCGACCGTATTTCCTGTTCGAAGATGTGAACCGTATTCGTAGTCGTTCTATGGAACGAGACAGTAATCTATACTCCACAGATACACATGCAACAGGAACTCGAAGTCAGCTTTCAATTTATATTCCCGTCGAAGGCCTCACTGAATCGCGTCGCCAACGCGTTCGATCTGGGTTATTGGTGCGCACTTAGTAGGTGCGACTAGAAGTAATATCGAATTATTTCTATAACTGTCGAATGAAACACGTACATAGTTTACATGCACAAATCCAAATTCCATAATCGAAAAAATTGATCGGGTCCTATCGGTCACATATTGAGTAGGTTACGATCCAAATGACTTAGCCAGCCGGTTTTTGTGTTCGGCACACATGCTGACAATCCAGCTAGTACCCCGACTACCGTCGCTATAATCTCATCAGGAAAAACCACAAGAGATTATATTGTGCCGTCTGGGTGGGTCGTTCGCTTTTGAAGAAAGGGTATGGGAGAAAAGGAGTCCCACATTCGCTAATAAATGCCGTTTCCTTCCATAAAACGCTGCCTATACCCAGATTTATAATTATTTCCTGCTGCGTGTACGTCCGCCAGAAAAACGTCCGGATTAAAGATATTGTTAGGCTATTTACCCCCGCTGGGTTTTGGGACGATTTTTGGACCACCGCGTGTGCTACCAGAAGTCGGAAACATCTCTATTGCCTATTCCATGCGTACAGTCAAACGGCACACACTGTCTTGGGCTGGTTCTCTTCATCGCACACACGCACCTTACGCACTTGTACGCGTGACGCGCTCGCTGTCCGAATAAGTAAACCAGGCCGTCCGGGCAGCATCCTTTCCGTGGTACGTCTAACACTCTCTACGCGAGAGAAAAAGATATCGTCGTGTACTGTACGGTTAATTTACGATAACTTCGACTAACTATTTTTTCAGCAATCCTTTCCAGTATAATATTTTACCGAACATTGAATTCGACAAGTCGTAAAGAAAGATCTATCGACGATTGCGGATGTCAATGTTCTCGCGAATCTTATTTCAATTCAATTCTCAACACCAGCAATGAAGGATTATAACTTCTCCCTATTATAATGATTGAGCATTCAAAGACCGCTTCCGGAGTTGGGGGCATCTGGAGGCAGAGTAAAATCGTAGTTTACACCGTGTTCCCATAGTGATGCAAACTTTTAAGAGGCAAAGTAACCCGAAGAAGGAATATAGGCCTTCCGCGTGGGAGCTTGTGCCTCGAGGGAGCCTTGACCTGGCCTCAATCTTCCACGGGTTCACTCTCGCCGCCGATGAAAAGAAGAAAGTGTTCCCCCTGTAGTGGCGAGTTACTCGCCACCTGAATATGAATACTGTAGTTAGCGAGTCGGTCCTTATTATTATTGTGTACCAAGAGAACTAAAACTCTCCAGGGGATGGAGAGGTGGCTGGTATTTATCGGTAATAAGAAAAGTACACGTGAGGTCTTCGAACGATCGAAGTATGGCTTTCGCGTTCCGGGTGAAAGTTGTTCGAGCCTCTTTCTACCTGTGTATATGATACATTGACTTTGACATTTAGCTGCGATGATAATTACACCGTTCAAACGGTCCAGGGCCACATGAACAAGTGTATCACTGGTCCTCGGACACGAGACGGGTGATACTTTGACAATTTTCAACCGAAACCCGAACGAACCGGTGTGTCGAAGTAGCCTTTTCCGCAATTTCTTTCTCTCATATACTTTTCTAGGCAATAGGTTTTCGGGGTCAACGGGAGGAGTGGCACCATAGAGGTTTGGCGCGAGCCCAACACATACGCTCTTTAAGCGCTTGCACATTCCAGAAAAAAAAACAACCGTTACAACTTTCCGAGAGCCTATGGAATAAATTAATTCTCATTTAATTCGTATCTAAAATCGATAGGATTTCTATTAATATAAATATCATCAGATTTCGAGTCGTGATGATCACACGATCTAGATATTAAACGATAGAGGAGGCGGGCGGGGGTATATCACCCGCCACGTGTTTGACATTAGCAGAAAGCCATTTAATCTCAAGACCCAAATTTTCTCCGCGAGAAATTTGATGAATAAATCTTTCCGGTAGATTAGAACTAATTGATTATCAAAGGTTGGGAAAAATGGAATCGCACCAATCTTCCGCGCACTGCAACGCCACTTCGTGTCACTTCAAGGTAAAGATTCACCTCCAATTGTACAAATGATTCATGAATGTTGAAGTGTAGACATTTGAGCGATCGGTATATGAAAAGAGCTATGACATTGGCCGATCAATGATCTGAAATTAAGGCTTCAACCACGTGTCGATCCGACGATCGGTGGGAATTGTACGTGACATACATGTGGTGGCCAGGTGGGTCCAGCCGCGAATGAAGCCTACCTTTGAATATTTATGACCTTGTCGGCTATAGTAAGAACGGTGGCGATAGACTGCTACGAGCTCCCTTGAAGACTATGTATCGTGTGTACGTGAGGTACAGCTAAGCGAAGACGGGGGCTTCGCTCCGGCCGAGAATCAGCGACAAGAGACGCTGCGGCGGGACCGGCATGGCATACTCGCGCACGAAAATGAGACCTACACACATAAATAAGACATGCGACACACATCCACGTCCGTCGTGCTCACAGTCAAACCCACTCACACATCCAAGTCGTGGGCAAACATCAATATAGGAGTGAGGAAGAGCCAAACCTCGTAAAGAACCAATAGCCGGACTAAAGGTGGGGGCCATCAAAATTTCAAAAACGTACGGAGACCCCTTTTGCGAGGAGGATAAAAGCAAGCAGACGGCCCCCTTTGAGCAGTATTGATACAAACACCGTGACGAGAACGTCAGGAGCAGAAGAGCATCCTTTTGATCAGATTTTATTCGACTACATAGTCTATCTACGATAAAGTTAAATTCACAGAATTTAATAAAAGTTCGCGATGTTCAAACTCTTGATTGTACTTACCGCCGGTCTTTTGGCCATCGCCTTCGCGGCACCCGCGTCTCAGCAAGATGCTGTTTCCGAAACTACCGGGTCACTAATTAGTGATGCCCTACAAGTGTACTCTTCTTGTGCTGACCAAGAACTCTCCGTATGCCTGAAGTTGAAGGCCCTGGGATTCGTCGATCGTGCTGCAAGGTCCGCTGACCTCGTCATCACCGACGGTCTTCGGATTGTACAGACCGACGAAGCTAAGGCCAACAGGTAAGGATACAAACGACTGAAAAAAAAAAAAATAAAAAAAAAAAAAAAACTACGACATGGACAGTGAAAACACAGACGTATTCTCCGTGGTGAATAATTGTAATTGAAACGGAAAGTGAAGTGAAACTTGGATTACAGTGTACGACGATAAAGACGACGACGACGACGACGACGACAACGATTACTGTTACTTTTTGAGGACACTCACTATAATATAATAATACCTAATTACCGACTGACACGACGTAGACGACCACGAATATCTTCGGATATTTACCTACCTTTTGGATTTTACAAAGTTTTTTTATGAGTGAATCGAGAATGACAAAAGTGTGAATTATTCACGTAATTGCTTGCTTGCAACAAATTCACGTAATCATTTTACATGTCAACTTTCACGCTATATACCGCCACATTATTAGATAGGATGAGATTACGATAGTTTATATTAAATCGCGTTTTATTGATCACCGTTAACAACGAACCAATCTCTTTTATAGCCGTGCTAACTCTGGCCGATCTTTGAACGAAATCGAAGCATCTCTACCCGAGGAAGCTGAAGCCAAGGAAGCTGCCCTCGACGAAGCTCTGCTGGAACGTGCTGGAAAATTCCTTTCTAGTCACACCGTAGAACTTTCCGTACCTGAAGAAGTTTCTCGCTCATTCGACGAGGGTAAGCTTTGTATTTCTTTAGTACTATCTTCAAGTGTGACCTATCAAAGAAAAAAAAAACAAAACTCCGCATTCGGCAGTCGAATTCTGTACGGGAAATTGATATAAATATACTGTTTAAAGAACAGTCAATTTTGTACAGATCCGCATGGGATGCATCGAGGTCTGGGTTAGCAGAGAGATCGACACACTTATTGTGCACTTGACTGACTCTCTCGCCAGGCATACGATGCGACGGTCGTTAGGGATTGAATAATTCGGACAAATCACTCCGACAGTTCTATAGCGCTTACGAATCGCTTATTCTCAGTAAAGTCAAGTTCCTGATCAGATTTTTTCGGGCATCGTAACTCAACACATTTAATTATTGAAAAGAATCAGAGGATGATTAGGAAGCATGTCCAAATACGGGTGGCGAAAGCTCGCCTTGGTCATTAGCACGGGTTCAATGGCAATGTGTAGCTGGATCTCACTCATCCTGAATGTCCTTTTTTTCGTTATAGCTCGTGGCAAGAAAAAGAAGATTGTAAAATCCCTGCTGCCCATCCTCCTGCTCCTGAAATTGAAGGCTGCTGCTCTGATCCCAATTGCTCTCGGTGCTCTCGCCCTACTGGCATTCAAGGCTCTCATCATCAGCAAGATCGCTCTGGTGATCAGCGGCATAATTGCATTGAAGAAGCTTTTGAGCCAGAAACATTCAAGCAGCTACGAGGTGGTCTCACACCCGGTTCACTCTTACGAAGAACCTCATCACGATCATCATGGTTGGGCCAGATCCGCAGGTGCTGATCTTGCCTACAACGCCTACAAACCCGCCAATTAACATGATCAAAAACTCGACAAATTTTAACCACGATTCGCAAGATCATCACGGAGCTAAAAATGCCCAATGAAAAGGAATAACAATTCATTTATTCATCGTTATCACCAACAACGAGAAGCACAGTTACGAACATCATTAAATTATCCATACACTGGACTATCATTGCGCTATTTTGACGAACCAAGACGATACTATACGACAAATACGAGACAATTACGAGGACTAAATAACTCGGACGACGCCCAGACAGAACTCCGACACCGTATATGATCCTGTCGCATTACTTTATTAAGAAAGTATTTTTTTCGAGGCATTTCTATACAGTTTCAAAGGTGATCAATTCGCGAAAGTCATTAAGCAGCCGGTGGCAAGTTTTCCATTTTTTTTAATTTGCCAAACTGTTAAGACAGCTTTAGCTATCTGACTTCAAACCGATTTATACCTCCATCGCGACTACATGCATTCATGCATTGATCAATATCCGTGTAACATGCACGTTTGTATGTGCACGCAATCACGAGAAGCTACACCAAAAATAAAAAAAAAAAAGACACGAAAAAAAAAAGAAATGACGTACAATACACGACGCTCAATTTACATGACGGTACGCACACTTTAGATATTAGAGTAGTTCCCTAATTCAACCAGTTCAGACGCTGTTAAAAATCAAAATAGAATGCGCGACGGATAATTGGACCGTAGCATAATCTTACAATAATCAACAGATTAGAGCTTATTGCAATTAGCTCCCTTGTTTGGCCCCGCGATCAATGCTCAATTATGAGAAAAATTTTTTGGTCAGCATATACCGTTTGTTTTTAATTATATTTAATAATTTATATTACTGTTAATTATTGTATCGTTACATGTCATAGCTGCCAGGTAATCCTGGTGCCATGCGCCTTTGCCATATTTATATTATTTATGAATAAATAATCATTTTATAAAAATATCTATTCAATTATGCTATAATTATATTCCTATTCCCATAGATCCTCGAAAAATTATCTTACCAGTGGAATGTAACTGGTATACTTTCCCTATGGTAATTAAAAAAATTTTATCTTATTCCCACTAATCTAGAGAAAGTCGAATGAATAAAGCGGATATGCTAAATAGCCTGTTCATTTTATTCACAAATTTAGAATTGCTTGTGATAGGGAATTAACGCAAGCATTGCTATAAATTCTACATTTGCCGGTCGTAAGCCAATCGGCATGCCCATCCACTAAGACGTTAATAAACTTACGGTGCTTGTAGAAATTCTTCTACGTTATTAATTAAGTCGGTGTTAACCTTTAGCACCGTTTGCGCTGCTGCTAAGTAAGCCAATGGCACAATTTTCGTTCTTTTTGTATTCGATCCTTCATCCCATGATTCAGTCATCACTGTCCGATACCTGCGCGGTTAAAAAATTCAGTCATTAAATTTAGGCATGGACGGTTAGGCGAGGTGATCCTTGCCCACTTTGTCATGTTGGATAGAATTGACCCCCATAAAAACACGTGTAAATGAATAACTCTTTGCAGAAGGGACCGCAGTCAATATTCCATCTGTTTTTTTTCTCCGGAAATTCCCTATCAGCGACTTAATGGGTTCGTTTCTATGCAGTGAGAGCTGTGCTTCAATATATCCAATGCACCAGTCAAAAAAATATTCTGATCGCTGATTGATCAAAGGATAACTCGTGAGGTGACTAATTCAGGAAAGCAGAAAGTGAAGCAGAAAAAAATCGGCGAACCATGTCCCTGACCAATCGAAGCGAGGATCCTCACCGGAACTTTGCTCTCTTAAAATGCATCCGGTGTTTGAAACGTATGTTACTTTCGCTACAGCGATATTCTCTCGCTGATACTTTGGTTGGGTTAATCTTTGGAGTGAAACCAATTGTTCCGTCGTCTGTGAACGCCATTGTCTTTATATATGGGGGACGTATTCTTCGAAGAAAGAACAGTGTAGATTGAGACTTTCAGAAAATAGGCTGGAAGATTTTGGTGGCAATATCGCGCGGAGTAAAAAGAAAAATTCTCTAATTAGTGAGCAAAAAGTAAGATCAAAACTTTTCTGTACTTATAAGCATTTGCCGATCATCGGTTATTGATCATAAGAAAAAAATTAATATTGATCTTTAAAAGACACCGTATCCAACCTGGCCATGAAGCTGTTGTCTGTCTGCATTTGCGTTATAATTTCAAAAAGTGTTTCTGTGATAATGGAATCAAAAGTAGAGTCTAAGTTGATCGATGAAGAACCTGCGACCTTTGGCGATGTACTAGGAAGTTGCTTAGCCCAAAAGATCGGTACGATCGAATGTGTGAATCGCGGTGTACTGAGTACTCTGCAATCCCTGAACGAACAGGACGAGATGAAATTCGATAATGTGTATTTGGAGAGAGCTAGTGGTCAGAATCGTGATTTGCTCGACTTGGACTACGACCCTAAAGATTTTGGAAATATCTTGAAAGCAGGCGCGAGACTCATGGAACAACGGGGGCTAAAGTGGGACCTTGCAAATGTCTATCCAGGTCTAATTATGCAGGTCGGACCTGTGCTGAACGGACAGGGTGTTCTCGAGTTCGTGATGGATGAACGAAGTGGGGCTTATTCCGAAAGAGGACTTGGTACAGGTGAGTCATTGAACGTTTGGGTCTATAAAGATGATTGAAGCTCGCCTCCTGACTCCAAAATAGTTCAGCTGGTTTTTATGGGAATAGTATTGAACATTCAGTCTCCACGGTGAAATACACATTGCATTTAGTTCGACAATTAGAATTTCGGGGCAGGTACTGAAAATGCATATATAAACAGTAGCAAACGGCTTGAGGCCACACAAAAATACTGATTTCGTTGCGGTTAGAATGATTTCAATGCGATATGCTGGATTGACTATGATCTCACAATAGAGCGTATATTTGTCATATGCAACAAATAGAAAATGAAAATGTGAAGTAAGATGAAGAGCTTCTCTGAATTGGTAAGCATTTGAGCTTCAGAATTTGAAGTTTTGATATTTTTTCTCAAATTTCACCGATCTTTAGTGGGGTCAGCCTCGTCCGACAGATCTAGTCCATCTTGCCCTAATTCTCATACATTCTTTTTCATCCGTGTCTATCGGAGTTTACAATTTGCTGTGTACAATTCGGGATGAAACTTCGGTTGAATTGCATATAATTTACGTGAAGGGTATGTAAGGTGCAGATGCACTGTGGAGAAAGATCGGAAGAGGGCCCAGCAGGAAATTAAAATTAAGAAATTGTGCCGCCAGTTGTTTCAGAGAACTGATGCTAGGAGACAGCACTATCTAGCTGTTGTACCGACGGCGATACGTCTAAGATCCTATCCTATTTTATCAACGAATATCTGCGCAATAACTACGAATACCTGAGATTTTCGGCGCGTGGCGCTGTAATTCAAACGCTAACTCTTAATTAACGAAATGATGGGATCATACATATGAATTTTACATGCACAATACCCATTATCGAAAACACGCAATTTTTCTTGTTGCACTCCGTATATCGCATGACAAATCTTCAAACAAATTAAAAAAGCTAAACATTGAAAAATGACTAGTCGTAAGTTGACGTGAAATGCCCCGTATACGTATACATATTTGCAGTACAATTGAAGGGTAGGCTACATTCCTTCAATAGGAGATAAGCTGAAGGAAAAAAAAAACAATTGAAGGGCCAGATCGAATAACGCCTTCCGCGCTCGAGCCGATCGGACAACCCCCTGAACATATGCAATCGCTGCTGAGCGCCGAGCAGACTTTTTAGACCAGTCACTTTATGCAATTTTAGGGCCTCAAATGACACTAATTGTGAAAAGCATGCAAAAAATATTACGATGTAGCGATAGACGTAAATAATATAACGTACCGTTTGTGACATCTAGTTTTCACTCGTTTTCAAATAAAAAATTGAAAACCCGAAAAAATTCCGAAAAGAACACGGTTCTGTACCTTTCGCAGTGAACGCTGCTTAAACGAAGGCAGATAGATCAGAGGTTGACTAGACTTTTTTTGTAGAGCGTTAAATTCTCTACAAAAAAGTCCGCGATGGCATATATCTATAGTTGATGTCCGATGCGTTTGAGGCGATACAAAACGCACGGCATGACCATGGCAACAGCTGCCATGTTGCTGTTAGTCGACGGAAAAGCGTCGTTTCGCAGGTGCGTTTTGCATCGCCTCAAACGCATCGGATATCAACTATAGATATATGCCGTCGCGGACTTTTTCGTAGAGAATTTAACGCTCTACAAAAAAGGTTCAGTCAACCTCTGGTCTATCTGCCTTTGTCTAAGCAGCGTTCGCCGCGAGAGGTATGGAACCGTGTTTTTTCGGGTTTTTAATTTTTTATTCAGAAAAAGAGTGAAAACTAGACATCACAAGCGGTACGGTATATTATTTACGTCTATCGCTACATCGTAGTATTTTTTTCATGCTTTCCACAATTAGTATCATTTGAGGCCCTAAAATTGCATGAAGTGAATGGTCTGAAAAGTTTGCTCTGGGCTCGGCGACGATTGCATACGTTCAGGGGCTTGTTCGATCGGCTCGAGCGCGGAAGGCGCTATTCGATCGGCCCTTCAATTGGCTATAATAGTAAGAAAAAAAATTAAATTATTGTCAGCGACTTATGGAAAATTCGTGTCCTGCCATGTAGTTTTCAATAATATTGCGTAAGAAAATCTTCAGAGATTATTGACTGCTGGAATTTTGTAAAACTAATTCTATATTATTTCTTATTTCTTATTATTCTATATTACTAACTAACAGTTTGGATGTAAGCAATGCTTAAAGAACGAGAAGATGGTTTTGAGTAATTTTCACGACGCATGATGCTACACATATGACTTCAGTGTCATTTATATTACCCGATGCGACTGAAGAATAATAAGGATTCATTATTTTTTTACTCGCTTTGATAAATAATACTTTTACTTCGTTCTTGAAGAACTACCTAACTTATTTTAAACTAATTACCTAAATTAACTAAATTACTGCTTCTCTTGGCATATAATGCAATGTCGATTTTTCACGTGGCGATAATTATTCCTCAATTAAAGTTTGTAGAGCAGAAATTGAGAAAAAATTTGAAGAGATGCAATAGCGGGGTTTCCTGTTTCGTACTCATCAATCAACATAGATGCAACTATTCCTAATTGCCTGAGATATACCATGCGAACATTGTGCTTACTGTTGAAATTTTTCTCCACAGGGCAAGCCATCGTACGAAATCTCATACTGCCGTTTCTTCTGGGATTCAAGTTTAATTTGGTATCCTTGATCCCGCTTCTGTTTGGCGTCCTTCTTCTGATTTCCAAGAAGGTCTTTATACTGGCCAAACTTGCGATTTTCCTGAGTGGTATCTTCGGATGGAATTCTTCGTACGGTGCCGGACAAGGGTCTTCACATGGCGGTGGATATGGCCTCAGCTCGGATCATTACCACCACAATCCTCACTACAATTACAAAGAATACACGACCATCCCTGACTACAATCCATTCCAGCATGTGATTCGAGAGACATTAAACGTTTACAAGCGAGACAGAGCACCGCAAAACTTGGACGAAAGTAGAAACTTTGCATGGGCCACGGATCAATGAATTCCTCGACCAAATGTGGAAAGCCTTTTCGAATAGGTCAGGATAATGTTTTATAATTTTGTTAAAAAATAACCATGAAGCTAATAATAAAAACTTCAAGATAAAACGCTCTTGCTTCTCGATACCGGTTTACCTTTCAATTTCCATATAGATCGAGCAACTTCTGTATGGCGTGAGGATAGGAAACGCTTTTGGTTATCTACCGACCCAGATTTTAATCCGAGTTCACTTTAGCCCGCTATTGTTCGACATACGTGTCTTTCATGTATTCTTTGTCGGTCGAGGTCACATCTACACATCAGTTGGTTAACTGTATTCCGAAAGGCGCTGCATCAGTCCTTCCGTAGTTGTAGGCACTAAAACACAACATTGCCAGGAGTACTTCCGTTACAGTCTTCTCAAAGATTTGCGATGTGTTCCGTGCTCGAGATTCTTCGCGAAGTCGTTTTGTATTTTAGTCAAGTTCTGCTCAACTGCTCTAAGGCTCGTTTGGCAACCGGGTCAAAAGAATGCTTGTCCGGAGGACTGTACTACAATGTTTTGGTTCAGAAGATTTTTGCTAGAGCGTTAAAAACATGTGCATCAGGTGTGAGCATGTAATACAACTAGCGGGTATATAAGATTCTTTCAAGAGACCCCGCATGTCAGTCACATTGCGAACTATCTTCAGCAGATAGTCTCCGAGGTGTGTACCGGTCACAAAGAGGAATTATTTTAATAACGACATCCGCTTTGTGGTACCAGAGTGTTCCGGGTGTGAAACAAAGTGTTTTTCCTAATTGGGTCGAGTCTGAATTGACGACACCGAGATTTTCCACAAGTTTTTGGATTTGATAAAGTTTAGTGTAGGCTAAAACCGTTGAAAATATGACGATGAAGAAGCACGTTGTAGTCTTTGCATTCATTCTCCAATTCACAAATTTTTTGAGCTACTCCATTGCTGCTCAGAATGATTACACACAACTCTTTGGCAAGTGCGCCGAAGAGAAGAATACCTTCGATTGTCTCAAACGAAAGGCACTAAATATTCTTGATTCAGCAGTAAAAGAGGATTCGGTTTACACCCTAAATGATATAGTATCAATAACGAAAGATCCAAAGTTTTCGGTGCCGGATGAATCGCGAAGCTTGAAGAACGACACCCTGGATGATCAGCTGGAACGAAAGTTCTACGAATACCTGTCCTCAAGGAGTTTACAATTCACCATCCCTGGAAACATAATTGAAGGTACTGGATTACATCTAATTCATAATCCCAATCCCCGGAGCTGAAATCGAAGCATCAAAACCTGTCCACTAATTCCACATACTTATTCACATTTCAGGCCGTAAGAAGAAGGACAAGTACGGTGGGATGCTCATGATGGGTGGTCTGGCAATGGCTGGTAAGCTTTTGTACAAGTTGAAACTGACTTTTGAATCGGGTCATAGACGCCCTGTCGAATCAATCGACTCACCTAATGTTCGAGCGAAAGAATTCCAATATAAATAAGTCAATATCCAATATTCCTCTTTCAGGTATGATGGCGCAATTGGCAATGGGCAAAATCGCATTACTGGCCGGAGCTGCCCTTCTCACGGCTAAAATAGCGCTGGTTCTCAGTGCAATCATAGGTCTAAAAAAATTGGCCAGCGGTGGTGGCGGTGGTGGACACGAGGTAATTTACGCAACAGCGACAGAACATCACGGCGGTGGCGGCGGTGGTGGAGGTGGTTCTTACGGCGGAGGCTGGCAGCGTTCTTTTGGAGGTCCGAATCTCACTGGGAATAGTGCAGTATATCCAGTTTATACTGGAGCAATTGACGAAGGACAGGACTTGGCCTACAGTGGTCAAAAATCTCAGAGTTGAATGCATTTCGGTCTTTTGTAATAAGTAGGATGATTCTCACTTGGTGAACTTGTTACACGATCGCATAACGGGACCAATGCATTTATATCTCGTATAAAGAAGGCCGCGGTGTAATTTTGCGAGAAGTTTAACTGCTAATTTAACGAATAAGATAACTTAAATTAACTGTTACCTCTCAATACGACCTAGTGAAATCGTTTGATTTATTTATTTAATTTAATTTATTTACCTTAGTTATTTTTAACACTTTAGAAGCTAGGAATTAGTCTTTTAAGTAATCTGAAAATCATTCAATACAAGTTAGATTGTATTTCTACTCTATCGAGTGACTCGTTTTTTTCATTTTTTTTTCTTCTTTCTGATCAGTTTACAGTTCAATAAGTAAATTATTCTGAGTCTTGAATAAAGCCATACAAATTTTTATAGCAACTATCTGTACCAAGTATTTTACCGTTCATTACATTACGTAATACGAAAGGTGATGCTACTTTGGATCATACGAGTCTGGCCTCTGGACACTTTCCGCACTTTACGTAAATCTTACATTTAAATAAATTATCGTATTATTTATTATCTTCATACGGTTGCTGTTAGCTTTTTGATATTCATGGAAAACAACTGGCTCAAAATTTGGAGCATTTTGATTGTCGTGAAAATTTCACGCAAACTGCCCATGTAATTATTAACAAAGCTCATCTCGTTTTCATGTGTTTTGTGAAAATTCAAATTCAGCAAACTCTAGTAATCATTGTTCGTCGATGAAGTCATCAGCTTAATATGATTGTGTAATTTTTGAAATTTTGTACATTTTTTTTCGCGCGGTTACCGTCACATGTTCTTATTGAATGATTATACTAGAAAATATAGATTTATTATACCTTTTATTTATTAAAATTTTAATTTGCACGTTATTCCTAATATATTTAGTGTATGTCTGTATTTATTGTACGTAATGCATTGATAATAAATTGTACCAAGTATCGGATGTCGTATATTACATTTTTGTTTCCCATAAACAGAAAATTTAAACTTCTAAGGATGTTTAATTTCCGTATAAATCTGTCAGTTCAGGGGTTTTTAGTACTCGAGGACCGTGATCGAGTAAGCTATTTTTTTCGAAACGGGAAAAAAATGTACAGAGCTGGTTAATCCTGGAATAAAGCCATCCGCTCGATTTGCAAAGCTCTTGTAATTTGTTCAAGAGTGAAAAAATGCAAAAAGTTAACTTTTTCGAACCGCAAACCGTTCTGGATCGCGTGCGGGGTTGCAAATTTGTAAATACATAAAAATAGATGTTCTCAGCATTTGCAACCAAAATTTTTAATTTTTATAATTACTTTGAGGCTACTTTGCTTGACAAAATGACCACTGATAAAAAAAAACCTTATAAATTGATGTGTTCCGGCCAACACGAAAAGTTGCAAATTTGTGCGTATTCAAGCTTGTAGAATTTTTTGGAATTTTTTACGCAAAAGTAGAACATGGTTCGCATCATTGCAATTTTAACAATGTTCCGGACTTTGAAAATGGTTGAAGAATTATATAGTTCATTTTTATACTCTATCCGACATTACATGAAAGTTTGTAAAATTTTGGAATTATTGTGAATTGATTGTCTTGACTAATGACATTGAAGTTTGCATCGTTGGAACGCAACGAAATTCAACGTAAATTAAAAAAAATATATATGTAGACTAAAAATGATCCTACTAGGTTTGATAACATTTTCAAGTCATTTCTAGTCGTTTTCACTTTTTAAACGTAGCAGGATCATTTTCGGTAGATTAGTATATTTAAAATTTTTTTTTCGGATTTTGTTGCGTGCCAACGATGCAAACTTCAATGTCATCTTGACTAACTGGCCTATGAAGTATCCGTCGATGATCAGTTATCACTTTGAGAAGACATTTCATCATGACTTTTTATTGCTCATAATCATATTTTTTACAACTTTTTTTCGCCTACAATAACGTGTTGTTCTGTTTGCACCATTTTAATCAGAAGGCTAGTGCAAATCAAAATTTGTCGGACAGAATGACGGATAGACTGATATGTGTTTGAAGACCTATTTTTCGGGTGTTGAAGGACCGTAAACGTAGAAATTCGTTGAAAGCAGCAGGAGTCATTTTAGATGAGAACCAATACTTTTGTTACCCAATCAAAATGATGAAACCGATGCCACCGTCAGTGGCATTTTGGAAATTTGGGAATTATTTTTTCTGACCGAACTGTTGCCACACATTCATTTATACCATTTTCGAAAAATATTGAAATCCACCGGAGCCCTTGAAAGCTAAAAAAAAAAAAAAACGAGACAGTCAATTCATTATTTTGAAAGTTTCAAATTTTCAAATTACTCTTATATGTACCAAATTGTTTTGCCACGAACTCAATTGTTCTAAATCGAGAAATCCTCAACTCCACCACGACTCCTGTAAACTAAAAAAAAAAAAAAAAACGAGACTGCCATCTCGCAATTTGGAAATTTTTATATGTTCTTTTTTGACTAAGCCTTTCTAGCTACCCAAATATTTATAATAGGAACCTGTATTGAAGCGATGTTGATGAATATGGTCTGCCGATACTATTGCCATGCTCATGCCATGTGGCATTAATTTGGCACTGGTGGACTGGCCATATGTACAATGTCATCCGGGTAGGAATATAGAATATTGCATCGAATTTTTGTTATCTCCCGGTTTTCGAAAAAAATAAAATTCGGAGTGGTCACAGAATGCGTAATTTTGATTACAGACAATAACGAAGTTTTCTCGGTATCATGTCCGTATGCGATGATCAAAATCGGTAGATTTTTATTCAAATGGCTGTAACTTGCCAAGTACGAGATATGAGCTGTGTTGATTTCACCTTACAGTCTCAAATTTTCTAGAAGAAGTAGTGCTGGCACAAGTTCATCACCTCTTTATATACCATGGGTATTCAATACAGCTACTCGGAGCTGGATTAATTGATAACTCTTCAATCAGGATACTCTGAGTACTGTATGTCAGGATTTTTGCCTTTCGCTAAGCAATTTTGTCCGTTTTTTTTCTCCTAAAAATCAATCGAGTCCGAACAACTGTTCAGTAGATATTTGACTTTCCAATCTGATCTTGTGGCTATACAGTGGTGTAAAAATTCCCTCTTCAATTTGTTTTGAAAGTCTCCTTTGATGCACGTTAACTTCTTAAAAGTTTTCGGTAGTTTTATTAATTTCAGATGTACAGTAGCCGAGATTGAAAGAAATTGTCAAAATAACGGAGTATAAAAAATGTGCAATCTGGATAGCGTCGCGTCGTCTGGGAAGGTTTGAAAATTAAGGAGTGAGAGCTTCACTATAGCACTTTGTCATAACAAACAACAAACAAATCTGACTCGAAATGACTTGAAATTCCCCATAAATAGGACAGTTGAATCTTCGTATCAGCGCAGTTCGGTAAATGAAAGAAAATTTTTGTAGGTAGATTTCTACCTTCCAATGAAATCAAATTGCACATTTAAGATGCTTTTGTTCCTGTATTTTCAAAACCCCAAAAAGCACCTCTGGTTGCAAAAACCTTTCGCCAAGTACAATAATGCGGTCACTACCCCCAAAAGAATTCATCCTCACCAAAAGTGGTACTACAATAATGTCTACTTACAAAAGGATTGAAATCAGATACATTTGCCAAGTACATGTCTTCTGTATAATGGTATACCGTGACAATCACGTGAAACCGAATGGATCCATGCTACCGAAAAGCGAATATTTCGTATTTTTAGCAGGTTAACCACTCGTTGCACTGAAAACCCCTAGGGTGATTTTGGCGTGCGGTCGATGAAACTCGGCAGCCATTGTTGGAAATTGTTGTTGGAAACCGGCTGACTGTCAATACATCGCGGAAGGTAGACATGTGGGGTTATGTTCGCTTATTTTAAGCAAATGATAAATGAAGTGAATGAAACCTACGTGAATAAGTTATTGATATTTAGCAAAAATCGATCAATTAGTTTTAAATAATATCATAGTACAATCAACGAATTAACTTAAGCTATAACTGCAAATTAATTAGAATCAAAGAGTTAATCGAGAACAACCAATTCCTTGATTGTATTAAGATATCATTGAAAACTAATTGATAGATTTTTGATAAATATTCATAGCTTATTCACGTAGTTTTTATTCACCTTATTAATCATTTGCTTAAAATAAACGAACATAACCCCACGTGTCTACCTTCCGCGATGTATTGACAGTCAGCCGGCTTCTATCAACAATGGCTGCCGAGTTGCATCGACTGCGCGCCAAAATCACCCTAGGGATTGTTCAGCGCAACGAGTGGTTAGCCCGCTAAAATGACGTCATATTCGCCAATATTCGCTTTTCGGTAGCATGGATCCATTCGGATTCACGTGATTCTCACGGTATATTGCTGACATGTAATGACCGAACCTTTTGGGATAAGTGTCGATTTTTTACTACCTACAAATGATTCAATGGGCATTTAGTAAATAAATGTAGATTCTACGTCGAGAGGAAGCCGGCCTAAAACGAGACCCCGGTGTGAAATAAGAAATCGACTAAATAAATGCCTTTACATGTTGATAAACTGCTTCTTTATTCAAAAAAAATAGTGTCTCATTCGGCCCCGTAGCTGCAGTTCTTAGGTGGCTCTTTTTGCCTCGATCTCCCCGACATTCAACATGTATAATCCTACTCAAATAACAACGAACTAAAACATAATCGGTATAAGGCTCAGTCCATGTCAACTCGACCAGCGATTGACCCTGCTCGCATTTTTCTTTTAATTAGTTCAACGTTAACTTACGTATAATAGTTGCAATTGAAAAACTCCGAGTTTTGCATTTTTTTTTTTATAATTTTACAGCAAATACCTACTCCAAAAGTTATGATGGTCCATAACTTAAAAAGTGTCTGCCCCTTTGTAGAATCTTAAAAAATTCTAAGAGATTCTGTGTGAAATTAAAATTTTTTTTTTATGCAAGTCCCATGATGGGCCGATTTCTCCTTCTAAGCTTCTCGTACACTCGAAATTTCTGTGATTCAATCAACTGTGTGGAAATCTTTGATTTGCTTCTAGATTATCGTTTATCGTTAAAAGATTGTTCTATTCGGTGAACAAAAAATGTTCAAAAATGAAATTTTCACTGATTCAAGAAAAGGGACACATCTGCAAAGATTATAACTTGATGTATCGTGTATTTCATTCTGTACTTTAAATAAAAACGGCGAACCGTTATCTATTCACGAATTTTCAAAACTTCAAACAGAGACAGTTCTGATTTTATTGAAAAAAAACTCAAAATTCTGTGCCCGAAGACGATCATTCATTTACTAAATGCCCATTAAATCATCTGTAGGTAATAAAAAATCGACACTTACTCCAAAAGGTTTGGTCATTACTTGTCAGCAATATCTTCAAAAGCGATGCAGCAAATTATTCAAAGAGCAAAACACTCAGCATAGAGAATGACAATTCGTGTCTAGTTACGCGACGCGCGTACCGAAAGGGTATTCGAATAAAAAATATGTATAACGCAAAAATTGTTCAAAAAACTACTCCATCAAAATCATGAGATTGTTTTGGAGGTAGTATATCTACCATCATAGAAGATTGAGCGTAGAATGCCCCATACGTATGCTCATAACTTATACGAACATTAATTTAAAAAGTACGTTATCTATGTGGGGAGTTACAGGATACACGTAAGCTCGATATTCGTTATTTATAATTTCGATTCTTATCTACATTGCCGGGTCAAAAGTTATCGGAAAAGTAGTTGAAACATTGATTTAATAAGAAATTATAACATTTTCATAGTATACATATTCGATGAAAAATAAGGAATATGGTATAGAATCTGGTTAAGGGGGGACTCCGCAGGTTTTGCTGAAAAAACCACGTTTTTGCTGTTGAAATCACGGAAAAACATTCAATCGAAAATTCCTGACAGCAATTTTTAGATTACAATATTATGTGTCTTGAAAAAAAATGTCAACCTCCTGCGATGAAAGTGTATGCGCAGGGAGCCTTTCATAGTCTCTTCGCAGTCGCTTCGCTGCAAAAGGTTCTCTGCGCATACACTTTCATCGCAGGAGGTTGATATTTTTATTCAAGACACATAATATTATAATCTAAAAATTGCTGTCAGGAATTTTTGATTGGATGTTTTTCCTTGATTTCAATAGCAAAAACTTGGTTCCTTCAACAAAACCTGCGGAGTCCCCCCTTAACGGCAGGCGCTGAAAATTCGTTTAGATAACACGCGATCGGTACAGTTAGCGAGGCCTGTGACAGTGTCATTACGGCAGGTGATAAAAATTCGTTAAGATAGCACTCGATCGCGAGAGCTTCATCATAGAGCCGGGTTTTCCTTGGGTTCAATTGTTGATTCTCGCGCAGTTGCATGGCGACCTCAGCTTGTTGACACCCGAAAACCGAGCATATAGGCGCTACCGGGGGTGAACGGGTGCTAGCGGGGAAGCACATTGGCGTACAATCGGGAAAAAAGTTAGCACATGTGATAAGTTAGCGCAAAAGTTACAGAATCGCACCCCAGGTGCTTTTTGGGGTTGATTTCACTACTTTTTGTGAAATTTTGCTTGAACACCTGAAAATTATACTCGCTCGTTACGCTCGCTCGATTGGGTCTTTCTATATCCTTTTTTAAGTAGACATTATTGTAGTACCACTTTTGTTGAGGAGGAATTTTTGTGTGTAGATTTTTTTGGGGGTAGTGACCACATTATTGTGCTCGGTAAGTAATATTCAAATAAATATTTATAAACATAACCATGCTCAAAGTGTTCATACTAAGATGCTTCCGTGAAACATCGCAGTCAGTCACAGCCAACTCGGCACTACCCAAGTTGTTCGTCTGTTTCTCGCAGGCTGGCCATCCCCGTTTCAATTCTAAACTTTCAAAGGCCGTAAAATGACTAAACAAATGTATGAATAAATGAATAAATAATTAGATAAATAATTAGATGAATGTAAATAATAACTTGAAAACGCCCGCTGCTCGGCGTAGCGGGCGTTTTTATTTATTTTTTTGCCCGCTCGTCTGAAAACCGCCACTTTAGGCCCGCTTAATGGGTAAAAAAAACGCGAAATCGTGTATGTTTTACAAAAAATATTTTATGTGGGCTAATTAGGTGGAGTTTTATGATTTTCTCGAATTGTCGAGCGAGTTGAGCTTCAAACGTTTGAGGTATGACAGATATCATAGATAACGAATGAAAACTTACATGCGGAATTGAAATAATAATTTTTTTTTACAATTAAAAATGTATCATTTTATTATCAGGGATGAATATATGGGTCATGGATTATTTTAACTGACAGGTAGTATAACATAAATTTATTATACGTCGAAGTATGAAAATGATAAATAATTAACGAGTATGTGATAATCTTGAGCTAAGAATAAGAGAAATCCGATTATAATGATCAAATCACTTATATTTGTTACGGAATGAATGATAATAATAAGTATGGTGCGATTGTTGCTGGTGTTTGTTTAATAATAAATAAATTATCAGTCTAAATCATGTACAATATATTCTTCCTAAAAAGCCTTAATTCTCTCAAATTTGTTATCAAGTCAAAAGTTTCATCAGTCAACCGAAACTTTTTTTTCTTTCAACCGACACCATTTCTGAATATAATAAGAATATTACTCGAGTATGACAGTCAGATGTATTCATACGAATTTTTCAAATCGTGATCTCCTTAGTTGCAACGGAAAAAATGCATTATTATCACTCAATACGTCTCCACCCGATTCTTGGGCCGATGATTCTTCTCCTTTTACGTTCGAAGAAAACTGACCGTATTTAGAAATTCCAGGTTGACTTTTGGGGTGAAAAAAAAATTCTTTTCCTCGATTTGGACCGCCATTATTATTACGTTGCAGATATTCGTTAGCATCGTTCAAGCTAGGTGAAAATTTTGTGCCAGGATCCGTCTTTGGTAATTCAAATATCCAAGAATCTGATACCGGAAGTGCAGATTCTTGATTGCTTTTGGCAATACTTCGCTTTCGGTAATGGCCCTCGTAGCCGCCACCATGACCTCCTCCTCCGCCTCCGCCTCCGTATTCGTGGCTCGAACTGTGGGTCTGCACGTAGGTGTGCTGGGGATGCTTGATTATCTCGTAGGACGTTTTTCCACCGCCGCCTTCTGACCAGCGTTAAATTTGGCGTTGAGTAAATTTTTTATTAAATTTATGGGAGGTATGAACGATATTTTTCGAAAATACTTCTATACATTTACCTAGTAATTTTTTTAGCGCAATCACTGACGCTATGGTGAGGGCAACCTTGGCAACTAGCAATGCTTTGCCAGCGAGAGCTGCAATCGCCTGCATCCCCATGTAGAGCATAGCTCCTTTAACAGCACCAGCTAGCAGCAGTATACCATAGCCTCCTTTCTTCTTACGGGCTGAAACAAATTCGGAAATTATTCATTGTCAATAATGATTATCACGTGAAAAAATAAAAGACTCAATCTAGAAGACGGTGGAAAATCGGTGCAAGTCTACAGCGTGTGTAGCAAATGTTGCAGTTTGGAGTTTCGGATTTGACAACTCAATTCATTTCACCAATATCTCACGATATTTTTCAACCCGATTTTCCATCCACGAAATGAAAAGATATTCTGACATGCGATGCTTCACCTTCGTTATCGGTATCCAAGAATTTTGGAATGTTCACTTCAACACTATGGGTTTTGAAAAACGTGCCCATTTTATCCCAAATCTGATCACTCAAGCTCGCCCCCAATTTTGTTGACTCTGAATCGCTCATGCTTCTTCCCGTTTCTCCATCCCATACAAATTTAAGACCTTCAAAGACCTCGAGGCTCTTTGACTGCGTCATGCGATTGGCAAAATTCAAGACTTTCTGCTGCAGGCAGTTCAATGAATCGTTCTTGTCTACGCAATTTTCAAACACTTTTAGCATAACGGTCCAACTAGATCTCGTCGTCGTGTTCGACGCTCCAACTTCGGCCCAAACTAATAACAGAAAGATGAACACTCGTTGGTCCATCTTACAGATATTATGGAACCCTTGTATTCTAAGCTGTGAGACCTGGTGACTGACTGACCAGACCATAAAAAGGTACTTGGTTTTATAGTTGAGAAAATAATTAAACATATATACATATGTACTAGTATGCAGCATACAGAGCGTGAACATGGCATGTACTCGTTAGGTAAAGATGACAATTGTTTATTAATTAGTAGGTACTTTGTTAGTACAGTGCACAGACATAAGTATATTACAGAATGTACTAATGTTCCATTGCATGTAAAACTTTGTATCCATAGGGAGGAGTGTGAATTATGAAGTAGATAGGTGTCTAATAAATGTTAGCTAAATTGTTTACCATAATTTCTCACATTAGCGTTCTTCCTGATGCTTAGAACAGTGAACCGTTTCGGCTGTAACTTCGCAGACTGTAATCTATTTTTGATGGGCATTTCAAAGAGAGCGGAATCATGTCACGGTTATATAACTAGGTATATGATTTTTATAAACCAGGCTAAATAATTCTGTCGATGCGCAGCGATGCACAAGTAAGATTTTGCACTCAGTTTTTCCGCACGCAACACAGCTAATCATCATCCGGTATAAACTGCACGCAGTGCAGTATGCGTGCCGGCTCGCTTATGGTTATTTATTTTTACTGAGAACCTGTTCTCATGACACACAGAGAACGTGCGAATATTTTATGTGTACAAATCCATAAATTAAAGTAAACAATCTCAAACGCAAAGGATAAGATTGTAACAGTAGTCTAACTCAGTGGCGTAGCTAGCGCGGGTGGCACCCGGTGCGGATAACGATGGTGTCACCCCAAAAATGTAATTTTGATCGATCGATGGTATCGCCCCAAGTGGTGATTTCATTTTATGGAATTTTTGTGAGTTTTTATTTTTTTTCGCGGTTGGGTGTCACCCCCAAACGGGTGGCACCCGGTGCGGGCCGCCCCCACCACCCCCCTAGCTACGCCACTGGTCTAACTCCTTCATGAGCAGGTATACACTAATTTAAGAGTTGGATGCAATGAGGGCACATGACGCAGATATGTCCTTATTGCAATAGGCTAATTGTTCGAAATTCATTTTCTTTTGCAGTGAAAATTAAGTCTAGTTGGAATGGCGGCGAAAGCATGCCTGAAAAAAAGATCGCTTCGGAATACCCATTGCTGAATGAATGCTGCTTCATCTTTCTTAATTATCCTGAAACGTTATATTTCGCTATATGAAGGATTCTCCACCAAACGAGCCACTTTTTCTTCGTGACCCTCTCCGAGATTTTCGAAATTTTCCCAGCTTGTAGAACTAGTTGAGGAGACTTTCAGTGAATCATCTCAGATTTTTGAATCCAATCCTTTCGGAAATACTATATTTTTTTCAAGTAAACATATGTCAAAAAATATAGGACGAGTGGCCAGTTCGATGGTGAATGCTTCAATATATGCTCCAATTGCATTCGACTCCTCAATTATGCAAATGCTACGTGTGTCAGGATCTCAATAAATTGTTTCATTCGACTGATTGGAACTGAGTGATGCTGATGACCGTGTATATTGTTTGGTGCATGAAGAAATTGCATCCAGCAGAAATTGTTCAAGTATATCCCATCAGTTGACCAATTTCATCCTTCTCTCTGAATTTTTTAATACTTAAAACGCACCCAAACTGACATTGAACCATGCAGATTACGAAAAGTATCATCAACAGTAATATCAACGTCGAAGATATCCACTGGCTTATAACATCATCCAGAGAATGGCTTCGATATTCTACTTTTCCGACTTCATATAGCATCTTCGAAGTGGAGCATAGGGTCAAAAAATGTCAATTATCTTCCGATTCGAGCATCTGCCGACTTGGTCATCTTCTCCTTTTGTGTGCCACTGGGCCGTCCGCACATCCTCTACTAACCCCCACCCGCTCCCACCCCATGAACCCGACCATATACTAGGATGACGTAGTTACCGGTCTTACTTACTGTTACTGGCTGCAAAATATCGGGACTTACGGGACTAGGAAATGAAATTCGCTTGTAAGTGACTTGGACTTCGTGGCTTGACTGGACTACTTCTCTTACTTTCGATCTACTCGCAAACATAGCTTTGTTATTTTTCACTTATTTCCATATAATTTGCGGCTTTGTTAGTATTCGTGATTCAAGAACCGGGGCTTGAGTATTCGCCACTCGCATCGTAGAATAATCTCAGTTTCACCTGGGGGGATAAATTTTCGAGTAATTCATCGTGTGAACTGGGGTTACCACTTCCGAGCTGGAAGTGGGCAACCATTTCAAAGATTGTTATCAAATTTTGAAAGTGAGATGCGTATTTTTAGTGGAAACGGAAAGTTTTTTTGTTCTCAATTGTCGGACGATTATCATTGCACTTGATCTTTTCAACCAGTTGATTTCGCTATCTCAAATGAAGAAACGTTTCGGCTATGAGCTGCAACCTAACAAATGCTTAAATGAATCTCCTGCTGAAGTGGAAACACGGCATTTACTGGAAAGAACAGCAGCGTTTCAATGCAGTAGCCTCGATCTTATACTAAACGAGTGTCATATGGCTGTTGATAGTCGTGTTCCATGTACGTGTCGTCAGTTCAACCATGTCGACCGACTCCGACACACATCTGCATTGGCCGATCGTCGACGTGGTTTCTCGAAATATCATTAGCTGTAAACTGTATTAAATCGGTTATGAACCAGAGTATAGATTTGGCGAGAGCTCAATGAGTCCGGATACAAGTATCGTACGGATTTTAGTGCCTATGAGAGTGGTATACATCAGATCTCAATTTTTCTAGGCTAAAGGTCTTGACCTTGCAATGCCGGCGTTCTCGGCGAGTCCAGAACACTTTAATGTAATCACTGTGATACTCTTGTCTCTCGAGATGAGGGGAATATCAGGTTAACTCGGTCATAACATTTCCCTGCCAAGACGGAAGTGAGTGGCTACAGGTTGAGATAGTATTGTCCGCTTACTCGCGAATATCTAATCAGATCTTCGGACAAATTCTTACCACTGCGATACCTGCATGTGTACTGAATGCATTTAGAGATGCATCGACAGATCTGTTTCTCCAAGATGCTATGTACGTCTTTCCCGTTTTATCGCCCGACCCAATAGACCCTGTCCACTTCCCTACGGACGAGTTGTAATAGCACACATGACCTGCGGATACGCTTTGTTTGACCTGGCCTAAAATTTCCACATATACCTGTACATGACACTCACGGATCTTAGGCTGACGATGGTCCCGTGGGAAACCTGTAGACGTATTTCCCTCTTATGTTGTAGTTCCTGTGACTAATTTTAAGCCTTGGATAGCGCCGTTCATAATGGCTTTTTTCACTTCCATGTGCTTATACAATCCACACATGTGATGACCCAAATTTCAGGTGAAATCCGTCATATTCCCAGTTATCGCTCATCGTACATGACTATACTTTTGGCTACCCGTAGGTAGGCCAGCAAATATTCAAACCTACCAGATGGGCTATCAACTATCGAAGTGATAAATACTCATCGTGCATGACCATTTAATTAAGCTGTAGGTACGTAACTCATATCTACCACACAACGTACCCGATTACAATACATGGCTCAGGCAATAAAATTTTTTGTCTAGAACCATTCGAACGCTATATAATTACTTGCTATATTAAGCTACATCGATCTTTCGGGACGAGTCAGCTTCCTTGCTTCCTTTAAATCTGCCTACTTACCCCAATCACGAATCGTATTCTAACGTAATAAGAAATAAATAAAAAAAAATTAATAAAAAACCTTCAGTTCACGTGAGCTGTAAGGTACATGAGATTGGTAGCCAGCAGTAAAGCGCACACATACACATGTGTGGGTACTTCGGGTCGATCACACGCTTTCTTTTGTTTATAAGAGCAGTCGAAGGAACAGCACACATACAGACAAAACTTCAGTGGGTCTCTGTGTCAGAGGGGCCCGAGAATCTCCTTCGGGGTCACATCCCCGCGCACCTTCACGATCATCGCGAGTGCGAACAGAGTCAACTATTACCTCGCGATGGTTTAGAGGCAGACAGAAATACTCACCACGGTATCTTACCCCTCCGTGAATCTGGCGGTATATATTTCGCTTGAAGACTCACTGAATCCAGTTGAAGTTGAAATCCTTTTGGTAAAGGGTCATTGGTGCCGTCCTCGTTGATACAGCGAACTGGATACTGGATATATTCGCTTACTGAATTGCGGCTTACACGGAGTGACCCAGAAAGTTAGTTAGTCCTGCTGAAGTTAGTGGAAGTAAAAAACTCTGTTCAAAGTTCCGAAAGGAAAACCGATTCTTTGTGACATAACGTTGAAGTGTTTCGATCGGGAAAATTCTAAGGAATATTGTGAGTTTTCAGTGTGCGAAGTCCTAATCCGGTGAAAGAATAATGATCGTCCCAAAGTCCTTTGGTTTGCTGGTGATGTTGATGATGACGTTAAGGCTTGCAAAGTCGGCGGACGATTTTGACATTCTTGATAAGGGCTATCGAATGGCATTCCGTGTTTACGAGGAGTGCCAACAACAGAATATCGGTGTATCGCCATGTCTAAAGAAGAAAGCTATTAATTTTTTCGACCGGGTAGCCAGGATCAAGAACATACCTATATCTGAAAATATGGAGCTAATAAAGAACAACAAAATTAATTCGCCGACTTACTCTGATCAAGAATTGGAATCTTTGGGTAGAGCAGGGTCCTCGAGAGATGAGACCCTGGACAATATCCTGATCGATAAAGTCGCATCGATGGTTAATGGCTTCGATGTACAGATCAGTCTCCCGAAAATGACATCCAGCGATCTTAAACGCAGCGTAGAAGAAGGTCGTGGTAAAATGAAGAAGATGATGGGCATGATGATGATGGGAATGGGGATGAAAATGATCGCCATGGTACCATTGTCGTTGGGAGTTTTATTCTTATTGGCAGGGAAGGCATTGATCGTCAGTAAAATCGCGCTGGTACTCTCTCTCATAATTGCCCTCAAAAAACTGCTCGGTCAAAAACAAGGGGGTGGAGATATGCACCATGGAGGAGGTGGAGGAGGATGGCAGAGCAGCGGACATGGTGGAGGCGGCTGGGACAGAAGTATGAGGAGTTTGGCCCTGGACTCCGCGACTCCTGCACCAGAAGGCTTTAGAGAGACAAGCGACAGTTTGGCTCATATTTTGGCATACAAGGGTCAGAATGGCGTTTCTCAATAAAGTGAGCTTTCCTGGAACCTAGCGGAAACTAAAGTGAACAAAAGCTTTCCTCTTAAAGAGCCAGTTTTTGAACAGACCGTAAAGACATTTGAGATTTTCGAAAACCTAATTCCTTAAGATTAAATATTATGCGTACATAGATCATAGAAAATATTTATTCAATTTATTAATATTAATGTCGATCCTTGTTCAAATTTATTCTTATCATCATACATCGCTGTTTCAAGGTCTCTACTTTGTATTTCTATCACTAGTTCTTACTGTACGGGTAGGTGGGTCGAGATATCAGAAACACGACTTATTTATTACAGATTATAGGAAGTTAGAATTTCATCATTCAAGATAGGTAAGAAGCTGCACTATATTATAAAAAATATTGACGCTGGAAGAACAACGATAGATCTTAGAATTTATTCATTTTTATCATACCTGACTTACAATTGTAACGAAGAATGAATAGGTGATCAAATACGGCCATAAACAACAATAAATTATACTTCGCACAATGTTTCATCAACATATTCAATCCCAATTAATATTCACCATTGCAAAATAAATGTATCTTCGTTACGTCGATTAAATTATATACTATTCCAAACAAATTAATTCTGTTTTATCTTTGACAACAAGTGTGACTGTAGGAACCCTTTCCAATTTAAAAAGTCGTATTCATCGAAAGCACAAATTCTTTCTGGGTTTAATGCAGTCATCAGCCTGCTGCGCCTCGTCAACAATCTGTGCTTCCCCTTCCATCCACGTTTACTCATTTACCATACTACCCTATATAACTGATCCCCGGTGCGCTCACTTTTCCCTTTGGTATTACGACGCTGAGCCGAAATTTCCATGGCATTTTTAATGAGCCTTGAGCCCTAGTACAGCTGCGAATAAGGCGAAGAAGAACCCCGCCAAGGCTGTTGTCGAAACGAGCAACGACAGACCACCAATCATTATTGGAATTAATGCCGTAAACTTCATTTTGTACGCCATTAATAATGCCAGCACGGCTTGTTCCATCTTATATTTTTTTTTCCGCGACAGAACTGTGAAACAAATAGTTTTACAATTAGGTAATCAATCTTTAAAAACTCTCTAAGTATTGTTTGGATGATGAAAGGATTCACCTTTAGATTCTATGGGAAAAAATCCAGCTTGAAAGATTTCTGGACGTTGTTCAGAGTTTATCCTCATCGTCGCCAGCTGTTGTAAGGTCTTTCCAGATTCTACACCGAGACTTCCACTCAAACCACGTGAAAGGTCGTCTCCATCAACGGCTCTAGAGTAATATACAGGTTTGGTGATTTGGGCTTGACCGCCACTATTCTTTTTCATTACGTCAACTTCAACAGCCTCCATACTTCTTGAATATTCGTAGACCTGGTGTACCGGGGGGAATCTCTTCGGCAAGTCTCTTCTTTCTGGAAATTTCCCATTTAGTGATGACATTCGCTGAACTTCTATCTCGTTTTTGTTGTCTGCAGCGATGCTGGTGAATAATAAGAAGACCAAAGTCACTCTTATCTTCATATTTTCCTTCTTTAAATGTCTTCGGTTTACTCCAGCTGAACCTTTACTCCATAACGGGGTATTTCATCGTTTCTCTATCAACCAATATTGCCGTTAGTTTAGCGCTACTGACCAGAGAATTGAATCTTTGGAAATTAACGAATGATAAGAATATCACCCTGCCATCTATCACACACACGAGGGATTCGGAGCTCACGTCAAGGTCCGCGTATATGATTTGAAAAAATCAGATGGAGGAAATTTTACAACATGAGCTGAGATAATAGCCGACTAATTATCACCGATTATTTGAAAACATATCGACCGATTCCGTCATCAGTTTTAATCGAGTTCGATATCAGGTCGGAGATCCGCAAGGAGTGCAGGACGCCAGCAAACTAACCAGCCCGAAGAAGGTAGATGCCAGTGGAGGAACGGGACGACGTGCACGCTTCAGTTCACGAGAAAATTGACAGCCCGTGAAAAAAAATTATTGTCAGAAGTATATATCGCTCGAAGAAAATACCATGATCATACGATCATGGTTGAGACATCGTAATAGACGGTGGCAGCTTCTCCACTAGGATTTAATGATCGTGCGGAGGATTTTGGGTTATGGTCTTGACGTGATTTGAGACATTTCGAAGATTGACGATTCCAGAGGAGGGCACTCTCTCTACCGAGGTGATCTTACTCGTACTCGATGCGCCATTATTCGAGAAAGCTGAAGCACTGTTGGATTTTTTTTTTCCTTTTTGACTTTTCATCTAAATTTTTCTTTGGCTACAAGAAATAACCCTAGCGTCGCGCTAGCACGCGCGGAACGCTCTAATTGGAGGACAAAAGTCAGTGGAAAGGAACGATAGATAGATGCTTAGCACTGAAGGCTATTCGAATTTCTATTATCATATCGATTTGAATCTATAAACATGATTGCACGATTCTTCCGTGCTTCTTCAAGAAACACTTTCAACTACGAAAGAATTAAGACCAATCTGGATGGAGCGGTAAATGTCACGATCATTCTGGAAGAAATAGTACATAAATGAAATGCCATGCAGCGATATTGACAATGCGTTGACAGGAGCACTAACGATATGGACACCCTAGTCATCAATGTAATTCAGCTATACTCGTACCCATCCTCAATTATCGTAGCTCCTGATGTATGAAATGACTGACCCACATGTTATAGCAATTTCATTCAAATGCTGGTGCCCCAGCTCACGTGCCTCACTTCTTGTATAATATTTTACAATAATTTTTCAATCCGCTTTTTGTCATATCAAAAATTCGGACTCTATAGTAATTGGACGTTCTACGGTTGACCCAACAATTCGTTACGGCTGTTAGTGCTTCCGTCATCATTACGGTTTTTCATTCAGAATACCGTTTTTTGGTAATGGACGTTTGTTTTGGGCATCGATTAACGTCGTGGTGAAACCATAACAGCCTTAGTGCAGACACCGTTTTATGGTTGATTTCATGGTTCAATTAGCTACCCACCGAATAGGTATTAATCTATTAGAAATTTCACACGATTCTACCTTTCATTGCATAGCTTATATTCCAACAACCATAGCCTCGTTCTTGTCTTCTCATCGTATCGAGATTAACCGGGACGAATTTTTTATGCAATTCAATTTTATGTCATGGTTTAAATTCGTAGCCAAATTACTCAAGAGCTGGTTTCCGGCCATTCAAATGATCGTAATTCAAGTTTTCGTCCATCTTGATCCCCTACCAGCCCCCGCCTCGGTCCACCCCGATGTATTGGCAACAAAAAATTGGAATCCGAAAACATGCACGACTGACAATGAGTGATGTCTTGCAATATTACCTGAATGTTATTCGCGAATCTTCGTTTCTAGTATTTCGAATTGAATGAGTGTGAGGTAACATGTCCACCCCGAACCCCTAACCCCATTCTCGATGTAAAAGCAGCTTTGATATATTGTTTGGGAAAATGTGGAGATAATTTCGCACCTGGTAGAAATTCAACGGTAAAGAATGGGTGAAATAAATATAATAAACGAAGCAGACGAATAGAAAGACGAGATGATTACAAGGCAAGGCAGCCTCTAATAAAGCAGTCGGGTGAGTTTACTCAAGTGTGAAATAATAGACAAATGGTTAGTAAACTCTCTCACGGTGAGGATCGACGATCGAGCTCTAGATCAACGAATCATAGCACAGGGTGAGGGTCTAGCAGCCAATCAAGAAGCCGGATCTTGAAGAAGAGCGGCAAATAGCAACAGAGGAACTGGTGGAACCGGACGATCGTCACGCGTCAGTTCCAAGATGATTGAAGGCTCTTTTTACTGTTTCCGCCGAGTCTATATAAAGTTATTTCCTTCCTGAGGATTGAACCAGTTGTGAACTTCTTTGCGAATAGTTAGCTCGATGTCGATATGTTATTGATTATTTTATACCGATTACGCGAGCACGATTACTGAAGATAACAACTGTTAGGAGTGAAGGTCTCGTTTTTTTGAAGAAATGAAACTGCATATTAAGAGCTTTCGTGAAAAATTTTGAACTCGCTATATATTATCTATTTGTTCGTTGACCCTAGTCAAAGAATTTCATTGAATCTTTATTCCGGAAATAATACATGGCAATCTAATTAACTAAAATGTTAACACCGCGTTGGGTTCTTTTGGTGATTCTTCTTTGCGGGGTTTTCGCCGAGGATACTTTACCAGAAGGGACCGAAATCGAAGAAAAAGAATCTTACAGTATCGCCGAATGGATCGAAGAACGTGCTATAAGCTTCCTAGACTCACTACTACCGGACAACAATTTCATAGAAGGTAGAAATGTTGTTCTATTCAATTTCACAATAAATCGAATAAACTGGACTACGACTGTTGCTTAGAATAAGTACCTGCAACTTCAAAGTATGCGTAAAGTAACGATCAAGATATGAGCAGCGATTTTTATTGGAAAAAATCGTTTTTTTTTTTTTCAGCTCGAAAAAAGAAGAAGGGTTACAACAAGTACGTCCTTCCTTTGGTGGTCGGATTTCTAATGATAAAATCGATCCTGCTACCGATTGCCCTGAAGAGTTTAGCTGTTCTAAGCGGCAAGGCAGTAATACTGAGTTTGATGAGTTTGATACTAGCAGCGATTGTCGGCCTAAAAAAAGTCGCGCAAGGATCGAGTGGATCGAATTACGATGTCGTTAACATCCCATTGAGCAAGTATAGACGGAACGATGATTTTTACCGAAGAGCTGCTGAGATCGACGAAGATTTGCCATACCAATTTTACAGAGATTGAAAACGGGGATCCTGCACTATTATTTATTGTACAAATAGATCGAAGTGATTGAGATATATATATATATATATATATATATATATATATATATATATATGTAAGACATTCCCCGGAATAGAATTATATAATGGTGAATTCTTTCGGCAAAACTATTTCGTTATACTTGACGAGTCACATAATTAGTTTCCCATAATTGTACAGGTACTAATATTATATTGTAAAATAAAACTATATAATACATTAATAATCCGAGTAATCGATTTCCCAGATCCCCCTTGAAAAGCATAGACGATCTTGACCGAACTTGAACCGTTAATGAATAGTATCTTCATAGTAGCAAATCAAACATTGCACGTCACTAGTTACGTCAGATACTACCGGAGAAAGTTTCTTTTGCCGGACGCAAACTGCTAATGAAATCAGTCTCAAGTCCGGCTTCACTGTAATACTCTTGACTCATTCACCGGAATGGATAGTAAATATTTCCGGATTCATTTCATTCAACGTCCTGGAGACTACTTAATCGGAACCGTGACTGACCTCGATTTTAGGACTGAAGAGTGCAGGACATGGAAAAGGAGCAGGTGATTTGCCACACCTGACAATAATTGGCAATAAAGAAATTTGATATTTGAGAAATTATACTTGCGTCTCTTATATTCTTCACGGATTATTATTTCTTTTTCACGTGAAATATCAAATAAAACGTAAACTTGAAAATTTGAAAATCAGAGATTGCAAAATATGCGTAACTGCTACGGTTGAAGCAAAGGTTAATCGTTCATCGATGGATTTTTGCGACTTTAACGATCAGAGGATACCAAAATACATCTTACCATATAATTAATAAATGAATACGAATAACAGTAATATTCAGCCAGGCAAAAGAATTCTTCAAATTAGGGTGTGCCAAAATTTCTGCTGTGGCAACTGACCTGCTTTTTAGCTTCTATACCAATTATGTAGCTCGTGAGGTGAAGAATGCATCAATAAAATATGAAATCCTGTTGAACCTCAGCTATGCAAAAATCAATATGAACATTACTCGCTTCGCGGAAGTGTGTTCGATCACTATGCATATAATGCGTTGAATTTTATCATGGTTTAACGGCTTTTATGGAATAAATATTCACGAGTATAAGAACCCTTTTCCGAAGTGAAAAATCAAAGAATATCAGCTGTACTGTCACAATGGTGAAGCACACGACTGTATCCGTGAAGTACATATGGCACTTTCGAATTCAAACAAAGGCGAATATTTAAACATTCAATAATGAAAGTGACGATGAATATTCATCGTATTGATACGTGAAATTTGATGTGTTGCCGATATTCAAATTGTTCAGAGCTTTCGCGACGATAATCTTAAGTCGTTCCACCAGGTGTATCAATTTATTGTAAAAATAGTTTTACTGAACAAACTTTCTTTGGAATACATGTTTTGAGGAAATTCTATTTCCTGCAAATAAAGTACCATCGTTTGAAAGAATATTATTTGACACCCTCCCCGGATACGAGCACACTCGTAGCTGTTCAACAGGTTGAAGGAAAGGCGTGAAAAGGGGCCGAAATGCAACTACACCTGGACCTAAACCTTGACTGCACGTGGTTAGCCTCGACCTAGTCTCAAGGGGCGTCGACCCCCCGGCAGCGTCCATCCTGGGGGGATTCAAGAATCGAGGGTCCCACGTCTTGGGATAATAATTGTGACGTTATCGCCGCTGGTTTATGCTACACGATCGGTCTGATGTCAGAGCTACAAAAAATGAACACGAATTGGCTTTTGGATCGAGTGCCGTTGCCCTGTTGAAGCGTGTTAATGTGGCCCAAAAAATTTCTCTATTTAGCACGCGCCAGATAATCGTAATTTTTTTGACAAAGAATCTCGTTTTCTCTAGGGCAAATAGAAAATACCCAATTCAAATACACTTTCCATTGATCTAAAGTAAGCCGGAATAATTATAAATGGACAGCTGATGTTGACGAAATAATGTCCGTGTATGTATCGCTGATTTACAAAAATTCACAAGACTGATGATAATCTTGCATAAGATATCGCAAGTCGCAGGCCCTGTGGCTAAGTTGTCAGACATACGTTATTCACACTCGACTTTGGCCTAGAATTATGAAAATATGTCCGCGACGAAATATACCGTTAAGTAATGCCAAACTGATATTAAATATTTAAATACTTCGTCCATATCTCAGCATACAATAGGACGTCTTCTATTGTCACCTCGGTTAATAAGGTGACGGAATTTTAAGCATATTCAAATCGATACTGGCCTGTTTTTTCTCTCCAAATGTTCGATCGGACTTGGGTCAAATTTTGAATTTGCCCACATGGATCTAGAGATTTGCCGTTTGCTATTTCCTTCGGCATCTTGACCCTGCAACTAATTATATCATTCGTTGGGCATATTATACGAAAATTTCGATTGGTCGTAAGTTTCAACGATCATTAACAGCTTCATTAACGATTTTTGCAACGAACCAATATATAGGACATCGCGAGATTCAGAGCGAATGAAAATTTCTAGACAAAGAATGCGGCTCTGTTATGTAGATTACATAAGAAACCAGTTGGGCATTTGATGGTTCACGCCTTACCGGATACCGGTTGTCGTCTGTGGGTCAAGGCAATCAAGGTAAGCTCGGCCAGATAGTTTACCCATATGATTTCGACTGGACACGATGCAGCTCTCTATAGGCTGTGGGCAGCATAAAAGAGTAGAATAATGTTAGTCAAAATGTACATGAGTGTTGAAAAGAAGATTGCCTATCAGTGTTACGCAGATCACTCTTTCGCACAAATATGCGTGCAAATGTTGAAAAAAGTCCCGAGATTGCATGGGACTACAAAACAGTAATTGGTCATAAGTTAGGTATACTAGGTCTCCCATGAATGCAAGGAAAACTCTCTCAGCACCAGTGCAGAAAGAAAAACATCGGATAACAACTCTGCAGCACCGGATGCTTAGCGAATTTCCAAACCCATAAACTTGTAGAAATTGTTACGACTCGAAATGTCGTTCGTATGTATGATAGTACCTATACTGATGACTGACAGGTGTGGTATGCCGACATACATTTTTACGACTCAAACATCATGAGAGAAATGTTTATGAATTTTCATGAGTTCCGCATATGTGGCTTCGTTCACGAAGATAAATAAGTAATTCTGAATCTAACGGCAACAGCTTTACCTCATTCGAATGAAAATGAAGATAGATCCTGGGCCGAGAGACATCATCACTTTCTGATCGCTATTCTCACGTGGGTACAATAGAAATGGAACCGACTTTAGTCGACTTAGAATTTCGTATTTCTATAATATAATTACGTCCTCCACGGAAGACTTTCGGGTGAGTTGTGGCGGTAGTTTGACTCCATGAGTGGACCACCTCTTTGTATTTTTCTTCGATTAAACCCACGTGAGTTAGGACGCCACTATTCTCCTAGCTGACCTAAATTCAGGTTAGCTAGCCCTCAGATAGGCCGACTCGAGTCTGATCTGGCTTTGACTCATCGATAGGGTCCGCCCAGCCAACAAGCGCGAGTAAGTATTCTTTCTGGGACTAGTATTTGTTCAAAAAATTATAGAGGAAAGTTTTCTTGGGAGGCAACGCGTCACTAAGATGAGCATGCTGAGACATGGTGGGGGGCACACCTATAAAGATTCAGGCATCACAGGACTATGTCACATTTTACTCCGAAATTTTCAACGTACAGTGAAGTTTAGTGCTTCTTCAGTAAAGGCTTTGCCGATACCAGTAACCGATCATCTATACCGCCACCCAAACATCATGAACAAATTCATTGTTCTCGTGCTTTTGGCCACCTCTGCCTTGGCTGTACCAGTTCCTGAATCTGGTAAAAATTTGGATTGCCTGAACCACGAGGACATGCTCTCCTGCATGGCAGTTAAGGCCGTCAGTGCTTTAGGAAGAGCTGCAAGATCGAAGGACGTTAAACTTATGGATGGGGTACAGTTTGTGCTAGATGGACCCCGTGAGTTTATTTGAATATATTATTTTCCAAGGCATCTCGATTTCGGGTCGCATTATCAGTATTGTTCCATGCCCAAAGTTCATACTTAGAACCGCGCTGTTCGCTTGACCAAACTACTGATTAGTTTCTGTAGCCATTGCCCTCGTGATGTAAAAAAGTAGGCATAATCGATTGTCCCATGATAATCGAGTATTCACGGATGATCGAACCGATTTTGTAATATGATTAACCCTTACTTTACGCTTTGTTTCAGTCGAGCGTAACGCTAGGGTTTTGGAAACGGAAACAGAAACGGAAACCGACGTGATGAACACTTTACCTCGTGAAGTAACAGAGAGGACTCTCAAGCTGGCCAGTATGCTGTACGAGTCTGCAATGTCATTCCTGAAAAACCACAGTCTGAAGCTGAACATGCCCGAGGGAGCCGTCTCCCGCGCCATGGAAGAAGGTAAATTTGAGCTTAGTGCTTTCCTCGATAGTAGCCATACGTTGCATAACTCTTCTCTCGCTACTAGTCGGTGCAGACGGGTCTTGAGTCAGCCTTTCACTGCCACTTGAGTCTACTGCTAAGGCCTTCACTTTCTTTGACGATGGGTGGACCGCACGGTCACTATTCCGGTTTATTGTCATCCCGAAATTCGTAATGTCATTTTTAATACCAGAAATTATAAAAAAATAAGAAGAAAAAGAAGAAGAAGAAAAAAAAAAACAATGCCACTTCTTTCAAGGTCACGAAAAAACCCGGCGTCAATTGTTTCATGAATAATTGAGTAAGCGTCGTGTCCGACGCGGATAACGGTGATCACTCGCTGCTTAAGATTTTGCAAACTCTTGCATAACGAAGTAGTAAAAAACATTGTCTTTGAGTCAGACGAGGTATTATTGAGCTCGAAACTTCATGCGGAATATCGCGTCAGATTAAATACTATTTAAAAGTGGTTTTATTCTTAAAGAATACGTCGTGCTGTAGTGCGGGTTCAAAACTGGACAAACTTTGTTCCTGGTTCAATAAACTAGTCGACCTTATTCGATCGCATTATTTTCTCGTGGTCAGAGTCAAATTATTATTATTTTTTCTCCACGAATGATGGCATCAATAATTCATCGGTACGGACGCGTCACTTATGGTACATTCATCGAAGTACAAATTCCCACACATATTTTAGAATCGAATTATTACGAAGAGAAGAGAGTCGGATGAGCAGCGATGTTTTATTCTTATTTTACCAATCTTTCAGGACGAGTGAAAATCAAGAAGACCATCCTCCCCTTCCTTCCGATAATCGGCGCCATAGGTGTCAAGATGCTCGCTCTGGTACCGATCGCACTGGGAGGTCTTGCTCTGCTTGTTATCAAGGCTTTGTTCGTCGGTAAAATCGCTTTGCTTCTTGCTGGAATTTTGGGTTTCCAAAAGCTTTTCGGTGGCGGTTCATCGGGCGAAAGCTTCTTCAGCAAGGCAGCTCAGCCTGTTGCTAGCTGGGCTGCAGCAGCGGCTCCTCAAAGCTGGTCATCTGCTCCTTCAGCTTCTCAGACCCAGGGATACTACAGGAGCTTTAATTCTGGCGATGCTCATGACCTAGCTTACAGCGCACAAGCCCCTAAAAATTCTCAATAGAAACTAAATAGATTGAAAAAAATCGACGAACTTTATAGATTAATAAACGGATAATCGGACAGGCGGACAACAGAGACGTGGACGAGACTAAAGATGCTAGTATGATGGGCAAATGAAATTTGAAAAGCTCTGAGATACAAGACGGATCTTTTTTGACTGAAAAAATACGGACGCTACATTATCATTAACGTTAAGTGTCATAATTTCTAATTTTTCTAATTAATATTATCATTTTATTATTATTATTATTATTAATATGTACATCATCGACGTTATCGCGTGTAGACAGACGAAGATTAATTACTCGGGAAAAATTCGTATATTTAAACGCATGCCATGTATGCGAGAAGAGGCCATAACTTCTGTGTCATTTATAAATATTTATAGACATATAGATGTAATGTATACACGATAATTTGTAATTATAAATGTAGGCTAGGCCCACATGACTGTTAGCTTAGTATTTATGTTATCATTTGTAATTGAATAATATTTAATAAATTATTAAAATATTGACACATCAGTTTTCACTCATGCCACTATGCACACCTCATGCAAAACTAATAATTCAACGATCGCAGTACATACATCTGCAACGACGGATATGTTTATGCTAATTTGGTTCTAGCAGCTGCCTCATAAGTAATTCAATTCGGATATATGTACAGCTCTCTCTGAAAGCCTCCTACTATCAGATTCGGGCCAACGTTTTGCATACCATGTCACGACAGTCACAGAAAATTAATTTACGTATAAAAAATAAAATACCGATAAATAATCGTCAGCGTTTAATTTCCTTCCTTCTTGTATGATTTACTTACAATTTTCTATCAGCTGGGTAATATCCAGATGATTATATGACGCAGGTATTTCCTTGAAACGGAATAATCTGACGATAGAGATTGAATTCGAATATACTCTGATCTACGGGCCTGAAAGATTTCACTATTGATTCCAACTGTAATATATTTAACAGGGTCTTGCAGTACAAGGGAAATGTGGTTAATTTGGTATCAATTACGAACTGGATATATTGTAATGCATCGCGTTGCGATCGGAGCTCATAGGAATTAAAATTCTTGACACCACGGTCATCGATAGCGTCTGCCAAATAGTTCACCATAGCCCCTCCATCCGTTGGTGTTCAATATATAAGAAAAAATTGTCCCAAGGCAGACAACAGTCAAAAAGAATCATCGATTGAAAATCGGCATTACCGGTGTGATTACAAGTTTACATTAGGCTCAAACAAGTGATAAATTAACGAAGGAAAAGATGAAGTGGAATCTCGCACTACTTGCTTTGACCCTGGCCCTCGTAAACGTAGAATCTAAAGAGCCATGCGAGGACAACTTACTTTGTGCCGAAGAAAAATTAACGCGAGTTATTGACAAACTAAACGAAGAAGATGTCGTTCAAATTTATGGGGACATGATAAAATTGGAAAAAGTCCCTATCGATGGTGATAAAGTCAGCCAGACCGAGGCGGATCCACTTCTCAGCAGAATCGACAGATTCCTCCGAGTCCACAGGGTCCATATAAATTTCCCTAGCGATGGATCGTCGGCTGACTTCTTTGGAAGAGCCCTTGGCGAAAAAAATGTCAGCTTTGAACTCAAGAGCTTATCTCAAGGCCCTTCGGAAGGTAAGAGTTTCGAATTACTAACGAACGGCCAGTTTCTTCGATTTCATAGGTGGGATATAAATTGGTGCAGATTCAAAGCTCTATATTTCGTTGGTTCGGATCTGATAACTTCTATTGATTATAACTACGCCATGCTAACTGTATATTGGACCGAATGCAACAGAAAGTGGTCGTGTCTTGAATAACTCAAACTCTAGTATGCAAGACTAGGTCAGGTTTAACTGTGCCCGAGATACGACGTCGATTGAAAGTCTCGATATGATCTATTGAATTGATTATCGGCTAGTTGCATCGGAAATTGCATAAGTAGATCTTCTACTTTGTTTCGGCCCAATTCTTCAACCTAGTAAATAAAAATGAGAGAGCATTGTAAAAACGAAATTTCGAATGGTAATATGGAAGGCTTGGATTAATCGAATGCTTGATCCAAGATCCCTTGCTCATTACCAACGTGACTGTGTAGTATTGAATGAGAAAGAACCCTTTAAATCTTATTCTTAAATAGTAAACCTTTCTAAAGTCAGGTCCAATGAATAGTAAGTGTGCCATCGACCCAGGATCTCATTCGCCGACAAGTATAATGTATCCCGCATCCTACTTTCTGGTTGGTCGAGATTAAGAAAATTACCTTTCTAATATATATCTAGAGGAGAAGTAGAAGAATTTTTAAAAATCTCTATCGCGTCTGGCCTAGCGAGCTCTTAGGATTTTAACACCAGGTTGTAATCGGCTTTTCACATGCGATACTGGGGAAATTGATGCGATGTAAGATACCTAATCACTATATACTTATATTCAAACCCATGTTATGCTCGGGCTCATATGTCGTCTTATTTTACCGACAAAGCGTCAAGGCACTCGAGATACAGAAAAAGACGAGAAAAATAATATAGTTAGCTGCAGTGTTTAATTAGTAATCAATATTTCGAATGAGGAGAGAGAAGAAGAGCCCAAAGTAAGACCAATGCCTTAGCCACGTATTGACGGTACGTTGACCCACTTTATAACCCAGACTCGATGAGGAGGGTGAAACTCCTGGTAAGGTGGCCTTCTCGACATTCTCCTGGTAGGAGGAAGCGAAGAACGTGTTCCAGGTAGGTTTGTAGGTCGATCACCTCTGCCTCGAGGATAGAGGCTCGGAGGGAAAATACTGGAGGTCTGACCTTGGCCTGGAGTAGAGAGTGGAGGTCTGTTGCTTCGAAGAAAGTAGGTTTCAGGATATATGAGAATATTGGTGGGGATGAAATTACCAATTTTATCAACCGGGATATACCAACCGATGATGCGATACGTTATACGCACCAAGAATAACGATTATTATTTATCGTTTTTCAGGACGTTCGAAACTTAAGAAGATCCTTATTCCTATTCTTCTGGCTTTGAAATTGAAGGCTATGATTGTTCTGCCGATCGTCATCACTGTGATCGGTCTCATCGGTATCAAAGGCTTGGGTGCTGGGCTAGCTGCACTTCTAATCTCTGGCGCTCTCGCCCTGAAGAGTCTCTTAACGCCTCCTTCACCGCCTCCACGAGTCAGCTACGGCATCATCAAGCCACACGACATTCATCATGATCACTGGCACAGATCCCAAGAAGAAATTAGCCAGCCCTACAGAGGCTGGGCACCAGAATACAACGAGCAATTCGAGGGATATCAGACCTATCAAGGTATACCCTGAGTCCAATTAGCCCGTGGTACAGCATCGAGTACAGGCGCCAAATTTGATGTCAAGAATTGCCAGATGTTGCTTGTTCTTATTTCATTTGCTATTTATTTCATAAGTTTTATTTATTTGTATGAGAATAAAGAGATTTATTTATAATTCGAGTCTTATTATTTCCCTTCATCTGTATCCGACTCGCTCGGCTCGTGTAGCCGATCTTCTACAAATCGAATGATTCCTCAAAAGTACCATCGAGCAACTGACAAGCTCTACCCTCTGTTGAGAAATCGAGAAACTTCTCCCAGCTTTTCTAATTGGTCAAAGAACAGGGTCATCTCAACGCGTCATCTCATTGGTTAAGAAATACAGGAGAGGTTATTGACCCAAATTTTCAGTCTCTCCCTCTCTTCTCGGTACCACATACTATCTCAATGTGCAGAGTCCGCTTGCCAGGGTGAAAGTCGAGGTCGAAAGACACCTTCCTAGTTCCTGGAGGCGTACCGGAATCTTAAAGTTTGGCTTTTATTGGTCCCCCATACGGAGTCTTGGAGTAAAATCAAAAATTGGGTCACTGGGGCGTCGGTTCTACTGTATTATTTGGAGTGGGGGCCGCAGGAGCCATAAGAAGAGAGTGGGAGTGGGCCTTAGTGACGTAAAGATCGATTTTATCCAGTGCCATTGGTCTCTTACGTTCCCCAGTCTCTACGAGCTCTCCGATGGAGGTCACTAGGTCGTTGCCTCGAAGCTGGGTCTTATACCACTCCGTTCTACAGTATTTACCTTCTCCTATTCCACCTACTTCTCCAGCGTATTCTCTGAACAGGTTGCTGAAGGTGGAGGGGCAGATTGCGGCGTCATACAATCGGCTAACGGAATTGGTTGTAGTCGTATATAATACCTGCGGAAGAGTCAGGTGCTGGCCGCACATCGCGCGTTCAAGTTCAATGTACGAAAGCTTCAGGGACGAATATTCCGATATTCGTGATAGCAGTACCAGTTATACTGGTTACAGCCCAGAAATGACTATTTCGTGACAATATTTGAACGCTGTTGATCGAAAGTACCAAATGATCGTTGAATGATTAATTAATCAACCGATTGCTTGAGGCAGAATTCAAGTTGCATATATTCAATTTGGGAGTCTTGATGTTATATTATATACCAAAAAATAATTAAAAAATGAATAAACAACGGATAGAGGCCAGATCCGCCTACCCACACTTCAGAACAAGATTGCGGTTAATATTATCCATTAATTTAACCCGTAGCATTTACCGTTGATCTCATTGCATTCTTATATGATATGCTCATCCTTATTTATTTATTTATTTATTTATTTTTTTATTCGGAAAGATTGACGAACAGAATTATTTTTGGAATATTAACATTCTTACAAATATCTAAGTTCAGTCGTATCCGTATGAAGTTCGGAATTTTAGCTGCCGTTAGTCGTCTTGACTTTTTTATCACTACATATGAATACAACAGTAATATTACAATACGTAAAATAAAATGCTGGATAATTAAACGAATTTAGTTTATTTTTATACACAATGCTGTCTTGCTCAAATATTATGAATGAAAACCAATAGGAAACCATTTATTTACTTTTTGAAAAATTTATAAAAAATCTCGTGCAATATTATTGTCACATGGTGATGATTCAGAATTCTTCAGTTGTTTTCCGGAATTAATTCACACATTGAAGCGCATGAGAAGTCCATATAGCTGATTGCATATCCTTGAAGATATATAAGAACGGGTAATCTGATCATTGATCGATAAATGAGGCTGCATGTGGCTGCGATGAATGAGCTGTGCGCTAGATTGTGATATGATTGTAAGCCAAGATCAGAATATAAACCGAATTGCAGGCCCTCATAGTGTGACACATAAATAGGCGATCCAACATTTGTGAATAATTATGTACAGGCTTTGTACTAAAATGTCGCTAGATATTCTAGCGACTGAAATTCGGAGTCTAGAAGGAAAGTGAATTTTTGTGGTATCAGCTTGGCGAAAGTAAGACAGAAGACAACTTTGGGTATATAGTTACGGTGATATGACACGCTTCGTAAATTTAAAAACAAAAATCGTGTCGTCCTTTGGTTTCAGGTAAATGCACTTGGATTGTAAAAAAAAGTCGTCGAAATCTGAACGTTGCTACGATCAAAACAGCAGGAATTTGAGACAGTTTTAAAGTAACCGTAGTAAGTCAGGTCCACAATGAAACGGACAAGTGGTTCTCCCACGCACTGAGAGAACAGTTTATTTATAATAAATAAATGTATCTACTCGGCCATTTTCCAAAAATATTTATTAACTGTTAGTATATTCGATAACCATGAATGAATATTCTGCTCCCCGAAAAAACAAAAAAATGCAGTGGTATTTCCATCAAATATATCCTTTGTTAGACGCATTTATTTGCCACAATGATATGTAACGCTTGATTCAATTGAAAAATCAGTTGAAACATCGTAGTGAAATATCTATTTGCTCGCAACAAAGATCTGTTTATTATTAAAATATCTCATTTAGGTATAGTAGAATATCGTATCAATTCAATAATTGAAACATTCAGTTCAGGTATATCAGAAATTCTACCAAATCGAAATTTGTTAACAATTAATAAATGCATCTTTGGGTCACGTACGATTCCGGTTGCCTCATATATCTGACTGTGATTGTAGTCAACAAATAACGTATTTGGTACAATCTAACACAACTATTGACTGGTGCTACAATACAGCGCCATCAGAGTTCAGGCGTTCCATCGCGTGGTATACCGGCAAATGCGCGCCAGAACGAGTTGAGTCGACAACATCGCGGCGTTAGTGCATTAGACTGTTCGAAGCATGTATAGCAATTTATTGAATCGATTCGGACAGATAGTTCGCTCACAATCGTTTTCTGAAATCTGACTGGGTAGAATCGACCCAGTGCGACTGTGAAGGGTTAACTTTTGTAGTTTTTACTCATATTATAAGCCATATAAACACCATACAATTTTGTAACTTTGAAAATTTGAATATTTTTTAATAAATCATATAAATAACAAATTTGATTCCTTTATGCCAAAGGTGGAATAATTCAACAGTTGACAATTTTTGCCTTGTAGCAAAAAGTTCACATCAAGTTGAATTATTCCACCTGCGCAGCATATAATGCTGCTTCAGAAAACAACCATATTTCTTTGTCCAGTCAATATTATAGTTGAATTGAATGAAACAAGCGTAAATTGAACCAACGCCTTGCAAGATATATTCAATACATCATGTATGCTCCGTTCAATTATTTATTACGTATACATTCAAATTGTCGAATCATTTATTCAATTTCAACAGCGTCTAACGAATTTTACCTCACATTGAATGAAATTCCATATTACACCGACTCAATTATTTTCGAATTGACTTGAGTTATATGTGAAATTGATTTAACTTTGGTCAATTTGTCTGAACTACTCTCTTAATTACTCGAACATAATTTATTTCACTGTTAACACATCTTATTCAACACTCACTAAATAACGTATCTATAAAAGAATATGAATTTCATTCACCTTGTTGTAAAATTAACTGAAAACTGATTTATTAACTGTTAACAAATGTTTGGTGTTTGAAACGAAATATTTGTTAGTTCGGACGGAATTATTCAAATATACGGTTTCTTAACTATGAATGAAGATTCGATTCGTCATATCCGAAATTATCATTTGTTAACATGAAATGAATTTTATTAACTATAAATAAACTGTTCTCTCAATGCGACAATCGCGTGGCAAAATTACTGTCCTGTTATTATGTGCAAAGAATACGCATGATTTTCTCAGATTCGATTTCAGAAATCACATATCACAAGGCACCACAAAGTCCTCAGAAGAGCGAGGACTGGAAAATTGGATAATTTGGCTGTGGAAATCTGAAGAGGAGTTGATTTTTCGAAAAAAAGTATTGGTTCTGAATAGTCTCAGCCTAGATCTCATACAGTACTTTCGAATGACGATAATACCTACGTGAAACGATACACCGCTATAGACGACGTTTGATTTGCAGTTTCATTCGTGCGAATCAACCATACATATTCGAATTGGTCATTTAATATTGTAACCTAAATATTAAATCATTATCGCCACCTCGTCACGACCCGGGAATATCTAGGGTATCCACGGAGGATCAGAAATAACCGTTCTTCATGTTCCGGTATGGTCGCACGTCTCCTAAATTGGAAAGAGATTGGCCAGACTTGTTATTATATCACTAATGGAAGAATATCATTTTTTATCCTACAGCCACAAGCTACTAGAGATCTTGCTTAATAAAGTACGTTTCTTTTTTTGCCATGATTGTTAACCAGATGTCGGTAACGTACCGAGTATACCGATCTTCCGTAAGCCTTGCCGATTAAGTAAACCTTTCTCCTTTACACTCAGCGGGTAGAAGATAATTCGAAGTATATAGTGTAAAATAGAAGATTCCTAGTTCCAAAATAAAGCACCGTCTTCAAACACGACATGGTCTTCCGCAATTTGGTGATTAACTAATTAATCAATTATTAGCTCAGGATTATCAACAGTTTTCCCAGACGGGGAATCAACACCATTGACCCAGACGGCCAGAATAAAATGAACAGATCTTGATATCGACCGCGAATCATTCAGCCAAGCGAATCAGTTATACCTGTGAATGTTGCGTCGTTGTATTTTATGGGATCATAAGTCCTCAGTCAACATGACGGTTTGATCTTGCATTCAAAATTTGGATAAGATCGGCCGATTAGTTCTGAGACATCGACCATCAAAGTTGATCGAAAAACGCGTTCTTCTGCTTTTACTTCTCCGAAGTTATAATTCAGGCATCGAGACTTCTGTCTAACCGTTGACGACGTAGTACGGAATCGTTGATTTCTAGAAATGCAAATTACCCTATAACTCAGCCACGGTTCCTGTGATTTTGAGACAAGAATGAAAATAATCTGCGCTCACCTCTCCGGGATAAAAAAAAAAAAATTTGTGCTCTACTCATTCAGTGTCTGTATTGCTTGTCTATCTACAACACATGCAAGGCCAGAATGTCCCACTATTTTCAATGATGGCCGTTTAATGAACCGAATCATGTAAAATAATGAAAGTTGGTTCATGAAAGTTGAAAAAAAAAAAAAACGTAAGCTTGGCAGAATTTGGGTGTAAAAACATTGCTAAAAGCTAAAATTGTGCACAGTTCAAGATTTCGTAAGTAATAAACCCCATATTCTGTACTGAATACTATCGTTGTCAAGTCTTTATAATTTGACTCGTTTTTTAGTTGTACTTTTCAAAGTATAATAATGGAATATTTTTCTCCACGTATTTGATGATTCGACTGATTCATTATTTGCGAAAATTTTTTTTTTGCTCATACACATGGCACTTTTTTGAACTTTTCATTATTTTCGCGATATTTCTTAAGGGGTAGTTAGATGCGTTAGCGCATACGACTTACAAGTCAAGTGACCGTAAGTGGACGTGGTTCAAAAACTAGTAACGAAAGCGGTTTCTCATAAGTGAATGAATAATGCGTTCTCAAGTAACTGAGGCTTACTATAATTTATTCGTATTTTGCATATTATGCCGTGTATTTTGCGCAAATTAGGTACAAGAACAACTACACATTCACAAAATATCAAATTCTCTTTTATTCATAATCCTGGGCCTGCTATTGTTGTTTCCGGTATTTCGGCACTTTTCACTCTTGCTTGACATGGACTCGAAAATTTATCGCGTACTTGGGTTTTCCTGCGTCACGTGCAAGTGAAAGAAAACAAGTTACACAAATGGGCCAAGTGGCTTGAACATTTAGGCATGTACACCGAAAGGTATATTAGTCCGTCTCAATCTCCTCGACTGACTTTCCTTTCATGAATCAAATAAGGATTTCCAATTCTTTACCCAATATTCAGTCTTCTGACGTTTGTCTTTCTGAAAGGAATTTTTACAGGCCAGATTCTCTCATGGTTGTATTCACCGGCCAGGGTAAATTTTGCCTGAATCTTGGAAGAACTTTATAAAGTTTTGTGGCAGCCTATAGAAATCTATTAAAAGTTATCCGGATCTGTGATCGGGCACACCGCATATTTACCGCAGAACTTGCAAATTATTGAAAACTTTTATCATGCTTTAATAAAACTGTGGTTCGACTTTTTGCGGTTACAACTAGTCCCTCGTGGAATCAAGTTTAACACCGAGACTTGATCTTGAAATTAAGATGCACTAGATACGCATCGTAGCAAAAGAGACCCTCGACGTGTTCTCGATCTGTTATGTGCGCTCGTCGCGGTTCTGCGGACTTAGAGGTCCAGCGAATTCCAAGGAGATTAACGATCGCCAAAAAAAAAAAACAATCCTAATTTGCTCCCTAAAAATGTTCTATGACGTGCTCATACCAGAAATTGGCTCAAAGTTGAAAATTTAGCACATCGACTCACGCCAACCACTCGAATTGCTGATTAATTAGTTATGAGAATTAAATTACCGCTAGTATATAGAGCGGCGATTGCGTGGCTCATGCGCTTCGTGCAAAAACCACTTCACGCTTCCACTATCATCATTTACACGGAAAGGGTAGCTCTGATGTATACTTAGAGTGATGGAAAGTAGCTGTTATAGGACACGCACGCTTTTTCATTAAATGCCCATATCGCCGATATCGTCTAATCATCTCATCTGTTAGTTAAGTGCGAGATTTTCAATTGCTGTGTCAGCAGTCATATCAAATAGCTAATGAATGCCGTAGTGATTATAGGAGTGCACTATTTAATGATAAATTGCAAACTGTGTAGTGCCTATGCTAATAGGTCGGGATCGAGTTTTAATGTCTGATGTTACTTTCGCATATTTGGTGCACCTGTTGAGAAATTGAATGGATTATAATCGTGGCTCAAAGATTGATTGGTAAAAAGTGAATGGAGTTTTGTATCGACGTATCGTGAGTGACTAGAACAACCAGAGTGATCAGATAGTAGTTCTCGAGTAAGTTTTATCTGAAAGGAGTTTTGCTGTGAGAATCAGGGCCATGGAAAGGACTGAATGCCGTGAATCGGAAGACAGATCGGCCCAGTTGTCGGGCAAAATGCGAGCGCAAAGAGAGTCCGATGAGCCTGTTAAGTTACCCTTCACTTGCAGGGGCCTGATGGGGCCGAGAAGCTAGTGACTAGTTAGCTTAGCAGCTACTGTCACTGACCATGCGAAACGGTGAAGGCCAAGACTTGAGATACATCTCTACTTACACTAAGTTTGCTATTGCATTTATTAACGGAACAAACATGATTGATAAAAGGAAGGTGTCGATCGGAAATAGGTGGCCATAGCCACGACCCACAGTAGCCGGGGAAAACGCAAACGACAGAGAAGGCGGTCGACTAGATCATTTTTGCACTTCTTTGTCTGCGTTAAAGTCGTGCACTTTCTCGTTCCAGCCAGTCATCGGAAATAGAGTTACGATTGGCCGTGACGTTGCCCGAAATGTGCCTGAAGTTTTCTTCACAAAACTGGGTTAACTTAAAATATCATTAGGGTCAGCTTTTCAGTCCGTGTACACCTGTCTATGATGACAACTCTTCCAATCGAGACAATATATTTCACCATTTATCACACTTTCGCGCGATTAGTGCGTCCATCAGATTCTTGCAATTTCAATTGCGGAGTGTAAACTATGATTGGCTATAAAAGTAATGACATGTTTCACACTCGTATTTCTCCTCATGAAAAAACTCGTTCACCGTCGAAGAGATTTACTATAGTATAGTAATTTGTGCAATTACATCCCGAGCATCCAGCCGTAAAAATTAGGTACGAGATCATTATACTCTTTTGTGTGTAGATACAAGAAAGTGAACTGTGGTCAGTATATTGGACCGGTGAAATATATCGGTCAGCTGAAAAATAACGAATTAAAAGAGAATGGAAACAGGTCCGATGTATTGTTACTGATTTCACTAAACCTTGACAATGAGAGTACCACTACACCACGCTATTTGTAGGCAGCATGCTTTATTATCCGGAAAGCAAGTCACCCGGAAAAGTTTTGTCCGGATTGTTAAGGACTACTCTCCATTCAATATCCCCTGAATTTTTGCTACTATTATCAGTCTGATCACTTCGATCGACATGCATTCCCATTATTGAATAAATTAACGAAGAAGTATCCAGCTTCCACATTCATCAATTATCTGTATCATTCCTGTGTCTAGTTAATAGCGAATCTAAGAACTGCCTTCTGGCATGAAAGGTCTACTACGTGATGAGTCGACGCGATTAGTTATAGAGTGCATTACCTCGTCAAAACTTTTCTAGAATAAACGGAAGCTGGCAATAATTGATCCTTCACTGGTACCGCAGTAGATACTTGTCTAATATTGTCAACGGCTTGTCTGAGCAAGCTACGAGTGGTTGACGTCTAATTCTTCGTTTCAACCGGACAATAGTTGTCCAAGCGTACGGAGCTGAGTTCTATTTCGTTTTGTTTGTTTTTACAAACTTTTTGCCGCGGCGTTTTTGTAATTTTGACTTAGATTTGAATTCTCCGCTCTATTTGATGCCCCACCACCATCATCGTACTATCGGTGCGGCGTGGTCGAGAAGAGAGTTCCAAGAGAAGTGCTCTGCTCTGGAGAATGTATGAACGGACAAAAGTGAGAAAAAAGACAACCAGTCTTGCTATATATACTGGAATTACTCGGCTGTGTATTCAGTGCACTCTACGCATCTCATCCGATCATAACCACCAGCCATTCAATATCAGTCTCAATCTCTTGAAATCAATAAAAAAGATTAACACAAGTTTTCATGATGAAGTGGTCAGTTGTGCACATGCTATTGGTTCTCTTCGCGTCTTCGTATGCAGAGATTGAGCAGCATACAGCAAGACAGTCGATCGAGGAATCACCGGAAACATTAACCTCCAGTCTGAACAAGGACTGCAACAAATCGTACAGTGCAACGTGCTTGAAACTGGACATGGTTTCCTTTGTGGACAAGTTATCTGAGACGAAGGATCTTGGTATTCTTCCAGGAGTGACTTTGGTCAAGGAAAACGACTCTAAGGATATCCCAGCTTCAGAGGTGGTTGCGAATCTCGCAAGAGACTTTCCCAACGATGTTGATAAAAGGTTGGACGCGTACCTCGTCCACAAGGTCGGAAGTTACCTCAACAGTCATGCAATATCCATAAAATTATTCGACCCCAGGACCTTCGAGGCAGCCCGTAGCTTCAATGAGGAAGCTCTCGGTCAGCTGGGCTTTGGAGGAAGCCAGGGCGTTGAAACAGGTAATTATTGCATCTAGTTTCCAAATAAGTAATAATTACTGTAACCAATTATGTCAGTCTCTCATCTATATGCGTCATGGTTCATTTCCCTTTCGTTCAACTCATTGAGAACCGAACGTGAATACGTTTCTTCAGAGATGATGTTATTGATAAATGACTACAACCTTTCCACTTTTTCATACAGGTCGTAAGAAGGACAAAGGCGGCATGGGCGGACTGATGGCCGGTCTTCTCATGATGAAAGGAACTCTTGGTGCAGTTGGATTTGGTGCTCTGGCTCTGCTTGCTGGCAAGGCTCTAATGACAGGTCTCATGGCACTGATGCTGTCCGCGATCGTTGGATTGAAATCTCTCGCTGGTGGTGGCGAGAAGAAGACTACCTATGAAATAGTTAGCAAGCCCGTGTATTCTTCAGCGCATACTCACAGCTCCGAAGAACACCATGGCCACGGTTATGGACACTCTGGTTACGGACGTTCCCTGGATAGTGTGCACGAAACTCTGCACGACGCTGTTTTGAAATACGGGAACGTCAGGGATCGACGATCGATTCAGAATTGATCAGAGAACGAATGCTCAATGGCCAAAAATAACATAGGGTAGTTCCAATTAGATTTATTATTTAATTGTATCATTATTTATTACAGAGAATTCTCTGCATAACGTAACATTGTTGTAGATGTGTTGTCATGTTATTATAAATATATACATATACATACATATGTGCAAATAGTCATGTTTTCATCATTATTATGTACCATCTCGTTTAATAAAGACTATTTCTCTATCCTGCTTTAGGGATTATACGTGAATGAGATACTACAGAGTACAGCGTATTATGTACTACAACTCCCTGTCAGTACATCGAGTCGTAAGATTTTCAAAACACGAAAAGTTCAAATTAGTTGTAACTTATAATAATATACTAGAGTGTCTTCTGTTACTCCGTACCATAAACTTTTCGCAGCCTTCACTTTTCGGCATATGCAATTTTTCTAAATCTCACTTAGAGAATTGCGCTCGGCTGGTCATTCCGGATCTAATGTCAGACTATAGAAGTTCAGAATATTCGGCTCATTAAAGCGAAGGAAAAATACAAAAAGTACACTGATTTACAACAAAATTAGTAATCGACGGTTTTTCGAGACTTAAAAATTAAAAATTGTGGATCGAAATTGGAGAAAGTAGGGTAAGTCGCATGAAAATTACTACTCAGGGCTTGTGCCGTCCATCAATGTGAATTTGATGATTTTTTAAATTTATATTTGAAATTAGCGGCTTCAAGGATTCGGCTTCGATTACCGATTGTGATGCAACACAGTCTACTTTTTAATTTCCGTATCTTTACTTCAGATCCAGATTCAACGATCCGAAAAAGTGGGTCTGAGTGAGTTTCAGAAAAATCTAAGGTGAGAAAAAATGTGGGCTTTGAAAAGTTTATTAAATGTACTTGGAATTGAGACAGAAACCTGGGATTTTGACTACATGTTTTTGTATATATTTGAAGACGTCCTGGACCATGTGCAGCATTGACATTCGAATATGACCAAATTAAGGACCACCCTAGTTGAGATATAGAGCTCATTTCGTGGGAGAATTTGTTTGTGTCAAAAACTGACGTTTAGTGTAGTGGGGGTAGAAAAAAAATATAGAATTTTCCATAATATACTATGTTACGGAAACAAATAATAGAAGCTGATGATATGAGTCCGTTGTTAGCATAAAGCGTTCCCGGAGAAGAACGTTTAATAATAGATTTGACATCGCAGCGCCGTTATACAATGTTTTTGCAAGGTCATAATTTAGTAACCGCCAACGCTAACTGCGCGCAAACCCTTTGCCCGTTTATAAGCACGGTTCACTTAGAAGAAACAAATGACAATCGTGACAGTAAGAAGAAAAAAAATTGTATGGATGCCCGAATGACATAAATCCCCTTGTATATAAGCGGAAATGAAATACGGTAGGATGGCTAGTATTACTTGAACTTTGAAGCCGCTTCAGCCGCCCGCAAGGCCCGAGAAGATAGTATGAGAATCTTCTGCTTTACCGCGAGCCTCTTCTTCGTCGCCGTTGCGTTCGGTCGCCAAACTGGGAACGAGATACAATCATTGGATTACGAACCGGACATTGAGCCCTACGAAAGTTTGGTGCCAACGGAAAGACCGATATTCAAGTATCAGAAGAATGGCATCAAATTGGATTTGAAAATTGTTCCCTCACCCAATGATACCGTATTCGAGGATGATTTTCCCGCCTTTCCCGCCAAGGATATCGGCGCCTGCATCCTGGACTTGTCATTGACTTGCGTCCAAAGACGGTTTCATCACTTTTTGGACAAAATTAGGCGTCTGAAGGAAATCACATTGTTTGGAAATTGGATAAAACTTGTTCGCACCAAGGAGCCAGTGCAAGAAATTGCTGAGAGACGATCACTAGACTCCAAAGATGGGATGACCAATGTTATCAGCCAAGATATTGATTCTTTCTTCGACGTTTTTGCCTTGAGAATTAATCTGCCAAGCATACAAGGCCAGAAGAAAAAGAATCAAATTGATGTAATGTTCGATGAAACTACAGGGCTGGTGGAAGGTACGTATATCTATGAAAATCGAAGACCCAAATTGACTAAATTGTGGCCAATGAGAGGTTCAAATGCCTACCGGGCATCGCAAGTAGTGAGTTCAATATAAAAGATATTTGATTGTTTCTACATTGTCAGGTCGAGGAAAATCAGGCAAAGGAGGTAAAGGCGGAGGTGGGAAGTGCAAGAAAATGATGATGATGATGCTAATGATGGTGAAAATGAAAATGATGGGTACGCAGCTCACTCTTAAATTACATTGTCAATTTCCCTCTCCTATTAGGTTTCAGATTGTACGTCTGATCTGAAAATAATCATTCCTGTTACAGGCATGATGGGTATGACGGCTATGAAGGGTATGATGATGGCTGGAATGTCCTTGATGATTTCAAAGTGGATGCTCATTCAAAAGCTAATGGACTTGAAGAAGGGCGGCGGAGGTGGCGGCGGGGGTGGAGGAGGACCATGGCAAGGAGGCGGAGGAGGCGGGGGAGGTGGTAAGGGTGTTAAGAAATACTTTTCAGAAAAGAAGCTGCCATTATTGAACTGAAATTGAACCTCTCATCAGCTTTGTAATTATTGAATCTTCAAAAATGATTCACCCATAAAATTCACCCGTGAAATAAGATTACTTGTATATAATATAATAGGTAACTGTAAAAGATTGGCCATATCCTTTGATAAACGGCCATTACTCTGAGCTCTGATAATTAAAACTTTGTTAACCTAGTAACCTACTGCCACTCGAGATTCATCTGTGGAGTTGTAATTACTTTTTTGTCTTCGTAACTGTGCGTCAATTTATAATCTTGCCATTGCTAGCCCGCGCTTCCTTCACTTAGTGCTTAGACATCATCACGGCCCTACCCATTAACGAGACTAAGAAATAATCCGCGTCGTTCGCGTGCAGGTTTATTGGATCTAATGATCTCAAAGAATTCGTTATTTCATCTCACCTAGGAGGTGGACCATTGAAGGAGATCGTTCTGTTGACCAAGGCTGGTGGTGGCGGAGGCGGAGGCGGAGGCGGCGGCGGTGCCCCAGACAGCTATGGTGCACCACCTCCATCGAGCAACTATGGAGCACCAAGTGGTGGCTGGGACAGTGGAGGTGGAGGATGGGGTCGGAGTTTCGACACTTACACGTCTCCGTCGAACATCATTTCACAATTGATTCCGCGACCAGGGTTCAAAGAGAAAAATAAATCTGCGGTTGTGTTATCTGGCAAAGATATGAGTGATATAGAGAAGCGGGGAATCGGAGCAGGGGCTCCTATCTATGAGACTTTTAGCGCTGTCTACAAGGCTGACGATGGTAACAATTCCTCGAATTCATCGGGGAGTCGGACGACGCCTTATAAATTTCCAAAAAATAAAACCGATTCGGGTGACACGATACCATCTCCACTGCAGAGTCAATTCGTCACTCTGCGGTCCAGCTACCAAATTTTTCCCGTCAAAGAGACCCACAAGGTTCAAGCTCAGGGAACCGTCGAGAATCCCATTTATGTTAACGACTGGAAGAACTTTGAACTCGTTAAACGATGGAGAAGTACTCAACAATCTTCAAATAAAGCAGATCAGGGAGTTGAACGGTCCGGTCAAGATTCTGGCGACAGGAAATACGATTTTGTGCAAAACCAGCAACCTTATGAACGGCTAATCGAGGACAGGGATATCGTATTCCACGGTGTCTGAAATCGTCTCTTTAAAATTATCTATTTATTCATCCATATATTCATGTATTCTCATATTTATTTATTTATTTATTTATCTGGTTGTAATTATCCTTGTAGAATAAATTGTCTTAGTGTGTGATAAACGTCAAAGCCCTATATTTCATTTTTTCAAATTAAGCTCTCGACGATTAGGATTGTTGAATGTGATTTCCGGATGATTGATTGGGACCAATAAAGATTATCTTCAAAATCACAGTGTATCGAAAATATTGAGAATTGTGAACGTACTCTTTAGTTATGAACCTCGTTCTAAATCCGTACTTCAACACGCGATCTCGCGGGTGTTGGATCAAGTCTGTGAGATGCTCTCACAATTACCGCTTCCGATATTGGAAAGCAGAGACGTTGGTGGCGAAGGATTGAAGTCTGAACGGAGATCGGCAGATCGGTAAAGAGCGACGCTATGACACCATTAGAATTCAGGTAGAATGAGTAGTCCGCTGGAATTCATTCACACTTACAATTTGAAAGCGTAAAGATGTGGGCTAATGGTCAGCAGAGTTCGAAGCTAAGTCATGGCGTCAATTACATTCACTAGTGGGAATGGGTTATGGCTGTTTACAGTGATAGCCGCCATGACAGAACTTTGCAATCTAGCGCCATCGACATCCGGTTTGATCGATGTTGATCTTTATTGAGTTCGTTTCAGAGGTTTTTTGGAAACGAATCACACCCCTCTGGATTATAATTGAATGTTACTTCATTTTAGAATACTGTTTCCTTTTCTCATTGAAATAAAATCTAACGCAATAGAAGAAAACTTTTCATCGCGGTGCAAGATGAAAAGAATATGTGAAATAAGTTTCTGAACGTTAAGGATGCGGAGCCTTTGATTGCACGTCAAAAATTCTGGTGAACCAGCTCGAAGGTCGCGTGAAAAAAGAATGACAAGGAGATGCAGAAAATAAGAGAACACGAATCACGAGTTGAATGAAGGCCACAGGTAGGTATTTCCGAAATATGTCAATGACCTCGTTTCGACGAACCATGGATTGCTTCCGGATTCAATCAATTTATTTGCTTTATAAATTTCTTCCGCGTTTTGCATAATTCCCGATCATTATTTGCCGAAAAAAAATGCTATGCCGATCGGGGTGCAGTGAAATAACGAAAAATGATAATGACATTTTCGACTTCGCATTGCGATTAAAATACTTGGAGATCGGCGACGGCTGCGAAAATCATGACCAACTCAGGTCGATACAGAATAAAAAAAAAGCCTTTCAGTAAATATCGAGATCGAGAAAGTGTCGATGAGTTAGTCGATAGTGAAGTGTCGATATTCACACCCAGTTTTTGGTTCAAATAAATGATGAAAAAAAAAGACAAAAATTGAAAAACCCCAAAAACTGAATTTATGTCCCAAATCTGTGCTCGTAATTTATTCTAAAGACCAGTTTTGTCACAGTAAATTGTTCACACACCAACTAGAGTCAATAATGAAAAGATTTGAGCGATCATTTTTTTGAGCAAGTTAGAAATGATAATGAGTCAAATTCAGTCATGTCAATCATAACTCTCTGAGCTTCCCGTTAGATCTTCAAACTCACAATTCCCTGTATAATGAACGAAAACACGTTAGCTGATCTTGACATTTTCGTAGAAGGTGAATGACACAGCTGAAACTTACGTGGAGTCGGTGTTCCGTCAGCGAGAAATTTTTTGAGGGGATATAGGTAAATCTATCAGTTGGCCTATTTGACGTAAGCTATTTTCGATAGATTTCTACGGGTTTTCATTCAAAAATGGAACTCTCAATGCTCGAGCTAGTTGTTGAAAGTAATTATCGATTGTGCTCTTATACTTATCCATAAACGACTGAAGATAAAATGAAGAATAAAATAGAAATGGATTATTGATCCTCGTATACAGACCATTATGTATAAACATGCTCTCAAAATTAAAATCAACCAAACATTATATTTATTTTTCTAGGTCAAGTATTTTTTTAATTTTATTTTCGGTTTTAGTTTTTTTTCAGGTACGGCAATTCCAAACTCTGAAGAACTGGATGTATAGTAATTATGGGATCTATATATTATAAGGATCAATAAACAATTTGTGTTTTTTTTTTCCCAGATGATTGGATAGGTAATCATCGGAACAGTCGAATTTTTGAGGATCGAGAAGATCAATAGTATTTCAGAAACAGTAAATCATTTAAACTTCCACAAGGCGCGATTTCGTTCGTACAAATGAAACCAAAGAACACTCTAAATGGCTTCAACATTTAATATTTCACGTCGAAGTTACAGCCCGTTATAAATTTCATTCGAAAATATCTTACGTCGAAACCGGCCAACTCATGGTTATAGACATACATCGCCTTACTGCAGCTGGCAACCTTGACCGTCATGAAAAAAGAGCATTCAATTCTCAAGCGAGCGCATCGGTTGACCCGAATCCGAAATTCGTTGGTAATCTAATACATTCAAATAATAGTAACGAGTCGGTATCAACGCTCATTAATCTACAGTAGACGGATCATCTACTCCGGCAATAGCTTCGATTATGTTTTTACAAGACACAGTCAACGACGAGAGACTCGGAGCTCAATGAGTCCACCGTTAGCTAACCCAGTGATCATAAGCGTGTATAGTGTTGGCTGTTGCTCTTAAGAACGGTTAGGTGTTGCGTAGAAAATGGGAGAAAGTTAAATCGGCTGTCGTTTTCCTGTTGAGTTATCAAAATCTAAACCAATACCCTGTGGGTTGAGAACTGCGGTGGTCCAGAAACGCGATATTTAACTGGATCACTTTCTTTGGTTCATAGTTACCCGGATAATCACTGTCTCGTTAGAAAATATACATTATAACGTCGAGACAGCTCCGAAAAGTCGTTGAACTGGTCGGGCTGGTCCAAGAAAATTCTTACTGCTATGCATCCACGCGGTACAGGATCTCATGAGTCCGGATAAACCTCTGCTCGAAACTGATGATGTTTTGTATGAACGGCTACACTCGTTTGTTGATAGTCGAGACGAAATATTGAGCTGTTCATGATGGGTCATGGTATAAATCGTGAGTCAATGAGGAAATTCACTTTTTAGCACATCTGTGTCGATCAGTGACAAAAATATCATCGATTTAGGAACCTCTGTACCCATATCGCGGTCATTCTTACTCGTGTTGCGTTTATGATGAATGGCGAGGTCTGTCAACGGAGATTGAGTCGTGGTTGATTGAGGGTAGGTCAAGTAGAGAAATACAATTACCACATACATAATTCAAGTAGCGTTTAACGACCAAACTTTTACAGGTAGGGGAACAATATGCTGACGATCGTGGTAGTCGCGTTGGGCGGGATCTATGTCAGACGAGGCTAAGGATACATAGATGCGAGAAAAACCGGTTCATAATTTACATACGAAACGGAAATATTGGTCGCCGTTTTCGTCAATTGCGGTCACGTCGCATCATGCAAATTTGGGATCATTTAGCTGTGAACTTTAGTTTCCATATAGCTCATAGCAACTCAAATATATTAGAATTTCATTATTTGTCTATGAACGGATGTCAAATGAGCTATTGCGAACCCAAAGTCTTCTGCATTTATTTTTTAACATCTCAGTAAATTCTCATACTTTCTGCAAAATGATTATGAATTTAATATAGAACACGTCCGGTATATTCACACATTTCATGACACATTGTAAATCACTAATATGGTGTTCGCTTGCTGTGTCACGCGGGAGAATGTACTGGAGTTTAATTCCTAATTGACATACATATGATTTCTGACTGTATGTGACTGATTTTCAGTTGTGCCTGAATTCAAGTCCACTACTAATTGCGAACAGTCCAGTAGCTAATGAAACCGGTATCATTTGGTACCAATTTTTCTTGATTAACCAAATAACGCGATGACCTAAGATGTTTTTTCTCACAATCTAGCCGAGTCCACTTTATCCAATTTGTTTCAAACACATGTGTGTTGATTTCTCGCAGAAATTACATGGTCAAGATTTTTCGCATCGTTCGTAAAATAATGAGGATAAAGACCGGAGCGTGAAGTGGATATGAATCCTGTTTCATAAACGTCTGTTTATGTGTATATGATCTTGGCCAGTCTTTTATGGATTAGAACAGACGAGGTGTCCAAGAAATTTTCACGAGTTTAAAATTGACCGTTCTGGAACGGCCAATTCGTCGATCGCGTCCCAAACACCTCGCATTAGTGAGAAGAATCCGGCCACTTAAGATCCAACATTGCATCAGATGATATTCGTGGGACCCCATATTCTAAACGAATTCGAGTATTTTATTCCATGAATATCTTTGAGAAGTGGACTGGCTACTAGGAAAGCCCACATGGGTAAATGCGAGGGATAAGGTGGCGGCTAAGGCTGGGTTACACTATTCTGAAGTCTACGGAATCCGAGGACTAGCGGGCGTACATCCATGCGGATGAAGATAATGACCTTCCCCGGCGTCTGCAGGAGTAGGAGGGCCTTTGACACACTTCACGAAGAGGTGAATTGTAACCACAGACGGGAGAAGTCCGAGCTTAGTTCGATAGGAGAGATTGCTCGATGAGCATCTGCACTCGGCCACTGAGAAACGTGAGCTATAATCGGTACACTGATTACGCGAGGCCACGTGTACTTAGATTAAAAAGAAGATTGATTCATGTGTGATTTTTTTTTTTGTTCTTAACGAACACAATACCTTCAGTGAAACCCTATATGACCATCCTGACGGAAGATTACGCGAATAGTGTTGGGAGGTGAATCTTGACTGTAAATATTTATCAAATTATCGTTAACGCCTAACTTACCGGTACTTTTTTACCAAAAACTTTGGGTTTATAGTTAATGCTATAGATACTTGACAAGTGTGCGAGATAATGAATTGAATTGTCGTTGTGGTGATTGGAATTGAATCGGCAACATTCCGTACTCGGAGACTTAAAATGTAGAACTGTTATTCCAGGGATTGATAAACGTTGTAATATCTGCAGCCTAAACAATTACACAAAGAACAAGAAGGAACACAAAAGCGAAAAAATGTACGCGTTCAAAATGTGCCAAAGAACAATCCTCCTCCTGTTATTCGTGTCTTCGACCTACTCCCAGTTGTTCGACTTGAATAAAATCAAGTCTTACGTGAAGATCTTGAACATCAAAGATCTGTACACCAACGATACGGGCAATTCACTGTGGCAGGGGCTTTTTAAGGACTGTGTTAAGAAAACATCGTTTTCTTGCATTCAAAAGAATGTCTACACATATTTGGACGACACTTTCACGGACAGAAATAATATTACGGTATTTGACGGGTTCGTTATGACCAAGAATGAATTGGACTATCACAAATATTCGGTAGAATACAACGGGGAAAAAAAGGCCGAACAACGAAATGACATTGATGAAATTCACGTTGATGATGACTACGAATCGACCACTGAGAAAGCGGATGACGCAGGCAATTCAGGAACCGCAAGTGAAAACTCTAGGAATATCGAGGATAACTACATTGAACCATTGTCTCCGCTCGAAGAAGTCACCACTGCACTTCACGACAAGGCAATTAAGTTCTTGGCAACTAGAGACTACGAGGTTCAACTTCCTACTTTCTTTTTCGAGGGAGCATCCATCAAGCTCAGTCCTAAGGACATTGATGAAGATGGAGCGCTAATCAGAGTGGATTTCAAGCAGAGAGCCATTTCCACCCAAGGACGATTTTTCAAGAAAATTAGTGAGCATCTACTTTTACTTTCAAAGCAAACTGCAGTTCATAGCCTTACCACGTGACATTCGATGCCAATCGAGTAATCAAATATTCATTATTTCACCATGTTATTTTCTTTCCAGAAAAATTTATCCAGAACAAATTGGTTACGAGCTTCTTGGCCCTACTTCTCATCATCAAGCTCATTAAGATCAAATTCATGTTCATTATTCCGTTCTTATTTGGTATCGGAACCGCGAAGAAATTGTTCCTGAAGCTGTTGCTGTTTTTGATACCAGCATTCGCCCACGTCTTCAAATTATGTTCCAGTTACTACAGTAGCGGGACTAAATATCATCATCATCACCATCAGGTAAAACGCCTTTCGTCAGTATTTGAACATTCGGTACACCCGAAGTTTACAGGATAAATTCTCGGATAAATAATCTACTGCGCACACTATTTTGCCTTATGAACTTGCCAGAAGTCTAATTCGTGGCCATTCCGACTGTTTACTGACTGGCTGCTCCACGGTTGATTTTTTTTTCAGATTGCCCACCATCATCATCACGTGCCAGTTCCGGTCCCAATTCCATCATATCATCACGATCATCACGATCATCATTCGCATCCCCACGAGGCCGATGGGTTTGACGGCTACGACTATACGCAGCCTCACATTCAGTACAGAAAAGACATAGAAGAATTGAAAGAATGGGGCATCGAGCCTTATGAGGATCCCGGCGTCTTGACTCAGGGGCCTTATGCTCAAGTTGAACTCGCACCAGGCGCGTACGGGATGCCACAATATGCACCGAACGCCAGACCGGTTACTGTGGTTCCCAATCACCTGGGTGTGTTCGACAAGTACACGCCTCAGATAAAATACGACAAGCCTCTCGGGCCTTACGAGAGTCCTAATCCAAACATACGACACACGTCGAACAACATTGGTATGACCCAGTTCAACAAGAATCTCGGGCCTAAAGCGACAGTGGCAAACTTTGGCTCGATAGGTAACCACGCTCAGAGTTTAGCCTACAATGGGTATCTCGATGATGTGAGGTACACTCGGGGAGCTTCACCCATAACTGAAGCTACATTAGGAAAGGGTTCGTTCCATCAACAACAGCAGCACTTGTTCGGTTCGCAGATAAGGCCAGCGACATCGTTCTCAAAGAATCCCGTTTTCGCTGCAAAATCGGACAACATTAATGATCGGGATCAGCCACAGGGATTACCGAAGTCTTCGTTGAGCCTGAAAAACGCACAACTGGGAAATCCAAGTGGACAAAATTTCGTTCAACCTGGTATAGTTCAAAACGTGAACAAGCCTTCCCAATACCCCTCGAACGGTTCACCAAATTCTCATCAGCTACTGAATCACGCTCTTCCATTGAATCCATCTTCAGCTGTGCAAAAGCCCACGTACAATCTTCACTTGTATCCACAAAGCCTGGTGAACGGTGGACCAACGAAGGGCGTGGACGCTGTTAAACAAGAAGTTATCTCCAACAATCAAGTCAGAGTTTACGATGACGCATTCTACGGGCCTATTTTGGGACGATTAGAGGAAATTTTTCGGCAATTGAGATTCGTAGACGAGGAATGCCGGAACAGATTAGTATGCAGCATGTATAAAAATCCAACGCTCTACACACCGCATAGCAATATAGTATCCAACGAGTTGTCAAGGTAGGTGAATTCGGCTAGTTTTATCGGCACACGCGAACGTCATAACTATATGTGTATCGTATATAGGTATAGTATTTACGAATGTGGTAACTTATTAAAGAATAAAGTTGAGTCAATTAACTTCCGGAGAAAGGCGTCCTAATAAAACGAGTCAAATGAAGCCAATCGGGTCATCGACTGTGAGCTCTTGTTGGCCTTCGTCTACTGGGTTACAGTTTTTAGGGTTTTTGGGTCACGATCGTGAAATGTTGACGGTACGAAATGCGTATACATGCGCATCACTGAGACAATATGGCAACACGCCTTCGGCGCATACATGGTCAGCTCTTGTATCGGTAATATTTCGCGGAAATTTCACGTCTATCGTGTTAAAGAAGCACCAGGTGCATCTAGGTCGTTTCAGACCAAGCCGGTGAGAGAACCGTGAGGTTCCTTGTCGAATTACGGTCACGCCTACGGAGCAGCCGTGGCCTGCTATTAGTACTGAAAGAGCATTGGTCTCGAAAACATGCAAATTCAATCTCGTGATCATCGATAGTGGAAGTGGTAAATTTTTCAAATTTTTTTCACCTCTTTTTTCCAGGGAACCAGAAGAACTCAGGCATGGAAACCGGGATAGTGATTCAGGACGACGTTTCCAACGTTACTTGACTGCTGCGAGGGCTGGACAAGACGGTGGTGATTGTCCGAGGTTGTATTCCTGTCATATAAGTACGGAATAAAAGGGGGACTGCAATTGCGAGGAAGAAATCTCGAGGGATAGTAGGAAAAAAATGTTCGTAGAGTATATATATATAAAGATTTATATTGGTTTCGTTGTGTGAACATGAAGCCATATGGAATTTAACGCTAGATTGTATACACGAACAGCGCAGTAAGAATTATTTTCACCGAAGGAACACAGAGCGTAATTTATGCATATACGATAATTGAAGGGGTTAAAACGAAGAGGGTATAATTAGCAACAAGATTAGGGATCACGAGCGGCACCTCTCAGACGTGAAAAATCTTTTTTGTTCTGACCCCCTCAAATGCTCTAGATATTTATAGCCAGATAACTCAAATAAGTGAAAATCTGATTGTAAAACATATAGCTTTTGTTCGTTCTTGAAATTTACAGTATGTCTATGGTCTGTAGTGACAATCACGCGTCATCTTATTTATTATGATAAAGAAAATTAGCGTAATTTAATGTATATGTGCGTATTTATTATCGTATTCATTTTCATTTAACAGGGTGCCATTGCCATCCATCGGTATAGAGCTAATCATACCATTTAGGCGATAGAGAACCGTTAACAATCATTCGTGTAATGTTTGGATTTATTTGTCTACCTGTCTTTTTGTGTGTGCTCAATAGTTTTAATTTGTAAATTATGTATAATAAATTCATTTCAAAGTATATATTTTATGCTCATTTTATACTCGCCCATACCCACTCATATAGTGTAAGTGATGCTTGTAAGCTGGGATACTCACAATTAGTCCCAATGAACAAGACATCGTTATAGACTCTATCAGAATTTATCATTAGGCATCAAAATTAACGGTTCTTTTACGACGTTATTCAATTTTCATAAGTATTATTACAGTACTTGATACGTCACAGCGTGCTGAGATAATCGTATACTCACGCGACACCGTAATTTATTTTCTCTATTTCCTAATAGAAAAAAAAAAAAAAACAATACATATGGGGCATTCCACGTCAAAACGAAAACGGTTCAACCGGTGAATTGAAAAAAAAAAAAAAAATTCTGTAGATAAATAAATGAAATCGTTATTTTCTTTTATTTTTATTATTTTCAGCTGTGAATTTATTTTTCGATAATACATTTGCATATTATAAGACAAAGTAAACGGTCAACGAATCGTGATATACTATGAATTTTCGTGGAAGCGCACCATGCCTAGATACGAAGATATAGCCGAACGTACGCCCTATTATATGCAACCGTCCACAAGTGCTCCGTGTTGAGGTGGCCGAGAGTCGGAATCGGCAATTGTCTTAGTGGTTACCAAGTCCTTGATTGCCTGTCTAGTAATAAACAATTGCCGTTTAATAAAAACATCGAGACTCGACATCTGACGACTTATCGTCAAGGCTCAAGCGTCAAAATTAAGCAGCAATCGTATCTTTAGGCATGGTGCGCTTCCACGAAAATTCACAGTATATCACGATTCGTTGACCGTTTACTTTGTCTTATAATATGCGAATGTATTATCAAAAAATAAATTCACAGCTGAAAATAATGAAAATAAAAGAAAATGACGAGTTCATTTATTTATCTATATTCTATAGTAGAAATTCAAAAATTCAAAAATTCTTAAAAAATTGTAGAATAGTCGCCCGATATGGTTCTGGTCCTCAAAATTTTCTAATTTCCGACAGTTTTTCTGAAAAAAGAAAAATCAAAAATCGAAGGTGTACTTTTAAAAAAAATCGAAATCTTATATTTATTTTTTCAATCACTCCAAATCCGTTGACGCAAGAAATTCAATACATATTTTCATCAAAAGTACAGTTTAAATCAAACATTTTATGTCTCATTTATTTTCTTAGAATAAGCTAACACTGAATGAAGAAAATTCGGAAATTTTCAAATTTAAAAAAATACCAAACTTTTGATAATCTGTCAATAATAAACCAAAGTTACAATTGAAAAATGCTATAGTATGTAAGTTTTGGTCCTGGAATAGAACAAGAAAAAAAATTTGGAAGAAAATCGGAGAACCATCGGTTGAACTGTTTTCGTTTTGACGTGGAATGCCCTATATGTATTATGTACTGTGTTCTAATCATTTGCAAATTACGTACTATATTATCATATTATGTATGTCTATTAGGGTGATTCGATTCAGATCGAAATTTTTTTTCGGAGAGCTCCTGATCGAAGAACTTTTATAAAATTCAGCTAAAAAAAAAAAAATCCTTGCCAAGTGCGAACTTTTAATTCTTATTCTAAAAGGTCCAAATCACTGAATTATGAGTTTTCCCGTTAAGACAACATGGGGAAATATTTTTGTTACGTTTCAATGGATATTACATAGTCAGATAATTTTTGTTTCCAATTCTGCAGGATATGATTTGGTAGGGAATTAAATTTTCCACCATATTGCCTCGACAATCAAGTCTGTAAATTTCTCAGAAAAAACTCTTTCATTATTAATTTACCAGACTTGATTCTCAAGGCGATTTTTTTGGGAATTTCATTCCTACAAAAGAGTTTTGGAATATCGAAATCCATTTCGCGATGGAAAGCTCGGATACAAATAAAAGCTGAATTAAAGTTAGCATAATATCTATAGGCAGAAACGCATCAAATTTGTAACTACGCTGAACATAGGCATACCAACCATCTACAAACATGGTGGTGCATTTCTCTGACATTGAATTTGAGGCCAAGATCGATTGTGTAATATATATACTTTCTCGATATGTAAAAGCTGCTTGGTCGAATAATTAGGTGATCTACTTATCGACGCTGACCTTCGCAAATCCATAAGAACCATATGCACCAATGTGCGCAAGACTTTTAAGGCGATGTGCTACTCGAAAGCGAACTCTGATTAAGTCTACAGCTTTCGATGCTCTTGCAGCCAGTTTGAGAACCTGTATTAGTCTCACGGTTTGTTTAATGAAATTTTTTCTGAATTCAACGTGTTTCTCTGTCAATACCAAATTTAATAAAATTGTTAGAATTAATTCTGTACTTCCATCTGACAATTATAGAGTTGTATGTAAAACTGCGATGAGGATGATCAGATCGTGAGTCGGTCATGAGGAAGTGTCACATCGCCTTAAGGCGATAAGATGCTACGGTCCTTCTTAGTACCCGAGACTACCTGATTGTTATTCTTCATTTTATTAACGAACTGCTGAAAAAATCGATTCAAATTTCAACATGTAGAAGACTATTTCATTTCCATGCGGTCTGGATCACGTGCTCCTGTTTTCACTCCTTAAACATTTGCCCGCAAAAGTGCACGTGTGAAAATATCATTCAGAAACACCAAGGAATGAAGAAATGGCCACATACGTTCGGCAATATTATTTTCATGCAGCATTCTCGACGGGATTTAAGGGGGGTGCCTAGGTAAGAGACGAAAAAAATGTTCATCGTATTCAATGTTTTATTACGGCGAGAATGACGACCGGAAAATAATTGTGAAGATGGCATTTGAAAGCTATGAATTTCCGCTTCAAACTGAAATAAAAAAAAGTTAAATATCACAAAAATGAAGTCCGCTGCGTCCATTTAAGTAAAGCTCTGCGGAAAACGATTTGCGAAACGGTGACCACGTTTATAGGCAAGGGGAATATCTGAAACACAAAAACCAATACTTTTTGGAATCGTCAATGTACCCTCTGACTGAGCTTCTATGGAATGGATCTTTGATCAACTTAAACGCGGTCAAGTTACCAATCTTTTTTGCATTTGATCGGGTTTTTTGGGATTTTCGCGAACGTTTTTATCAATTTTTCAAAAACGAAAGGTCGGATGAGAAATTCGTTCCATAGGAGCTTAGAGGGTACACTGGCGATTCCAAAAAGTATTGGTTTTTGTGTTTCAGATATTTCGTTTGTCTATAAACGTGGTCACCGTTTCGGGAATCGTTTTTTGCAGAGCTCTACTTAAATGGATGCAGCGGACTCGATTTTTGTGATATTCAATTTGTTTTTTCTTTAATTTAAAGCGGAAATTCGTAGCTTTCAAACGGTATTCTCACAATTATTTCTCGTCATGCATTTTCACCGTAATAAATCATTGAAAACGATGAACATTTTATTCTTCTCTTACCTTGGCACTCCCCTTAAGAGAGAATGACATTTTCCCGTTGTTTTTTAAGGCCGAATGTACTGAAACTTCTACTTTCCAGATTTTTCTAAAAAAAAAAAAAAAAACTTTCCATTGATCTTTGATGTGTTGCTTGTTCAATCCCGAATCAAGAAATGGTTCTTTCTTATGTAGTTTCAGTGTGAAATGAGAAACTGCGCGTAAGGATCTTCCAGATGTTATAACGCTTTTCGTTCTCGAATTATGTGGGATTGGTATAATAGTAGGTGCGAATTAGATACGCACCGGTCTGTAAGTATGTCTCGTTCACTATAACATAACGTTATTCTTTTGTAGACCGTTCAGCTTTGTTTTAATTCATAAAAAATATTTCTCATCATTTTAAAAGTACGATCTGAGCACTGAAATATACTTATATATATATGATTCATCAGAGCGTCTCTTCCTATAATTTCGGTATCGTGACAAACTATGTTATTAGGTTCACCTGTCAACTCAACAGTTTACTACAATTAGCGTTCTTACGCTAGTGTTTATCTGCTCGACTTGAGGTTGTCGACGTATTATGACATACCACCACAACGAATAATATTTGCATCGTACAACTCAGAAGATGATATCAGAGTAACTAGTAAACATGCACTACTCGTAGATTCGTAATGAGCTATCATTTATTTTTCACGAAAATAATTTTATAACGAAAAATTATATTTGTATGAAATCGGAAATGGAAATGCTGAGAAATACAAAGTCGAAACTCATTCTTTTTATCGTTCTCTGTAAGATTGTAAGCAAATGCTTTCGCACTCTCAAATCTTGTAGATGCAAAACATTCGACACTTTCTCTAATTGAAAAGAGAGAATGTTAATAAAATGGTCACCACCCCTACTTCTCTTGAAGATAATTGTGGCTAGCCTTTATTAAAATTGAAACTTATAATCTATTATCAATTTGATTTACTTTTTGATATATATTCAAATTCAAATCAAATTCGGATCTCGACTCATAAATTTCGAAAAAAATCTACGAAATCAAGGCAATGAAAGGGAATTATACTATAGTCAAACTCGGCAGCCACGAGTCGTGTTAGAGAGAAATGGAACTGAAAATTTATTAAATATTTTGCATCAATGTAATCGCAAATCAAATTACTTGATAATGAAAAGACTTACTAGATATTTTCTGGACGTCAGATCGATTTCTTTGCTTATGACCTGGGTAGGCAGCAGCGAAATAATTATTTTACCTCGTGTCAGTACAGCCTGAATTTGCCAGTGTAACTCAACTGGACGCAGCTCCAAAACCAATCGCGACACCCTACGCCATGGCTTTCTTCTTGCCGTTGTCAGCACGTCCCTAATAAAAATTCAGTTGTCGTCCTAAGCGGTGATCGAGTATAAAACCGCGTGTTCGAGTCCAGGAAGTCATTCGGTGTTTAGCGTCAGGAATCGATCGGTCACTGAAGCCGTCATGAAGGTCTTCCTAATCATTTCGTTATCCCTTCTGGGCTCTTTGGCCTTTGCCCAGGTCCAGGATGCTACCACTACTACGGAGGTCCTTAAGAACATTTACTACAGGTAGGTTTCAAATTCAAACCAATATATATATATATATATATATCTACCTACAAATTAGACTGGTCAACATCATGTGGAATCAATGGCATGTTTCAGGTGCATGGACAGCGAATCTATGCTATCTTGTGTGAAGCCAAAGGTGCTCGCTTACGTGAGTGAGGCTGTCAAACAGGACAAGATCAAGATCACGGAAGACTTGACCATAGTGAAGTCTCGCGAAGTACCTGAGGACAACGTCGAAGAGTACTACCAGCAATATGATACCGCCGATCCAACCAGGAGGGAACTTTTACGGTCCTTGATGCTGGAAAAACTAGATGCCTACTTATCCAGTCATCAGCTGGAGGCCAAATTGCCAGAGGCCATCTCCGGGTCTAACATTGTCCCTAGAGCTATGGTCGAATCTATACCTTCGAGCCTCACCATTCCCTTGGCTGACACCGAGGTCGGACAAGGTAAGCGTTACAATTATTTTCAAGTACATTAAATTGGAGAGTGTAAGTAAAACCGATAATTAATCATTGAACTTTTTAGGCCGTGGATTCGTGAAGAAGGTGATGATTCCCTTTCTTCTGGGTCTAAAGTTCAAGGCTACCGCTTTGGTGCCCTTGGCATTAGCTCTGATCGCCCTGAAGACCTGGAAGGCCCTTACCTTGGGTCTTCTCTCGCTCGTCCTTAGCGGAGCCATGCTCATCTTCAAGTTCACAAAGCCCAAGGTGGCCTACGAGGTTGTCCACTACGGACACCCGCCCGTGGAACATGCTCCTCATTGGGACACCGCGCCGCATGGACCCTACCGTGCTTACCGGAAGTAGATCCGTATTTCCTGATCCTGAAATGCCAAAAACCAACGACTAGTTATTCTATTTAATATTTATTAGCATCTCTTCGAGGTGTTCTCGATTATATCCATACTCTTATCATATGTATGTAAAATAAACATCTATTTTTAATATAAGCCTGACGTATAAATGTGTTTTTTATATCATACCATCCCGATTTTTGCTCAAAACAGAAAGCTCAAGAAGTATTCATAGGATGCATAACTGACATCCAGAGTATCGTAAAAAATCACCAAATCATCATAAATGCGTGCTTGCTCCGTGCACAAATGATATTTGTTAGAAAGAGAGAACGTCAAGCTGTAATTATTTGTGCAAAAATTCATACTTAGCAGTTTACTCTTCGAAGCAACGTGCTCGCACTAATACTCGAGTAGATCGGTAGAGTGTATGAAATAAGGAACAAATAACCCTAATAAGACTCATAAGTTGAACCAGTCGTAAACCTAAAATATTGTTTTCGAAGCCGTAAGAAAATGGACAGATAAGGCACTGGACAAGATCTCGCTTATCCAACGTGCGAAACACTTCTTGCTTCGACACAGTCCACGTGAAAGAATTGCAAGTTGATAGAGGTATTTCGTTTCACGAAATCCCAGATATTTGAATATGGCGCGTAAAGTATTTGCCACCGATCTTAACTCGATGAGGTATTTTTCAATAGGAGATAAAATTGTCTACCAAGCATTGCCAAGGGGAGAAATTTATAACTCAGGCTGATGACGATCTTCGATGATAGGGCCAGAGAGTTGATACATAATTGGAGGCAATCGTTATTTTTTAATGCCCTAGATACTTATGAAAATTTTGACCCAGAAGCCCAATTACTTAGCTATTGTCTCGAAAATGCGAGGCACCGTGTTGGAAGGTGTCACCCTACATATTCTCACATGGTATACAACTAGCGCATACTAAACGGCTAAACGAATGAGCAAACTGCGGCAAAGTTCCGGCTGACTCGGTCTCAAATAGACGGAGGACTATCAACGATACTAATTATTATTGTCAAGGGGAGAAATTAGCCCAGAAGAGGGTCTCTTGTGGGTCAGAAGCGTCGCTCTATGGAAAGTGTGCGAATCGAGCGTGTCGCGAATGACCGATTCGATTATTAATTTATTTTCGTTTACTGAGGTTATCAAGCTCTTCACAACGACTGCACGAAAGTACCCACATTTCAATCAATCAAAAAATGAAGACAATGATTTTGGTCATTATTTGATTAATTCTTACAGATTTATTTATCCTTGTGAAAATAATTGAGCTGCTTTTGGTCTATTATTAAAGAAGATTCACGCAGGCTATCGAACAAAGTGACATGAATTTTTTTTTAGACAAATAGACCGTACAATTTCGATAACTTACAAATCAGGTTGGCAGAACGGAAATGTTCAGAAAGCTATAGCTTTCCGAACGTATACCGTCCCGAACGGTAACTGCCGTTAACATCGAAAGCCAAACGGTTGAAAAATTGTTCTGCAAAACTTTTGAAGAATTGGACAAAGATCCTCATTTCAAAAGTACCAAGTTCTCGCGCTAATTTTCGTGGACACTTGAAGCTTGCCAACGTAAGTCGAGATTTCTCTGTATGAAAAATGAAATTTGAAAAAATGAATTCGTTTTGAGAAGAGCTTAAACTCGCGCTTACAGTTTCGTCCACTTTAGTCCTGCACTGAGTATTTTATTTTGATCTGGTTTGGTGCTTGTTGTTACGTTTTATTCCTCCAAATTGATGTTCACAGTTTCAGACACCTAGAAAAATCGTTAATCTAAACACGTTCACTCTGGAGCCTCGCGTATTCCGTCGATATCCTTTAAAGAGTATGTACATAAAATCCACCTACATATCTGGAGAGCACGTGTTACAATTGCATTGCACGTGCCGAACGTAGGAATGCAAGTATTCTTATTTTAAACAAATTTCATTAATGAGAGCACCGAGAATATGTGTAGCCCCAATACGTGGAAATTGCATACTTCGAAAAGCACTTTAAATTCTGTCGCGAAATAGCAAAGACTTAAGGTATTGCCTCTTCCCAGTTTATGCTGTGATGCCAAGATCTTCACTGCACCTATTAGTATGTCGTGATGATCATACTGTCGTGTAAAATCCATCATGCTTGATATCTTGTTTTTCGAAAACGATGGCAGGCCATCAAAGGTCTACCGCACATAATATGAAATAGCGAGAACTCGCACCTTTAAGTTTTTCTCAAGTTGGTCACGGCGAATAAGTCGTAGCTAGGATGGACGAGGAAGGTTCATTATGTAGTCGCGGCATGTCCAAGACCCCGATAATCGAATACCATACTGAACGAAAAGAAAATTTGAACGAGTGGGAGCAGGGGTTGGTGACTTCGTATAAAGAGGCTCTAGCCCAGCCCAAAAGCATCAGTGATACAACCGCCTCCGGTCAAGTGTAGTAGCCGACGCTTGATTCAATCATCAGATAGTCATTCGTTCAGTAACGACCAATCGAGTGTCTCTATACCAACTTCATCATGATGAAGTTCTATGTTCTGTGCGCTATCTTAGCCGTGGCTGCTGCCCAACCAGCTAAAACTGACTTCTGGAAAGGAACCAGCATGGACACAATGATCGACCAGATGAAAAGTGACTGTGGCCAAAAGAACGACGAGATTTCTTGCATGAAGTTCAAGGTCCTCAATCTTCTGGATCAGATCTTCCGCAAGGACAGCTTCAAGGTAAAATATCTTGTCTTTTACTCCAAACGCGATTAACATTTCACGGCATAACATTTCCCTTCGTTATTCCTCAGGTATCAGAGACCGTCGAAGTGACTCGTAACTCTTACCCCGTTGAGGAAGTGTCTGCTCGCAGCGAAAGCTCTTTCCTGGAAACCGTACAATCTTATTTGGCTTCGCACGACGTTACCTTCAAGCTTCCTTTCGAATCCTCCGTCAAGGTTAGCCCGCGCAACATAGACGATGACGAGCTTTCCTTCAATGTCAAGTTTGGCGAGGGTCGCGCAGTCCAGGAAGCCCGTAAATCGAAGCTGAAGAAAGTCATCATCCCCATCCTTGTCTTCGTCTTGCTGAAGGCCATGACTCTAATCCCTCTGGCTATTGGTGTCCTGGGGCTCAAAGCCTGGAATGCTCTCCAGCTGTCATTCTTCAGCTTTGTGGTTTCCGTCGGTTTGGCCATTTTCCAGCTCTGCAAAAAGATTGCTGCCGATAGCCACGCAGCTCCGATCTCTGCTCACGGTCCTTGGGAGTACCAGGCTGCACAGTACCGTGCTTTTGACCAGGCCGAAGCTGTCCCACAGGAGTCCGCTCAGGACCTCGCTTACGCTGGATACGTCCAGAACTAGACCATGGATCTCAACAAATGCAATCACCGCAACGCCCTCATTTTTTTTACCAAACGATCGCACTAAACCCAAAGAAACGAAATACTTTTGTAAAATATTTTTCTATTTATAATATTGCTATTTAATAAATTATTCTCGCAAATATTTTGGTACTTTCTTTGCACCTGCGAACCTATAATTCTTAGAATTCTATCATATTCAGTATGAGATATAATGTTTCCTTGCATAATCAAGGTTGCTATTGTATCACGAAATTATCAATACTCATACTATAAGAACTAAACGAGATAAGCGGAAGGGAAAAACGAATTGGTGAAAAATTATTCACCTTTTTTGGACTCAAGACTATAAGGGACAGAAAAATTAGGATGAATCACACGACCCTGGCTACATGTGTTATTGGAAGAAGTAGGCTAGGTTTCTACGTAATGAACAATCTAATAAATTAACGATTGATAAAATTGCTTTTCATTAATGATCCTAAAATACAACTGCACCTATCAACTATATATCCTGTTCGATGAGTACTTCCGATGAAGTTGGGAATTCAGTTACATTGCTGTAGATCTTTGGCGTATAGATGCATATAGGGATGAGTTTCAAAGACCTCAGACGATCGAGAACTGATAAATCGCTTTTCTATTTCCATCAGAACTAACTGTACAATTTCACCGCATTGCTTATAGACTGTTTCTCCTACAGGATCTATTTTATCTTCGCTTTCGTAAATGATTACTGAGCTGTTTGCTTGTCAATTTTGATTTTCAAAAGTAACAAATAATTCTGTACTTATGAAAAAGTCGTGCCCGGTAAATTGCCTGAATTTTGGACATGTTACATTTCATTGGTGACTGATCGAGAATATCGGTGGTCAGAAATTGGACGTTTAGCCACTACACCCTGTCAAAAATAACAGTCAAAAGGATCGTACTCAATCTGGAGATACCGTAGAAGCAGTCCCATAGAAAACTGTCATCAAATGAGTATCAAAAAGTCATGGCCCAGGTTGAGTTATATTATCCTATTTTGGATCAGATGGGTTATGAAGAGAAATTTTATTATCGGTACAGAATTAGCCTCAGAGACTTCAACGATATGCCTGCACGGTGGAGATCTTATCGAACGAATGGTGGCCCTGAAAAGCCCTGAAAAAATGTCCTACTTACAAAAATATCAATTTTTCGAGTCTGTTATAAGAATACTTATTTTTCGTTATTCTGCTACCGAGACTCTATAGACTTGATGCGATAATGCGATGAGGATCCAAAATTCCATGTTTGAAGTTAACAACTTCAGCGGCAGATGAACTAAAAAAATCAAGGTGAACCAAAGAGCCTCAATCACGCATACAGCTCTGATAACAATAATAATCATAAGAGCATTGAGGATACTGGTTTACTTAAATTTTCGAATTTTTATGAAATGCCTAGAAATGTATGAAACTTTGATCGATGTGGTCTATTGCCCTGCCCGTTGGGATCGTATTCAATTTCTATTCAATGTTTGGCATGTAAATCTGCGTTCCACACGAGCTCTGAAATGAACATTCGAGACTTTGAAAGATGCCAATTTCTAAAGTAGAAGAATTACTGTACAATCACCATGGATTTAAAAAAAATTCGGTCAAAAAGGTGAAAATCATCAATTATGCTCGGATGTCTTATACCGACGCTGATTAGCCGTTAGATAACATGAGATTATATTTCATCGTACGTGAGGATCGATAGGTATTCTTTAACTTTTTGGCTATTCAAAATAACGACACATGATACATGCATGTGAACGGAGCGAACATGAACGAGAATCATTGGTAGAATTTCGCATAACAAATTCACCCACTGGCCTGAATACTTTCATATGGCAGTGCCATGCCATTTCGAACACAGTAAACGCAAGGTGCCAATATCTCGCGTGAAATAATTTCAAAATGTGTGAAATGAGGTAAAAAATAATGAGAAAAACAATCTGTGATAATCAAGCGTCGCTATATCTATATTTCGCGAATTTTTACCGGAATACAAACACACGTCGAAGGATGGATAATTTTATGCCCAAATCTGCGAATGTAGCTTATCTTTATCTGCCCATAAAACCATGATAAACGAGTGAAAAATTTCGAAGATAATCATTTGGACAATTTCCAATCGGAAAATTATTTGAAGGTACCCTTCAGTTGATAGATATCAATGTGCGGAGATGGTTGAATTCTCAAATTGAATGATCATCTCGACGTAACGTTGCAATTAAATTATACGAGTGACTGAATTATTCCATTGGTAAACGTATATTCCATATAATATAACAACCTCTTCTACCTCAGCTAAGTTTTCACCGGGCGTACCTACTTACTGTAATCGCCACTCGTTTGAAATTTCAATTTCAAGACTGGTTCAATTGTCATTCGTTTCTCGTTATTAAATCAGTGGGACGAAATTTTCTACCGTGTAAGCCTAAACTTTTTTCACTACGATGCCAATAATTGGCACAGTTTTCCTTTTCTATGCATGAATTGATAAAATCATGTTGAAATTCTCCTTGAATCCAGATTACCGCAAGTATCAAGTGTACTTCGGCGTAGGTGGAAATGCGGGCTTTCAGGGGCAAGGCCCACGAGGTTCGGAATGTCCAGAAGACTGGCCAGGTTCTACACGTGCTTTACAAACGGAGAACCGTGCGTCCGCAACATGTCACCGACATACCAACATGGAGCGAGGTTCCGCTTCCCGTCGTACGCTATTGTGCATGTCATGACGGACGCGACTCTATGCGAGCGAAATTTGAATAATTTTCATTCAATCATTGATTCACGGCATGCGCGACCGAATAACATAGATTTGTAGGAGCAAATTAAATAAAAGGGGCGGGCCACTCCTCTGTCAGTCGCAGTTCATCGTCGATTGTGTTCAACGGTCGATCAATTGATCGTAACAAACCGTCCCTCTATCGCTTTGTTAAATATAATTCGTGCAAGTGTCTAGTTTCGTCGAAAAATAAGGATTCCCAAGGATAACCATCGGCGATCACATCCCACATAGTAGAAAAATGCGTTCACTCATATTCATCGCCCTGGTGGCCAGTGTCGCAGCATCCGATAACTTTTTGTCCACATCTTTGAATCATTGCATCAACGCGGACTCTTGGACTTCCTGTTTAAAGACCGAGGTTTTGGGATACTTGGACGAAAAATTGGGGACCACAACCGAGGCTAGATCCATGGACACCGTCGACGAAGCCGTTGTTACCAGAACCCTGAAATACTTGAAGAGTTTCAACTACGGAATAGACATACCCTTCACGGATGCCAGCCTCACATATCGACCCAGCAGAAGCCTCGCTGACCTTGACGTCGAATTCAAGGACAATGTCGTAGCGACCAGCCAAGCCCGTGGTCTTCTCAAGAAGAAACTTCTGCTCCCTTTCCTACTCCTGCTTAAACTTAAATTGAAGGCTCTAATGCCAATATTCGTCGCCATAATCGGCCTAAAGGCTCTCAAGGCTTTGGTGCTATCGAAATTGGCCATCCTCTTGGTCGTTGGATTCATTGCTGTACAATTATTCAAGAAGGGAGGCATGGCTGCCCCAATGGGTAAGTAATCAGTAGATTTATCGAGAAGTTGCAATAAGTTGCTACTGGTATTGCGGGCAAAACGTTAGGGAAACGCGTAAAAAAGTGACAATCAAGTGTTGAGATTCATTCAATGCATGGAAAACTGTATTACACCCATCCCATGAAATTCTACTAATGTTGACTTTGATGAAAATTGAAAAAAAAAAAATAATATACTTTTGACTAGGTATGTCGATGGACCCAGCTGCACCTTTGTATGGAGCGCCCCCAACTCCATCTACGACTTCCAGCTACGACCCTGCGAATACGTGGGACGGAAATGGGCCTTACTCGAGAGTCTGGACTCCGACCAATGGCGTAGATGCTCAGAACTTGGCATACAATTATTACTCCGGAAGTAGCTCATCGGGTGTATCATCATCTTATGGATCGCCAACAAGTTCTTCCGGGTCGTCTGCCAGCTCGACGAATTATTAAGGAAACTTAGGAAATCGGCAACTTGTTTCGAACCAGAAATCGGTGTGTTCGAAATCAATTGTTATCGACTAACTTTGCCTGATACTGAAAAGACTGCTCAAATTATGAATAGATATAATAATCGTTTAGAGAATATGACAGCGACGAGGCGACTGGTATTGCGAATAATAATAGAGATCGAGGGAGTTCATTGAATCAAAGAAAAAAAACCAGCTGGTAAAATAGTTATTTTTTCAGAATTTTTGTTTCGATTTCGAACCGCGGTTAGTACCTGTATTCTTTTACCCACCGAGGTATCCAAAAACCTGTTCATTTTTTCAGATGGATCGGTATCAGGCGTGAAAGTGCTCCGACGACTGCCAATTCCAAAGATCTCAATTCACTGTTTTATCGAGCGCTCTTGGTAACAGCTGGGTGACAACAGAGCGTTGACGATCGGTAAAGAAGAACATCGTCGCAGTAGATCGTAAATAGTGATTTTATAAAAGTCATTGGATACGTCAGCGATCTATTGCCCACGATCGATATCCCGGAGACGATAAAACCGGTTCGGAACAAAGCATCGCAATAAAAGAAAAGAAGAAAAAAAAAAGAAAAAGAAAAAAATTGTACATAGTTGACGATCTATTACTGTTCTCCTTCTGATCTTGTCTATGTGTATTTATTATCCTTAAAATTATACCTATATTTATTCTATTGTTTATATCTGATGATTGTTAATAAAAATATACTTTTAAAGTGTTCGGCCAATTGTATGACTCAACTAAACGTGCGGTGGTATAAATCGATTCACTAAATCTATCGCCACCGTATCATTGCAGGCCTTAGACTCTGCCACGCATGCCTTAGACGAGGAGACTATATGATATGGCCAGGGTATATGGGTAATAGCTGTGTGATCCTTAATTACATATATCCACCTTACGGACTGTTAAGCAAACAAAAGTTATCCAAGGTACTCGTAGCCGAGGGTAACGACCCGCGCGTTTAAAAAAAGGGACCAATCAGAGCTCAGGTTCGAGAAGAGTCTTATTCCATTTTTATACTTCACTATGAAATTCCTAGGCTAACCACTCCTGGCTTAGTATAGGGCGCTCACGACGCCCGACGCCCAAAGTAAAGGCGCTGTTAACGTGTGATATCAACTTAACCGGGATGACAACGTCACCATGACGCACCAGGGATAGATATAGAACTGTATATTCCGTTTCGATGATGTCGTCAGAAATTCGAGCAGCCATTCAGCAGGTGTAGCATACCCCTAAGAACACAGTAAATTTCAGAAAGGTATCGACTGCGATGAAAAATTTTCAGCTTTTGCAAATTACATTTCAAACGTTGTGAAAAAGTTTCACCAAGTTCACCATCTCTCTGCGATATTAGGTACCCGAATTTTCTAGAAGCATGACCGGGGTTGTAATACGTTTCAAATTCGTGCTCAAAATGGAAGATTTTTTATTACAGAAAGATGGCTCCACCTTTTAGCAACTATTTTTCGCTCAAGCCCAGACACGTGCATAACCAGAGGATCGTACGAACTGAAATAATGGTGAATTTAACATGCAAACGCAAATCGAGTTAGCAGAAATCAATATGGAGCATACTCATGTTTGGTTTAGTGCTGGATCATACTTTCCATCAAATTCTAATTGAATATCTAATCAGCGCAACAAATCTCGAAAAAGTAATCCGCAATAACCGGCGAAAGAGAGAGAGAGAGAGAGAGAGAGGGAGAGACAGAGGGGTAGTGTTGGGGATGCGGAGAACTCATTTTCGAACTTGAAGCTTGTGCGTGTCGGCAGCAGCGATTGATAGATTCAAGGATAATCACTTAGTGACAAAAAGTGATAATCCATTAGAACGTAAGCTTGCACAATACAAGTTAAATGTTCAACGCATTTTGCTGCCAAGTCTGGGTCTAGACGCACGGAAGTAGATAACTTAAGTTAAGATACCGTGGGTATCATAAAGCTGATGTAGCTACATGATTGCATGAAACTTTGATGACCTGACACCCGAAGCAGCTGTAAAAAAAAAACATGGATGTTCCTTTATGATTTGACCAATTATGCATACCTACGTCGTATTGTTTACATCGAATATACGTTTAAAAATCAGTAGAGTTCATCGCATTTTCTAAAACGAACGTAGACGTATAGCCGAGGCCAAATGCAAGTCCGTTGTTTGGTCAGTGAACCAGTATACATATTTCCTCGTATATAATTCCTCCGACTAAAACCGGCAGGATCACTATACAGTATACAGTCCCTGACCAGGCCAGCAGACAAAATGTTATATGGCTCCCTGTGTGTGTGGGTTAGGTATAGTGACCAAAGCAATGCAGTGTCCGAACGAAGTGTCCTATCCAATTAAACTCTAACCCTTTCTCTTTACAGCCTACAATTTCACCTTTCTTAGGGATGAAAGGGTAGAAAAAAACCGCAGCGTAGAAAAGCGCTGTAATAAAACTTTTACAATGCAAAAAATAAATAACATTCAAATTTTTCTTACCTACTATATAGGAAGGAAAGGGTTGAATATCCACCTCTTCGTACTTTCCTGCAGTCACCGTACACGCAAAACCCTGTGAAAAAGCCTGACGTAAGCCGCTTAGGATAAAACCTTGTTTTGTCGTCTACTGCGGGTACCTACTATAGTTCTTCTTCATCTTTATAGTGCGAAGATTTCCAATGGTTATATCCTACCATATACTCAGTTTGCACCGTCTCGATTGCTAACAAACCGAATTTATGCACTGTAATTCACTCCGAACTCATCTTTTCAGGATTAATTGCGACGGAAGGGTTTCGAACGATTTTATTAGTGAGAAGAAAAAAGTCTATACCTAGATATTCGATGAGGATTAAATTGGCCAGAAATTTATTTCGAAGCACGCGGTGTTTGATCGAAATATTATGCGAGCTGGATACTCGTATGTAAAATCATTCGCTGTCTTACCTCTATACGAAGAGCCAGGACGAGATTGGCAATAAAACAAGAGAGAGAGAAAGAGAAAGAGAGAGAGAGAGAGAGAGAGATAGATAGATAGAGAGAGAGCAGACGAATCTGAGAGAAAAGTCGAGGTCACAGATGCAGAACTACGTTCATAATTCAACCACATTTAAAATCGCAGCAGGTGTGAATTCGTTTTTGATTATTCACTTGCTGTGGGAGGTGAAAAGCTTCCGCCAGTCTATCGAGTGGAGAAAATTAGATCTGAAGTATGAGAATGTTCAGTTACTAATCGGAGAGACATAATTATTAATTAGTAGCATAACTTAAGTTTAGCGATGATTATAATTTCAGAAACTGATTGACTCGTCGGATTTAATGATTTGAATGAATGCCGCATACGTGATTACATCATGCGTATACATTATACGTATATATATATATATATACATGATGTGAAAATACTCGTCTGTCTGGTCTAGTTCGCTGGTCATTCGAACAAGAGCGTGAACTAAGCGAAAAGGGGACGTGACGTCAGGACCCGTTCGTGCAAGGGGGAACAGCTATTGCTTAATATCTTCCCGTGATCTTCTATAACTATGTTACCTGAGTCCCGAATATATTCTGCAACCCTTCCTCCCGTCATCCCCCGGGAACCGCTTATTCTTGATCCTCTACCTCTACGCCTCCCCTATTCTTACATAATCACCACGTTCTCACGGCGTCCTAAGCGCGGAGTTCGTCCTGACGCGATCTTACGTGAAAAATCAGGCACAAAAAATCGCCTTATTACTATCCCAACCCGTTTCGAAATAGAAAAACAGATTAGTCGTCCAGACAGCGAAGCCGGATGAGTTTTCATCGTTAATACCACCGCCGCACAGTTTTACTTCTGCAGGAATGATACAGGCATAAATTTTTCAAAACAGTATACAGTCTTCGCAATTATAATAGAAATTTCATTCTCAAAATAACAATTATTGATTAATGAAATTTTATCAATATCTCTTAGCAAAACACTCATTGAAATATGATACGCTTTTGAAATTTCCTTATAGTTCTAGCATAAAGTTAGGCTGCCTCTACCTATACCTGGAACTTGATTATAGAACTATAGGTATAAATGCCAGTGACATTCTGTCAGACTGCATCGCGTATACACCATTCCCGTCAATTGACCTTCGTCTATTTATATTGCACAAAAACATTTCTGATATTTGTTTAGCCACAAGCTGGCTCTGTTTTTTTCCGAACCACAAGAGCCATTAAGCGTTTCACGAAAAAGCGAAAATCCCGTTAATAACAAGAACGAAAAAAAAAAACCGAAAAGAAGAGGAGAGGAAGAACAAAAAAAAAAAATAGAAAAAGACGTAAAATTTCATATAACTGAGGCAGAAAAGGGGGATGAAAAAAAAAAAGGAAACACGGAAGCGCGAGCTAGAAGTGCCCCGTCACATGTCCGGAAGTGATCCAACGATGGGGCAATTCTTCACTCTCTTCCCTTCTTTCTTTCTTTCTTTATTTCTTTCTGTCTCATCTCCCTTGATGCAGGCTTTCCGTACTGGTATTTTCGATATCAAAGAATAGAGTGCGGCGCACGGTGCACTCCGGTGGATCCTATTTCTAATACATATTTATGGTGTTTTTTGGCTTATGTGTTTTTTTTCTTTTTTTTTCTCTTCAATCCATAGAAAATGGAAAATTGTTGGAGATATCCCGAGGGTGGACCGCCCTTGCTTGTCCCACACGAAAATCCCTCCCTCGTTGGTGCTGCAGTGGCTCTCGTCTTTTCATCCCTTCCGTAGTGCAGATCTCGTAACGAAATAAAAAGAGGGATAATAATACGAGGAAAAAAACAGGGAAAAAAAATCCTATAGGATTATTTTTTAAGGCGGATCCTATGCCCATGTGTCTGCGTGCGTGCCTATCTGTGCCTGTGTGCGTGTGGTGCAGGGCCACCGGCTCTGGCTAGACCAAGAGCCAAGTGCCGTTCAAGATTTGATCGGGTCTTGCGCGCGAGTCACGGGTTACATAATAAATCAAAAAAGATCACAGGCTCTCTTTGTAAAATTTTCTTTTTGAAAGACGAGCTTCTGTTCTGTTCGAGCAGGGTTCTGGGTTCCGCGTTTCTAATAGAAACTTGCACCGTTGGACTTAGATTGGTCGAGAAACGGTGATTCGATACCTTAAGGGTGACGGTATAAGAAATTCGGACGGCAAATAGCCGGCGTGAGTCGCAGATGGCCCCAAGTAAATATTTCTTCAGCATATTCTTTCCTTCCCCCAAAAGATCTCTCGCGCTTGAATGCAATTTAATTCTAACATATGATCAGGTTTCGTACGTGAAAAAAAAAAGCTTATAAGCGTCGGACCTAGTTCAGCCATGAGGTAAAGAATGAAAGAACTAAGGCATATAGTATAGGTACGAGGAAAGAAAACTCTATAGAAAAAAAAAAAAAAAAGCATCTAGCTCCAGTGCGGACAGAGAAACCAGGAAGAATCGTGCGGTCCGCGCAGTGCATTGTCTCGATCTTTTATAATCGCTGTCTCCCGCTGCAGCGGAGAAGAAAGCAGGTAAGAATTTCGGCTTCCAATAGCTAGCAGAACCAAAACAGTCGACAGAATAATGTAAATGAATCAAAAGGACCAGAATTGAATGCCCAAGGAGATCCTCGCGATCGTATAGAAAGCCACGCGATGACCAGCGGTGAGAGTAGCACCACCCGCGCCTTCGTCGAAGGGTTCCTCATAAAGTACCATTTTCGCAGCACAGCGGTCCGAATTTTCACCTCGACAATAAACTAGACGATCTACGAGCGGAAGAAGTTATTGAGTTGTCGTTGCCGGAGAAAATCCTAAGGGTATAAGAGAAACGGACACCATTTCTCCGAATGTTATCAATACGTGTATCTACACCATCTCCCAAGGAATTTGTTGTACCATTTAACAAGTAGCGTATTGTTCTGGGACCGGCTCGACCTTTCTCTCGCGATTGTCATCGCCGACTATATGTCGGCTGGCTCAGAGCCCCTAGGACATTGGGGATATTGGGAAACCCCAAAGTCGACGTATATTGCACACGAACAAATTCCAACTGACCAATCGATGGGAAAAAAGAGAAAAAATTCATCGCAATTCGATATCGGCGCGTTGTTGCACGCGTACAGTTTACTCGAAATATGAAAAGAAGCTGACAACGCCCTGCGTCGAGCGTCGAGCGTTACTTCAAAGTGACTTTATCCGTAATGCTAAAGATACGGTTTTAACGAGGCGATAATTGCGGCTGTACTTTAATGCTTTCGAGCGAACTCTTTCCCAACAGCATATAAAGTTAGTTATTTAGAGTTTACGTATGTGTAATATGTGTGTAAACGCCGATCGGCGAATCGAGGTAAAAAGTCAGGAACAAATTGATTAACGGCGACACGAGGATCGGGGACGTCTAGACTCACTGAATGCACGATTAGCAGTAATGTTAATTAATGGGTTGCGTATTTGTGAAATGAAGCTCTCAGACCACCAATAGCGCGGGGGTATCCGTCGATCGGTCAGGATGTGCGAGCGTCGGCCGTGGCAGCTTGAACTGCAGTTAACGACTTTGATTGATGGGTTTGAAAAATAGTTTGCCTCGCAAGGTTTCCGTCGCAGTTTTTCTTTTACCGTCCTTCGTCTTTCTTTTGCATATCTTTTTCTTCTTCTCTCTTAGCATCGAGCCTGATGAAGATAAGATCATTTCCAATCGTATATTGAGATTTCGAAACGATTGAATACCACATTGTATCAATACCATAAGATGACGTCTTTCGCATCGACGGCATAAAGACATCCTCACTCATAGGTACCGGAGTAGAAAATGAAAGAAATTCTTTACCGCAAGTATCTTTTTCGAAAGCGAAAGCGATCTCTCGAAAAGATTGATGAGTTTCAACGCTCTCAGGAGTTTCTACCAATCTTCAAGTTTTCTTCTGTCTCAAAGATTAGGAAAAATGTCTAAATGTAAAACCAGTGTTACTCCCATTCGCCGTGACTCTCTCAGATAGCGTCCCAGCTATGCTCCCTTATCTCCTCTTTGTGTCGACATTTTTAACAGTGTATATATATCTGCGTGTGTGGGTGGCGGTGTGTGACGTGGCGAGAAACAGGAGGGTAAAGAGGTTCACAGGGGAGACAACAGGAAACGAGAAACCGTGGGCTCTAGCTTTGGTATGGGAAGGCGAATTTGGATTTTCAGTCTCCTGGGAAAGTCCTGGGAACGATTTTCGGGGTCCAAGGATCTCTGGCAGGAGTGGCAACAGACGGGTTGAATCAGAGGTAGCCTTTCTCCAAATGGCCATCACTGGCATGCGGAAGGGTTGAAGGTATTCTTGGATTTTTTTTTCATCCCATTTTTTATCCCCCTGCGATGCAGCCAGGGGTAGTGGTGGTAGTTTCGAAGATCCCGTTAGGACCTGCAGGCCCTGCGCATCGGCAAGCTGCTTTTCTTTTGTCTCTTTTTTTTTTATATATATTTTTTTTTCGAGACCCTTTCTAACTGTGAGGCCTGAGCCAACAACTTCCGCGTTCGAGATCGAGCCGATCTCCCAAGCTCAATTTTTACTTTCATTAGTTTAGCCTCATAACCCGATCGGGGAAAAACCCATTAAAAATGGATAAAATATGAGCGGCAAAACTTACTGGCGAAGTGAAGTTTCCACTTCGCTTTACTAATCATCAATCAACTATTACGTCGCTTTGAAATTCGACTCGGACATGAATGATGCACTTATTTAGGCACCACCGCAGGTCGTCGCGAATTTACGATCAAACCTGAACACGAAGAAAGAGTAGGATATTTTCGAGGCCCAAGAATCGGGGGTCTAATCCTGAACACAGAAAAAATAAACATTGTAAATCCAAATTTCGTTTTATTGAGGTCGTACGCTTTGATGACTGGGATGATTATGGTCGGCGATCGGAAAATGCCAATACGTCCCATGTTTGCAAATTAAATTAGTTTTTTTTTTTTTTTTTTTGTTTGCGACATTTGAAAGCCTATTTTAAGCCCAGATATTTGCAACAATTAGTGAATACTTGGTCGTAGGGGCTGGCAAAATCCCCATAACCGTGACCCCCTCTGTGAGGGACATTCCTGTCGTAAAGTGATTATATCGTGGACGTTTTGGTTCATTGTTCACTTTATTGTCTCCATAGGTAAAGAGCAAATGCCCGACGAAACGCAGGCAAATTTACCTTGACCTTATGCCTTTTTAAAATACCACCTGCATAGCTATGTCTGGACAAGACGGTGTTCGATATTATTAGAATGATACTTTTCACGTTATTTCATCGACACCCAAAGGTCCTCCCGTACCTTTTTTTTTTATTCTTAACTTCCGAACTTTTTTGGCATGCGTAAATAATTCTATTCCAGGTTCAACTCCATGCTTGACTTCTAGCGTGATCCTGCAGCTCCTGCGCCAATAGCTGAAGGTGGTTGGGCTTGTTAGACGTGATACAATCGATCTCTGCAAGTAAAATGATTTATATAATTGTAAGAACAATATACGGCCGTTAAACATGAGCGGAAACGGCAATGCGTACATGTCGGCAGTTAAAATTATCCTGCAATTCTACTAGATGCTATGAAATTAATTTCATTTCATAATTGAGCGCAAGAACGCACAACACTCAATATACATTACACCATGAGTTACTGCTAAGTGATTGTGGACACAAGAGTAAAGGGAAAAGATCTGACGGTGAGTGGCAAAAAATTTTGAAAATATCATCACCGAAGTTGATTATACAAAATTCCGAAGTACCTTTCACGAATAGTCGAATCAACCAAAAATCTGCGTGCATTTTATAAACCCAAGCCGAGGGATGAAATAAAAAAATTTTGAATTTTAATCTTGGTTGAGCTTTCCTACTTCTGACATTAATCCATCTTCGCGAAGAACGTGAATGCATACGTATACGTATATGCATGTATGCGTACACGTAGATAAGTCCTGATCTGCGTGTAATTGCCACTACTACTTTCAAAATGCGACTGGCGTCAATGATTTCCGATTTTTAGACCTTGACAGGCCATAACAAGGGAATACTGGTTATTTACGCATGAATAATACATAACAATATTATATTATTCGATATAACAAGACGATTAGCATAGTTTATTTAATCGTCCACCACACACTGGTAGGTACTGCAGCCACTGTTACTTCGACGAGTACGTATAAAATATAATGTTATCAAAACGGATGTGGTGTGAATTTCTCGCTGTTTATAAATTCGCTATCGCGTTCAGTGTCGCGTTCCGCGATTTCCGCACATCGCGCACTCTTATAAACAGCGTTGATAAACGGTATGAAAAAAGTTACTATATGATTTCGGATTATTGTTGGTCATATCGTCTCTACGATTACGATTACCGAAACGGCATAATCGATTCTTAATTAAAAAATGAACAGCATAACACCTTTCACACAGTGACAATGCATCTCGATGAATTCCATTGACTCGTAGGTTACCTTAATAGAAATTACTTTGCCATTGGATTAACGTCGCGATTTAATTACAAAAACTGTGAATTTTAGTCGTGAAATTACCAATGAAGTGAAATGGCTTGTAACGATGAAAACCTATTGGGTAGAAGAAAATTTTCTTTTTAAATTCCCTCTTTTTATTATCCTGCACCGAAGCGAGCTGCAGCGATGTCTCTGAGGTGCCGAGCTGGACACTGGTTGAGTCACCTCGAAGAGCTGTAAGAAAAGTCAGCAGGGGATCCTGCAGAGTTCGAAGAAAAATAAATTGGATTTATTCACAGCACTTGCTGAAGTTGAAGGTCCAAAAAATGGGCTTCAAGGTCGCAGACCGTAATAACAGTTTGCCAAAATTTTTAAACACCTTTTTGGCAAAGCGTATATTTATGTCTTTATAGAGGTACACGTTATATATCTTCGTTATTCCGGAGCAAATTTCGAGGTCATGGAATTGTTACGAATCTTTGCCTAACGGTATCGCGGTAGATTCGCTCGTCTTACCTGCAGCTCTGACGTAGGCTGCACCAAAGGTCCCTCGAAACGGAAGCAATTTACATACCCGCAGCCCACTATCTGTCTTTTTTCTTTTTTTTTATCCAAATACTTCACTTATGCAACCGTTGCGTCATGGCCAAGAAATATATGCAGGTCACTGATGTACGAGGCCTTCATTTGAATCGTCTAATATCCAATCCATGCTGGGGTGGATCCTATGCAAATATCAGAAGCAGTATTCTCTAAGAAAATATGGTTTTCTAGTAAGATTACGGTTTTTAGCTCTGGAAAGAAAAAAAACGGAATATCTCTGCTTGGGCACCGAAATCAAAAAAACAAAATACGTTCGACTTACGTTTTGAAAAACGTTTTACATCGATATCTTCTCTATTTTCGCGTTAATCAAACATGTTTTGGGCCGTACGTATTCGGAATCGCACATAGAATTGCGCGACGTATTTTGTTTTTCTGATTTTGGTGCCCAAGCAGAGATATTCCGTTTAATAGCACCTTCTACACGCATTTATCCCAATGTTTTCAGGTCTGCTGGAATTGGGTAGGGAAGCACCTTAATGGCAAATTATAAATTCTATCAGAGTTAACTGTGTCACTATAAAATTGCCATTTGTTGCTGTAATGAGCTGCTGTAATAAATATTGCAATGTATCTTCGAACACTTTTTTTTTTCCATTTCTGAATGCTACCGCTTGGATTTAGTTCTGGTTTTGGAAGGTTCAAATTTACGCAAAAAATTAAGAAACATTCTCATCGTGTCTCACGAAAAATAGCAATACAATACGTATTCTGTAAGACAGTTTTGGGAGGACTTACTTTCATCAGAATCAATTAAAGGTAATACCGGGAGGGGCTACGGGAAATTTGAAAGAAAAACAATTTTATGTGAAAGCATGAAATTGCTTATTTCACGATGACACGTTTCATCTTCTCGACGTGATGTGAATTTCTCGCAAAATAAATTGATTTTATTAGACTTGATGCATTTTCACTACGTCGTACCACGCAACGCATACTATAAAAAAGCCTCTTCATGTTATTGGTGAAATTTTTTTTATAAAAAATGATCTAACTGAGAAATAAAAAAATTAGAATTTCGATTTTTTCCCGCAAAATTGGTGTCATCTTTTTCGCCATTCAACCAAGTGACATATACAGGAAAGTTATGACATCACACACAACCATGCTATCTGCACGTCTTACATAATTATGGAAATGCTAAAAAATTGCACGTGTGTATTATTTCCTTCGAATGTAGCTCCCTGTGAGGTTTCATGGGTATTGACTAAAAATGTATTAGAACTTCAAGGATCGGTTCCCACATTACGAATAAAAATTTCAAACTGAATCAGGATCTGGGAAACCTCGAAAATAACTCGTTCTTTATCAAAACCGTTTTCTCCACATAGTATTTGGCGATGTACTGTAATGGGCGTCATATTGGGTAAATGTAATTTTTTGTGCAAAAAAATAAACATCACCGAAGACGACGAGGATCAGATATAAATTCTAATGCAAATCTCTGTAATGGCTGTTCAAACTGGAAGAATTAATGAAACTATTTTTTCAAAACCGGTTAGCAGCAGAAAATCTAATTTTGGCAAGCCTTCACCTATAGATCGCAGCATATACCTACTTGATAAAATAGACAAAATCACCGAGGATAAATATTTGTGCCTAATCCGTGACGCATAAAATTTGTGGTACTTAGTCGCTGATTGCCTTTGGTAACCGTGAAAATACCATTGGACAAAGCTGGACGGTCCGAAAACGGAAAGGGAACGACCTAGTGAAATGTCGTGGTAATGTGCGCCAGTGCATGCATAAGGAAGGCACATCGGATACTGCCGTGCGGAATCGCAAAAATCAAAGGTTCACGGTTACCAAGAGAATTTTTGGCAAGTGCATGGCATGGTCATAAATTTTGGTCGCTATTTTCACGGCTCGTGGATTGTCACGTGGGTTTTCGTCGTCTCAGTCACAGCGAGTATCGCTCATAAATTTCGCGTACGTCAATCGTGTATCCTGTAGACGGAGTATCTCCACATTATCGAACGCCGTAGTTTCCAAGTATAGAAATCATTGTATAATCATACTGGATTCTGGGATAAGTGCAGAAGAATTATCAGCTAAACTGGACCGGAATTTGTCACCGAGTTTTGCACAGAACTCAGCTTTCACTTCCCAACTAGATCGCTTTGAGATCGGTCAATCACTAGGTGCAATCACCCAGGGGAAAATTACTACTGGGGGTTGCCTCACTCGTGCTAATCACCTGATTAGATATACTTAAGGCCTAGATACCTAAGAATATGAAGGCAATATCTCGAGGCGGTTTTTCGAGCCGGAGGAAAGGCTGTGAATTTTTAAATCGAACCTCATGCTGATAGGTAGTGTGCGGTAATCGGTAATTGGTCATTGGTAATCTGGAATCAGTTATCGGTAATGTCAAGGCGATCAGCAAGGAGAAACTGATTCCATACTGTTTCTAGGTGCTCCTATGGCAGACGAGTTTTCTTTTCGCAGGTGGAAAAACTACATGTAGTCACAGAGCTATATCCACGCATAGGGGACCAGGACAGAACGAAAAGCGCACAGCATATGTATTCGAAAGACATAAATACTGAAGGAAAGTCCCGGAAACGACGTGGGATCTCTATAAATCTGACCTCTGAACAATCGACAGATGACCATAAGATGTAATCTCTGATAAAGATCCAAAAAGTCCGAAGGACGTGACTGGGGAATAATTTTGAAGAAATGTACCCCGGATTAGAATTTTTCGTGACGTTTTTATACATGGTTGAAAATTATTTGAAAATTTTCGTTGCAGACAAAGAAGAAGAAGAAGAAGAAGAAGGGGTTGCAGTTGTCGTAGGTCACATATCGCATAATTTATCTGAAATTCTTTAAATTTAGAAAAATTTCATAAACGTTGAGGAAAAAAGTGCGCGTTACAATATCTGCCCGAAAATAACGTAACTTTTAAATATATACCCTCGAAATTAAAAAAAAAGAAAAAATACTTTCGAATTGAAAACCTATTATTTCTAAGGTATAAATCGATCCAACTACGTTTTTTTAGTTCAGATTTTCCGAAAAATATAAAAAAAATTATTCGATAAAAAACAAAAAAAAAAAACAAAAAATGGTGCGGTTTTAAATCTCCTATAACAATTATTTCTGCGGCTATACATCCTTCTGGCTTCCTCGTGAGGCAGGCGTATGTTTAATATTAGGTTCCTGCAGGTATGCGTCGAGTGTATATATATATATATATATATATAAGTATATATAGGTATTGTATAAATATATACGTATGTTTCTACCTGCATGTATACCTGTACAGGTGAGTTGTCGGTTGAGTACGGTCGTGAGGGTGGGGCGAAAGGGTGGGAGTAGGGACCCAGTAACCCAGTGCCGATACGGTCGGCTCTGCAAAAACAAAAGAGTCGCACGTGCCACGTGCTTCGAACGATTGTTCTTATTTGTTTTTCCCGCGAATTACGATCAACGGTCAAAGACATACCTCAACGTACCTATATATATGTATGTAGTACAACATAACCCGGGATTTAAAATGATGCAAGAATTAAGGATGATGGTAAATCATGTCGGTTATCGGCTCAAGGATATCAGGAATAAATAAATTAAAAAAATTTAAAAAAAATAGGAAGTAAATTATGTATAGAAAATCTTAATAACCATATTGTGCAGTTTATACTTGTATTGTTTATTATACAAAAATGCATACCTAATATAATATGCTTCACGAATAATTTAATCATACAATTCAAAAGTAAAAATAATAATAATAATAATAATCATAGAAGAAATTTAAAAAAAAAATAAAATAAAATCAAAATTAAAATTAAAATTAAAAAATAATATAAGAATCTTTTTGCTTTAGTCGGGGTGACATATTCAGACTTATACGTAGTATACATATTTTGTTTTTTTTTTCGAAGTTTTTTTTTTTTTTTTTTTTTTTTTTAGTTTTCTTTTTTTTTACCCCAATTTTTCCAATTATTCTTTCAATTAGTTGATTATTCAATTTTACGAATATATGACCTCAATTATTGGCAAATTCATTCATTCACCGTATAAATAATACAGTATAATGAAGATCGTGTTCTTATATCATCGCATCGCACATATATATGATGAAAAAAAAATTGAAAAAAAAAAATAAAAAATAAATAAATAAAAAATGAAAAATGAAAAATTTGTCAGTTCTGTTAAAAGTTCTACTGTATCGTAATAATAATATATGTAATAATTAATCGCACGTCTTTGAATTATAACGATTCACTTTGATTTCAAATATTTATATAAGTAAAAAAATATATATATATATATCTCTCTCTCTCTCTCTCTGTATAGTGTGAAATGGTATCGAGATCAGTGCGAATCGGTACATACTACAAAATATTATATTCTGGCGATATATATATTATTTTTTTTTTGTTTCTCTCTCTCTCTCTCTCTCTCTCTCTCTGTCTCTCGAAAATACGGATCAACGACGAGCTTGGAAAACAAAAACGAAAACAAAATGAAAAAGAAAAAGAAAAAGAAAAATAAAAAGTAGAAGAAAAAATAAAACCTAAGCAATTCGTAGGAAAATATTCAACGCTGGTAACTCGTCTATATTACATATACATAGGCACATAGGCATGTCACATATGGAAACGAAAACTGGTGGTAGAGTATAGGGATTAGTAAGCGGTGGGTGCAGGATGCAGGTTTCGGTACAAAACCGGTAAGATTGTGGATACGAGAGTTTATGTCGCGTATATGACATGGGGAGGGGTAGGATATTATAAAATTGTGAACCTTGTCTGAAAAATGAAATGAATGGATTGTCAAAGTCCTAGATAGAAAAATTATAAGTATATTAGCTAGATAGATAATATAATTATACCTAATATGTAGAAAATAGCCGAATGGTAAATATGTACTAATATAGATATATATAATGATAATATTATAGTTGTAATAGTCATAATAATAGTAATATTAAGACAAACAATAATAATAATAATAGTAAGAACAACAAAATAAAAAAAATAAAATAAAAAATTGAGAATAGAGTAATAGTTGTCATACGCGTTTAATACTAATAAATAGTAACATTTTGGGCTTCCGCGAAAGAACGGAGCCGCGATCAGCGTAGAACCCATATCGGTGGCAGTATATAATTTTTGTTTCTTTTTTCTCTTCTTTTATATCAGTTCTTCGCAGTCTTTACGTTTTCTTCAGTTTGCGACGAGGCATTTCGGCAGTGTAACGTTAGTCTTTATCCTCGGCAATAACGAAGACTAATAAACGTTTCCCATTCCGGCAACAATTCGAATGGGCGATTGGGTTCTGGAAATAAAAATAAAGAAAAAATGATTATCGAAATTCATAAAATCAGTCACGAAAACCGGTGAAGATTATTAAACATTTACGTAAATTTTTAGACAGTTTATTAATATACACATATCGGAGTATCCTGATCTCGGCGAAGGTCGCCTAGGTGCATTCTATCGGGTAGCAAAAACTACACTAGGAAACCACGCCCTGAGTGTTAACAACGTCTGCTTCAGGGACACAACCTCGGTACTTGGCCACACTAGCTAAGCCCCGCAAGATCACATCGTTATACTTTGTCGTACTGTTATTACTATTTATATCTATTCCAATCACAATATCAGCCCGTCAGCTGTATAGGATATTGGTAATTATTGTCAGCGGGTACGACATACGTCTAAGAGCTATTTACTTCCTGGGCCAAACGTTGCAGGTATACATATTATGTACATGGACATGATCACGTATATACACCTGAAGGTGTGTATATATATATATATATATATGTATGAAATATCTGCAGTTGTTTACGCTAGACGAAGTGCAGTGTAGCCTTCGTGCAATTTCGTCAAGGGTAGTTGCACGCCGTCTATAATATGTATATATCGATAAAATATACGATTTGAAAAAACGAGAAGTTGTTTCGTAGATTTACGGTACCAGGCAACGATCGCCAAAGACATATGCGAGTAATAACGCGGCTGTTGAGTATATACTATATTGGATCGATTGATCCGATCGACCGCGAAAGTGGTGTACGACTTGACTGCAGGGGCAACCAGTCGAGCGCGATTGAGATAGGCACTTGTACTTTCTTCCTGAGTCTTTCTCGCGTCTTTCTGGGCCAAGTTCAACCGAAAACGGGACGCAAGAAAGTTTCTTCCGGTCGAAAGCAGACATGCCTCCGCGCCTAGGCCAAGATCCGAGATCGCCCACGTTGGGTGCGTGTGCGTGTCCGTCTGTGATCGTGTACGGTGAACGAAGAACGAGGAAGGCCCGTGTGGTAGAATAAAAATAGACAAGCTTGAGACCGTTAGGCCAGTCGTGCCCCTGAACTTGAAGTCTTGACTCTCGGAGTCTTGCCCCGTTGCCGTTGACCTACTTGGAGACCGGGGCGGCCTCGAAGAAGCCCGCGTACCTCCGCGGCGAGCTTTTGAACGAGCTGACCAATGCTCTGGCCTTAACAAACTGGAATTATTTCTTTTTTCTCTACTTCTTACTCCAAGGAGGAAAAATTATCGACTTAAATTCCTTCTAAACTACAAAGAATTTCAACCTTTCAACGTATGGGTGTTATCAACGTTATCCTGTGTGTTGCACATATGGTACACCTCTGTGCCGTATCCCATTCCCAGTTCATCCAATAATATTCGCGATTGGACATGCCGCGCAACTCTTCGCGCAGGACTTCGACTATATAATGATTAGTTTATGTAACGAGTCATTTCCCGCGACCACGTGATTATGAACCCAAGGCAAGCCAGTCACTGACGATAGAATGGTGCACCTCAACCAGTGTCCTGCATAGGTATACGTAGCTCTAAGCCCTCGGGGTGCCTTTGTCCCGTTTCTCGTATATTTCAAATGAAATACTCCCGAGTGGTGGATTGCGAGGTATATGAGCCATCTCTGTTCCTAAACGAGATTCAAATGAAAATTAATCCATGCTATCTCCCCGGATATAATAAATCCTGAATTTTCTATCACGACGATTTGCCACGATGGAATCTTGGATTTTTACTTAGAAAATTGATAAACGAAGATGGGATGATCGTGAGCTAATTTTCAACATATAATATTCTAAGCCAAAGGCACAAATGGCTTGTCTCGCGGTAAATGCCAGTTGTTGGCATTAGCGCGGCGAGACCTTCGATGTTACCGGTGAATCTTATATACCTACTTATCGTTAGCTGCTATCGACGCGTATTGCAACAACCCGGTGTAATGAACGGCGGAGGAAAGATCCTCGCTTAGTGACGCAGGTCACGAATTGGAAAATCAGGAAAACGAGGAAAACGAGGAAAGAAGAGTATCTCGAAACCAGAATGATGTAATCATGGAAAATTACCGGAAGTTTATAGATGTAAGGTGTGTATAAACAGCGAACGAATGGTACGCTGACTGTATGTGGTGAGCCTCAATCTCAGCTGTATCTACTCAAGATTGTCCACCTACGAATTGAGGCGGTATACGCGTGAATGATGTAGGGAATAAATTACATCGGTATACCTATATAGTGAGAAGTAGTGGGCGGCGGAGCCCGGGGGACACCTGACGAAATAAAAATTTCAGCGGTTCAAAGCTTCCTTCGTATAGTTTGAAGAGACTCCTTTTACGATTCGGACACCTTATGTCGCGTGAGCGTAACCGAATGATCGTTGTTACTTTCAGCTGTGTGCCACGTGCAGGAAGCGTTGGTCAGAAGGCGTCGGGTCGTTCGGTAGATGTGTATGTGATTAAATATACATGTATGACCGGGTGTACGTACGTAGTCGCGGTTCGATTAGAGTACCGAACAATATGTCTCAAGGGGCATGCCTCGAATAGGAACCGAATAACGAGAGCCAGACGCGATGAAATGAAATGGGCGAGAATGAAGGAAAAAAAAAATGTAAAAATAAAAAAAAAAATCGTGAGAAGAAAGAAGCCGATGAAAAATTTAAGGAATGTCGAATTATATTCTCTTCTGTCGAGCTGGCGTGGTCCACCTTCGTCCACTACGGTCCATCCAGCCTGCTCCAGGATAGGATAGCACCTCTCCCGATCCTAGGACCCAGGCTAGGCTCTCGGAGGTTAACGAACCCCGAACCACCTCTCGGCCGAGAGAAAAAAGACTAAGCGTCGAAAAAAGAGGACGCCCGTAGAGGAGTCTGTGGATGAGATGCGGCGGAGGAGTGAGAAGAAGAAGAGGAGCGAGCCAGCGAGGCGGAGGAAGAGGAGAATAGATAGAGATGGGGATCTACAGACCTCGGATCCTCTAGACGGTCAATGATTCTGATCGTGAGTAGCGTCACCGCAGGCCTACGCCAACTATAGTCAAAAACTCGATACCCAATTACGGCGGTAATTATTCGTACGAGAATACGTCGCGTTGTATTATTCGTATTCGTAGGGCCTGCCTTGCGATATCGGAAACAGAAATTTATCGCCTATTTCGGTGTATAAAAACGGGCTTAGTCGATTGCCCGAACTCGCCTGACGGCGAAGTATCGCTGTGGCGGACATCGTGCCTTCTGAACGCGCCAAATAAAATAAGATTTAGTTTTTCGTGCTTCGACCGTACAAAGGCAGTACCTTTCAGCGAGCACCGCGGAATCACGTACAAATTCAAATCTGATTGAAAAAATTATTGGTATGCAATGTCGGTGGCATATAGCCGGTGAGACACCAACGCCAGAAATATAACTAGCTACGTAAAATTTAGCCTTCCCAAAACCGAATTCGAACATTAATAATACCCGGTCGGAGAACGGCTTATATATTATATATATCTGCATATCTATTCATGTATACGTATATATAAATATATGGATGCGCAATGGCGCGCAACACGAAGCGTTCGATTATACGAAAGTTCCACAAGTATCTCGTAATTATATTATGACTGGGCCTCGTAGATCTGTATGCGACTAGCGTGTTTATACTTGGTTGTCGTAGGTCACGCGTGTCTTTATCTCTACATCGTCGCCGAGCATCATCGTCGATTTCCCCCACCCCTTACCGACTTCTTTTAACCCCCCCCTCTTTATTTCCAGTCTCTTTCCCCCGTCGCCGCTTCGGCCATTGGGATATCTTGACGACGCTTGTTAATTAAGGACGAAAATATTTGTTGGGTAAGATAATCCTCGGAATTTCATTTAATAACGAGAAAGGAGTAAAAATGAATATAAAAATAATCGGTCCTCTATTAAACGTAGAATGTAGAGTTTTGTTGGGTTCGATTTTTCTACCGCGATTCTAAACTCGCGGGACGGCGACTCCGCCGCTATATAAAAGCCCGAGATCACTTCATTATCGACTGCACTGTAGCCGAGTTGCGCGTCGGGCGATGCGCGTTGCTTGTCTCCCGAGTTGAATCGAACGGAACCAGACTTGGCCGCCCGATAGGAGACGATTTTTTTTCTACGAGTTTCAAGATCTTCCGTAACGTTAAGAGAGCCACACGGCACACGGCACACGGCGCACGGGACACGGGACACGGGACACGGGACACGATACACGGTGTTTGGGCGCCCGCACGAACTGAGACGTTGTGGTAGCGGAACGAGGACAGATACAGCCGTGCCAACTGCGGGCGCGAGCGGGACGCTCAGTGCCCAAAACTCAGGTAGTGTCAATGAACTCGACCATGTGAGTTGAGGTTACCGCGGCACTATCGGGGTCTTGTCTTTCCCATGAAACCGAGACCAATTTTCTTCGTTTACGACCCGGATGAAGAAGAAATTAAAACAACTAATTTTCAACCCCCGAACCCCCGTACGTATGGTTCGTAGAATTAATCCCTGCACCTCGTATATACGCGATGCGAGAAAACCGTTTCGATAAATATCGACAAACCGAGTACGAGGGACTAGCGACGCCGAGCGCGTGAGCACGTGGCTCGGATACTCGCTGTGGAAAGAATTAGAGAAGAGAAAAAAGGAAACGGAAAGACCGACGAAAAGAGTGAAAACAAAACACTATATCACGGTGACGTAACTTTGGGAAATCGGATTCCCTTTTAAAATTACTCGGGCGGCGCCGTCCACGGCCGGCGCTCGTGACCTACGGAGAACCGAGTCGTTGCACCTTATAATGGGCGCCTAAATTACAGGCAACAGGTGGAGATACATAATAGGATTGAAACTGGCGCGATACCGAGCTGTACGCCGGGGTTAAAATCGCAAGTTACGCACACATATGTACGTTCATAGAATCGTATGCAGAAATGGTTGGTGAAAAATACGGGCTAAGAATGACGGAAGTGATGCGCGAGCTCGATACTTCAGTGTCTCGACTCTCGGCGGTAGGACGCGGAAGTCCGGATACTGTGTGTGTGTACGTAGTTGCAAAAAAGAAAGAAAGTTTCCGCCTTTCAAATTTAGTGATCGACCGATACCGAGGCGTGGCCGAGGAAAGTACCCGTACCGCGAGAGAGGAGTAGGTAACTAACTCCGCGTGATGGTCATGGTGCGAACACACGGCGAAAGCCATGACTGCACCGTGCACACCGCGAGGGAAAGTGATTCGATATAATCGTCAATGAACTTTACGTTGTCCCGTTCTCGCCCTCGTAGTATCTACTCTTCGTTATTCCACGGATGGATCCACACCAAGTTATACCTACTCGTACCCGCCTCCGTTCTCCGGAACGACGTGGTCTTCGTTAGCGCGTAATTACATCGGTCTATAACTCGCGTGCGAATTAGCGCCCTGACGAATAACCGGCGTTTGTCCTTACTTTGGCGACTATTTATCGCTTACATTTTACGAATATTTTAATACGAATGTACAGATAGATTATTCAAAGATCGTTACCTCTTAATTAAGTGGCAGTGCAGCGAGCCTTAAGTGACTCGTCAGTGACCAGACTCTCCGTGTCTTCCCTTGCGGATGTGAACGGTCCAACCCCATCTTCGCAGGTTTGTAGACGATGTTTCCTCCCGTCCACGAACGTACGTCATCCTCGTGGATCTTGAGTGTTTCTCTTCCATCTGAGGTTCGATCATATGGTTATAATTTTCATGGGCTTAATTCGGTAAGCACCATTAGCCAGTCGGCTCAGTATTGTCCAGTCGGATCAAGTCCCGCAGCCATGGTTACAACTTTTGCTTTGGTTTCGCGTCGAAACGTGGTACGCGATATGTTCGACAACCCCTCTTCTTATTTTTCTTAGAACCGATCGAGGTCCTCCCCGAAACTTCTAATACTGACCAGTGGGATCTAGTCCAGCCATTTTAACGATAGTGGTGGTTTTTAATAATCGAAACAAATGTACCGAAGTAAAAATCGTGCTATATCACCCTCGGATCAGAGATCTCCCCTTGTGCTCTAGTACAAACCAGTAGGGTCGAGTCCAAGAGCCATGTTGTATATTGATATGTGCAAATATGATATCAGACGAAACACAGGCAAAACCCCGGCAGGTACTTGTGAGTGGTTATTGTTGGTCGATTGAGAGCTCGTTTTTTTTTCTACGAAGTTTTACGATCTTGGTCAACACTGCAAGGAGATGAATTCTTCAGTAGAGACCAGTCGGGTCCAATTGACCGGCCATTTCAAACAGTCTTAGTATTGCAGTCTTTGGGTCAGTTTGCGACGAAGTTTCGTGTTTTTTCGTTTCTTCAAATTTTTCTTATTTTGTTTTATCTCATCACAAGAGGCTCGTGATAAAAAGCTCCGATCGCACAGGGTATAATGATATAGTGTATAATGAGATAATATGTACGCGGATTATGTTCGCCAAAATTTAAGTACGATTCTACCCTTTTTCAAATATTTCTTTTACTTGGTTTACGAGTTTATTTAGAGATAGTTGATGCCGGTTGTTATAACGCTACCGGAAACTAGCTGCTGTGTGTGACCGTGCCCCACAGAGCTCTGACAGCTCCTGGCGAGAGGCCGCGCTTAAGTGTTGCTCGTCCCCCACCACGTCCACGGCGGAGGCCATCCATTGGCGCGACCTGAGCTACAACGGAATTGGCAGGGGAGGATTTTAGACATTCACCCACTACCGTAATTCCCCGGGACCGGGGAGGGTTCCTCAGGATATTCACGTCTAAGACTACAAGGGCTTCCTTTCGCCAATAGCCCTCCACCCTCAGGGGAGTTTTAGCAATCTAATTGGCTGCGATTCTCCTATTCCCCAAAATAACGGAGACTTTGGCATCGATCGTAATATTAGTATTTTAAATCGACCCTGAGATTACTGCACTATTTGGTTTTTTACAAATTTCATCTGAATCGAGCTTAGAGCAAATCGATTTACCGATTCGTAGAGTGAAATCAGACTTGCCAAAACTACAGGCGTAAATTTTTATTGGTATTCCTTGCGAATGAACACGTGGATGTCTTTTATTGGTGCATTTACGATTCTTGGTCTTTGTTATATTAGTTGTACATCAGGGTGCATCGTTTGAATTTGTATAGAAATGTATTGTTGGAGAAAATTTGAATAATAAATGCCCGAGTTTTTGGACAATGTTGCCCTGGTTTTACGACGATTATAGTTATATTGGGATTGTATTTAAAATTTGAGGCACTAACCGTTCGAATAAAACTTTGCGATCGAGTTTTTCGAAAAATTAAGCTGAACCATATTCCAGGGACTAATTGAGCCCAATAAAACACGAGTTGGTTTACGAGGCACCGAAATACCCGTCCGCATATTCAAACTTTTGCTACAAACAACATCAGTGCATGTAAATACTCCCCCAAGATTTCGATACCTTCGATATTTTCGCTTTTTTCACTTTTCTTTACGGAAATAATTTCCCAAAATTTAATTAGACTTTGAAAAAGACCCGATCTTCGGAGACCAAAATCTTTCAACTTGAAACGGCAGAGTTGCCTCGAGTAGAATAAAAGGCACGTGGAATTAATCACGTACGTACGAGTTCGAGCGATCGCCCAGCTCGATCACAAAGGCCAAAAGCTATTATTGAACTCTTCGGTACGAGTGGAAGAAATTCATTATAAAATCATTAGTAGCTGCCACGCTAATTGGTGGCTAATTAACCAAAAACTTTTTCTGGAGGTACGGATTTCATTCGAAATTCAAACGAAGTTCGTACCGTTCCCTTAACCCTTGTAATTTACAACCCGAGTGAAGGGGTTGGCGTCAATTGGTGGCCAGAAGAGCCACCGGTTTATAATTCCGATAACCTAAGGGTTGTTTGTGGCCGACAATTTACCGTTCGTAATTCACAGCTGTGTGAATTATAAAATAGAAAAGTTGTCCCAGTTTTGCGGAACCGCTACCGAAGCCCTAAAACCTCCCTGAAACCACAAGCCACGAGGCAGAAATTTACGAAATTTTCTATACCATAATCATCGCGAGAACGAGGGGAGAACGTGACATAAGTCTATAACGCGTGAGTCCTACGTTCTCAGAAATGACTACCACGAAAAGTCTCAGACTGCAGACTAATCGATTAGTTATTAACATGCACAGTTAACCTACATAGGCATAATCTAGATCATTTTCCGAGCCATTATCTAGATAAGAAAAGCCATTATCATTAACCACCGTCCATCCCTGAAGTCGTCCGCAATTAACTTTAGCCAAATCGATAATGTTTTCGGCAAACAGAATTGTTAGCGAAACTGAGAATAGCCAACATCATAAGCGGATATGTCCATAAGCGAAACGAATGGAATAGCAGTGAAAATTCTTCTGTTATTGCAAATCCAGTAAATATTTAGCGATTCTTAATTCCGATTGCGTATTTTGGGCGTGGAACGTTGTAAATCCATTTTTGAAATCTCCACTTTCGATACTTCGAATAAGCATCTTTCGAAACTTTGAAACAAGTTTTTTCGAATTCACGAAACTGCGCGGAGTTCTGACCACTGCAGAGATACGCCCGGCTCTTCTTGCGGGATTGTATATTTAAGTTTCTGGAACCCATACATAATCTAGGAAACATTATAGTCTCATCGCGTTCTTTGGGTTCGTCAAACTCAACGGTGGGTTTCGGGACTCTCGATATCTGACATTCGAAGATGCGAGAATTAGGTAAATTCTAATTCAATTATCAGCACTGATACGAGCGAATTTCCCTACACTGGGAACGTCGCAAAGCACTTTGCATCGTTTCTCAGAACTTTGCGTGAAATTTAAATTCAGCATAAGTGCAACAGGACCTATTTTCCTCTGGTTTTATCCCATAACCACGCGCAATGCAATTCTCAAATTTCTCAGTAGCCATTTCCTATTGTCCGACACGTGTCTCCCTCATCCCGCCTCGCCATACGAGTGTGTGGCGCGTGCCTATAATTCATATTGAGACATCGACGTTCAAGTGGCTTCCGCATAAACGTTGAAAATCATCTGTACTGTCGTGTCCTTCGGTGAATTTGGTCAAATCGGCGAAGAATAATCGTAACTATGAGATAGTTATAAATCGACGAATTACTGATCCGACGTACCTACTTGGGCCGAAAGGCTTTGTCAGTTTTCGTTTTTGCGCGAATTGTCAAGCCTTATTACCAGTCCGTCAAATTTACAACCATCGGATCGGGTTGGAAACCTTTTGCCTGGGATTATCCCATGAATTACCAAAAGGGTTGAACCTCGGAAGAGAGGATCGGCTCAAGTGGTATTAGACAGGGGTGTGGCCCACCGCACTTATACTAAGCTGAACCCGAGACAATAACCCGAAAATATCCAATTGTCACAATAGAACATCGTCTGTGTTCAGTTTTGGGTCTTTCAAGCCCATTACATCCGTGAAAACTTATTGTACAATGTTTAGACACGCGGCTTGGCTGGGATTAACACTCGACAATTTCACTCTGGAGCTTAAGAGACAGAATTTCGCGGTAAAATTGGTCAGGGCGCGGGTAGGACACCTCGAGAATTGCTGCATTAAGCTTGTTTTACAAATGCTCGGGCTTTCGAATCGATCCGGTCTTCGAAATGAGAAAAACGCGGGTCTTTCGACTATGAGCTTTATCCGAGATTCTCGGGTTTGGAAAGGCCCAGTTTCAGATTGATTGTTGATTTCCAGCAAAACTTGAGAACCTCTGTGCCTTATCAGGACCTGATGGAGTCCGGGCCCACGGCGACGGCAGTGACTTGCATGGACGAGGGCGAGCTGGAGGGAGGTGAGAAAACGTACTTCAAGTACGGATAAGGAAGCTTCTTCGAGTCCTCGGGCATGTAGTCGTCGTCCGAGGCCGTGGTAGTGCGGGACGCGGTGTTACTGGGATAAAAGGTGAACGGCTTACCTGGGGGTGGGGGTTTGTCGCGATCCTGAGCTTTCGGCGACTAACGAACGGTACTTCTTCTTCTTCTTCTTCTTCTTCTTCGAGGGTCCGCGAGTCGTACATAAGAAAGATGAAGAGATCCATCTGCTGATCGAGATCATGCAAAAAAGTCAGTCGCTGATAAGCCGGAGTGTGATCATATTCTAGGCAAGGATAATCGATGAGAGGATTAAGAAAAAGTATCGTACGTGCGGTGGATGCAGTCCCATATCAAACTCAGATCCACGAATTCCGTACTACCTTAATTATCGTGTATCTCTATACAGTATGAGGTGTGCAACCGCGAACTTAAGACTCCAATTAATCTTTATTCAAATATGCAATCGCTCGCAGGACGCGGTTGTGTGCGACGTGTATCTAAACACCTGAGGAACCCTACGGGCGAACGTAACGGCCTCGAATCAATCATGGAGTTTGCCTTAAGATTGAGAAGTTGGCCCAACTCACGCGGGCATGACGTATAGACGAACCTAGAAATGGCCAGTTTGGTCACTTCCGGTGCAGAGTTTATTTAAGATCTTCGTCGCGTCGTGGGTCTGCGACGACGAATATTAGGACGGAGACGGTCAGAGGATGGTTGGGCAAGCTGAAAGTCCCACGTGCGAACGCTGCATACTTTGTCCAACCTTTGCTAGTGTACACAAATAGACGTACATATATTTATATATGTATGTGCTACTAACAGCAAGCAGTTGCAACATCGAGTTATAATTGTGAACTAACACACGTACATCGATGATGGTATGCGTAGACGCGTTGTGCGCGGGATATACGTTCGGAAATCACAATCAATTCGTAGTATACGCGCAATAAGAAGTGGTTGAGTAAGTTTTAACCATGATAAACGCCGCGATGGTCTCTCATTCACGATTCAAGCACACATTTTTATCAGACCATCCAAAGGTTCGTTATTTATAACCTAAGTCATCCCTCGACGTAGTCCTAGTCACCGTCGTCGCAAGAGGACGACAAGTAAAATTTCAAAATCCGGAAGATATTAATCCGCAAGGCTCTTATCATATTTCCATCCAATTCCATCTTCGAACTAAGCTTTGACGATTTTTTTTTCCAACATTTGAAGAACGCCTATGGAAATGTCGCGCCTCTCAGCTACGCGATGTAGAATGCATTATTTTGCACGACGATTTTCATCAATTTCACAAATGAAGATAGAATTCATTTTCTTGAAAATTCAACTTTACGGTGTGAAAGTTTCGAAGACCATGAATATTCGAGGAAACCACTGCTGTACGTCCCTGAATGCCAAATTTCGAGTGATTCGGTTGGTTTCTTTAGACCCTGGCCCTGACGCTTTCTTCGACGAGAAGAAACGAGTTTTTTCAAAAACCTCTATTTTACTATCAGAGAATAAATCGATCACTATTATTACCGATAATCGAGTATCAATGAATTTAGTCGAACGGAATGCGCGAATTTAGGCAATACTTATTCACTGCCCGATGATAATATACTTGTGTCAGATATGTATATTCTTACTGATAATTTTTATCGCATTAAAGATCGTACCTACTTATTTATATCGAGACAAGTTCGGTTGGAATAAATTTATGCATCAGCAATTCTACCAATTATGGGTCGACGATCCGAAATGTGTCTGTGACTTTTATCTCTTATAGTGTGCATTGATGTAAGATTTGGAAGTCTGGCAAGTTTTATACCTGCAGGGTTCACCGTTCACACGAAACACGTCATTTAATTTTCTCACTTTGACCAGATAGAGTCTCACATTCAGATTATCACATACTCCTTATCCCAGGAATAAGATTCACAGAAGAAAAAAAAACATCACCCCAAGAAATCCTCGGTGATTCAAAAAATTATACTCATATTTCGTTACAGATTCTTGAAAACGTTGCGTCACAGTTTTTAACATAAATTCACATTTTTTTATATGAAAACTAAAAACTTTTTTTTTTTTTTTTGAATTATATCAAACCTCTACTCGTGGTTACGAGCGGATCATCGAATATTTTATTATGTTCAAGATGCAGTGATTATTTAACGATCTGATAAAGCGAAAGTACCTCGTTAATATACCAGAAATTGAATTCTTATCACATATATTTATCCCCAGCCTCCGATTCCGGATAATTCACAAGCTTGAGACGATTTCTGCATATCCACGGCAACAGGACAAAGACAATACGTCTTTGAATTACGTATATCGGTGTATTTGATATGAGAAATCTCGCGGGTATATACACACCTACAGTATATAATACCTGTAAATGTATATGCAGCTGTATATAAGTGTGGAAATTTATACGAGGGCCGTAAATCTTGGGGGTGACGTCACGCCGACAAACAATCGTCGATCGACGACCAATACACCCATAGCTGTTCGACTCTCCAGGCGCCGTGCCACGGTGGCAATGTTCGGCGTCGATCTTTCCCTGACCTGACCACACCGCGGCGAACGCGGGGCCGCGAGCCGCAGCCTCTAGGTCGGACGTTCACCCCTTCCGGAACCCGGCCGTCCTGGAGCGGCCAGAACTCGATCGAATTTCGACTTGGCCCTGAAACTCATCCTTCGCGCTTCCTCCTTACTACTCGCTCGAAGCTTGTGACTCACGCGGTTAGGTATATACGGAGGAGAAAAAAGTGTGCCATTTTTCAAACGCCACGGTGCAACATCTTATATACTTGATAATACATGCACCGGTGATTAGAGATGATGTAGACAGATTATGTGGTATTTGAATACGAGTGGTTGCATTTCTACCGGATGGTATGCCCACTGGCTACGGAATGTCCCATTTTTGATTAAGCTCTGTTTTTGAATAGAGATGAAAAAAGAAGCGGGGAAAAAAATGACCGCATTGATTTATCGACGGTATATCAATATCGCCTCGTATTCGCCTTATAGATGCCTCATAAAAGTTATTCAATCCGTATACTGGCAAAAGTGTTAAAATTTGTCGAAAATTATCGACACCCAAAGCTTTACTCCTTTACAATAGATCTGACCGGCCATTCGCGGTCTGGGCTTCTTTATCTGAGGTCAAGATTTGGGCCGGATAGGTTTTGTCAAATTATATCAAAAAAATACCAAAGTTTTACACTCGAAGTATGAAATCATCTTAACGACTGCCCCATCGAATTTTTATTGACTATCGTAAATTTGTAAATTTGACTTTTGTGAACCGAGTTAGATGCAAATTAGTCTATAATTATGTGTCCGGAATTTCGGATGCAGAATTAAGCCCAAATATGCAAATTTATATACGCCTACACACAAGGTTGTAAATATTTCTAAACGATTGTATAATGGTTGGAAAAAAAAAGTCATCTAAAGTTCAAGAAGATAATTTTATCTTTGACCCGACTTTATTCGCGATGACGAATCCATAAGGCACTCCCCTGTTCTGTAATTCCCGAAATTTACTGCCTTATTTTCGTATTCATACGATATTCATCAATTCATATATTGATGTCTTGAGTATCTTTACGTAGTAGTTTACTCAGTCCTCGAATTTCCATTCCGTGAGCATATCGCAAGCAATATCTTTACTCACCGAATTAGAAAGCGATAATTTCACGGGATTGATCTACGAGTCTGACGTAATTTGGGCCAGGATCAGTCATTTCCGAAATTCATTCAGAGTTCAATAGTTTCCGCGTAGACAAGCGTGGGTACTTTAGGAATGAGGCCACCCATTATGTGGCTTAAAAATGACCGTTCATAATAAATGGGAGGTATTTTCAACAGAATTTTTCGAACACATTTCTCCCCCATTTTTATTACGGGTCTTTCCTCGTCTGACTTGACATTCATTCCCCCATTGGTATCTTGAATCGATTTGAAAATTAAGTAACTTTATTCCGGATGGTGTTGTGGGATGCTTCGTGTCAATTAAAAAGGAATTAGCAACTACCAAGAAACATCGTTCCGATAAAGAATCGAAATCAATGACCATTTCCTAGAAATTAATGATATGAGTATGAATCTTGTGAATAGTTCCAACAAATTTCATGATTTGTTATGCCGTGTAATCTCTTCTAAATCTGACTGACCGATGTACGTGTCGCGACTTCAAAGAGCCCCTTCAACATTCGGGAGATTCGTTTTTACACGGCTGAATGGCGGTCGTTCAATCCCAGACCCAGCATCCAGCTGAGCTGTGAAACTCTTCGCGATTTTAAGCCTTAGGCTAGATCGCCCGGTCAAATGTATATCCCATTGGTATAGGTATTCCATTTCTTGTAGGTGTATCCAGGCATAGCTCGGGGAATAAGAGAGGCCCATTATAATTTGCGAATGGACAGATTATGGCCGTACGCACGATCTCTCGATGAATCTCTCGAGCCCCGCGATCTTGGCTTACGCGAAGACGAGGTGGCCCCCAATTTCGGCTGAGCCAAGACACGATACCAAGTGGTAGAGCATAGGCAAGCCCGCCAGGTTAGGAGCGTTGACCGCAGGCCACCGCCAGGCAAACCTAACCCGCATCGTCCAATTCGAAGAGTAACTGCCGGTTGTAGATACAGGGACTTCCACCAGTGCTGTCACCGCATCATCGACAGGAGTTATACTATCGCCGAACCACCGGTGATCACTCGTTCGTACTGGACGTGAGCTTCGAGTTGTTTTTAGGCAATTGTTTCTTGACGACGGTTACGAGGTCCGCGTCCAATTAAGGTGACGTGAACGTGCGAAAGGCACCACGGCAAGGGTGGGGCGTCGCGACGCTAGTAGCATCTTTTATTTGTCCCCAGTTTAGTCCCGGAAATTCAATTTCTCTGCGTAGATACTGTACTGCTTACTGCACTTCTACCTCAACGTGTCCCCTTTGGTACCTTCGGGACAATTCGACCAGATCGGGTATTGAATCGACAAGGACTGAGGTGGGAAATATTGGTAATAAATCCATTCTCAAAATAAAATCATCTTTCAAAGAATTGCAGGATATTTTTTTTTACGATTTAGACGAAAATCATTGAGACTTCGGTGTGTTTTTCACCGAAGAGTTTTTCGGATAAGAAATCGGAGAAAATTACAAGTCTAGAGTTTCTAGGATCGTATCTTTTTCGGTACTAATCACATTGTTGAAAAACTTGAGAATTTCTAGTTCGGATCGTGTCGTGATCGTTTTGAAATAAAAGTACTTTTCTGTGTTTCAAAATGAAAATTAATTGTCTTATTCATTGTTGTTACGATGTATAAGAAATTTTTGACGATACTGTCTAGCTTTTTGTCCGAACATTGCACGGTTCGAAAAAATATTTTAAGAATAGTAGCAGTTTGGAATTTCAATCACGAGATGGGAAATTTATTTCTTTTCAATAACCATCAAATTTTTCGAATTCTCTGGTCATTCAAGTGTCCATCTCTTCTGATCAAATTATCCACAAGTAAGAGGTCAGAGATTGAATGGTGAAGTCTAGTTCGTAATGTACCAAGGAGTGCCATTTCTGCTGAGCTATTTCAGAGAGCATGTGTAACGATTCAGGTTCGAGTATTGCTCGTAAACCATTGATTCCTATCAACTACTGTAGACTCGTTAAATTTTACTCTAGTAATAATTGTCGACATCATGATATCACTGGTGCTTCGGGCTGAAACGGCACCTGCATACCTGGAGGTAATGAATTCTTAAAAATGTGAGACCCTCACTTAGGTGACCGAAACAGAAGCATTTTCCACTTCTGTTCCTGCACAATGTAAAAAATTGGAAAGTTATGAATTTCGGCGATTGAAATCGAGTGATGGAATTACGTGTGCGGCCAGATCGGTCCAAGCCTGGGAGGCTGGTGAAGGTGGAAAGTTTCAGCGATATAAAACCAAAACTAAAAACAAATCCCGATGACCGAGCTAATGTAGCGCAGTGTCAAGGTGTCCTGGACGACGCGACGGGAGAGAGAGGTTTGTATGCATCGACAACATATCGCGGGCGGCTTTCACAAACTTTCTTTCGCGAAGCCTCTCACTTCGCTTCGCACCAGCCGGGCAGAGTACTATCGACGACCCACATCCGGGGTGAAAGGCAAATCGAATAGCGTGACTTCGATCGCTTAAAGATCCGCGCTATATTTTCTATGAATCTTTAATTACCGGGCTGAGACTACGGTACAGGCAAATAATTCTGTCAAGAATTTGCGTCTCTTCATTGCCAGATAGCATCTCGGCAAGGTCTACCTCCTAGCCAGCGGCCGTGATTACCACCGGTATAATCCTCGAGTGCGGATATAGCATAGGAGTATACAAGACTTAATAGTTACCTAGATAATTAGTAACATAATTATCCTGTGAGAAAATTATTGGACGAGCAGGAAGACCTTTCATGTGCCATGGAACAATTTGGTTTCCTGGTGCCGGTGGATCAGCGGAAATTTTTTATCACATGTATGAATCTACGCGTTCGGTTAGCTAAAATTTTCGCAAGGAATGAGGGTATTTCGGTTTTGTCTTACACGATCGTTTTATTTTCAATCATTGATTCGTCATACCAACGTGAAATTTAATGTCACGCGTCAGTGCAGATTCGTGCTAAAGATTTCTATTCAAGAAACAAAATGACACATTGGTATTTTCTGCCTGACGTATTATATGCACAATTTCAACGGAACGAATACCGTCAGCCCAATGAAATGCAATTTTTCATATTTCTCCCTACAATAAGTGGATGAAAATTCTTCAAGTATTCTTCACTCGATTTTTTATTGAATATAGTGAGGAAGTGCATTTTTGAGAATTACCAGCTTCACAGAACGTGAGAATTCGCGAATCTGATTGAACGGAGATTGGTTCATCAGAATTCTCTTTTCGACCAGCTGTTTTAATCGATCTCCGATAATGGCACTTTGCCAGGAGCAATTCCTAATCGGTTTCTGGCTTTGGGAAGGCGTTCGAATAATTCGATTGCTTCCTGTGATTTCAGTTGCGATACGCTGAAAACATTCTAAACTTTTGAGAGACGACTACATGTCTTATTCTTTGTTATAACTTCGTTTCAAACGTCAATTCACCCGCCCAATTTTATTTGAAAGACGTGTATTTGTGTCAATTTTCATCGAGTCCAAAACCTTAAAAAGAAAAACAAAAAAGGCCAAAAAACCGCCGATCTTCCTTGCCAAAGTAAATGAAGACATTCTTCTTTTCCTTCGGCTTATCCCCCTAAGTAAATGAACACAATAAATAGAATTGAGACGCTACAACCAGGAGTCAGCACGTCTGAAAGAAGTGGCATTCATCGTCGAGTACCTGCAACTCGTATATGGGTATATCCTCTTAATCCTTTCAACGTTAGCAAGGATTAGGCTTGTTCACAGATTCGGGAAACTCGGGTTAAAGCCGTCGAGCATTGTGGGAGGGCATTTCAGAGAGGTGAATTCCGTTTCATTGATTCACGCAGGACTTATATCAGCGAAAATTGTGAGATAATAAAAAAGCGTGACGTATATGAAAGCGAGGTCTGCGGCCATCGGGATGTCCTGCAGGAATCTATCCGGAAGTCCAAAAGTCTAGAAGTCTGAAATATTAAAAGTAGGGGTGTGTTGGATGACAGGAAAGACAGCACGAAGCAGCACTCTTGTAACCTGGTCTCGATCTGAAATGATATTCAGTCGACTGTTTCGACAGGCACGTGTCGTTAACCTCCCGCGGTTCGCGCCCGTAAATCTATTGTCCATAGAATAGTTAGGGCCGGTGTACTTGGCGGCCAATTTCCCAAGGACTATTAAAAATCATCACAGTTATTCTGTAGGTTGCGAATTGGGCGTTGGCCTCCGTGCAGTGAGACACGTGGAAGTCAAAGTGGTATCTATGCCATGCTTCTACGCATTGAATGCAGCTAAGTTTAACTACGATCGGTCACTACTACTCCGAAAATTTCAAGACCACGTGGATGGCCCAGCACTCTTCTGCTATAATATACCTGGACTCGCGACTCGCGTGTTGCAATCTCCACGGCGCAGTGGTTGTTTTTTTTTTCTTTTTTATTCTCTCTCTTCTTTCTTTTTATTCTCCTCGTTTATAGGACACACACCACGCATTTGACTGCGAGTCGCATACTCATACCTGCACCTTTGACCGTGCGGGCTCACCGGAATATGAATTCAAACTCAGAAAACTTTGGACGTTAACACTTCTCTCATATGTTTGAGGAAAAAAAAAAAAAACCACAAAACACAACGCATACGGTCCTATTTTCGCTCCACGTAACACCAATTTGCAAAAGTACTACGTTGTTGTGTCACTCGTGTACCTGCTTTGCACATAATAACCTGCTGTCGGTGGTATACGTTTCTTTGAAAAAATGTAATAGTATCCAATATTTGCGCTCGGCCGTCCAAAACCAGGTCTTTGTATTCCGTTTTATGAATTCTTATCGAAGAACGTTTTGACGGAGGAGAAAAGGGCGAGGGATTTCGAGCTGGACCGATTTATCAAATGGCAAAATGACAGGAACGAAATATGAGCGAAAAAAAGTAGTCAGTTAACCAGCTGCCGATACTAGGGTTATATGAATAGTAACTAGTCACTATGCAATGTCAGTGACTCCGAAGAACGACTACGCGATCTGGACTCCACCCACGTTGTGTTTCAGACGGCTTGTACCCACCGTCGACTCGATTTGCATTTTTATTGCGGGTTTTTATTATTTTTCGATAGGTTTCGTTTCTGGTTTGATGCTACTCGGTCTTCACCCTTCTTCATCATCGACGAGAATTCACTACCTTCTGTTTAATAACAGGTGCCTTTATCTTCGAGCCTGCAGGGCTATCATCTTGCGAGTAAAGTTCGCTGGAAAAATTCTTTGACCTGATATTATAGCGTGGGGTTGAAGAAGACGGACTTCTACGAATACAGGAGAGAAGTTTTCGAACCGACAAACGCGTAGGTATGGAATTTAGGGCCGCAAGACCCCCGGATGCTAGTGATCGTTCTGGCGAAGTTGCGGGCTGCATTATACGTCCGCAGAATACTCGAGTGTGTAAGTACGGTCAGAGGAGTTTCTGATTGGTGATTTTTTCGAGGTACACGAAGAAACCTAACTGTATTTTGACTTTGTGGCCTCAATTGCCGTAACACAGTAACTGGCTGTGTGACACCCCGAGTAACGGGGCCCTCCAGTACGAAGGCCGGTGCTAGGAGGCAGTCGACGGGTTGTACTGTTACCCACCAGAGCTGATTCTAGGTCGGACAGCTCTCCCCACAGTGCCAATATGAGTGCCTTTCTTTCGTGAGGCCCAACGGCAAGTTACCAACCTCGCGAGATTACCAGAATGCGTGCAGGCTCTTCTCTGCGGTTATTCAGAACCCAACTCAACGACCCTAATTTGTTGAACCCGAAGCGGTTGCCGGTTGGTGAAGTTCTCTTCCTTGTTCGAAGTACCTCTCGGTCACGTAGCCAAAGTAAACTGAAAAAACGTCGAAATTGACAAAATTTCAAATCTTTTTTCACTTCAAAGACCAAAATTTACTAATACAGTCACGTGCTCCTACCTCGAGCTTTCCAATGTTGCACTCTTTCGGAGGCAGCATCAATTGTCAGAAAATAACCGGATCAAGCTAGGCGATAGACTGTTCATTTACGACTATCATGAAAGTCTGATGACATACGTGGCACATGTTGCGGTATCCAGGTATCTTTTGGAAAATTTTTCCCCCGTACTTTGGGAGGATGAGAAATCGCCTTTAATGCATGGATGGTCGGATATACTGCAGCAAAAAGGGGTACGTGATGGCAAAAGTAATGAAAAGAAATCGAGGGAAGTAGATACAGACTGCAATCGTGTATAGGTAACGCTGAACGGAATCGTTTCAGGTATTCACTGATCCCACCGCCCTTGTCATAGGAAAATGAAATAGGAAGAAAATTGAAAAATTAGCAAAGTTTCGAAGCATAAGTATGAGTTAGCGTGGGAAGGTGGTTTATACTTATTTGTTCGTCACATAGGTACTTAGAAACGTGTCTTGGCTTCAAGGAGGACAACTGAAATGCTAGCAGATCGGAATGTGGTGCGCGGTTAATGCGTGTCTGGTCATGAACCAGGCGCATGAACTGGTACAACGTAGTCGAATGGACAATTGACCGCGTAGCTGACGATCCCTTGATCAGGGTCACCCGCGACGTACGCAGGTAACGTACCTGTATAAATTCCAAAGTATGAAGCCGACGGCGTTAGAGGGTCGATTATCTATTGCCAAGACTCAAGTACCTACCTAGATATATCGTCGGTAAGCTGCAGCCAATCGAGCATGCACAGAGTCCGTAGGTCACGAGAATAATTCAGGGTCAGCGTCTCTGTCATCCTGCATTGTGACTTATCGGTGGTACTCGCTGCTTATGCCATAAAACAAAGATCAAAGAGTGAAATATATCTTACCGCTCGCCTAATCATATTTACACAGGTCTATATTCATCGCTACTCCGTGACGCAACTCGGGCATATTTTATCCCAAAACCGGAATCCCTTCACCGGCTTCCGGTAAGACCGTTCTTCGATTGGAAGAAAAAATAATTAATTCATGCTCACCGTTTTTACTACGAGAAAATAGTGCAATTATTTTTTTTTCTGCGACTGGACTATGACGCTGGGCACTTATTTTTTTTTATCGTCAACCGTCTCGTATCCTTGAAGGTAACTTATACAAAGTTGGACAATGCCACCGAAAATCCATGAGAAGTGACTTCGGCGTCTTCTTGGTTACATAGGATATCAAGATGCGATAAGGTACTTACGGATATCATCAATGAAAGGTACTTCCGCGATTTCCCGATTTTCTGACTGGCAAGGGTTGACGTCGTGGGATCCATGGAAAGGGACCGCCGAAACAAAACCCATGACCATCAGTGGTGAAGGGATCATCCTAGAAAAGTCTTTTCAGTCTGAACTCTGGAGACAGATTTGAATGCGATGACTATAGCAGATATCTATAATGGAGTCTATTTATGTAGATAAGTAAAAGTGGGCATATAAACATGTGTACAATGGTGGAATGCGCTTGCACGTATTATAAATGACGTAAGATTGATGTCTGTCAATGTTGTATAGTGAGTAGTATAAATCATGACTGGTAGCAACGTGAAGGTGCGAGTCTCTTCAACGTCACGATGCTTGAATTTCTGGCCAATCCGACAAGATCCTCTTCTGTCCCGGCACGCGACACGAGACTCCGTGGCACGCGGAAGGTGGTGTGAGATGGAAAAAAGATAAATGAGCGGTAGATGGAGGGGGATACAGAAATAAAGAAATAAAAAAATAAAAAACAAAAATGAATTGAATCGAATCGCGGGAAAGTAAGTGGGGGCCCTCTCTCTGTTTGTTCGAAAGAGAGTCCTTTAACCGCGATGAGACGGACGAGGCCGCCCGCAGAGCGTAGACCGACATGTGTCCCTTTCACCCCTTTCACTCCTTTCGAGAATCGGTAGCCGCAGCTGGTATTTTAGTAGGTATAGGTACTGCCTCCGCCCAACGATTTCTACCCCGAAACGTTTTCCGCATCGCGAAAGGACACTCACTCCGCCTTTCTCCTTCCTGGATGGTATAACTCAGATTGCATCATCAAAGGTTACCGTGAAAAAAAGGCTGAACGAAGAAAAGAAGAAGAAAAAAATAAAAAAAAAAAAACGAAAAAAGTAGGAATAAAGGAAGGAAAAAAAAGAAAAAAAAAATTGGAAAGAACTAGACATCTTGAGCTGAGATCTTATGTGTGCGGCCCATATGGCGTGTCTCGTCTTTTTGGCATATTCTATATATATATGTGACGAGTATATATATAACTATATAGCTCACGTGTATAGCTAGGTTCAATGTATTGTTCGAGATCAAGCTAGAGGGATTTGGCGTTTCGGACCCGCCCCAATAAATCAGGATCGATCGAGAGGACTCGAAGTTATCTGGCACCGTCTGATAAGATCAACTATCTATTAACGATCGGTTGATGAACGTATTGTATTGTTACGATTGCCCTGAGAATAAAAATTTGAGTTTATACCAGATCTCAGCGTTTTGAGATCCGGAAAATTACGTTTGACCGCTTGCAGATGGACGCTGGGTCAGCTGTTTCTGTGTGATCAATTTTTTGTCCAACGATATCTCGGGAACTAATCAACGGATTTTTATGATTCTAGTCTCAATCAATGCGTTTCTTCCCACCTGATATCTATTTAGGTTTCGAAATAAATTTATCCAGTAGTTTTCGTGTTGGAAGAAAAAAAAAGATAAAAGAACTTCTCGCTCGTACTACATTTCTGTTTCCGTTAATTAAACTTTTTGCACATGAAATACTAGTTTTTAAACTTGAAAAATTCAACCAGGAAGTTCTGGGGCTGGCCCATCGAGGTCAGACAAATTACCTGCCTCTGTTGTCTGTGACGTACTCATTTCAGGCAAACAAGGCTCAGCTAAAACCGAATGAGTTTCAAGTTCGCGACATTTCTTTTTATGTTCTTATTCCCGATAAGCACTTGGTTCGCATATTGAACGTATACAACTAATGCCTCCACCTTTAGTCGATGGGCTTTTGGCATCAATAATTCATGCCTCCAAGATGAGAACGTATATGTCACACGGGTTACTAATGGAGAGATACACCTAACGAATACGTCGATAAAATGAATAAATAACTTTTTCATGATATCATACCCACGCTTGAGATCGATCTCTTTATACGTCTTTTTATACGAAAAGTTGTTTTTGGGACTTCGATACGTACGTCACCGCTTAGGCAACTTGAATCTTCATAAGAAATTATCATCTTCATTAGAGATGAAAGACTTCATAGTTTGTATAATTCTGTAAATATAATTATGTGTAAGTGCAAAAATTATCTGCCCGGCGTATGGTATTCGTTTATTATGGATATAACATAATAAACGTACAGGGAGGAGGTTCAAGATTTCTATCTAGATACCTCGACCGACTGACCGAGAGCATGCAGTAGTCGCTGTATCTGGGATGCTGCAGTTCAAGGAGCTTAAATTTAAAAAGACCGTGCATAAAGAGTGATCGGTGACTGACCAAAGTGGTCACTACCGAGTACTATGGGGCGAACAAAAAGACGTCAAGCTACGTATCCTGGGTCCGGGTAGAAATGTCAATGGGACCGTTGTGGTTTTCTCGGTGAAGAAAAACGGGCTTTCAATTTTGAATATTGAAAGTGGGCTCACCGATCACCCGGAGAAAAATGTCTTTTTAATTGGCAATTAGATGGGCCATATATCAGCTGGCCCTTTTCTCAACCTCTGGTCGATTGACCAGTGGCACCGCGTGGGCCCAAACTCCAGAGGCGCTAAAAAGGCCCGGCGCTATTCTTCGCGCTAATCCCAACTCGGACACGTGTATCTACATACAGATTCTTCACTCATAAATATCGAGCCCTTTCAATGCCTCAGGGTATACCGGTCATTTCTATATAATGCCCATTGAATGGTATTCTTGCAGGGTTGAATTTTGTTCGGTTAATTTGACGCGCGACAAACGAATTTAAAATCGTTTTGTGTTCGGAAGGAGATCCGGCGTCGGTGGACACTGGACACCCTGAGGTGCAGAAACTCACCTTCTACGACGAGGACCAACAACGGAGACAATGGCTGGTCGGGACCTGGATACTCGTTCGTGAACAAGTATCCAACCAGCGGACTGAAGGGCCCGCGGACACGCGGACAAGCGCTAAGACAGCTGACCGTTCGCAGCTCTGGGTCATGGCGTGGAATCGAGAACCAACCGCGACGGCATGGCATGCCATGGCAATATGGCATGGGCATGAGTAAGGATGTGCCCGGTTCTCATGCGGCGTGGATAACTCGGGCAAGAAGAACTACCTGGATGAAAATCTCTGCGTGTACTTTCAGAATTTAATTGCATACCTATATATACATGTACACCATGATACATTGTTTATCGATTCATTCGAGTACTCGGTACCTACTCTGTAGTGTTTCGAGAACAGTTATACATGAGAGTCTGGGTCACGAGGCGGGGCCTCAAGGGATGGGGGAGTCCAAGGTGGGAGAGAAAGACACTTGAGTCATTAAAGAACCAGCTGGCGAAGCGTCCGCGACAAGTCCCATAGATCCGCGATCCCATTGGTTGGCAAGTACCGCGAACTTGCTGGCTCTCTTACCACAGCCAGAGGTAATTTAGTAAAAGTGGGTAAGTGTACAAGCAAATAGGCGATCTCCGCCTTCGTTTAAACTTGACCCCGTCAAGACTAAATAATATTTGTATTTACTTAAATATAAGGAAGTCGAGGATACAGCGGGAATCGGGGCAAAATGTCTGGATATTGAACGTAATATGCTCTTATACGCGGTATAATATAGCCTGAAACAGTGAAACCCATGGCCCATGGCAGAGCGGCGCGGTGGTCGGCGAAACCTTTTTACGGAACCCGGAAGAGTTGGCACTGTTTGCATAATAACAATGTGTGCCACAGGAGCTACTGTTCACGCATGCAGATTCACGTACTTTCAAGCACCTGTTCAAGATTGCAATAAGTCCGAGTTTTTTGTTAAGAAATTTCGTACAATTTATGGTGTATTTATTTTTCTTTTCTTTTTTCCTCCTCCTTCTTCTTTCTTTCTTTCTTTCTTTTTCTGTCTCTCCTCTTTTTCATCCTCTACATGTTTTTTCGGATTCGATTGGACACGCTGTGGGCGATGGGATAAATATTTGTATATTGGGTCAAGAGTAAAACAAAATTTTATGGCCTTCGCATTAAACTATTCTACGACGGACTTTCGTGTGAAATTTCCTGGTGCGAGTAAGAGGTATCACTCTATAATCTATTCCTCGACTTTTAATTAACATCCATACGAGTACCGGCTATAAATAAATTGAAATATTTAACGATTAATTATTTTATGACAGCTCACCACGGATCAAGTAATTCAATATACGTGAAATATGAAAGTATAAATACGTATAGATACCCATTTGCAAATTACTCTCTAGATGAATCTTGACTCGACGATAATTCTCAGAATCTCAGAAATCCCATTGCCCTAGTAACTGGCTGACACTTTTGGAAAGCAAATTTACAATTCAAATAATTACGTTTTACACGAAATGTGTCTACCCACGGTATGAGAAATGCTGAGGAGTTAAATCAGCTAATCACTCGGTTGACCCGGAGTCGTTTAGGCCGTATGTCCACGATTTAGCGCGTCCACGAGCGGTCTGCGTGATTCTCAGCACGCGTCCTATCCACATAATTTACGGTTATATACATAGTGGTGACTTTTTGGCCCAAATTTTGTAACGATCCTAAGATTGCGTCACTAGTCCTTGACCGTCGTCGTCGTTAGATTATTACTATATGTAATCTAATGGGGCACACTTCCTCCGTTCGGGTCATTGCTTACATTTTAACAGCCATTAGAACAGTCCCGCCTTCACATACTAATCGAATTATCAGCTATGGTGTATTTCTGAACTATAATAGCCGCCCCTCATACCGCTGTCCCTTTATAGTTCATACCTGACTACGACCACTTGTATAATCTAGGTACGCATGGCGTCTAGTCTGCGAATTCCAATCACGCACGCGTGACGTCATTCAGACTATTTGCTAGCTGAGCGAGGGAAGGTGATGCAGTTTAAAACTAGGTTGGAACTTTCCTTTGCGTGGCGAAAATATTATTCCAACAAAAATATAAACGCTGTTTAAAAAAAAATTATGAGAAATCGAAATCGTTTTCACTCATCGTCTGCCGGTCATCGATTAATTTTTCATCGTTGGACGATTTCGGCGAATTCTTTTTTCACCGCGGACATTCGGTTCAGTGCAGCCGTTTAGTACGCAGGATTTCGGCCGAGCCGATTTGTTCATCGTCGAAAACTTGTGTTACATCGGGATATGGGGAGAGAGGAAGAGAGGGAGCCACGGAGTTCGAGATAAATACGAATAGATATACGTGAATTTATTAGGCTTCGAAGTAAACAGGTCCCCTTGGAACGAAACTGGAGTTAGAGACGAAACTGAGGTAGAGAAATAGAGAGATAGAAGGAATATGGCTTTAAGACATGGAAACGCGTGATAAAAATAAAAAAGATGACAACGCCCGAGGTAACAAATGTCGTATATGCTCGAGGCAAAAGAAGGCCAAAAACTGAAATCATATTTAAAAGTAAAAGAGAAAAGGAATGAAAAAAAAAAGCAGACGGACAAACTGTTGGACGGATGCATTAGGAGGAGGGTCCGGCAGGATGGGGCGGTTTTTTTGCGGCTGTTTTTTGGAAAATATATAACGGGATCGTTATGGAACAGGAGGGTGCCATGCCATGGCGCTCGAACGTGAACGGCATTTATAACAGCATAGCGTATCGGTATTTTCCAACTTCCTCGAAAGAATATATGTGATTTTTGGAGATCTCATCTTTCGGGCTGCAGATATGACCGTTTGCCGCGGTTAAGACGAGCGGACGAACGTGAGAGGCACGCCTAAATATTTTCTGCATTTTAATGCGTCCCCTTTGTTCCTCGACTAACCGATCCGACTTGTCTGAATGAAATTTAGAATTTCCGCTCCTAAATGTAACTTCAGAATCTACTTCCACCTGGATAAATGGAATCCAAAACCGCATATACACCGGCCTGCACGTTTTTTATCACATGAATTTAGGGACTTCCTATACGTCTCCGTTTTCTCATCGAACCGTGCTTTCTTCCTTTTTACACACAACCCACCTATGTATATAGGTATGTCTTTATTTTTCCCTCGGTTGCTCGAGAGGGGGTTTGGAAAAATATTCAATCTACAAATTTTTTCACCCTCCACAAATTCGTCGGTATTTCGCCTTCTTTTGAAATGATTTCCTGAAAATGCTGTTACGAAATCTATTGATTGAGTTAGACCCCATCAGATGAATAATTTCCGTCAAATTTTTATTGCCAGCAAATTGAAAACGAATAAGTTTTTTTGAAGAATATTTTATGCAAGCCAGCCAATGTTCCCCTCCAAATTAATGTCCCGGATATTATTTCCACGGACCAATAGTAGTATCAAAGAAATACATTTTTCTTTCCGAATCTGAGGTCTTGGGGTATTCAGTATCATGCTGGAAACAACAGATCTAAATGGTGGGGAGGTCAGAATAAAATTCAAAAAATACTCCTCACTGATCATATTACTCATCCATATTCTTTACTTCTAACAGGCCTGAAAATTAGTCATATCTTCGAGGCTGAAAGAATGATTAAAGGTTTAAAAATGTGTGAAATTGGATTCAGAGTCTAATTTCCGCATATATTAAGAACGATTTATACAACAACGATGGTCTTTGACCGCGGTGACGATTCCTTACATAATACGTTGGTGTGCTAAAATGTGTAAACCAACCCCTGGTAGGCTTATACGGACGCGCTATTAGGTACTTGCTGCAGCTAGTAGCGTGACTTCAGCAATACGGCACTTCCGTGCAACTTATGAGCCATCGTAATCGGTAGTTTCATTTTAGTAGCGTTAAGTAGTGATGGGCCAAAGTTACCAGCTGATGTGATATCAATTTGTTTTGTATCGTTGCTAACTTGACCTACGTCGATTTATATTTATACCATTAATTACACACACGTGTCAGCGCCGCTTTAACGACACCGAGTGAAAGCTATTAGGTGTCTATTACGAATTCGTATATCATAGATGAACGCAAGAATTATTCGGTTTTCAATTTTCGTCATTCAGGACTGGGAGCTGGGTGCAACAAGCACATGTATAGCGGATTCTCTCGTTTTGAAATAATCGAGAAAAACGCACCATTCATTCCATTATGGACATTTAGAAGTGATCTTTTTTTCAATCTGATTTTCAGTGCGAAAAATTTCATAGAAATAATACGTTCGGCCTCCAATACGTGAGAGAATGATAGAACTGCTACTATTCTCAAAGTATAGTGTATCGCACTTCTAATACTTGTAAATTTTTTAATTTTAGGAGTGAGATTTCGGGAAGTCGTATGGCAACAGAGCTCATGAATTTGGTACGCAATGCAAAATATCGAAAAATTTCTTAAATTCACGGCAGTCGAAAAAAGAACCAACAAGTTGCACCGAAATGAAATTTTTTGAAAAATTTGCAACCAAGTGCACGGATAAGAATATTTACGTCAAAATTTTTTTCAAATGAAGCAAGAAATTGCTGACTAAAAATATGGGAGCCATCCCAATTGCCCCCACAATTGCCTAGCGTCCCTGGTCGTGACCATGATCAGCAAGTCACGCTCCTGAAAATCCCTTCCTAACGATTCTTCCCAATTCCCTCAAATCGCGCGTTCGCTGTTCTCGACTGGTCAGCTGAGCAACCAGCTGAGTCAGCTGACGGACTCCCGACACCAACTCCGAGCACCTCTCAACCGAGGTCAACCACGTGGCCGCTGTTACGATCTCGGCGCTACTTAACCACTCGTATTTATCGCGTCACAATTACGTCAGATTTGCAACCTAGTATTTATCTAATGTTTTAATCTCTCGCCCTCTATGGCTGCAGGTAGTACGTTGGGTTCGGAAACCTGATTTGTCAGTACAACGCAGTAGGTATAACCAATTATGCACAGGTCCTCTTTCGATCTTCCTTAGTGGAAATAAATTTTTGAACACCAAAAGCTGATCGTGATCCTGTCCAGAATGACGCCTACTTTTTTAGAATTGCAGAAACCATAGTGAAAGATGGACAAGATCAGCCTTAGCTGGATCGCAATATCTCCATACGTTCAGCCTTTGCCATATTCTAAGAGACCTATCTATCGGATCAGTATTAACCTTTAAGATGTATGATCGCCTCCTCTAGCTGAGGATGATCAGACGGATGATGGATTGGCGCGTACCTCAGCCAAGGTGACTTTTGGAAGCCAGAATCGGTCCTGGACGGTGTTCGTGCTTGGAATCACGGGATCCTGGTCGCTAATCAGAAGGGTGTGCGTGCGAAAGAGAAGAGTTGCCGAACAGAAGTCAAAGAGAGGGAGAGAGAGAGGAAGAGGAAGAGAAAGAGAGAGCAACTGACAGTTCGGTAGGACCAGCTGACGTTGCATACTTTGCGGCGATAGTGCCATCAGCACAGCGCGAATGTGTATAGCGAAGTGAACGAAACCAAGTTGCGTTAGTATTAGAGTTGCGAGGAGCGACGGGTAAGAGGGGCAGAGGGGCTTGACGGGGCATGAGCTGCGGCGAAGAGGCACCGGGGGAAAGGGGCAGTTGGTATCGCGGATGGCGATGGCAGAGTCAATGTCCTGGTGCTCGCACTGGGTCACGGCAAGCTCCGGCCATTGACCCAACAACTCCTCTTTACTTCGCGCGGAACAACTCGCGTTGTATCTATATATCGTCCCCGCGGTATACCTATACTGGCATCCTCCCCCCTACACCCTCCTGCCTCTTCCTCCTCCCCCACTCGCCATTCGCGCACACATATGCGGGCCGCGAGACCAAAAGATGCATTGGAAACCGATGACGTGTACACTACGATTGGATTTCCATGTTCCAAAGTCAATATCAATTGTGACATCTTGTTTGACCATAGGTTCAACGAGGTTTCAGATGGGCGGAATTAAACCGTCTATCTATACTACATTTCAGGACCCGTCCAAGAATTTACATCTGTTTTTCTTATGTCTATCGAAGATTTGAGGATCCCATACACATGGCTATATAACTACGTGGATTTTTCGACGGAAGGCTTCTCGCTTCCGAAGGATCAGCTATAGTGTCCCGAGAATGATATTATACCATCATCGAACTCCGACGAAAATGGGGAGAAAATTTATTCATGACAAAGATAATCTATAATCAGATAGTAAATATCGTATTTTTGGCAATCTTTACGGCTGCTTACGACTTCGATAATATTTTTTTGACCCAACAGTATTTTTCTCCTATCTGAGATAGAATTTCCAATGACGAGAACAATCCTTGCCATATATCCTTCGATTGAGATTACCCCGAAAACTAATTGCCAAAGTGCCGATGGTAATCTCATCGGGCGAATGCGAACGGTCATGCATGTGGGCCTGAAATTGAAGCTATGTGTAATTTTTCAATTAGCTTATGCCGTGCTTTCGGTTTGCGGAATGACGAATTAACGCGGGAAGTAAGACTATTGAAAGTAAGTATGGCCGAAGAGTACGTATTCGAGATGGTACTGGAAGGTCGTATAAATGAAGGCCCACTTTTTTTGTCCATCGATCGTTGCGCAAGGCGTTGTACGGCTGCGATTAGATATATGCTGATTCCGCGGATCCTGACACGGAAGACATCGCGTCATATGGAGATTGGCAGTGACTGAATCTGATCACTGCGGTACCGAACCGCGCACCACACTACAATATGCGCCATTTTTCGCTTAGCTAATCTCGTATACGCTTACGGGTGAACTTTCGCACCTAATCGGTAGCTCAGTCGCTCGTTGCAGAAACGGATTAGTAAAGTGACCTGCTGCAGTTAATATTAGGTAACAATATTTCCTTTGCAGTATCTCATGAGTGGCGCGTATCCTGGTAGACCGAAAGAGGTACATGCTGTTCCGCGATAATTTCAATGAATCCGGAAGACGCGCGGACGATATAACGGAGTGAACGGTCCTCCCAAATATTTGGGCCAAAAAACAAAACGGTACGGTTCTAGAAAAAGAAGAGGGCATGGAAAGGTCCCGCGAACGCGCGAATCTGTGAATATACGAGCCAAAGCATAATGCGTGTCAGTGTCAATGTCAGTGTCAGCCAGGAAGACATTTGGGTCCGAAAATTACACAGTGAGGTTTTTCAGAACCGTTACATCCTTGTCTCGGCGAGGCAGGCACCGGCCCATTTTTTGAATGCCCCTCACCTCCATTTATTCTCCTCACCTTTGCCACGTAGTAGGAACTCCGCGATCCGGCCTGTTACCGCATCTTTCGAGCCCCAAATGTAACGGGGCCCGCAAGATCTCGGTAGACCCACTTTGCTAACGTTATTTTCATTCGGGGCCCCGCTCTCGGACTCTTTCCTCCCACCTTCATTACAATAACTGAAGGGCTCTGGTTACTTACGTCCCCGAATCGCCGGGCTTCGGGTCTCTCGTATGCTCTGCGGAAGCTGTGGTTAATACAACCGTTTGGCGATCAAATAATACACAATGTGATTAAATTTTCGCCAACTCGTAGAGAGGCTAAGATACTTTGGCCTGTTCCGATGGGTACTCGAAAAACTCCGTTAATGCAAAAATGACGTGCTTCTTTCTTACCTTATGTTCTATAATGCTGGCGGGTCCGATGAGCTACTACGTGACTGAATTCAGTCTAGTCGTCGAAATTGATTTAAAAGAGCGTGGTACTCGATACAGCTTCTTGTACCGAGTATCGCCATTGCTTGGCCGGTGGTGGTACCTGCATTCATACATACACTTACCTTCTTTGATTATATTTGGAATCACGTACACGTGTATGAGAAAGGTATGAAAGAGGTCTTGAAATTTCGATCGCTAGTAACCCGCTATACCGGACAAAGCCAAGTACATACCATATACACGTCGTACATCTAGGCATGCGAGGTATATGCCACATTGTAAGACATGCTCTGTACGATGTGTCAGTAAATATCGGATTGCATAAGCATCAGGTCTAACTGTAAATTGCATAGAGAGTAATGATCACAATGGCAATTCGACGAGCAATTCCCGATAATAGAGGAAATGCACATGGTCGCGGTTTTGAAGTCCGGTGGATATCTCTTCATCCGTGGTCAAGGGAAAATGAACCCTCCAACAGGGACGATATCAAATATGGATAAACATGTACGGCCCTGGGACAGGGTTGCCCGGAATTTCGCGCTGATGCAAACCTCGGTTTAATTTCAATTTGATCGGCTGAGAGCTCGCGCGATTCCGTCGCGTTCGTTCGAGCAAGTAGGTACGAGGAGATGAGATTGTGGCAGAGTATAAGTACAAGGAGAAGGAGAAGTAGAAGGATGAAGAGAAAGGAGTTAAGGTAGAGGGAGAAGGAGCCGAAGGAGGAGTTGAGGAGTTGCAGCTCCTCGTAGCACGAGAATCCTAATAAGCATAGTTTTTCACGGTAAACGCACCTGCGCTATTTTTCAGCGTTCGTGATTTCCGCAACGAAGAGGCATGTCTCGGTTGACCTTAGAGCCGCGCGAGGCGAAGGAAAGCTTCAGCTTCCTGGACCGCCTACTCTGGCTTGGTGGACAGACGCCTGCAAACGTCCGTCCCCGCGTCCGCATAGATTGATTCCAGGCCAAGAGCAGCCGGTTTCACATGGGCACGTACAGCATGCGACCAAACCCTCCGCCAATACCCCGAGTGTGGGAAAGACGAATGAATGAAGTCAAAGACACGCAAAAAGTATATCGGCCTCTTTTTCGCCCAGGTTCTATCGTACGGTGTAACGGGGCCCCAAGTTGAACTTTACCGATCCTCTTCCATCTCGTCCTCCTGCTCGACGAAACATACTGTCTCGTCATCCGTATACCCATCTTTCGCCCGCTGATCGTCTCCAGGATTCGCCATCGGGTATTCAGCAGCAGCTGGGACCGTGGCGACCGTGGCGACCGCGGCGACCGCGGAGACTCGTCGTCGTCCTACGCTGGTCCTCGTATAGGCAAGACTTGATCGCGCGCGACGACGGGCCACCAGGAGTCACCGGCATCACACCACCTAGGCAATGGAGAACGTGGGGTGTACAGGGTGACCTCTCCGCGAAGGAGGGGGCGCGGTGACTAGCGGGGTACGGAGAAACCGTGGAGGAGGGAGTAAGGGCCGACGGGGTCTGAGGACAGCGGCTTCGCCGCGCGTTTGCAAAGAAGGCGGAAGACGGAACCGGTCCTGGTCACTGGGCCACCCGCCGGCCGTCGAACTCTCCACCCCGGCGTCCGCGGTGCGCCCCCTCCTCACCAGCTCCTAGTACCCACCTCATCCTCCTCTTCCACGTCCTCGACTACACTCCATCTCTCTCTCCGTAGTTATTTCTCTCTCTCTCTTCCTCCCGGTGTCTTTTGCACCACGTCCGCGCCTCACCATCCTCTCTCAGGCTCCTCACCCGGTGCTGCTACAACCCGACGCACATCTGTGACGGTGATGGAGTGGAGACGCAATGTATTGCGAAAAACATTACAACCTTGGGATTGAATTTTATTTTTCAAACTGGAGGAAAGCGCACGGGAATAGGTACTACGCGCAGCAGGTACCTATACGTATCAAAGTTATTCTTCTGTCTCTAGGAACACAGTGGAGCAGAACACATCCACGTAACTTTGGCCCTGAAGCATATGGCATCATTGTTGAAGATACGAAGGAGCGAACCTATGGTAGATACCAGAAGACAGAGCTTACGCTGACTAATGCATCCATGAGAAGAAAAATCGTATATAAAACGAGAGGTGGGACTAGTCGCGGTGATGCAACCAGCCACCCACTCGCGAAATTCCTTTGTTGCAGACCTCGGCTGCAAGCTCCGGATAGAATAAGTTGTCGGACTTAGTTACAGCTGCCCTAGGTAAGGCCAACCGTCGCCAGGAGACCATACCGTCGAAAGAGATTTACACCGCTAATACATCTCGGAACAGGCTTCCAATGCCCTGAACTTCGAGAGACAAAGTATTCGCAAATGTGAGATATGATTACGGATAGATGTAGGTGTACCCTATACACACACGAGTACAAGATTCCACATGCATGCATACAACGATGACGTACGGTTTGGTTATTCTGACCAGCTGCTCAAATCATAAAAGCGTATACCTCTTCTTTTCGTTGAGCTGAATGTTAACTAATGAGAACCTGTCTCAGTTCTCAGGCTCAAAGTTTGCAAATTTTCGCTTCATCACGGTCTATACACTTCAAGACCGTGTGGTCTTCCTCAACAGATTCATACTCACCTCGTGATCCGGAACTGTACATGCATAGATGGGTAAATCTTTATCGACAGTAAATCGACGATTAAATGATGGGAGGTATACTTCGCCAGTACCCATAAGAAAACCACTTTCTATGTGTCTACTTTTCGAAGAGTGCTATGGCGAGAGTTTGGAATGTCCTTGTCTCCGTCCAATTGACCCGCATACGATAAATTCAGTCGTATTCTCGCTTCGAAATCATCTGGCAGTTAGGTGATTAAATATTCCATCCTTTCGCGCTTAGTTACTTTATGTAAAGCGCTTCTCGACGGATGTGAACTCCTTTTATTCGGGTAATCTAATAAGCTGGTTTTGTAACCAAGATTCTAAGATATCCCAGCATTCAACCGCTCCCAAGTCTTTCTTAAACGGATGCTGGGATTTTTCAGAATATCCTCTTCATTCGATATGTAATCCAAATTATTTGCCGGCCAGTTTCTTTCCCAGGGTGCAGCATTTTCGGTGAGAGGAATTTATATTTAGAAGATCTTTATTGCCACTCTTCAAGTTTAACTATTCGATTCATGTTCTCGACTGCTATTATAGAATGTCGGTTTTTCTCTCTCTTTCTCTCTCTTTCACGCACATGTTATCTCCCTCTCTCTATCTTCAGGCGATCGCTACTTTTATGCCCAATTTTGGTGTTCGTATGGGGCATCGAACACCGTCACATCTCGCGCGCGGACGCACCGCGACGCTACTATGCTATTACAACGAAGCGCGCAGTCAAGGTTATAGTAAAAAGCGGTGACAGAGGATTCACTTCACTTTCAGCCAGGCGAAGGTCTATCGTACACAGCCTGGAAGTCCGTCTGACTGACCGCCTGTTGGTACTCCACGTCCTACGGCGCTAGGGCGAGCCTTGTGCTTCGTTCGTACCTTGCTCTACAGCTATCACGGAGAAAAGAAGAAAGTACTTTTCAATCGAATATCATCGCCAAGTTTATCGTGACTGTTCAACAAAAGTGTGACACGCGAGGGTTTCAAGTCAATTACACCAAAATCTTACTAAAAAAAATTTCACTTTACTCTATAATCGAAGAACATATCATTACTTCATTTTTTGTCAAACAGTATACTTGGTCATATGCCATACTGTAGGAACTACATGTACCTTTGAAAGAAAATTTCCATCGCGTCTTTCGTGGATAATTTCAGAAATTCATTGGCCAGGCTTTGGTATTACGTAATATTGTAACCTGAATGATTCCAAGATCACGAAGCACGTACTATATTGTACGCTTGGATAACTCAATACTGGCCCCCCCACTCGGCTGTTGAGTAAAGAAGAGAAAAAAAAAATCAGGAAAGTGAGTAAAATCATGGAAAAAGTGAGAAAATAGTGAGTGAAATGTGACCAGGAAGGCTGATGAGTGAGGAAAGATAGACCAGAATACATTAGGTCTTATGTTGGAATGAAATTGAACCCCAAGAAGCTGAAATGAGAAATGAATTATTTTTAAATACTAGTTTTTTGTCCACATGGTATGAAGTGACCGAGGGGTTGACCACTCTTGGAATTTCGTATGCAAATGTCTATGAGATATCGTGCCATATTTTAGAACCTCGTGAAATCTTTGAAATCTTTAAAATGTTGGAAAACCTTCGAAATTCTATGAAATCTTTCAAAAATCTGTACTGCAGGGTAAGAATGAGAGAATTATTACACTAGTCACGACTCGGTTGATTTTCCTCAAACCCAAGTTCCCACTTCAAACGGCATTAGGTCACCTTAAATTTTGCCACTGTTACCCTCGGTTGAAATTTCTGGAATCTCGCAATCTCGTGAGAATATGTTTCGAAATAATTTCCGATGGTCCGAAATCTCTTGGGATCTTCAAGGTCGTTCAAGACTTTAGAAAATAATTCGTGATCTTGAAATCTGGTACAGGTACTACACAAAAACTTGTCAGTAAATAGCCTCTCAGAACTTACGGAAGCAAATGTAAATGATGATCGAAAAGTATAAATAAAATTTAAACAATCACAGCTGGCATTGCTAGCTGGATCCAATTCAAGTCACGCAGATGATCGTCATCGTCCAACCTATTTTGGTACTCTTCGCTGACCTATGTCGGTCCTCACACAAAATGAGAAGAGCTAGGCGTAACTTTTATTTCAAGCATATAAGAAGATCATACAAGCTCAGTAAAGATTTTTTAAGATTCTGGAAGAAATAATACTGTTCTCTGATTTTTAAGCTCACAATAAACTGGATACTTTTGGACCGGCATATGTATGCAGAATTCGAGGACGTGTATGGCATCCCTCTAATCCAAAGATTACACTATTGAAATTGAATAAAGGAACTGTAACGAAATGATGGGTTCAACCAATCGAGTGAGATTTATTTTTTCCTTCTTTCGACAATGATTGTTCCTAAGAATCAATGAAATGCATCAATGAATCGAAATCGATCTTGCATGACTCGAGACGAATTCAGTCTGTAAAGGTATGGCAACGATTATATTAATGACGTTGGAGAATACTTCGATTTGATCCAAAGTTCAATGTTCCACTTGGATATGAAGGACTTTTCCCGCTTAATCAATCCCACGAAAAGTGAGCTTTCTTCAGAAATAGCCGTGAAACTTGAGTCTTATTAATTTTTATTTTTTTCTGCATTTTACGGTATACCCTAGTAGACATTTTCATTCTCATAAATTTCTCCGCACATTCAGAAGAATTTGGAATATTTCAAAGCTTTCCATGTAAAATTGCAAGTTTTCGTAATTCGCCAGAAAAAAATTCGTTGCTTTTATCAATCAAACTAGAAAAAATTACGAAACTATGAAAATTTTCAATTCCCCTATAATAATTCATAGAAATTCGTAGAATGTCTTCAACTCGTATCTTTTCTCCGTGTGTAGCGAGTGTCACCCCTAGTTGATCCTTCGAAATGTTCAAGCCTCTGTTTCTCTGCTGTTGGTAACGTCCAGGAAGGCAGGAGTGCAGAAGCATACAGGTAGACGTAGTGCTGGAGCCCCGGGCTCGATGTTAAGGCCGTCTGCCGCTTGACAAGAGGTAAGGTGGTCACACCTACCTACAAACTCTACTTTCTTCTTTCTTTCACTTTCGTACAACTCTCATGCCTCATACTCATTCATGACTCGATTTCTCAAAGCTCCATTCAAGGGAGCGTAAATCATGTGCCACGTATAGTAAATAAACGACATACCTAGTACTTATAGTATACATCATGTCCACATCAATGATATACATACATACATGTAAATACATTCACATATGCATCCATGGATATCTACGCAACTACTTATATCTATCTGAATTCGTATCGGTACATGCGATGTTGCATCGGTCTACACCAACATCATACCCGGAAGGCCAGAGAAGAGTATTCACACGCTGTAATTCTCTTCTAATGGCTTTTGAAAATAGAGATGTAGGGAATATGCCCCATAGAGTCTTCAACGTAGGCTTGATGCAATCGGTTGGCTACGTGTGTGAATGCAACTATAATTGATATTCTATTCATCTGAATCTTAGATTTTTAACAAATTTCCGTTCCTATAATTAAGTTCATGATTTTTGTGACTTATTTTTCTGCTTTTACCCAAATAGGTAACCGGAGTCTTCCGAGCTGGCAAGAATTAATGGGGTATAATTTAGTCTTAGATCGCGAGATCATTTGGGGAATGATCTCAGGCAAATCAGGTTAAGAAATTGATTATTAAATAATAGCTGCGTCGTGCGTACAAATGAATTATGAGCTGCGTGACATCATGTGGTTACGTCAGGGTCTGTATGTAAAATGTGTATCCACATAATTTGCCAGAGGTCGTGTCTGAATTTTGTATAGACATATCCATCCAGTACTCGTCTGGATACAAATACAATCTTCGAAAACAAATCTTCGTCACCCACGTATGGACGCGACACTGACCTTCACAGCCCACTTAATGACGCGCATATTATAACAGCGACTAGAGTTCACGGGTAACTCCTCAGTATTCGATACCTATACTAGTGTAAAGATGAAATTTTTTTGTCCTGCTTATGCCGATCACAACATTCGCAAAATCTGTGATTCTCAAAGTGTTCACTTGAGCGCCGTCAATCGCTCGATTCCGAAACTATCATTCAGGGCATAGGCTGTGGGTACTCCAATGAGACTTCTCATCGGTCAAGCGTCGGTAAGGTAGATCGCGAGTTCGGGATATCTGATGCCTTTCCCTCGCAACCGGTATGCAAGTCTCTATACCTGAGATACCTGATTGGATGCCAATGTTGGTTTTACCCAACTGGGTAAAATTTCCTTGTACTGATCAGGTCGATGATTTTAACACTTGCTGGTAAAGGTGGAAATAGCTTTTTGCTTAACTTCATTGGAACGTGAAGTGCAGGAATGGAAGTATACCGCAAGGTATGTGTGATGGATCCCATCGATTTTACGTGGTACTTCCATTCATTGGGTGACGATTTCATGTCTAATTGTCTGGATGTGGGATAGCACTGTCTTTCTATCAGACGAAACTTTCCGAATAACTTTGTGTAGGTACAGTTGCGCAATAACATTCTTGTGGGTCGAAATTTAGGCTTATGCGTTTTAGCGTCTACGCTGTTAAGCAGACCCTTCACACCGCATACCCCGCTCGGCGTATTATTTACTATTAAGTTCCAATTTTTGATTTTGGTTTTTTTATTTAATAAGAATATACAATGTTATCCAAAATACTCGATTCTTCATTTTTTTTTTTATTTCACGTAAATATACATTTAACAGGAAACTTACATAGAATAATACATGCAAGAATTTAAGAATTTGCTGTAATCGAAAATTGAGTAGATTACTGCTGCATCTGAATTGCGAATTTCGATCAGCTGGCAATTATATTCTGAGATAGCATTTTTCTAAACTCATCAGATAAACTTACTTATGTATGATATCAAAATCGAGTTCGGATTCAACTTTTTTTCGGCAAAATAAAGAAGTTTGAAATCAGGTGACATAAGCTGACCGATAGGCCGTAACGCATCGATGAGCTCGGGGAGCGGCGTATGCGGTGTGAAGGGTCTGCTCAACAGCGTAGACGCTAGAACGCATAAGCCTAAATTTCGACTCTACAAGAACTTTATTGCCCAACTGTACCATGAAGAAAATTGTTTCATAGAATTCAGGGGCAAGAGAGCCCTATTATTGAGAAAGTTATGGGTAACCAAAATTTCTTGAATTTTCGCCGGTTTAGGAATTTCGTTTTTCTATTATCTTGAGAATCATAACTGATACGGAATCGAGCTTGAGCTCGACCGAAAGTTGTAGGAGTATCGAAATCGATTATATCTCATCGTCCATTTATATTACATGGGCATGCCATAGCTCATAGCAATGTCGCTTTAATTCGTAAGAAATTGTAAATATTTTCATTGATTTTAGTGAGATTTAATCCTCAAAATGTGCTTGAGAATCAGATAAACGTAATAACGCATATTTAAGAATGTAATTGATGATTGACCACAATGTGACAATAATTAAGCTAACGGCTCGATGAAATCGGCTGTTTAAAAATGCATTGAAGACTTCACCGCGGATATAATGAGATCTAATGAATTTATAATGTGTGCATCCGACGATTTACATGCAATCGGTAACCCAATGCACGGTACGTCCTTGTTTTGTTAATTGGCATAGACTTTTTTGACACATATGAATTTAGAATGTGTATTGAGGACGTGGAATCGGAGTATAGAATTTTGAATAACATCGAAGATATACCACAGATTTTTGGAATGCAGACTGTAAATATTGTTTTTTCAGAAAACGAGCACAGTATAAAACAAAAATCAGAGAGATGCGAGCTCAAGGCCCCTTTATATCAAAGCCGACGCATCAAAAATGCAGAATATCGGACGGGAGCCCGATTCTATAGGGAATTCCAGACACAACCATGCCAAAACATCTTTGTTTTCGACAACGATGAAGGAGGCAGTTGTATTCTACGTTTTTGTTGTAATTTTCGCGATTGTCAGAGGCTGGGGGCGGTAATGGCCGCTAAATGTCAAGATGTTAGTTCTCCGAACGCCCGTGAGATATCGCCCGCTGTTACATTGATAGACCTGGTACTACGTTACTCGACCTGTAGTCCAATCATCTCTGACTAATAATCTAAAGATGTGCGTACGACGACATCTCACGGGCGTTCGGAGTACTAAGATCTTGACATTTAGCGGCCATTACCGCTCCCAGCCTCTGACAATCGCGAAAATTACAACAAAAACGTAGAATACAACTGCCTCCTTCATCGTTGTCGAAAACAAAGATGTTTTGGCATGGTTGTGTCTGGAATTCCCTATAGAATCGGGCTCCCGTCCGATATTCTGCATTTTTGATGCGTCGGCTTTGATATAAGTCGACATAAATGGCACGCCAAAACTTTTCGATCCAAAAAAAAAAAAAAATTCCCGATTTCATCCGCTAAAACGTACCAGTTCGAACTCATTACTCATTAAACATCGGCTGCCGAAAGGACAATTCGATTCATGCCTCCGTTTCGGAGATATCCGCGAAAAAAGACAGGCCGGTAAAAATCGAGTATACCCTCCCCTTAATACGGAAAATTGAAAGATCTTCAACATCGTGGGAAAAATGTTAGCAAATTTTTTAGCAACTCTTTGCATGACGTTTATATAGCTGCTATAACAAACAGAGCTGGGTAAAATTGTACCTCGAATCCATTTGAAATGGAAAATAGAAAATGGTTTGAAAAATGTATTTGAAATACGAGATGGAAATGGTTTTACGAAATACATTTGAAATGCAAAATCGAAAATGTGTATTCGAAATGGATAATTAAATGCAAAATAGTTCCTTGAAAATCATTATATTTTCCAACAACGAAATCTTAGTTATCTACATCGACTGCAAGTTTCAAGATTTTAATAATGCGTTTGCCAGCTATAATATACTCAGTCCCTCGTCTGCTCCGATTAGATTGATTTTCGTTTTAATCGATTGTTGGTCGTTTGCTGGCGTTTGTTAACGTATTCGCAACAAAAATTGAAACAAAACAGCCTATGGGATGTCGTGAAGTCGGCCCCTCATTACCGTTAATTATTATCCAATTCGATTTATTACTCGTGCAATCGTTTGTTGGTCGTTTGCTGGTGTTTGATCGTGCTTTTTCAACGTTTGATAGTCAACCGATGATCCAGAAAAAATTGAAACAGATCTATGGTAGAGATTAGCCCTAGGGAATTTCTGTTGGACTGGTTTCTCTTGGATTGGTTTCTCCCAGTTTGATTGGACCTAACAAATTTCCCCGCGGCTGACTTCCTCGGCAACTTTTTTCATTGACTTTCGATAGAATTTTATTTATTATTGCTTTACCCATACTTTTACTGACTCCGTTGTACTTTCTGCAGAATAAAATTATTAGAACGAGCCAGACGACGATTCCCTCGCTCGATTGACAGTTACCCTCACTTTCGGGTGATAGATACCCTAAAATTTCGCCGAAGGATCGATGAAATTATGATAGAGGGTCGTAAAAATCAGAAAAATTTTGCTATTAATTGTTCGACTTTATTTTTAATCACCCCATCGTACTTTTTGTGGAATAGAATGATGCCCATCTTAATTCGCCCGGCTGACAGCTAACCTAGCTCACTATTTCGCTCACGGATTGAGGAAATAGACATAAACGGTTGAAAAAACGGAAAACATTTTCTCATAATTATCGGACTTTATTCCCAATCATTACGTCGTATTTTGTTGTAAAATAAAGTAATCACACAACACTATAACAGGACAGAGTATCCAGCAATTGAGCATTTCGAAATTCCCTGAGACGTCTAGGTTTTCTAAGGCAATATTCGTCGTTTTTCCAGGGTAAAAAGCCTAATATCTTTGACTATACTATACCTATGGACTGCTAACCGCTAACTTCAGGCGTGTGCCCAAGATGTGACGCGACGTCACGAGGTAACGGCTGATTTTGCTACTACGATCGGTTGCGTGTGTTACGTAGGTGTGACGCATGGTTGTGTGTGTTACGTATATGTTAAGAAACATGTTAAGAAACATGTTAAGAAACATGTTAAGAAACACCTACGTAACACACACAACCGATGCATCATACCTACGCAACACACGCAACCGATCGCAGTAGCAAAATCAGCCGTTACCTCGTGATGTCGCGTCACATCTTGGGTACATGAGCCTTTACAGGCTTGGGATACGGACTAGCAGTCCATAGGTATATAGTCAAAGCCTAATATAGGTATATCGGTCAACGTATATGAAATACGAATATTTTTCTGAACGTGAACGTGCCAGTAGAGTATAGTTTGGTCAACTAAGCTATACTCTAAGGTTAGTAACTATAGTAACTTGGCATTGTTAAAACGTTCGGTTAAAAACTCATTGAGTTCGCTATAATTTTGTGCATTCCAGTATCTTGATGATATACGAGGAATATTGCCAGGTCTTGAAGCCCATTCGTATAAGTGATGATTTTGTTAGCTCCTTTATGCCTCGTTCATCTAAATTCATTTATTTCTCTGACGGCGCTCCTCAGCAGTTCAAAAATTATAAAAACATTGTAAACATTCTTTATCACGAACGAGATTTCAATATCCTTGCTGAGTGGCATTTCTTTACGACAGCCCACGGAAAGGGACCGTGTGATGGGGTAGGAGGTACTGTCAAACGGTTGGCTGCTTACTAGCCTTCAGCTATCTCATGACGAGCAAATATTGACACCTCATGACTTATACGAATGGGCTTCAAGACCTGGCAATATTCCTCGTATATCATCAAGATACTGGAATGCACAAAATTATAGCGAACTCAATGAGTTTTTAACCGAACGTTTTAACAATGCCAAGTTTGTGCCCCAGACTCACCAATTACATTGCATTATACCGAATGGAGACAAAAATATTCGAAAGAAGCGCTATTCATTTGCCACGAAATCAGATGAATGCAAAATCTTGAAAATATAAATCGAATTAATATATTTCACGATTCGTTGACGAGTTACGTCGTCTTATAATATACAAATGTATTATCGAAAAATAAATTCACAGATGCAAATAATGAAAATAAAAAAAAAATAACGATTTCATTTATTTATCTATACCAAAAAATTCGAAAATTCAAAAATTCATAAAAAATTGTAGAATCGTCGGCCCACTATGGTTCTGGTCCTCAACATTTTCTAATAACCGAAAGTTTTTTTGAAAAAAGAAAAAATCGAAAATCGAAGGTGTACTTTTTTCAAAAATCGAAATTTTATATTTATTTTTTCAATCACCCCAAATCCGTTGACGCAAAAAATTCAATACCAATTTTCATGAAAAGTACAGTTCAAATCGAACATTTCATGTCTCGTATATTTTCTTCTTAGAATAAGCTAACACTGAATGAAAAAATATTGAAATTTTCAGATTTAGAAAAATACCAAATTTTCGATAATCCGTCAATAAAAAACCAAAGTTCAAATTGAAAAATGCTTTGGTATGTAGGTTTTGGTCCTAAAATAGGACAAGAAAAAAAATTTGGAAGAAAATCGGAGACCCATCGGTTGAACCGTTTTCGTTTTGACGTGGAATGCCCCATATATAACCATTCTCAGTGTTAAATCAGCGCGCGCGAAAAATTGATTTTTGATTCTCGAATTTAAATCCAAATTTAGAATTTTCAGAACTTTAGAAAAATTCTCTGAGAATTCCCTAAGATCTTCCTGAAAAATCCCTGTCCAACAGAATTCGTGTTTTGGAATTGTTGTGTTCGGAATCCTATATAGAATCGGGCTACGACGGCCGATTTTACATTTATGATGCTTAGGCTGTGATATAAGTCGAAATAAATGGCACACCCAGATTTTTCGATCAAAAAAAAAATCCTTATTTCATCCGGTAAAACGTACCAGTTTGAACTCATTACTCGTCCAACATCGGCTGCCAAAAGGACAAGTCGATTGATAGCCCCGTTTCGGAGATATTCGAGAAAATAGACAGGCCGATAAAAATCGAGTATACCCCCCCCTTAAGAATCACTTGCATATTTGTAATATTTATGTGTTTTTTGGAAACTGACTCCATCAATGATTTTCATAGAGTTTCAATGGATCAAGGTATGGAATATGATGAAAAAGGTTTTCTTTCATAGATGGAATAATGAAACGAACCGAAGAATCAAAAGTAAAAAAATTACACTCAAACTTCTTCATAACGGTGATCTTGTAAAGTAACTACCTTTAGAATTTCTCTGAGAGAAGTTTTACTATGCTTCTCCGGGTAGATTATTGTACTAATTTTCAAATCTCTTAATGCCTTACTGCAACTACTGTGGACACAAGTTTTTATAACGGAGCTTTGATAAAGGCCGAATCGTCTAGCTCCTACAGGATGGTTTACGGAACACACTGCAGTAAGTTGGGTTGCCTATCGTTGGCGCATTGACGTCGGTAATGTGGGGTGCGAAACTGGTAATCGGAAATCGAAACTGATAACTTGCAATCGGTTGATTTACAATTACACAATGCCGATCGTAAATAATCAGATGGTAAATAATCGTAACACAGATCTTTAACATCAGTACCCTACCTTATCGATGTTCGGTAACTAACGATCACTTATCGACGAATGAAACGCCGTCGATCGCGTGGATAAATCATGTTTCAAAACAACCAAATCATTATATCTCTTGGAAAAAAAAAGGTAAAAGAAATCGGAGCTATTGATCTTTAACAAAAAAAAAAAAACGATTTTCAACATCAATTGACGGTTATCGTTAATTTTCAATCTAGAAAATTTTTGTTGCTTTTTGTTTTCAAATTCAGGACTTTTCTTCTATACCATTTTGTAGTCACCAGTTTTGCGCAAAAATCACCGATTCATGAAATAATAAATTTGGAAAATGTGATCACTTGAAAAATTTACATCTTTGACCGTGGTGAAAAAATTTAATGTCCCATCGCTCAGGAAACTATCAAACAAATGCAAAAAGTCGATCAACGATAAAATTCCGCATATAGGTAAGCGCTAGTACATATCATTCATATACCAGACTGACGTTTATTATCATCGCACGGTCTTCCCAAACCATTACTAAACCTAATACATAGGTGACACAACAAATTTGTTAACCCATGAAATGTCGAGGTATTTCTTTAAGCGCAACAGTTCAGCCCATTACGCTTGACATTGTGCACGGATATTGGCTCTGGAACTTGAGCCCGTTCAGCAAACGGACATTGGTCAACAGCCGGAGCTGGCGGTATTTGACAGCATGGATCACAGGATTGATAAGGCACGGGAGAGCAGGGATCATAGGGTTGCTGAGGGGTTGAATCCATATCCTCGGCTGTCGGCGAGCATGGGGTACAACAAGGATCACAGGGAACTCCGCATGGTTGACAAGGCAGGACACAGACCGGCTTACAGTCGACTTCGCAAACGTACTGCATTTCGAAGGGAATATCGTTCCTGACGGTAAGACACTTGCCTTGGATCAGATAACAGTAGGAAAGTGCAAGGACGGGATTTCCCTTGTAGGGAAGGTGATGGGGTCTGGGTGCGTGGGGTGAAACGTCGATGTGGGTGTACTTCAGAGGTGAGCAGCTGCAAACTCCGTGCTGAAAGTTTTCGATTATCAATTTATATAATGTATCTATGCATGTTGTCGATTACTCTTTTTCACATTAAAGTTCTATACGCATGACCGATGGAGATATTTGTTGACTGTTTTACAGTTGTGCGGGACACAAATCTTGCAATACACTTTCTCTCGAACAAATCTCGGGACCAATATTCAATATTTTGGATAGACAAGGTATTGATAAAGAAATACTCACAGATAAGAGGTACATGCTCTATACAGGGTGTTGCAAAATTCGCGCACCATCTGCATACCAGCGGATTCCTTGCGAAAAATTAAGACAAGTGGCCTTTGCAAAAATGTCCGTGGGGACTTAGTTTTTCCGTAAAAGTACTTAATAACGAACCAATCAGCGTTCGTCTTTAGAAAAGACTGTCTAAAATCCGCATCACCGTCCGCCCCACTACGGATAACAAGACAATCATATGTGGTGTACCCCGCTCCTCCCGCCGCGCTCGCAGCCACCGTAAGCGCTTAACATTAGACAGGCGGAGCGGGGAACACCACACATTATTGTCTTTTTCTCGGTAGTGGGGCAGACGGCGATGCAGATTTTAGACAGGCTTTTCTAAAGACGAACGCTGATTGGTTCGTTGTTAAGTGCTTTCACGGGAAAACTAAGTTCTCGCGGCTATTTTTGCAAAGGCCACTCGTCTTAATTTTTCGCAAGGAATCCGCTGGTATGCAGATGGTGCGCGAATTTTGCAACACCCTGTATAATATATACATATCCATATATATATATATATGTGTAAAACTGATATAATATGTATTTCGGTAATGAATAACAGATAGTGTAACCCACATAAATCTTGATCCAACAAGAATACAACCAAAGGTCACGTGCTGTTCGGATTGGAAATCTGGTAATTGGGATTGCCATGAAATATACATTTGCTGGGAGCGGTCACGCGAGAATCTGTAAAATGCATGAGCCGCCTTATAGGCACGTGACTTTCCTCACGTAACGAGAGACTGGCAAATGGAAGGGGTACATTAATAGGGTGGGTATAAACCCCGGAGGACAAGGCACCAAGATATTACTGGATAGTCGTGGGGGTCCGCTCGTTACGTACGAAACCTTTCGAAGAAATGTACAAAACAAGTAGTAAGGTGGCTGAAATGAATAATGACAATAAAATAGGTAAGATAGACGAGACGGATAAAATTGAAGTAATAAAGGCACGCTTCGGTTCCAGGACAAATTATTCCTCAACATCTCTCAAATGGAAATTTCATATTCATGGAAGCCCAAGCTATAAGTATGTTAAAAGGACAGCAGGGAGTTAGATTGGTAAAGAATTGTGAGCCGTATCTATAAGTATGGCGTCTTTGGTCAATCATTTCTCCGGACTCTTTGAATCAACATCATTGCTCGAATCGTCTACTATAATATCAAAAAATAATCTCTTAGCCAGTCCCACGATTGGTGCAGCAGTTGGCTGGTGCGGTAGATCACCGGCACTGGCAGCGATATCAAGATGGGTATACCTCAAAGGCTTTTCCGATCCAATTCCGTGCTGAAAGTTAGCATACGGTTATCAAACGTATTGATCAATTGACTCATGCGCAAGTCATTCGATAATCAAATTAATGACGCGACAGAAGAACATCGCGACTACTAGAAACATTGGAGGGCAGTAGAATCGTCCTGGACTACACGCAGACCCAATTTTCATTTTGCTTTCATTCCCAAAAGAAATACTTCCGGGAATTTCTGTCTTGGCAGTCGCAATGCTCCACGGTTACATCCTCCAACACACATATTTATATGGTGAGTAAACCATGGTTCAGTCACGAAAGCACGATATCTTACCTTGTCCAATCCAGAGGTCATGATCAGGAAAGCTCCGGGACCTTGATGGCCTCTTTCGATTTTTGAGCTCGGCTTGGTGAAGGCTTGAAGAACATCGTCACCCTCAGCTCTCCCTGCGTGAGCCCGGAAATCTTCTCTTCTAAACCTTGAGATCTCGAAAGGATCACCCATCGTTTCACCAGAAGCTTGAAGCTTCTCAGCATTGCTGATCAACTTGGCGACAGCATTGTCCATTGCGATCTGTGTGCGATGATAAAAACACAATATAACATGTACTTCCCGTTCTGCCAACGTCGATTCTGTCACGAATTTGAAACTCGTCGTGATTCAGTCCATCTTTTTCCACTAAAATTTATAAAGCTCGGGCTTATGAGGAGGGAATCGTATTGTGACCTACCGAGTAGCCTGTCCCAGCGGCCAAAACTGCGTGTCCTGTGAGTGTGGCTATGGTAAAGATGTGGGGATTTACGGAACACAATGCCATTTCCTTGATATGACACAGTGCGTCGGCCATGGCCATGCGGCCTTCGGCGTCTGTGTTGCCTACGCGAACTCTTACCCCGGATTTGGCAGTGATGACCTCGTCAGAAACGTAGCTATTCTCACCTACGCTATTCCTGACAACACAAAGGGCAGCGACAACCTTGACCGTTGGTGGCTGCAGCAGATTTACCACCTGGAAGAAAATCAATGCAGTAGTGTTATGGTTTATCTTCATTATTTCAACTGCAGTCGAGGGTCTTCGTAAAGTCGAAATATGTCTTGTCGTTAATAACGAAAGCGTGTAATATAAGCTCGTGGCAGTACTTAGTTGAGCAAGTTAAGCCATTCGCATCAGTAATTACTTTCGATTTAATTTTATACGAGTTTAACAAACGTGAGTTTCAAAAGTAATCCGAATACCTTGAGTGCTGTTCATTGCGATGGTATGGTGGGATTGGCAAGTGAGCAGTTGAGAGCAAAAGAAGCTATGACAAGAAGAAAAATGTCCGGTGGACTAACGTCTAACATCGGTGAAAAGTACCACGAGCCATAGAGGCCGAATAGAGGCTAATGCGAAGAAGAAAAGTAAGTGAAGATAGAGAGCGAATTGAAGATCGAGGCAGGATGAAGAGAGATGGAAATGGGAACAGGAAGGATATGAGTGCATGTAGAGAATAGGACAAGAACAGGGAAAGGAGTAAGAAGAATAAGAGAAGAATTGTTCCTGTTTAGTTTGATATAACCGAGTTGTACTATGGGAGAAAGAAGTTACTATCCATATGTACACAGCAAGGCACATGCTATGAACGGAATACTTGATTGAGGGCCATCAAACATGAAGGGCCCAGCTGGGGAGCAATTAATTGTGTTATATGTACAAACAAAGCAACGAACCTGCATAAATCCAGCACAAGCTGCGGCTCCACATTTATCCCTTGACATGCCGGACATGGCACCCTCAATTTTGATGTCGACGCCTCCAGTGTCGTAGGTGACACCTTTGCCGACTAGCAAAACTGTCTCCAGAACGCAGGCAGGATTTTGTGGCTCATAGGTCAGAAAAATTATCCTTCCAGCATGACGAGGTATTACCGAAGCTGCTCTGTTCACAGATGCAAACAGAGGGTATTCTTGCAGGAGTGTCTCCTGGTCGCATATAACTTGGACCGACACATTAGACCCATGGAAAAGCTCGGCTATGTATTCCTCTACCCTGGGTGGTGCCATTCGTTCCGGATCAGCGCCACCTGGATTAGTGAAACACAAATTATTTTTTAGTCAATTTTTCTAAGAGTCCTGCCCATTGGTGGATACTTGATAGAAGAACAATGAATCTGGATGAAGTCTTCTTCTTGAGATGTTTGATAAAGAGATCGTGGTAAAAATAGCATTCTGACCTTTCCTGATATGAAAGTAAGATTTCGAAGCATATTGTACTTTATGACAATTCTGTTGCGAAAATAGACCCACTATCTGGAGGATAGCTAATTTCAATTTTTATATCAAGATTTCAGATTCATATCTCAAGCCGGTCTTAAAATTCAGTTATTTTTTTGCCATTCCTCAGGGCATTGTCAGTAGTACAGTAAATATGAGTACCCATAAAGAAATTTTATGAAAACTCTAAAAAGGTTACAGCCTTCGACTAATACTTGCTCTACACGCTTGGGAAATTAACCGAAGAACCCTTTCCTCATGTGAACTACGTTTTCAGGAAACTATAAGAATTTTTTTCCGTTAAAATGAGACATAGTTCTCATGTGTAAGTAAACTCATTGATGTAAGCTTAGGCCGACTAAAATGGACCAGTTGAGAAGGTTTCTCCGCGTGGTTCCAAAGTTGAAAAAAATTCACTAAAGTTTCGAAGTTTTAGGCCAAAGTCACAGCATTTCGTAAATTTGACAAGTTTTGACGTTTCAATTAGAGCTTTTCGAAACATTTCTCGTTAAGCTATATAGAAACGAATGTACCCTTCGACTTCTGAGATGTGGTCCTCATCTAAGCGCCGAGGGTTGGACCACCTTATGATTTATTTAAGAAAAATTTCAATCATAAGATAACATTTCTTCGGACAGGGGGCTGGAACAACATTTCTAAAACCTATATAGTTCTTTTCCACCTCTCACGAATAGGTCAAGGTCGAAGAAGTACGACTCGAGACACCAATAATTCATTAAACGTTTCGGGGCCTGAGGTAAGGGTTCTCTTGAGGATTAAATTCATTCGGCGGAAAGGACATGCACAATTTTCATATAATCACTACAACAGGGGTGCTGCCGATTGTCGATGAAAATAATTTTCTCGTAATTTCGATTCAATTTACAATCCGGGAATTTGTAGGAAAATCACCAAAGTTCCACGACACAAGGGAAAAATGAATTTTCTTTACAATTCTGTACATTTATCCAATGAAAACCACATGTTGGAGTCGAGGCTGGGAATAGTCCTATCATAGTACAGAGTCAGTAAAAACAATTACGAAGCCTGAATCTTTCATTGCGTTAAGCGCCAACTCTGTCTTTTTCTCCTCTTTTTCTCCATTCTATAGATTCTCCGAGCTCTTTTCACCTCCGTAAAATACGTGAAGATGTTGCGATACCAGTATAATCATCATACGTATCTTTTTTGAAAAATTAACTGAGAAAATATCAAGTCATCGTCAGTATGTTTGAAAGAACATTTTTGACATTCATAAATATATTATGATGAAAGATTTTTTCAGTTTTTGAAAAAAATTAGCTTCCTTTTATCAAATGAGGATACTGATAATTTCCCAAGCGTACGGAGCGAGTATTATTAAAAGGCCGTAAAAGTTTAATACAGGTTTCATGAAATGTCTCTGCAAGTACCTATCCATATTTAGTGTACTTCTGGAATGAAAGAGCAGAAAATTAGCCCAGATTTAAGACCCGCCCAGATTCTTACGAACAAAATACTTTCGGAGTATGAAGTCTCCGAATTTTTGCCCGAAAATCAAATGCTCGCTTTTCCTCATATGGTGGGACAATCTTTGAAACAGAGTAATGTTCTCTGCATTGGAAACTTCTTCGGGAAGTAGGTATATATATAGGAATCACACGTTTTTTCCCACCATAGAGACAAAATATTGGGTAACATCAAGGGGGAACCGACTTCGGTGAAATTTTGATGAAAACGATTCTTTCGTTTTTAAAAATGACTAAAAGAAAGTCTGATCGAAAATTCCCTGCACCAAGATTTGGATTATGATAGTATGTGTATTGAAAAAAAAATTCAATCTTCTGATGAGAAAGTGCATGCGCAAGAAATTTTTTGCAGCGGTGCGCAGGAAATCTCCCGCAAAATGTTTCTTGTGCATACACTTTCATCTCAGAAGATTGAATTTTTTTTTGAATATACATACTACCATGATCTAAATTTTGGTACAGGGAATTTCCGATAAGATTATTTTTAGTAATTTAAGAAACGAAGAAAATCGTTTTTATAAACATTTCAACCAAGTCCCTCCTCAGTATTTGAAGAATGAGTTTTCTTCGATAAAAGAAACTCGAATATTCACCTCAGTCCAAAATTGACGACAGCCGCTGATTCAATGACCCATCTTTTGTGCAGAAATCACTCCGGATTATTAATAAAAGTACTATGTCGATGAAAGTCAAGCATGCATGACATCGGTTTCTGTATTACAGAAGATTCACGGTCTGCCAGACGCATTTATGGTACAAAGATGGCATAAGCCCCGTCTCGATGCTCAAATATAAATAAAAGTATGAACGACACAACGATGATGTTCGTTTAAATTTCAATACAAATTCAAGTTCCCATGAATTTTGTTGCATTGCATGAACCAGCTATTCCCGAAATCGAGCATAATTTCAATATCCCTTAAACGTACAGGAGTAGTTAGGTGGACTGGTCACCTGCTGCTATATTTGGGGTGCAGAGTGTTTTCACTTACAGTATAACATGGAAAGCGTGTTCTGCGCTAGAAATAAGCTACTCGGTCAGTAATAAGACCCTATAGAAGATATTGTTACCCCTCAGTGGCAATGATATCAACGTAGACGGCACACCGAGCAAACAAGGGCGTCTTTTGTGTTTTGATGAAAGTTTCACGAAAGAAATTCTAAATTATTTATCATCTTTGAGGCTACGCCGAAAAATTGGAAAAACGTCCTATTACACAGGTTGAATACCATTTTTTAAATCTGATGATGATTCAAAATCCGCAATATGGTTCATGTCTTCCCTAATATATATTTTTGGTAATAAGCAGTCGGACGGCGAAGTAGAGAGTTTCGGTTTCCTCAGTTAATATTTTGACAATTCATGAGAAAACTGGTTGTAAGAACCAATGAGGTCTTCCTGTCTTAGATTTGCAGTTCATCTCTGCGAGTATGTTGCTCTAAGCGAGATGAACGGAAAACACACGATACTATTATTTATTCAAAAGTTGAGGTTCGGAGGAATGTATGGGTTTGAGTTTCTCACATTTTGCACACTCTGGAAACAAGCTATTTCTCAATTATTTATGGAGACGTCTCCATGAACATGAAGAAAAATTCAGGCATTTTCAACACCTACAACTACAAGGAATCGCAATGTTTTTTTTTTTTTTTATCTTCAACGAAGATCCACGAATCTAATCAAAATTTTGAACATCCCAAGACCCCTGGACTTTTCCCCCAAACTTTTTGGAATAAAGATATGAATTGACGATCTCTTAGTTTCTGTATTCCAGAAGGTGTGCCACTGTTATTTCCCGAAAGTAAACGTTGGACCCTTAGTTTCATCAAGAAAGGTAACCCAACGGCGTGGAGGGTTCTGGTTTCGTTAAGGTCGTCACCGGTTCGTGAAAGAAATTTAGCAACGCCAACGATAAAATAAACAACGTTCTAGGCCCTCGCGAAGGAAGAAACAATTATGTTTCCTCGGTAGATTGATGACCGGATTCGGTGTTCCGGGAGAGCGAGGGAGCCTCGGGTCGAAACTATGGCGTCGTGGGGCGTCGCGGGGTGAAAGAAGACCGAAGCGAAGCGCCATCGTGAGCTACACTCAATTAAGGAGAAAAGGAAAACTATCTTTTTGCGCTGCTTTTGCACCCGGCAAGGATGAAAGGGAAAAGACCTCTGGGACGAAAGGGACGAAAAGGACAGAGAACGCCCCCTTTCGTGGCAAGGATCTCCAAGTGCGAAAGGAGCTTTGGCAGAGGGACAGTTCGACCACGGTTACCGTTAGACAGAAACTGGTCCAAGTCACGTAGAACTTTAGTGACCGGTTGGCGAGAGTTACGTTGTAAAGCCGAGCTTTGGGCAAACACGAAGGGAACGCTGATGAACGTATGCAGTTTAAGAAAAAATGGAAAATGGGAGACGGAAAGCGAAAGGAAAGGGGCTGCGTATAGAAATTACATTGTACTGTATTCCGACACTTACCGATATCCCTGCAAACGTATCTTCCGCTCTCCAATGCAGAAGCCAGCTTGACGATACCTTGGAGCTTTTTACTGCATATTGGACTCCAAACAGCCAACTGAGACGCCTTGTAACACCTATCAGGGCAGATTTCTCTCACTTCCAGTGGCTACAAAGAAAAGTTTGAAAAGGAAAAACAAAATATTATTAATGTACCATTATCGAGCACGTACTATATCGCACCGTTTCGAATATATTGACCGATAAATTAGTGTAAACGAGTATAAAAATGGTGTTGCCATATTGGATGATAGCAACCGGAGGATGGTGGTATAAAATTTGGCAAATGAGCCCCTGCGCACGTGGAATACGCTTGTAAATTGGACAAAGGCAGCCGAAAACCGGGTGGAATGGAAACAAATCGTGTTTAGCCTGGGGCTAAATAAGGATAATTATTTTCACGTGTATTCGGGACTGGCTGGTATGAAATGAAAAATGGCACCCGTCAGAGACGACGAATTCTGTCGGTAGAGATAAGGAAAATGTTCAAAACCCCCCGCGTTTAACAGAAACCCACTTACGGAGCTGAGGACAAATTTAGCCTTGGTATTAATATTCCATACGACTCGAAATCCCTGGCGTCCGGATTAGGATATTTGCCAACTAATTCCAGGCAGCCTGATCTATTCTCTCGCTTTGGCTCTGGCTCTGGCTCTGGCTCCCTCGATCCTTCTCTTTCACTTTCAGCTAGCAGCCCATACCTTGGTCGTACCAGAAGCTCTGACAAATATTACGTTGTCTATCTATACAGGGTCTTCCAGGCAGCGATTTTACTCTGCATAAAATATTTCATCGAACTCTTTCCAATTAACCAATACCCGAGATATTCTCTGAGTCTGGCTCGGGTAGACCTTCGGAAATGTTGCAATGGGAAGACATGGGGGCAACTCGTGGAGTACAAATCTCGTGAAAAGTAAACTTTCTATTTCCAAAGTGATTGTGATATCTTTACTTTTTTGTTTCGAACAGAAAATTGAAAAACATGATTGATTGTTGCGTATATCTTGGGAAATGCTATTTTCAAAGAAAACTCGTACCATATTGAGAGGAAGTCATGCAACTTGTGCACAAGACGTTTTTATAAATCACGTGCATAATGACCCGTGCGACACGTTGCAGTACACCGATGGTTGCGGCTATAAACGAGAGTAAGTTCGATAGTTTTGAGGTGAGCTTGCGTTCTAGGAAGGTAAGATTCTACTGGCAATATATTTGATCGATGAGTATGCGAGCCGCGAGGCTAGCCGTTGAACGAAACGTAATTAATGGCGTTGCCGCGCACTCTACACTTTGGTACAGTTAGGGAGCGATTTCATCTTTGTAGTGGTAGTTTTGCGGCACCCTAGGGTGTAAAAATGGTGGTGGGAAAAGCGAGGTAGAAATAAGGAAAAGCAGTAGTGGTCACAAATATAGCGAGCGAGCTTGTCTGGTGAGTAAATCTTTGTATACGTATAAAAAACGGCTGGTATAAGGAGCTGGAGAAAAATGCAAAAAAAAAAAAAATCGAGAATCAGAAAACAAGTTGAAATAGATCGCGCGACGCTCGTGCCGACATAGTTGGCGTAGAAATCGCTGTGAGACGCGGGTAGAAAGTATACCTATACATATTTTGCAATTCCTTTCGAACTGATGCCGTTCGAATTTTCAGGACGGCTTGGGTACCTTATTGAAAGTCTGGGTTGTCAGTTTTTTTTCCTTTTTTTTCCTTTTTTTTTCGATTGACTGACATTTATTCGGTTATACCAAAATTGCGCGGTTAAATCGCTTCGCGGAATAGAAAAGATTCTTGGTTTTTCACGAAAGAGAGTGACAAGCTGTATATACCGTGACAATCACGTGAAACCGAATGGATCCATGCTACCGAAAAGCGAATATTTCGTATTTTTAGCAGGTTAACCACTCGTTGCACTGAAAACCCCTAGGGTGATTTTGGCGTGCGGTCGATGAAACTCGGCAGCCATTGTTGGACATTGTTGTTGGAAACCGGCTGACTGTCAATACATCGCGGAAGGTAGACATGTGGGGTTATGTTCGCTTATTTTAAGCAAATGATAAATGAAGTGAATAAAACCTACGTGAATAAGTTATTGATATTTAGCAAAAATCGATCAATCAGTTTTAAATAATATCATAGTACAATCAACGAATTAACTTAAGCTATAACTGCAAATTAATTAGAATCAAAGAGTTCATCGAGAACAACCAATTCCTTGATTGTATTAAGATATCATTCAAAACTAATTGATAGATTTTTGATAAATATTCATAGCTTATTCACGTAGTTTTTATTCACCTTATTAATCATTTGCTTAAAATAAACGAACATAACCCCACATGTCTACCTTCCGCGATGTATTGACAGTCAGCCGGCTTCTATCAACAATGGCTGCCGAGTTGCATCGACCGCGCGCCAAAATCACCCTAGGGATTGTTCAGCGCAACGAATGGTTAGCCCGCTAAAATGACGTCATATTCGCCAATATTCGCTGTCCGGTAGCATGGATCCATTCGGTTTCACGTGATTGTCACGGTATATACCTATATATAGGAGGAGGATATATATTTATAGCCGTATTATATCCTTGGCAAAATAAAATTACGACTGCAACAGACATAGAAGATCCTATACACTCGCGAAGTAAAGCCCGCAGTTTTCCATTTCCCGTGAGGAAATATTCCGGACTTAAGGCGAACCGCGGGCGTCTATTATCTCATAAAATCGATACGAAACCGCGCGCTATCGAATTTGCACGTGAGGCGCTAGACGCGTGCAGTCAATGCTAACCAATGTTGACTTCCTTGGTCAGATCCACGCAATTCGGATGCTATGTCATCGGATTGAACTCAAATACGGAGCAAGCTTTTTATCGAGCTTTAGTTATCCATATCCAAATTCACACCGTCTAAAAAACAAAAAAAAAAAAAAATGTGTCGTAAGCAAAACGCTAAAATTAACTTAAAAAACATGTTTTTGTTGTTTTTTTTTTCATCCACAGAGAAATTTTCAAGTATTTTTAGATGCCTATAAGTGCGTGTGAGCATTTTGTATCCACGATTCCTGCAGACGAACTGTTCGTGTGATTTGGCTGAACTTTTTTTTTTTTTTATTTTTCACAGAAATTCGTGTACTTTGCAATGATGTGCCAAAAAAATTTTCCAGACTGACACCATTTTCGGTTATACACAATAGCTGGCATTCAGAATTGAAAAAAAAAAAAAATCCTAAATTTCGCGATTCTTGAGATAGTACAAACTTTTTGTTAGTATTATTCCACATGTTTTTGATCTCCTAATCCAAAATATCAGCTGAGAGATTTCTTTGCTTTTTTATCACTCTTTTTCTGCCGTGAGATTTCAAACAATCCGCGCTAAGCCGATCCCAAACAATGAAACTCGAGTGTTCATATCTTAAGCAAAAAAGTTTTATGAGAGACACCTTGTTTTTACATTAGAATGAAATTTATGTGGTTTTGAATGCGAATAAGTTACGTATGTTTGCTTTTGATTCAAACAAACTCACCGCTTTTGAAACATGACAAGATAAATTATGATTTCTACAATTGCAGAAATGTTTTTCATTAACATATATATCAGCTTGATTCTGCTGATCTTCGCTATTGATGGAACCTGCAGAGAGGCGTTTAAGAAATAAAAAATCAGTTCATAGATGATGATTTATATCAATAATCATTCGATAAATTTTTTCTTTCTTCTCAGATATTGTGTCGTTCGTCGCATTTTTCACAAGCCATTTTAATTTGGTTCCAACTTATTAATGATTGAATCAAATTAGTTCTGGTTCGACTACTGTTGCGTTTAGATTTTACGAGAGAAAAAAAAAAAAAAAACAAATTCGGGTCTTCCTATGATATTATACATGAATTCCGGTTCAGTTAAAATTTTTTCGGAATCGTCAGATGGCCGCAAATACCTAGGCATATGAATTGAAGGGTGATTTTTTGTGATAAAATAAAAATTAGCGCCAGTGCCAAGTACTTTTTATTTTTTATAACTTCAATGAATCACGTGGCATATATATCTGGCAATGAAATAAAACGATCTGCTTTCACAGCTGTATACAACGAAATCCCCTAGCTTATTAATGTCAAAGGCTTGCAAGCGCTTGCAGCTCAAGTTCGAGTTTACGTTAATCCCGTGAACTCGGTTCTATAATTACGATTTATTGCCCGAATGTGAGCTTGAAAAATCGCCCTACCCATTACCCGCGGAGAGTGCCAGAAATTGTAATATTTATGTTCATTTCAGCAGAGCATTCGGTCCTAGGTAGATTTATTTCTGACATTTAAAGCACGACAATGAACAATCCGCAAACTCACCACGTATAGTCCTTCGAGGGCACCAAGGAGCGTGACCAATTCGACATTTTCAAATCGGACATCCGGTAGCAAAACTAGGAGCGGACATCGGACGCCAGCCTTCAGGGCTCTGTCGGGGATAAAACGATTGAAAAAACATAAAAGATCAAGGAGAGATGTAAATAAAAAGATGCAGAATATTCCCTGGTGATGGAGGGTCTTCGAATGAGCGGAAGATGCTTGGCTGGGGTACCCGGCACTCCAGCCTGCCGTCGAGGGATGGAAGCTGGGAAATGTTGCAGCATGGTTGGCAATTCATGAAACAAGAGGGAGGATCTGGAAGTTGGAAGCCGGTGGATCCCTGTGTCGCAGAGTCCCGGGCAGTACGGGATACGGTAGGTATATAGTAAAATTCCAAGATACAAGATTTCTTTCGTATAATATAAGCGAGGCGGCTATAGTACCAGCAGGCTTCCTCAAAGATTCAGGTTTTATAATTTATGAAACCGGAGGAGATTCTTAAGTTTAAAGTTTCCATCCTTCCGGGGTCTCCGCCCAAGGTACACGCCGCTACGGGTATAGGTGCACTACGAGTACCTACAGGATATACGACTGTGCTATCTCCTGTCTTCCGTTTTCCGTCTTTCGAGCTCGACTGCCTCGCGAACATGGTTCAGGGCGCGAGGGACGGGAATTATATGTATATATAGAATGATAAGGAGGTAGTTAGAGCGAAACTATACGGAGTCGACCTGGACGACGCAGCGTTACTGGCATATTTATTAGCTCAGTGCAGTAAGAGACGTGCAATATACACTCCAAGAGAACGTCTATGAAATATAAATAGGACTATGCACCCAGCTCCATAACTACATACCCTAACTCTCGCCATATACACAGCGAATTTGAAGGTTTTGCGCAGGTGGTTAGGCGGCCAAAGTGGTCAACATAGATCGCCGGTAATCAATCACCTGCGCGAAACTACGTGAAGGATACGTACAGAGGGAGAGTCGGAGGACTTGGTATACCCGCGTATACCAAAACTCTATCCCATTATATGGGCATTGGGGAAAAGTGCAGAGAGTGAGGTCGGAGGTTTGGCTAAGTGGGCGCTTTCATCTTCATCAGGATGAAAATGACCGTGAGATTGGTGGATTTTTGACTACGTACCTTTTGACCCCCGCGGATGCCGCCTCAGAAAAACTTCGTACATCGTGATAGTCCATGTTGAGTGGACCAGTTGGGCTATAGATCAGTCTTTTCGCTGGTAGATTGATTGGCAATACGGCGCCGATAATCCCTAGGGCACAGTCAATCTGAGCTGCAGCGTAAAGCACGGTCTTGAAGGGCTCTGGCTCGTCGAAACCCGGGGCACTTCCTGATACCAAAATGATGCCGTCGTAGTCGGAGCTGCAGAGATTTAGCTCGATCTTCAACTGACAGGGCATCCATCTGAAAAAGTATGCGGAGGTGGTGTTCGTTTAATTTTATATTAAATTCAAGGAAAAGAGCTCGCGTTTTCGAGGAGCGTATTGTCAGCTGTAAGAAGATAGGTATATCTTACTTATTTTTTACAAAATGGGAATAACTTCCTGAAACTTTATAAAACCTTTTAAAACAGAAGCTATTAGCTTCCCATCCCCGCACCTACCCACTTGGATATTTTTCAATCTTTCAACCTTTAGGTGCGTTACGGGCTCAGCTCGTTTTCGAATTGGGAAACTCGGCACAACATTTTCTCTGCACATATACAGATGGAAACGCTCATATTTCTCCTGGGACGTTATTCGCATCAAAATGCACTCGTAATCTGGCAATTTCTCTTTTTCCCTAACCATTGTCCGGTCCGACAGCCCTGAGTATCGCTGGACGGCTACTTATCCATCATTTTGACAAACGAGAAAATCCCATTCATATAATTTCTGTATTATCCGTACTTTTTTAAGCACGTCGAAAATTCTCGAAAAAATTTTCAACATTCCCAATGCATACTTCGTCCCTAATTGTATCTCTGTATGATGCGAGTACAGTGACCCGAAAATTTCGTAAATTCGCGCAATATTTCATTAATTTTTTCGACAATATCTTTCGGTGAGTTGGGGGACGGGTTCGCGAAGAAATATAGCGTAGGGCTCAGAAGCAATCAGAAAGTTTTCTGTGTGACGGGAGACGGGTGGCAGGCTAGGGATACTGGAGATAGAAAGAAGAGCGAACGGACGGCCGACGTCGGGACATCAGGACGCCAGGACGAGGTGAAACTTATGGAGACCCGAGCCTGAGGAAGTCCTCAGTTTCGACAGCTATGCGGACAGGCTGGGTCAAGGAGAGATCAATTATGCGCGAGTCGAACAATATTCCGAGAACCAAATAAAAATGAACTTTTTTCTTCCTACTTTCGAACTTCCGGTCTCTTCTTACAATTTGCCTCAACAAAAGTCCAGCACGGAATTAGCTTCCGGTGATAAACACTCGAATTATGTTTGACTATTGGACAAAGTTTTACACAATTTTGGAAACAATAGCTATGGGTTCAAAGTCAATAATTACTAAGGACAGGTGAATCCGTTAATAAAATTTCTCCAGAAGATGGATCAAAATAAAAATCGTCTCTGGTTTTATTTCCCACGTTTGGATAGCAGAAACATGTTGGCCGCATCGATGTTTACTATTTCTGTACAAAGTTAACCGTCAACTAACTTGATTCACGAAGTTCTCGTAGGATAACTGTTGAGACGACAAACTGATATTAATAAAACTTAGCGAGAATCTACAAAACGGATTAAAAACTTTTCTAAATTATCAACTTCGAGTGTAATGTGCTCGAAAAATTATACATATCTTCAGAATTATGTGGGCTCAGGCGCGTTTCATCGGATTCCATTTGTGATGCAGAAAATCAGCTGTGCCAATAGCTGTGGCGCGGAGAAATTTCGAATGGTCTTTGTATACGGCCTGCGTTTCAATTAAGGATAATTTGAATTTTTCATCAAAAACACTAGTTTTCGACACAATGGAAAATGATTTTCACGGTAAGTTATCAGACAGGTGTCGCATATAATAAATTGTGATCTGATATAAGCTGAATCGAATTTTCATGCCCACAGATCACAGCAAACTATCGCATACGTGTTACTATAAATCTTCGTTAAAGTTGCGGCCAGCCTCACCTTGTTTTAGTCGAAAATTGATAAGGAGTGACACTCTTTATTCCCGCAGATTATTTCTAACATGAGATCACCTTCTGCGAGGCAGGCTCCCAGTATCACCGACGATAAAATAAGTGCGAACAGTTTTTTATGAACAAAAAGTGATTTATAATGTCAATCCATAGCTGATTTGTTCAGAGCCTTCAAGATACCTACTATGTTTCCAAAAGATACAAAAAAAAACTGACTTTACGCGCTTATCTAATGCGCGGAAGAAATGAACAGCTTTCTCAGCTTTGCTCCATTTCATATAGTAAAATTATCACCGTTTTGAACCAGAAACAATTGTATATGAAAAATATACGTGTTATGAGAGCCTCACGCATTCATGACCGATTCGGCTGAACTTTCACCAAAATTCGAGTACTACGCGTCGATGTGCCGCCGAAAATCTTTTCAGACTCGCACCACTTCCGGAACTTTTCCAATTTTTCAGATAATTGAACGAATTTTGGACCGGAATTTCATGTCGACGAAACACATAGCTTTGCTTTCTTTTTTTATTTGCTAGGTTCGAGCTTGTACCTATGTGATGCTACTTGCAATTCTTATATTCATCCTTTCCTCGTCAGATTCGAGTAAAAGAGCAGTGCACATATTGGTAGACACATCGATGTCTGCAGAAAATCCTTTTGAAATGATTTTAGACAGCCTTTTCACAGCGAAGAGTGAGAGTGCCTTATAGAGCAATATGTTGACGTTGATGATATCGCGAAGTGGTCGTTCAACAGAAACGGGTGGTCGGTATTCGGGGATAATATTCCCGGAAATCCGATGTTCTCAAAGCGTTCAATCATATGCCCATAGTTCGACGAAACACGTACCCATATTTATCGGTATGTGTATAACTACTATATTGTTTGAAAGGGGGAGTTTACGATTAGAGAATTGGCAATAAGACTGCGCGGAGGGTATCTACACCTCGTGAAATAACGACATCGTTCCATCTTCTGTTTCGGTTAATCAAACTTCGTCTAAATCACCCTGTAACTAATTGCGAGCAATCTAGGTTTAGATAACCCGGGCTTGAACCAGGCAGTCAAACTTTGTGCAAAATTCGTTAAACACAGAGGCATGCGACTCAACGTCAACATAGATTTAAACCCTTATGTTAATTTTCCGGTGGCCCTCACCTTTTCTCTTCCACTTTCCCCGCTCCTCTCCCCTCTCTTCTCTCACCTATCTTTACTCTTCTCATTCCTCTCCTCGCTCGAATGCCATTTCTCTCTCCGATTACCGTAATGGCTCCCCACGGACAGTTGTGGAACTGACGAATGGCTAGCTAGCTCAGTTTGCCTTTCAGTTTAGCCCAATAAAATTCGACCAGCGTTCTCTCGCGCTCCAGAGTTGCTTACTCCTCTTACAATTTCTCTCAATTCATCCTATTCCACCCTAACCACCCACCATTTGTCTGTCCCAGCTTCATCCGCAAGATTGACTCAAGGGGTTCAGACCGCGTTTGATTTTTCAAAAAATCGATTGTCCCTTCCGCTGCGGAGTTTTCAAAACTTCTTTCTTCCCTTCTGCGTTTCCATTGGAGCGTACGATTTTTGCAATAAATCAATTAGTTTTGAATCAGCCAATTTTTTCGCGTAAAATTGTCTCCTCTGTGGCATCGGCTACCGCACGGTCATCTTTCAATATTTTTGTACAATTTTTGGACTGAGCGTGGACCAAGCTCTGAACTATCGTGTAGCCAAAAATGAAAAACTTTTGTTCGATACTTTTGAATTTATGAATTTTTTTAAATAATCCCATATTTTTCGGGCGGTAAGGGTCGCGCACCCCCTGAACCTATAGTGGCTTCTGTCACTTTGCCGATGCAGCTGTGTCTTGGCGGCAAGTTTTTGTGAAGAATTCGAGAGGAATCAAATGCGTCGGCAATAGCAGGAATTCGTTTCCCTGTATTACCGCATATTTCAAAGCGGCGTATCGAGGGTCAGTGCAGTATTGTACAATATGAATTAATATCGCCAATATGCCGGCCAATATTTGTGATTGTATATTCATTGAAGCCTTGGCATATATCTATGCACTCTGCATTATAGGCCACAGCTGTGTATATGGCTATTACACCCACGTGAAATAGGATTCTATAGAATGGGATTTTGCGCTGCACCAATGGTACCCAGATAATGTTCACCGTTATAGAGATATCACGTTTACTCGGTGAAAAAAAAATCTATAGATCCGCCAAAATCATATTCTCGATCAACTATATTACCAAATGGATATGATCACTGTCCTCAATTCACGAACTACTATTTTGTTACTTCAGCTAAATGACCGATATTCGTTGCATGGATCAAATAACATCAACTTTCTTTAGCATCTGATAAAAATAAGTATATCGACTGTATGCGTTATATTGATGAACTCTTTTTGCTCTTGACGCCAATAAACTGTCTCAAATACGAATATAGAAAAAATGGAAAATATTTTATTGCGCTGGTACATATAATGAATAAAAGTATTTCACCGATTGAACAAAACTGTTCCGCAGTAAAATCTACTAAGTAGTTTACTTGATTTAACGAAGTAGTTTCGTTCACTCGATATACAGTATAATTCAATCGGTTCGGTAAATCGGTTCGTTCTGTTCAATCGACTACGCGTAGTTTTGTTGATTCAACTAAATAAACTAATAAAAACGTCGGTTGAAGCAAAAAAAAAAAAATAAATAAATAGGTTTTTTCATCGTGGAATGGAAATTCAAATTCATTTGACAAACCATTTCCTCTAAAATATCAACGAAACTATTGAAATCAAATAATGCGAAACGTGAAACGGTCGTTGATTTCATCCCCCATTGAATCTGCGGCAGCTGCAAATGAACTGATCTTCGTTTGACAAGCCGTGAGTGAATATTTAAAATTCGAGCACTCACGAGTCAGTAAACCGTATTAAATAACTCTGATTTAATATCAGGCAATTAAACCGGCCAAACCCCCGCCTGACCTCAACTCGGTTACCCCAGGGCTTGTAATGGCCGATGCATTCAGAGAGCGAGGCGCTGCAGATAGAGGGAATTCAGAATGATGGTGCACCCAATATTGGACTTCATTGTATTACGTTCGTTCGGTGATAAACAGATGAAGAGTTCCATTAAATCCGATCAATTAATGGACCAAACCGAAGCACCAGGAAATTCGAACTTTGGTTTGAATTATTTCATCACGCATGTGGCCGGTCGAAAAAACTCGATGTATCTACGCCTAACTGCGATGTCGTAACGGCGACCTTATCAGATCTCGAAGACTTGTCGGGGAAATAAGTATACCGAACGATTCGTTGATATATCGAAGTTTTTATGACGCGGAACGATACAACCGACATCGCGTATCCCCGCTGCTTATGTGAAGAAGAAGAAAAAAAAAAACAAATAAATAAAAAACTAAAGGAAAACGAAAAAAAGAAGAAAATATTCCACTCTATCGAAAACGGAATGAGATAGAGCGAGAGAGATACCAGCTATAGTGATAAGCAGATGGCTAGAGAGAAGGAGGGAAAGCAAGAAAAACGTTTTATCTGTCGTGTTGTTCAACAAGCGAAAACCAAGATAAAGGGTATCAAGGATCTCCAGCAATGACTTCCTACGAGCGCTCTTTCGCGTGGAATAATTCGAAGAAACAGTAAAGAGAGAGAGAGAAAAAGAAAGGAGGAAAAAGGGATGCTCGAATATAATCAATGCGAGTCCTGTTTCCCTGTAAGCCCGATTTTTCGCGCTCTCTTCTTCTATATGTGAAGCTCGTTGAAATCTATAGCTTTTCGTTGACGGAAATTTTCCGCGGACACGCATAGCTGCGGTCATTTTTTGAGGTTTGTATAAGTTACCAGGGATCACTGACATATCAGTCAATGCAGGAGCCCATGCACACCTGATCCACTCCGATTTCTAAAACAAATCGTACTTCAGACGACGGAAGATTCATCTTATATGGCTTGTCACTTTCACAGGATAGGAGAAAGTAATCAATTAAGCGGTAGAAGTCGTTCTTCGAGGAGGGAGGAACGCGATGGTCGGTTCTTTGCGAGATTTCCTTTTGTCTCACCGGCGTCACATGGGGACGATTGTTCTTCTTTGTTTGGCCAAATTTCTTGCACCAAAATTATTCGACCGAACAAACGGAACGTGGACTGACTCGAAACTGTACTTATCGAATAGAAAGATCCGTCATTATCACAGCGCATTGCGATATATTGCCACTTCACTGACTCGTCAGTCACGTGCATCGATTGTAATTCATATTACAGAGTCTGACGAGCCGACATTTTTCCTCTTCGACAGCTACCGGAGGGATTTTGTACTCCTTGTCTTATCTGTCGTTCGAGAGACACTCGTGCGGCATGGCACCAAAACAGACAGACAGACAGCCAGGGAAACAGACACTTAGCAAGTCGGCTGGCTCTGGCTCAGCTGCACGCACAGTGTTCATGCACGAACGCGCGTATACCCACGACAGTCACGTTGTACCGTTTACGTCTCAGTAAAAAAATGTCAAACTATGGCGTATCGTGGGTATAGATATTTTCATGTAAAGAAAATTCGTACCTATCCATGCATGTCTGATCCAGTACAGCGTACAAACGATCACTCGCCTTATCAAATAGCCTGAAATAACCTTGTTATATTTGATGAATAGTGATATCTCAATCTGTGTCGTTCAGAATTCGGCAGTTATAACTGGTGTGATTTTTTCTTAGTACATTCAACTCTGAACCACAGATAACTTATGTCTTATCTTGTCTCTCTAGACTTTGGCTTTTTTATATGCCACGTAAAAGTATCACGACGTGCCATGTATGTCATAATACCTGATCTTTTGTACTTGTCATTTTTGAACAATGAAAATTTGATGAATAATTGAAAATTATTAATAAATTCAAAAAATGTCATTTCTCTATCAACTCTATCACCAATTTGATGAAAATTCTCGGGGTAAATTCGCAGATTAATTTTTCACTGAAACTGAATGGCGGATAAATATTTGTTTCTGAGAAAATCTGCGATCGCGACCAAAAGCTTGGAGAATATAAATATTAATCGGTAGTTACATGCAGACTATTAAGTTCATCAACTATCTTATCTGACAATTTGCGGGATTTGAGCATTATTAATTCACAAACAGCTTGGAGCCCTTCTGAAGTCACCCACGCAATACCCCCGTCCGTGATGGCTTCATCTACCTTATTCACATGTTGCTTCTCGTCAGTTGAAATTTGTTTTAATCAACAACAATTATATAGTAGCTTCGTTGAATATCTGCAAACAAGGAACATTGGTTGAACCACCAAGAGATCTTGTTCGCTGTCTTGTGTATATAAAATAATTTGGTCAACGGAAACAAATTTTTCTTCATTTGACAACGTACTTTCATAATTCGCCGCATCGCAATTGGAATTGCAGCCAAGCTTCGGCATTTATTACTGTCAATGTCCTTGTCTTGAAGATAACGTGTCAGCACAGTTGCGTCATGACAATCGCACACGGTCGTACTACTAATCAAGTTTCACAAAAGATAATAATACAATGCGCGAACCTCCGTACACCTGATTGATAAATTCCAGGTTGAGGCGGTCTACGCTGCTGAATTACTACATGACTTATTGTGTTGAGAGCATTTAAATCATCGTTCTTGACTAAATTTGACTAAATAAGAAATGAATGACACAATGGTGCGGAGTTTACAGATTATACTACGAGATCTCCAGTTATACGTTGATCCGATACTCTTTTTTTGTCCATTATTAATGGGATTCTGAAATTTTCGGGGTATAATTTTTGCATCCAGCTATATGAACAGGGCTGGGTTCACTCTCGCTGTTAATCAATATCGTGGTTCAGTATGCCTACTTCTCGCGTAACTTTGTCAGCTATTCAGAGACTGAGAACGCTTTTCATACGCTGTTTTGCAGTTTACTCGACGTCAATTGTTCAGTCTGTACAAAAGAGGAGTCCCGTATCGATTTCTGCGCCGTGTTTGAATATCCATCCTAGTCGGTATCTCTTACCGCGAGTATGCCAACGGAATTAAACCAGTTCAAACAATTTACGGTGATCTGACTCGAAAACCTGTTATCCTTGATCGCGATGTCTGCAGCTGTTAGCTTCCAAGTGCAACCAGCGAATTCTGCGGGCTTATGCACCACGTTTCTCGGTCAACCATACGTACGGTTACACAAATTGCACGCGAAAGTACAGTTAGAGAAAGATAAAGAGAAAGAGAAAGAAAGAGAGGCGAGAGCGTGAACAGTTTTTACGCTAAAGCCTCCTCGAGCGGGAAAACAAAAAGCCTGATACACTTTAGCCTACGAGCTGCTGATAGTTTCAGACACGTTACTCCACATCCACCTCATTATTTTTACTCCATCTATTTTTCCTATACCACACATTTTTCCAGGTCGCATTCGTATCTGTGCTATTATTCTTGAAGAATATAACCACCGTTTTATACTATCCGACTAAGGGTTCATTATAATTTGAAGTAATGAGACGCCACCTTAATCCTTATGATTATTTGTATATCGAGAAAACTTACTCCCCAAATCATTCAATGGGGACTTCGATTCGACTTCTGAGATACGTTCTGAAACCGTTCAACGGTCATTTTAATTTTCTCACTGCCTGCAGAATCGCGGTTTTTCCGGCTACCATTACAATGCTTCGAATACCAATGAGCTAGAAGGAGACGATGATTTCATACAGATGCTACCCGAAATTACCATACTTTTGCCATGATTGTTAATACAATAATACTCGAACAGGTAGTTGGAATTTTTTCGAAATTCTCGTTCGAATAAATGGGCCAGTTTCCATGTCACTTATTATCTCAGGTCTATTATTCCTGGCTTTTTTTGCAATCGAATTTCCCTTCTACAAATATTTTATTTGCCCGTGACCAGTGGCTTACTTCGTGGCTCTGCTTCACCTCGCAGCTGTCATATTCCCAATGACCTCAAGGTTCCACTGGTCATGGGCAAATAAAATATTTGTAGAAGGGAAATTTGATTTGAAAAAAGGCTAGAAAAAATAGTAAGCCATGGGGACACCATCGATGAACATTACTATACCTCCACGGTATAACTTCGATTTTTTGATGACGCAGACGACCACAAGGAAAATAAAATTCAAATTTCTTGACGTACGTAGTAGGTCAACGACAGAGAATAATCGAGCAAAAAATATGGGGGAGAGCGCCTTTTACCCAATAGTTATAAGCTAATCATGTTCACGGGAGCATTTTAGATAATTCTATAATTTTAGAAAACTCACCTCGATTCAACTGCCATGATGACTCGAGTCTGTTGAAATAATGCTGTCAGATCAGTTGACACCGCGAATTGGTGCGGTTGAATGAATAATGATTCGTATAAATGTATAGAAATATGGAAATATAAAACTTTGTGCGTATAAAACGAGTGTTGCACGTCGTGTATGCTATAAGTGCCAGATGCGTCTGGCGATAATTTGATTGCGCGTTAGTTTGATCAGACGGATATATACAGAAGTCCGGTTGACGAGACGGAGGTCGAAAAACAATGATTTTGTTTCATCCGAACGCCTTGGCAACCAGTCGTGGGAAGTGGAGACACAGATGACCGCTTGGGGCGCTGAGGAGGCTCGGATTGTGACGCTTTGTAGTTCGCCGCCACCGCGCAAACGCGGAATCGAAGACGTGAAATTCTCGTCAGAGTCACGTACCGCAGGTTATAGGTAGTTGAAGATAGGTACGTTCCAGGATACGAGCTAAGCGTCGCGAGCCAAACGCGGAGGAAAATACGAAACTAGAGGGAGATTCTATTTGGTACATCGGTATTTACCGAATAACTAGAGGATAAAAAAAAACAATACGAAACTGAATTTTCGCCATACCTGATGACGTTCGCAACACTGCGAAGAGGAGATAACGTATACCAGTATATATATAGCGATAACGGGATCCAGCCGGCTACCGCTCGTAATTACACTCGCTGATAAACTATCATCTTGATATTGCGGATGGGAAACTGTACCAGATATCCTTATAGGAATGCACAGGTGCACTAAATGCTCATTGAATTTCTTTATAAACTAATTATAACCACAGGAATTGAGACTGCACCCTGATGAGATTATTTTTCGACATACTTTGCTTTTTCACGGTACTTTTCATCAATCCACATACTCATGTAGTTATATTGGAATCAATGTCCGACGTGACAAGGATGTGGGTTGAGATTCAGAAATTGAAAGTCTGATTTTTTTCTTCTTGTGGAAAGGGACGTTCGAAGTAAACGAGACATGGCGATTTTTCATGCCCATTATTTGAATGCGAAGTCCTCTAAGTCTCAGATCTTTTCATGTAACCGTTCACGAGATCATTCGGTGAGTTTGACGGACAGTTCGACGTCTTTCCAAATACCTGTTTTTCTGATATACTGAAGGCTCGAAAACGTGGAGATACTTTGAAATTAGCAAAAAAGTAATTTCGACCGTAACCAATACTCCTTTTTATATATCACAAGCAAACGAAAGGTAAAGGGTATCCATATGGATATCGATTCTACGTAGTATAGGACATGGAAAAAGTTGAAAATCACATTGGCAGCTACATGAAATTCCTACGGGGAACCATATAAGTTTCTATAATATGGTTCCCAGATGGATTATTTTGACGGGGTAATATATCGCGAATCAATTTATGATTGGTAAACTTTTTGCCGCTGTAACGTTTGTCGTATATGATAGAATATCGCGGTTTCAAAGAACGTCAAAAGGCTGGCTCCAGGTGGTTGTATCGTAAGACTTTATCCTCGATCGATCACGCGGAAAAAGGCTTAAGATCGGAGTGGGCAATCTTGAATCTCTTTCCGTATTCCGAAGGGGGCGCGAGTTCTACACTAGTACATGGGGTAGGGTATACCCGTGTAGAAGGTAGAGCATTTTTAGGAGTCTTTGATCGCCAAGTCCTCGCTATTCAAATCAGATATTCTCCATCGCATACCATTTGCTGACGTCATAATCGACTTCTGTTTGTGTAACTTTTTTCCTTCTTATTTTTGGAATCGAACTGACTGACTTCTCGTGCCGAAAACGATACGTTTTCACGCTCTCCGGAGATGGGACGAAAAATTTTCGGCAAACTTTTTCACTCCTTTGCATATCACCGACCGAAATTTTCATCTGACATACAATTTACGCTGTATCTCTTGGTCATGCGCAAGTCCTTATACCCATAATTCAAAATTCTAACTTATAAGCAATTGACGCGCGCTGCAGTCTTGACTGATTCCTTTTTTCATCTCTACTCTATAACACACCGATATATGCAGCAGAGCAAGCGATAAATCAAGTCCTAAAAAACTCGATGAAATTGACTGGTGGTAAAGAGTAATAACAAACGACCCATAAAAAGAGCACTAAGAAATGATACTGCACCGCTTGGGAATAAATCATCTACGCTGCTCTGCGCCTGCACTGTGTCGGGGTAGCTATACTTTATACGGGAAAAATCCCAATTGCAGGGTTGAATGAAGATAGTAAGTGCTTGACTCCATAGAGGCGTGTTAACTTTTTGTTATATACGTAGAAAGGAGAAAAAAAAATGCGAATCCTTCCGCATATCTGAAGTTACGTATACGATTCATCATCGTTATCAAGATAGAAACGAACAAAAAGCTCATGTATGCAGAGCAATATAAGCTTATGAAAAGAATTTCTCCTTCCTTAACTCCTGCGCGAGTGTTACCGAACTCGAATACCCTGTCGAAAGGAAAAAGTCTTTCGTAGTGACTGACGTCAAAGGGCCAAAAGGCGACGTGAATTACTACGCCGTGACAAGCAACGGCTTTGATAAGCCTCACGCGAAGTGGACCGCGACCGGATCATGCGTGACAGTAAAAAGTAGAAAATATATCGTGTGTAACCAAGTCTGATAGAGCTACTTTGGACTCAGGGGGTGCGAGGTGTTGTAAGGGTAGGTATACACCCAAGCCTTTGTAACTTGATGATGTTTCGCTCATACACGCTGCATGTCACGTCGTCATCGGCTGAGATGTTATATATATATATATATATATATATATATATATGTATTGAGTCTGTATATGTGTATACATGAGCTGTCATTTGAAGTCGTGCAAACAACAGTCATGACTAATAGTCTCGTGGCAATGGTCAGTCATGACTAATAGTGTCGAGACCGACGCTGGACATTCGGACAGAAAAGATTAAAGATTAGAGATGACGCCTCTCTGCGATAGCTGTGTATGAATCGTATGCAGTTGTAGAACTGTGTGGTGGGAGTGTCTTTTGCACTTTCTGTGCATGTTGCTCAGCATCAAAAAGCCATCAAATCATTTATGATAGTGTAGTTTTATTCGATAATAGAATTTATTTACATACACCTTTGTACAAGCGTCGATATTGACGCGTTAACAATAAAATACATCAACGATAATAACAACATTAACATAAAACAACGGGAATAATAACGTGTCAGCGATCTTGGCAACATTACACAGCTTTTGTCGAGACGAAAGAATTTAAAGATATAATACTAGATCTACTGGATCGGAATTATTCTCCATTAGCAGTATAAAAAAACACTTACACTCCTCTGCGCGCATACGTTTTCATACATATTTGATTTATACACACGTACCACCTATATCTCTAGTCTAATGTTAAAATTATGTACAAGTGTTCCCAAGCCAGCCATTCAATTGTAGGTATCGATTAATTGAAGTGAAGCGGCCTACTCGACGATACGACTTACCAACCTAGTTGCTTATTCATAAGTTTCTTTTTCCTTTCAACTCACTGCACTGCCTTTGGTTTCAATCCACCATCCATATCGCTCAGTGCAATGAGCATTTACATGAGCGTCCTCCGAAATCCTTTATAGCTTGACCTACTGACGTAATGATAATTAGTGATACGCAGCAGTGGTAAACGATCGACGAGTTACTCTCCTCGTTTATGGCCCCGTGCTTCCCTTCAACATTGTCAATTTATTAACGGCAAAAGCCTTGCGTTAAGGACATTCGAATCGCAGGTATATCTGATGACGATCAGCATCTGGTGAACGTCGGCATATATTCTTCAGAGTTTTTCCTCTGATCATGAGGGGAAAATTTTGAGTTTTCATTAATTGCCACTTTGTTTTTCAACACAAAGACCTGCTGTTGTATTCGTTTGAAGCGGGTTCAAAAGTGTAAAGTACCCGCACTCTTGATTCGGCGTTTGTAGACTCTCAAGTCTAGAGTTTCGTGCTTTTTGATACTTCGTTGGTCACGTCCAAAGATAAACCCTTCAGAGCTTTTAATTTCTTTACATAACTACCGTCCAGCTCAGGCTTTCCATTGGCATCAAACGACGCATTGGGTCCAACTTTTCCCGAAGGTTCCACCGTCGCACTGGATGGCTCGTCACTGCTTCTGCAGCCAAGTCTCGTGGTACTTGCGTACAACCTATTACGTCCGGGAAATAATTTTGAGATTTTCACTGCTATAGGATGAAGCAAGTGCTCTTCATAGGTGTCAGCCTCGTAGTCTGCGGTCAAAAGACTGACGATTATTCCAACGAATATCGTAATGAAGCTACCGATGAACGCGTAGTACATGTACGTGATGCTGTACAAATACGTCAAACCATCCAACGGACGTGTCGCCAATTCCGTGATTGTCGACGCAGTCGATGTAGCAGCAGTTGTCGCAACATCTTCCGGTAGAAGGTTTAGAATAGCACCGGGCCTCATGATGTGATCGGAAAAGCTATTGTTGTGACATCCTTCCTCTGAAAGGGGTAGTGTTACGATTGGCTTGTGAACTGTAAGACTTCCGAAAGTGATCCAGAGCGTGATTATGTGGCTACAGATCATTCCGGCGGATGCACCCTTCCAATTAGCGCAAGGGACCAGCATGGCGAGTATAAAAACTCCCAATAGTGGTCCAGAGGTGGCGGAGGTCATCAACATAGACGATTCAATGACACCGGAAAGCATTCCCACCAGGAAACTCACTCCCATAATTATGAAGCCATAGAGGATACTGATGAATTTTATGATGTTCAATTGCTGTGTATCTTTGAGGTTGCTCAGCGCTGGTAGTTGGCTGAAAAAATCTTCCCATGTGACCGTTGCCAAAGAATTCAGGTTCGATACTGCCAGGCTAAGGGCACTATTGAATAGCGTCGCCATGACGAGCCCCAAGAGACCTGGGAGGTACATGAACTTATCCTCCACGTAGAATGGCACGATTTCGTCAAACTTTGATATGTAACCGCGTGTGAGGGGGTCGCAGTCAGCATAGCTGGCAAATATCACCATTCCAACGACCCAGGATAAGGAGAACAGAACGACTATCACGGGAACGTTCGCCATCAGAGTTCTGAAACAAAATTGCGAATTAGGTATTTGGTTCAAAAGTACCAAGTAGGAGTGCATATACCATATATACCGGGAGTATTCGCGGAAACGCTCCACAGGAAAGTAGAAGCGCCTGCATACAGGAAAATCTGAAATCAAGCGATTAGGTTCTATGTCGCATATTGCGTGCCCATTGGTTACGTGGGAAACAAAACTTAATCGCTTGATGTTTGAGTTGCCTGTATGCAGGCGTTTTCACCTCGCTATGGAGCGATTCCACTCACGAGTTCTCCCGGTATATAAATGCAGTGCAGTAGTGCACATATCTTTCGAAAACTGAACACCTTTGATTCCTTACGAGAATGTAGCGATTCTATACGTTAACTCCAAGAGGTTACATTTACCGCACATGGGCGGGCAATGGTAAGTAGTGAGTGCACTTACTTGGTGACTTTCTTCTGACTGCTCATACTGCAATATCTCTGCACGAAGTTCTGCTGGCATCCGAAGATCGATAGACTCATAAAAAGCTGTCCCACTACCGCTGAAATCGTAGTCACACGAATGGTGGGGTCCGTGTTGAAGCTGAAATGAAATAAGAAGAAGATGAGATTAGACCATAAGCGCGGAGAGTGAATTCCGGATAGTGGGAGTCTGCAGGAAAGTTCTAATCGAAACGCCAGAGTGGCTTTTGCCCTTGACCTATGCAGACATGCTTCAATTTTCTAGACAAATCTTGTAGAATCTCGAATGAGCTAGTATATGAGAGACAACGAATCAACGTGCGGTATCACAATAAACGCGAAATACCACGAGCACACACTGACGCGATAATTTACTATAAGCAAGCCGCAACATTCCAACAAAACTTTTTGTTGAACTGGTTCGATAACTCGCTGCCTATAGAGGCACATACACTAAATCAAACGGTGTGTATGCTGCTTTGTAATTCGGTTGAACGGAATGCTCGGTGGTTTCACGCCGATATTCATCTAGGCGTAACTTTATAATAACTAGCTTTGGTTTATTATCGGTTCACTGGAGGTCTAGCCAAATAACCGAAAGCGTTGATTCCATTCACTAAATATTCCACAGTTATTGGGTATTCAATTCTTCGGTCGAGGGAAGAAACGTGTCATGCTAGATGGATTTGGTCTGAATTTAAGCCATAAGAAAAAATATCCAAAGACTTACTCCAAGAAATCAAGGCGTCCCCTTTCGACGGTCACGTTCAATACAGCACCAAATCCGCCAACTTCGATAACGCCTTGCATTATCATGGCAACGGAAACGGCGATCATTGTCAATCCTTGGATAACGTCGGCCAAAATAGCAGCCTTTAGCCCACCCTGGAATATGATATATCATTTGATAAATTGGTCATGGAATGACTAGCGAACATTGGTACATTGCGAAATCAGTTTCTGCAGTAATCCAGTGCAAAACCACTTCCTATACAAGTCATTGATGACTTGGCTTATCTTCACCGCATTTCATACCACAATTGAATGACGAAATATTCGCGTGACTAAAAGGCTGTTATAATAAGTAGAATTGAATAATTTTATCCCGGTGCTAACCGTTTACATAGTCGAATAACGTTTCACCAGTTTTCGTTATTTCCCCATGATTGGTTCTGAAAATGATCATCTTTGAGCCTAAAAAAATAGTCCTACAATTTTCACTCGCGCGGAGTAACGAGGTTTGAATTTAATTGGTTCTTCCGTACGAATGAATTTTACACGAGAAATTACAGTTCGATAAACGGGTGCAAATTTAACTCGTTCAATCGAACCGCTCTCCGAAGCGAACGAATGGCTATATAGTTTTTATACACGAATAGGAAGGCTCCTTTCATCGTAAAATCAAATCCCCAGCTCAAACAGTCTTGCTGCAGGGGTTTCGCTGTCTCCACTTGTTATTTTACTCTTTTTACAAATTTAAGATCTGTGCTTGAGTCATCGAGTTGAATTCAACGATCAAAATATATAAAGTATAGCTCCGAGTCCCATACATGACTTTATCTTTCCAATTTTATCAACTTCCCTGAACAAAGAGTAGATATGTGAGTGGAGACAAAAACTATAGTTTCTATTCCGAGACAATGTTGATTTTATTTTTCAAAGATGTAATAGAACTCGTGAAATGGCTAATCAATTCTGAAGGTAAAGCTCGTAATGAAATTTCGAAGAAATTAAACGTGCCAAGGAAGCATCGATGCATAGTTATTGCCGCGGCGTAAACGTGTCTTAAAAAATTTTTCAACATGGATCAATTTGATTCGCAGTATTCGTTTGACGCTTAGAACCGCTGCGTCTATGTATACAAATGTAAATTATCAGAATGCGTGGTGTCAATTACTCACGTTATTAATATTAATTTCTATGAATTTCGTAAGATGTTTGTCGGCACCGAATATATACGTCTACTTCAATGACACGACGATGAACAAAGTCCCTAATTAGTTTTAGGCATGACGCTGAGCTGGCTTTCAGCCCGCGTTTCATCTCTTGGTAAACTAAGAGATTCAGGGCTAAAGCATATAGCGAATCTTGAAAGCGGGATTAACGCTACAAAATCTTACCTTTACCACCTTTAAACGGTTTAAAGTTGAAAAAAAAACAAAAACCATTCAAATTCGTTGATGAAACTTACCATTACTGTAAATACTACAGCGATTGAAGTAATGGCGATGATGCTGGCCCAGTATGGAAGACCAATTACGGTTTTGAGCGCTACGCAGGGGGTAAACACCGTCACTGCCAGGTTCAACAGGCTACGAATAACGTATGAAAAACTTGCCAAACAGCGAACCGTTTTCGACTTGAATCTGTAATGGTAAAAAATGCGTGCAAAATTATTCCGGAGGAATAACTTTCCGAAGAGTAATAGAAGGACAAAGAGTAATCGATATCGCGATCACTCTGATCGTGAATCAGAATTGAATTGCCTTTCTGGTTGCATGAACGAATGAACAAATATTGCTGTAGTTAACTCGATAACAGAGCGAACAATGACTCGTCCCATTGAATGCCGGATAAACTAGTGTGAAGTTGATAATTTACTGGGCGTATCATATTTGGATAATATTCAACAGTTGCTGGTTAGGCATATCAAATTTCTGACAATTTGGCTGCGAGTTCGAATCTGTAAAATGTCGACTGCTTACCTCATGTCTAAATATTGGTAGACCGAAGTGATGCCGAGATTGTAGTAAACTGGTACAAAAATGTAACAAACAATTGGATATGCCAATACCATCCCGTAGAGGGTCTCCCACATGGCACTACCCCTGTAGTAGAGCTCGGAAGGATATCCGAGGAAAGAACGAACACCGAGTGTTCCTCTTGCTATGGACAGCATCATAGCCGCCATCGAGACGCTACCAGTAGCAAAAACGTACTCAGCTTTAGTTTCCTTCTTCTTAGCTCGAAATTTTCCCCACAGAGGTATAAGAAACGAGCCAATAATGCAGATGGCGAAGACTAAGTAGTCCACGACCATACTCGAAGCTTCCATCGCCATCTTTGCAATATCCTTTCTGAAACAAAAACAAGAACACTCATCATTTTCAAATTTACTTTCTTATTTCGAATGTAAATGCACAGATTAATATCCAGCGTTTCATACGTTATAGTTCGCGGGAGGGGTCCGGAAAAAAAAAAATAATTTCTACTGTAGGAATAAAGCTTTTGGATTAAAAAAATGTTTCGCGAATTTTTCCTAATTGGATCTACAAATGAGCCAGAAAAGTTTGAATTGAAAAACTAAATAGCTCCTGGCGTCACAAATTTAAAGTTTTTCTAGCTCATTTGTGGATCTAATTCGAAGAGATTTATTGTATACCTTTTTGTTGAAATCAGTTAATGCTTTCTCATAGTATAAGTTATTTCACAGTATTGGTAAAGTCAACTCCGTAAGACGTGAGTAATAGAATGTTGATGTAATAGAACCATGAACTTAAATAGATATTGTTTCTGGGTCATACTACATCGTATCGTATTATTAAAAATAGTTCCGCAAGCCAAGTTCAAGACCAGCTGGCAGCTGATGATCACGTACCCGAGTGATCTCCAAAAATACTTCAACCTATATCTCGAGTTCCTAACAATAACTTTCTTTGCAACTTAAACGCAAGGGAAAGTCACGTCCCAGCCGATTGTCGTTGACACTTTTCATTAGAAACGTAGAGGTATGATAAATTTATGAAAAATAAAACATTAAGAATTTAGGTCATGAATCAGAACACCATCATTCGAATCACGATTCTGAATGACAGTATCGTTCCAAATCCAATCGTATCATAACAGTACTGATCTACTCGCGGAAGATAAAATTCGCCGAAAATATCGCCATGGGCTATTTCCCAAACGTCGCAGTTCACTTGACCTGTCAATTCGATTCCACTTCAAATGCGCGATATGGTAATGTTTTTCAAAGAAAAATTATGTCTATGGGTTGCGTATAGGTTTAAGACAAAAAGGGCGAAGAATTATACCCGGTTCGGGGGTAATATCAAACCAAGCTTTCGTCTTAGAAGCAAAAAGTAATCGTTTACGAGAGAGGTAACACTGGTCGTGCCTCTACCAGGTACCAGGTTGAGAATTGTGAGCTGGTGAGTCAGTAGCGAAGTATATACTTACGCGATCGACCAAGAAATTATAACGCAGCTCGATTGAAGAGCTGTCACGAACTGGCCCAATACATGTGACCAAGTCTCTTTATACTATTACGCCGCTGTCGTGGCTTCTTATCTCGGTTATATTGTTTGTCGTGATCTTCACTCTACGAGTGATCCCGGTAATCCTCAATCCTTTGGGTAAGTGGAGGGGAATTGGATGAAAATCCCTCCCCGCATTTTCTCATCACTTGTACTTCTTGAATTTCTCACTCAAAGTTCCCACTCCTTCCGGTCTTTGCTTAAGGCTGAATTAAGTTAGAAGTTTTCGTGCCAATCTCCGGCATGCTTGACTCTTACTTCGTTCTTAAGACACGCGGATGGAAACCTACTCGTATACGCAAATATACTACATGGCGTCGCGTCATTGGCGTTGGTTCGTCTGACCTGAACATTACACAAATATTTTCCATCACTGGACAGATGTCTGTGCTAAGAGAAAAAAACATGTAGTCGAACTAGGCGCTTACCAATTTTATGTTAAAAAAAAAAGTTCATATTGATCGCACCTAACGCGTATTGGAAGAAGATTATCTGCAGTTGCTTATTTCTATCGATCCCTCATCGCTTCCGGTATCTCATTTCCTTTCTCGGTTGGTTAATTAACGTAGCAGCCGTTTCCTCTAGGTTAATTTGAATTCAAATTTCGTTCATATTCTTCAGTTTATTTGACTGCGAGTTCTCGCTGTAACTGAAAAATTGATTTCCACCAAAAAGACCACTTTCCAAGTCACGTGCTTAACCGAAGCTTGAACTCCTTGCAAGGACTTCGTTCACTTTGACACTGAGAGCACTCTTGTGGAAGTATCTTTTGAGTAGATTTCCACGCATGCTGCATACGAATTCCTATCGGGGGTCGGATTTCAGAGAGGTACCCCATCCACCTAGCTACCCTCACATCCCTACACGACACAGAGTTCTCTACCATATCTTCAAACCTTGTCATTCCCTGCCACGTATTCCCTTCAATATGCTCGGAGTTGCCTGAGGCACCTTCGCCGAGTTAGCTTGCTACTTAGCAAACGCAAATCCTTATACGTGTATCTATATACCGATATATACAAGTCTTCGTATCTTATACATGTGAAGTTTATGCCAGAGGCACCGATCCCAATATGCACCAGGTATTCGCTCATGGAAATCAAAACTACAATGATATTTGATGCCAGAGACCGAGAGGCGCGTGTGCCTATATGCATATAATATGACAGCAACTCATCATGTTTGTCAATCAGTGTTTGACTGATAAGTGAATAGTTTCTGTGTTATGATAGAATTCTGGTGATAGCCCCATTGGCAAAGGCTATCTGCACGAAGTGGTACGATCGAATTTTTTTTCCATTTAGCAAGAGATTTGAATTGAACATTATTCACGATTTTGAAATTGAGACTGTTTGGAACCGTCTGATAAATTATCGAGTATCTATTCTAAAGAAGTAGTTGCCCGACCGAGAATCACTGGCTATTACAATTTCTGTCACCATTGTTATTTGTTACCGTTAATATAAATCAAACCTTTTGGCTCTCGTTCAAAACTCCTCTGCACATATCAGCTGTATATAACATTTGTGGAATGGAATCAATCGGAAGGAATAATTGAATACAATTTGAAATTTTATTTAATAAAAGAATTTTTAGGTATCGTATATGAAACTGGAAATTAAACTTGACGGTAACAATTTTTTAACGCCTCATGTGTACCCAGTTTCGAATTTGCAGTATCAGCGCGGATCTCGGTTCCAATATCCGTAATCGAATTGGTCGCGATAATGTCAACGGTAACGATGAATTTTCCCAACTAAATTCTACGCGATAATGGCAACGCGAACTCTCCTGTCTAGTCGACTACGTTACTTTACGTAATCAACGTATAATCGGAAAAATTTTGAGCGGCAGAATTGTCCACACAATTCGGAAACCCGAACCAGAATAAGGTAGCACTCGCATCGATTGGACGGGTTAGGTTAGCGCATACCTGCATTCACCTGCACATTTAATGCCGGGAATGTTTTACCACTGAATAATTCGAACATTGCAAGCTCATATAATTACAGGAATTCGTTACATTCCTTAGAGTGAATTTCGGATGTGAAAAAAAGATGAATAATAATTTCTCGCAACTCTCAATCCGCTCGAAATTTTGAAACATTTTCTTCGTTAGTCAAGATATGAGTTGAAGTTTATATTAGGAATTCTATTTTCTGAAATGCAATTGCAATTCTTATCAGAAATTTCGAGGATATATCTCGGATTCATCGCATCAGCAAGACGTTCAGAGCGAGTTGGAATACCTCGCAGACCTATGACATGTCCGAACTCGAGTACCAGACCGAAATATCCAGCTATAAATAATAAATAATTATTTCCTCGCTAGGGGAACAGGTCGAGATAGTTATTCTCGAATCCATTTTTCGTATGGAATTAAATAGCAATGGGCGCATGCTCTCGGGTACCTAGTAGATTGAATATAATTGTCTGTCCGTTTGCGAAACTGCTCGTCTTACAGAGTACTGACAATGAGGACCGAGGCATGAATAAAGATATCTATCTAGCTATATATCCCTTCAGGTTGTCTGTTTGTCAAACTGTCAGAGCTTGCGTCGTTCTTGACATTACCAATTAAATATATACTGCGAAAATTATTCCGTTTCGACTATTACGGAAGCATTGTGCCCCATTTGGTTAGACTACGTGTACTGTCTGCTGTGGGTTGTGGGGCTGATTCAACAGCGTGTTTCACATCCATTTTTTTACGCATTATTCAGATTTTCAGGAATTTTATAAACTTAAGTAATTAAGAATAACGATTTTCTACATAAACAGAATATTTCTGTATGATACAAGAGTTCTTCTGATTAGAGTGAAAATTCCGACTTTGAAAACTACAACCAACTACTACATGCATAGGTTAAGTCGAGGAATCCTACCGATCAGTAGGTAATACGGATTATTGGAGTTTGGGCATTCCAGAGGTGCTGTGGGTATTTGATCGGTAGTAACGCCCTGCGGGGGATGTGGTGGAGTAAGGTAGAGTCAAAAGTCGTTAATTTGACGATTTCACGTGTTAAAATTATTCAATTAGCTTGAAGTTATTTCATGCTGGCATTCAACTCGAAGTAAGCTAAATTCCTCGTACAGAAATATTCTCGATTTTAATATCCATGTCTGACAGTCGTATTCGTGCGTGGAATTCATGTGTTATATGGTACCTACGTTAAAAAATATTTTCGGGAAATAACAGCTCAGCAAACATCTGGGTATCTGTTTTGTGCGTTTTTGAAGATCCGGCTCACAGATGTCACCGCATACATATGAAAAAAATTTCGAAGCTGACTGCGTATTTTTTGAATCCAGTGTCGCGAATGAAATTTAAAATGTACACTTAATTGTATAGAAGCAGAAAGATTGGTCAACCCAAACGAATACAATACAGTACAATGTGTGAACATGTTTTTGGACGGATTTGTTCGGAGTTGAATTTGAATTTGCGCAGCGTTGGCCTTTCTTGCCTTTTCGACGCCTGGGCTCGGATAATAATCGAAATGTGTATTTTTCGATCCAAAGGAGGTGGGCGATTAGGGATGGGCCTTAACGTGGAAAATAAGAAAACGAACCAAAATGCGGATCGTGATTTTGAAAGTACACCGAGATCGTGATTATCAAATTGAAGTATATCTAAAAAAATGTTATACACAAAAGCGCAAGGCGCGTTGAACATGAAAGGCAAAGCCTAAGTCCTAACAGCCCTGAATATGCCCTAAGACAGTCCCTGTGAACAAAATTCGTAAAAGTTTCCACGATCGAAGGGGTGTTTTCCATAGCTAGCCGTTGGTCGAATAGTTGAACCTCTTGATTAGTCGCGAAGATTTGTCACGGAAGAGAAGACAAAGACCCTCGAAGGTATCTTTGATGTTCTCGAGTGAGTCTTGATCATGATAATTATATCTGATTCAAGGTTTTTCTCGGATTCGATGAAACAGCAATGAATAAAAGGGTGATAATGGGGTACGACGATCAACCCTACCATGAGCGACGTGTACGAGATGCATAGTTGGTAGTGATGCAATCCCCATTACGAGTACCTCATCCGTCACTCCATACTCGCTTGTATCGTCGGCTAAGCGATAGATTATGGTAACATTCGAGGGCAAAAAATTTGACGAATGGATTTGGAGGGACAAATTAAATGACGATCGCTTGTGGGTGTTGTTCGTTACGACCCTATATCGACAAATTGAAAATCGATAGAAATTCCTCTCCTAATTATCACCCAATAAACACACGGCGCGGTGGTATAAATTGTTCAAAAATGTTCACACCGTTCTGGTCAGTGATATTCATATGTGGACATATGATATCTTCGTAATACGTGCATATAGTAAATTTTATTTGCGACTCAGGCCACCTACAGCTTTGTCATACGAAACAATAAGTGAAAGTTTTTGGTAAAAAAACCAGAATCTTTATCATGCAGATCAATATTTCTCGAATTTTCCACACCAAGTGCTAACTCCGAACAAATTTCACTATCCCGATGAGAGGACGTGATTACTCTCACTTTAGATGAACTTGATAGTTGATTTTTGATCAGTCCTTTTTTTCTTTTTTTTTTTAAGAGCTCGAAAATTTCTATAATTTTCCTGTACAAACTCTTCATACTGTTTTGACAGATATCATTCGTAAGATACGATATCCAAACTGTACAGTCGAAACTTTGGCTAGAGGGTTCGATTTCTCGTATATAGTGCATCGGCAGGTCCACACAGCGCTTTGTGGTTCTATCCACGGACTTCTATTCTCCCTGCGCCAACCAGTTGTTGTCATCGTAAGGATGATACATCCTTAGATATATAGTTACTGTTCTATGTGTTCATTTGTCCAGGCTGCCTCTATTGAAGCTCGCTTTATCATTATAGCGATATATACCTAGCTGGTGACAGCGCACGTTAATTAACCACGTACCGCTTCTCCATTACATCGTGTGGCCACTATGGGACTGTAAATTTCAGTCATGAGAATTTTGTTACTTATAGCAGCGAAATAATTAATTGTGTTTCATTTTTCTATCTCAAGTAATTATAATGCAGGTACTGAGAGTATAGTCTTTCTTCAAGAACTAGCCTTTTGACAATCGAAACTTGATCCCGTGATGAATGTAACAATGCAAGATGATTTTAATGTACCGATTTGATACTGTAGCAAAATTGGATTTGAGAAGAAAAAACGACTGCATATTTTGCGGATTCAATTTTTGTATCAACTTTTTTGAAACCGTGAATCGAGTATAGTTGTAGTATAGAAGTGTTCGTTCTGCCAATACAGAGATGATGGTTCACTCGCAGTTTATGCTATTTGGGAAAATTTGATCTAGGATAACTAAGCAGTGAGTTATGGCAGATTTTCCACACCGTTGTTGTGCTTAACCCTACTCTCCCGTACCTGAACTGAAAATCTATTTGTATAAAGCGTATATTTCTCTCGGTGTAGAATCTAGTCGCATGTTATTAGCACTGAGTCGCATAGTCTGATTAGCCCCCAATTGGGTAGCCGAAGTTTCGCGCTAATTAGATATGTGTTACGCGTCTAGTTTAGCAGAAGGAAAGCTTTGCTACTTCGCCCTAACTTTGAAATGTAGCAACAGAAACAGAGCCAGTCTATGTCTAGTGCTTATTGAGAATCTCTGCAACTCTGCACAGCTGCAGATTCGCATGAATATTGGATATAACTTGGTGAACTATTATCAACGATTCCGAAAGCTCCGACATATAAGAACTATTAAAAAACTTCTTGAAATTAAGGGGGGTTCCAAAGTAAGAGAAGAATAAAATGTTCATCGTTTTCAATGTTTTATTACGACGAGAATGAATGACGAAAAATAATTCTGAGAATAGCGTTTGAAAGCTGCGAATTTCTGCTGCAAATTAAAAAAAAAAATTAAATATCACAAAAATGAAGTCCGCTGCGTTCATTTAAGTAAAGCTCTGCAAAAAACGATTTGCGAAACGGTGACCACGTTTATAGACAAACGAAATATCTGAAACACAAAAACCAATACTCTTTGGAATCGTCAATGTACCCTATAAGCTTCTATGGCATGGATTTTTGATCAACTCAAACGTGGTCAAGTTACGAATCTTTTTTGCATTTGATCGCGTTTTTGGGGATTTTCGCGACCGTTTTTATCAATTTTTCAAAAACGAAAGGTCGGATGAGAAATTCGTTCCACAGAAGCTTAGAGGGTACATTGATGATTCGAAAAAGTACTGGTTTTTATGTTTCAGATATTCCGTTTGCCTATAAACGCGCCCACCGTTTCGGAAATCGTTTTTTGCAGAGCTCTATTAATTGGACGCAGCGGACTCGATTTTTGTGATATTCAAATTTTTTTGTTTCAATTTGAAGCGGAAATTCGCAACTTTCAAACGCTATTCTCACAATTATTTTTCGTCATTCATTCTCGCCGCAATAAAACATTGAAAACGATGAACATTTTATTCTTCTCTTACTTTGGAACCCCCCTTAATTACAAGGTTATGGCCGGATACTCGACATAAAATTTATATCCTATTAACCATTCGCTTCAAATTATAAACCCCTTATTGGTATCGCATATGTGGTTATGATCAGTACACATGATACTACCAAATGATTGAGAGAATCACTCGACGAGTTGTACAATTAGATACTGAAAACGGTATAATTGATGATGTATCATCTCTCAGATGACATCAACGCGTTGGCACGGAGAGAATGGAGATTGGTTAGTAGTAGGAGAATCTAGGGCAAAATGGACCACATGAAAAATTCTTTTTGAATTATTATAAAAAATTGGATGATTCATCGTGAAGGTAACCCTCGAATTTAATGACATTGAAGTATGCATCGTTGGAACGCAACAAAATTCAAGGTAAATTAAAAAAAAATATACATAGACTGAAAATGATTCTACTAGGTTTAATAACATTTTCAAGTCATTTCTAGTCGTTTTTACTTTTTAAACATAGCAGGATCATTTTTGGTAGATGAGTATATTTAAAAAAAAAAATCGGATTTCGTTGCGTGCCAACGATGCAAACCTCAATGCCATCGAATTTAGTAATTTTTTGACGAAGGTCTCAGTCAATCAAGTCGAGTCAATTTTTCTTTTCTAGTCGTTTCCTATGACTTGACTGAGTCTGACTCGACTTGATTAACTGAGACCTTCCGCAGAAAATTATCAAGTTCGAGGGTTGACCTTCACGATAAATCATTCAATTTTTTATAATAATTCAAAAGGAACTTTACCTGTGGTCCGTTTTGCCCTACCCTCCCCTACTATAAAACGCGATATGGACCATCAGTGAATTACCAGACCGAACCCGGTCGTCAAAGCTTCGATTTCGCCGTTTAAATATCGTATCTTATGAATCAGAATGATCGGAACAGCGCCAATACTCGCAGCTGACATCTTCAGCGACTGCATCGTGCGAGTTTGTGGAAATGATGATGATTATGTATCAGTCGAATCTTTTGAAAATTCGGAGGGAATATTCTGTAATGATGTTAGTCCGGGAAATCCAATACTGTATAGCGATAAGGCCAGTCTTCTATCGCTGTGAATTATCGGTTTAAAAAAAAAGGACCGACTCAAATCGAAAAATCTCGTGTCCAATAATTGAATTCATCAATTTCGATTAACGATGCGACCTGTACCCGACGACAACTACTTTTTCTCCGGTGCAATCAATCCACCTCAGCCTCGGTCCCAAAGGTCCAAATAATTTTGAATTACGTCTCAAAGTACGTTAAAGCGGAAAGAAAAAAAAGAAACTGATTGAACAGAATATTTCACAGCGATGTGATCCGAACTTATAAGTGCAACGTGGGAGGCTGCTTATTATAACGTCATGCGTGACATAAAGCACCAATAATTTTTGTATACTATTTGAAAATTGACGGTGAGAAAATAAATCTTGGATCGTGAACTACGGGTAGCTATCTGAGGTAAGAAAGGAATAAATTTCGGACCTCTTGAAGTCCATTCATCTTAGGCATGAGAAAAAAGGTTTCCGTTTCCGACGGGGCAAATGGAAATTATACCCGACCAAGGTGCTAGCGTCCGCGCTACGTTGCATCGCGTGCAAAATCGAGAAAATATAAGGGAAATTTTTTCTTCCAGTTTTTCTCAAGTTGACCCGAGGCAAAGTCACATATGAATTTTCAAACTGGTCTCAGAAGTTAGTACTGCTGTATAACATCGTCAAATCCGTATATGTTTTTGAGTCATATGTGCTTCCAGATATACCTAGATAGTAATAATGTGTATGCACTCGACGCATTATTATTTACAATGGGATTTAGTCTCTACGTGAATCCTGTTTGAAAAATTTTATTACTAATTAAACAAACGAAGAATGTCTCGTCTCGCTCATGGGACGATGTATAGTTGAACAAATAGACTACGTCAATTAATTATTTACCTTAGTTTCACGACCAATGATCCTGATTATGATATTTATTTGTCATTTAGCGGTAGAAAATTGTTCTCACATGACTTATGAGCTATGAGACATTAGCACAAGTGTTATCATCTAATAGTTGCACCACGTGCTTCGGTTAGAAAAGTCGACTACAAGCACGTGGTTTCTGTGCTGGTGCGATAAGACCCGTGAGGTCTAATAGGGTTCTATAATTTCTGGGGCGATTTTAGGCTCGTCAAAACTCCGTTTGTTCTCTGTGAATATCCAGGGACGTTGAATTCAATAATTCGCTTGGCATTGGCGAGGCTATAGGAAACTCAAGATGGGGATGGGATGAACGGAGAGTGCGAGAAATTGCGGGACTAAAGGCTGGAGGCTGGAGGCTGGAGACTGGAAGCTGGGGGATGGGGGATGGGGGATGGGGGGACCAGGCACGCAGCACCCATAGATAAGGGAGCGGAGATCGGTTTGTCCGTGAACTCAGATACCGGTAATTGATACACCATGAACTTGGTATTCGAAGGTACAGCATCAGATATGTTGTTATATATAGGTATATAGCAACCAGGGGTATGTGTAACGGTTAGTTTCTAGATCGTGAGAGGATCGCGCGGAAATTGAGTCCGGAGATTCTAGCCTGGCATTAATTCATTTCACCCATCTTCTTATTAGACCTTGTAGCTTAATGACACGCAGGATCTTGTTACCTCGTGCCTAGTTACCTCAGAATGAAAATAATGCCACGAAATTGACAGCGGATAATTAATATTCGTAAAACACGCGATGACCAACCCCGCAAATCTTGGATCTTTGAAATATATTTTATATTTCTACATTACAGAATTTCCTCCGACTATTCGCTCCTAATATTATTATGTAATTCCAATAGATAAATTTTTATCAATTTTTAAATATGTTTGTCTCAAAAATGTGTTTCCCACGTTGATGTATGCGCATGATTTAAAGCTGTTAATGCATGTGTACACGTAATCAATAGTATATTATTAACACGACGTATATGAGGCAGCGGATAACAATATCTCAATCAATATAGATACGAGTGGAAAGTGTTTACATAGGTACGAGGTACGTAATCCGAAACACTATTGTAAAGGGCTTTGGAGAAAAACAAACCGTATAGAATGTAGCAACTCGTTATTTTCATGGCTAATAATTATATCTCGTGCTGAATATCACGTATTAATATTGATGACGAATTAATTTTTATTTCAATTTTTATTTTTCAACGAAACTCAGATGCCCAAATTTTTCCTTGAGGGATCAGATACATGTATTATCCAGCGATATATTCTTACGTAAAATTAGCACGTGATGGAAATATATGGGGGATTCCAGCTCATCTCGAGCATCTTCCAGACCTGACCCCCTCGGATTCGAGTGAAACTTTTTTTTTGCTACACTCAAGGTGCAAATTGAAACCTCAATTTTTTTCAGAATTTTTCGAGCCCCCGTCTCAGAGGCATAAATAGTGGAAATTTGCCATCTTATGAAATCCCAGAATTTTTGAAGGATAATATCTTGAGATTGGAGAGTCATATCAATGGAAACGAGGTGGTCGAAATATTCGTCTTGAATTCAACTTTCTGAAAAAAAGTATTTCGGAATTTCGCGATACCGTCCCGGAAGCTAGAAATTCATTTGGAAGCAAAAAATTGATGTTCTGATGATTCGGGCATTTTTCTTCGTTTTCATTTTCTTCCCAAAAATCTATGGAGCGATAAAAATTTTTGAGGCGAATAACGAATATGGAGACTCCAATGGTTCAAAGTTATGATTTTTTCAGTTTCTAAAAGTATGCGAAATTGAGAATTTAAAGCGACAAATGCCCATCTGATCGGCTGTTTCATTTTTTTTTCAAATCACGGGGTACAGTTCTTTAAATGAGGAGTCAATTCTATTCGAATGAAAAAAAAAAAAAAAAAATGAAACAGCCGACGAGATAGGCATTTGTCGCTGAAAATTCTCAGTTTTGCACACTTTTGGAGACTGAAAAAATCATAACTTTTGAACCATTGACGTCTTCATCTTCGTTGTGTGCCTAAAAAATTTGTCCTTCTCCATGAAATTTTAGGAAAGAAATTTAAAAAAAAAAAATGCACGAATTATCGAAATATCAGTTTTTCGCTTTCAAATGAGTTTCCGGCAGCCGGGACGGTATCACAAAATTCCTAAATAGTTTTTTTCGAAAAGTTGAATGTAAGACAAATCTATTGACCACCTTGTTTTTATTGATATCACTCTCCAATCCCAAGATATCATCGTTCAAAAAATCTGGGATTTCATAAAATGGCAAATTTCCACTATTTATGCCTCCAAGACGAGGGCTCGAAAAATTCTGGAAAAATTGAGGTTTCAATTTGGACCTTGAGTGTAGCAAAAAAAAAGTTTCACTCGAATCCGAGGGGGTCAGCTCTGGAAAGTGGTCGAGATGAGCTGGAATCCCCCATATGTTGATAATCGAAAGTGCGAAAGTTGAAATGATTAAACTATACGGGCTAATGCGTATAGCTTTTGTAACCTTTGCAGAATCTAGTCTGAACTTTTATATTTTACTGCTTTTAGGTAGCCGTAAAAAAAAGGTTTACCCTCAATTTCAGGATTCGGTTAAAACGAAACTTGGATAACTTCGTCGGAACGATTCTTCAATGAAATATGATTCATTAATACCGTGATATGAATTTTCGCTCCATCAATCAGAGTGGTCTAATTTTAGGATATTCGAAGTATAACTATAACTGTGCCCAAAATCGATACTCTGTTGGTATCTGTGATCTGTTTGTGATGCTCTGTTACTCACAGGACACTCGAATTACCGATAATTATTATCAGACCGAAAGCGTTTAGGCGTTTATTCAGTTTTGTAGAAATAATAAAAGGGTCTTAATTGAAATACGATTATTCATCTTCGATCAATCGTATTTAAATTAATTTCAATGTAAGAAAGGAATAAAAAAAAAAAAAAACGATGAAATGAATGAATGAATGATAAGCGCTTGGGACATTAAATGTTACCGAACATCTTGTTGTCACTGATATTCGAACACATTTACATTTGGGAATCGACCTCGACCTTTAATTTAATGACTTATTTGATTCGTTTCGAAGTTTCAATTGATTATCGATCAGGATAAGGTTGAAAAATCAATCCATACGGAATTGTGAATTATGCATACCGCGTTTGAGTTCATCAAACTTATGTCGTTCCTATATTTTATACCCAACGAAGTGCTTTTCCGAAATGGCATTGGTATGGTGTGCCTCGCATCAAGATGAATACCATCTGGATGATCGTTTTATCTTATTTTTTCTTCTCATCTAACGCCACAGACATAATAATTTTCAAGCCACAATACGCAAGTGTGCCATTGCCATCGTAATCTATCTTTAATTAGGTCTCATCGCACCATCCAAACAGCCAAATAATTAATTCGCTTAATCATATTCGCGACATCTATTATCCGAAATTGACCTAAATTGTCTGATTTCTAATCTCTGATAAAGTAACAGCTGGTTAAGCAATCTGAATTTTTTTAATCACACTTCATTATACGAGTTTTGAATAGTAGTTATCTTGTTAGAATTCGAATGATGTAAAAACATCATAGTAATCACTTTTAATTTGCCTAAATTACTTTTCTTGTCAACGACCGATAAAAATATGTAAAATAAAGTCGATAAAATGCCTAAAGGCAAAACGGAATAATATAAAAAAAATAAATAAATAGTAATAATAATCATAATCAGAAGCAAAAATGGTGAAAATAAATTGAACCTTGAATGAAGGCAGGTGAATAATTCATGCATTAATTAAAGTGAATGAGTACCAATGAGCATGGTAAAGTGGTAATCCGATGTTAAATCCAGATTCAAAAGTGCGGAGAAAAGTCACAAGTGAGCAGCGGACAGTGGAAACAATTTTTGATAATTAGCAAATTTCTGTGCAACGGCACGCTCGAAACCTTTTACCAGATTGAAATTTTTTGGCAGCTGGCTACCGCGGAATCAGTCGAAAAACAAATCGCTGGAGTAGGTGGGTGATCTTCACGGAGCGATAAGAAGACGAATGAAACATGCAATTAGCTTGAATTCGCATTGGAATTCGAAAAAATTGGTTGCTGTCTGATCGGACCAAAGTTGGAAAGTCTTTTCGCAATTTATATTTAGGTACATGAAGAGTCAATTTAAAGAGGGTAAGGATTTTCCCTCGTCCGATAAATAAGGGCTACTTCTTATTCAGCTACTAACAAGGGCTGATAATAGTCAGCTGAAAAGTTCAGTCGGGGAGATTTACGTGCAACATGCGATGTTAAACCGAGGTATAATCAACCGGCGTGACGCTGGCTTATGGAGATGGACATATTCCACAATTTCTTGCTCGGGGCGTCGCCTCGAGTATCTTTGTTCAGGTATACATAGTGCTCACTACTCTGCTGCAATGTTTCAGAACGTTTTGACGTTTGATCAACGCCTGATGTCTGCAGTTGTTATGAACAGAGGAGAAACTATTCAAACTTTCGACTAGTTAATAATGAATAATGAGAGTAGTTGGCTCTAACTAAGTTTCCCCGCGTTTGTATCATGCTATATCCTAGTTGGTAGTTGATACCTGATAATTATGTCTTTCGCGATTTTGAAAGAGCGGTAATGGTCTTGAATGTTCTAGTATCCTTCAGGGAGTGTCTTTCTTCGAATGAGTATAATGATTGATGAATATTCGCATCACAAAATGGTTCGGATGTGTAACGATGTAATTATTTGACGTCAGCACCTGCGAGATCAACAACAATATTCAACCAGAACGGAGACGAAAGATGGAAATGAAATTTGTAAAAATTGAGAAAAAGAAAAATAAAAAAAAAACGGGTCCATATGGAAGCTCATTACCGTTTTGATTGAAACGGTCACAGTGTGGTTCTGGGAAACTCAAACGTGACTTTCGAATCGATTAAATGGAGAAAAAAAATGTAGGTGTATCTCATACCTGCGTCAGACAAACAAGATTTATGTATAACTATGTGTGATATACTAATTCAGGATAAAATCATTGAAAAAGAAACACATTCTTGAATTATGGTAATTGGTTCTGGGCTGCGAATGGCTAAGTTCCTCGTATGAGGCATTCCGCGTCACTCCAGCCACTAAAAAATGAAAAATAAACTTAATAAGAGTATTCCTTACGCCATTTCTCTACTTTAGCGTGAAACGAACATGATATGGGACTTTTTTCCAGTTTTCGGTGCCCGGTTAGATATTCGGGTTAATAGCACCGTTCAGCCCAATGTTTTTAGAACAGGTTGAGTTGGGTAGGGAACCACCTTAAACAGTGAACGACAATGTTGAGATTCGAGAATCTGCGGTCTTTCAAGGCCTACAAGGATAAAATTTATTTTGATTCAACCGAGTAATCCTGATCTACATTTCAGGGAAAAATCATCGAGAATTTTTATTTATCAATGGAACGACGTAATTTTATGAGAATTATTTGTTTTCAGCGGCCGGAGTTATGAACGCAAAGTGCCTCACATGCAGCGACTGATATATAGCGAGGACTTACGTTACTATTCTCCACGATTCTGCAAGACGAGATTACGGGGCTGCATGAATCTATTCCTGCATATAATTTTCAACTTGAATTTCAAACTGCATAATATCAGTCCCACTTCGAGTTCTTTTCGGAATCAATATGCGAGACTGCAGGCTAAGAAAAAGAAAAACATATCTCATTATAACTTATCAGATTTTATTTTAGTTCGTGAGTTAAATTGACGCCCACAATACCCAATGATCCAAATCAGATGGGAATTGAATGTGTAATTAATAGGAATGCATCAAGCTCGTCGGTTGGATGCGAATAATTAGATAGCACGTAATTATCGCGTTATTGATCACACGAGTAGGTAATTTCGAAATATGATTGGAATCAGAAAAAAATATGCTAATGCTATAATATGTTTCACTTTTTGTCGTACAAGAAATCTAACCGGTATAAGGAAGAAAAAAAACTTCGTTAAACTTCGTACTCTCTAATAACATCTCTAACACATCTAACGCAACTACAAGGTAAGCGTTTCCATTCATTGAAGAATGGGTATCTCTGGATTAGCTCATTTCTTAATCGTGTGTCTGCCGTTAGAGAATGGACTTCAACCTGCTCATACAATTTGCTCTAATTTGACTGAGGTAGATACGTTCGCCAATCGCGTCCACAAACTAGGTTGAGAAAATTATGGGAATAAAACTTCGTTAGCTAATGAAAAATTTGTCTATTTATCGTAAGAATTACGCTGTGGCAATTATTCATTAAAATATTGTTATTTTATAGCAAAATTAAAAAGGTACTTTCATTGGAATTTTGGGTTCATTTTCTTGCGGGAAAAGTTCGTCGAATAGGTATACGAAGGTGGATATCGCCTGAGGACTATTACCTACCGAGTAGGAAAGAGGACTGCCTATGGGGTCTGGCAGCACGCAACCGGTGGCCGTCAATCGAAACGTGCAATTTATTGCCAGGAGAGTAATTAATTTAAGCCAAGTTCTGGCAGCGATTGCAATTATCTACGCACTACGTGCGTGTGATGAATTCAACAGGGTATCAACCGCACAGCTAAGTGTGTATGCGTACAGTCGCCTGATTTAATTACCTTCAAATTTTTGGCTCGTCCGCTTTTCTTAATTGAATTTTAATGAAAATAAGATTAATCGCATTTATGAAAATAGTTCAGCGCTAATTTCGGGCAGATATCTTTCCTCGCCCCTTTTAAATTCCATTTTGAAATTTCTTTCAAAACCTGATTCTATCGGGAAAGAATTACCAGAGTATTTGACAATTTTTTGTCATCGATTTAATGGGCAGTAACTCAATTTTTAGTCATTTTCTTGAATGAATTTGAGTGAACTCAAGCTTGTGAACAGAGAATCCATCGACTCCTGGAAGTTCGATTGGATCAAGCGGTGATTTGAGACACGATCAGGTTATTTTTATGTCAAAAAATGGGTGTGATCGGATCGGTCTGTGTGAGTAACGAGTGAGCAGGAGGTAACGAAAAGATCATTGCCATAAAATCACAGAAAACTCAAGTTCATCGACAATGATTGAGATATCCGGTTTTTTGTTAAGTTCTAGTCACCTTGATCATTTGAGAGGAGTATTGGTTCCGGTCGAAAATGACTTTTGCTTATTTCAATGAACCTTCACGTCTTCGGGCCTTGGACATGCAAATTGCCATATCTCGTTTTCTTCTTTTCAAAAAAAAGTCACAGTCCTAAGTAGTAATTCGAATTCGCAGAACGACTTGGAAACGGCTAAAAATTTTTTAAAATCTTGAAATTTACGGGATTCTACGAACAGATATGATACCAGTCAAAATTTTCATTCAATATCCAGTGGCACGAGTGGCTGCAAGTCATGCGTACCCATGTGGCTGAATCGACTGTTATTCATCGGCCCGAGATGATTAATGAACTGGTTGTCATTGGACAATACTCAGATGATATCGAAAATTGATTACACAGATTTCCTTTTTCATGATTTCTCTCTCGGCGTGATGTCGCCATGAATATTTCCGAACCACATTGCAAAGCGAGGAGAATGGCCGCCTGTTTACGAAAGCTGAATCAAATCATCAAAGAAAAGGGCAAAAGAAAAAAAAAAAGAACGATTTGCTCAAAGTATTGACTCGGATAGAATTACGCAAGGAATAACGAGATCCACGTTAGTTGATTTCCACCATAGCCTCACATAGTCGTTAAATTATTCATCGAAGGTAATTGACAGGTGTTTGCGCGTTCGGTTGAGTTGTTTGTACAGACACCCGATCCACGCACCTAGCTCTGTGCATCTCTCTCACTCTCTTTATACATATGGGGCAATCCGTGGCAAAGCGAAACGTCGTTTTCCCTGACCCCTCACAATATTCATTTCACAATTTTTCGTCGATGAAGTAAAAGTCGCTAGAATCGTACTTCATTTTTTCTACAATTTTTCCACAAGTTGTTATGAGGGGTGAAATGTGCCCGACTGCACCCACTGGACATACAATTAATTTAACTCGAATAAGCCACAGTTAATAAAAAGGGTATATACACCTTGGAAATAGACGAAACTTCTTCAAATTTACCAGCAGGAGCTCCATTCGGTATAATTTTGGGAAAAACCCATTTTTTATTTAAAGCCATTTTCTTGTAAACTTAAAAAAAAAAAAGGTTCATCCCGTTCTGACTATATTTGAAGACTGACCCTATTTGTACATATTATTGGTCTTCCTCGAAGCCACATAATTTTAGACCGTTTTCTTCAAATTTCAAAAGGTCACGATGATCGATTCGGACCGTACCCTGCGACGTCTTTACCTTACCTCGTTTGAAAACGAAACCTAATCATACTTGAAGCGTAAAAAATGGTGGGAACGTTGAAAGGCGTATAGTATACATTCGTCTGATTCACGGTTTGATCTGGTTTTATTTTCATTCAACCCCGCGGATTTATTTAACTGAAGTTTTAATGCGGCACCCCTAGGATTTGGCACGTACCAAGCGGGCGAGGAAAGTGAAGGATTCAATGAGAATCTGGTGGCCACTTTTCACAGTTAGGAGTGCCACTGGGACAGAGACCAAACATAATAAGGAGACTATATCCGGTATATACGGACGTTTACTTTTCACTTAGATTTTGTACTTAAATATGATTATCGTGCATAATCCACTTGAATTTGATTACCGGTATTTATTCGCTTTCGAACACACGGCTGGGACAATTAGGTAAGTAATACACGATGTAAAATATGCGTAATGAGGGTCGAACCCTCCTCAGACATCTTGATTTTTCTGGATTTTGTCAGAGTCATCAAGTCGCAGAGAAAAGTGAATTCCTTTTTGGAAATTTCAACTCCTCCATAGGTTCACATACCCCCTCAACATGTCTAGATCCCAGTTGAATAGGGAAATCGAAGACGTCTGCGATCATCATTCAATTTCATGTTTTTCATGTGGATCATACCTATACAGTGAGATTTCGAGAAAAGTGGCATGTATCTCTATGTGTGGCTGCCAAAATGAAAGTGGACTCGATCCTGCCTCCATTCTTACCAATTGGGTAAAAAATTTCATCCCTTATTGTATCTCATAAAATCATTCTCTGCTATTTTTTGTCCATAGTTCTACTAGGGGTCGTTTCAAAGTAAGTAGATATTTCCTATTTCCTGGAATACGATGATATTTGCATGTTATTGAAGAATATTTCATTCGACAATATGAGCAAAGGGTTGTGAGGAACAAATCTGTTCAGTTTCTTCCTATATTGAATGAAAACTTCAATGACAATATAATTTATGACGTATTAGGCTCAGCAAAGACTCCACAAAGTCTTCAATACTTTTATATGTTTGCAATACTTCGCCAATGTTGTTGAATCTCAAATGTCATGGAATCACGAATGGATGCTTGAGCGATCGTCACGTCGTCTAATGCATTTAATGGTATATATGTATATCCGAAGGCATCGTGTTCAATTTTAATTTACACTGACAAGTGCAGTGTGCGACGTCGCTTCAGTTCAGTTATTATTTTCATTATTTTCTTTTTCATTTTTCTGTGGAAGCAGTACTTATACTTATATACCAAATAACAATTACTATAGACTATGAATTATTTACTGTAAAATATCATAATAAACTTCGAGCTTCGATTGTTCAGGAAATTCTCATCAGACACAAGAAATTAACAAAAAAAAAAAAGAAAAACTTATTTTCCACATTAGTTGCCGTTTAGTGTTGGTTTACAAATTCAAAAATATTTGTTTCTTCTTGGCTCAAGAACTTTACACTTTTCTCTGACCATTTCATATCTACCAGTTTCGTGCGAAAATCACGAATTTATGAAATAATTGATTGTTAATGAATCCAAGAAGTCGACCGGCGAGGAATCAGCAAATTTCACGTGAAACGTCTCCCCATATTTTTTTGTTAAAATACGTAATTTTTGCAACAAATCGTACTTCGGCATTCCCACATCTGCTGTAGTTATGATGCCACGATTTTTGGTTGCCCTATATATCACTATGTGAATTGAGCCGAAAATTATTTACTGCAGTTAACCGGAACCTATAGATGTAAGGACTGCCTGACGCGGCGTAGGGTTTCCATTAGATAAGTTTCGCCATTAACAGCGTTAGTTATAAATGCTAGTTTATCAGCCAGCCATTAACGACGACTTTCCGACCTACTTACTTTGGTGGCAAATCTACACATACATCGAGCGAATGAAATTTATTCAACATTTCTTGGCCGTACTACTCCGAACTAAATTTTACGAGGCTATTGAATTTCAATTACCTTGGAGGCCTTGGACTTATACGTACGATTGTGAAGTAAAAACTTCTTCAAATTATACTAACCACATTTTGATCCACGAAACTGCTTAAGATTACCGCCAAACACCTGTACAGGCTCCGTCCAAGTATTAGGTACGTCATGCTTCCGGGATTTGGAGATCATTCTCTTGCGTCATTTTTTATTATCGGAGATTAATGGGCGTATACATGTGTCAAAACAGTTCAGACATGTGTGGGTTACAGGAGCTTGCTTGCAGGTTTCCGCGAGGGGATATAGAAGATTGATTCAATATTTCCCATCCGATTCAGTGCATATATCACGATTGATGACTGATTGAATAGCTTCAGCTAAACGTCCGTTGATCATGTTTATGCCAATTTTAAGTTTGAAAAATATCATTCTCTGCTGAAAAATTTGAATTAAAAGAAAAAGGAATGTAAAAGTTAATCGTATTCTACCGAATGCGGAGATTACCGGATCGATTGATTCCGATAAACCGGATTTGAGTTGAATCAAGTTCTATAGATTGAGACCAAAATCGTAAAAGTCCGTTGATCAGGTTTCCAGATATTATCAATTCTGATATTCTTCTTAAAAATTTTGTTATTCGAATGACTTGAGATCTACTAGACCGATCATATCCGAAATCTAATCAGTTCTGTGCCGAGAAAAGCCGCATCGAGTCATCTAATGAAAGATGAAATCCGGTCATTCAAAAATTTGATGATGATTCTTCGGACTCAAATACGTCGAGGTCTGGTAAACACTGGGATTCTCTGAGTACAAGGCGAGATTGCAGTTTGGTAAATTTCCATATGTATGCCACATTCTGAAGTAGAAAAAGAAGAAAGAAAACAGAAAAAAGAAAAAAAAAAAAAATTGCGCAAGTGGCGTTCATCGAGTGAAGCCCTAATCCTCGTGTGTCTATTATTCGTTTGTACAGAAGACGCAGTTCAAATATCTAAAGTATATAGCTATAGAATACGAACCGAGTTTTCGAATAAATATTTGCTACCTCTCTGCAAACTCGCGCAGCTAATCGTTTATTAATTATTGTCCCAGTTGTTGGCAACTGCTACATGATATAACCAGCCCATGTTTGCTAGAGGATATCCGCGCTCCAGACTAGACCTTAAGCTAGGTCGTAGCTGGAAAAAAGAATACGGCGCGAGAGCGCCGAGTAGCAAATACAACAACTATAGCGTGGCTAGGTCGTCGACCGGCGTTGGCTTCGCAACGCATCAACTGCTCCAAAGATTAGGCGTGAGGGCGAGGGGCGTATATACCATATACGTCACCGATATCATTGCGTATGACGAATTTAAATTGTAAAATCGAAGGAACAAATCGAAAGCTTCATTTAGCTCGATTCCACCTTTGTCGGGATTTTTTATCGCTCCTCCGAGCGCACACATTCGCCTTTCTTATTCTCATCCAGATTCTGGTACGATCAGTCGATTTACAATCCTGAAAAGTGCGAAAAATATAAATAAATGTTTCCAGCGTCTCACAAGTGAGTCACTGATTTATTGACATGACGCCTCCGCGTGGTGGCGCCATGGAGATATTCACGTGACTCTTGTGAGTCGACGATAGAGACTGGGAATTCAATGACGATTCAGAAGCCGCGAGCACTTGGGACCGAGGAGACCCCAAGTATCGAGACATGCAGTTTTATGATTTGCGGAAGACTCGAGGTTTTCGGAATCACTTGGGTTAGTTTCTACAATATTGCGGTAATCAACGGAGTGCGAATTGCGAACAGCGTTGATGATAAAGAAATCGATTTTCAACAAGTTGGCGGGTAGAAAGGCGAACGACGCGACGTTTCCTGCCTAATTTTATTCGGACTAATTAAAGTCTCGTCGCGTACCTAGCTACGAGGGTGTAAGAAAAAGAAATATATAAAAAGAGAGGAGATAAGCTAGCAATATTCCGGAAGGGGTAAGGATACGTGAAAACGTTTTCCTGGTCTATACCACGTATTTTATTATATCAATTGGTTGTAATCAAGATGATAGATTACTTATCGATAAACCTGTACGAAGTCTCCGTTATAGATATCGATAAGTAATACTTGCAGCATTATCCGAGTAATATAGATACGTAAGTCAAGCGATAATGGTTACTACAATTTGCTCACATCACTTTAGCTTTCGAAAGTACGCAATTACTAGAATTGTTATCGATGCAGAAACGAAGGTCGTCTGATTTCCCATTAATGTTTTGCATTCATTCGTCATTAATTGTTATTGACTTGGTCGTTATAAAACGTTTATTATTCTCCATTTTCATTAAAAATTATTACTCCACTTCTTATCGATCTTTTTACTAATTCATTCATGTTGTTCTGACGTCATGGTGCAATCGAAATCAATAAAAGGCATTCTTTCCCAAATCAGGTCCCATATCCGAGATTTCTTCTCATTCAAGCCATAGTTATTGTCAACATAACTGATGAAAAATTTAAATATGCGGAATAAAAATACCTCCGACCTCCAATTCCGTAATTAATACTACTCTTGGAATTGTTCATGCTCAGGCAAACACTATTTAAGCACGCAGTTCCTGTCTGGAGACGGTACTTGACGTAGTCACAGACGGTGTGTATTCTCACATAGTAACTGCCTTGGAAAGGTGAGGTATTGCAGTCGCTGCCTGAGGTAGTACCTACATGTAAAGCGTTGCAAGACGCAGTCTCTGGTTGTGTAATCCGTCCAGACTGCATAATTATCACATAATTGAGTGATTACATAAGTTGCCTAAAATTTGTGGTCGATAAATCCACAGATTTCAGTCTCTACAACCAGTTATAGGAATCTATAAGCTGCATAGATAATTACGAATATATTTGTCTATCGAGAAAGCGGCAAAGGCACATAATTTCCATGTCTAAAAGGCAGATATTTCCTGTGCCTTTGCTCACAATTATTCGTCAAGCCTTCGGAGGTTCGAAAAAATTCGATAGTAAAAAAGGGAGGTACACGTGTCGTAGAATCTCGTATCCCAAGCTCACCTCGTGAAATTTTTTTCACCATTTTTCACATCCACCTCAGTTTTTGGGTACGGAAATCACCTGTCCGTTTTTCTTTACACAAAATCAGCCGGTGAATAAGGGGAGTTACTCGCCACGCAAGAAACACCGACGTTTCACATTAGTTACGGAAATTTTTTTCTTTTTTTTTTTTTTTTTATAACAATTGGATTAATTGGTCATTTTGCCCGCTGATTCAAACTGCCTACACTTTCAAACGTAGCGAAATTATATCACCTATCTTCCGAAGGCGCGAGATATTTTCCCTACCTCATAGGATTCTGTAAGCAACCACTTATGGTCCCATTCATGTTCTACGGATGGGAGAATTGTTATTCGATTTCAGAACGGTCACTAATCGATCGGGTTACCTAACTAGTGGGAATGTGAAGCAAATGAAATGGAGTATTCGCAAGTAGGTAAACTTTTTCGCTGTTTTACGATGCAATTTTTTCGATGGTCGTACCGGTAATTCAGACATTGTTGGGATTTTTTTTAACAGGGAGATTGCCAAAATGATGAATTCGAGTTAGAACTGTATAAGTTTTGAAAAAATTTCAGCTTTTATTCACGCGGTCGAGGTTTCGCTCATCTGACAGTCAAAGTTTGTGAAGTATCGTAAAAATGACGAATAATGTAATTGGGGCTCGTATTTCGTTACAACTTTAAACAAGTATGCAAATCCTGAGTCCAATCGAATTTTATTACATTAAAGTTTTGGAAATACCGTATATCGAGCTGAAAATTTGCCACGGTAGACGAATGGATAAATGACACTTACGGATGCTCCGCAAATTGCATAAAATGATGACTAGCGTATTAGTCGAACCCCGATAGTGATGAGTTGTGAGAAATGGTACGCAGTTCCGTGCCTTATGTCATTACACCTACACATCAATCACCCAGATAGCACAAAACAATTATTACGAAACGCATATGGTACGAAAATTGTTTTGCGAGAATTTTAACAGCGTATTCTAACAATTATATGATGTATAATTTTCTCAAGACCTTCGTATCTGCGGATAATTATTGTTCACACCTGCTTCTATCATCAAGTGTTTCTTAGATCAGTGTGCAGTGTCAGAGCTGTCGAGCACAGCTCTAACACGGAGCCCATTAGTGGATCCCGTGTTTCAAATTCCTCAGGATCCCAATCAAAGGTTGACCCCATCGTTTCAGAAATTTTTGTATCGCGTAGTTCGGCGATAAATTAGCAACCGTCTTGAATGTTCTATCGAATGATCAGTCATATAGATCCAAAAAAAAATTAACCAGCTTTCAGTATCAGTCGAATTGATTAGATCCGAATGCCCTGCACTGAGACGCTTTTACGGCAGAGAAATGCGCGATTAATCGTATTGATTTCTCGTTATTAACGTTTGATTGTAGTCTTGATACGTCAGCAAACAATTTCACGCTAGACTAGCTCAAGTTATTATAGGTATAAATTGTCAGTCAGTTTAACAGGCAGCCAGTTGGTGAACCAGCTGCATCGGTTATGCGGTATTATTACACGTATTTAACTATTGCAAAATTGGTCGCAAACCGACGAGCTATTAGGTAGTAAAATTTTGCATCAATTACGAGTGATATTCACCTAGTTCTCCAGGCGTGAGAAATTTCTACACTTTTTAACACCATGGTCGTCGTTACACCCTGACGATTTTATTTCACCACGTTTGCTAATAAATTTTATCAATTAGTCGATGTTGTGATGTGCTTTGCCACGCGAAACATAGCCTCATAAAACGACACTAGTTATATTAGGTATCTATAAAAGAACATACGTATTGTCCATCCCACCGCTGTCACAACTCGACCCGTTTTATGACAAATCGTGAAAGAAAGACCACCTATTCCTGCTCGCTGATGATATGTGCACAGGGCCTTTGCAGAGACTATTTCATCACGAAAAGTTCAAAGAATCTGTGCCTATCTACATGCAGGCATTTATAGAACTCTATCTAAGTATTGGGGGTCCGGATCTCCAAAATCGCAGTGAGTATCTTTGTGCTTTTTCATCAACATCACCCTCTGGCCTCAGCCCTTACTCTCTTTTGGTTTCTTTCTCTACATTCTATCTCTTCCGCTTCGGATTACAAGACGAGGGAGAGTTTCAAAGAGGTGGATAGACACGCATGAACAAATGGACACTCGCCGTCCCAAGGGGATCAGAGACGGAGGTTCATTTGAGCTAAGAGGCAGCAGCCCTGGGGGGAGTTGTCGATCGCGGAGTAATTATGAATGAAGAATAAATAATCGGGGAATAAATACAATGAATTTTGAATTATGAAAGTCATGGACAAATCTGGGAATCCGGCCCGTTACAAATATGTGGAAGGACTCGAGGTTCCCATGTCAGAGAAGAACGTTGAATCGGCGATTCATGGGTGTGATAACGTTTGTACAGAGATGAAGAGATAAATAAAATCCACCATCTGTCCGTTTGACGGCTTTATGTAAATCACGGGGCCTAGGCAATAGCGAGATTGGCTAACGGGCCGAATCGTTAAGAGCGGATATGAGGCAATGGTATGGAGTTATAAAAATGATGTAACAACCGGGCTATCATCAAAAACCAGTTGAGCCGTGTTAGCGGCTTCTCGCAAAAAGCCAACCGTCTGCGATGATTGATTATAAAATCATTTTAACTGGCGATTTGGCTATGAGTTGATTTTTTTTTTCTCTTCTTTCCATCGCAAAACTCGTACGTTAGTAAACACTTTTGCATACGTACACGTTTGTTTCTCAGCAACGAATACAACGGGCAATAAATATCTCATCTCCGAAATTAGCTTCTTCGCGCATATGTATTTTTTGAACAAACAGAATGCAGCAAAAACAACAACAACAACGATTACAAAAAAGTCAATTACAGTTATGGAAGATACCGCGAATGTATGTCACACGGATTTGGCAAAAAATATCCTTCCATGTTTGTGATTCTTCAGTAATTTTTTTCACACATTTTTGGGGTAAAATGAACAAATATTTTTCGCATTTTATTTATTTTTTCAAACTATAATGGTCCAGATGCCACAAGGGGTTGAATTTTTGGAAAAAGAGACCAAGAATCGGAATCACGCTCTCCTCTAAACGTTAATATCATCGGTACCTTTTGGCGTGCAGACGCCAACAAAAACACATCTTAAAGCTCTTGAATTGTTCTTCCATTATATTCATTCAAGATCTTTCATTTGTTATAAATAATTATATTTTTTGAACGTGATTTTCGAGACGATAATCCCGCTTTGAAAATTCCGAAAAAATACGATCGTGTCCCTTGATTTATTCTCTGATAAAGAATGTTGGTAATTTTTTCGAAATTTCAACCCCTTGTACCTTCCGCACAATTAAAGTTGAAAAAAATAAAAAATAGAATAAAAAATGTTTCATCGATTTTTTACGAGCCGTTTTTAGACAGCGTTATAAAAGTTAACCTTCATTCATTCCGAAACATCGAACATCTTCGTATTCTTGGCCTGATTGCATACGTTAAAATGTCATTTGCTATTCTCCTCAATCGAAGAACTTTGCTTGGTGAAAATTAATTATTTATTGAATTTTATTATTATACCGTTTTTTATATCTCCGAATAGCTAATGATATTTGTCTCAAGTTTCAAATCTGATGATGTATGTGATGCGGTGACAACTGAATCCAAAGTTGGAGGTCGGTTATTACCGTTTCGTATTTTGTAAAATCCGACATGACGAACTGAGCCTAGCCAGCATATTAGCATCGTCAGATGTGCGCTAATCAAAATTTGATTCAAAATAGGTCTAACGGTTATTGTAAACGGTCCGAAAATTTCTATCCTTCAATTTTCATAATCCAGAAAATAACGAAGAATTATTCCAGCCGGGATTTAGTGTATGAATTTGATATCAATTGCGCGAGAGTTATTCCATATGTGTGTGTGGGTGTGTAACATACGAAAAATAAATACGGGATGGAAGCGTGAAAATTAAAATCTGCATCGGTTTTGTGGCGCCGCACATATGGCGTATACAATATACGTAAAAATGTCACAATTCCTTCAGCCTCCCGATTTGATCCCATGAAAGAATCCTAATATGCGCGCTGTCAGAGGTGAGATTAAAAGCAATAACCGCACGTGCTCGATTCGGTGTGTCTACTCACAAGACTGGAGACGCCATGATACGAGGAAGAGATGGACAGGCGGATATTGACAGGCGATGGGTCTCGATATAATCGAGACGATGGCTCGTGGCCTACTAATCGTAAACCAGGAAAACCGCCGGCAATTGATATCGCACAACACATGATTCGGGACAATTTACGATAACAGATACCTCGATAACTCGCCGTAGGTATAATTGACGTGTAATATGCGTCTGATGCGCCGCGTGCTAATATGTTCAGGTAATACCCACGCCTGCAAGATAAAATAACCGAATTTGCACATTTTTCGTCAAAATTCGTTGGGGTCGTTTTCGCATTTAGTCAGCCTGAATCTTGACATCCACCTTTCCACGCCGAGTCGAAAAGATGAAAAGACAGAATTTCATTCATACCATTTCATTCCTTGGGGATTTTTTCCAGAATTAAGGCAAAGATAGGCAGAACTCCATTTTTTCCACCCTCCATCTCTTATGGTTTCGAAATTTGAGGCGATACAAATATCTGAAGAATAAGTACGGACCGTGACTTGTGTCGATTTGCCTAACAGCTCGCAGAGATATGTGCGAATGCACTCTAGTGGCATGACGGATGATGCAGTAGGTAAGTTCTCCCGCGAAATTCACTTACGCGTATTATTCTGATGAGTCACTACACTTGACCGTGTTCCCCAAAGTCAGCGGCTTTGCCATAATAATTGATGGTGTATAAAACCTGGTCTCCGTAGAGTTTCTAATTAAAATTTTCATCGCGGTAGAAGAAGCGCAGCCCGCCATTGATTGGCGGTAAATTAAAGTTGGGCTTAAATTTGAAATACGGTAACAATTAATCACGTCTATAAGGGACGCAACAAGATTGGTACTTCCAATTACGTCAGTTTAAACGACCTCGAGTCCAAAATCGAGATCTGTTACGCGAGTCGCTTATCAACTTTCGAAATACACCTGATGCCAGGAATCCCTTCTCTCGAAATATTATTCACCTCATACTCTCTTGGTGGATTTCGAACTTTCACACGGTGAAAAAAAACTTCCTATATTTCTTGGCTTTTTCGCTGAATTTTCGTCTCTATTCTTCAAGACTGACCGCGACCTCCCTATATCCTGTGACGGTGCATTTTGCAATCCATAATTTTATCAGATTTTTATATCAATTTATTTTCGGCTTATGCATTTTTGGAAAACTTTCGTTTCTAGAAGTCGAAACGCGAGACGAGTTCAGATCGCTCTTGATCTCCTACTAGCGAAAAATGCAATCTATCGTTTCAAGATCTTCACGGCGTAGATTCGCGATTACGTAATTATACCTCACGTGCTACAGGGACACATTGTACATCGATTTGATATACCTAACGAACCCAACCTGATCCCTATGATATAATTCGAACCTAGTCAATGAGCAGAATCGATTAAGTCATGACGAGTCACGGGACATCATCAGCCCGCCGTATTAGTCACTTTTATGCAACAGTTATAGAACGAAAGCAACAGTTGTTCAATCAATACAAAAGCTAGTCAAAGGAACGTGAATATCACATTCATACCCATACCGTATTCACTAATCAAATTCTCCTATAATTTCTCAATGATATTCACTTTTGGTATGAAACAATTTTTTCGAATCAATTACTATGGTCGAAAGTGTTGGGAGAGTCCAGGTGCAGATGACTTTAAATTGGTAAAGCATGAGCTAGAAAAGTTTGAACAAAAAAACTTGAAATTCTGACTCGAGGAAATGCAATAAAAATTCTTCTCGCATTACAGATATCGAAATTTTCAAATCAAACTTCTCTGGCTCATTTGCAGACGTGATTTGAAAAGATTCACGTAGCTTTTTTAAAGTCGGGAGTTTTGTTACCACAGTAAAAATCGTTTTCCGCGATTTTTGTGGAACCATCTTTCCTAGCTTCCGCCGTATTTCTATCGAACCAAGTGTCAACTTCCTGAAATATTCGGGAGAAATATAATCAATCGGTTATCGATACTCACACGGGTCGTCTAGGCGCATTTTACACGCCGCATAATTACCACGTAGGCATAAATATCGTTTTGCAACAGTCATGCTTAATTCCTTATTTGGCATGCGGGCACGCAGCGGTGCTTTGTACGCGAAACGGAAGCGTGGCCAGGAACGAACCCATTAAGCGGGAAATTTGAATAACATTTGAATACCGGTTCGCGTTCTTCATACACGTATAGATATACCAGTACCACTAGCCGCTTGCACTATTTCGCGTTAATTGCGAATACGAATAATGATAAAGAACGGAATTAAATGCTCTGGCGACGGGTGGGAAAAAGAACGAAAATTCGACGTAGTATAAAGTGAAACAGATAAAACCAAGACGGGGGAAAATTCGGGGAAGACAGAAGAGATTAGGGCGGTTTAAATTAGCGAGCGCTGCCCAGATGGACAAAACTAGTGAAAGGATTTAAGACAGATGAAAAAGAACCTCTTCTCATTTCATTGCATCACAGTAAGCCTTAGGCATTTAAAATAACTGTGCAATAATTTCCCCACCTTGTATGGTCAAGAATATCGCAAAAAAAAAAAAAAAAAAAATGGTTTCAGTTGAAGACAAGGTCGTAAATTTTATCGATATCTCGCACATTGCCGATGGTTGAAATTTGCTAATTCGATTATTTCGGCAATTTTCTTAGACCAAGAGCTGAAAAAATCGTGCATAAATAAATAATTATAGTTTTTATTCCTAGCCTGGATAGGTTGTTATGCTAAAAGTCAAGGCCTTGAAATATTAACATGACAAAAATGAGCGGTTTGTCATTTGGACAGATACCAATAACCTGACATTGAATCAAAGTCTATAGCCCATCGTTAAGTCATGGCTAAAATTAATCTCAATCGCACCGTATATAGTAATTCCGGTTTTGCGGTTTGAAACTTCGATCGGATCTCAATGCCGAGTAGTTCAACGTTCAGAAAATTTCAAAAATTCTTTGCACTCTTCCGGTAGTTGCCTCGGGATTTTGCACAAGCCGTACAATATTTACGTAACAAACGACCCGAGCGAACGCGCTAACGAGATCAAAATAACTTCGATAATGGTGCAGCAAGCCAAACATTCCACGAGTTTAGGGGCTGACAATAATTTGCTATTTGTTTCTTGTTTGCACTATATATATATATATATTCCTTAGCTCGTCATATTTCGCTGCTTCAACTTGTGCCGTAATAGCATGCAAAGAATGCGTGCAACTAGCAAAGAGAGACGGACATACGATCGCACTTGTGCATTGCGCCAGACAATTCCTATGATGAACCACCAGTAAATCTAGAACTATAATTCCAATCCTGCGATCCACATTCTAATAATACATTCATGCCGTCACAAATTTATAATCTGATAGAATTAATTCTCTGGTATAATGAGGTTCTCGCTCGTGCGTGGTCACACATGACGGACTTCCCTACAATCGCTTTGCTGCATTTCACGCCAATCAGAAATTAACGCAATTTTACAATAACACTATAGAGGCTGGAGTCTCAGCTCGTGATCAAGTAAGATCTACTAAAACCTCAAGAAAGAAAGAAAGAGAGAGAGAGAGAGAGCAGAGTTTTCATAAATTCGAAGAAGAGCCAGGCGTCTTGGCAACGTTTCATATCGTCATTTATACTACGAATCAATGCGATGCAAGTCGGGTGATGATGAACGTTTTAAATCAAGTGGAACATCTTCCTAGTGGTCAATTTATTCGTTTTTTTTTCAACCAGGAATTATTTCAGTGAAATGGTAACAGGCTTTTATTGAAATAATTTCAGTTATTCCGAAAACTACATCCCCACCTACGCGGTATGACGATATAAGTGTATCGGTGTGCGAGTGTATTTATCGCGTGTCACTTGGTGCAGCCTAGAAATTTTCCTGTTTGTTGCCTAATCTCTTCAAACTTTAGGATATCTTTATTTATCTTGAGCTTGACCCTCTGGTGGACATGGGATACCGTCTGTGTCTCGAATTGAACGGTCTATGACTACGAGCCATTGGAATAGATGTTCGGCTTCGTGCATATCTACGGGTTATTATACCCACGTATAATGGAAAACAGACAGCATGGAATTACCTTGTTAACTATCGCACGGAGGTATATCTGCAGTTGCCTTGATATTTCGCGAAGTATATATTCCCGGACTCACAGACGTACTCTAGAATCGAAACGGTGAAATTGTTTCAGCACATCTTTTCGACGACGACTAGAGATCGAGATAAAAGCATCGAGAATTCACACTTTAGTTCAACACGTGTCTGTATGATCGAATAGTTCATTCGCATCTGGGAATAACTCCGAAATACTGTATTAGCGAGAATGACTTGCTATTAGAAATACACGTGTGTGTTTTTATGGAATTCACTTACATTCAGGTCAGAAATGTTCGTTATCGCATAAGTTATACCTCGATACGTAAAGGCTATCATAAATTTCATTATTCAAAGCGTCGAAGGTCATTCTATGGCTTATGGCAATTATTTGGCGATAAAAAACGACTTCGCTAAAAGTCAATAAGGCGGAAGAAACATGAGGCAATAAATATTTTCGCCATTTGGTAACTGAGGACTCATATATCCGCAATGTCAAAATAATATTATTCGTAGAGTTGTAAACGTGAAAAGTTTCTCTTTGCTATTCGCTAAATATCTGCACGCTTAATTTGTCGGGGTAAAATAATATCCGAAGGTATTTACTCACCGGAATAATTGACTGTCAGTAAAATTGAGACGATGAAAAGTCCTGTGTAACTTTCATATACGAAAACTTGAAATCAGAGTGAATGTGGGCTCCTTAGTTAGCTTATGCTCGCGTTTAAGTTTCGCGAGTGTAAGATAAGAACTCTGTTGAACGGACGTTCGTCGGAACTTGGTCCGCGTCAGCTGATAGTCACTTGCAAGTTGTTTGAACTTTATATTGGCTTTAATAATGATTAAATGTCAACAGAATACGTTGCACAGGTTCAAGGATCGTAGGATGATATTATCCCACTACGTCCCAATTGAGATTATCGAGATTCGGTACATAATAAGGTTTGAATACTAATCGCGAATTAACAGTTCAGAGTAGCGATTCACTTGTATAATGAATCGGCTCTACACGTCTCTGGTTACTACACATGAATTTGCTTTGTCTAATTGGCAAGCAAATACTTATAAGACACGAGTGACAACAGATCAAATAGTTTTTTTTTTTTTCCCTTTTCAAGAAATAGGTACGTACGTCAACACCAAACTCAATATCGACTTGGACTAACGGTTAGGAGTCCGTCTGTTCCGGACGATCTGGTATCTGGCACTGGACGTCGCTGCTGTGCTGCCGATTTATTTAAAAACTACGACGCCGCCGCCGCGCTAAGCATGTGACCACAAGGCCTCTTCCGTGCACACATGTTCGACGTATGTCACAGTATGTTTCGTTTGTATACTCGTATCGTTGCAGAGGATAGAATGTACGAAGTAGCATATGTATTGTTTTGCGCATATGTATGGGATCCTGGCCGATTCATTCCAGCCATTATCTCTCCGCTCTTTGATCCTTATGCTTCGGTATCGACCGAGGGACATCTCGCATTTGAAAAGTAGGTATGGGAGGCGATCGAAAAATTTCTACAGTTAAACGATCCCGGGATAGAATTTCGATCCTTCTTTCGTTTTCACAGATAAGATAAGATGATACGGCAAGATTCGAACCTCTGAGCATTACACCGTCCCCGAAAACCGCCGATGAACTATCTTCGTACAGGATAATGCATGATGTTTGAGTAAATGATCTCCCTTTCAAGAGCGATCTTGAGTTAATGAAACAAGAGCGAGTATTTCGGAAAAATTATTCCATAAGAACCGCCGGATGAGCTTCCGAGGAAAAATAATCCCCGTCTTATGATGAAATTGTGAAAACAAATTTCAGGTTGTGAAACATGGGATAAACGAAGTTTACGAAAAAGTATCGCTTTTTACACTCCTTGAAAATTTCTACCAAAGTGGATAAAATATTTATAGAGAAGATACTTTCTCACATATATTAAACAGGTCTGACTATAAATGGCCTTCTGCCTTGAGAACAAGGATGAGATAACAGGCTGAATATAATCCTGAATTTTCTTTAAATTGAAAAATTCACTGTGAATGGTTCCAAGCCCCTCGTTATTCCAGGGTTCAGTTTGAACTATGAAAGGTAAAAGGGAGAGACAATTGAGATTCTTAACCCCGGAATCGTTTGGCAATGATCATTTTTATTCCAGTCAAAGAAATTCCATTTCACGCAAAGAAAAAAAATATTCGTATACGAACCTAGCAGACATTTATTTGTCTCTACACATTTTGTTCATTTGATTTTTTTTAATTCAACAGACATAAGGATTTATTCACCGAAATCAAAATTCTTTGTACTGATCCTAATAAATATTTTAAATAAAGCTGTCTGAACTTATTTAAAACAAATAAGGAATTATTCCCTGAAAATAAAATAAAAGTCTCAATTTATTTAAAACCAATAAGGATTTATTCGCCGAAAATAAAATCAAATAAATCGTTTATTTGAAAACCAATGAGGATTCATTCACCGAAGATGAATTATTGTTGGCTGATATTGCACAACGGGGTCTAAAATCCAAGAAAGCCGAAGTAGCAAAGTAGCTCGCCGTTATACAAAAAGCATATAGACAAGTGTCTGGACAGGTGGAGAAGAAAGGCCGAAACAACTCTCACGTGCCAAACTTATAAATAAATAGATTCATAGATCATACATAGAACTGAGATTTTGAGAAAATAAAATCACCCTTATGCAGACCGCTAGCCGGGGTACTGAATACGACTTGGAGTTACCTTACTCGCGAGAAAGGTTCTCGTGCGGACATCAGCGCTGGGCCGGGATTCGGGCTTGCGACACTGCCAAGAGACGGCGCTCGCGAGAATCCCATCCCATCCCACACAGCTGATGTCTGTGTTTTATGTAGAATATAATTATGTATATTAGGGTGTCCGTTATTTCCCAAATTGACTTCTTTCACTTGGGTATGATCCGAATCATTAGTTTACAGCCTAAAAACAATAAACGAATTTTTTTTTTTTTTTTTCAAGTGCTGCTAACCCTGCCCGTAAGATGATACTTTTCCCATTTAATTAACATGGGATTTTTGCACTTTTCAGACTTCAATTTTTCTTTCACTTACTATATTCATTACCTCATCAAATATTGTTGATTCTACTACGGTTTTGACCAATTTGGATTAACATATTTTTACATTGATAGAAAAAAGTTTTTTCATAAGTTTTTAAGTTTTTTTTTAAATTTATTTTTACCGTATTTTTCAATACTTTTCGAATATTTTCGTATATTTTAAGATTCATTGACTTTTTAATGCTTTGTATGCAAATTAAAAAATATTTGAAAATTATTGGATACAGTAAAAAAAAATTTTGACCACTACAAAACTCAAAAAAAAAAAATTCTGTCATGTCAATACTTATCCATCTCAATAGGTCAGAACAGTAGTGGAATCAACAATATTTGATGAAGTAATGAATACAGTAAGTGAAAAAAAAATTCAAGTCTGAAAAGTGCAAAAATCCCATATTAATCAAATGGGGAAAGTACCGTCCAACAGGCCCCGGTTAATGGCACTTGAAAAAAAAAAAATCGATAATTGTTTTTAGGCCTTAAGCCAGGGATTTGGATCATACCCAAGTGAAAAAAATCAATTCGGGAAATAACGGACACCCTAATGTATATAGATATAATTAATAATTTGATAAATATTCATTGAATTTAAGTGGGACATTATTTAATTAATTATCTCTCTACGCAACATTTATTTGGAATTAGTGAAAATTTGTTTGATCAATTTATTCCACTTAAATAAATCAATTTTGAATAGCATTTTTCATTCGAGGCAAATAGATACCTCTATTTCTGAGAAATAGAAGTTCAGTAATTCCGGACAAAATTTTGTTTGAATCAAATAAATAGATCTCGAATAGAGGAGATTATTTGAAATGAACAAACCATTTTTCTGAGTGTGGGAATTAGTCGTAGATTATTTCTCTCAATTTTTCCGCAATTTGATATAATAATTAATAAAATATTTTTTCTATACCTACGCAAGGCCCAAGATCATTAAATGTTTTTATTTTTTTTATGAGGAGGAGTATTGCCTTACACCTGTTCACACAATGAGTAATTGGTATAGAGTCATTTCGCAACACCTGAATATGATCGGAATATTTCGTGGTTTATTGGCACCTACTTACTACGTAACATTGTGTTATTCCATAGTCTGACGCGAATAGTTCGACGAATAAATATTGTTTACACTTGAATATGAACAAATGGAAAAATTTATTGACCTACATACGTTCACCACGTGATATTCGAACTTGTTGGAAATGAAAAAAAAAAAAATCTCATTATTACATAGAAACGTGACGATGAATCATTCGAATATGAGGTGTGAGTGATTCTGTGAAAATTATCTCCAGATTTTTAGATCACTCATCGATCGAACACGTATAGCCATCCAGTATACGAAAACATGAATTGTTTACTCTAAAACGGGCAGGTATTGTCGTCTGGTGAAAAACGCTTCTGACCGTGAAGATAATTAGTAGATTTCAATGCGATGGTCAAGTCTGAGCGGGTTTTTTTTTTTTAATAATAAACGCTGTAGCTTTTCAACTTTAATCAATGCAGATTATACTCGGGAACTTTCCTCATCTTGAAATTCTAGTAGGTAGTTGTTATCGGGATCGTTTTGTTCTAGTCAATAATATCACACGGCTTTGTCTGCGTGACCTCAACCACCGTTCTTTCAATTGAGACCGATAAATAACAGCCAAAAGTTGGTAATTAGTCACGCGTTAATCAAATATCCTAAAGTAAGAATAAGCACAAAGCTGAGGACCGGTTCTCTTCGCATCTATCATACTTTGTATTGAGAAGATATCGTTTCAAGGTCCGAACAGCTGCATTCTGATGCTTATCTGCACAGAAGAGAAAACAATGGATCATGGATTCGCAAAACATCGAACATCGCACGAAGTTACCCATTCGATCGTTCATTGCATTTTTTCGAATTTCCCGAAAGTTAAATGTGTTGGTCCCCACGCTGACCACTGTACAGTTTCCTCATTCCTCATGCGGATCTTCTATATTATTCCATTGTACCTTATACATTCCGTGGAATTCTAGCGATTTAACGCAACTCGCAATTAACGCTCCGTAAATTAGCATCGTTTCGCGTTAATAGCGTTAATATTAGCACAGACGTTTCCATTCTGCTGACTAAACTCGAACAAACCCGTATTCTATGAGGCAAAAATTTTCCATTATCTTATTGAGATGGAATTAGGAACTTGCATTGAAATTGAAAATAAAAAAACCGCCAAGTCGGCGCAACTTGATGGACTAGCCTTGAAAGTTACCCTTCGGATTTTTCAAGCTCAAAAACTAGTATTCTGATGTAAGAGAAAAGTTTGATAAAAAAAAGAATCAAATGCATTACGAAAAACAAGAACTATTCGCTTGATTAGTTCGAAAAATCAACCAGATTTAAGTCGGAGCGAATTCTATGGATTGAGAGAGAAACCATGAAAATTCGTTGATTAATTCTCGAGATATTATGAATGAAAGGTTTTCTTTTCTTCAAAATTTTATTCGCTGGATATCTCGAAAACTACAAGGAATAATCATCGTAAGAAATGCAGCTCGGGTTCTTGCAGTTCGATTTACGACCGGGTCCAGGATAATTCATCTCTTAATCTTCCGAGGCCCCAAACTTCTGGAGCAAAGTGGTTTACGGTATATTTTTGAAAAAAATTTGGGGTATTCTATTATATACCGCGTACAACATACGACACGGATTTCACCGCATCGACCTCGACCGGGTAGTTTTATCAATTGAGTCCTGGATGTGAGCCAACTGGCCATAGCTACCTATCGCCAGGTTGTCTCCGCCCGAAGTCAATGTCAAATGTCAAATACATATCGAAGCTTTTGAATTTTTGAGCTAACTTCCTAATGGTACGTTAAGAAACGTTCAGACTTTATAGAGAATGGAACTAACTGAGACGACGAATAACGGAATGGGGATGAATGAGCCGGAGGCGTCGAGACAGACGAGATTCCCGATACACGCTGACGTGGGGTGTTTTTTTTTCTTTCTTGTTGTTTAAGTATCCACCTGTTATACCTGATATCGGGGTTACGCAAGAAACAGGTAAATATGTTCGAAACTAAACAACAATTTAGATAGTTTTTCATTTTTTTTTTTTTTTACTTTTAACTTAGCTACGATGGTTCATCGTTCTTATATTCCCGAGAGACTGTATCTTTTCGTCGTAATCTTCTCGACGAAGCACTTCACTTATTTTACCGCTTCTAACCGGCCCGCCTGGGTCAATATAACGTTTATAGTTACCTTCATAGCACTTTCGATGGAACGAGGTCCGTGAATTTATGAGTATACTTTGTACTTTCGTTGCCTCCCACCTTCGTAGTGCGTCAGTATCTTCTGCCTCGCATTCTAGGAAGAAACAAATTCACAAATTCACAAATTCACAAATTCACAACTTCACAACTTCACATGTTAAACAATTTCTCTGTAGATCGTTGTAATGCGCATATAATTTCGATTTTGGGGAGTATTCAATTTCTTCACACCTGATTACTTCCATTTTTGAGACATAATTCAGAATCATTTAAAATCTCACGGACTTCGCCGCGCGAACTTTTTCGAATTTTGAGGGAACGTTGCACAATGACATGATCTTTGTGCAAACCATAATGATATTCAATGAACTTCATTTTCGCATACGAAAATTGTCCATTTTAGGTGACATACGTGAAAGGTGACGTCCATGGAATCTTGAATGATCTTGGATCGTGCCAATGTGCAATACTGCACCTGGTGATCACCAGCATGCACTAGTAACAAAAGAAAGACAAGCAAATTTGGTTGGTCATTTAAAAATTTGGGAAATCGGTTCAACAAAACGATTTTGCTATACCTGAAACGAATCATTCTTCTGAGTGCGATTATCCAAGTGGTCTGATCCTGCAAATCTCGAGAGGCTAATTAATCCCGGTCTGTTAAAGTTCCGAGTACGAGCCAGTTCTGACTGAAGTTTTAAATCTTTTTCGAAGATGACTGGGGCACTTTTCTTCCACCGAAGATCACTGTTCAGCTATCATAACCGCGGTAAGTTTCTCCACGATATTCACAAGATCGCTCGAAACTTTGTGAAGTTTAGTTCCAAACGACGTCAGCCAGTTCTATACTTCGCATTCTCTTCAGGTCTTATAGATACTCTGAGAAGAACTGAGATAATGCTTATCACATCTTCAGACGTATAAGATTGTAATTGAGAAAAATCACTCGTAAAAGTGATCAGGATCCAAGTGACCGGTTACTTTTATCCACATCTTCGTTGACACGTGATAAAAGTGTTCGTTCACTTCAATGGTTCTCGAAGATTATCTCTCCACGATGTCAATATTTTACGGGAATCGAAGTAATAAGAATTTCCACGTTTTTCCGAAAGTTATCATTCCAAGTCAGAGTCATCATAGCCAGCTGTTGTAGCATCAGCTGCGAAAACGATTTTTATCGTCTAGATAGCACTCGTTTTCTTACCGATCAATCACTCACGGAGATCACGAAGTGGAATTTTCTAAATTTGATACATTATGGGTTCCTATGAAAAATTTCAGGAAAAATCGACGTGGAGGAACGGAGTGTGGCTCGAAATAGGGGCCCTACGAGAATAGAGCAGTGGAAAAAGCTGGTTAGGGGGTAGTTCAAACCCATTCAGTCGTGGAAAAAGTTTCCTAATCACACGAACCTGTCGGTTATTTCGAAAATTGTATCACAGCAAATCCTGGTCCAAAAACGAAAGAGAGGCGGTATCAAATCCACATTTTTTAATGGGGTTGACAATGAACCGCATATCTGAATAGAATATCTCCTCGCTATATCCTCCTACGTGCGAGAAATATACTCGATTGTACAAAATTATTGAGGCTATTGAATCAGCTGTATAGACTCATAATTAGACTTGAATAAACAATGTTACTCATTTGAGGAGAGAATTACAACCAGATTCGAAATTCTCGAATGTGTTATCCACGTGTTACTCGCGTGTTGCTATCATGCTGCTGGTCTCGTGCTAACCGTGTCAAAAACACGCATGCCACGAGGCTACAAGTAGGTGTTCTACATGATCTGGAAAAGGTGTGCCAGATCATCAATGATCCAGAATAATTCCGCATTCAGAATATTTTCCGAATACGACGTAGAGGGCTTTTCCATACCGCATTAGGATGGTCCTTGATTTGGTCATATTCAAATCGCGATACTCCCATGGTCTAAAATGTCTTGAAATACATCAAATGAAACCTAGATTCTAAGTACTGCTTCGAAGCATCCAAACTTTCCATTTGATCAACATACGATCTTTGGCACTTTGGGGGTGGATTTTTTAATTTTCATTACCTGTATGGTGACATAATAAAAGTGTTGGTTTCGGTCAAAAAGTGACTCTTGATAACCTCAACGAATCTTTACGTTTTTGATCCTCTAGAATCCGAAAAAAAGGGTTTTTAGAAAAATGTCGGTCTAGCGCGATGATCTCGGAAACGGCGCGATTGAAAAATCTGAAATTTAGAGGACTCGGCATTCGAATGATGATATTCAACTGATCCATTATATTACCACCTCTTTCATGAAACTCGAAACAATTTGAATGATGAGTGCTAAAAATTTAGTAGAATATCTATTCCGCGTAGTATTCTTGCTACAAAATAGTCAAAACAATTTATTACACTATTGAGTAAATGATCGTTCAATTTCTAGCCATTTTACGTTGTTCTATAATTGAAGTATTTTTTCGTATTCCATCTATTTTATTAGCTATGGTTATAGTTGTCTTTTCTATAATTGTTATCAATTCGTTATTTCATGTGAATTTTACAGATTTACAACAATTTAATTTTTGGAGCTATACACTGTGATGGGAAAAAAAATATAATCCCAAAGTGCCGAAAATGGTATTTTATTTAGACGGGGAAATCAGAAGACTTCGGGGTAGACCTTAAGATTCAGATAGGAACACGAGGTTCTAGTTGCATATTTTTTATTGTATTTCACGATATCTATAAGCACATGCTCAAATGAGGACGCAGTGTCCCGCGGAATTGGGTTTTCTAAACGAAAATACCAACCAAGAGACGGGCGTACTGCAGAGCTTAGTTGCAAAGCAGCCAGCTCATTGTGAGCTTTCTAACAAACATTGATATAAATTGGTATTAAAATTAGTCGAGATAACGGGCTGGCATCTCTCGGCTCCGTCTTGTGTCGTCTTGCTTGCCTCTGTTTCTACGGAGTTCTAGGAGCTGGAAGAGACTCCTCGTATCATCCCCAGGGATCTCAACTCGATTATAAACCCAGTGTGCTGCGCTTTTGCTGTTGCTTCTGTTTTTGCTTTTCAATTTTGCAAACGAAGGTATTCCACTCTCCGCACCAGGATAATAACCAGCTTGCAAGCCACCCCGAAGGTCAGGGCAGCCCCAGGAACCCGTAGCGACCCACAGCGATCCCTTATACACTTTTCTCGTTCGATTCAGTTGACCCCTGCAGGGCTCGCTCTTGGATTTCATTTCGTTGCCTGGGTCTGACAAGTTCCTAGTAGGTATAATGGAAACTACCACAGTCACGTATCCTTTCGTCGACGGGGGCTGTGCAGAGCGTCTGATCTCACTCACATTAGTTCGGCAAGACCACTCGCAGTCTTTCACTGGATTAGGTACATAGGTACGTGTGTTGGCATGCCTTTAGTATATAGGTGTATACTCACATATAGTATATGGGGCCTTCTCGTCACATTTGCAGCCCATTTCCCACACCCCCTTCGATTTTGATCATTTTTTATTATGATGTTGTTAACGACCCAAAAGAGTCTCGGAATTTTTTCAGATTTTTTCAACCACCAGTGAAATTTAAAAAATTCGGAAACCCAATTCCGAAAACGCCATTTTTTTAAATCTGAAAAAATTTATGCTCATTCTGTGATTTGAAATACTATTTTCAAGCACCACACGATGGAATTGGAGTTTTTGATTTTTTTGATCGGTCATAACCTCCTCAAATATTATTGGATTTCCATTCTTCTCCATTAATGTTTGAGAAAGTTATGACCGATCGTAAAAATTAAAACTCCATTTCCATCGTGAGGTGCTTGAATATCATATTTTAAATCACAAAATTATAGTGTGAATCTTTTCAGACTTCTAAAAATGACGTTTTTGGAATTTTCTTAAATTTCACTGACGGTTGAAAAAATCTGAAAAAAATTCCGAGACCTTTTTGGGTCGGTAGCAACATCATACTCAAAAATGATCAAAATCGAAGGGGGTGAGAAAAATGGGCGGCAAATGTGACGTGGAAGGCCCCATATATGTATACATGGCTGAATCCCTCACCGTCCAGTACCCAGAAAACGAATCAGGATTCAGGTGTTCATTTGATCTTTATGAAAAGAAGGAAGATATTATAATCACCTCGGAAATGAAAAGCCACGTTTTACCATATCTCCAAGTCTTTAGGTCCAGATAATCATTTTCACCTGGGGGTTTATGCAATTATTCTTTGTCCAACGACATCTCGATATCGGATTTCACCATTCCTTGTATCAATCGATACAGTTCGTATTAACTTAGAACTGATAAGTCAATGGTCAGATTTTTATCTCGATAAATTCATGATAAAAAAAAAGTGATGTTTTCTT